>CM028671.1:39301455-41801455 GCA_016760335.1 Gastrodia elata | reverse complement strand
TCTGAAGAAGAAGAAGAGAGAGGGATTGCAAAAAAAGCCATTCAAAGCAAGGTGGGGAAGGAGCCAACATTCCACAACCAGATTGAACTTGAAAAAATAGAGGCCAGAGCAGGGACACGAAGGGGAAGACATACTACTAGCCTGCAAATTCCTCAGCACTCCAAACCCATAAAAAGGATGGGCAACACAGGCAACGAGGCATCTCAACACAGCTATCGAGAGCTGTGCCAGCACCGACTGAAAATATAACTATCACACTGGTAGCATGTATCCGATGAAAAGACTTGAAAGTACGCCACGGATCAGCGAAGCCAGGGAAATAGAGGCTAGGAAGCTTCTGAAACCCGAACACACAGCCGAAATCCCATTACTCACAACACCACCATAGCGAGAAATTAAAAGACTCCAACTAGCTCGAAAAGTAACCAACAAGATAGTCGTAATTTAAATGTAGCAAATTCTTGCACCATTGAAGAACACTGAAAGATCATATCAAACAAATATTAAAACATGCCTGTCCTCAATGAGACAGAGCCCAGCACAAAAACTAGGGGATCATCCAAATCTTAAGCCCCGGTCCAACCGAATAGGATCACCACCACTCCAAAAGCTTAGATTACCCCCACCACTTCCAGCCAATGCTGCTGATGAACACCTCTCCTGAAGGAGATAAAAACATACTCAAAACAAGAAGGATACCACCAATAAGAGAGTTCATTTGATACTGGGTGGACACCCGATCCTCCCTCACCCCCACTAGAAAGCCCCACCATCTCCATATAGCTATCAATGTAAGCTTTTAACAAATGAATGGGGAACAACTTCTTCCCCCACTTCACCTTGGTCCTCGCAGACCAAATCTGCCAACACACTTGGCACGCCAGAGTGAAGCCCCACTTACCCAAGTGATTGGAACACCAAAGAAAAAGAGTCAGGATGGATGAATGGGAATGACAAGAAATTACATTCAGAAAATCATAACCGGATCAGAGGTCCCTCGCAAACTGACAATTTAAAAATAGGTGAGCCAACAACTCTTCATTCTGACAAAACACACACTTAGAAGCTAACGACACCCCTCTTTCCTTAAGGATGTCATCAGTTGATAGAAACTTCTTAAAAATTCTCCAAACGAAAAAAGAAAGAGCAACCGTAGGCAAGCGGAACCAACCTAGCACGATCGGGGAGCGCGACTCCAGAACCTGTTTCGCTAGTTTCAACTTTAGTTTAGACTCTATACCAACCCCGACTCTCAAAGAGTCCACCCCCCCCCCCCCCCCCCAAATTGGAGTATTGCAGACCAGGTTCACCACTTCGAGCAACGTAACCCCTTCTGCAATCTTTGAAAAATCCCACTGCCCCTCCGACCAAAACTTGGACACCAAATAGAAAGCCGAACCCACCACCAGGACGAGGGTATGGAGGGGGCCCTCCTTAAACCACTTGTCAAACCAGAAGGAGTAGGATCCATCCCCAATGTCTCAAGAAATACACCCTTCTGCCTCGCTCCTGATTCTCAAGAGATTTCGCCACACAATTGAATCATTTTGAAGAGCACCTCTTACTGAAATATGACACTTGGACCCATACTTATTGTGCATGAAAGCGGCCCAAAGGCCCTCCCTACATCTTAGCCTCCACCAAAGCTTGACACAGAAAGCTACATGAATTCTTTTTAGAGGACAAAAACCCAACCCACCTGAGACCTTTGGGATCACCAACAATTTCCAGTTGCACCACCTAATGGCCTTCCTGCCAGCATAGTCTCCCCAAAGAAAACTGTTACATAGAACATTAAAATGACTAATGAAAGCAGCCGGTGGTCTTAGCACCACCAGAAAGAAGTTCAGAATAACATTTAAGACCGATTGAAGGAGAACGAGCCGCCCTCCAAATGAAAGACACTTAGCCGCCCAGCCATTTATTTTCAAGGAGATACTTTGAATGATAGGTTCAAACGCTGCCGGCCTCACCAACCCTTTTGACAAAGGGAGCCCCAGATAGCAGAGAGGAAGAGAAGACCTTGACAATCCCGAGAGATTAATCAAGTCATGGGCCCTGTCTTGGACCACCCACTTACCAAAGACCACATTAGATTTACTGCGATTCACTTTCATACCCAATACCGATTCCATATGCTCTAGTATTTTTAGCACTACTTTAAAAGCTTGTTTTGTGGCTCTGTAGAAAATAAGAGTATCGTCTGCTAAGGATAAATGCAAAATCACCATCTTGCCTGAATTATGATAGGAAACCCCCTTCCGCGAGGAGAAATCCCTGGCAAGGAGTCTAGAAAAATATTCATTGATAAGAATAAAGAGCGCCGGAGATAGAGGATCACCTTGCCTTAAGCCCCGGGATGAAGGGAAAAAGCCTCTGCTTTCCCCATTAATAACATTGAGAAGCCAATATTAGAAATTGCTTTGTACATAAACTGGATAACGAGATTAGAGAAACCAAACTTTCTCAGGATGGAAAAAAGGAAACGCCACTCCACCCTATCATAAGCTTTCATTATGTCAAGCTTGATAATAGAATTGCCCCCGAGGCATCTCTTATCGAGGTCCTGGATTAGTTCTTTAGCTAGAAGAAAGTTATCTGTGATCAATCTACCTTGCATAAACGCAATCTGAGAAGAGGAAATAAGATTGGGAAGAAGAAGACTTAACCTGTTTGCCATCACTTTTGAAGCAATTTTGTTAAAAACATTACACAAACTAATTGGATGGAACTCAGACCACGAAGATGGATGGGATTTTTTAGGGATTAAAGCGATAGAAGTGGCTGTTACAAACTTTGGTAAGTAATCTGCAATAAAGAAATTCAACACTGCATCAAAGACCTCGCCTTTTATCGACTGCCAACAAACCTGATAGAAACGAGACGAAAACCCATCAGGACCCGCCACTGTATCCGAGTCAAGATTCAAGACTACCTGTTCTACTTCAGCAAAAATAGGCGGGCTAAGAAGAGAGGCATTTTCAGCATCTGAAACCTGAGGAAAGAGAAATCACTTCTAATTTCCCCTGTGGAACAACCTTCAGTTCTCCAAAGTTCAGCAAAGAACTTGACCGCTGAATCCCCCAGAGCTTCCTTAGGAAGCATATTGCCCTCACTATCACGCAAATGGCTGAAAATGTTAGACACATGCTTAATCTTTGTCCACGAATGGAAGAATTTCATATTCTTCTCACCTTCTTTGAAACGCTTTAATGCCGCCTTTTGCATCCAGAAATCATGTTCTATTAATAGCACCACCTATAGCTTACATTTGGCTGTTCTCAACTCAACCGGGTCAGGCCCCAGATCACCCTCATCCCCAAGCGCCTCCAACCTTGTCACCTCATTTTCTGCTAACTTCACATTATCAAAATTATTGCCAAAATGATCCTTATTCCAGCACCTTAAATATGATTTAAGTCTCTTTAACTTCATGTAAGGAATAGACATAGCATTTCCTTTCACTCGAACTGGAGCCATCCAACTAGTTTTCACCAACTCAAAGAACTTCAGGTGATGGGTCCACATGTTTTGGAAACAGAACAAACACCTAACCGGGGAGGAGGGGACCGGACTTAGAGGAAGGAGGAGAGGAGAATGGTCTGACCCCAACCGGTTAAGATGGAGCACCAAAAGAGGGCTGAACAAATTGAGGAAGCTTGGATTGGCTAATAATCTATCCAGATGCAAAACTTTTGAATTGTTACACCAAGGAAACCTGGAACCCAAAAAATCCACCTCAACCAGGCCTGAATTAGAATTGAAGAATTGAAATCATGCATAGCTCCCGAGTAGCCTCGACCACAGCCTAGATGCTCCGAGGGGCATCTGACCATGTTAAAATCCCCGCCCACTAAACAAGGAGAATCATCCAACAAGCACCAAGCTTCCAATGAATGCCACAACACCCTACGCTCTTGATAAGAACAGCTAGCGTAAACTACCAAAAGCTTCCAACTGAGGTTTTTCCAAGAAACCAAACCATGCACCCCCTGGTCTTCGTCCAACACCACCTCGAAGACCACCGATTCCTTCCAGAACAATCAAATCTTACTATTTTTATTTGCAAAAACTGAGTAAGCCCCAACCTCTTTGCATACATCCCAATCGATTGACTATGAACAAGGGGTTCCAAAATTTCTAAGAACATAACCTTATTACTCCAACACAAAAAGACAACTCTAGCCCTACTCACCTTGTTTGCAATGCCACGAATATTCCAAAACAAAAATGATGAATTCAACATAAATGTATACGATTTGATTTTCTGGAGCTGGCTCTTAGAAGAACCATTTCAGCCTTAGACCTGTGGGAACTCTTCTTCTTGGTTGGTGTTACCCACTCCCCCGGCTCAACTAAGAGCATGCCTAGTTTGCAATCCTCCAACAACAACAAATCCTCTTCCCTGGTTTGGATAGCCTCCACAATCACATCTACCAGATTTGGTTGGGATAATGAAGAAAGATTTTCAACCTCACTGAGAACACTTGCCCTCCCAACAACAGGAAGCAGAGATCCCCTCATCGGGGGAGCAAATGGCATAATAGCCCAAGCATGAGAGGGAGACTCCACCTCTCCATGGGTAGCAGGCGAAGGCTTCGGTCTCCAATGGAAATTGAAGTTTTTTTTCTTAGCTCGACACTCTTCCACGACATGGCCACATCTATCGCAACTGGAACATTTTACATACTCCTATTCCACCCTAACCTTTGGAAAGTGATTGAAAATATTCCCAGAAATAAAGATCTCCCTCGGACATCTGCTAGAGATGTTCAGGTCCACTAGCACTCTAGCTTTTGGAGCATGCCATAACCCCGACTCTTTATCAATGGCTATCGGGTCCCCAACCAGACTGGCCAACACCCATAGATGGTGCGGGTTATTTAGTTTCGGATGCAGATAGGGAAAGGAAATCCAGTGGGGTTCAGAAAGAAGCCCCCATCCAACTGCTGTGACTTATCCACATAAAGTTGATGATCATACAAAGATTGAAATAAAAGACTCATCCTAAACATATTGATGATCATACAAATTATACAAGTTTAAAAGTAAGCAATCTATCTATGATATGTATAAGTACGTAGTAAAGAAAATATAGCATCCTATAAGTATACAAGTAAGCAGGTAAAGTAAAGACTAACTGCAATAAAAAGATAATAGTAAATAGTAAATAGGTATATAATGACTGCCATATCAGAAGGAGGGCTAAATTAGTCTGTTGAACATAAAATGTATATTCTTAGCGTCATTTGAGGCTAAGCCTGTAAGTTTCTTAGCGTCATAAAAGGCTAAGGCGAAATAACGAAGCAGAATTGAACTGAGGAGGTAGTAAGTACAAATGCAGTAATATTTTAGTTATTTACTTTACTTCTGTGGACATATTCAAAAGTAGCTGAGGAGTCAAATATGTCTACAAGACTGTTCAGGTTCTAACTTAACACAACACTCCTTAATGAGTAATGTTAAATAATCCTTATTTCTCCTTACGCCTGCCTAATAGGGTAAAATGCGCATGATCAACAAGTAATTAAAACCTATGCAAATGTTATCCTAATTATTCTAAGTTTTCATTTTATGCATCAATATTCTTATATGATATGTTCAAGGTAAAGGCACAAAATGCAAGGAATGAAAAAGCAGCAATAATTCAATAGTAAGCAAGAGACTCTACTACATATGGTGATATTAATTATTATATACTTAATATGTTCTAACTACTTTAAGTTATACAAGTTCATGATCTCTAATTCTTACTATCAAGTGTAACTTAGAAGCACAACCTTATAAGTTAAAAGCAATTAAAACTGATCAGGTTCTAATTTAGTTTAATCAATATCGCTTAAAAGTTTAAAAGAAAATCAATAAGTCATAATTGATGAAGTTAGACGTTCTAAGCTAAGATCTGATCAAGATCTAATTGATTAGAGATTATGAATTAAACCCCACAAATTGGAGTTAATCACATAATCTAAAGGCAAGGCTTAAGGGATAAAGTTTAAGTCTAAATGTGAACTAATGATTAGGGCAAATCATATTAAGCATAATCATAGCTTAATAAAATGATCTCCTTATCTTAATCTAAAATTAAGAGATAAAATAATCATAATCAAAGTATAGAAATTTAGAAACTAATAAAATTAAGGTTTTATCCATTGAATAACTTATTTATTCAATGAATAAAATCTAACATAGTATATATTCTTAATCTTAAGAAAAAGATCCTAAGGTGGAGTGTAGATCCTAAGAAGCTCCTAATTAAGGACTTAGAGGATTTTAAAAATTGATAATAATTATAACAATTTACTTTTATTTGCTATTTTTGCTTATTTAAAGGAGTTAAGGGTGGAATCTAGCTAACTTAGGGTGTATTAGATTACATAAGAAATTTGCAAGCCTTTAATGGGATTTTTATCAATTTACTCAATTTATGATATTAAGGGTCTAAATCAATTCTAAATTAGTTTTATTACTGATTTTAATGATTTAAATGATAACTTAGGGGTAAATGGCTCTTAACCTAAAGTTTGGGCAAAAAGAATATTTTGCCCCTATTTAAGGGTCTAAAATATTATTTTTTTATTTAGGGCTCCAAATTGAATTTTGTTGATGCCAAAAGATTTTTTTCTATTTAACATGAAGATAAACATTATGTACTTCAAATTTGGACAAGTATTAAGTTCTATGGGTTCCAATTAAAGATTTTGACCCACAAGGGCATTGTGGTAATTTCTCCTAGTAAAGTCTAAAAATTTGTTCAATTTAATGTTGGCTACTGTCCAAAAATTCCATAGATTTTAAGAACACTGAATTCTGATGTTTAATAATTAAGTTATGATCATTTTAATATTAGGGTTCTATTATGTAACTTTAGGGTTTATAAAAGAGTTAAAAACCTAACTTTTCCATATTCAAAAATCACCTTCAATTTCATACAATGTTTAATTTTACTAAATTTAGGTTTGACTCTGATATATTTTGACCTCATCAGGGTCCTAGAGTCATTAAAATACCAAAAATATGAAGTTTAGGCCATTCCAGAAAGTTCGGGGCAATTCCGAACAGTTCAGGGAGCTCTGGTGCGCTGCAGCGCTTTTTGGCCGAGAGCCAGGCGCTACGGCGCGCTGTGGCGAAATTCAGAGCTGTGGCGCACTGCAGCGGATTTCATTAAAAACATTGTTGCGGTGCGCTGCAGCAGATTTTGTTCGAGGAATTGATCGCAACGGCCCGTTGTAACAAATTTTACTTGAGATGTGAGCGCTGCGGCATGCGTAGCGCTTTCTGGCCAAGAGCCAAGCACTATGTCACGCGGTAATGCTCTACAATGCGCGGTAACATGCTACAGTGCATGGTAATGTGCTACGGCGGACTTAACTTGAAACAAGGGCGCTACGGAGTGCTATAGCGCCTGACGGTAATTTTTCCTATTTGAAAGCTAAAGTGTATCCCCTTTCGCATTCAAATACTCTCGATTAAGGGCACCTCATGGGCAATGCCACATACTGATGGAAAGGTATTTCAGAGACCTTTCCATTGCTACCAAATTGACATGAAACAATTATTTTAACAATGCAAACAAGGAGGTTATAGGTTCAGGTATATAGAAAGAAGGAAAAATAGAGCTGTTCATTTACCCTGAAATTTACTACCTTAAGGAGCTCTAATAGATTTCATAACTCAACCACAAATTTTTAAGGATGCGAAGTAAGTATTGGAACAAAATAAAGTATCCATTGGGTTAACCAATAGAGGAAAAGGAAGGTACCTTAGCTTACGAAGGGAGATTTCCTTAACGATCCTTTGGAACTTGAGAGCTTGAGAGGCTTGAGAGATCTTTCAGTAATTTGAGCAAAAATAGATAATGGGGGATGAAGGGTTCCTTTAGAAGAGAAGGGAAGCATGACTCTTGGATGGAATGAGCTTGAGTCATCCCATAACAAGCATGGGGAGAAGTTTGACAGTAATGGAGAAGAGGGGGAGGCAAGGGCTTCTTTGCATGTGCCATAATGGAGAAAAGGGGGAGGCAGGGGCTTCTTTGCATGTGCCAGAATGGAGAAGAGGGGGCGTACGCAGGTAGGGAAGAGGGAGTGGGGTCCAGCTCAAGGAAAAGAAGAAGAATAAATGGATTATTTATAGATTTTAATTTAACTTATTTAATTAATTAATGCTTTAAAAATTAGATTAATAGACTAACACTGAAAAATCCCAAAAATTTACCCCAAGCTAATTTGGGAGTGAGGAATTCAACGGTGAAGTCGGATTTCAATTTTGACGAGTATTTAAGTTTCCTATTTTTTAGGGCGTAATTACAATAAAATATTTGCGAAAATCCGATGACTTCCAAATACGTCCAAAACATCACCCATATCTAATTTGGGGCTGACGATTGCAATGACAAAGTCAAATTTTGATTTCAAGGTCAAAATAAATATCTCAATTTTTTAATTAATTAAATATTATTAATAATTATAAATATTCGACTGAGCTCTGAATCTCTCTAAAATTTCAGGATTTGGTTCTAATAACTAGATAATCTTAATGAAATAATAATTAGAATGCGATCATGCTAAGATTAGGCTAAGTAATAACCTAGAGTTGTTACAACTATAAGTATGCTTGTAATTAGGGTTAATTTGAGAGAATAAAATGTGACCAGGTCATGACCCTTATCGTCATGCATTTTGATAAGTGCAGTTAAACAGACTAAGCGTTAAAGTGCCCTTTTTTAGAAATATACCGACTATGTGTATACAACTTCTTTAGTTAGTGAGTTTTGATAATCTTAGTAATTTCATTCAATAGATTAGAATTAAAAGTCAGAATTCTTTTAGATGAATTCTGCACAATTGAGACATATGGAATCACTGCTTGATTTTGAGTTGATTTTCTAGATTTCAATGATTTAAATCATATAGTCATAAGAGCCTTGGCATATCATAAAATGCATAAGTCATGTCAGTATTAGCGGAGCGAATGAGCTCACATAAGGACTCTGTTTGCGAAGCGTTCGTTCACCTAGGATCTGTGGGGTGTCATGTGACACCAAGTCAGCATATCAATACATTCAGTTCAGTGACATATTCAAATGCATAATTATAAATTCAGTGACATGCAACATAATTTTAGATCATTATTTACTCAATTTCAGATTACTTACTATTTTCTCTACATTTCAGTATTCAATTTGTAGTTTTAATTTTATTTTACTTTCATATTTGCGCTGTTATGAGTTTTTAGTTATTTTACTGTCTTTTCTACAGTATGATTTAAACTATTTAAATGTTAAGTATTATATAATTATAATTGTTAGAGTAACTTTTGAAGTGTTAGACTTATTATCTAACACATGATACTTTTGGGATTCGGCTATTTACTAGATCCAAAGCAGCGTGTAGAGCCAGATTAGGAGCCTTCTCAAGAGATTCAGGAGGAGTTCGTGGAGTATTAGAGGTTTCTTCATTCAACATTTATTTTCTATACTAGTTACTTTCAGTTCACTACTTAGACTATTTTCTATAATTTTATTAAGTAAATAGTTTGTAATAATTCTGGATGTATTTCCTTTTCCTTTCTGAGATGAATATCTTAGTTAGCTTATATGATGAATATTTATGGATATATACTTTAGCTTTCGCACTCTGTATTTACTTATACTTATACTTAGTATTATGATATGATCAGGATATATATATATATATATATATATATATATATGCGATGCTAGTATTCGTATAACTTAGATCTTCTCTATATTCATAATCCAATGTTCATGAGTATTCTATCTAATACTTAAGATAAGGACAATACACTATCTTAAAGATTAGTACTCATCCCTCTTCTCTTTAAGGTTGAGTCCCATCAGCAGCTCTTTATTTTTAGCTTAGCAGGTGTATTCCGGGAGGTTCAACTTCCTTCTCGAGTAATGATTTTTGTACTGCCTTTAGGGTAGAATATTGTAGTTGACCTTCTTAAAAATTGTCTCTTATATATTCCTTTCGTATTAGTTTATCCTTTTTGGCCTACCTATGTTTCTTTTCCTTTGAGAAGTAATGATTGAAAGAGATAGTGGACTTTGTTCTATTTGCTAAATTTATATTATTGGATGTTGCAATCAAGAATCCAGGTTCCCTCTCAGCTTATACACCCATTAAGAACACGATCTCGTTCTTAGGCAGACCTGATGAAGTTAACTCCCTGGCCTGTCAAATGAGAGCCTTTATAGAAAGCAATGCGCAATAGGCGCAAGAGACTTGCGCTCTTATTCTGAATTCTTGTAAACAACCTTTTCCTTAGATGGGAGCCCCATCTACATCGCACTTTTCTGGAGATGGAATTCTCCACAGTTTTCTACGTTTTTGGACACCAACCTTTAATGGGGCACTGAACCCAATGGACACTATCAAATGGCTTAAGCTAGCCGAGAAGAATTTAGAGCATTAAGTGCCAAAATTCTAAATCAATCCCTCTGGCCACCTACCTTTTTCAAGATGAAGCTAAATATTGGTGGGACAATGAACGTAATACTAAATTTGCCCACTATGAACTTGAGGACATTTTGTGGGATCAATTTGTTGAAGCCTTCAAGGAAGAGTAGAACAAAATTCAGGAAGTTAATGAGTACCTAGATTTTCAAAGAGATTGGGATACTTCATTCTCATATCCACCTCTTTCTCCCAAGTAGATTCTCTTAACGAGCGATTCCTCCACTGAACCCTTACCATCATAATTGAGCGATTTCTCAGCTGCTTTTGATCTCATCCGCATAAGAAAGATCTGGTTGGAGAGATACCGTCGGAAGTTGGATTAAGTGAGATGGGTTACGAAGACATTTCCGCAGAGATGAGATGTGGAATACATTATGGACTACAGAGAAATCTTCAGGAAGCTTTAATCAATAAGCTGCAGAACCAATCTTTTCCAATATTTCAAAAGGTTCGACATAGCGGGGACTCAACTTCCCGGCTTTATTAAAATGATACACGCCTTTCATCAGACTTACAAAATTTCCCACATCAAATTCCAGAGTACGATGATCAGCATTATGATCCTTGCTTTGGAGATCTTTAGCTGCTTTGATCCTTTGTTGGATCAGCTAAACTTACTATTAGTTTCTTCAACTAATTCTGACCCATATAGCTGAACACTGTTTATTTCAGACCATGCTAATGGAGTACTGCATTTCTTGCCATACAGAGCTTCATATGGAGCCATGCCAATACTAGCCTGAAAACTATTATTGTATGCAAACTCTACGAGAGGAATATGATCTTCCCAGAAGCCTCCAAAATCTAGAATACAGAGACGAAGAAGATCTTCTAGAACTTGATTAACTCTTTCTATTTGACCATCCGTCTAAGGATGAAAAGCGGTGCTCATGGCTAGAGTAGTCCCCAAGTCTCGATGCACTGTTTGCCAAAATTTAGAAGTGAAACAACTATCTCGATCAGATATGATAGATCTGGGAATTCCATGAAGTCTGATAGTTTCCTTAATATGCAACTTTGTTAATCTCTCCACAGAATCAGTTTGACGCATAGGAACGAAATATGCTGATTTGGACAGTTGATCAACAATGACCCAGATTAAATCAGCACCGGATCTTGATTTGGGTAAACTCATAACAAAATCCATAGAAATATCAAACCACTTCCATTCAAGATTTGCCAGAGGATGAAGAAGTCCTCCAGGATTTTGGTGTTTGGCTTTAACTAAGTTACAAGCATGACATTTTGCTATGTATTCAGCCGCACTTTTCTTCATTCGAGGCCACCCGAATGATTTCTTCAGGTCTTGATACATCTTAGTGCTGCCATGATATACTTGGTAACCAGAATTGTGACCTTCCACTAGAATCTCTTGGTGCATGGATTTGGGAATCCATAGGCGATCCCCCTGATAGATTACACCACCTCAAATTTGAAGATCAAAATGATGACCACTTTTAATGTCCGCTTTAAATTTTAAATAGTCATCATCCTTGGTTTGGGAGATGGAGACATCACGATGAAATGTGGGTTCAACTGAACTCATGGATATCAGTGTGCTTAGCATAGTACCACGTCCTGGCCTGATTTTGAGCTTTCAAAATTCTTCTTCTAGAGAATTGGATAACATCATAGAAGATAGAGTAGCATTACGACTGAGTGCATCTGCTACGCCGTTCACTTTTCTTAGATGATATTAGATGCTTAAATCATAATCACTTATTAGCTCAAGCCATCTTCGCTGTCGGCAGTTTAGCTCACGCTGAGTGAAGATGTACTTTAAGCTCTGATGATCGGTGAATATGGAACACTGGATGCCATAAGGATAATGACGCCAAATTTTTAAAGAAAAAATGACGGCTCCTAATTCGAGATCATGAGCAAGATAATTCTTTTCATGTGGTTTTAACTAATGGGATGCATAGGCTATAACTTTTCCTTCCTGCATCAGCACACATCCCAAACCTATGCCGGATGCATCAGTATAGACTTAGTAGTTAAGACCTTCTTTAGGTAAGGCTAGAACTGGTGTAGAAGAAATAGCATCTTTTAATGATTGAAACACTTTCTCACATTCTGGACTCCAGCTAAATGGTACCGCTTTCTGCATCAACTTTGTGAGAGGAGACGCAATCTGTGAGAAGCCCTTAATAAATTTCTTATAGGAACCTGCTAGTCCTAGGAAACTCCTAATATCGGTCACGGATTTTGGTTGTGACCAATCTTGAACTGCTTACTTTATTTTGATCGACTATGATTCCTTGAGAGTCGACGACATGACCCAAGAAAGCGACTGAGTCAAGCCAAAACTCGCATTTTGAATACTTAGCATATAGCTTATGACTTCGGAGCTCTTCTAGTACTAATCACAGATGGTTCTCGTGATCTGTATTACTTTTCGAATAAATCAGAATATCGTCGATGAAGACGATGATGAATTTGTCCAAATATACTTTCAACACATGCTGCATTAAGTCCATAAAGATGGACAGTGCATTTGTTAAGCCAAAGGACATTACCAAAAATTCATAATGTCCATAGCGGGTTCTAAACATTATTTTCTCAACATCTGAATTTTTGACTCGTAATTGGTGATATCCAGATCGTAAATCTATCTTTGAGAAAACTTTCACTCCAGATAACTGATCGAATAGATCATCGATATGAGGTAAAGGGTATTTGTTCTTGATAGTTACTTTATTTAATTCTCTATAATCGATGCACATTCTCATCGATACATCTTTCTTCTTTACGAACAAAACTGGAGCTCCCCAAGGTGATGAGCTTGGACGAATAAGACCTTTCTCCAATAATTCTTGAAGTTGATTGTTCAACTCTTGAAGTTCTTTTGGCACCATTCGATATGGAACCTTTGACAGTAGTTAGGTTCCGGGAATTAATTCAATTGCGAATTCTACTTTTCTAATTAGAGGAAGACTGGGTAGGTCTTTAGGGAAAACATCAAGAAATTCACAACTATACAGTTTTCAGAGATAGGCACGACTTCTTTCTTCTCTCCCAACATCGTTACGAGATACGCATCACATCCCTTCATGACTAGTCTTTCTGCTGTCATTGCGTTGATCAGCGACGCTTGGGTGCTAAATCTTCCCACAAATAATTTTGATTTACTTCCACTGCCCAAAGTTATTTTCTTCTTTTGGCAATTTATGGAAGCACCATGCTGGCTTAGCCAATTCATGCCTAGGATTATATCAAAGTTTGCGATTGGCAATACAATTAACTTAGCCCCATAGTTTTGTTCCCCAATAGGAATATCTATGTTGTAAATATGTTGGGACTGCATACGGGCTCTAGAAGGTAACCCGATGCTCAACGAGCTAGCTAATCGATAGATTGGTAGCTTAAGAGCCTTAGCCCAGATTTCCAATACGAAGGAATGACTCGCTCCCGTATCGAAAAGGATGTTACAAGATTTGTCGTTTATTGATACGGTGCCTATGATTACAATAACTTAATAAGAATAGCTACTCAAACATTTAAAATATTGAAATGGTAAAGACCGATTACTGAAACAATGAGAATTAAATAAAAATTTAATTTCAGGCATACTTGAAACCACATCATTGTCTTCAGGAGCAGAGGCGGGAGTTAACATGTATACCCTTGCCGGTGCTGAGGGTTATTTGTTCTGGGGCCTCTGACCCTGATGATCATAGTTCAGCTTTGGAGTTGGTACAAATGCCTTAGAGTTCGTAGTGGTAGCTGGCATTATAGCAGGAGCAGGTACACGGCTGTTCCTTGGCTGGGCACGGAATACTCGTTTATGGCGAGAGTGATTGATAATCACTCCATCGATTGTATTCTTCTTATTGCATTCGAAATAACGGTGGCCTTTATGCCCACAAGTAAAATATACACCATCGAAGTGATAGCATTTCCCGTACAGGTATATTCATTTGCATTCAAAATTCTGAGGTTGGGGTGTGTGGTTTCACCTTTGCCACCTTATGATGGCCAAAATGTTCCTTCCTCGGCTGCGTTGCTATTGCCTTCCTTTTTCGGTCTAGTTGACCTTGGAATTCTTCTTATAGACGGGCAGCCTCGATTAGTTCTATCGTAGTCTTAATCTAACGAGATACTAAATGGGCTTTAATAGAGTCTCTTAGACCCTTTTGGAAACGGTGGCATATAGATGCTTCCGTTCTAACTAGATCTGGAATGAAATGCGATAATCTCTGGAACTCTTGTTCATATTCAAATACTGAATTATTGCCTTGTGTGAGATGGAGGAGTTCATCCTCCAGAATTACTTGAGCTGATGTCGGTATGAACGCCTCACAGAATGCTTCCAAGAACATGTCCCAAGGAATGTCCTCTACTTTATAATCACCAAATGTGTTATTTCGCTCGTTCTCCCACCAATACTCAGCTTCTTCTTGAAATAGATGAGTTACTAGGCAAATGGCTTTGGAGTTAGGGCACTTGATACTGGCCAAGTTCTTCTTGGCCATCTTAAGCCAGTTTACGATATCCATAGGGCTCAATGCTCCATTGAACATAGGAGTTCGGAGACAGAGGAAACTATGTAGAATTCCATCGCCCGTATAGTGGGAAGATGATGAGAACCCTGACTGGGGTGCAGGTTGTTGTCTAATAGAAAGGATAAGAGCACGTGTCTCTTGCGCTTGTTGCACATTGTTTTCAATTAGGGCCTTCACTAAACTGGCCAAAAGGTTGGACTCCTCAGGTCTGCCTGACGACGTGACCGTATTCTTAATTAGAGTTGGAGCAGATGGGGAACCAGAATTCATAACTGCAATTATAAGTATAAACTTAAAAACATAAAATTTTACTACAATTTCATTCATTAATTTCTTTCTCAAAAGAGAAGATACATAGATTCACAAAACATATAACTGAGATAAAAGAAAATGACATAATAAGATATCCAAACATCCTAGCGGCAATACTCTACCCAAAAGGCAACGCAGAAGTCATCATATGTGACTATGTGGCTCTTTCGAGCTAATCTCCTATAAACCCAATACCACCAATGGCTCGCTGATCCACTTAGTAGGATCTTTACAATCTCTAGTCGGTACTTTTCAGGACAGGCTGTCTCTCGAAGTGCAGTAGTAACACGATCCATCCATTCCTTGGCGAGTGCTGAAAGGCTGGTGCCTCCAAAGGATGAATGGACAAGTATCTTGTCCAGCACCTCAACTCCACGAGGCAACACTCCATCGACGACCTTCCATAGATCAGGCCATCTCGAAGGTCGTCTATCCAATAGTCATCAAATCTCCTAAGGTAGAACAAAAATGTTGACTGCGAGTATTCCATTTCTAAGATAATTCAACCCATAAGTATTTTATTCGTATTTCATTATTACTTTCAAAAGTTTGTTCAAGTCCTAAGATGTCCATGTTAAAAATGCATAGTTTCAATCAAATTACTATGTGCGTTAAATTCCTAGGGTGTCAACATTCTAGACATATTCCACCCTTTTCATTTATGAGTCAACTTAATGAACTTTCGGATGATTGATTTGCACTACACTTAGTAACTTGTGATCTTAGTCTAATCTAGAGAACATATAATAAAGTAGATAGGAACAAACTCCTTATCTGACACTTTATGATACTTCTCTGATACCAACTGTAGCGCCCCGCCCCGTCGTCATGCGCAAAAGACGAGTATAATCATAATCAGCGTGGAGCGGTGCACTACTCGGAATGAATGGGCTTACAAAACCCATCTTCTCGAATAGGCTACAAGATTGAGCCACCCTGAAGGCTGTTGACTCAAACATGAGAGTAGGATCGAGAGTCAATACTTAAGATAAGAGTATATTACTTGTCTTAAGTATTAGACTAATACATACATTGGATTTAGAAAGGTAAGCATGAATCCAATATACATTATCGATATATCAGCATTTCCAATATGTTGATCACATCACAATACTAAGTATAGTAGTATAATAGAGTGCGGAAGCTAAAAGCAAAACATCTATAATACATTCATCACAAAGCATTATGTAAACATTCACCTCAGAAAAGAAAAGTAAAGCTCATCCAGAGTTATAACAAACTGATTTTTTAAATATGAATTGTGAAGTCTATTTAATATACTGAAATAAAGCAGGAAGTATGAGGTGGCAAACTGATCTGCTAAGACTCTACATACTCCTCCTGGACCTCCTGCACGTCCTCCTGCACTGTCTCCACAAGTTACTCAGGATCTAGCAAATTGCCGGATCCCAAAAGTACCTCATGTTAGATAAGAAGTCTAACACATTGCAACTAACTATATAGTTCTAAAGTAAATGCAATAGACAGTAAAGTAAACACGACTGTAGAAATAATAGTAAAGGCACTGTGTAACTGAAACTGTAAAGACTAAGCAAGGTAAAACTGCATCAAAATTGAATACTGAAAGTAAACGAAAGTATCAAAAGCTCAAAAATTAATATAAAAGATGTCCAATTCTGTACTATATGTCACTGGAATGATGCACCCAAATATGCCACAACATGGTATACCACAGTATATCACAGAACTATCACTGAAAGGCTATGAGTCATGCGGTCCAATGTATACATACACTCAATTGGAAAGACAGTATGATGATGCTGATGCATCCTGAGATTCCCCAATCTATGTATGCAATATTCCGTAACCCATGATTTATCACTAATACTCATGCATTACTGCTAAAATGATTCATCAAACTCATGCTTCTGTATATGCTCATGCTTCTATTCTATAAGAGTAAAATCCAAAAATCCACAAAATTTTGAATACTGAAAATAAATTCTAGGTCTCCACTATGCAGAATCATTCTAAAAGGATTCTGACCCCAAGCTTCTAGAATGATAATTGGTCAAAGTTGAAGATTTACTTAAAGATCATTAACTGGGATGATTGTATACACATATTTAGCACGTTTGCAAGAAAGGTGGTTCTTATCACTTAGTTTGATTAAGCTATCCTAATGAAGCGATATTCGATAGGAGGCATCGCCCATTGGCGATTTGTATCTCAAGCTAAGTTATTAAGATGCCTAACTCACAATCACACTCAGTGTTTTAAAGGAGATGATTCTAATTACTTAGTTTGTTTGAACCATACCTATTGAAGCGGTCTTCGCTAGGAGGCAACGCCTATTTGCGATTTGTATTTTAATTAAACTAAGGAATGGGTACCTATTTAATACACTCTTAGTATTGGGGGATTTACTCTAACGAGACTGTATTCATCTAATCTCTCGTGATAGCACCTGCTCATAAGTTCATATTAGAGTGAATCAACCAATCCTGAATACTATTGAAGAAGTTTAGTATAATGGGTATGCCATACTATACCAACTTAAAATCTGGGTTCACCCAACTCTATTTAATTAACAAGGATTTATCAAGACTATAATTCTTATGCTATATAGGTAAGTCCTATACAAGGTTCCAAGAAAATGTGATCAAGTATCACTCAATATAGATTCTACCACAAGAAAAGGAGTCATTCTAATATCTTAGGTGATTCCTACCATGAGGGGTTAAGATCAACATCTAAGTTAAGGGAACATCTAAGCTTCTACCTCAATGAGTTATGCAAAGTCCTCCTACCTCAATGTATAATCAGATTTAGGTCTTTTAAAATATTTCAAAAATGATTTTGTATTTGAGATACTTAAGATCTCACACTATAATGCTAGCACTCTAGGTTTTACATATCATTTAGATTTAGAGTAATCAGATCAGATGATTAAGTTATCTGATCGTTCCTTATTCTAAGATTATGGGATTTAAATCAAGGTTGTTATTAGAGTTAGATCATTTATTCAATCAATAAGATTCTATGAATATTATTATGCAAATAGTCTTATTTATGAGAAAATTAAGGATCCAAGGTTTAGATTAATATTAAGCAATCACACAGCTTTATTATTAAGCTTAATATGTATAATTCAAATATTTAAGATTCATACCAAATCAAATGCATTGTTGGAATAATGTCAATCTCATTATCTTATAATTAGTTAATTAAATTAAGTATTTAAGAGTTTAGATCTTAATTAAGCAGGTTAGGGTTTGGCCCCTACGCATATCTTAATTGAGATCAAGTGTTCATTTATAGATCAATGACAAATCAGTGAATTAAAGGTGTATTCTTGGTGGTAATCTCAGACCTAGATCAAGTCTTAAGACTTCTTCAGATTAATTAAGATGTTTAAGACTTTAAATTTTAGATTTGTTCAAATTACACTTCATGAATTTGCTTACATGATTTCAATATATCTAGCTTACTATTATGAACCATATTGGTAGAAAAATTTATAAAAAATAGAAAGTAATTAGTACTAATCAACCCTAAATCCATTCAAATGGATTAGCACCTAATTACAAATCTAGTCATCAAAATTCTATATAAATTGGTACATAAGTTCTATTTAAAAATACAATTAATCAAATATTAAGTTTGCTAAGATCCAACATATACAAACCCTAATTTTCACTAATCATAGTTTAACAAGATTAGGGCATAAGTTAAAGTACAGAGATCAGAAAAATAATTCACTTAGCACATTCATTCTACTCTTTATGAGGAGACTAATGGCACCATAAACATACAATTTGGTTAAGTATAATTGCTAATTCACCCTAATTAAGACCTATAATAATTATACAAAATTAAAAAATCTAACCATTAAATGTTCAATATTATTTTATATTCAGATCTTTAAGAATTTTTTGATCAATTTCATTTATGATATCATAGGGTTTGGACCAGTGGATTAAAAGTTATTCAATTAATATATTATGTATTTTTCTAATTAAATTTTCCTATGATTTAATTATTTGGATTATTTCCCTTCAAGAAAATAAATCCAATTAATCAAATTGAAATTAAAATGGGCTTGGCCCGGTAACAAAAGGTGCGGGTCGGCCGGGGCCCGAAGACCCGGGACTGTCGCACAACGCGGGTCACGGGTCGTCCCGACCCGACAACGCTTCGTCCCCAAGCCTTCGTCCCGATGGAGGGATCCGATTAGGGAAACCCGAATCGGCCAATTCCGGCTCATCTCGACCACGGCACGTCCAACCAATGATCGATACGCGTTCACCGTGGTCAGGCGCACCGAACGGGACCCGAATACCTCTGTGAGATGGCCCGAATCGGCCGGACCTTACTCACACGAGGGATTCTTTAGTGGAGCTACTGTGGGGAGACAATTATCCCCACAGAGGCCACACCAGAACCAAGACTCGATCCCTACACCTTCAGGAAGGTGCGACGGGTTGAAGCCCCCTGGTCTAAGGGCCTGAGGTGGGCTAGACCGCTGGGTCCTTTCTCGACCGAGGCATCCTTAAGGGACTTAGCCCGATCGATCAAATCGATCAACCGGAGCTAGCTTAGGCTGTAATTACGATTGCATTGAGTTCGATTTGGCAATACAGAGCTATACAAATCAAAAGAGGGAAGGTTCGAGCCTCATTGGCTTGAAACTGGTAAGTGGGGTACCTAGTTTGACTGGGGAGCTCGGGACGATTGACTGAGGAGATGGCTGGCCTTAGCTGGGCTTCCAATCACTGCAAAGGTTCCTGAACACCAAGAGAGCCTACTATCAGCAGTTCGAAGCTCCTGGGATCGCCTACTCTGGCTTGGACAGATAGTAATGGCGGAAGAGAGCAACGAGTTCAATTGATCAGAAAGGATCAAATGGAGGAAAACTGAGGCTATTTATAGCCTCAGGAGCTTACAGGGAAGGTTCTAGAGGGTTTAATTAGGCTGGAGGGGACCCGAGAGATCAAGCCATGGCCGAGCTCTCAAAATCCCATTTCGAGCTCGGCTGGGCCATGAGGCCCGAATGGGGTCTCTAACCATTACTAGAAGGTTCCTAACGACCTTGCTGAGATGGAGGTGCGAGTGATAGACCGGATGGGCAGTTGCCAGTACAGGGATTTTCCCTATTGGGGACGGGCATGAGGAAGACGAAGATCCACAGTAGCGGGACCTTCGGATGCCGTCTGATCGGTCGATCAGATGGTGCTATGGCTGGGATCGCTCGGATCCTACCGGCCGATAGCGGGAGCGATCCTGGCCATAGGATCCACGGGATGGATCCGACGATGTACCTGCAGTCTAGCGAGATCAAATCCTGACCGTTGATTATAAAGGCATGACAGCTAGATTGGCAGGGCTCCGCTGTCACGTGACCCTGGCTCCGCAGCGGATCCCGACCGTTTAATCGGGTATAAGGGTAGATTTGCAAAATTATATTGTTGGGAACCCTAAAATGCAATTAGACCCTTTTATTTAAATGTAAATTATGGCATAAATGATTTCCAAATTGCAGCAAACTTTCACCCCTAACTAATTTGGTGGTGAGGAATTCAAAAATATAATTAGAATTTAATTCTGAGATCAAAATATTTTAAGTTGAAACTAGGACATCTATATATCATTTCGGACTTAGAGAAGTCCAATAAACTCTAGATTTTCAGGATAGGATTCATTCGATGTTCTTAAGACAATGGAATTAGAATTAGTGATTTCTTAGACTATAGATTAGCAGGGTAACAACCTAGGGTTGTTACAAATTCGGTCCTCACAGATGCGCCATAAGTGGTGCCTCGGCCGAATAGCACCCCGACGATTCGATGCATGCTTGATGGGGGTTCTTAGTCCAATCGACGCGTCTCGACTCCACGAATGTGTAGGGATTGAATGGAGCGGCCGTCGTCATTGAGGTGCCGAGAATTTCAGCATTGAAGGTCTATTAGGGCGGAGCCCGTCGCGAGGAAGAAGCGAAGTCACGGGTCGGGCTGACCCGTGACCCACGCCTTTTGCATTTGGGCCGACAGAGAATATTAAGGAATTTTTGAATTACTTTCCTTAATGAAATTAATTCAGAAAATCAAACCTATAGTTTTTATTTAAATAAAAATACAGATTAAATTATTTAAATAACTTTAGCTATACTTATCCAAATAGTATGATCCAATATACTATTTTAATCAGAAAAATGCAAGGAATTTTAATATAAAATAAAATCAAAGATATAATGGTTAGATTTTAAATATTTACCTAATTCTTTTCTATTTTTAATTAAATCATAATAAATTCAATTAATATCCAAAAATGTTGATTAAGGTCTCTAATTGCTCATGAGACCATAAAGAATCTATGTAGACCATTAAAAGTAAATTTGGAACTTTAATTTCATTAATCATCTCTTAATTACCCTAAGTAGGGATTAGTGAATTAAACCATGATTAATCCTCTAATTTTGGTGAAATAAGTTCCTAATGCCTTCTTAAGTATATTAGAGCCTATGAATAAAGTTGGATCACTCTAGAATGCCCTAGTTTCCTTAATCACCTTAATTGGCTTAAATATATAATTAATGCAAATTAGGATAATTAGGTTATCAAAACCTAATATAAGGGTGTATCTTACTTAATTAACCAATTTGAACCCATTAAAATAGATTTGAATCAATTTGGATAATTAAATCCTAAAATCCAATTTTTAGCCTTAAGAGGGGTATTTTGGTTATTTTGACCAAAATGTGTTTAAGCACCCCTTAAGCCTTGAAAATTCAGTAAAATATCTTTAGTTAGATTACTAGTACCTTTCTGAACTCTTATGTTATTAATTTTAATGTTAATTGAAGAAATCTTAAGTTAGTCTTATTAAGATCTTAAGACTTTAAGTATCCTTGAAACTCTCTTTCTTAAGAGCTAAGCTTACAACCTTTAAGTGTTAAATCTTTAATTAATAACTTAATTAAGTTGGTCCATAAGCTTGAATTCTAATAGAAATACCTTGGTAAAATTCTAAGTCTAAACCTAGCTTGAGTCTAGAGTGATCAAATATTAGATCTTAGACTTTAGATCTTCTAAATGAATTGAACTACCTCCATTTGGATCTCCTTAAGTGATTTAGTATTTAATTCCTTTGCAGCCTTCCATGTGAGTGTAGGATTGATTCAGTCTATAGGATAATGTAATTACCCTAAAGATTGAACATAGATCTTAGATTCTTAGTTCTTACTTATTATTTTATCTTACAATATTAGCACAGCCTTTCATTACGATCATAACTTCTAAATCCTTCAGCTTATAGAATTCCTTACCCTTAAATTGGGTTTTAAAGTGTGAACCCTAGATCCTTACTAAGTATACTACCTTGGATTCAGTATTTGAACACCAAGTGGGGTTTGGATCCAGAATCCTTAAATCTTAATTTACTAAATCAAGACTTGGGTTAAGAGAGGAAAATAATAACAATTAAGTCATTAATTTATTTACTTTAAGTCCTTATAACCATCATCTGATTATGAATTGGAACTTGTTAAGTTCTAATGTTAACCTTAAGGTCGTAAATCTGAGATCTTACTCGATAGCTGGATATTGGAGATCCTAAATTTGTAGCTTCTCAGAATACTTAGTTGGATAAATTAGACAATAATAAATATCACATAAGTCTAGATTGAGTCTCTTGCTTACTTTGACTTGATTGCTCTGCACACCTTAAATATTGAGCCTTGTTCCTTGAGCATAATAGGTAAACTTAGGATATGGAAGATACATCCTAAGTTAGCATTTGAAAAGCATTCATTCAATTTTTTCAGTGCGTTCAATTAGTAGAGTATGTCCTTGCTTAGTCTACCTCTCCAGTTCTAGTTTTTTTATAGAATAGACTCGGACCTAGCTCGATGGATGTCTAGGATGGATACATGTCTTATTCTATAAGTTCAATTCGGACCTAGCTCTGCGGATGCTTAGGATGGATACATGTTGAACTTTCAGTTCAGAGGCCCTGTATGGCCTGTTCTGTTATGGCAGAACTAGGTCTTAGGCTTACTACTACTTTAGTTCAGTTGTTAGCATTGGTCTTGTTTTATCATATGCTTCAGTGGCCTTTCTTTTAGTGCATGACTTTCTTTGCCACATGTCTCACTGGCTTTACCTTTGCTCATGCATGTACTTAGTTTACTTTTGCCATATATCTCAGTGGCCTTTTACATATCAATCTGCATACTTGTATATATGCTTTCATTGATTAGTACTAAGATATTGGCATGTTTAGGATGCTAGAATTGTATGTCTATTTCAGCACTTCTGTTCTTATTATACTCAGCATGTCTCCATGTGATAATAAGCATGTTAGGATCAGATTTATTTCAGTAGTTGCAGTTACTTTTGCTTTTAGGCTCACCATGTTTAATTGCTATTTTTGTATGTTATTTTACATACCTATTGATTAGCTATAAATGATTAGTTTATAGCTACCCCGTTCTTATAGCTTGTTGCACTTTTGTATGCTTGCACATTTAAAACCCTTAAGTGTGATATCTTAAATACTCAGTTCACTTAAAAAGCCTAAAATGTACTTAGACAATTGTCTAACTGTAACCATTTGCTTTTGTTGGCTGGGGCCCTAACATTTGTGTTACCGACAAATGTCAGATTCAGAGTTGTTCGTCGGTAGTGCCGCAGGATCGGAGCCGGTGCAGGAGGAGGATCTTCCTACTGCTTCTTAGATAGATTTTCTCTTTTTGCAGTAAGAATGAGAGATCTTTATTTCTATTAAATTCAATTTGTAATAATTAAATTCTGGATGTATTTACTTTTTTGCATTTGATCTAAGTTACTGCTTTCTTTTCTTCTTTTATACTATGCCTGTGGATGTTACATTCTATTTTCTACTTCCGTTACTTTGATATGTATTGATGTATGTTCACAGCTTCTTCTACAGGGTGACAAGTCCTTAGCTTAAGGCGAGTTGGGTCCTACCTGACTCTACTTGAGTTAGGGATTTGTCACTGGAGTGGAGCACCGTACTCCCCGCAGTTATGCTAATATCAGTATTAGCGTAGCCGCGGGAAGGTACAAGGTCCAACAAGCCACCTTTGGTCGGTCGTGCCATGGTCTGGCTGTATGGAAATTAGGTGATTAGGGTTTCCCTAATCAGCCTATGGTCAGGACGAAGGAATGGGGATGACTCCACTGTGCGGGTCGGGCTGACCCATGACCCACACGGTGCGACAATCCTGGGTCTCTAGGGCCATGGCCGACCTACGTGTTTTGTAAACGGGCTGAGCCTATGGATTAATAAGGATATTAATTGGAATTATTTTTCTTAAGGAAAATATCCAATTAATGAAATCATAGGGAAATAGAATTAAAAAATGCAGAATAAATTAATTGAATAACTTTTGATCCACTGATCATAAGTAATAAGAATATAAAATAATATTGAACTTTTAATGGTTGAATTTTCTGATTTAGCCTAATTATTGCAGAACTTAATTAGGGTTGATTAGCATGTATACTTGGCCAAATTGCATGATTTAGATGTTGTTGTGCTCCTTATGCCTTGTAGATTGCATATACTAGGTTCCTTAATTTTCTAATTAATGTATTCCTAATTATGTACTAATCTTGTAAATGCATGATTAGTGAAAATTAGAGTTTCTGATTATTCAGAGTTTATAAACTCAATCTCTAATTGTTCATATGAATAAGTAGGATGTAAGTGCCAAATTTTATGAATTTCTAATGCTTGGATTTGTAATTGGGTGATAATCCATTTGTATTGATTTAGGATTTAATTAGCACTAATTACTCTCTAATTTTCTAAAATTTTTGGTTATTATGATTTCATAACAGTAGTATGATTATAATTAACTTTCATGTATCTTGAGCACTTGATTTAGCTAAATTGATTAAAATGGCATAAATTCCTAATTAATCTTAAGAATCTTAAGATCTTGATCAAGTGATTAATACTTGGTCTAGATCTGAAATTGCCATCAATAACACATCAACAATCCATTTATTTGTCATTGTTCTATAACTCAATAATTGGTCTTGATTGGGTAAGGGTATGGGTTAACCCTAACCTATTTGATTAATGCTTATATCCTTAATCACATAATCAATTAATTTGATTGAAAGACAATTCAACTGATATGATTCCAATAATGCATTTGATTTAGTATTGATCTTAAAATCATTGAATTAGAAGTGCTAAGGTTAATAAAGAACTTATGTGATTAAAACATCTGAATCTAAGCTTAAGATCACTGATTTTCTCATATATAAGACTCTTAGCATGAGAATAGCAATAAAACTGTATTGATTTTTGGAATGATCTAATCCTAATAATATTCTTAACTTTATCCTATGATTGTAGTGTAGGATGTGATTAGATGAGTCTTACCATCTGATCTGATCAAATCAACTCAAGCTTGATAAATAAAACTTATGAATTTAGTATATTGTTAGAGGTGGAGATCTTGATGATCTTATCATATGAGTGTTTTGTAATATCTAAAAAGCCTATTTAATGTTAATATATTGAGGTAGGAAGAACTTATTATGGCATATTAAGGTAGGAACTTAGATGATCCTCCTTAACCATAGCAATTGAGCTTAGACCCTTGTGGTAGAATCACCTAAAGTACTTATCGTGAGATTTCTCCGATGTGGTAGTAACCTATATTGAGTGACCTTTTGGTCACATCCTTGGAGCCTTGTGTAGGATTTACCCAATTAGAGTAAGCATTTATAGCTTTGTTAGATCCTTAGATGTTAAATAGATTTAACTGAGCTCAGATTATTAGTTGGTTATGATCATGCATACCCATGGTGCTGAGTCATTTTAATAATATCCAAATTTGGATGAGTGATTCCAATGTGGACTTATGACCTGGTGCTATCCCGAGGGATTAAACAAATACTATCCTAATAGAGTAAATTCTCCAAACTTAAGAGTGTGAATTAGATCCTTAATTTGGGGAAGAATAACTATAATAGGGTTTTGCCTCCTATCTTTGTGTGCCTCAATAAGTGCAGTTATAAACAAACTAAGTATTAAATTTACCTCTCTTGGAAATGTACAACCATGTGTGTTCAACCTTTCCAACTGATGATTTCAAGTAAAACCCTAAGTAAGAGAAACTAATTATTGGAATTAGAACTAAGAGTCAGAATCTATTTAGATGGATTCTGTACAATAGAGACATTTGATTCATTATCTGATTTTAAAGCATTTTTCTAAATTTCTAGATTTTAATAAATCTAGTGTAGAGACATGAGCATGAGCATAAGTGTGAGGTTTGAATATTAATGATGATTTATGGGTTATGGAATGTTGCATACATCAATAAGGGAAATCCATGATGCATCAGCATCACAGTAAACTGTATTACCCTACATGATGTATGTATACATTGGACTGTATGACTCATAGCAGTTCAATGATATCTTGGTTGCATATCAGTGGTATACAGTGTTGTGGCGTATACAGTTTCATGACTTCAGTGGCTTACATCATAGCTTTACAAGTTATTTACTCAATTTCAGATCATATAATGTTCTTATTCATTTTCAAAATTTAGTTTACAATCAGCTTTACTATTTTCCCTACTTTCCATTTTGCATAGTTTATTTTCAGTTATTTAATTACTTTTATAAATTTTCTGCAGCTCTATTTTACGTTATTTTAAATATTAAGTAAATGTTTAAAACTGCTTATATTAGTTTCGATGTGTTAGACTTATTGTCTAACATGTGGTATATTTGGGATCCGGCAATTTGCAAGATCCTGAGTAGCTTGCTAAGCCAAGCTAAGAGCACTCTCAAGAGATTCAAGAGGAGTTCGTGGACCCTCTTTCAGCTTTACTATTTCTTTCTGCTTTTGATTCAATTATGTATTTAGATTTTATTTCAGTACTATTTTAGTAAATCATTTGTAATAATTTTTGAATAAATTTCTTTTACTTTCTGAGATGAATATTTATTTCAGCTTCTATGATGAATGTTTTTTGGATGTATGCTTAGCTTCTGCACTCTATTTATATTACATATACTTAGTATTGTGATGTGATCGACATACTGGAAATGCTGATAATATTGGACAGATATTGGATTCCTCATTCTTACTCTCATAATCCAATGTATTTATTAGTCTAATACTTAGGATAAGTATCTTACTCTTATCTTAAGTATTAGCTCTCGACTCTCCTTATGGTTGAGTCAGCAGTCTTTAGTGATTTTGTTACACTATTCTGGGAGATGGGTTATGCCTTCCTGAGTGGCGCACTGCTCCGCCACCAAATTAAATTTGGCTTACACTCTTTTGTGTGCGGGGTCGGGGTGGGGAACTATAGGTTATTACTACCATAAGAATGTAGATTAAAATACTTAGAGTTTACATGGTAACTTATAATATATAGCATAATTAGTGGTGGAAAAGTGCATTACTTGGGAGGGACCATTGAACCTCCCTAATCATACTTATTACTGAGCACTAATTCTTAAGATAAGTGTATTATTCTTATCCTAATTATTAGTTGAGGTACTCATATACATTGAGTTTAGAAAGGATGAGGAATAGCTACCTAATGTATATGAGTGTCTTATATGATTTTCATATGAATCACATCATAATACTAAGTCTAAGTATTAATAATAATAGAGTGCAAAAGCCTTAGCATTCATCCATAACTTTCATTACAGAAGCTAAGTAAAAGTATTCATCTCTGAAAAGAAAGAGAAAATACATCCAAAGTTGAATTATTACAAGCCATAACTTAAATAAAAAAAGTAGTAAAAGTCTCTCATCTCACAATAGAAAATAAACTAAGATAATAAGTAAAATATGTGCTAGCTACTGCTCCTCCTACTCCTTCTACTCTTCCTGGATCTCTTGAGATACCTCCAATGTTGGCTCCTCCAACTACTCAGGATCTGTCATTGTCAATTTCACAATGCAGGGCCCCAAGCAAAAAGAGAAAATCTTGCCAGACAATAAGTCTAAGTACTTTTTGGGCTGCAATTAACATTTTCTTACATTTAAAGGATTTTATTTAACATTTAATAAAGCATAAATCAAACTATAATAAACTAAAGTAAACTAAAACTATAAATCTAAATGTTGAACTGAGAGTAGGAAAAATCATAACTAAACAAAAGTATTGAAAGCAAGCTAACTGAAATGAAACTGTAATATAAAATAACTGAAAGTAAAATTGTGCTGCATGTCATTGTATATGCATCTAAATATGCCACTAAATTGATGCCACAGAATGTGCCTCTTTTGATACCACATGGTAACCCACAGATCCTAAGTGAGCAGAACAGCTCCACTAATATATCCTAGGTGAGCAGAACTGCTCCGCTAATAGCATGATATGCTGATGCAATTAATGGTATGCTAAGGAGTTTGATAAACTAAGTGATTTTAAATCACCAGAAACAAAAAAATAGACAAACTAAAGTAAATATCCTTTCTTATTATCTAACTATTTAGCTTAATTCCCTTGATATGCTCATTCACCTTGATTGCTATACAAATCAAAATGTTTAGTTATCCAAGCTATAATTCAAACTTAATTCTACTGAAATTAACATTTACTCAACACTATGCTTTCAAAGCATTCAAATTCATTACATGTTTGGGAGTATATATACATGATTAGTGTGTTATAAGAAGGGAGATCTTACACAATTAGTTTGTTTAACAACACTTATCAATGCACACAAGGATAAGGGATAAGATTCTTTTACAATTTATTATCTCAAACTAAGCTATCCAATCCCCAACTTATAACATACTTTGTACTTGGGTAATTTATCCATAACTGAACTATACTTATCTAGTTACGTCAGATAAGACCAAAACTCTATAATTCTATTTAAAGTAAATCAACAAATTCCATATCTTACTGAATCAAGTTAGTTTTATGGATATGCACTATAGTCTCCTTGTGATGATACTAATGTTCTTATCACTTCTAATTCTAATAAACTAATTTAAAACCAAGGAAATTCAAGCTATATAATCCAATCTTCGTTGTGGTAGGTTCAACAGAGACGGCTCCAAGGAAGTGACTTATAAGTAATTCAATTTAGGATAATTACCACAAAAGTAGCTTAATACAAGTGCCTTTAGGTTGCTAACACAAGGCATAAGACTCATCATCTAAGGTTGACAAAGTTCATCTAAGATCCTACCTCAATGCATCACAAGTAGGGCTATCCTACCTCAAAATTTAACTTAACCAATGGTATATTATTCTCTTAACATAAACCTATCACTTAGCTTTAGAGATGTCTAAAACTCTTAACACTTACTTTTATAATTTAGGATTGATTCTACTAATCCAACTAGAGAGATTATTTATAAAGTTAAAGGATCAATCATATAATCAAAAGGAAGAAGTAATGTGAATTATCTTTTACTTATTAGTTAAGGATCAATTCATACTAGTCCTCTTATTTTGAGAGAAAATCAAGAAGGTATAAGGTTTTGATTAAAATGGCAAAATCACATTAGGCACTTTAAGGCCTAGTCTTCTATTTTGCTACCTAAAGATCAAGTGACAAAATCAGTAAGTGCTAGTCAATCCTTTTAGATTAATGAGTGC
Source organism: Gastrodia elata (assembly GCA_016760335.1). Taxonomy (NCBI): domain Eukaryota; kingdom Viridiplantae; phylum Streptophyta; class Magnoliopsida; order Asparagales; family Orchidaceae; genus Gastrodia; species Gastrodia elata. Next base: position 41,771,570 of record CM028671.1, on the reverse strand, counting down.
AAAATCATTGATCAAACTTAGGTTTTAGATTACTTAGTGAGCTTAAATAAGGTTAAGAAGGATTAAAGCTAATTCAACATGATTAAGGTTTACTTGAGCAAAATTTGAAATGCAAGATAGCATTAAGCTACTCATTAACTAATGAAATTCAAATCAGTAAGAGTTCTCACTTTGGTTAAGCCAAAATACTTAATTATGTTAATTAGGGTTTCACCCTAATTAAGGGATATTAAGGATTTAATTTTTCTAAATTAAAATATGAAGTTACAAGCACATTTATTACAATTTAATAAGCATATGAATGCAAAACTATCAATTCCAGAGAACATTAAGATTCTTAAGCATGCCATTTAGATTGAGTGAATTCATTAATTACTCCTAATCATGCAATTTAAGGATTAGGGTAGACATAACAAAATTGATTAAAGGAATTAATTCAATCATTGAAAATAAATTCTACATGCCCTAATGATCAATTGGAAACCTTAAACAAGGCATTTGGCAAATTAGGTATGCTAAAATTTACTAATTAAGCCATTAGAGTAATTAGGGAAGATTAAGAAAATAAATCACAGAAAGTGATATATTGTTGCAAATTATTGTTCTACACATTTTTTTTGATCAAAATGATATATAAATATATATTATTTGGAGTTAAATTGATAAAGTTATTCAATTAGTTTAAATATAATTATTTTCCCTAGCCCATACCTTCTCCTCCTCCTTAAAGCTTGCTCCCTCAACTCCCCTCTCCATTTTTACTGAAGTTGCTGAAGAAGAAGCCCCTAAGACCTTGAACAACCCCAGCCCTCTTCCCTTTTTTCTGGCAACAGAAGAAGAAGACGTTTCTTCTCCTCCCAAGCTCATGAAGAGCTCTATCTTCTTCCATTTGAAAGCTCAGGTACCCTCTTGTTACCTTTCCTTGTACACCTCTTTCCATGGATTTAATCAATGCCTTTGTGAAATGATACTTTGGATAGCTCTTGCATAGCATTAGAATTTATTGTTGAGCCTCAATCAGACTCAAATGAGTTTGATCGAAGCTCATTCTGTCCTTTAAGAAAAATGTTTTTGTAAATAGGATTCCTATATACTTGGGACATTTAGCATCATTGTTTGCAGCATTAGAATAATCTTTCCATGTTGATTTTGGCATCAATGGAAAGGTATTAGAAAGACCTTTCCATCGGTATATAACACCACGCTTGAGGTGCCCTAAATCAAGAGTATTTGAGTGCAAAAGGGGACACATTCCATTTTCACCTAGGCAAAATCACTATCTAGCGCTATAACGCGCCTGGCTCTCGGCCAGGGAGCGCTATAGCGTACCTCAGGGCCCACGTCTTGGAAAATATGGCACGGCAGCGCATTATAATGCATGTCTCTCAACCAGAAAGTGCTACAACACACTGCAACACTCATGTTTTGAATAATATGGCGTCGTAATGCCTAGCTCTCAGCTAGGGAGTGCTACAGTGCACCGCGGCACCTACATCTCAAAAAAATTGGTATTGTAGCATGCCACAGTGTTTGAAAGCACTGCGGTGCACCACAATGTCAAAATCCACTGGAGTGCCTAAAAGCGCTGCAGTGCACCGTAGCGCAATAGCCCACTGTTGCGCACCGTAGCACCCGGTTCTCGGCTTGGTTCTCAGCTATAGCACACAGAACTATCTAGTTTTGCCCAAATTTGATAGTTTTCGTATTTTGATGGCTTCAGAGCCATAATAATGCTAAAACATACCAAAATAAAAACTAGATTTAGTAGAATCATGCATTGTGTAAATGTTGTGGTGATTTTGAATATGAAATCTACCTCTTATTCTAAATGACATGTTCTAATTTTATAAAGGATTCATTTGAATAGCTTGTGCAAATGGCAATTGATGTAATGTTTAGCTTTAATTACTTTCTGCTTTGAGTAATATAATTTTTATATGCCTCATTAATAGTAGGATGCATGTTAGAGAGCTTAAACTCTGATTTGGACACTTAACTAATTGATTTGACAGTAATCCATAACAAAACCCTAAGAATCTTAAGAAATGGTTAATCTAAATAAAAATGATTTAACATTAATTTTTGGACATTAATAATGTATAATAAACTCTTTAATCTACATTAACTAATAACTAAGCAAATGGTCTTGGTTTGGTCAAGTTAGGAGTTAAATCCTAACATGTCTAGATTAAGACTAAACCTTAATTATCTTAAATAAACCATTTGATTTGAATATTTAAGGAACTTGCATGATTCCAACAATGCCCCTTGATTTTGACATTGAGCTTAAGCTATTAAATTAGAAGTATTAAGGTTCAATAAATTCATGTGATTGATCAACTGAATCTAACTTTTAGATCTTTGATTTTCTCTTAAGAAAGATTATTAACATAAAATAAATTGTAAAATAATAATGATTTGTAAGTGATCAATTCTTAATAAATTATGTGATTATACCCCATAATTGTAGTATAGGTTGGGATCAGATAGGTTTTACCCATCTAATTTGTATAATCCAACTCAATGTATTAAGGCTTGTAAGTTTAATATAATCATTTTAGCTTAAATTATTGTATATTTTTGTTCTTATATCTTAAGGTTGAAATCTAGTATTTTAAATCAATAGTTAATAGACCGTATTAATAGATAAACTCATGAAGTAGGAAGAGCTTATTATCAAACCTTGAGGTAGAAGCATATATGAACCCTTGATATCTAAAGATTATGAGCTTCGACCCTTGTGGTAGAGTAATCTAAAGATTTTAGAAAGAGTTTCGTCCTTGTGATAGTATCCTAAGTTGAGTGACTTTCATGTCACACCCATGGAACCCTTATGTAGGATTCACCACAATGGAGTGGGGATTCATTAGATTGTACTCCTTGGTTAATATATAAATAGAAATATTATACCAGAATTAGTATCAATCATCAGTTGGAGATGATAATATATATTCATAGTATTAATTTATTTTAGTAGAAATTGGAGATGGTTGATTTATTTTGAATAGATTTGTAGAGTCTTGGTTTTATCTTAGGTAATTAGATAAGTACAGTTCAGTTCAGGATAAACATCTTTAGTCTAAGAGTGTTATAAGTTGGGTACTTAGCAACATAGTTTGAGAGAATATACTGTGACAGAGTTCTGCCCCTTACTGTCATGCATTTCAAAAAATGATGTTAAAACAAATTAAGTGTTTCAAGTTACATTCCTTAGGACACTATAAGTATACCTACAATTAGGGTATTTAACAGCTTAGTTTGAGAGAAGAAACTATAAAAAGATTTTGTCCCTTATCATCATGTATTTTGATAAGTGTAGTTAAAAAAACTAAAGATTAAATTCACATTTTTTATAAACATACCGATCATGTATATATAACTCCTCCCATCTGGTGATTCAGGCTATGATTATACTACAAAATTCTAATGATTTTAATACACTTTAATTAGAATTTAGAATTCATTTAAGGGAATTCTGCACAATATAGATAAATAGAATCATTATTAGATTTTAATCAATTTCTAGATTTTGATGAATTAAAGCATATAGTCATTAAAGCCTTGGAATGTCATGGATGCATAAGCCATGATGAAATTAGCGGAGCACTTGGCTCACATAAGTACTCTATTAGCAGAGCGCTTGGCTCACCTAAGGACTCTATTAATGGTGCGTTCGCTCACCTAGGATTTTCGGGATGTCATGTAACTTCAAGTCAGGCATATTTGTGGTATATAGTTCTATTGCATATTCGGATGCATATACATATATTCAGTTTCATACAACATAATTTGAATTCATTACTTATATAGTCTTAGTTTCTTTATTATTCCTCTACCTTCAGTATTTAATTTTTAGTCTTAGTCTACTTTACTTTCAGTTTTACACTATTTTTGGTTTTAGTTATTTTAATACTTTTTTATCGTCTTGCTTAATCACTTAAATATTAAACATTAGATAATTATAACCATTTAGAATATCTTTCGATGTGTTAGACTCATTGTCTAATACGTGGTACTTTTGGTATCCGACAATTTGCTAGATCTAGAGCATCTTGTGGAGCTGGTTTAGGTGGCGTCACAAAAGATCCAAGAGGAGTTCATGAATCACTAAAGGACTCTACATCAACATTTACCTTTTTGCATTAGTTTACTTTTAGTTCAATCACTAAACTATTTGTTATAGCTTCATTCAATTAAACTATTTATAATAACTCTAGATGATATTTTCTTTTCTTTTCTAAGAGATGAATGATTTACTATCTTTTATGATAAATGATCTAGATGTATGCCTTAGCTTCTGCACTCTATGTTTACTACTATTTATACTTAGTATTGTGATGTGATCAACATTAGTGAAATGCTAATACTCATATATATTGGATCTTTATTCAACTCATAATCCAATGTACTTAAGTACCCTACATAATATTAAAAATAAGAATTTTACACTTATCTTAAGGATTAGTACTCAGTTCTTTTTCTTTTGGAGTTGAGTTTAGATCTCTCAGCAGATACTCAGGGAGGTTCAGCAGCCCTTCTCGAGTAACGCACCATTCCGCCGCTAACTGTTTATCTAATTACCTCATTTGCGTGCTGGGACGAGACGGGGTTTTACAGACTCCTCAGCTTTTTATAGACGTGTTCACAAAAGTAAATTAAAATAACTAAAAATTAATATACATTTTTATTTCTTCTTCTTCAATCAAGTATAGTTTCCACTTTAGCTCTGAGTAGCTAAATGACTTGCATGATATGTTATAATTTTAGTGGCTTTATTAGTCAGTCTTCTGCTATGGCAATTTTACTTATTTACTTTTATTTCTACACACTTTTACTTCTATTTCAGCTTTTATACAATATTTACTTGCATTATATGCATGTTAGGATGCTAGTCTTAATTGAATGTTTTACTTAGTCTACTTGTATGTTTCATAGCTCATTTTTTGCTTTCTATTTACTTAGTATATATTCAAATGATCACATGCATGTTAGGATGTTCTTTTTGTCTTTATAATTACTTTATATCATTAATTATATATTGCCTAACCTTGTTGCAGCTCTTGGTTTGAGGTATGTTCCTTTTTTCCTTGATTTGATAAGTTATAAATGCTTTAATTATACATATCCATTTTCCCCTATAGCTTATTTATCCCTCAACTTATTATTATTTAAGTTCAAAATGTGATATCTTAAGAATGTATAATTTACTAAATTAGATTAAAATATACTTAGACAATTGTCTAATGCTAGATTTTTCTTTTCTTGGCTTGGGCCCTGGCATGTAAAAACTAACAGGTCAGATTCTGAGCTTTTTGTAGAGATAGCACCATGTGAGGAGCTTAGTCAAAAGGAGTACCTTCCTATTACTAGTGAAGCTTAGATAGCCTTTATTTATGTTTGTGAGAATGAGAGTTTTCCATTCATTTAAATTGTTATTCATAATTTGTAATAATTAGGATCTCAATGTATTTACTTCTCTACACTTTTATTATGAGTTGATTTATTTTCTTTTATTTATGCATTATGGATATGGATGTTATTTAAAGTGCTTCCAAACTCTGTTATTTATGTAAGCACATTTAGTGATTGAATTACGGAACGTGTGGCATATCTTGCAATTATTGGTAGATTAGGGAGAAGACCTATTCTGGTTATAATCAAGGATTTGTCATAATGACCTCTCTATCATAATTATGTTAATATACATGTTAACATGACCATGAAAGGTATGGGACTCCACACCATAGGGATTATAATTTTTGATTTATTTAACAGAATATAAATAATTATAGTAATCGAGTTATTTTAATAACCCATATAAAAAACTTGCGGGTTGGGAGGTGGCTCGATTCAATACTATTTACCTTCTCAGATCGCCTTCTTCCCGACAACACAATTATGGTTAGGACTAAAATGGAAATTCAAGTCCTCTAAACCACTCCTCACCTTAATTTCAATCGCTACTTGATCCACAAGTGGATATACATTGATCAGAACCTTATTCGAGCAAGCCCTAATTCAAGAGTTTATTATGGGGAGGCAATTCTCCCTATAGAGGCTACCAATCAGTTAGCTCTCAGTCTTTACACGTTCGGCATGTCAACATAGAGCGAAGCCCTCTGATAGCTCAACTTAAGGGTGACTAAATTAGTGAAGTCCTGCTCGAGCCCAGTGTTGTTTAGTACTGTGGAGTCCTCGAGCAAAAGATGATCACCTGACTGTTCTAAGTGACACACACCAAAACAATCTATTTAAATTAATATGGAATGCCCCTCACTTAGAATTAAGCACCAGATTGGGGTGTCAATTTTGAATGAGGTATCAAAATGACCTCACTGAATGAGAACCCATCCAGACAGTGCTTCCAATCCCAAACAACATCGTAACTGCAACTGATGAGTCTTAAAATTTAATCAATAAACATAAAGATTATTTGTAATTAAATGGATAGGCATTGAGTTTTTTAAGCTTAATACCAGGAAGGGTACGATACTTGTAGAGGTACAAATGATTGACAGAGCTTTGATGAGGTTTCAGAGGTTGGTTCCATTCGACAAAGCTTCCATTTACTCACTGGGTTTGATTGGGGGTTTGAACGTCAAACCTAACCCACTGCTCTCCCGGAAAAGGATAGACAAAGATTGTCGATCACCAGTGGGACAGCAGGGAAATAGAGAGAGTGGTGGAGGAAAATAAGAGCTTCAAAGAGTGCAAAGAGATGCCCTAAAGCTTTCCAAGACTATTTATAGACTGGGGAATGCTTGGTTGGATAGCCATGGGTTTTAGATCAACCCGAGATCTTGGCTCTCAAGATTACTAATGGTGGATCGATCGGGCCATGTGGCCTATTGAGAATATTCCACCACTAATAGGAAAATAGGTAACGACCATGGTGACATGGTGCAGCAGTGAAGGACAAGGTTCAATCTTTAGCAGTACAATTTAATTCATCTGTCGAGAGCGACTGAGTGAAGAACATGATAAATATGAAGGGGTGCATTGATAATCGTCCGATGAATCGAGAGAAAAGGCGCTACGGTCTAGATGCGATTGATCAATAATGACTAATCGTGGATTGAATCGTAGCTGTTGGATTGCAGTTGCAATCTGGTGGCTACAGAGTGACCATAGTGAGAGCAAATGAGAGCTCTAGGATCTAGGTTTCCAAACCATGAGATGGATCTGATTATCTCAGGGAGCCAAGCATTAGGATTGGATTAAATAAACTTTTTAGTTAATTCAAATTCCTTGATTGGAATAAATTCCATTTTTGGTCTAAATGACCTTTAAAAATTCTTTAAAATTCACCCTTAGTTAATTTGGGGGTGAGGAATTCAAAAAAAAAAACCAGGTTTTGATTTAAAGATCAATTTAATTTAGCTAAATTTCTATGTCAAATAATTGGCAAAATAGCCAATTTATCCAATCGTTGTCCGATGGATCCCAATTTTTATGGTTTGGTTTTAATGACTACCTAAGTTTAATGGAACAAGAATTTGGATTTAGAATAGTTCAAAGTAGCCAGGGTAATAATCTTGGGCTGTTACAGACTCCCCACTTAATAGTGATGTTGTCACTGACATCACCTAAGCGGTTAATAAAGATGCAAAAGAAATAAGGATTAGAATTATAAAATAAGGTTGGGAAAGTTGTAGTGATTTTAAATATCCTTGGATACTTATTCACATATTAGATTCCTTATCCCAAGCGGCCTCTTCAGTACTGCAATTTCTCAACTGAAGTTAAACCATCGGGATAGAATGGGGTTTGAGATGCTTTTGATTCTTGCCCAGAATTTTGATAGGCTCTTCAATGAATGATAGATCAATGGAATGCTCACTGAGGAATGAAGAAGAGATGATGAGGTTCTCGTATGCACTTTTTGAGTGACGATACATGGAACATATTGCACACTATAGATAAATCATCGGGCAGCTCAAGCTTATAAATAGATGATCCGATTTTGGATAGGATTTTGAATGGCCAACATATCTAGGGCTGAGTTTGCTACTCACACCAAACCTATAAATACCTTTCATCGAACTTACTTTCAGATAAATATAATCTCCTTCCTGAAATTACATAGGATGATGATCATGATACTTACTCTATCAATCTTGTGTTGTCTAGATTCTTTGTTGAATGAGTCTGACTTTCTTATTGGTTTCTTCAATAGAATCTAGCCCATACAATTAAATATCTCTAGTTTCAAACCAAGATTATAAAGTACTACATTTTCTTCCATACAGCACCTCATAGGGAGCCATCTTTAAACTAGCTTGAAACCTATTATTTTATACAAACTCACTAGAGGCAGATGTTCCTCCCAACTTCCATTGAAGTTAAGAATACATAGCTTAAGCAAATCTTTAAGAAATTGATTCACTCTTTCAATTTGGCCATCGGTATGAGGATGAAAGGCCGTGCTCATTGCTAAGGTGGTTTCCAGGTTTAGATGCACTGCCTGCCAAAAAATTGAAGTAAAACTACTATCTATATTGGATACTATCAAGTTAGGAATACATGCTGCTATGAGAATTTCAACAGAGTCAGTCTGGCAGATGGGGATAAAGTGAGCATCTTTGGTCAATCAATCAATGATGACCTAGATTACATCGACACCAGATTTTGTGCGAGGCAATCCCATCACAAAGTCCATTTAAATGTCAAACCATTTCCACTCAAAAATTTCAAACGGATACAACAGACCTCCAGGACTTTGATGCTCACCTTTAACTAAATTGTACGTATGGCATTTTTTAATGAATTCAGCAATGTTTTTCTTCATTCTTGGCCACCAGAATGGCTGCTTCAAATCTTTGTACATCTTGGTGCTTCTAGGATGAATCTTAGAACCATAATTATATCCTTCAAAAAGAATCTCTTAATGCGTGAACTTAGGAATCCTGAGTCAATTCCCCTGATAGATAACATTTTTACATAACTACACATCATTAAGGAGACTAATTATAATGTTGGCTATGAACTTTAGGTAATATTCATCCTTTGCTTGAGATATGAAGGCATCTCTAAGGAAGGTTGGTTCAATTGAACTTAATGCAGTTATTAATTTCAGTATTTCTCCACACATAGGTTCTATGCACACTTATGAAATTCTTCTACTAATGAGCTTTTGACATTCATGGTTCAAAGTGTAGCACAACATCTAAGAGCATCTTGTAATAACTCGGTCATTATTACTAGGTTTTAGACAACCAAATTAGGTTAAAACCATTACTAATAGACTCCTAATAGCATTTGGAGCCAACCCCAAAAATTTGGTGCTATTTGGAGACCATTCATTTTCGACAAATATTTTGATATATATTTAATTAATCAGATAAGTAAGAAAATTAAATTGACCACCGATCAAAAATCCAACTTTATTTTGAGTTCCTCACCCATAAATTAACTATGAGTAAAATTTTGGAATTTTTCGGAGCTCATTTGGTTGTCTAATTTTGATTTATTAAATAGAATATTATTTAATATTTAAATAATTTAATTAATTTGCTGACGGTGTCATGCCCGCCATTTGATCAAGTAGTGGGTCCAATCGCAGCCATTGATCCCTTGTTTGCTCATCAGATGGTTAAGGGTGAAGTACTCTACGTCTCCTGCGCATGCACGATCGAGTGCACATGAGTCGTAGGAATGTCGTGCTACGGCTCTACTCCAGTCCCTTTCCTGAGCCAATTAAGGTCCTCAAACATTCCATTTCGCTCCATTCCTCCAAGGAAATCTACTAGGAAAGTTAAGGTCGGAGCTCGAGCTTTTGAGGCCGCCAATTTCACAAACCCTAATTTTGGGTCAGAACCATTAACTATGCCATTTTCCCCTATATTAGTTATTCAATTCTCATTTGTGAGTTTTGACTTCCTAATTCCCTTACTATGGAACCTATTGTTGAGCTCCAATTGAGCACATTTGAGCTCTGTAGGCGCTTGGTTCATCGAGGTGCACAGTAGTGCATAGTAGCATCCAACCCATCGCTTAAGTAATTAAGGTTAGCTCAATTAGGCATTGCCACTTAGGTATTCTTATGCCAATGGATAGATCTCATCATTAGCTTTATTTTGACACCAAATAGGCATCACTGAACACGATGAATTTGCAAACCCTATTTTCTAGGTTATGTCCTTCATCGCGAAGAGCTGTAGTGCCGGGTGGGTCGGGCCCCTGACATGCATGGCACTAGCATTGCGCTCGTCAGTACGAGGCGTTCGTGTGTGCGGAGAACAAGCCTGTAGTTACGGTGTGCATGCAGGGCCGTGCGTGCGGGCGGGTAAATTGCTTATGAACACTAACCTGAATTAATAAATAAAATTCAATCTAAATTATTTTAATATCTTTAAAAATATAAATCCAAATATATTAAAATGATATGTCATTTTGATCACAAAAATGTGCATAACATTAATATGGTGTTACTATTTAAATTTGATAATTAATTTTGCTAATGACCTTTTAAATACCATTAAGAGTCATTAGTGCTTAGATTGATCATTTGATGTCTGATTTGACCTTACTTAGTATCATTGTACTTATTATGATATAAGGAAGTTGTAGCCAATATGCTTGAATGATTTGGACATCAAATAGAAAATGTGAGTTCTTAATCCTTAAATAAAATAATATTATATTTTCAAAATTAGGGTTTTGCCTAATTAGGTTCCCTAAACTCTAAAATACCATAGAAAGCCTAGCATATTACATATTTCAACATTAGATGATTTTTTTAGTAGGAAAATAATGAGAATATACTAGTTTTAGTTTAGTGCTTGTTAACTTAAGTAGAGCCTCAACATAAAATCAAAGTAATTGTATGAGTTCTTAAGGTTTGAGTTTGTGTTTGAGGATGGTAGTAGTTTTAAACCCTATGATGAAATGAATTAGTTAGCTCCCTATGATTGTAAGAAATATTAGTAAGACTAGTAAGTGGTTAGATTGAGCTTAACTTTGTTTCTTACATTCCCTAAGTATAGATTTCACTCTAGCTATCCTATTATGTAACTTAGTGATTTTAAGGTAGCTTAACCCCTTAGCTAACTCTAGAACTCTTAGTGCCTTAATGTAATATATAAGCTAGTGGGTAGAGAAACCTCACTTAGCACCTTCCATACTAGAATTTCATTAGTATGAAGTTAACTAAACTAGTGAAGTGGATGAGTTAGAATCTCCTCAAACTTAAATGCCTTAGTGAGCTTAAGGCTAGTAGACTTACAAACCAACCTTCTAGCTAAGAATCCTAGCACTAGTCTAAGTTTAGTAGCTTGATGAAAATAGGAAGTCTAGTCGTAAGTTAGACTCTTAATTCAACTTAGATCAATACTTACATATTATTTGTCATCTAGTTAACTTAGATTAAATCCTAACTTTTATGAGAGAGAAATTATATTCCATAATTAGATCTTGTTAATTACCTAGGGTACTGTTGGTCAATCCTTAGTATAACACTTTTTGCTATGAGAAAACTTATAAGATGTTAAGATAGAATCAACTTAGAAGGATGAATGATTAATTAGTGACTTAATAAATAATCTAAGGAACATAGTACAACTTACTTAGTGCAGTATAAGTGGCCATATTATGCTAAGTGAGAGGTTTAATATCATTTAGAAAAACTAAATGAAAAAGCTAAGACTAGAACTACTCTTAGATAATAATAAGGATTATAACCTTAAGGATTTGAATAACTAAGTAGGATTTAGGACGTACTATCCATAATAATTAGGCTTGGAACCTTAGATCTAAGGAGAAGAACTTAATTGTAGGTTAGTAACCTAATATGAGATAAAAATAGATAATAATATCTTATGTAATACCATCCCTTTAGTCTTACCATATTATATTATATGCTTTATAAACCTCATTACTTGAGTGTCATATTTAGAATTATTGACTAGTGTCATATCTAAGATTTAGATAATATAAAAGGTTAGATATATCATCCTTCTGAAGCAAAGCACCTTAAGATGCTAGTAAGACATAATAATTAAATAATATTGTTAACTTAAGTGTTAGGATAGTGTAAGTTATGGAAACCCCATTACTTGAGTGTAGTGAGACATTAAGTTTGGAAATTTAAGAATCCTTTAGCTAGAACTTCAAGTATCCTAAGTCATAGAAATTAGGTAACAAAGTATAGTAGTAGTGAATCCCTTAGTTCTTAAGTTAGAATGTTCCATTAGAATAGAAGTGCTAGTAGATAGTTTAGATAATTGTAGTGTTAGCAATAGGATAGGATGTTTATTTAAAATATTATAGCAATATTTATAAATTATTTTATCACATAAATAAGACCTTAATCAAGTTATTATTTTCAAAACCTCATTTGAATTATATATTATTATGCATCAACTGATTGAGACATTTAATGAATGTCTAAGTCAATTGAGGGGTCTCGATTAGTGCCAATTATATGATAGATAACTAAAGTAGATAATAACAGATATCACATGGTTTACAAATAGCTTTGTACATTCTTGAATGCTGTAATGCATTTAGACTAAATCCTTGAATTAATTCATTAAGGACATTGTGCATAAACTAAATAAGCAACATTATTATGGGGTTTCATATGGTGGACTATGATGTATAGATGTTACTGAGCCAGGGAAAGCTACGGAGTTTTTAGGAGACTACACAGATAATACGAGGGGGAGTGTGTGTGTTTATGGGAAACCTCTCTTTCTTATAGTTGAGCAGACATGCTTGACTCCTCATTTGTTATGTAATATTGCTCACATAATAAAACACATTAAATCAAAATAAATGAATAATATTTTCATATTGTAGTCCTTTATGACTACTTTTATTCAGTCCTTGAGACTGAGATTTTCCTTACATTCATATATTACAGGTTACTTGTATTTATAGTTATTTTACTTATTTTATGCGTAGTTCAGCTTATATATTCATTTTTCTTACACTACATTACTTACTTAGCATGTGTCATTTGTACATAATTTTATTGTTTATTTGCACACTTGTATGTATAGTTATACCTACTTTTCCTTATATATTTGATGCAAGTTGTGTATCACCTTTCCTCTTTTTACTATATTTACCTTTTTTATTGTTACTTTACAATTTTTATCTTACTTTTCCTTTTTACTGCTTTGTGCTCTGCTTATAAAAATAATAAATGACCATTGTGATATTCACTAAATCTAAAATAATGTAGTTACCCTAAAATGTACTTAGATTTTTTAAGTCTAATCACTTTTTTTTTTATTAGTTGTGCCCTATCATATTAAATACCAAATACAATAAATTTAGAACTCAGAGTGGATCTTGAACTTGATGTAGATCGTGTCTAGTAGCTGCAGATTGAAGACCATTACTTTCATTGTCTTTTATTTTACTTTAGTATCCCATAATGATGAGTGTCATTACATATAATATTTGTATAATTTAATCAACTTTGGATGTCTTATTTTACCATTTTGTGATGTGTTTTTTTCTTTTTTTTTGGATGGCTAGATTGGTATATTTATCTTTATTATTGTATGCATCTAATTTTTCACTTTAGATTTTGTAGTGCTTAATAGTGGGTTAAGATTCACTAACCCAATATTAAGGTCATTACACATTTACTACAAAATTTTTCTTCCTAGGATGATACTGAATACTCAGATCATAATCGCTAATTAATTCTATCCATCTTCTTTGATGACAATTTAGCTCGTGCTGAGTAAAGATATACTTCAAACTCTGATGATTAGTGAAAGTAACAACTGACACCATACAAATAGTGACACCATATTTTTAATGTGAACATAACAACGACAAGTTTAATATCAGAATGGGATAATTCTTCTCATGCAGCTTCAGTTAATGAGAAGCATATGAAATGACAATTCCTTCTAGCATTAGCATGCAACCTTAACCAATTCTATACGCATCCATGTAGACCTGATAGTCTAGACCATCCCTTGGTAAGACTAGTACTGAAGTGGTTGAGAGTGCATCCTTAAGCCTTGAAATGCTTCATCACTATGAAAATTCCATATGAACGACACAACTTTCTAAGTTAGTTTAGGATGTAGGATGGGGGTGATGACATGTAATATAATCAAACCCACCAATTAATTAATGAAATTAACCTTGCATATTTAAGTTCTAAAAGATATGTGAGTCACTTGTTAAGAATAAAGAGAAGTGTTGTAAGCATTTACAAGTAATGAGAACTAGGAATAAACGAGCACACTTGTAAGTTAGGAGCAAAGAAAATAAAAATAAATAAAGAAGATCTTACAGGAGCCTTATTACTGAATATGCCGCTTACGATAAAAAGGATTAACTTCTACGAGCAGTCCTTCGCCGCAGATCAAACCTTCTTTCCTTGGAAGTCCTTCTCCAAGAATTGCAAACCGCACCTCAAGAAGTCCTTCTCTTAAGAATGAAGCTCACATAACACAAAGAAGAAAGTATTTTTTTTATATCACTTGTAATGCCATAAAACATGTGAGGGTGGCCAATTTATAGTTAGAAAATACATGCCAAATGACCATAAAAACCATTAACCAACCTCTCATGAAGGATTAGAGTGTCCTTTCCTCTAAAAGAACAAAAAAACTACATACTTACTCTCTCATAAAGGGCTAAAATGTCCTTTCAGATAAATGACTAAATAAATCATAAACCAACTCTCTCATGAAGGACTAAAGTGTCCTTTTACATAAAAAACTCACATGACACTATATGGGCTAGGATGAAGGCCCATTTATGAAACAAATACAAAAGCCCATAGGACTCAAAAATAGGAAAATAAAACATAGTACCATTAAACTAGTTTATGATCTGGCACGTCGATGATGATTTCGTTGATGCCTTGCATCAGCACTCCCTGGCTTTGAAGGATTCACCTCTAGTGAATGAAGCTCATTATATTCTTGAAGTAGATCTGAATAAAGTTGTAGTAGTTCTTCATGCATCAACCAAGAGTCTTCTGAAGGTGAAAGGCCTTTCCATCGAATGAGATATCTTTGAACTCCACCATTAGTACTAGCAATTATTTAATCATCAAGTATTTGGGATGGATGATGAGAATGAAGGCGATGAGTTGATAGTGGCAATGGTAATACTGGTTCTTGGTTTTGTGGTTTATGCAGGTTAGTCATACAAGTAGAAGCATCCAATATATCGGAAGAAGCATAATCATGGTACAATATAAGGTCTGCCACATTGAAAACTGGAGATATTCCAGCATCATTTGGAAGATCAACTTCATAAGCATTTTCATTAACTTTCCTTAATATCTTAAAAGGTCCTGCTCACCTAGCATTCAATTTTTTAAATGTTCCTATTGGAAATCTCTCACATCTCATCCTTATTAACACCTTGGCACCTTCTTGAAATTCAACAAATTTTCTTTGCTTATCTGCATTAATTTTATACTTATTGTATGTAGTGGTTAATTTATGTTCAATTTCTTGGTGGAGATCATGCATGCTTTCAGCAAATGATGATGCAAACTCACTAGCTCTATATGTTATGGGATGATCAATTAAGTCGATTGGTTTTTATGGCTCATAACTGGTTACAATTTAAAAAGGACTTTTACTAGTATATCTATTAATTGAACTATTATAAGCAAACTCAGAAGTGGGTAATATAAGATCCTAGCTAGCAGAATAGTTTGAGATTAAGCATCTAAGTAGATCTCCTAAGCTTCTATTTACCACTTCTGTTTGACCATCTGTCTGCAAATGATATGCTGTCGAAAAATGAAGTTTTATGCCTAGTTTCTTCCAAAGAGCCTTCCAAAAATAACTCATAAAATGTACATCTCGATCAGACACAATTATTTTAGGTAAACCATGTAACTTGACTACTTCACAAAAAAATAATGTCGCAACATGAGATGCATCAGAAGTTTTATAGCATGGAATAAAGTGTGCCATCTTTGAAAATCGATCAACGACTACAAAAATAGAGTCATAGTGTCGTGTTGTGTGAGGTAATCATAGTATAAAATCCATACTTATGTCTTCGCAAGGTTTATGAGGAATAGGAAGAGGAGTATAGAGTCCATAATTATTTTGCTTTCCCTTTGCAAGTTGGCATACACGACTTCGAGAAACCATGTGAGCAACATCTCTCTTTAGACTAGGCCAATAAAATCGATCTTGAATCATTGCAATAGTTTTGTCATGCCCAAAATGTATTGCAATTCCTCCTGCATGTAGCTCGTCAATGAGAAAAATATGAAGAGATGAATCAGGAATGTAAAGATGAGTGCCATAAAAAAGATATCCATCTTGAAATTGGTAATTTGAATCAATAACTCGCCCCTTTTCAGATAATGAAGAATAAATTTGACCAAAATATTTGCATGTAGAGTACTCAAAAATCATTTTATCAAACCCAGTTACTTTTAGTAAAAGGAGAAACATGTGACTCAAAGCATCTACGACTTTATTCTCAATACCGGCCTTATGCTTTAAAACAAAAGTGCATTCCTGTAAATATTGAACCCATTTAGCATGACGAGCACTTAACTTTTTCTGAGAGTTTAAGTATTAAAGGGCTTCATGATCAGAGTAGAGAACAAATTCACGAGATAAAAGATAACATCGCCAGTACCTTAGAGTTTGAACAATTGCATAAAACTCATGATCATATGTGGAATATTTTTGGCGGGCATCATTTAACTTCTCACTAAAAGGCTATCGGATGGCCTTCTTGCTTAAGCACTCCACCTATTCCTTCCCCAGAAGCATCACACGAAACTTCAAAAACCTTATCAAAGTCTAGCAACTTCAATATTGGTGGACTAGTTAGATGCTCTTTTATTTTAGTAAATGCCTTAGTTGCTGCAGGAGTCCATTCAAAATTACCTTTTCTTGGCATTGTGTGATAGGTGCCATGATGGTACTAAATCCATGAATAATCCTTCTATAAAATGTGGCCAACCCATGAAAACTCCTAACATCATGAATGGATCTTTGTATAGGCCATTCTTTAATTACTTTTATCTTTTCAGGATCAGCTAAGAGTCCATGGTTTAAAATAGCAAATCCTAAAAATATGACAGATGAAGTCATGAAAGAGCATTTCTTCATATGAACATAAAATTTTTCTCGACGAAGTGTTTCAAATTCTTTTCTTAAATAACTTAGATGTTCTTCTTGGGTCTTGCTAAATATTAAAATATCATCAAAATACACAACTAAAAAGACCCTAATATATGGTTGAAGTATATGTGTCATGATGCACATAAATATACTCGGAGCATTAGTTAAACCAAAAGGCATAACTAACCATTCATAAATGCCATTTTGTGTTTTAAAAGCTATCTTCAATTCATCACCATCATGCATTCTAATTTGATGATATCCACTTCGAAGATCAATCTTTGAAAATATTACAGATCCAGCCATCATATCAAGCATGTCATCCAACCTTGGAATAGGAAATCGATACTTGATGGTGATCTTATTAATTGCCCTACTATCAATACACATGCGCCAAGTTCCATCTTTCTTAGGTGTAAGAAGTGTTGGAACAGCACAAGGGGACAAGCTCTCACGAATGAATCCTTTGTGTAATAAATCATCAACTTGGCGCTTAAGTTCAGCATGCTCAATTGGATTCATTCGATAGTGTGGCAAGTTGGGCAAGGTAGAGCCAGGTACCAAATCGATAGCATGTTGTATGTTTCTCAATGGAGGTAGTTCACTAGGAAGTTCTTCAGGGCACAAGTCTTGAAATTCAGTCAAATGTTGAGTGACTTCATAGGATTGGTTTGAACTTTCATTCCCTTTTAAAGACTCCATAACAACAAGATCATAGACAATATTATTTTCACTAGAATGCTCAAACTCTTACCTACTAATAATAGTTAAAGGTTGCTTCTCTATTGGTGCAGAAGAGTCTTTTGGATTCTCAATCAAAAGTTCCTTTGGCTTTGCCGAATTTAAGATAATTTTCTTTCCACCAAACATAAAGACTTAAGTATTCGCCTGCCCAAAGTGAGTAACGTCTAAGTCATATAGCCAAGGTCTTCCTAAAAGTACATGTGCAACATCCATAGGAAGAACATCACACCAAATGCGATCAGAATAAGTTGCTAAGTCGAGGGGAATAAGACATCTTTGAGTAATAGAGATACTAGTCTTATCTACCCATGCAACCTTATATGGCTGTGGATGAGGCTCCGAGCTTAATTTCATTATTACTAATGCACTAGCTGAGATAGCATTCATGCAGCTACCACTATCAGTTATAAGTTTATAAGACTTATCTCCACTTTTAAAGTAAGTGTGAAAGATATTTGTTCATTTCCAATCTAAATTAGTTTGTGGGGTAGTTGAGACACAATGAACTACTGTTAAATGTGGATTAATTAAGCTTCATCACGATCACTAGAATCTTCACATGGATCACACTCAACATCATTACCTTGATGATCATCTTGTAATTCTGGATCTATAGAATCTACATGAAGATTCCTATGTGGAGAATTATTTACATAATGTCCCATTTTTCCACAAGTAAAGCATGTGATGTTTGATTTAGCATTTAAATTTCTAGATACAGGTTTTTCTCTTTGATCATTTGGTACTTTAGAATAGTTGGTGGTGGTTGATTTGGCTTAAGAGGTGCACCTTGCACATTGTCAAATTTGTATTGAGAAATTGGCATTAAGTATTGTCTTATGTGGAGGGCTCTTTGAAATGCTTCTTCAAGTGTATACACCTATCGAGTCAACATCTCTCGATGAATGTCAGGTCTTAATTAAGCGCAAAATATAGCTCTAGTAGCTCTAGAATCTTCAATAATATCACATCAAATTAATAACTCATCAAGGCGAGTCATATAATCTGCAATTCTCATAGATCCTTGCCTAAGCATTTTGAGTTCATCTAAAAGCTGGCCTTGAAATGTCGAAGGAAGATATTTTTGATTGAGCATCTTTTTCATTTCTTCCCAAGATCTAGCAAATAATTGGCCTGATCGTTGTTGTTGTCGTTCTAGATTTACCTAGTAAGTCTTAGCATGACCAACAAGTTTCATACTAGCAAATCTAACCTGACAATTTTTAGACATTGCCATCCAATCAAAATACTGATCCATTTCTACAAGTCAATCAAAAAAATTTTTAGGATGAAAATGCCCATCAAAAGTTGGAGGGTCTACTCTAACCTTTCTAGTAATGTTTATATCTTGGTCATGTTCAATGCGCCTTGTGGTGGCATAAAGTTGATCATAACCTCGATAAAGCTCTTCAAAGCATTGATGATTTTGGTTTTATTTAAAACCTCCTAGTCGACCCAAAGGTGCATTAGCTCTACGAAGAGTTTGAAATGGAACATCTTCTACCTCAGGATATTTAAATAAATCATTCTATGGAAACGTCCGATTTCTTTGTATTCTAACCGTAAGTGGAGAATAATTTGTGTGCGGGTCATAAGGTGTATTTCGCTCACTATTTTTATGTGTCGGGTTAGGCTCTTGAATTGTGTTGTTGTTATTTTTGCTTTCTAGGGCCTCCAATCTACCTCTAAACTCTCTACAAGTTTGTTGATAGAGAAAAGTTAAATTATTGAACTGCTCTTGCAGATTAAGAATAACATTTTCACATCTATGACCGAGCATTTGATTTTGATATGGGTGATCACTGTGAGTAGTCATAGCTATCCGAGTAGATGATGAAATAATTAACTACGAAATTATAAATCTCTTGTCGATTACCTAAAAATTAGATTTATAATTATAAATATAAAAAAACCTTTATTTTTTGTTGAATGATTCTAATGAGGCGGATGCGAATAAATTAAAAGTAAGAACAAAAGAATTTTTATTATTATAATTTTTATTTTGTTTCTTTTTTTTGGTGGTTAAGGATGATATAAATAATAATCCTACTAAATTTTAATCAAACTAATAAACTTTTAATATTTATTAAAATAAAAATTATTATGAATTAATATAAAAATATAGGACAATATATGAGGATAAACTTCTCTGATACCAATCTGATGTAGGATGGGGGTAATGACATGTAATATAATCAAATCTATCGATTAATTAACGAAATTAACCTTGCATATTTAAGTTCTAGAAGATATGCGAGTCACTTGTTGAGAATAAAGAGAAGTGTTATAAGCGTTTACAAGTAATGAGAGCTAGGATTAATGAGCACACTTGTAAGTTAGGAGGAAAGAAAATAAAAATAAATGGAGAAGATCATACGGGAGCCTTATTACCGAATATGCCACTTACGATAAAAATGATTAACTTCTACGAGCAGTCATTCACCGCAGATCGAACTTTCTTTCCTTGGAAGTCATTCTCCAAGAATTGCAAACCACACCTCAAGAAGTCCTTCTCTTAAGAACAAAGCTCACATAACACAAAGAATAAAATATTTATTTATATCACTTGTAATGCCATAATACATGTGAGGGTGGCTAATTTATAGCTAAATAATACATGCCAAATGACCATAAAAGTCATTAACCAACCTCTCATGAAGGAAGGACTAAAGCGTCATTTCCTCTAAAAGACCAAAAAAACTATATACTTAATCTCTCATAAAGAACTAAAATGTCCTTTCACACAAATAACTAAATAAACCATAAAACAACTCTTGCATGAAGGATTAAGGTGTCCTTTTACATAAAAAACTCGCTTGACACTATATGGGCTAGGATGAAGGCCCATTTATGGAACAAATACAAAAGCTCATAGAACTCAAAAATAGAAAAATAAAATATAGTACCATTAAACTAATTTATGATCCGGCACGTCGATGATGATTTCATTGATGCCCTGCATCAGCTTAGTTAATAGAGATGCAATCTGTGAAAATCCCTTGACAAACTTTCTATATTGTCCAGCTAATCCTAAAAGCTACGGATGTCCATCACTGACTTAGGTTATGCCAATTACTGAATGTCACTGAATTATTTTTTATCTATCATAATTCCTTGGGCATCCATGACATGCCCCAAAATGATATGAAATATAACCAGATCTCACACTTGGAATACTTTGCATATAGCTTATGAGTTCTAAGGGTTCCAAAAATAGTTCTAAGTTGATCCTTGTGATATAAATTGCTTTTGGAATAGATAAGGATGTCATCAATAAAGATAATAGCAAACTTATATAAGAATGGTTTAAAAATACAATGAATTAGATCCATGAAGATAAATGGAGCATTAGTAAGTCCTAACGACATCACTAAGACTTCAAAGTGTCCATAAGAATTCAAAGTGACCATTGAGAGTATAGAAAGCTATCTTCTTGACATCAAAATCTTTCACTCGCAAATTGTAATAACCAGATCTTAAGTTGATCTTAGAGAAGATTATGTGTCATAAAGTTGATCAAATAATCATCGATTATAGGAAGTGGATAATTATTCTTAATGTTTACTTTATTCAGTTCACGGTAGTCTATGCAAACCCGCATGGAACCATCCTTTTTTTTATTAAATAGAGCGGGTGCTCCCGAAGGAGACATGCTTGGTCTGATAAAGCCTTTGATTAATAGTTTCTGCAGTTTATCATTCAGCTCCTATAGTTCCTCGGGTGCCATCCGATATAGAGCATTAGATATGGGTTAAGTTCAGAGTAATAACTCAATAAAAATATATACCTCACGAATAAGAGGTATTCCAGAGAGGTCTTCAAAAAAGATGTCAACGAATTCATTATCGTCTTTATTATCAGAAAGCGAAACATCTTTCTTTGCGTTTCCCATCATGGTGACAAGATAGGTGACCTTTTTTTGTTAAGTTCTAAACTTTCTTAGGTACTACTTTTTCTTACAGAGGTTTTAGGAGTACTGATTGAATGCAAATTAAACTTCTTCTTTTGACAATTGATAGTGGCATCATGCATACTAAGCCAATTCATGCCTAATAAGATATCAAAATTTTATATAGGCAGAATAATTAAATTGGCTTGAAAGTTTTGATTATTCAATGGAATCTTACAATTACAAAATTTAGTGCACTGAGTTGAGCTCTAGAAGGAAGTCCAATGCTTAATGCTTTGGCTAACTTGTAGAAAGGTAGGTTGATAGATTTGGAAAACCATTCTAATATAAAGGAGTGAAGTTCCCCAGTATTGAACAATAGTTCTTGGGTTTATCACTTAAGCATACGATTTCTATGTTAAGGTATTAACAATTAACTATCGCAAAGATGGAAAACTTGCAGAATTAAAATGACTAAGCAACAAAGATAAAATAGGCTCATGAATGTGTCTTGAAACCTTGTGGTTATCTTTAGCTGCTTCAACAAAAGTTTGAGTAAGAACTTGAGATCCTTATTATGAGTTTGAGCTTCTTCCTTAGGTGGAGGCATGACTGTTATCCTCTGATATCTACAATTTATTGGGGTAGCATTGAAAACATGCTTGTGGCAAGAATGATCGGTACACATGCCATCAACAGTTTCCACATAGTTATAGTGGTAGAAAAGGTGACCTGGCCTACCCAAGTGTAACAACATCGACCATCATGGTAACACTTCTAGTACGAATGAGGCCTAGTGCAACTCTTGAATTAATCAGAGGGAGATGCCACTGCCTTGATCTGATGGACCTTACTAGTCGAGGGTTTTGGCCTCTTGAAGGCATCATTTATATTAGGAGTGGCATTAAACTTGCACTTCAAGCCCTTTTGAGACTGGTGGTGCTTAACCACCCTTTCAGTTTCGATGAGTTGAATGAAGTCGATGAGTCAAAGAGGATTGTGTGATCCTTGATCAAATCATGGAGGACACTTTAAAAGTGATGGCAGCAAGCTACCTCGGTTCTCACTAGAAGAAGAGAAAAAAGGGTAAGCCTTCTAAACTCCATCTTTCATTCTAACACTAGTCGGTTACCTTGCTTCATTCTCAGAAAAATGTTCTCCAAGATGTTTTGGGTTGAAGGATGGATGAACCCGGACTTAAATGCTTCTATGAAGGCTCCCCAATGGATTTCTTCGATGTCGTAATCAGCAAAATGAGAAATGTCTTTCATTATTCCCCCAAAATTCTGCTTCTTTCTGGAACATGTGCGTAGTGAGTTAAATGGCTTCAGAGTTTGGACATTTGATGGTTGTGAGGTTCTTTTCCATAAGCCTTAGCCAACTAGTTGTGTCCATGACTGACATATTTCCACTAAACGTTGGAGTTCTAAGGTGAAGGAAACTATGCCACATTCCATCTACAATTTAATGGTATGGTTGTGGAGAATAAAAGTGAGTTGGCACTGTTGGGACATGAGATGGGCTCTGATTACTCTGAGCTATGGACAATCTTTTAATCCTTTCATCTTGCTTAACATGCGTGTCTACTAGAGTCTTGATAGTTTCTACCAATGCATTAATCTCTCCACATTAGCTACTAGACACTATAATCATCTTGACAGGTGTAGTCAAAGAAGGAGATCTGGGATTCATTTTATTGGGTTAAAATGATTCCTTCATTCTTAAATAGGAAATGAACATAAAGATAATTTAGGACAAAAGTGAATTTTCATTTAAACTTATTTGAATACAAGATATGCAAAAATGAACTCAAAGACATACCATGGTAGTAATAAAAATGGAATTACATAATATGCTAAAGGAAATGCTGGGCTAGCTTATTGACTATAAGTATAATTATCCAAAGTACTCAGCGACAAAAACTACACAAAAGTTGCAATCAGTAGATGTACGATGCTCTCTGTGGAATTTCTTCAATATCTTCTATTTGATTGCATCCCACCAACATCCTACTCCATCATGAAGGAGATGAGGTAAGATTTGGAGATGGACGTTATCTGGACACTAGACGATGTCGAAAGCTAAAGTTGTGTAGTGTAACCACTATCGAGTTAGGATCAAGAAGTATAATCCTCTAAAGAATGGATATTGCTGAATTTTATCTAGCACTAGCACTCCTCTAGGTGATACTCCTGGTACACATCTACTATAGCTCTGATGTGCTGGTAATCTTCTTTGCAGATGGCTTCAAATCTACCAAGTACTCAGCTACTGAGTTGTGGAATGCCATTCCACACAATATACAACTATATAAGTCCTTTTATTAATTACTAGATTTATATTATTTTATAATTACTATTGAAACAAATTAACTATTAATATTCTCCTTAAGTGTTTGTTATAGTTTCTAGGGTGTCACAACTTATACATTTTTCTTTTAGTTTAAATTCTGAGATGATAAGAATGCGAATTCATTGATGTTTCAAGAAATTTGCACTATCAAAGAATAGCCTTTTATGCAAATAGGAGCATAGAATCACTAGACACCTTATGGTACATTTTAATACTAATTGTGGTGCCCCGTCTCGTTGCTTGCGCAAACAAAGTATAAATTAAAAACGGGATGAGTCATCACTCAAAATGATAACCCTTGTATTAGTGCCGATAAGGTAAATGCCTGCAGTGAAACACTTACTTTGCCAACCCTAGTCACACTAGAATGTCTAAGTGCTTAAATACTTATACATATAATTGTGCCTTGAATTATCATGTAATGATAATAATTTAGAGTATAAGCTAATAAGTGAAATATTTAATACATAGTGTGGAAGTTATAAGAAGTATATGTACACATCCATCCAACACATTCAAGTAATATAAAATGAAACTGTATAACATATACATATCAAATAATACAATACTGAAAAAAGAAACATAAATGCAGAATTTAGTTATTACAGACCAAATCTTAAGGAAAATAAAGAGAATGAAAAATTGAAAATCACTCTCTTCTAAGAGAAATGAAAACTAAAACTTAGTAGTCACAGTAGGATTATCCTCCTGCTCCTGCTCCTCACTTGATGCCAAATCTTCAAATACCTCTAAATCAGACATGTTAATTTTTACATGCCAGGGCTCCAGCCTAGAAAAGAAAAAGATTTTGTGTTAAATAAAATTGTCTAAATACCTTTTACACTAATATATTATTATTTAATTTTAAGATATCACAGATAACCTAAGCAATAAAGGAGCACAATGTGATCAACTGAACAAAAAAGCTATAAATAATGTATTTATAACTTACACAAAATGAGGCAAGTAAAGTAATATACCTCCAATCCAACTGTTGCAGAAAAGGTTAATCATATGTATATACAAATTAACACATTACAAAAGGAAATTTCTAAATAAAGATGATCAATTTGTACATTTGAAATATATTGATAAAATACTGAAATATGTATAACAGAATTGAAATTAGCATATTATCATGCATATATATATATGTATAAAGACCAAAACTTTGCAAAAAACATGCAAACACAAAAAGTACTGGAAAGCTATAACTGAGCTGAAATCATTATTTAATTGAAAGTTCACCTAGACTAACCTATCATAACAGTAAGTGACTAAATATAGCCATTGAATAGAAAGTCCTACATGTATCATCTTGACCACTCATGTTTAGATCTGAGCCATTCTATAGAATCGTACATATATCATCCAGATGACTCATGGCTAGATCCGAGTTAATTTTATCACAACAAGAACTGAGGAGGCAGACTAACTAAGATGAATTCCACTGAACATTTATCTAATTTACTGAATTATACTTTTAATTGATGCAATATGTTATGCTTTGCAAAACCAATTTGGAATATTCATCAAATATTATATATATTCACTAAATATGCCAAAGGCAACAAGCTCAAAAACAACTTAAGCGGTGCAAACAAATCAAGAAATTTAAGCAATATATTAAGCATACATATGTGATATTTTTTATTTTCTAATTTAATCATTCTAACTATTTTAAGATTATACAAGCTCAGAATCTTTAATATCCTATCTTCCAGTCTAAATTTAGAGTCACAGTTTTGTAAAGTTAATCATTATAGCTAATCAAGTTCTAACTCAAATTAGATAGTATCACCTACAAAAGTTAAGTAAATCCATCATCCTAATTGATCCATATATTATCCCAAAACCTACCTTGAAATAACAAATCAATATTTAGGGATTAAGAGATAAATTCCAAAAATACGAGGCTTACACCTCTTAACCCAAGGCACTAACATCTAAGATCTAAGTTTACTAAACAACTCTCATCTATTGTCGATTAAGGGAAGCTAATTGA
Organism: Gastrodia elata; assembly: GCA_016760335.1. Taxonomy (NCBI): domain Eukaryota; kingdom Viridiplantae; phylum Streptophyta; class Magnoliopsida; order Asparagales; family Orchidaceae; genus Gastrodia; species Gastrodia elata. The sequence continues at coordinate 41,745,499 of CM028671.1, read as the reverse complement.
CAGTAAATTAAATTTAATAAAATGGAACATCTAATATTATAATATATGTTAATTAACTAAAGTCATTAAACAAAATTATTATAATTAAAGTATTAAGGTTCAACTCTTAACTATAAGATTTTGCTAAACTAAGGTTCAATTTATTTAGTAATTCCACTATTCAATAGAATTTGAACTAAAGAAGAAGAAGAATAAAGATCTAAAGGCCAAGATTATAATCAATAAGAAATAACTTAAGAATTCACTTAGGGATTCACTTAGGAAATAATAAAAATTCTAAGATGGGATCTAATTTAACTAATATTAATTTAATAAGCTTCATTAAATGTAGAGTCAATAATATGTGGGTTTTTATATGCATATTCTAATAATTTATAATAAGCTAATTAACTTTAAGAAAAAGTAGGTTTTGGCCACTAAAGCTAAATTACAATTCCAATTGACCTTAAATTGATTTTAAACCTTTACTTTACTAATCTTAAGGATAAAGGTTAGATCAAAGGCTTTAACTGCACTTTAAACAACATTTGGCCAAAATGATCGAAATGCCCCTCACTTTAAGGTCTAAATGAAACTTTATGTTCTATGGTTCTAAATTGAATTCTATTAATGACAAAAGGTTTCTTATTGTCTAAGTAAAGGATTGACACTTTAATCACTTAATTTGGATAAGGGTTAGGGTTATGAGCTCTAATTAGAGTTTGAGCTTATTAGAATGTGATTATTGATTTTAATTATGAAAAATGAGATTTTAAGCTATTAATAGGTTATATGATGTCTAAGAAGTTCATAGACACTAAAATTAACAAAATCAAAGCTCAATTAGCTTAATTATAGGCTAATTAAGATTTAGTATGATTAGTGAGTGATTAGTTAAATTAATCACATAAAAATATTTCTATCTTCCCAAACTTGTTCTACTCTACCTAATGAAGGTTTAGAGACCATGACCATGAATTTTGGCTAACAATTGAGCATACTATTTACTAATCTTTTTTCTAGGATAACAAAACAAAATCAGAAAATTAGTTATTTTAGCATATGCATTCTATAAGGCATAAGAAACATAATGAAGCTTAAATTGTGAACTTTAGCTAAGTATATAAGCTAATCTACCTTAATTAAGTTTAGAAGTAATTAGGCTAAATTAATAAATTCAACCACAAAAATCTAAATATTTTGGTATATTATTATTCCTCAAAATTTTTTGATCAAAATGATATATAATTTCATATGGTTTGGATAAGAAGATAAAAGATTATTTAAATAATTAATTATGTATTTTTCCAATTAAATTTTCCTATGGTTTGATTAATTAGATTATTTTCCTTAAGCAAAATAGTTCTAATTAATATTCCTAAAATTAAATGAGCTCAGCTCATTATCCAAACCGTGTGGGTCGGGCGGGGCCTGAGCAACCCGAGATTGTTGCACAGCGCGAGTCACGAGTTAGTTCTACTAGCACGGTGAGTCATCATCACTCCTTTGTCCCAGATGACTAGCCGATTAAGGTAACTCTAATTGGCCAATTATCAGCCGATAGGCTATGCCATGGACTTGGATTGATCGAGACACATTCCTTATGCCGAGGAGAACCTCTGGAGGATTAAATCCCCATCAGGGGTTAACTAAATCCCAAAGGCCCTACTTTTAATTTCTGGACCTCTGAGCTCTCTATGGAGGGATAATTCTCCCACCACAAACCACCATTATTGCACCTCTCAATCTATACAGCATCCCCATATGAGAGAAGCAAAGCCCTCCATCCACTGAGTCTGGGAGAGGTCCAATCAGCGAGTCCTTACTCAGACTCAGATCGGGCAGAAGGAGGTAGCCCAATTGATGGAGAAGCTAGCTTCCATACGCCGTCCCCATATGATGGAGAAGCTAGCTTCCATATGCCATCCCCATATGATGGAGAAGCTAGCTCAAACCCTGAAATCAATCGAGTTGAGTTTGCCCAACCTAGGCATAAAATTATGAAACAAAGTAAGGAAGTGTCGAGCCTAATTAGCTCTTCACAGCAACTGGGGTACGTAGTTTGACTGAACGAAGCTGGATCAATCAACAGAGATAAAATTAGAGGTTGGCTGAGCTTCCAGTAGGGGTCCTGAACTCCAAGATTAACCCTCTATCAGAGGTACGCAAGCAAATAGGACACTGAAGAGAGATCAGACAGACTAGTAATAAAGAGATGGGGAAAATGAATTTTCAATCCAATTGATGAGCAAACAACTCATGGATGGGTTATTGAGGCTATTTATAGCCTTAGCAGAGGGATGGAAAGGTTCCAGAGGCAGAGGCTTGGCCCGAGAGCTAGTCTCGAGGTCATGCTTTCAAGTTTCCACTAATGGAGCTCGAACCTCAGGGCCCAAACCAAAGAGAGTACGAGAGAGCCTAACGAATATACTGAGGTGGACAGAGTACTGAGGGAAAATGAAGGTAGCCGGCATATAAGGGAATTTTACTATTATGGGGATTGTGTGAGTGGGAACAAATATCCACAGTCGTGAGAGCCTTCAAAACCATCTAATTGATCTAAGGAGAAGATGCAACGACTCAGATTACTTGGATCATAACGACCCATCGCGGGAGTGATCCGAGCCATAGGATCCACGGGGTATATCTAATGATGGATCCACGCTTTTGCGCTATTAAATTTATCTACAAGATTGTGGGTTTAATAGACGGATGGAGTGGGGCTCCGCTACCGCGTGACTTGAGCTACACATCGGATCACCCGCAGTCCGCACAATGGATCTCAATCGTTTAAATCAGTTAAAGGTCAAATTGCAATATTAAATTTTAGGAACCCTAATTTGCAATTTCCTCAATTTAATTTAAATTTAACTAATGCTTAAATGATCCCCAAAAATTCTCAAACTTGCACCCGGTGAGAAATTCTAAAATACAATCAGATTTTGGATTAGAGATTAAAATATTTTAGCTATTATTTAGGGTACCTAAATTGACCAAAATGCCCATTTTAATACTTATTGAATGCAAAGGGTTTAAAATAAAATCATAAATTTTTGATTGACCATAAATTTTCAAGTTTAGCTTATAATGACCTATTGAATGCAATGGGTTTAAAATAAAACCATAATTTAGCTCATAATTTAGCTAAGTAACAACCTATAATTATTACAGACTCCCCCACTTAAGAATGATATCGTCCTCGACATCATCCTAAGAAGAGAAAAGAAAATATAAAATATTAATAACAGGATTTGGAATTTAAGGATACCAGGAGTTTCAAAGAGACTTGGATACTTCCATTGCATATAGGCCTCTTTTTCCCTAGTGGATTCTTCAAGATAATGATTCATTCACTAAACTTTCATCGTAGGGATAGAGCGATTTCTCAGCTACTTTTGATCACAAGCTAAGATCTTGATAGGGTCCTCCGCATAAGAAAGGTTCGGCTAGAAAGATACTACTAGAAGTTGAACTAGATGGGATGAATCACAAAAACAACTCTGTAGTGAGGAGATATGAAATGCTTTGTGCACTCAAGAAAAATCCTCTAGAAGCTTAAATCTATAGGCTTTAGAGCCTATCTTTTCTAATACTTCAAATAGTCTGATGTAGTAGGACTAAGCTTCCTGGCTACATCAAAATGGAATACTCCTTTCATAGCACTAACCATGAGATAAGCAAAATCTCCAACATTAAAATCCAGAGGATGATGATGGGCATCGTGATATTTACTATGGCGATCTTGCGCTAATTTAATTCTTTGCTAGATTAATTGCACTTTCTTATTTGTTTCTTCCACCAGATCTGATCCATATAATTGAACTCTGCATGTTTCAGACCATACTAAGGGAGTACCACATTTTCTTCTGTATAAGACTTCATACGGTGCCATGCCAATATTTTCTTAGAAACTGTTATTATAAGCAAATTCCACTAGGGGAATGTGATCTTCCCAAAAACCTCCGAAATATAGAATAAATAAATGCATTAGGTCCTCAAGATCCTGATTGACTTATTATGTTTTTCCATTAGTCTGTGGTTGAAAGGCGGTGCTCATGGCCAAAGTAGTTCTCTGATCTTGATGCACTACTTGCCAAAACTTAGAGGTAAATCTACTGTCATGATCGGAAATGATAGATCTTGGGATACCATGAAGCCTGACAATTTTCTTAATGTACAACTTTGTCAATTTCTCTACAAAATCTGTTTGACGCATTAGAATGAAATGTGCTAACTTGGTCAGTCGATGGACTATGACCCAAATAAAATCAGCACCATGCCTTAACTTGGGAAAACCCATGATGAAGTCCATGGAAATATTGAACCATTTCCATTCAGGGATAGCTAGAGGATGGAAAAGTCCTCCAAGCCTTTGTTGTTCTGCTTTGACATGATTACACGCATGGCATTTTGCAACAAATTATGCCACGCTCTTTTTTTTACCACGCCACAAAAATGACTTCTTCAGATCTTGATATAATTAAGCATTGTCGAGGTGAACCTATAACGACCCCAATAATTGGATAGGAGATTAATCCAAATATTGGGATGTTACCTTAGCACCCAATACTCGATTAGAAGAAAACAAATCAAGTATAGATGCTAAGTGGCCAACTCACTTTGTGAGTAATTATTAAGTTAAAATAAAGTTATACAATTGAATGCAATCGAAGATACATGATATGGAGATATATGTAAATACAACATTACAAGTATTTTCAATAGAAGAAATTAGAATAATCCACTCATTCATCCCAAGCAGTTACAAAATAGTAAAAACAACATAGATATTTAGGAATAGGTAAAAGTAACTAAGCAAACTCAAGCAGTTTATAATTTAATTATTACCAACCCTTTAAGAGTAAGAGAAAGTAAGTAGATCACTCTCTCACTTATAGCAAAATACAAGTAAGCAATTTAAAATTAAGCAGAAGCAAAATTCTTTATAAGCCATTCAAGCACTTGGACCTATTTTACCTGAATCAAAGGGCTCTTGATCTATCATATTTTGGCATTTAAATATGATAGGGCAAAGCCAAAGAAAAGGAAAAAGTGTAATTAGACTAAACAGTCTAAGCACATTTTAAGATTGCTATATTTTTAAATTGATAAGATATCACAAACAAAATTTATAATTTAAACTAAGCAGCAGAGCTATAAAAGCTGTCAAGTGTGGAAAAATAAATCAAGTATAACTGTAAAGGAGATAGTATGAAATAAGTTGAGTAAAAATACTCACTTATATATAAGTCCTAGCCTGCATCCAAAATTGGTAAGGAAAAGTATCATAAAAGGCTAGAAACTACTATGTGCATTAAGGTAAATGAAATAAAAGTAATATAAGTTCAATAAAATTTATGCTAAGTAAACAAATGAAATAGAATGAAGTATTAAATAAGATTAAGCAACATACACTGTATTTTAAATGAATTGTAAGTGAGCAAAACATAATACTGGAAATAGAGAGTGTAAAGCATGGAAAACAAAGAAGTATCTTAGACTCTTAATCTAAGACAAACATAGTCTAGGACTATGAAAAGTAAGCATAACTAAATAGTTATGAAGAGATGTTACAATCAATAAGATTATAAAAGAACTCTTATATTATTAGTTGAAGTTATATTTAGAAGCTATCTCATTCTGCGGGAGTACTCAACAGAATGGGACGAAGAGTTAAGCACGTCTGCCTAACATTCACATTTATCCTCTCTAAAATGTGAAGTCTTAATATAAGCGCTATCTTTCTTATTCATACTTACCATAAGGCATTCCCCATAAAGTTTTATGAAACTTTTTATTTATGCACAATAATCTTGTATGAATGTTTAAGGAAAAAGGCTCAAAGCTAAGTAAGCATTCAATAAATTTCAATAATTGTAAATTATATGATATCCTTTTGTTATCTAAACATTAATAATCTACTTAATGATTGGAGCTAATTGAGCTCCAAATTGACTTATAGATATTGATCTTTAAGTCAATTTTGATAAAAGTAAAAGGAAGATAAGTTTGGAAAAATAGTATTTCCATGTATTTAAAGTTCATCCTATACTAGTCCTAAATTAATCAAATCAAATAGATTTATGATTTAAGTTTAAGGAAACTAGTAAGGAAGAATTGTATTTGTAGATTACTAAGTTAATGAAAGTATAAGCTAAAGGATATTTTATTAGCTTCACCTATTTAACTTATAAATTAAAAATATTAACTCAATTCAATCATGAAGTTATTTAAGATTAATTGATATTGAATATATAAAATTAAGAAAAGAGATGGATTATACCCTAAATGAAACAATTCATTTTAAGATTGTAGGGAAATTAGAAATCTAAAAGCTTATCTAAATCATGAAAAGAAACTATTATTCTCAATCTAATTGATTGAGAACTAATGTTCTAAGATAAACAATTAAAGTGAATACTTACAATTGAAGTGAATACTTACAATCCTAGATATAAAATTCTAGATATTTAATAAGTATTTAACATGTGAAACATAAGTCTACAATTTTCCATAAAATTTGTAAGTTATTAAATTCTTAAAATTTTTGGTAGAGTTTCTACTATAATCGGCAAAAAAAAACACTTGCAAGGTAAACATACAAGACTTCCATTCCAATAGAAGTTAATTGAAAGAAAAACAACCTAAAGCTAACATATAATTAATCAGTTACATAGGATTGTTTATTTCCAGTTCTAGTATAGAGTCAATCCATTACATAGGATTGCTGATTTCCAATTATAAAGTAAAGTCAATCTGTTACATGGGATTGCTCATTTCCAGTTCTAAAATAAAGTCAATCCATTACATGAGATTGACTATTTCCAGTTCTAATAATTTTAGGTGAGAAAATCAAATGAAGCAATTTGCTAACCTAAGATTCACTCTTCTTAAATCATATATTTATGAAAAATAATAAAAGGTGCAGTAATTAAATTAGCAATTTAAGGGGCATCATCATTTGACTTAATATGCATAAGGCAATGGCATTTAGTTCAGCATTTCAATTACCATTGGTTTATAACTTAATCTGCAAAGAATAATAGTATTTAATTTGACATTTCTATATAAAAGAAATAATAATCATTTAAACTAAATTCTAACACAGCTTTTGGTTCTTACAATGCATTTAATGATAGAATTTAATTTAATACAAATAATGTAAAGGATAGTATTAGATCCCACATGATCTTTTGATTCTTTCAATTTTATTAATGGCCACATATGGTTTTAATAAGAGAAGTGACAACATTTAATCATTTGATTTCACTTTAGAATTAAAAGACAGCATTTGATTCATGATAGCATTTGATTCACCTTGAAATAAATGGCAGCATTTGTTCTCTCATTACAATTAATAGCAACATTGAATCACTTATGATCTCATTGATCTCATTTTGGAAAATACATGGCAGCATTGATTTTATTGAAATAAATGGTAGCATTTGATTATTTGACCTCATATACTAGGATGGTAGCATGTGATACTAATAAAAGAAATGACATTATATATTCTCATATATAATTAAAGGCATCATATGATCTCACTCATAATTGATGACAACATTTATTCTCTTAAACTATTGATGGCAACATATGAATTCATCTAAAAGAGATAGCAGCATTTGATTTACCTTAAATGAATGAAAGCATTTGATTTAATATGATCCATTGATCTCACTTTTGAATAAATGGCAATATTTGATTCATTAAAAGATATGGCAACATTTTATCCCATTACTTTAGGAATAAAGGCAACATGTGGTCACATTTGATCTCATATTAAAAGATGGCAGCATATGATTTATTTTACAAGATATGACAGTATTTAATCTTAAATGATAAATGGCAGCATTAAATTTCATATGATAAGTGGCAGCATTTGATTCATCTTGAAATAAAGAGTAATGTTTGAATTTCATAAACTAAATGGTATCATTAAATTTCATATGATAAAGGGCAACATTTGATTCATCTTGAAATAAAGAGCAGCATTTGGATTTCGTAAACTAAATGACATCATTAAATTTAATATGAAAAATGGCAATATTTGATTCATCTCATTACAATTAATAGCAACTGATAAATCCATAATTTATATCCTAAATAAAGGAAAGTTTCATTCATTTTTCATATTAAAACTACTACCTTAATCCAATTCTACCTATTTTTTTCAAGAAAAAAGTCTATCCAATAATTTATGAACATTTCTGGACAATTTCCCAAGTTTTTTGGAAAAACATCTGCTGCCACGCACTACAGCGCGCAGCGGAGCAGTTTGCAAAAGCGCTGGCACTATAGCATGCTGCAGCGGACCATTTGTGAAATGCTGACGCTATAGCGCGCTGCAGCGAAGCAATCTGCAATAGCGCTCGCACTATAGCGCATTGTAGCGGACCGTTTGCGAAATGCTGGCGTTATAGCGCGCTGCAGCGGACCAATTTGCAAAGCGCTGGCGCTATAGCATGCTGCAGTGGACCATTTGCAAAAGCGCTGGCGCTATAGCGCACTGCAGCATAGCATTTTGCGAAGCACTGGTGCTATAGCGCGCTGCAGCAGAGCATTTTGTGAAATGCTGGCGCTACAACGCACTGTAGCGGTTCATCAAAATATAATCCAGAATGCCACAGCGGACCATCTCATGAACATTCATCCGATATAGCGCACTAGCGCGCAGTAGTGGTGCGTCGAAAGTTTGTCTGGGCAGAGCCATAAATGCGGCTGGGACAAGACCCCCAACTAGCTCCTTGTCTCCAGCCATTATTCCTTCTGTAGCAGATTTGCTTTTAAAGGGAAATTTGACATTTTGAGGTGATGTGGAGATTAAAATAATGGAAAAGTGGACATCACTTCACCCCTCAAGTGGGATTGGCCTTCATGATAGCAAAATTTTAAAAGTAATGCAGAATTTGAATGAGATGATGAAGAGTGCAGCCCACCTCTATAAGTACCACCCTTCTTGACTTAAGGAGGGTTCCCAACTTAGCTAAATACATCTTAAGTAAGGAGAGGGCTGCATAGAAGAGAAGGAGAACTCTCTAAGGGTGGAAAAACTTTTCTTGCTAAGGAAAAGAAAGAGAAAGGCAGCAATACGGACCTAGGAGAAGCAATCACAAGCAAGAAGAGAAGAAGTCTGGAGAACTTCAAACCAAAGGAACATTCTTAGTATTTTCTAAACTCTTATCTTGTGTTTTTCTTAATTGATCATGAAAGGGTCTTTATCCATGTATGTGTTCTTTTTCATCTCTTTTGTAATGGAGAGCTAAACCTCCCTTGGGGAGGGTTGAGGCAATCTCATATGTAATGAAAGATACTATGATGTATGAAATTTTCCTCAAGCTTTAATAAAATTTGTGAACTCAATGACTTGTTAAAGAAATGTAAGGGACTATTGTGGACTTGAATGTGGACCAAATGATAAGGGACTAAATGAATTCAAGGACTAAAAGGTCTTGTGCTCCATAGCTCATTCTTAGTTTTGATGCTGGATTCATGAGTGAATGAGAGCTTAGCACTATGTGAGAAAGTTCTTGAGCTTAGTGCACCTTGATTTATGCTCAACTAAAGAGTTGAAGTGTGTGATGCTAAGATCACTAATTGAGCTCCGTTGCTCAGCATACTTGAGGGAGGGAATGGATTCATTAAGTGCTCATAAACGAGGTAACATAGTCATTGAGCCCAATGAAATCACTCCCTCATCTAAACTATGCATGATGTGTGTGATGCTCTTAGTGAAATCAATGCTTGTAAGATCTTAATTAAAGAACCCTCATCTCTATGATCAAGAGATGAGAGGATAATTAATAATCTAAAATCTTATAAGGATCTTTGTGCTGAAATAGAACCAACTGTGTGTTCATTTCAAGCACGAGATTTGAACTTGTAAATCTTGAGGTTAAACTCTAAGAAGGACAATGTGCACTTGATTAAAACCAAAAGAAAAGTAAAATACTTGAGGAATCATCATACATGAGTCATTTAGCAAATCATGTGGGAGAGACCCAACTCTCCTCTCCTTTTAAATGTAAAATCATGTAACATAGCATATAATTTTAATTTTAATTTTTGTAATTATATATGCTAACCATTTATTATTTTGTCTTTGTTTTTAATTTGTTGAATCTTTGAATGTTATTTCTATATTTGTTCTTAATAGCTTAATTTCTATTGTGCGTGAATAGAAGAGTTTGCACTGAATATCTTTTTGATCCAGAAATTGAGAGAACTTATTTGCAGACTAGAAGAGAACAAAACATTTTGCTAACCCAACAAACTGCTATCAAAAATTTTAATGAAAATCTTTGAGAGCCTTTAGGAGAGCTGAGGGCAAGAGCATTGAGAGACTATGCACTACCCACTGTTAAGGGAATCCCCTATGCAATTGTAAGGCCTAACATTGAAGCTAACAACTTTGAGATTAAACCTTTCACGCTGAGTATGGTTCAAAACAACCAATTTGGGGGATTAGCCACTGAATATCCTAACTCACACATTTCAACCTTCCTTGAAATCTGTGACACCTTCAGATTTAACAACGTCTCTGAAGATGCGATTTAATTAAGGCTTTTTCCATTCTCATTAAGAGAAAGAGCCAAAAGTTGGCTCAGCTCTCTCCCGAGCGACTCGATCCAGACTTGGGACGACTTGGCTAAAAAATTCTTAGCTAAATATTTTCCTCCAACGAAAACTGCTCAGCTAAGAATTGAGATAACCAACTTCACTCAATTAGAAGGTGAGACTATTTATGATGGATGGGTTCATTTTAAGGAGTGCTTAAGGCGATGCCCACATCATGGGTTTCCTTTATGGATGCAAGTTCAAACCTTTTACAATGGTTTGAATGATCTAACAAGGACTCTCATCGATGCGGCTGCCGGAGGCTCGATTAGCAGTAAAACCCAAAAAGTGGCCTATGACATCTTAGATGAAATGGCGAACAATGCTTACCAATGGCCTCTCTAGAGGAATGATCACCTTAATAAAAATGAATGTAACTCACTCGAAAATTCACAACAAATTCTTGAGCTCCAAAACCAAATCTCTCAACTCAATAAAAAGCTAGAATGTGGGTATGTAAATTCTTGTCAGGAGGAGGATTGTGAGTTAAGAAATGTCAATGTTATCATAAATCATGGAGGGAATAGAGAGAGATTGGAAAACTCATTTATTGAATTTAGAACCTCTACAACCGAATTCATGAATAAAACTGACACGACACTAAACAAGTACGAACACACTCTTTTAAGGCAAGAGGAGTTAGTAAAAAGAATTGAACAAAAGCTAAGAGAAATTATGAAGCAGTTAGAGAAACCTTCCTTAGTGAGAGTCATTGGCGAGTTTGTAAAGGAGTTGGGAAACTCTATAACCCTAAGAAGTGGAAAAATCACAAAGCTGATTATGAGAGAGGAGAATCGTAAAAACATAGCGACAACTAGAGAAGAAAAGGGGGAGGAAGAAGAAACGATCAGGAAAGATAGGAATAATGTAAGGGATTTAGAAAAGGATGAACTTGGAGATCAACTTAAGGCAATCCCTCACATACCATATCCTCAGCGAATGGCTAGGGAGAAACTTGATGTCCTATACCACAAATTTTTAGAAACTCTTAAAAATCTTCATATAAACATTCCTTTTACAGAAGCTTTAGAGCAAATGCCTAGTTATGCTAAGTTTATAAAAGATATCCTTTCCAAGAAAAGAAAGGTTGATGAAAAGGAGACTGTGGCATTAACAAAAGAATATAGTGCAATCCTTCAGAGGAAGTTTCCCATTAAAAGAAAGGATCAGGGGAGTTTCACTATCCCTTGCACTATTGGAATCGAATCTTTCCAAAAGCCCTTTGTGATCTAGGCGCATCCATAAATTTAATGCCATTTTACATATTCAAGGAGTTAGAAATTGATCATTTAAAACCCACCTCTGTTCTCCTCCAATTTGCTGATAGATCTGTAAGAACCCACTTAAGAATTGTGGAAAATGTGCTTGTAAAGGTTGACAAATTCATCTTCCCAATTGATTTCATAATCTTGGATGTGAAAGATGAAAATCAAGAAATTCTCATTATCCTTGGTAGACCATTCTTGGCCATCGGAAGAGCTTTGATTGATGTAGATAAAGGAGAATTGAGGTTACGATAAGGGGATGAGGAGGTGAAATTTCATGTGAATGATTCTATGAGGCACCCATCTATGCCCAATGAGAATTGTTGGAGAATCAATTTAATAGAAGAAGCTTGGTTAATGGGAGATGTGGAAGAAGAGGGAATGCTAGCAATGGAGGAAGATGAGGATCCCACTGACACGGAAGTGGTTGAGGAATTGATTAAAGAGAGGAAAATAATTCAGCCTTCTATAATTTGCCCTCCATAATTAAAATTAATACCTATTCCCTCTCACTTAACATACACTTACATAGGGGAAAATAAATCTCTTCCCATGATAATCTCCTCCTTGATAAGTCAACATCAAGAGTCTTTTATGCAAGGTTTTAAAAGAGCACAAGAGAGCAATTGGATGGAGTATAGCTGATCTAAAGGGGGTGAGTCCAACTCTTTATATGCACCGTATCCTTTGGAGGATAACTCCACCCTATAATTAAGCCTCAGCGGTGATTAAACCATAACATAAAAGAAGTAGTTCACAAGGAAATAATTAAACTCTTAGATGTTGGAATCATTTTCCCCATTTCAATAGTCCTTAGGTGAGCCCTATACATGTGGTCCCCAAAAAAAGGGGGATGACAGTTGTTCTCAATGAGAACAATGAACTGATCCCCACTAAAATGATGATCGGATGGAGAGTGTGCATTAATTATAGGAGATTAAATATAGCCACTCATAAGGACCACTATCCCCTTCTTTTTATTGATCAAATGCTTAATAGATTGGCAGGGATTCCATATTTCTACTTTCTTGATGAGTATTCAGGATATAATCAAATCCTAATTTCACTTGAAGACCAAGAGAAAATATCTTTCACCTGCCCCTTTGGGACTTTTTCCTTTAGAAGAATGCCCTTCGGATTGTGCAATGCCCCTGCTACTTTCCAACGCTGTATGATGGCTATTTTTTCTGATATGATAGGGGAATTTTTAGAAATCCTTATGGATGATTTTTCTGTTATCGGGATTTCTTTCGATCATTGCTTAATCAATCTGGGAAAGGTTCTAAAAAGTGTGAAGAATCCAATTTAATCTTAAATTAGGAGAAATGTCATTTCATGGTGGAAGAAGGTATAGTCCTTAGTCATTTAATCTCGAGGAGAGGGATAGAAGTTGATAAGGCCAATGTTAAGGTAATTGAAAAACTTCCCCCTCCCATCAATATAAGGGGAATTAGAAGCTTCCTTGGGCATGCAGGTTTTTACTGAAGATTATCAAGGACTTCTCTAACATAAGTTTTTCGCTCTGTAGATTACTAAAGAAGGATGTTGAGTTCAAATTTGATGAAAATTGTTAAAAAGGTTTCAATGCCATTAAAGCTGCTTTGATATCTGCTCCAATGATTTCTACTCCAAAGTGAGATTCCCCATTTAAAATTATGTGTGATGCGAGTGACCTTACAGTTGGTGCTGTCCTCGGGCAGCAAAAGGAGTGGACCTTCTATTCAATTTACTATGCTAGTAAGCTCCTTGATGATGCTCAAAGAAATTACTCTACCATAGAAAAGGAACTTTTAACTGTCATCTTTGCCTTTACTAAATTCTGATCATATCTCATTGGGTCTAAAACTATTGTTTACACTAATCATGCATCTATTAAGCATCTCCTTCAGAAGAAAGAAGCAAAACCTTACTTAATATGTTGGGTGCTGCTCATGTAGGAATTTGATCTAGAAATCAGAGATAAGAAAGGGAGTGAGAATATACTAGCAGATCATTTATGTAGATTGACCCATCTTGAGAGAGATAATTTGACCAAAATTAGTGAATCATTCCCTGATGAGAAGCTTTATGCTATTGCTTCAAATTACTCTCTTTGGTTTGCTGACTTTGCAAATTATCTTGCAGGAGGAGTCATACCAAAAGACATGAGCTACCAACAAAGAAAGAAATTCTTTGCTGATATTAAAAATTACTTTTGGTATGATCCCTTTTTATACAAATGTTTCAACAATAAACTCCTAAGGAGATGTGTTCCTGACTCCAAAATCAGAAATATTCTGTCATTCACACATCTCCGTATGGAGGGCACCATAAGATTGAGCGAATGGCGACAAAGGTACTTTAATCCGGATTCTTTTGGCCTCACCAGTTCAAAAATACTGCTGACTTTGTCAAAAGTTGTGATAAGTACCAAAGAACTGGAAACTTAAGCAAAATGAACGAGTTCCCCTTGAATGGAATTTTTAAGGTAGAGTTATTTGATGTGTGGGGAATTGACTTCATGCGCCCATTTCCCTTATCCCAAACAAATATGTATATTCTTGTTGCGGTGGAATATGTGTCCAAGTGGGTTGAGGCGTTAGCATGTGTGAACAATAACGCTAAAATTGTTATTAAATTTCTCAAGGAGCACGTGCTAGCTAGATTTGGGACTCCCAGATTCCTAATCAGTGCAGGGGAAAATATTTTTGCAATAGGCAGTTGGAGAGTGTCCTAAAAAGTTATGGGGTGAGACATAAAGTGGAACCCCTTACCACCCTCAAATGAGTGAGCAAGTGGAAGTCTCAAACAGGGAGCTTAAGAGAAAACTGTAAATCAAAATAGAAAGGATTGGACTTCAAAGCTTCAAGATGCCCTGTGGGTATATAGAACTGCCCTTAAAACCCCTTTAGGAATGTCTCCTTATAAGCTCATTTACAATAAATCATGTCATCTCCCTGTATAACTGGAGCACCATGCTTTTTGGGCAATTAAAATATTGAACTTTGACTCCCAAAAAGTAGGTGCATGAAGAATACTATAATTAAAGGGCTTGACAAATTCTGACTAAATGCCTATGAAAGTGCAACACTATATAAAGAGAAAATAAAAAAATGGCATGATAAGCTGATCAAGCCAAAATATTTTCATCCTGGAATGAAAGTACACTCAAGATTAAGATTATTTCCAGAAAAATAAAAGTCAAGATGGATAGGACCATTCATTATCACTAAGGTTTTCCCTCATGGAGCGGTTGAAGTCGCTTCAAATGATAGCACTTTTAAGGTAAATGGAAATTGTCTAAAGCTGTACTTGGAGGAAAGTATTTTACAAGAAAAAGGAGGATGGACCCTTCAGGACCTTCCAGATGAAGGTATCACATAAGAGATCCTACATGTGTCAGGCTGAGATGTTAAAACAAGTGCTTATTGGAAGGCAACCCAAGAATAATTAGGTTGTATCTTTTGTTTTTTACATTGTTAGTTTTTGTACTTTTCTTTTTGTTGTTTTATTTCTATTTTGAGGAATTAAATTATGGATTCTCATATTCCCAAATGACAAAATTTTCTGAATTCTTCAAGAATGGAAGTCGAAAAAATATCAAGAAAGAAACTGATATTAAATTAAAGGCGTGCTTAACAAAAAGTGACTAAATGCATTGACAGCATTAAAAGTTTTAACAAGGGAATGATTTAAGGTTAATCTAATCTCCAAAATTTAAATTAGTGCTGAGGACTAAGTGTGGGGGAAGGATTTGGACTAAAAACTAGTGATTAAGGTGAGTAATCTAAAAGAGTGTGCTAGGCTCTTGTAGGACTTCATGATCATAAAGATTTGAAATGGGGATGAAATAAAATATCTCTCCCTAAGAATAAAAAATAATAATAATAATTAAAAAATAAAAATAGGGATAAAAAAATATTTCCCAATTGAAAGAAATGCAAAAGGATGATGAAAAATATCTCTTATTAAATGTATACATCTTTGTGATTCATAAGAAGGGGCACATATGACTCAAAACTCTTGATTACTCACCACCTCCTAGTTCAGTTATTCCAAGGAACCACCCCCCATCACTAGCACCAGGTATAAATACTCACACTTGGAGATTTGCCTATAAGCCTCAGTTCATATCCAGTATTAGAAAATTTAATTAATGTCAATTTCTCTTTTGTCGTTACAGTTAAGCTCAAGCTTTTGAATTGCAAATCAGAATCTCATTAATATTACTTGTGACTCTCACACCTAAGAAACAAAAAAATACCATTTTGAGCTTACTCGAGGATGAGCAAGAAATTAAGTATGGGGGTGTGATAAATCTATAATTCATTTTTCATATTAAAAATGCTTCCTTAATCCAATTTTGCTTAATTTTTATAGGAAAAAAGCATATCCAACAATCTCTGAACAATTCTGGACAAATTCCCAAGTTTTCTTGAAAAACGTCCGTTGCCGCGTGCTATAACGCACTGCAGCGGAGCAATTTGCAAAAGCGCTAGCGCTATAGTATGCTGTTGTGGACCATTTGCGAAATGCTAGCGCTATATAGCACTGTAGCAGAGCAATTTGCAAAAGCGCTAGCGCTATAGTGCGCTGCAGCGGACCGTTTGTGAAACGCTGGCACTATAGTATGCTACAACAGAGCAATTTGCAAGTGCTAGCGCAATAGCGCGCTGCAGCGTAGCATTTTGCAAAGTGCTGGTGCTACAGCGCAGTGCTATGGAGCATTTTGCGAAATGCTGGCGCTACAGCACGCTATAGTGCGCTACAACGCACTGTGGCGGTTCATCAAAATACAATCCAGAATGCTGCAGTGCGCCACAGCGGACCATCTCATGAACATTCATCCTCTATAGCGCGCTACAGTGCGCTGCAGTGGCGCGCCAAAATTTTGTCTGGGCAGAGCATTAAATGCGGCTAGGACAAGACCCCCAACCAGCTCCTTGTCTCCAGCCATCATTCCTTCTGCAGCATATTTGTTCTTAAAGGGAAAATTGACATTATGAGGTGATGTAGACATTAAAACAATGAAAAGTGGAAGTCACTTCACCCCTCAAGTGGGATTGGCCATCATGACAACAAAATTATAAAAGCAATGCAGAATTTGAATGAGATGATAAAGAGTGCCGCCCACCTTTATAAGTACCACCCTTCTTAACTTAAGGAGGGTTCCCAACTTGGCTCACTACATCCTAAGTAAGGAGAGGGCTGCATAGAAGAGAAGGAGAACTCCCAAGGGTGGCAGAACTTCTCTTGCTAAGGGAAAGAAAGAGAAAGGCATCACTTCAGACATAGGAGAAGCAACCACAACCAAGAAGAGGAGAAGCCCGGAAAACTTCACCAAAGGAATGTTCCTAGTATTTTCTAAACTCTTGTCTTGTATTTTTCTTAGTTGATCATGAATGGGTCTTTATCCATATATATGTTCTTTTTCATCTCTTTTGTAATGGAGAGCTAAACCTCCCTTGGGTAGGGTTAGGGAAATCCCACATATAATGAAAGATACTATAATGTATGAAATTTTCCTTGAGCTTTAATAAAATTTGTGAACTCAATGACTTGTTAAAGAAATGTAAGGGACTATTGTGGAATTGAATGTGGACCAAATGACAAGGGACTAAATGAATTCAAGGACTAAAAAGTATTGTTGTAACGCCCCATCCCGTCGTCACGCGCAAAAGAACATATAATATAATTAGCGATGGAGCGGTGAGCTACTTGGGAGGACGGGTATACAAGCAAAACCCATCTTTTCGAATAGGCGGGTAAAATTACTGAGCCATACCGAAGGCTGCTGACTCGAACCTAGGAGTATGATCGAGAGTCAATACTTAAGATAAGAGTAGAATACTCATCTTAAGTATTAGACTAGTACATACATTGGATCTAGAATAATAATTAAGAATCCAATATACGTATAAGTATTTCAACAATTTCAGTATGCTGATCACATCACAATACTATGTATAGTAGTATAACAGAGTGTGGAAGCTAAAAGCAAACATCCATAAATACATTTATCACAAGCAGTAGTAAACATTCGTCTTAGAAAAAGAAAGTAAGTGATACATCTAGAATTTATTACAGACTGATTTAAGTGCATAAGTAAATGAGGTCTACTATAGTACTGAAATAAAGCTGAAAGTAAAGGTAGATGTCCAATCCACTAAGACTCCACGTACTCCTCCTGGACCTCCTATACATCCTCCTGACCAGTCTCCACAAGCTGCTCGGGATCTAGCAAATTGCCGGATCCCAAAGTACCCCGTGTTAGACAAGAAGTCTAACACATTGCAACTAACTATGCAAAAATAAAGCTAAATACAGATAGAAAGTATAGTAAATAAAAATTGTAGGAAAAACTGAGGAAAAGAACTAAGTAAAGAGAAACGGTAATAGCTAAGTAAGTAAGACAGTAAAGGAAATATCGAACACTCAGAAATCAGGATGAAAGAAATGCTGAATGCTGTACCATATGCCACTGAAATGATGCACCCAAGTATGCCACACTACATATGCCACGGATAAATCACTGAATTATCACTGAAAGGCTATGAGTAGTATGGTCCAATGTAAACATACACTAGTTGGGAAGATAGTGTAGTGACACAGATGCACCCTGAAATTTTCCAATCTGTGTATGTAACATTCCATAACCCATACTACATCACTGATACTCAAGTGTCACTATACAACTGATACTTCAAACTCATGTTTATGCTTATGCTCATGCTTCTTATGCTGAGTGAGAGAAAATCTAGAAATCCATGTAGAATGTAGAAAACCGATAATGAATTCTAAGTCTCCACTGTGCAGAATCCTTCTAAGAGGATTCTGACTCCTAACTGCTAAGGTGATATTTGGTTAAAGTTGCACATTTATTTAAGGATCACTAGATGGGGTGATTGTATACACATATTTAGTATAATGCAAGAAGAGTGGCTCCTACTACTTAGTTTGATTAGGACACCCTAACAAAGTGATCTTCATTATAAGGCATCACTCGATGGTGATTTTGTATCTCAAGCTAAGTATTATGATGCTCTACTCACAACCATACTCAGTGTCTTAAGGGAGGTAAATCTCATTGCTTAGTTTATTTGAGCAACACCTATTGAAGCGGCCTTCGCTAGGAGGCATTGCCCGTTGGCAACTTGTATTTCAATTAAGCTAAGGAATGAGTGCCCACTTAATACACTCTTAGGCATGAAGGATTTATTCTAATAGGATTGTATTCATCTAATCCCACAGGATAGAACCTGCTCATAAGTCCTTATTAGAATGAATCCACCAATTCTGAATATTACTGGAGAACCAGTACTATGGGTATACTATACCACACCGCCCAATAATCGGGATTCTCACAAAACTATTTAATAGATCAAGGAATTATCAGAGCTAGTAATACTTGAACTAAATGGGTGAGAATTATACAAGGTTTCACTAACTTGTGATCAAGGATCACCCAACATAGATTCTACCACGAGGAGAAGTGTCACTCTAAGGTTTTTAGGTGAACTCTACCACAAGGGTTTAAGATTCAAAGGTCATCTAAATTGCTACCTCAATGAATCACACAAGGGTCTCCTACCACAAGGTAGATGTATTTTAGGTCTTTTACATATTTTCAGGATGATCTTATGGAGAAATGCTTTAGATCTCCCATTCTAATTTCTAATATTAATACTTTTGACTTTATTCTGTACTTAGATTTAGAATGATCAAACCAGATGATTGAGTCATCTGTTCACACTTTAATGTAAGGCTAAGGGACTCAAATCCAAAATATTAAAGTTTAAGATCATTTATTAAATCAGATGGTTTTATTAATCTTTTATGCTAATCGTCTTGCTTAGGAGCAAATTAAGGATCTTAAGGTTTGATTCAGATTAAAAAGTCAGATAGGACTATTATTAACCTTAATTTGTCTAATTCAAATGTTTAGAATCAATATCAATCAGATGCATTATTGGAAGATGTCAAGTTCATAGTCCTGTAATCAAGTTAATTGAGTTAAGGTTCTTAAGGATTTGAACCTTAATTAAGTAGATTATGGTTGGGCCCCTATCATTCTTCAATTAAGATCATGAGTTTGATTAATAATCAATATCAAATCAGTGAGTTAATCATGTGTTATTAGTGGCAATCTCAGTCCTAGATCAAGTTTTAAAAGCTTGATCCAAGTCTTAAGATTTCTTAAGTTAATTAAGGTGTTTAAGATATTCAAATTTAGATTTGTTCAAGTTATTCTTAATAAATTTATCTACCTGATTTCAATACATCTAACTTACTATTATAAGCCAAATTGATAATCAAATTTTATAAAACATGGAATACTTAGTACAAATCCAACCCTAATTCAATCCCAAAAAGAATTAGCACATAGGTATAAATCAAACTATCAGAATTGAATGAAATTTGGCACACAAGTTCCATTTAATAATACAATTGGTCAAAGCCTAAGTTTACTAAAGTCCAACAAGTATAAGCCTTAATTTTCACTAATTATGATTTTACAAGATTATGGCATAATTTAAAATATATAATTCAAAAAAATAAATCCTTTAGCACATGCATTATACTCATCATAAGTAAGCTAATGGCATACTAAACATGCAATTTGGATAAGTATAATTACTAAATTACCTTAATTAAGATCCACTGTATTTAAGCAATAATAGTAAATCTAACCATTGGATGTGCAATTTTATTTTATATTTAGATCCCTGATGATTTTCTAATAATTTTCATATATAATACCCTAGGGTTTAGACCAGTAGATTAAAAGTTATTCAAATAATACATTCTGCATTTTTATTTAATCAATTTCCTATGATTGGAATATTAAGGAAAATAATTCCAATAATTTTGATTTAATTAAAATGGCTCGGCCCAATTTCCAAACCAGCACGGGTCGACCGGGGCCTAGGATACCCGACACTGTCGCACAGCATGGGTCGTGGGCCGACCCGGCCCACACAGAGCCTTTGTCCTCGCGCCTTCGTCCCGTCGGAGAGGACCGATTAGGGAGACCCTAATCGCCAAAATCTGGTGCATCCAGACCACGGCACGGCCAAAACTTGATTGCTACTCGATCACCATGGTCAGACGCATCGAATGGAACCCGAAGTCCCCTGTGAGACGGTCTGGATCGGCCAGACCTTACTCACCCGAGAGCTCCTCCATTGGAGCTACTGTGGGGAGATAATTCTCCCCACAGAGGTCACGCCAGACCCCGGGCTCAATCCCTACACCATCAGGGAGGTGAGGCGGATCGAAGGCCTCTGGTCTGGGGGTCTGGGATGGTCTGGATTGCCGGGTCCTTACTCGACCGAGGCGATCCTAAGGAACTCAATCTGATCGATCAATTTGATCGATCGGAGCTAACCTAGATCTTAATCTTGATACCATTGGGTCCGAGACAACAATACAAACTCATATGCATCAAAAGGAAGAAGGTTCGAGCCTCATTGGCTCAAAACCAGCAATGGGAGTACCTGGATTCTCGGGCAAGCTCGGGGTGATTGGCTGAGAAACTGGCTAGCCTTAGCTGAGCTTCTAAACACTGCAATGGTTCCTGAACACCAGGAGAGCCGACTATCAGTGGTTCAAAGCTCCTAGGATCACCTGGAGGAAGCTCGACAGACGGTAATGGCAGAGAAGGTAAGCGACTTCGATTGATCAGCAAGGATCAATCAGAGGAGTGCTGAGGCTATTTATAGCCTCAGGGGAGTACAGGGAAAGTTCCAAAGAGCTTGATTGGGCTAGGGAGGACTAGATGGTTCAGGCCATGGCCAAGCTCTCGAATTTCCAATTCAAGCTTGACTAGGTCAAGGCCCAATTGGGGTCCCTCGGCCATTAGGGGAAGACTAGCAACGGTTTGCTGAGCTGGAGGCGCGAGTGGGGGACAAGGATGGCAGCTGGTAAAATGGGAGATTTTCCCTGTCAGGCACGCGAGCGAGTGGAGACGTAGATCCACAGTGCCGGACCCCTTGGATGCCGTCTGATCTATCGATCAGATGGTGCTACGGCTGGGATCGCACAGATCCTAATGGCCGACCGCAAGAGCATCCTGGCCGTAGGATCCACGAAGTAGATCCAACGATGGATCCATAGTCTAGCTAGATCGAATCCTGGCCATCGGTGGAAAAGGTGAGACGGCCAGATATGTGGGACTCCGCTGTCGTGAGACTCGGGCTCCGCAGCGGATTGCCCGCGGTCCGCACAACGGATCTCGGCTGTTAATTTAGTTTAGAGGATATTTTTGCAATTATGAAAAGTTGGAAACCCTTAAATGCAATTAGACCATTTTATTTAAATGTGAATTATGGCCTAAATGATTTTCAAATTACACCAATATTTCACCCTTAGCTAATTTGGAGGTGAGGAATCTAAAAATGTAATCAGATTTTAATTCTAAGGTCAAATTATTTTGAGTCCAATCTAGAGCATATAGACTGATCCAATTACCCTTTTGAACTTAGAGAAGTCCAAAGGACTTCAAATTTTCTAGATAGACTCAGTTTGAGATTCTATAAGCAATGGTGTTTGAAAATTGATCAGGTCACCTATATTTTTGCAAGGTAACAACCTAGGGTTGTTACAATTGTGCTCCATAGCTCATTCTTAGTTTTGATGTTTGATTCATGAGTGAATGAGAGCTTAAAACTATGTGAGAAAGTTCTTGAGCTTAGTACACCTTGATCTATGCTCAATTAAAGAGTTGAAGCATGTGATGCAAAGATCCACTAATTGAGCTCCGTTGCTCAGCATACTTGAGGGAGGGAATGGATTCATTGAGTGCTCATGAACGAGGTGACATAGTCATTGAGCCCAGTGAAATCACTCCCTCATCTAAACTATGCATGATACATGTGACGCTCTTAGTGAAATCAATGCTTGTAAGATCTTAACTAAAGAACTCTCATCTCTATGATCAAGAGATGAGATGATAACTAATAATCTAAAATCTTATAAGGATCTTTGTGCTAAAATAGAACTGACTGTGTGTTCATTTCAAGCACGATATTTGAACTTGTAAATCTTGGGGTTAAACTCTAAGGAGGATAATGTGCACTTGATTAAAAAGAAAAGAAAAGTAAAATGATTGAGGAATCATCATACATGAGTCATTTAGAAAATCATGTGGGAGAGACCCAACTTTCCTCTCCTTTTATCATAATATTCTTCTACTAAGTATTGTTGTGCTCATTTAGGAACCAAATTCAGCAATACACACATAGCTTAAACATTAGTGATCATAGATATACCTTAGTAACAAAATACCCAATTCCCTGAGATTCGATAAATCCCGAAAACTAAACTTTCTACTTATTACTTCAGACCATGTACACTTGTGTGCAAGCACAGATGTATTTAAGGTCTGTCAGCAACATTGAATCACTTATGATCTCATATTAGAATTAATGGCAACATTTGACTTAGCATTTTAAAAGATAGCTGGAATTTAAAATAGTATTTTAAAGAACATCAACATATATTGAAAATACAATCCAACATTACACCTAAAACTACAGCATATGTATTAATATCTAGCATTATATATAAAAAAACTTTCAGCATTTGTTCAATACCCATTGTAAGAAATATACAAAGAAGTGAATAATTCTATTAGATTTTATAAGTAAGACATAATTTAATTCATGATACAAGGAAAATAAAACATCAAAGAAGAATCATTATTCAGCACTTAGCATAAAACCTTCCTTATCATAATACAAGTTTACACGATATAAAGAGCCAAGCACAATAAATAAACTTAAGGTTCATATATCATCTTACCAATTTCAACTTAGTGCGGAACCAACTTAAAAGAAAAACTGAACTTTTGTATTTATATATTTTTAAAAAAGAAGATAATTCTGTTTTTATCAATTTGTTTTCTTCAAATGATTTAAGAAGGAGATTTATAAGTAAATGTTTGAATACTTAATCAGGTAATAAAAAAAAAATGAAAGTAGTTCTCAATTCCTCTATCTTCATTTGACACAATTTAGTGTTCAAATTACATTAGTTCAAACAGTCATAAGCATCTCAAATAAGTTATGTTGCACTCGCAGAAGATGCTTTTGAAAAATTGAAGTTATAGTTTTGGATGAACTTCAATCTTCACACAAGAATGTTAATAATACATTAACAACCTTTCCATAAATCACAAATTAATAAAATAAGGTTAATGAGTAGTGACTTAATGTAAATGGGGAAGATTTTGTAGTTTGATAGGGCTCAATTCAAACGAGCTACATTTGACATTGCTACACTAAACTAACAAAGATGATCTTAAGTGAATCTCTAAATCTGAAATTGATTTCCAACATCAAACAAAATGAGAAAAGAATTGAATTCACTAAAATTCGAATTCAATAATTTCATTAACTACAATGTTATAGTAAAGAAATAGCTGGATTTGAAATTTAGAAGTAGTAATTGATGGATATGAAGGTAGTACCTGTCAGTTAGCAGCACTCTCACCACTTCTCGATACAAAGTTCGCTGAAGGGAGGAGGAAAGTTGATCAAACCTTCAGGAGGTTCCCTTCTTATTTAAAGTTATTGAATTCAATTTGGTTCTAATAAATTATTCTAATATTTCATATTTTCATTATGAACGATTAAGCCATTTACAAATTACGGAAGAAACTAATACACAGCAGAATAATTCCATTCATAAATAAAATTTCTTTGAAAGCTGAGAATTGAAGAGCCCGTGGAGATGGACGAAGAGCAGAGAGGTAGATCACAAAATTTATATTCCAACCAAAAATATTGAAACAATATCATTAGAATCACTTAGAAATCTACAATTCCTTGAAATATAAAAGTAAGGAACTAGTCGATTCTTGATCCTTTTCTGCATCTAACTTTAGCAGTCAACTATTAATAATTATCAGAAGATTTTTTCTTACAAACTAGTTTCAAACAAAAAGAGTCCCTCAGATTATGTGCTAATGGCTGCATAAAGTAATGATTAAGACTAAAGGTAATAATCACAACACATAGCCTCTCATTTTGATGAACTTCAAATTAGTTGAATCAACTCGTTAGGATTCGTCAAACTGAACAAAGCTCTCTAATAATATGTATAATGTATAACTAGGGCAAGGAAAGAAGAAGGTGGAGTACCTGAACTTAGGTAGCTGCGACTTTAAGTTTAGGACACGTAGAAGATTATACTGCTAGGTCTTTTCCCCTTTTTATTCTCAACTCCTAACAGCTCCCTCAGCACAAAGATAGCAACCGAGAGAAAGAGTAGAGAAGGAGACCTTATCACCATCGCAGGAGGCAGCTGGCCAAGTACCTTCTCCTTTGAGCGCAGGCCATGAACATCTGTATACTCACATGGATGTACAGGTAATTGCCTTATGCCATTGGATCTTAGTAATTGTGCCAAAAGCTAACATCAATGGTGTTGATCTGGCCTTTTCAGACAGTCTGATCACCTATTAACACGAGACAGTTTTGATTACTTGAAATGGCTATCTAGTGTTTGAATTAACACAATGAATCTTTGTGTTTTCTTAATAATGCCATTTGAAACTTCATTTAATAGAATATATAATATAATTGTATATACATATTAATTTAATCAAATGAATATTTAATTAATTAATAGATCTTTTTATTTAATCAATTTTAGGTACTCAAATGCACTCCGAAAAATTAAAAATTTTCACCCTTACCAAATTGAGAGGTGAGGAACTCAAAAATGAAATCAGATTTTTAATCAGAGGTATTTTTAATTTACCTAATTTTCTGGGTATTTAAATATTATTAGAATATTCGTGAAAAATTTGTTAACTCCCAAACACTTCCAAAATACCACCCTTAGCTAATTTGGGTGTGGTGAGTCCAATGGTGGACTCCATTTTTTATTCTGAAGTCTAAATAAATTAGGTATTTTTAGAATTATCAGAAAATCAGAAAATATTAGAAATTATCAAATGGTCTCCAAATTGCACAAAAATTGAGGTGGAGACTCCTAACGCTATTTTAAGAGTAATTAAAGAGGTTTATAGTCAATTAGATCACTAATTGATAGGTAACAACATCTGGGTTGTTACAGAACCCAATATCCATAATTATGGCCTTCAACAAGAATCTATTGGTGCATGGATATGGGGATCCATAAGCAATTCCTTTGATAAATTACATTTCCAAGCTTCTGCAGATCAAAGCGATGGCCTTCTTCAATATCAGTCTTGAATTTCAGATAACCCTCATCCTTAGTTTATGAGTTGGAGACATATCAGTGGAATGAGGGTTCCACATTGATATTAGTCAACATTGAGCTTTGCATATCCTTATAAGCTAGGGTAATTTTTAGTTTACAAAATTCTTCTTCTAACAAACTGAAAGAGATCATGACAGATACTATAGCTTGACGGCTGAGTGCATCAGCTACCACATTCTCCTTGCTGGGGTGATATTGAATAAACAAATAATAATCAATTATTAGCTCAAGCTATCTTTGCTAGCAACAATTAAGCTCTTACTGAGTGAAAATGTACTTTAGACTCTGATGATCGATGAAAGTAGCACATTGTATGCCGTACAGATAATGATGCCAGATCTTTAGAGTGAATACAATGGTGGCTAATTCATGGTTGTGCACTGGGTAGTTCTTCTCTTGCAGTTTTAACTGGCAAGAAGCATAGGCGATAACTTTTACTTCTTGTAAAAGAACACAACCCAAGCCTATCCTAGAAGCGTCAGTATATACCCAGTAGTTCAGACCTTCTTTAGGTAAGGCAAGCACTGGGGCAAAAGAAACAACATCTTTTAGCGATTGAAATGCATTCTTGCACTTGGGGCTATAGATGAAAGGTACTGCCTTTTAAGTTAACTTTGTTATAGGTGAGGTGATCTGGGAGAAGCCTTTCATAAACTTTTTGTAATAATCAGCTAAACCTAGAAAGCTTTTGATGTGGGTAACATATTTTGACGATGAATAATCTTGAACAACACTAACCTTATGCTGGTTCACTCAAATACCTTGAGCATCTACAATATGACTCAGGAATGCGACTAAGTTAAGCCAAAATTTATACTTGGAATAATTAGCATAGAGTTTGTGGTCACGCAGCTCCTTTAACACTGCCCTTAAGTGATTCTTGTGTTCTGCTTTACTTTTCAAATAGATCAAAATATCATTGATAAAGAAGATGATGAATTTATATAAGTATGCCTTTAGCACACGTTGCATAAAGTCCATAAAAATAGATGGTGCATTAGTTAGTTCAAAAGATATTACCAGAAACTCACAATGTCCATATCAAGTTCTAAATATTGTATTCTCTATATCAATATCCTTGACTCATAGCTGATGATATCCCTATCACAAATTGATCTTAGAAAACACTTTGGCTCCGAATAATTGATCAAAGAGATCATCATTTTGAGTAAATGGATATTTGTTCTTGATGGTTACCTTGTTCAGCTCATAGTAATCGATACACATGCGCATCGATCCATCCTTCTTCTTCACGAACAATACTGTCGCTCCTCAAGGAGATGAATTTGGTCAAATGAGACCCTTCTTGAGTAGCTCTTGAAGTTGCTTATTCAACTATTGTAACTCTTTTGGCGCCATGCGATAAGGACCCTTCGATAGCCGTTGTATTCCCGAAATTAGTTCTATTGTGAATTCTACCTCTCTAACAAGAGGAAGACTGGGTAGATCTTCAAGAAACACATCAGGGAATTCACATACTAAATGATTTTCTGAGATAGGAATATTTTCTTTCTTTTCACTTAGCATTGTCACTAGGTATGCATAGCATCCCTTCCTGACTAGCTTCTCGGCCTTCATTGCATTGATTACCGAAGTTTGAGTACTAAATTTACCAATGAACATCTTGATTGACTTTTGCTGCCTAGGGTAAATAGCTTCTTTTGGTAACTTATACAAGCACCATGTTTACTTAACCACTTCATTCCCAAAATTGTATCAAAATTAGTAATTGGCAGCAAGATTAACTTAGCTTTGAACTTTTGTTCACCGATAGGGATTTCTGCATTATAGAATTATTGAGATTGCATGCGGGCTTCAGAAGGTAACCCAATGCTTAATGAGCTTGCTAAATAATATGATGGCAGATTATGGATTTTAACCCAATTTTTTGATACAAATGAGTGGCTTGCTCTAGTATCAAAAAGAATATTAAATGGTTTACCATTAATTGATAAGGCGGCTTTGAGTATCGCAATAGTAAGAATCACTAATCAAATCATTCAAGAAATGCCAAAATAATAGAACAAAAATTTAAAGTAAATTTAAGACATACCCAAAACAACATCGCTATCTTCAGGTGCAGAAGTAGGAGTTATCATGTACACACATGTAGAAGCTATTGGTTGTTTGTTCTGAGGCCTTTTGTAACAACCTGAGGTTATTACCCTAATTAAATTCAATTTAATCAGGCATTTGTCCTAGTTCCATTGCATTTGGATTACCAATTTAATCTAACCCTAAGAATTTGAGGTTAATTCGACCTCTCTAAGTCAAATTAGCCATTTGATCAATCTAGATGCCCTAATCTAGACCTAAAACTATTTTGATCTCAGAACTAAAATCTGAATGCATTTTTGAATTCCTCACCCTAAAATTTGCTAAGGGTGAAAGTTTGGTAAAATTTGGAGATCATTTAATTTGTAATTCAATTAAAATTAAATTGGGATAATTGCACATAAGGGATTCCAATAATTCATAATTGCAAAATATCCACTGCGGAGACCGGGTCGCGGATCGCGGGCGTGCGTTCTTGTAACAACCCCAGTGTTGTTCCCATCAATTAGTGACATATTTAACTCTAATCCATTTCCATTAGTTTTATAATAGTTTTAGGAGCCTCCTTTTCAAATTTCATGCGATTCAGAGATTGTTTGATAATTTCCAATATTTCTTAGTTTTTTGATAATTATGAGAATGCCTAATTTATTTAGACCTCAGAATCAAAAATGGAGGCCACCATTGGACTCACCACACCTAAATTAGCTTGGGGTGGTATTTAAATATCCAAAATATTAAGATAATTAAGTTGACCTCTGATCCAAAATCCATTTGCATTTTTGAGTTTCCCACACCTCAATTAGGTAAGGGTGAATTTTGGGATTTTTTGGAGTACGTTTGGTTATTTAATTTTGATTAATAAAATGTGTGTAATTAATTAATCTATTTAAAGAAAATATAATTAATTAATTAATTTTTTTATTACTATTTCAATCCATTAGTTTAAATATTCAAACCGTGGAAATCAAGAAGTAGATGTCAAACACCAAACACTTCAGCGCGCTCATCAGGTTCGTTGTTTTATAATTAGGGTAGATCAGACGGCCGGCGTGAATAGGATTAATCTGATCATTGGATCGAGCCCTCTGACCTTCAATGGTTTCGTTTCCCATTTTGAGGCCATTGATTGGCTAAAGGCCATCGAAAAGACCTTAGCTAGTATAAAATGTTCAGAGAGTGAGTGCCTCCATCTTGCAACCTATCTATTCCACGGTGAAGCCCAATATTGGTGGGATAGTGAGTTGAAGACCTATTTCTCAGAAGTTCAGATGGAAGACATCCTGTGGGATGAGTTTGAACAAGTGTTCCATGAGGAGTTCATTCCTCCTTCTGCCCAAACCATAATAGAGAATGACTTCATGCAACTTACCCAAGGAAGTTGTTCCGTGCACGATTATGAAATGGAGTTTTGCAAACTCTCCCACTTTGCTCCAAAACTTGTCCATACTGAAGTGGCTAGGTGCACTAGATTTCTTTCCTATCTTAAGGATTCTGTTAAAAGTAATTTGATGTCTCAGCATCATGATAATTTTCCCAAGGTTTTAGAAGGTGCTCGCATGGTTGAGTACTGTCAAGCCCAAATGGATTTGAAGAAGCGCTCCCATCCTCAACCTTTTAGATCTAAACCCTTCAAAAAGAACCGTTCCCATGATCCTAAAGTCTTCCAGCTAACTTCTAGCCAAAATCCTAATCAATTTCCTAACCAAAACCCTAAGCAAAATTAGCAAGGAAGACCTGGAACAATATGTAACAAACCCCATCCTTATGGGAAGTGCTACCACACCGGTGGTAGGTGTTACATTTGCGGCAGAACCAATCATCGTCATTGGGATTGTCGTGAAAATTGGACCATGGACAAGATAAGGATCAACCGCCAAGCTTCTGTGCAGAATCCAGTTCCTATTAACTCACAAGCACTAGCACTTCCCTTGATGCCTCCTCCTGATGGTGGAAGTGCTTAACACCAAAAGGGTGTATTTCTGTCTTCCTCCAAGCAAGGCAGCTTTACTAGAAAGGATAAGGGTAAGTCAGTTGCTCAACCACCTGCAGTACCAAGAGTCTACACCTTGTCCTCTTCAACTACCCCAGATGACAATAGCATTGTTACCGATATGTTCTAAGTTTAATTTCCTATTTTTTGTTTTTCACTTTCTTCTGCATTTTTATTTTTAGCATTTTCCTACCTTAATTTTAATTAGTTGTAATTAGAGTTTATTTTCCTTGCTATAGGAACTCTATTTTTGAAGAATCAGTTCTGTGACACTCTCTTTTACATTGGTGCTAATCACTCTTTCAAGTCAGTGAGTTGTGGCTCTTCCCTAAATCTTCAACATTTCAGTCTAGGCAATCCCTTAGTAGTTCAAATGTCATCTGGTGCTGAAATATGTGCTAATAAATTCTGTTTGGTAGACACCCCAATCAGTAACCAATTCTTTCAATCCAAACTTATTGTTATGTCCATTACAAACTTTGACAGAATTTTAGGAATGGATTGGCTAAGTAAGTTTAATGCTGTAATAAATTGCTTCCGTATGCGAGTTTCACTAAAGGTTGGAAAGAAACCAAACATTTTTGTAAGAAAACTTGGCTTGACTACATCTTTAATCAATGCAATTAAAGCTAAGCACCTCATTAGTAAAGGTTGCTATGCAATCTTAGTAACTTTAATCAGTGAAGAGAAGCAAGTTATTAGTCCAGAAGAGACTATCATCGTTAGAAAGTTCCTAGATCTGTTCCCTGGAGACTTGCTTGGCCTACCTCCTCTATGTGAGGTAGGGCTTTTTACTGAGCTTATCCCTAGGACTCAACCTAAGTCTAAGGCTCCTTATAGAATGGCTCCGAAAGAACTGAAAGAGCTTAGAGAGCAGTTGCAATAATTGTTAGAGAAAGGATTCGTTCGCCTTAGTATGTCACCTTGGGAAGCTCCTGTCCTATTCATCAAGAATAAGGATGGTTCAATGTAGATGTGTATAGACTATCGTGAGCTTAACAAAGTGACTGTGAATAATAAGTATCATCTCTCTAGGATCGATGATTTGTTTGATCAACTCGCCGGAGCGAAGATCTTCTTCAAGATTGACTTAAGATCAAGTTACTACCAGATTCGAGTCAAGGATGAAGATATTTCCAAAACTGCATTCAGGACCTGTTATGGGCATTTTGAGTTTCTAGTCATGTCTCTTGCACTAACAAATGCTCCTTCCATCTTCATGGACCTGATGTAATGCATTCTTAAGCTGTATCTCAATGACTTTGTCATTATTTTTATTGATGACATCCTAATCTATTTGAAGTTAGCTGCTGAGCATGAAGAGCATCTGTGTACCATTCTAGAGTTGTTAAGGGAGAATAAGCATTTTGTTAAGTTCTCTAAGTGCAAGTTTTAGCTCAAGTCTGTGGTATTTTTGGGTCACGTGATTGATGCCAAAGGCATTAGAGTAGATCAAAAAAAAAATCCAAGCTGTTCAATAGCTGGTTATTATAGAGGGTTCATTCCTAGATTCTCTCTAATTGCTTCATCGTTAGCTTAATTAACTAGGAAAGATGTTCTGTTCATCGAAAGCACAGCTTGTGAAGAATCTTTTCAGAAGTTAAAATAGTTATTGACTTTTGCTCCTGTTCTAGTACTACCTCATGAGGATAAAGATTTACAAATTTATACTAATGCCTCTAAGGTAGGACTTGGTTGTATTTTGATGTAAGATCACCATGTAATAGCCTATGCCTCTAGACAGCTTAAGTATAATGAGAAGAATTATCCTGTGCATGATCTTGAATTTGCAAGGATAGTTTTTACTCTTAAGATCTGGAGACACTACCTGTATGGAGCTAAGTATGAGATTTTTAATGATCACCAAAGTTTAAAGTACATCTTCACTCAGTAGGAACTTAACTATCATTAGTATATGTGGCTAGAGTTACTTTACGACTATGATTTGAAAATTCAATACCATCTCGGTAAAGCTAATGTTGTAGCTAACGCCCTGAGTCATAAAGTGACCTTATCTTCCCTTTGTTACAACGAATCTTTGATCGAAGACTTTATTAGAATGAATCTTGAGCAAATCAGTTCAACTGAATTGAGCACTCTACTATTTGCTATCCATTCAGATGATTCTCTAAGGTTCAAGATTGTCGAAGCACAGAAGGAAGATTCAAGTTATCCTGCGTTAGTTTCTGAAATCATTAATGGCAAGAGATCTGAATT
Organism: Gastrodia elata; assembly: GCA_016760335.1. Lineage (NCBI taxonomy): Eukaryota > Viridiplantae > Streptophyta > Magnoliopsida > Asparagales > Orchidaceae > Gastrodia > Gastrodia elata. The sequence continues at coordinate 41,713,144 of CM028671.1, read as the reverse complement.
ACATCTTGAAGATGATAAAATGATATTTCAAAAGTCTAGGTTGTGGATTTCTAAAAGCTTGCAGTTACAAAAATTATCTGAAGCTCATAACTCTGGCTATGCTATGCACCCTGGTAGATTTAAGATGTATCAAGATCTCAAGCAATCATTTTGGTGGTCCGGCATGAAGCGGGATATAGCCATTTTCATTTCCAAGTGCCATCCTTGTTCCTTAGTCAAGGCTGAACACTAGAAGCCTGGTGGACTTCTTAAACCCTTAGACATTCCTGAATGGAAGTTGTTCAATATTTCCATGGACTTCATTGTAGGTTTGCCTAAGAGTAGATCTGGTTTTGACTCTATTTGGGTGATAGTTGATATACTAACTAAGTCTGCTCACTTCCTTCGAATTCATCAGACTGATCCTATTGAGAAGTTAACCAAGCTTTATCTTAAGAAGATCGTTCATTTGCATGGTACACCGAACTGTGTAGTTTCTGATAGAGATAGTAGATTCACTTCTAGATTTTGGTCAGCAGTTCAGCAAGATTTGGGGACAAGTTTAGCATTGAGTACTGCTTTTCATCCCCAGACAGATGGTCAGACTGAGCATGTTAATCAGATTTTGGAGAATCTCTTGTGTCTTCTATTCTAGACTTCGGTGGATCATGGGAAGATCATTTAGTATTAGTTGAGTTTGCCTATAACAATAGTTATCAGTCTAATATTGGTATGGCTCATTATGAAGCTCTTTATGGAAGGAGATGTACAAATCCTGTTGCTTGGACTGAAGTAGGAGACTCTCAACTTTATGATTCTAAGTTAATAGAAGAAACCTCTAAGAAAGTTCTACTGATTATGCGTAAAATGACTGCAGCTCAGGATAGATAGAAGAAATATCATGATGCTCATCATCGTCAGTTGGAGTTCCAAGTAAGCGATAGGGCTTATCTTAAAGTTAGTCTGATGCGTATTGTGCAGAGATTCGGTGTTTCTAAAAAATTGAGTCCAAGGTATTTAAGACCCTTTGAAGTGATTGAGAGGATTGGAACATCTGCTTACATATTAGAATTGCCAGAAGACTTCTCAGATGTACATAATGTATTTCATGTTTTGTCACTAAGAAGGTGCTTGCTAGATTTGAGTTAGCAAGTTCAGATACCTATAATGGAACTACAACCAAATTTAACTTTCATCGTTAAACCTGTCGCAATTCTGGGGCAGAAACTTAAGCAATTAAGAAACCGCAGCATTCCTATGATGAAAGTCCATTGACAGAATTATCTTGCTAGTGAAGCCACATGGGAGAAAGAAGAGGACATGCTAAAGAAGTTCTCAGAATTCTTTTCTTAATCAAGTGGAGTTAGTTCTTTCAATTTCATTAAAATTCCTTAGACTTCCTTTTGCATTTTCAATTTCCTTATTTTTATTTGTTGTGTGTCGTGGGCACACTCTTTTTAAGGAATGGAGTCTATAATAATCCTAGTGTTATTACTTGTCAATTAGTGACCTATTTGACTATAATCCTTTTCCATTAGTCTTATAATAATTTTAGGAGCATCCATTTCAAATTTCATGCGATTTGGAGATCGTTTGGCAATTTCTAATATTTCTTGATTTTTTGATAATTCTGAGAATGCCTAATTTATTTAGATCTCAGAATTAAAAACAGAGTTCCCCATTGGACTCACCACACCGAAATTAGCTTGGGATGGTATTTTGGAAGGGTTTGGAAGTCAATGAATTTTCCCCAAATATTTTATTATTATTTACATATCTAGAAAATTAAGATAATTAAGTTGACCTTCGATCAAAAATCCAATTGCATTTTTGAGTTCCCCACATCTCAATTAGGTAAGGGTGAATTTTGGGATTTTTCGGAGTGTGTTTGGTTATTTAATTTTGATTAATAAAATGTGTGTAATTAATTAATCTAGTTAAAGAAAATATTATTATTATTATTATTATTTTATTATTTCAATCCATCGGTTTAAATATTCAAATAGTGGAAAGAAAGAAGTAGACATCGAACACCAAACACCTCAGCGCGCTCACCGGGTCCATTTTTTTGTAATTAGGGTAGATCAGACGACTGGCATGAATAGGATTGATTTGATCGTTGGATCGAGCGTTAGATTCAACGGCTAGTAACCGTTCTTTGTACATCTTCACCGAAGATGATCATGGGTGGCAGAGAGGACTACGGACCTCACGAGCTGGATACCCGAGCCCTCCTTACTCCTTCTCTTGGCTTCTCTTCGGGGTTTTTGAAACCTTTTTGGCATTATTTGTGAGAGCTGGGAGCTGGCTTTGAGATAAAGTTTTTCGGTGATACGCCATTTTTGTTTGCTATCCCTAATTAACAAGCCGAGGAAGAAGGTACTCAACTCCTCCCTTAACTTATAAATCAATTTTTTTAACCTATTGTATCGATGCTAGCTTGATCGAAATTGTTAGAACCCAATTAAGTGCAGCATCCTTTAACTTATCACTAATACGCATGCTGGATCAAAGAAATTAGATAAATTATGGCATCTTAAAAACTATCTATTGGGTCTCAATTAGCTCTTGTACTTCTCCTCAAACATCGACCTCAGCGAGGGCTTCTCACCGGTGTGCGGGTCGGGTTGAGAGACTGTCGGACTCATGGGGGAGAACAAACCCTAATTTATGTTTGTTCGGTATGCGTAAGGAGGAAGAAGCGGTTCATTTGGTTTGAATCTCGGTCCAGGCATTTTCCTTAAACTGGACCGGACCATTTGGACTGAACCGTGCAGACCGTGCGGTTCCTTGGCTAATCCAGCGATGACACGCGTCACTCTTAAGGAGCTGATGCGTGTCCCAACGGTATGCTGAACTCCATGCATAACCGCTACCTTCATATGTTTTCATGCCAATCATTCTCATTGTTTTTAGAACTATATTAATTCTAAATTGCATGTTTTTGTTTTGTGTTAATTGTAAAAATTGAATTTAATGGAAATTGGCATGTATAATTAAATGCAACTAATTAGATATGTTTAATTTTATTTCTTTCAACCATATCTTACAAATTAATTAATCAAAATATGCATTATAATATACCATTTTGATCATAAGAACATGTAGATTAATAATATACAATTAAATTTATGTTTTAATAAATATTTTAATTAGTCAATATTTAAGATTAATTAATTAATTATAAATTAAATTCATCATTTCATATGACCTAATTTGATCATTTAATGTCCAAATTAAATGATCAAATAGTCTATTTCACTCACAAAAATATGAGGAATATTAATATGAAATCAAATTTAATATTTGAACCTTAATTTTCATAATCACTTCTTAACCTTAATTAGGAGTCATGAAAACCCTAATTTTCCAATATTTTCTAAATTTGACATCTTAGTGTCATTTTTCTCCTTATATTATAAGGATTTCAATTATATGCATATTAATTCCATTGGATAATAATTAATAATTTTATGTTGTTGACTCTTAATTAAGTATTATTGTGATAATTCTAATTTCCTAGATTGCATGTTTTAGGTATTATAAAACTCTAGGATAACTAACATGTCATATTTATTATTCCCCATATCAAATTATATTTACTTAATTGAGTTTAGTCCTCATTATTCTAGATAATTGAATCAATTGCAAAGTGTTTGATTCAGCATTCAACCCTAAGGTAGAAATCCTAGGATTGATTTAAACATGAATTGCAGTTGATCCCTAAATCTATTATTTACATCCATTAAGAGTAGTTAACCTTAATGCCTTCGTAATTATAGATTATTGAATCAACTGGACTAGCCTTTAGTGATTAGAATAAAGCTTAGATCATTTAACCAAATCCTTAAAGTCTTCACTTGATTTCTTTAAGAGCTAGTAATAGGAAGCCTAATTCTCTTAGAATAGTTTAGGAATCCTATTGATTTCCTTAATCTTTAACTATTAGAAAATATAGAACTTATAATTCTTAATCCCCACATTTGCTTACTTTAAACCTTTCATTTTATATTGACCTAGCTAGTTTAGTATTTGTTTTGGATAGATCCTTCAAACTACAACCTAGCTAGTGAGTTTTAGTAAATTAAACATTACCTTTCAATTCCTTAAGTTTGATAATTTCTTAATCTCAATCTTTCCTACTAGTCACCTAAGCCTTGATGTAATTATCATGATTGAATCTTATAGATTAGGACTAGTTTAGAACTAGTTTTTATTTGTATTGATGATACTTATAAATTATTTTGTCATAACATAATAAATGAAATGTAAGTATTATTTTCAAAACTCCAATTATTATTTTTAATTACAATTAACTTGAGATAAATATCTCAAAGTTAATATCTCAAAGTTAATTGGGAGCTCAATTAGCTCCAATCATTAAGTAGATCATTAAAAATTAGATAACTTTGGATATCACTTAGTTACAATTATTGAATTTTCCTTGAATACTTGCTTAACTTTGAGCCTTATTCATTTGAATCATTCATATAAGACATTATGTATGAATAAAACTTTCACATTAAAAACTATAACGGTTTATATTGTTGGATAAGCCAAGGGCAGGCTAATAATGAATAATAAGGAGACCTCATATTCTCAAAGGGTGAATGTGAGTATTATTTATTTGACCCCGCTTTCCTTTACTTATTAAACAGACGTGTTTAACTCCTTGCTTCATTCTGTATTTACTCGCAGAATGAGTACTTTGTAAAATAACTTTAATCAATTTAACATATGAGGTCTTCTTCAATCTTATAGATTTTTAAGACTCATCACAGCTTTTAGCTATGCTACCTTCCATAGTTCTAGACTATGTGAATCTTAGACTAATAGTCTAAGATCTTCCTTTGATTTCTATACTATGCATTTTCTATGTCTTAGTACTGTACTTTACTTATTTACAGTTTACTTAGATTACAGTGAATGTTGTTAAAATTATATTTAAATGCTTCACTATCTCTTTCCCTTAGCATAAATTCATTTGAACATATACATGCTTTACTTCATTTACTTTCATATGTACTTTAGTCTCTTTCTAGCCTATCTAGGATGCTTTTACTCTTATTTTATTTACAGGCTAGGATGTATATTTTTGTGAGTATTCTAACTCACTTTGCCTAATATCTTACTTACTTTTTCCACACTTGTATGCTTATCTTTTTGCACCCATTCTTGTGCTTATGTTGTAATTAGTAGTAATATCCAATTAAATAATGAAATGCTTAGCCCAAATCTTAAAATATACTTAGACTATTTAGCCTAACCATATTTTCTATTTCTTGGCTTTGCTCTAATATATTTAAATGCCAAAATGTGATAAATTAGGTGCATTTGGAGGCTAGTTAATTCTTTTACTTTTCTTTAAATTGTAGTTAGTTTGTAAAAATTAAGTCATTTACTCTATATTTACTATGATTGTGTTGGAGCTTAGCTTTATATTTAAATACTTAGGATGTGATGAATGGATGAATGGATGTAAATGAATGTTAAATAAATTATTAGTTACATAATTATCTTGCATATTTACTTTGCATATCAAATTAGAGCTTAGCTGCATATTCATTTTGTATGTTAATTAGAATTAGTAGTATATTATATTTCATAAAGAATTAGAAAATAGTTACATATTTAAGTAGAGAATCTCTTCTTATCTCCTTGTATGTATTAAATGCTGTGAATTGTGTATACTTTAGGTAGATAATTGTTACACATGTATTTTCTCATCTTAAGCTATTAGGATTGGAAATGAGCAGTCCCATGTAATGGATTGACTTTACTTTAGAATTGGAAATAAGCAATCCCATGTAATGGATTGACTTTATATTAGAATTGTAAATGAGCAAATCCCATGTAACGGATTGGCTTTATATTAGAACTGGAACTAAATAATCCTATGTAATGGATTGATTTTATGTTAGGTTTAGGTTACTTTTCTTTTAATTTAATCTTCCATCAGAATGGAAGACTTGTATATTTAAATTGCAGGTATTTCTTTAACCAAATATAGTAGAAGTAATGCCAAATTGGTTAAGAATTTAATGACTTAGAATAATATTGCATGTTGTACACTCATATAGTATATGTTAAATATTTAAAATTTAAATATCTGAATTAGCAAGTATTCATATGACATGCTTTTAAAGTCACATTCTCATATGTATTTCACATGTCATATTTTCATAAAAATCTCTTCCTCTTAACTTAAGACCCTCTTCTAAATCCTTGGCCAAACACAGTATCTAATGATTTGGATTAGTTTCCTTCTAATATAGTATTAGATATTGTGGTGACATATCAATGTTAAATTTAGTGATTCTCAATATTGGGGTCGTCACAGTACTACTGCGAAGCCTGGGTCACGGATCGCGGGCATGCGTACCGCTACAGAGCTCGGGTCGCATGCAATCTGCAGAGGAGCTCGGATCATGTGAAAGCAAAGCCACTTGCTATCTAGCCGTCTATCCTGTTAATTCGAAAATTAAGATTTAAAATCACAGAGTCGTAGATCTGCCATTTGATCTATCCAATTGATTTTATGGCCCGGATCGCTCCTGCGATCGGCCGTTAGGATCTGAGTGATCCAAGTCGTTCTGCCATCTGATCGATCAATCAGATGGCAATGGAGGCACCCCGCACTATGGATCTTCTTCTCCACTCCCTCACGAGCTTGATCAAGAATATCCCCCGTACTGCCGGCACAGGGCTTGTCCCCCACTCTCGTGTCCACCTCAGCAAGTCATTAGGCACCCTCCATTCTCAGCCTAGCATCCCAATCAAGCCCCTTGGCCTAGTTAGCTTAATTAATGGAAATTGGTGCTCGGCCATGGCTCAAGCTACTGGGTCAATTCCAGGCCCAGTCAAGCCTTTGGAAGCTTCCCAATTTCTCCCAGAGGCTATAAATAGCCTCAGGATTCCTCTAGGCATGGCTTACTGAACAATTGAGGTTGATCCCTCTCTGCCGTTCCTGGTTTATTTGAGCATTTCGAAGCTTTCCTGGCGTGCATACCGCTGATAGTGGGTGTCTCCTGAAGTTTAGGAACCCTAGGTGAACTTCTGAAGGCTCGACTATCTTTGCATTGCTTCTGCCAATCGATCCAGCCTCCGTCAAATCAAGCCAGGTACCTTGCTATCCTGAACTGAGTCAAGTAGTCTCAATTCCTGCTCAATTTGATCTCTGAATGCTTTTCTAGTCTATGCGACTGTAATGTGTTTGCAATTTTTGCTCTGGGTCAAACCGATTGATCGTAACGATCGATCGAATTGCACAGCTTGAAGATCCTGGTGCCCGAGTAAGTCCCCATGCTCCCAGTAGCTTTCGGGTCAGGCCAAATTGGGGCTTGAGTACGCCTTGCCTCACTGAACATGTTGCCATCGAGCCCTAAGCCTGGTATGCTCTCTATAGAGAGTATTAACTCCCCACAGTAAAGCTACTAGGGTGAATTTAGGCCTAGTAGCTCTCCGGCGATCAAGCCACTCTCAAATAGGGGTTTTGGGTTCCATCAACGCGCCTTGGAGAGCTGATGGAGTCTGAATCCACTTGAGGTCATGGGGTGGTTAGGTGAGTGAGAATTTTATCGATTAGGGTTACCCTAATTAGCTAGCTTTCGGGATCGCATGGGGTGAGGGAGTAGCACAGTACGAGTCATAGACCCGTGACCCGTGTTGTTCGACAATGCCGAACCACCGAGTAGAGCTGACCTATGTGTTTTGTAAACAGGCCAGAACCTGTTTAATAAATAATAAATCTATTTTTGTATTTATTTTCCTTAAGGAAAATATCTCAATTAATTAGATCATAGGGAAATTAAATGATAAAAATGTAGAATAAATTATTTGAATAACTTTTAATCCATTGATCCAAACCCTATGATATTATATACCAAATTAATTAGAAAAATGCAAGGAATTAGAATACAGATTGCAATTTGATGGTTAGATTTTTTGATTTTACCTAATTACTTCAGATCTTAATTAGGGTTGATTAGTAAGTATACTTTGCCAAATTGCACAATTTAGGTGCCATTGTGTTCCTTATTCCTTGTAGTCCATGTGCTAAGTGGACTAATTTTCTAATTTATATAAACTTAATTATGCTCTAATCTTAGAAAAGTAATCCAACTAACATAATTTCAATAATGTATCTGATTTAGTATTGATCTTAAATCATTGAATTAGAACTTCTAAGGTTAATAAAGAACTTATGTAATTAAATATCTGAATCTAAGCTTAAGATCCCAAATTTTCTCTTATATAAGACTCTTAGCATGAGAATAATTATAAAACTATATTGATTTACAAAATGATCTAATCCTAATAATATTCTTGATTTCATCCCATAATTGTAGCATATGTAATGATCATGTGGGTTTACCCATCTGATATGATCAATTCAAGTTTAATAAATTTAACTTATGAATTTAACTTAATGTTAAAAGGGTAAGATCTTGATGATCTTACAATAGGCTTATTAATGAAGTAATTTGAAGGGCCTTTTAATTGATGACACATTGAGGTAGGAATAGCTTTTTGTTGAATAGTAAGGTGGGAACTTAGATGATCCTTCTTAACCTTAGATATTTGATCTTAGATCCTTGTGGTAGAATTTTCTAAAAAGGCTTAGAATGAGATTTCTCCCATGTGGCAGAAACCTATTATGATCATTTGGTCACACCCTTGGAACTTTGTGTAGGATTCACTTCAATGGAGTCTGAATTCATAGCTTTGGTGATCCTTGTTGATTAAATAGAATTGAGTGAACTCAAATTATAATTGAGTATAGTAGTGCATATATATAGTGTTGGATTAGTTCATCAGTATTAAGGATTGATTGATTCACCTTAATGTTGGACTATGCATGTGTTATATCCTGCAAGTTTAGTCGGATATAATCTCACTTAGAATAAATTATCCAATCCTATGAGTGTTATAATTAAAAACTTAAATCCTTAGTATGATTGAATAAAAATTGCTATCAAGTGTTGCCTCCTATCAAAAAATGCTTCAATAGGTGCAGCTTTAAACAAATTAAGTGATTCAAGTCACCCTCTTTAGGACACTAAGTATGCTTGTAATTAGGGTATTTAATAGCTTTGTTTGAGATATAAATTGCCATCAGGTGATTCCTCCTATTGAATAATGCTTCAATAGGTGCATCTTTAATAAACTGAGTGTTAAATTCACCTTTCTTGGAAACATACTAAATATATGTATACAACCTTTCCAACTGATGATTTTAAGTGAAATCCTAAGTAAAATGATTATTTAAATCAAAACTAAGAGTCAAAATCCATTTAGATGAATCCTGCACGATGAAGACATTTTTTTCATTATCTGATTTTAAAACATTTTCCTGATTTTTAGACATATAGTGTAAGAGACATGAGCATGAACATAAGCATGATGTATGAGTATCAGTGATAATTTATGGGTTACAGAATATTGCATACATCAACCAAAGAATTTCAGGATGTTAGTATTGTATTCCTAACCGAATGTATATAAACATTGGACCGTACAATTTATAGCAAACTGGTGATATTTTGGTTGCATATTAGTGGCATACAGTAACGTGGCATATACAGATGCATAACGTCAGTGGAATATAGCATAGTTTTACATGATAATTACTCAATCTCAAATCATATATTATTTTTATTTGTTTTTAGTATTCAGTATACCGTCACCTTTACCTTACTTTAGTTTTGTACATTTTCAAATTTTCAGTTATTTTTACAATATTTCTGCAGTTTTGTTTACATTATTTAAATTTTAAGTAAATAATTAGAACTGTTTATATTAATTTCGATGTGTTAGACTTATTATCTATTACGTGGTACTTTTGGGATCCAGTAATTTGCTAGATCCCGAGCAGACTATTAAGTCGGATCAAGTAGACACTCAAGAGATCCATGAGGAGTTTGTGGAGCATTTAGTGGATTCTTCTTCTCCAACTTTTATTATTTTGCTTAGATTTATTTAAGTTCAATACTTATACTCTGCTTTATATTTTCAGTAAGTCATTTGTAATAATTCTGGATATATTTTCTTTTTCTTTTCTGAGATGAATATTTATTTTAGCTTCTGTGATGAATATTGTATGGATGTATGTTTTAGCTTCTGCACTCTATTTAAATATTACTTATACTTAGTATTGTGATGTGATCAGCATATTGGAAATGCTGATATTTTTTATATATATTAGATTCTTCATATTGTATTTTAAATCTAACTTATGTATTTGTCTAATACTTAGGATAAGGACACTACTTTTATCTTAAGTATTGGCTCTCGGCCCTCCTTTGGGGTTGGGTCAGCAACCTTCAGCATTTTATTTTTAGCTATTATGGGAGATGTGGATTCCTTCTTAAGCAGCGCCCCGCTCCGCCGCTGAAATTGATTATGTTATCTTTTTTGCGCGCGGCGATGGGGAGGGGGGCTCCACCTTTGGCCTTAACTGTTGTAGGCTGGCTTAGGAGCAGGTGCTGCTGCTTTTGGATTTGCAGAAGGAGTGGAGGCTGGAATATGGGGCAGGAGCTAACCTGTTCAGTGGCTAAGGATGGAACACTTAATCACCCCGAGAGCAGGTGATGGGAGCTCTATCGATACTAACATTGGCTTCGCAGTGTAAAAACGATGGCCTTGACGGCCGCAAGTATAACACAAGTTGCCCTGGTGGTAACATTTTTTGTACGGATGATGGTGCTAATCTTTAGAAGGTTATACCCAGGTTTGTTTTGCTTCCAGACTATATATCTTTGCCACTTTTCGATGACCAAAGTTTTCTCTTCTAGGCAGCACAAAGTGGGCCTTTCTCTTACGATCCATTTGCCCTTGAAACTTTACTTGCAGACGGGCGGCTTCAACTAATTCAGAGAAACTCTTAATTTGTTGGGAGATTAGATGAGCCTTGATAGAGTCTCTCAACCCTTTTAGAAATTGGTGGCAATGGGAGGCTTCAGATTTATCAAATTTTGGAGTGAAACGAGATAACCGACAGAATTTGAGCTCATAATTTGCCATGGATCTTCCACCTTGAGTCAAATGGAGCAGTTTATCATTAAGTATCGCTTGAGCAGATACTTAAATAAAAGCTTCTCTAAAGGCTTCAAAAAATTGATCCCACAAAATGTCCACTAGTTCATAGTCTGCAAACTGGGTGTTGCGCTCATTTTCCCACCAATATTCGGCCTCATTCTAAAAAAGGTGGGTGGCAGACGGATGGTCTCAGAGTTCGAGCACTTTATGCTCGCTAAATTCTTCATGACTAACTTGAGCTAGTTGATGGTGTCCATTGGGTTCAGTTCCCCGTTGAAGGTTGGTGTCAGGAGATGTAGGAAATTGTGCAAAATTCCATTTCTAGAATAGTGCAATGCATGTGGAGCTACCATCTTAACATTGGGTTATTGATGAGAGTTCATAATAAGAGAAAAAGTCTAGTGCCTGCTGCGCATTACTTTCAATGAGAGTTTTCATAAAACTGTCCAGGGAGTTAACTTTGTCAGGTACACCTAAGGATGTGACTGAGTACTTAATGGGTATAGGAGTTGATGGGGAACCTGGATTCATGACTGTAATATCAAAAGACACAAATTTAGGGAAAGATCTACTATTTTCTTAACCATTACTTCTCAAAGTATAACTTACATAGATAGGCAAAAAGAACAAATTAATGCAAAAGAAAGATATAAGAGACAACTTAAGAAGATCAACTATAATATTTTACCCTAAAAGAAGCACAAAAATGATCGTATGGACTACTCGATGCTTCCTTGAGAGACTTCTGTATGTCTAACACCACCACCTATCAGCTAAACCTCCAAGTAGAGTTACAAGGATTTGAAGGCGATAATCATCTGGACAAACCATCACTCAAAAAGCAATGGTCACTCAGTCCAACCATTCCTTGGCAAGGACAAGGAGACTGGTCCCTCTAAAGGTTGAGCAAACAAACTCTTGTCTAGAACTTTTATTTTGCAATGAGGCACTCCTTCAATGATCCTTCTATAGACTTTGCCATCCTGGAAATCATCTGCCAATATTACTTGTCGATTGAGGCCTTATATGGCAAAAAGTGCAGTAGTCCTTTGGCATGGTCAGAAACATAAAGCGTTCAGCTGTATGGATCTAAATTGGTTGAGGAAACTAATAGAAAGATTCATCTGATTCAACAAAGAATCTGCTCTGCTCAAGATCGTCAGAGCAAATATCATGATGCTCGTCACCATCTCTTAGAATTTAATGTCGGAGATTCTGCGTATCTGAAAGTAAATCTGATGAAGAGTGCCAACTGATTTGGCATGTTAAGGAAACTTAGTCCCCGCTATGTTAAACCTTTTGAGATACTAGCCAAAGAAGGATCATCAGCCTACAGGTTGAATATTTCAGATAACTTTACAACTGTTAACAAGGTATTCCATGTTTCATCATTAAGAATATGTCTCAGTGACCCTTCTCATCTCGTTCAACTTCCAGCAGTCAAAATTTAGCCTAATCTTTCTTATATCAAACAACTAGTTAAAATCTTAGCTCACAATCAAAAGCAGTTAAGGAATCTTTCAATTATAATGGTTAAAATTCAGTGGAAGAATCGATCATTAGAAGAATCTACATGGGAAAAAGAAGTTGATATGTGGCATAAATATCCACAACTCTTTGCAAACTCAGGTACTTCTCCCATTCTTTTCTTTTCAGTATCATTCAATATTTCCTTTTCATAGTACTTTCTTCACTTAAGTGATGTCAGGGATGACATTGTTCTTAAGTGGGGGAGTCTGTAACAATCCTAATTATTATCCTAGATAATATATATGAATTTAACCTAAATCAAGCATTTGTTTTCATTCCATTAGACTTAGTGGGTCATTTAAACCTAACAATAGAAATTTGAAATCCATCAGAGCTCATTTGAGCATTTTTGCTATTTTACCTATTTTTGGATCCTAAATATCAGCAAAAATAATTTGATCTTCAAATTAAAATATGATTGCATTTTTGAATTCCTTGCACCCAAATTAGCTAAGGGTGAAATATTGGGAATTTTTGGAAATCATTTAGGCCTATTTTGGATTTAATTTAAATAAGTTCAATTGCAATTACGGTTTATAACATTTCCTAATTACAATTCTATCCCTCTCCAGCGGTCAGTTGCCTCCAAACTGCAAGTGTCATTCAGACTGTTGATCCTGCGGGCAGATCTAATGGCCCGCACCTTCGATCAGATTCTTCTCATCTTGATCATTCCATGGTTATGAGATGGGATCCGACGGCATCTTGCCATCCACCTTAAGTATCCTCGATCACCCGTTGGATCTCTAGATCTAATCCGACGGTCAACCCCTTATCTGCGCTTGGCCGTTAACTGTCTAAAGATCAGGGTCATCCCGTACCAACTGCTCATGCCACATCCCATACCAACTGCTTCCACCCTTGATTGTGGATTGTCTCCTTCCCCGACTCGCACCCGATAAGGAGATCCCCTCATACAGCCATGTCATCGGGCCGGTCTGCCACTCTCATGCCACATCAAGGAAACCATTGCAATGTTGTCTTCACCAACCAAGCACTCCAGCCGAGGTCAATTCCCAGCCCACTTCAATTAAGGTAAGTGATAAAATGCCCTTGGGCCGAGCCTGTGCCATGGTTCTCAACCTCGGCAGCTATCCCTAGTCGCTCCTGCACCTATAAATACTCATCTTGGAATCACAGTGAAACCCTTTGCTCATTGTGATCCTCCAATTAAAGTTTCTTTGCCCCCAAGCTTTTGGCTAACTTTTAGCGATCCCTGCTACTGGGAACTGACGATAAAGGGCTTACTCTGGTGTTTAGACTCTCTATGAATCTCCCTCGAGTCACCTTGGAATCTCTAGCTCTCTTTAGTCACTTCTGCCTTTTCAATTTCTAGGTAGTAGATTAATCTTATCAAATCGGGTGGATTTGATGTTTGATAAAGCAACTATGAGAGCCTCTAGATGTTGTATTGCTTCCCTTAGCCTCCTAGGAAGTCTGTGTGGGTGATTGGGATCATTTGAGCTTGGTTCAAACCGTGGTTGCACACTATCTGGGTAGCATTAGTGCTCAGTAAGGTCAAAGACACCTCACTGAACATTGAGGCCCTTTTCCGCCCAATTATGTCTTGAAACTTCTTCTTTAGGTTAGTCAAACTCATTATAATTGACGCCAGGGTCTGAGCTAGCTCTGACTGATCGTATAAATCGATCGAGCTAGCGGACAAACTAGGAGCTAAGCTTGAGTAAGGACCCAGCTGTTGGCTGCACCTTAGGTTGTGTAACCTTGGGGGTTTGACTTGCCTCACCTCACTGATGGTGTAAGGATTGAACCCCATCCATTTGGTGGTCTCTGTAAGGCAAATTGACCCCTCACAGTAAACCCTAAAGATTCTCACTTAGGCTGTTTCGGTAGAGTTTCCATCTAGTGATCCATTATATCCCAATTAGGGTATTTAGGTCCAATCGATGCTTCCAGCCTCAGGGATCGTGTGGCAATTAAGCCAAGGTGCTAGCATGCCCTTAGTGTAGAGAATTATCCTCTTGAACTTCTTCCTTCTTTGGCCTATCAAAGGGAGAGGCGGGGAAGATGACACAGTCGCATCGGGCTGGGTCAGCCTAGGCCCACACGACGTGACAGTGACGGCCCAGGCGGGTACTACTCGACTCGCGCATTTCAATAAATGGGTCGGGATAATTAAATGGATTTTTGGAATTAAAATCCTTCTGTTAAATATTTGATTAATGCATTTAATGAAATATCCTATGCTTTGATTAAATGAAAACATTCAAACTAAATTAATTGAATAACTTAATCAATTCTTATCCAAATGGTATGATCCAATATGCAATTTTAATTAGAAAATTATAATGAACAATAATCTGTAATAAAAGTTTAGATCAAATAGTTAAATTTTTTGATTTAGCCTAATCTCTCTTTAATCTTAATTAGTGAATAAATAATTTATTAAGTGGCCAAATTTTATGATTAAGGTCTTTAATTGTTCATAAGACAGAGGAGAACTTAATTATGCCCTTAAAAATAATTTAAGAGTTCTAAATAGGTTAATCACCTCTTAATAACCCTAAATCTTGATTAGTGATAATGACCTAAATAATCCTCTGATTTTGATAAACCAAATTCCTATTGTCTTGTTAAGTGTATTAGAACTTGCCCACATATTTAGATTCCTATTTTAAACCCTAATTTCCTTAATCTTTTTTCTTTGCCTTAAAAAGTGATTAGTACTAATTAATCTAATCTTAAGTTCAAACTTAAGTTTAACTATCTCATTTCTCTTATTAGTCAATATTAAGCCTATTGGAACTGATTAGAGTCAATTTGGACACTTTAATCTTAAAATCCTAATTTTAGCCTTAAGAAGAGTATTTTGGTCATTTTGGCCAAGAGTTTGTTTAAGAACCCTTAAACCCTAGAAATATCATTAATGTGCTATGAATCAGTAATATAACATATTAATATTATTCATTTAGCTTTTAGATATAGTTAATTAATCTCAATGGCTTAAGCTAAATCCTTTTTAAATTTTCTCTAAATAAATCATAAAGATCTTAAAGTGATCTTAGACCCTTCACTTAATCTTGAATAGTGAAATTTAACCATATGAAACTAGCCTTAAGTGCCTTATCAAAACTAATCATAATAATTATTCTTAAGAAACTGTTTTAATAAAAACCCTAATTCTAAATCCAATCTGAAGTCTTCAGTGACTAAACCTAAGATTTAGATCTTAGATCCTTAGTGATTATCCATAGTAATCTATTTGAATTGTATCATCTTATTTTTGAAATTCCTATTTGATTTAATCCTTTTAAACTCTTTTAGTGGCTTTTGGTTGATTCAACCTATAGAATAATGTGACTATTCTATAGATTGAATTTAAATCTTAGATTCTTAAGTTCTTATTTGATTATTTTGTCTTATAATTATAGCCTTAACCTTTTATTAAGATCATAGTTTTTTAATCTTTCAGCTTCAAAAATTCCCTACCTTTAGAATATGGGTGGATGTGAACCCTTAGATCCTTAGAAGATTAGCACCTTGGATTCAGGATTAAACCCCAATTTGGAGTTTTAACCCAGAATCCTTAATCTTGATTAGCATAATCAAAATTGGGTTTGGGTGATTAAAATATATTAATTAAGTCATTGATTTATTTATTTAACTCTTTCTAGTTGTCACTTTTGATTATGGGTTAGAATTATTAAGTTCTAATATTAAATTTAAGGTCATAAAATCTTTGATTTTATAGGATAGTTGGATATTAGAGATCCTAAGCCCATCCTAGCTCAGAATAGATTAAACAAATTAAATTATTTAACAACAAATATCACTTATGTCTAGTTGAGTATCATGCTTACTTTGACTATTGTTGCTTCGTACACCTTTTGTTTGAACTTTTTTCCTTGTACATATTAGTTGGACACAGGATATTTGATGAGCATCCTATATTAGAATTTAAATTGCATAAACATGATTTAACTTCGTTCAGTTTGTTCATTCATAATGTTCTCAATTTAGTATAGTATGTTCTAACTTATTCTGCCTATTCAATTTAGTTCTTTGGATATATAATAAACTCTAACCTAGCTCTATGATTGGCTAGGGGATACATGTATGATTCTATAAGTTCAACTCAGACCTAGCTCAGAGGATGCCTAGGGGGATACATGTTGAAGTTTCGGTACAGTGGCCCTATTTTGGCCCATTTCTATTATGGTAGTACTAACTTAGGCATACTTCTACTTCTTAGTTCAGTTCCAGTTCAATGGCTTGTTTATCCATATGTTTTCTTACATTTTTACTATTTTTTGTATGCTTTTGCAGTTAGTGTAATAGCCCAAACTCTTAATCACAAATATATTGTCCATTTTGGCTTGAAAGGCCTTATGATTTTGCCCTCAGAAGATAACTTTCTAATATGTCACCCATCCTGGGAGTGCCGTCATATGAGCACAATTAACTTTGGAGTTCTTATCAGGAACTCCACCCTTATCTGAAAAGGCACCTCAATTTTTTAAAGTTTCACTTATTAGTACTTAAGTGGGCCTTCATAATAATTTGTAATAGACCAAATTCTTAATCACTAAGGTATTATCTATTTTGGCTTGAAAGGCCTTACGATTTCGCCCCCAGAAGATAACTTCCCAACATGTCACTTATCCTGAGAGTGCTCCCATATGAACACACTTAACTTTGGAGTTCTTATTAAAAACTCCACCCTTATCTGAAAATGCGTCTCAATATTTAAGAGTATCACTTATTACTACTTAAGTGAGTTCACAATTTCCCCAATTTAAGTAACTGACGTCCTCGTCAGTATCCACACACACAGATACAAGAACTATTCAATAGGTAGATATGACTAGATGTGACCTCTACAGGATAAAGAGGTGCCCACAACCATGTAGCACCTTAACCATTATGGCTCAAGAGGCTACTCACATGAAGTGATACTTTATCATGTATGACACTTAGCTCCTATCTGACACCCTATGGCCTGCTTTAATACCATTTGTAACAGCCAAATACTTAAGCACCAAGGTATTGTCTATTTTTGTTTGAAAGGCCTTATAGTTTTGCCCTCAGAAGATAACTTCCTAGCATGTCACCCATCTTAGGAGTGCTCCCATATGAGCACGCTTAACTTTGGAGTTCTTATCAAGAACTCCACCCTTATCTGAAAAGGTGCCTCGATATTTAAGAGTTTCACTTATTACTACTTAAGTGAGTCTTCACAATTAGTCTGCGTAAGATGTTTAGACCAAACCCTGCAAATTTGTAGAGATTCAAAGCTCAATCGAATATTATGATTATTTTAGTATATTTATTTAATTAGAAAAATTGAGATATTTAATTTGAACTCAAAATAAAAATTCGACTTCGCCATTGCGCTCGTCGCCCCAAGATATGCTAAGGGTTTTTGAAAATGTTTGAAAGTCGTCGGATTTTCCTTGAATATTTCAATGTATTTAAATACCTCCAAAATTAGTATAATTAAATTGATCTCCAAACTAAAATCTGACTCGTTGTTGAGTTTCTCACTCCTAAATTAGCTAGAGATGAATTTTTGGGGTTTTTCAGAGCTCATCTATCAATCTAATTTTAATGCATTAATTAAAATTAGAATATATTAATTAATTAAATAAATTTATTTTTAAAAATCCCTTCTTTTCCTCAGAGCCTGGGACCCACTCCCTTCCCTCTATCCTGTTCGCCCCTTTCCTCCCCCTCTTGCGCACACAAGCTCCCTCTCCACTCTCCCCATGTTGCTGATGGGAGAGAACTTGTTCCCTCTCCAAGGCCATATCTCCACCTCCTAAAAGCTAGCTCCCTTAGCTCTCCACTCTTCCCATTCAGCTCAGCCGCTGAATGAAGGAGCTCCCAATCTCCCAAGGAACCCTAAAAGAAACCTCCATTTGCAAGCCAAGGTACCTTCCCTTTACCTTATTGGTTTGATCCAATGGCTACTTCCTATTTTTCTTACGCTTATTTCACAACTTTAAGAACCTACATTTGAGTGATAGAAGCTCATGTTGTTCCTTAAGAAATTAGCTATGCAAGTCAAATTTTTGTATACTTAGAGCTAAGGAATCATTGTTTGCATTGTTAGAGTGATCTTTTGTATCAATTTTAGTATCAATAAAAAGATCTCGGAGAGACCATTCCATCGGTATATGGCACTGTACTTGAGACACCCTGAATCGAGAGTATTTGAAAGCCCTAAAGGGACTACCATTTCTCATCAGTGCGGAATGTCCTTCGGGCGCTACATCGCGCTGTAGCGCCTGGCTCTAAGCTTGGGAGCGCTTTAGCACATCGCAGCGCCTGCGTCTCGAGAAATATTACGTCGCAGAGCCTGAAAGTGTCGCAGCCTCATTGCATGCGGCTGCGCGCCTTAGCACTTAGCTCTCGGTCAAGGAGTGCTACAGCGCGTTGTAGTGCCCGTGTCTCAAGAAATATGGTGCCGTATCGCCTGAAAGAGCTGTGGTGCACCATTGCACCATTTAATGCCACAGCGCGCCGTAGGACCTAGATCTCGGCCAAGAGGGCGCTACAGTGCGCCATAGAGCAGAAACTCGCTTTAGCGCGCCGGAGTGCCTAAAAGCGTTGTCACCCACCGCAGCATAGTGACATGCCAAAGCGCCTGGCTCTCAGCCAACAAAGTGCTACATCGTGCCGTACCTTGTAGAAATGCCCAGTTTTGCACCAACTTCATATTTTTCATTCTCTGTTGACTCCAGAACCCAAATAACACAAAAATACACTAATATAACAACTGATTAAAGTAAAATCATACATTTTGCAAATATATAAGTGATTTTTAAATATGAAATTCATGCTTAAGATGTTTAGACTTTTGAACATATACTTATATGGCAAATTTGCACTTAAAGGCTTTCTTTTTATTGAATCAATGAACTATTATTTCTTAGTACCTAAGATAATTGTGTTAATTAAATAGATTCATTATGCTGCTTGAAATGTGAAATATTATGTTTGAAATATTGTGATAAATTATTAGGATGTTTAGAAATTAATTTGGTCAGTTAAACTAAAATTCTAAATTTTTTAATTGCTAATTAAGTACTATTTGCTTTAGATCTTAATTAGTGAATGTTAACATTTATTTTTTAATTAACATTGCTAATTTATCATTTGATCTTAGATTCATTGAGTCTCATAATTGATAATATCATTTTCTTATCTTAACTTTAAGCTTAACTTACTTTGATTTTCTCTTAAAGAAAGAAACCAGCATGAATTAACTCGTGTTAAATCGATAAAATACGCTAGATTGTCAAATGATCAATTCTTAATAATTATATCAATGACTTAATGGTTTAGGATAAGTTTAAAAATTTAGCAGATTTGCATAATTGATTTACTTCTCAACCTAATGATTGACCTTGTAAACTTGCATAAAATTCACCATTTGATTTATAACGATTGAGTTGAACTTGATTAATTACTAGTAATCCTAAAAAGGATAAATCAGTTCTTATGGTTAAAACAAAATAATAGTTCACCTTTAATAGGCCTATTTTGAGATAGGAAAATCTCTTATTTGCCTCGTTTTGAGGTAAGCCTTTAGATAATCCATTAAAAACTTAGATGATTGATCATATACCTTGTTGTGAGATAACCTAAGAGATATTAGTTTGAAGCTATTAAATTGTGATAAAACACCTATATTGAGAGACTTCTATATCACAACTTTGGAAATCTATTGCTTTGTACCTCCAATGATGCATGTTCATTTAGTCTAGAATTCTTTGGATTTTAAATTAATCAGTTCAAAAATAATAATATTATTATTATCACGTGATGACTATAGTACGTGATCATATGACTGATTCAATTCAATAGGATATATAATTGGTTGATTTATCCTAAATAAGATTGTAAAATAGTTTCCTCCCCTTATCCTTGTGTGCATTGATAAGTGTAGTTCAATTTAAAATAAACATTCCATTTTCACAGTATGAACAATGATATAGCCAGAATTTGTAACAAAAATCTAGTGTTTAAACATTCAAATCACTACATATTTCCCTATACTTTGAGCAGAAATTGATGTCTTTACAGGAAAATGAAGAAAACAAACTACAAAGGCTGATTTACCAAATTCTGGACAAAAACTACCATAGCGCGCTCCAACGCACTGTAGCGTGCCATGGCATCCCCTTAAAAATGCCTTACTTGAAAGTAGAACTGCAGACCTGGAGCAAGACCGCTGTAGCGCCACGGCTCGCCACAGCGTCATATTGATAAGAATAAATTAATACCATATAAACGAATAATTGAATAGTAAAAACGCAAGTTGCATGCCGCAGCGCACTACAGCATCATTTCTCGTTAATTATTAAAACCTTAAAAATGAGTAATTAAACAGTAAATATGCAAGTTGCACGCTGCAGCGCGACACGGCGCACTGCAGCTCGCTACAATGTCATTTCTCGTTGATTATTAAAACCTTATAAACAAGTAATTGAACAGTGATCCTACAAGTTGTCAGCTATAGCGCGCCGCAACATGTGAATTTTCATTTTATAAAACTATATAAAACTAATTGAATAGTAATCCCGCAAGTTGTTCGCTGTAGCGCGCCTCAGCAAACATTGCAGCGATCGAACGAAAAAGATACTAATTTATGTGCAAGAAATATGATTGGAGCACAGCTGCACGACGCCGCAGCGGAACAATAATTGAAACAATGCTGCCACAGCGCGCTGCAGCGGACGACCCAGAATTTTCAGAAAATAACAGTTAAGAAGCATGGGGAAGGCCACAAAAATGTGACCTTTGGCCTCCCCCAGCCTCTTAAAAATTGATATATTAAATCCCTGCTGAATCCCAATAGTTTAAATAGATAAAAATTGGAATTAAATCAAGGAAGAGGAAATGTCACATATTAAAAGTTTTGAGGTTGAGTGCATCCCTATTTAATGGCCAATCTTAGACCTTGAAAGGGTTCCAACTTTTGCTACTCAAAAGACCAAGAGAAAGGATACAGGAAGAGAAAAGAAGGAGAACTCTCCAAGGGGAAGAGAGGATTAAGAACAGGAGGAAGAAAAGACATCAAAGAACAAAGGGTGGAGCTTCAAGAGGACAGCGCAGGAAAACCTCCGGGTGATTCATTGTATTTATTTTAAACTCCCTTGATTAATTTCTTGCTGTGAACTGATGGCGATGTTTAATTTTTTTTGCATGTATATTCTTTCTTGCTTAGTAATGGAAGGCTAAAAACCCTTTTGGAGAGGGTTGAGATGTAGTTGTAGAATTATGTAGGGAAATTTTGGTGTATGATGATATTGTTTAATTGTAATGAATATCTATTTTTTGTATTGTTAATTTTAATATTGAATGAATGCTTGGATGAATTGAATTCTTATTTATTTTAATTAAAAGAGCTTCTATTCCAATGCTCATCAAATGAGTAAGAGTAAGGCAGGTAGTGCAAGTAGAGCTGAGAATTATGTAATAGAATCTCAAGCTCACTTGCACCCTCTCTTAGTAGCTCTCTCAAAAGATTGATGCTTGAGAACTAAGTTCTCCATTAATCTTGCTCTGCTGCTCAATAAAGTTGAAGGGATGAGATGACATTGGGAACTTCTATGGATGATGTGACATAATCCATTGACCTAATGCATTCTCCCATCTAGCTAAACTGCGTGTGAAGCGCATGATGCACGGTAAATGGAATCTTGCTTGTGAGATCATTTTAATTTAGCGATATTTTTGGTAACCTAGATGTAGAAAGTATATTTTTGGTAACCTAGATGTAGAAAGTCAAAATCAAATTAATGAAACTAGATCTCATAAGAGTTTATGTGCTAAAAAGGAACCGAAAAGGAGTTCTCTTTGTGCACTAAACTTGAACCCAATATAATTGAAGAATGCTTCAATTCCAATGGTGTTCACTTGATTTAATTAAGCAATTAAATTGAACGTATACATTCAAACAATGATGTTATACAACCAACCCTTGTATATATTACAACAAAATCTCAACTCTCCTTTTTAATCAAATCGTATCTTACTCAAGTCTTGTGAACTGCTAATTAGGAACTAACAAAAATCAACAAAAATTGCATCTAGATATTAGTGAAAGAAAATACAACTCAGTATCAAAAGAACCGTTCCCTGAGGTTCGATAAATCCCGGAAACTGAACTTTCCACTTATTACTTCAGACCACGTACACTTGCGCGCAAACGCAGACGTGTATTTCCGTATGTCAAGTTCTTAGCAATGTTGCTGGGAAACAATTTTCATTTTGTAACTAGTGATTTAGAACTAATTAACTTGTGCATATTTTCTTATGTAGTTGTAGTTAATTTCCTTATTTGCTTGCTTTGTGAAAATTTTGAAATTTAAAAAAAAAAAAAAAAGAACTGGTGCTGAAAGTTTATTGCTCATAGCTTATTATCATTGCTGAAATATATGTGCTAAATTGTTTGCTGAAACTAATTTGTTGTACTGTATTTACTGTTTATGAATTTACCTTGTTAAATTTTGTGAGATCTTGTCTGCTTTACTACTGTAATTGCTTATATCTTAGGATTGTTTTGTTTGGCTTAAATGGGGCACTATAATATCAAGGACATGTACTATAATAATCCAAATTATTGTATGTGGTGCGAGGGATCACATTTAAGTTCTAATTGTAATACAAACAACCCGTTTGTACCTTTAAAAACAAAACCGATAAATGACATTAAGTATGATAATGATTTGCAACACTGACACTCACTCTGATATGAATGTTAATAACATAAATTGGATGTGTGAGCAATTTTACTTAGAAGAATCGGTGGATGATTATAGTAGTAATAAGATCAATAATTTGCATAAAACTAAACTAACCTTGGTTAGAAACAAAATTAATCTAGAAGATCAAAAGCATCTATTTGAATCAATTGAGGCTAAGTTAGAATTTATAGTGCAACAATTAGCTAACCTCGTCCAAGAAAATGTTATAACTGAGAAAATAAAGGAACAAGCTGAAGAAGTGTTGATCTGTAGGGAAGAAACTTTAAGTTAAACATACAGTAAAAATAAGAGAGGGTGGAGTATCAACTTGAATTGGACAACTTGAAAATGCAACAAGAGTTTCAAACTCAAGAGCAATCCAAAATTTTTGTCCCATACACACCTCAAGTGCTTTCAACTGAAAGCTCGGTAATAGGTAACCTACCATGTGAAAACAACCAAAATGAACTGATTGAAAATAATAGGATGACCAATAAACTAAGTGAATCTCGGGATAGTGAAAATAAAGAAATTATTATCTCTGATATCTCAAACCTCAATAAACTTCTTAGCAATATTGATAATTATTGTGTGCAATTTGAATTTGTTGAGAAATGCTTTGATTTTACTCCTAAGAAAATTGAATTTTTTGCCATTTTACAAAATAAAATTAAAAATAATGAATTTGATGAATTTGATAATAAACATAAGGAAAGAAATAGTAAGAATAAAAAGAAGAATAAAGAGAAGAAATATTACAAGTTAAAAGACACAAGCTGGGATTGGAAAGAAAAAGATAGTAGAGCTATTATTCATAACGATTCAATTATTAAACTAGCTCGTACTCATCCTAAAGAGTTAATGAAAATATGGAAAAAAAATTTTGAAAGGATATAAACTCTTCTTGGTCAGGCTGAGGACCTTAAACTAAGTGCTGGTTGGGAGGAAACCCAACAAATAATTTTATGTTTTCTATCTATTTCAGATTCTAAGTAGTACTTGTGGGTGTCAATAAAGGAGCAAGATGAATCTCAAGCATGATTGCAACAATGAAAAATTATCATTATTTATATCAAGTTGTTTCATTCCTTACTACTCCTAATTATGTATGTTCATTTTACTTTTAATTTTGTTCTTTTTGTTTTTGTTTAATTAATTCTTAGTAAATTATTATCCCTAAATATTTGTGCTAATAGAATGTCATTAACTAGGAAATTTTTCTAAAAAGTTCAATGGGCTGAATTCAATTGTAATGAACATGTGAAGATTTTCTTTATTCTAATTTCCTTAACAAGAGGTGATCAAGGAAAATGTACAATTCTAAGATGTTTCATGCTAAATTATTTTACACTCATTTTATATTAATTCTCCAACATCAAAAATATATGATGCTCTAAATCTAAGTGTGGGGGTGGGGTCAAGGAACTTAATGTAGAGAAGTGAGAAATGGTGAATAAGAATGTGCTAGGCTTCTGTAGGACTTACTGAATGTAATGAAAAAAAGATGGGGATGAAGAAAAATGTCTCTCCCTTGAACTGAATGCAAAAGAAAATCCAAGGATGAAGAGAAATATCTCTTCCAAGGTAAAAAAATTGAGAAAAATAGGATGATGAAAATTATCTCTTCTAAAAAAAAATATTCATTGTGATTTAGAAGAAGAAGCACAAATGGCACAAAATTCTTACACTGTGAATCAAACTTTCCTAAGTAATCCTAGAACCCCCCCTCCAAGAATTATGAGTTGAGTATCATACATTTAGAAATTGGAAGCTCAAATAGTCAAAATAAGAGAAAATACTAGTATGTGACTTGTTAGAATTTGAATCCTTCTAATCACCCTTGTCAAGTAATGTATAAAATGAAAAAACACTTCATACATAACTAATTGAATTTTGCAATATATAAAATCAGAAAATTTTATTTTGAGCTTACTCGAGGATGAGCAAGAATTTAAGTGTGGGGTTTGATATAGCCGGAATATGTAGCAAAAATCTAGTATTTAAACATTCATATCACTACATATTTTTCTATACTTTGAGTAGAAATTGATGTCTTTTCAGGAAAATGAAGAAAACAAACTGCAAATGCTAATTTACCAAATTCTGGATAAAAACCACCGCAGCGCACTACAGCGCGCCAAGACGTCCACTTAAAAATGCCTTACCTGGAAGTAGAACTACAGACCTAGAGCAAGACCGCTGCAGCGCGCCACGGCTCGCTACAGTGTCATATTGATAAGAATAAATTAAAACCATATAAACAAGTAATTGAATAGTAATAACGTAAGTTGCACGTCACAGCACGCCACGGCGCGCCGCAGCGCGCTACAATGTCATTTCTCATTAATTATTAAAACTTTATAAACGAGTAATTGAACAGTAAATATGCAAGTTGCACGCTACAACGCGCCACAGCGCGCTACATCGTCATTTCTTGTTGATTATTAAAACCTTTTAAACAAGTAATTGAACAGTGATCCTGCAAGTTGTCCGTTGTAGCGCGCTGCAACGGGTGAATTTTCATTTTATAAAATTATAGTAAAACTAATTGAATAGTGATCCTGCAAGTTGTCTGCTATAGCGCCCCGCAGCGTGCCTCAATGTACGCTACAACGATCGAACGAAAAAGATACTAACTTCTGTGCAGGAAATACGTTTGGAGCACTGCTGCCATAGTGCGCCGTAGCGGAACAGTAATTGAAATGGCACTGCCACAGTGCTCTGCAGCGGACGGCCCATAATTTTCTAGAAAATAGCAGTTAAGAAGCATAGGGAAGGCCACAAAAATGTGACCTTTGGCCTCCCTCAGCCTCTTGAAAACTGATATATTAAATCCCTACTAAATCCCAATAGTTTAAATAGATTAAAATATTAAAAGGGATTGGAATTAAATCAAGGAAGAGGAAAGGCCACACATTAAAAACTTTGAGGCTGAGCGCATTCCTATTTAAGGACCAATCTCAGACCTTGAAAAGGTTCCAACTTTTGCTACTCAAAAAACTAAAAGAAAGGCTGCATGAAGAGAAAAGAAGGAGAACTCTCCAAGGGGAAGAGAGGACCAAGAACAGGAAGGAAGAAAAGACAGTAAAGAACGAAGGGTGGAGCTTCAAGAGGACAGTGCAGGAAAAGTAAAGAGAACCCCAGAAAATCTCCGGGTGATTCCTTATATTTATCCTAAACTCCCTTGATTAATTTCTTGCCATGCACTGATGGCGATGTTCACTTTTTTTTGCATGTATGTTCTTTCTTGCTTAGTAATGAAAGGTTAAGAATCCCTTGGAGAGGGCTGAGATATAGTTGTAGAATTATGAAAGGAAAATTTTGATGTATGGTGATATTATTTAATTGTAATGAAAAATTAGTTTTTGTATTATTAATTTTAATACTGAATGAATTCTTGGATGAATTGAATTCTTATTTATTTTAATTAAAAGAGCTTGTGTTACAATGCTCATCAAATGGGTAAGAGCAATGAAGATAGTTTGAGTAGAGCTGAGAATTACGTGACAGAATTCTTAAGCTCACTTGCACCCTTTCCTAGTAGCTCTCCCAAAAGATTAACATTTGAGAACCAAGTTTTCTATTAACCTTGCTTTGCTACTCAGCAAAGTAAAAGAGATGAGTGGACATTGAGAATTTCAATGGATGATGTGACATAATCCATTGACCAAATGCATCCTCCCATCTAGCTAAATTGCATGTGAAGCGCATGATGCACGGTAAATGGAATCTTGCTTGTGAGATCATTTTAATTAAAAGATGTTTTTGGTAACCTAGACGTAGGAAGTCAATCAAATTAATGAAACTAGATCTCATAAGAGTTTATGTGCTAAAAAGGAACCCAAAAGGAGTTCTCTTTGTGCACTAAACTTGAACCCAATGTAATTGAAGGATACTTCAATTCCAATGATGTTCACTTGATTTAATTAACCAATTAAATTGAACGTATACATTCAAACAATGAAGTTTAATCTCAACTCTCTCATTTTTAATCAAATCGTATCTTTACTTAAGTCTTGTGAATTGCTAATTAGGAACCAACAAAAATCAACCAAAATTGCATCTAGACATTAATGAAAGAAAATACAACTCGGTATCAAAACAATTGTTCCTTGAGATTCGATAAATCCCGAAAACTGAACTTTCCACTTATTACTTCAGACCACGTACACTTGCGTGCAAACGCAGACGTGTATTTCTGTCTGTCACTCAATTAAAGTATTGAACCTCTTAGTTTGAGAGAATAAAATATAAAAGAGTTTCGTCTCCTTATCTTTGTGCGCATTGATAAGTGCAGTTAAGCAAATTAAGTAATTTAGGTTACCCTTCTTAGAACGTACACAAAGTTATGTATTAATTAATGTATTGAACTTCTTAATTTAAGAGAATGAACTGTAAAATGGTTTCATTCTCTTATCTTTGTGCACATTGATAAGTGCAGTTAAATAAACTAAGAGATTTAGGTTATTTATCTTTGTGCACATTGATAAGTGCACTTAAATAAACTAAGAGATTTAGGTTATCTTTCTTAGAATATACATAAAGTTATGCATCAATTAGGGTATTGAATATATTTGTTTGAGAGAATAAACTATGAAATGATTTTGTCTCCTTATTTTTGTACAGATTGATAAGTGCAGTTAAACAATCTAAGAAATTCAAATTTATCTCTTAAGTACTTGTTACTTATGTACATGTACTTCAAACATATAAAAATTTAAGAAGTTTAGAGTATGATTATAACAGTAAATGTCACTTCGAATGTTGGGTTCAAAGCCTCGTAGATTTTGCAAATCCCATTTCAATAGGTTCGCTCATATGATAGATAGTTCGAACCATAAATTTCTTAAATCCAAAAAAAAAAAAAAAAAAAAAAAAAAAAAAGAGGTAATCTCACTCCTAAATTACTTGAAATATCATATTTTGTAAATTACTTTATTTGTAATAAAAATATTCAAATTTCTAAAAAATTATTTAAGAAAATCAAATAAAAATAAAATAATGAGATTATAGTATAACCAAATTAATATCTATACTTTACTTTATCTTACTTAAATTTTTATAGGAAAATATTATGGTTATACAAGAATATACACCAAAAAGTATCTAGGATCAATTAAAAATTTTATTTTTTTGTAATTTTTGTATATAAGTCTTATCAAAAAGTGCATTCAACCAATAATCTATTTACACATTAGATTGACACATCATCTATATATTTTGGTATATGTTAGTGTGTGTAAGTGTAGCAATATTCATTTTTATACCTATTTTCAAGACAATTAGTGTATGTAAGAGTTTTAAAAATTATAGGATTTGCCAATAAAAAACTTTCATTATGTCCTAGAAATAAACTCTCTGGTTATCTCCTAACGTAGTATGTAGTGTACTGTACCCAACCCACTCATCCCACAATGTCATCATTCTTTTATGGAAAATGCCAAAACTTTAAGAAATTTTGTAGGATTACTCTTCTTCCACCCCTTTTCATCCCATAAGCCCTCTTTAATTGGCATTATTTTCAAGCAAAGAGATTCCTGGACAAAGGTCTCAAGCAATGTTCTGTGAGCGATTCCTTATACGGCCTCAGAAAAAAGCTAAAAACAGAGGATCGATTTCTCCCACGCCGTGCAAGCATGGCTTCCCCTTTGCTGTTTCCGCCCCAAACTCTCAGACCAACCTTGGCAAAAAGAAAAACCCCCACTTTTTCTTCCTCTTCTTCTTCTTCTGCCCGGTTATCCGCTTATTTCCGGCATTATGTTTCTGCTCTGATGCTACCGAGGCAAAGCTGCTTTGGGAAGTCAGAGGGCATTACGGCTGAGGGTGAGGAATTTCCTTCCTCGCCGCTTGCGCATTTGGTTCAAGATTTTTATGAGCATATAAATAGGAAAGATATGAAGAAACTGAAGGGGCTGCTGGACAGCCGCTGCATCTTCGAAGACCACGCATTTCCCACCCCATTTGTACACAAGGTTCTCCTCCTTCTTCCCGCATCTTAATTTTTTTCCTGCTGAAAAGAAAATGATGTTATCATTCTCCAAATTTTATTTGTAAACTAAAATTTGAAAAGATTGTAAAGTAAAGATTTTATATTTCTAAACTAAACAGTCAGGTGTTAACATGAAAAAAAACGGGGTTAAGTATAAAAGAGTAAAGTAAAGATTATACTGAACTATAAATAGGGAGGTGCCGAAATTTGGATTATGCGGAGACGAAGATCGTTCGATTCGGTTCGCATGTGAGTTTCCTTGGACGTTCGCTGTTGAATTTCTTCGTTCGACATGTCGAAGGCGATTCGTTCGGTTCAAATTGGAGTTGCATCTTCTGATTGTAATAAAATGGGTGTTGTTGTTAAACAGGTTGATTTATTGGGATGTAGTCGCTCTTCACGCGTGCTAGACCTAAGTCATTCTGTTGCAATCCCGTGAGTGTGGTTTTTTTTGTTGCTTTTTCTGCTCTTTTTTCTATAATGGCTGCTATGGTGATACATTGTTCGGATATTTTGGTGTGAAATGTGCGTGGTCTACATTCCAATCTTAGATTGAATGACATAAAATTTCATGTTTTCTCTTATAATCCCATAATTGTTGGCATTCTAGAACCTAATGTCTCTACCCTGAATGTCTCGGAGGCTTTCACTGCTTCTAAATTCACTCTCTTTGATCAGGAAGCTCACTGTCATAATTTTAATATTTCTTCTCCAGATCGCATATGGGTTAAATGGAGTTCGGCATTGGTATCTTTTTCCCAAACTATTAGTACCTCCCAATGTATTCATCGTCGTCTCTTAAAGGGTGCTCATCAAGCATGGATTACTTTTGTGTATGCCTTCAATAATGAAAATGATCGCTAGGATCTGTGGAGCAATCTCAAGAGAAACTCATTGGTTATCAATGGGGAAGGATAATCTTAAATTTTTCTTTTCTCACAGCACTTTTAGAACAAATGTTAATTGGAAGCAAGATTTTCTTGAATTGCAATCTTCTTCTCATGATCATGCTATTAATTATTTTCACTCTTTGCTGAATTCTCGATTGTGTCATGGGAGCATTGTTAAATCACTTTTATGTGATGGAATTCTCCATTTCTTTGGCTCTCGCAAAAAGCCTTGGTGGATCAATCATTCTTTGATATCCAAAATCAACCCTTATCCCCAAATCAAAAATGTGAACGCTATTAACGATATCCAAAATTATTGTCTCGTATTTCACCTTACTTTTTGGATTTGATTAATAAAGCTCAAGGTGCTTTTGTGATGGGCAGACAACCTTCTCAGCTTGTTATTTTTGAAAATGAAATCCTCAGGCTTTTAAACTTTTGCTCCAAAAAGTAATTTTGTACTAAAATTGACTTAGGGAAGCATTTGATTCTCTTAATGGACACAATGTTATCAACTCCTTGAGGAACTATGATTTCCCTCCAATTATTATTGATTGAATAAAGGCTTATATTGAAAGTGTCCATTTTTCCATCTCAATAAAAGGTGCTTCTCGCGGTTATTTTTCTTCCTCTTCTGGTTTGCGACAGGGTTGCTCTCTTTCTCCCTTATTATTTATTTTGGCAATGAATGGATTGTCAGAAATTCTTCACATTGCGTCTTTATCCAAGAGTAATGTGCCTCTTCATTAAGGTTCCTTCTCTTGTTCCCATATACTTTTTGCGGATGATATTCTTATTTTTGGAGAAGCCCTGAAATGCATCTTGAGAGGTTTTAGTGAAAGCTTGATCACTTTTCTTGATGCCTCAGGAATGTCTTACAACGAGCACTAGTCTGCTATCTATTTCTCTAACTCCATCACTAATGCTGATGATCTTGCAAATATTCTTGGTTTACTCTCGCACGCTCCTTTAAAATACTCGGGTTTACCGGGTCTACAAACTTCTATTAAAGTTGGAAATTGCTTGCCTTAGGCTGATAAAATTAGAAAGTGGCTCACCGGTTGGGCTCAGAAACACTTACCTCTGCCTAGAAGATTGTAGCTATTATAGTTTTCTATATGGCCTCTTCTTCTTCACTTGTTCTGATCCTTTTATCTTCCTCTTTCCGTGATTAAGATTATTAATTATCTTTGTGCGTGCTTTCTTGATCACAATGCCGATGCAAGGAAAATGCATAATCTCGTGTGGGATTTGATGGCTTCCCCTTATGAGAATGGAAGTTTGGGTTTTGTCAACCCTTCAAAACTAATGAAGTTTTACAAATTTGCTCTTTGTTGAGAATTCGTTAGCAATACCTCTTTGTTAGTTGAGCGGTGCAAAAAAGCCCACAAGCGTAAGTTCTTATTCTCATGACTCTCATAACAGATCGGCCACTCCCTTTTGAAAAAGGTTATCATTTGACACTTTATTATGTTAAATATATCGTGTCTCGCCTTTATTCTTTTTTTTTTATTTTACCCTGTTCTTAATATGGGTAATCAATCGTTAATAAGAAAATAAAATTCTTTTTATCGGAGAAGCAGGAAGCTGTTCTCCATTTTCTTTCTAAACTATCAGCAGCGTTGGGAAAAAATGTTCGATTCAAAGTCGATGACGTATACGGCGGCGGAGAAGAAGGCAAAGGAAGTGCTGGGGTGCGGTGGCATCTCGGTAATTAGTTACTTCTTCTCCTAATCCTCATCAATTGATGTTAATTAGCTGATCATTAATAAAATTACGAGTGCAGAATGGAACAGCCGCGCCATTCCCTTAACAAAAGGCTGCACCTTCTTCAACTGCTCCGAAAATGACGCTGGCATTCTCATAAAGTAATCTTATAAGCACATTATCCCCTTCACATGTGTGTGAAAATTGAGTTGCACTTTATTATTTGATAAAATTGAAAATTAATTTCATGATTCGTTGAAGGAAAGCCTGCGTTTTTGTTGAGTTACCGCTGAAGCCGGGAGCAATACTGCTGGTCAGCAAGTCCTGTCAAGATTTTAGCCAATTCATTAAGATAGCTAAGCAATATTTGATATTGTAATCATTTAAGCTATTCTATTTCAGGAACTGCTCGGACTTGTCACCTCCTTATTCGAAAGATATCCCAAACTGGCCGTATGTAAGTGCTGCCTTCTTCTGCTGCGGTAAAATAAAAAGCACATCTGCTAATTCCAAGCAGTTGCAGGGTTTCTAGAGAAGCCCGGAGCGCTGCTACAGATCCTTTGGAAGGCATACAAGTTAGTCGGCGAACCCCTGCTGCTTCCCCTTCTTGCTTATTACACACATGTGTGTCCATATGGGGCTCGTCTTCTTGCCTTTGCTCTCAGATTTATTATTCAACTTGTCCTAAGGCCCTTTACGTGATTATGCATGGATTAGTTGCACTTAATTGGCCAATATAATTGAAGCACTCAACAAAATGATCTATCAAATCAAAATATTTATGAAAATTAATCTTCTTGTATGAATTATAAATTCTAAATGATAAAATATTGAGTGTAGGTATTATCATATTCTCTTATATTTCTATAAACCCGGATTTCATATTAGGCTTGGTTTCTAGATAAGTCTGATTCAAGTCATGATACATCCAAACTCAAAATTTTTGAGTTAGCTCGCTTTGAAATCGACACGAAATTTCGTGTTGAGACAGCTCGATTGGAAGTAATTCAATTTCAATGTATGCTTTTATATGATGTAATGAATGAATGATATGAACAAATTATATTTTTATGCTAGATTTAAAGTTGTATGCATATTAATGTTGCTAGTTCAATAAAATATGCTTGAAATGATGAATGGATGAAATGTGTTTCTTTTTTTTTTTTTCTAATTCACTTGAATAATCATCTATTTGAGTCCTACGATAGAGTTCTCACACATGAATTCGCACACCTAGGTGCTATGCTCACAGATGCATCGAGTAATGCCCTTAGATTCATGTAAGCATTTGTGGGTATTCATTGAAGTGGTCTACATAGAACCATAACTCTATCTAGTGAATGGACAAAAAAATTGTTCAAAACCACAACTAAATGTAAAGGCAATCTGTAATGCCCCAGGCTAATCACCAACCAATAACTCGGAACAACCCATCTTGCCCCATCATCATATCATCACTTAGGCCGAGATGATTGGGATAAAATGCGTCATCTCAAAATATGCAACAACTGAGGCTTATCCTTAAGATAGGTAAATTCTCTTTATCTCAAGTATTAGCTAACTTAATTTTATGCATTAACAATATGGTAAATTGAATGGGCCAGTGAATATGAAGTAAAAAATAACGATCACATCACAATGCTAAGTATAAGATAGTATGTAAAATTAAAGTGCGGAAGCTTAAACATCCATTCGTAACATTCATCACTGAAGTTAAGTAAACATTCGTCTCAGAAAAGAAAAGCGAGTCAATTATTACAAATTAGAATTTAAATGTTCAAATAAAATAGCCCTCATCTCATCATCTGAAAATAATAAACTAAGTACTAAAATCAGCACTCTATGACTGCTGCTCTTCCATCTCCTCCTGAAGCTCTTGAATCCCCTCAAAGATAAGTCCCTCAAATTGCTCAAGGCTTAGCATGTCGATTTTACATGCTATGGCTGTAACAACCCTAAGCTGTTACCAAGATTATACCATGCTTAATCACACTTTAGGATTTATTTCATTGCATTCATATGGTCATTAGGATCTAATCCTGAAAATTTAGGATCAATTGGACCTAATTAAGTCAAATGGGTAATTTCATCAAATTAGGAACCCTAATTAATGGTCAAAAATATTTTGACCTCCAAACTAAATTATGATTGCATTTTTTAATTTCTCACCCCAAATTAGTTTGGGGTGCAAATTTGAGAATTTTTGGAGGTCATTTAGGTCATAATTGAATTTAATTTAAATAAGAAAAATTGCACATAAATATTTGAAACATTTCATATTTGCAGATATACCTCCAACGGCTTTACCTGTCTCGGGTCCGCTGTCCGGACCGCGGGCGATCCGTTGTGGAGCTCAGGTCCTGCGATAGCGGTACCCTATTGCATCTGGTCGTCGCTTCCAAGCGTCCGACGGCCTAGATTTAATTAAGCGTGACGCCAATTGAGCGTTGGATCAGGCCCAAAGATCCCACGGACCAGATCGCCCTAGATAAAGCCGTTAGGATCCGATTGATCAGAGTCGTTCCGTAGATCTGATTAATTGATCAGGCGGACCACAGTGCGCCCGCACTGTGGATCTTCGTCCTTGATGAGCCCCACCCCCGACAGGGGAGATCTTCGTACACCCGACTACAGGCCTTGTCCCCCACTCCTCCATCCACCTCAGCAGAGCCGTTAGGCTCTTCCCACTTTCAGGCAAGACGCCATGGATTGGGCCCCGTAGTCCGAGCTCCCTCATTTGGGAATTTGAGAGATCAGCTTCGGCCCGAGCTCTCAGGACAAGCCAACCCATCACCCGCATCCCCAGCACCCCCTGAGGCTATAAATAGCCTCATGAATTGTCTAGTAAGTTATTTGCTGACTGTGAATTTCTAATTGGAGTCCTCCCCTAATTCTCACTCTCGGCTATTGCGCGAGCTCCTCGGCATCCCCAACTCCATCCAACTTTAATTTGAGGTGGCGCACTTGAAGTTTGAGTCTCCTAGTTGATCTTAAGGTATAGCGAGGTCCTGCCTCTGCTCCACTCGCTCGGGTGCTATTTCTCCGATCGAACTTGGTACCCTCCCGTCCCATGTTGAGTCGAGTAGGCTCAGCATTGCTTCTAATCGTCTTGTAATTGCATAATTATGCTAGGTGAACTCAATGTGATCCCTCCCGAGCTCTGGGTTAGCCCCGATCGATTGACACGATCGATCGGGCTAAAGCTTCCTCTGAGACTGGATCTGAGTAAGGACCTAGCGTCTGGATGCACCCCGTGCCTCGTGGCCATAGGGGTTCGATCCACCTCACCTCCCTGAAGGTGTAGGGATTGAGCCCCAACAATTTACTGGGTTCTGTGGCAATTATTTGATCCTCACAGTAAACCCTAAGAGAAGGCCTCGGGTGAGCAAGGTCCGGGCCTCTCCAGCCTCTTCACAGAGGGCTTATGGGTGCGTTCGACGTGCCTCGGTCTCCTGATTGTGTAGCGATTTGGTTTGGGCCATGGCGTGGTCAGGGCACCCGGCAATTGGGCTCGGAATCTTAACTCTAAATCCCTATGCGTCAAGGAAGAAGGGAGGAAGACGAGCACTATGTGGGTCGGGCCAACCCGTGACCCGCGCAGTACAACAGTGATGGGCTATTGGGCTCGGCCGACTCGCGCCTTTTATGGTTGGGCCGCCTCTGTTTAATAATAAAAGAATTATTAAATTCAAATTTAATTAAAAATATTCTGAATAAATTATTTGAATAACTTTTTAAATACTTATTCAAACTATATTAAATTATATACTTTTTTGTTCAGAAAAATGTAAGAAAAAAGAATATATATAAATATTTTAGTTTCTGCATATATATTTTATAATTTTGCCTAATCACTTCAATAGCTTAATTAGTGAGTATTAGCATGCTTAATTATCCAAATCCTCTGTTTATGATTTATAATGCTTACTAATGTCATATAGAATGTAATTGCCAAGGAAAATTAATTTTTTTGATTATTATTTCACTAATTATTCTCTAATCATTGTTTCTTATGATTAGTATAAATTAGGGTTTGTAATTAGTCAATTTTGCATTTTATAATCTCTGATTGATCATATAGTTAATTAGAACCTACATTTCATGTTACATGAAATTATGATTATTATTCTTGCATTTATGTACTAATCATGTTAGGACTTTTATAGTGATTAGCTAGCATTTAACGTTCTCTGATTTGGCTAATTAGGTCTTATATCTACTTCTTATACAGTAGTATGCATGTTAGAGAACCTACTTGTTAAATTGGACATTTAGATTTCCTAAATTATCTTATTTAGGGAAGAAAGCATATTTAGCTTATTAAGAGTAATTAAATTAATCAAAATGAAAACTATTGCTAATTTGATAATTAATAATTGATAATCAAATTAAGGATAATCTTATAAGTCAAGTTTAGTATAAACACTCATAATTATGTCATAACTGATTTCTAATCTAATTAGACTTGATAAATCCTATGAGTAAGTTAAACTTAAATAGAAAGTATTATCTTGGCATGAAACCAATTAACTCTTGCTGATTGGACATTGATTCTAGACTAGTAAATTAGAAGGTTTAAATCTTATAATAACTCATGTAATTTATAATCTTGATCAATATTAAGAGACTTGATTTTCTTCTAATCAAGATAACAAGCACAAATTAATCTGAATAAGACATGCTTATTTACAAATGATCAATTCTTAATAAATTGTGTGATTTTACCTCACAATTCATGTGCTCTAATTAGATATTTTTAGAAGACTTGCATACTTGATTATGGTATCCAAACCATGTGATTGAACTTGTAACCTTACATGAAGCTTCATCATCTTAGGAAGTTGCTTGTGAATTAAAATGTGAGATTAGTGCTTTAGATATTTAAGGAATAAAGATAGTTCTAAGTTAAAGTAAATGCTTTACCTTAAGTAAGCTAACTCTTGAGGTAAATAATACCTTATTTGTCTTATTTTGAGGTAGGACTTTAAATAGGCCATAATAGCCATAGATGATTGTCCCTAAACCATATGGTAGAATAACCTAAAGAGACTAGATTGAGATTATCCCTTGTTGTAGTATCTTAAGTGGAGTGGCTTTTTATGCCCACCATAATGGAGTAAGGATTCATTAGCTTATTACTCCTTGATCGTTAAATAGATTGTTAGATTGAGAATCTATAGTATTTTCCTATGGAGAAGATAGTACATATCCATAGAACAAATTTAGTCAATAGAAAATGGAATTGGTTGATTTACTCTAAATAGAACTGTAGAGTCTTGATCTTATCTTAAGTAATTAGATAAGTACTGTTCAATTCAGGATAAACATCCTAAATCTAAAGTGTGTTATAGATTGGGAGTTTAACAACTTAGTTTAAAAGAATAAATGGTAAAAGGATTTTGTCCCTTATCCTTGTGCGCATCGGTAAGTGCAGTTAAACAAACTAAGTGTTAAAGTCGCTCTTAGGAAATACTAATCATGTATATGTACCCTTCACATATGATAAATTAGGATGTTGTTATGGAATAAATATTAAATTTAGTGGAATTAGAATACAATTATGTAGTTCATTTACTTAAATTTTGAATCATGGGGATAAATGGATTACTTACTTGGTTTGATTGTTTTCTAGTTTTAATGTCTTAAAAAGCATGCAATTATTAAAGCATTTTCATATCATGAATCGCATAAGCATATCACTGCATTAGTGGAGCAATGTGCTCACCGAGGATCTATTAGAGGAGCATTGTGCTCACCTAAGATCTGTTAGCAGAGCGTTCTGCTCACCTAGGATTCTGTGGGATGTCACGTGACATCAAGTTTATGCATATTTGAGGCATAAAAATTATGTGGCATATTCAGATATATACATATATTTAGTGACATATAGCATAATTTTATTTCAGCTTTTTATTCTATTCAGTTTCTATATAGCTTTTTGTTTTCAGTTATTGTATTACTTCACTTTCAATTCTGTACAATTTTATATTTTTAGCTCTTTTAGTGCTTTTTTGCAGTAATATTTGTTTACTTTAATGTTAAATATTTTAAACTATAAGGGTATGTTGTAGCTTTTGATGTGTTAGACTTATTATCTAACACGTGGTACTTTTTGTTCTTTTATTTTGTCCGGGAAACCAACATTTTGGTTTTCGACAATTTGTCAAATACGATAATTGGATTCAGGAGGAGTTTGTAGAGCACTAGCTGGCTCAGTTCTTACTTGCTATTTAGTTTACTTTCTATTGTGAGTGAGGGACATTTGCTACCTTTTAATTTTATGCAAATGATTTGTAATAATTTAACTCTGGATGTATTTTTCTCTTTCTTTTCTGAGATGAATATTTTCTTACTTAGCTTCTATGATGAATGGTATGGATGAATGCATTAGCTTTTGTGCTATGTTATTATTACTACTTATACTTAGTTTTGGGTTGTGTCAGCATGTAAGTGATACTAATACTTAGATATATTGGATTCCTATTAAATCTACCTCGTACAATCCAATGTATTTAAGTACTATATCTAATACTTAAGATAAGTATTTTACACTTATCTTAAGTATTAGTTCTTAGTACTACATTGAGT
This sequence comes from Gastrodia elata, assembly GCA_016760335.1. Taxonomy (NCBI): domain Eukaryota; kingdom Viridiplantae; phylum Streptophyta; class Magnoliopsida; order Asparagales; family Orchidaceae; genus Gastrodia; species Gastrodia elata. The sequence continues at coordinate 41,674,709 of CM028671.1, read as the reverse complement.
AGAGTTTTTCTTAGTACTTGCATTCGGTGAGGTTATGTAGTCCTTCTCGAGTAATGCATCATTCCGCCGACAATTGTCTTTGTTCCTTAAAAATACCTTGGTTGCGCACGGCGATAGGAAGGGGCATTACAAGGGCCCCAGTAAAAAGGGATAAGATCTTAAATTAGACAAGAAGTCTAAGTACATTTTAGATTGATTACAATATTTTCTTATCATTAAGAGGATATTACTCATTACAATAGTAATTAAATCAAAAGATGACAATCAAGCTGAAATGGAAGAAAGTAAACTGAAATTATAAATTCAAATACTAAAAATATAGATGGTATAAAATTGAAATAGACAAGTGCACTGAAAATAAAATAATTGATGTTGAGCAGTAAACTAAATAAATGTAACAATTAAATTGTATGTATGCCACTTAATATACATTTGAATATGCAACAGTATATACCATAAACATGCATGACCTTAATGCCACATAGCATCCGACTATTCCTAGGTTTGCTCCGAATCACACCGCTAATAGTTCTTTGGTGTGCTATGTATCGCACCGCTAATAATATGTTATGCTTATACGAATAATATTATGCCAAGAGTTCAACTGAAAGGAGGGAATAAGTAATCAATACCATAAAATAGAAAGATATATATATTTTTTGTTATCTAACATATTACTTATAGCATGCACATCAACCTAGGTGCAATACTTACGTAGAACTCTAAATCATAAGAATTACATAATTTAGATCTAATTATGCCTAGATCAATAGGTTTCATTAATCTAATTCCTTATATGTTAAAAGTACATATATATAATTTGTATGTCCTAAGAGAGGTGTAATTGGACACTTAAGTTGTTTAACTGTACTTATTTCTATGCACATGGATATGAAACATATTGTAATAATCCTAGGTTGTCACTCTTGTTATTCTAGGCCAAACCAAGATTTGGTTCTCATTCCATTAGACTTAACTAGTCATTTAAACCTAATCTTGAATTTTTGGGGTTAATCGAAGCTTAATTGGATTAATTAGCTATTTTACTAATTTTTTGATCCAAAAAATTTGCTAAATTAAATTGATCTTTAAATTAAAATCTGAGTGTATTTTTAAATTACTCACCCCTAAATTAGCTAGAGGTGAATTATTAGAAATTTTTGAAGGTCATTTGGTCCTAAATTAGATTTAAAATTATTAAAGAAATTTAATTTAAATTAATTTAATTATTTAAATTCCTGTTCCAATGGTCGGTAGGATTTTAAAACTGTTGATAAAATATAGACCATTCTACCTTTCCTTAACCCTGATCAGATGGCCTCCGTAGTTCCATTGTTCGGATCCCTCACGAGCCATCGGATCGCACCCGCAATCCCATGGCTGATGTTATTTCCGCGATAGATCATTCGAGTAAGGAGCATTTGGACCATCCCATCTAAGCTGATGAATTGATCAGAAGGTTGGGAAGCATCCAGCCACTGTAGGCCTTCGCCCCTAATCCTTCAACCAAGCTATCTCACCTAACGATCGCTGCCTGAGCACCCTCCTTTGGGAATTTGAGCTCAGCTTCGGCTCAAGCTCTCAGGCCAAGCCAACCCATCAGCCGCATCCCCAGCTGTGGTGCCCCACTCCCTGATCAGCAAGATTAGACCCAAGGAGTGGTGTGCCACTCTGACAAAGCCCCCACTTATCATTAGATTAGGTAAGATCCATAATCTATCAATAAGAGAGGGATGTGCCCAGAATGAATGTAAGGATCAGTCACTAAGTCTATCATACATACAGAGTGCATAAGCAAAATGAAATAAATATTACATCCATTCACCATGCATCAAGCAAGAAATAGTACTATAGCTCAGTAAATAATAATGTGCAGAAAGCAAACACAGTCACGAGTACCTGAATTATTACGATATTTTAATTAAAATTTAAGGAATAAAATAAATAACTCTCATCCTCACAAGAATAAAAGACAACTAAATATCTTCTGCTCCAAGCTGCTGCACCTCCTCTATATAAGGCACCTCCTCAGGCGCTGGCTCCTCAAACTGATCAAGATCTGACATTATCGGTTTCACAATGCCAGGGCCCCAACCAATAAAAGAAAAATCTTATTAGACAAAATGTCTAAGTACATTTTAGGCAAGTATTTTATTAAGCATTTTATTAATATTACCATTTTACTCTAAATAAAATGAAACATCTATCTATCATGGGAGCAAGTAAGCATACAAGGGAAACATGATAAGTTATAAATATAATATTTATAGCTAAGCAAGAATTGAGGCAAAAGCACACCTCAAGTAAACTAAACAAGGTAGGACATATATAAGTAATACAGTAAGTAAAAGTACTGGAGAAAAGTCTAGACCTAAATATGCTGATGATCATATGACATATGCTGATTTAAAATAAAAATCTATATGTGGTACATATAATAAGCAGTAAAGTCTAGCATCATATATATATATACATAACTAAGCAAGTAAAATGAGAAAATACAGCTAACTAAAATAACATGCATCATCAACATAATAAATAGTAAGTTGAAAGCTAAAAATAATGTATAACTGCCATATCAGAAAGAATTGGCCAATCTGGCCCAGTATATTCTCATAGCCTTTCTGGGCTAGGGCATAAAAAATAGAACAGAAGTAAAGCAAAGCTAAAGAGATAGATAATACTATGCAAATGCCTTTTAGTTATTTTACTTTTATTTCTGTGAACACATCCAGAAACAGCTAATGAGTCAAGCACATCTGCAAGATTAAGCAGGTTCCTAGCTTAACACGCACTCCTCAATAAGTAATGTTAGCATCCTTATTTCTCCTCACCCCTTTACATTGGGGTAGTGTGCACCATAATCGACCATAGACTGAACTCAAATGTAATGTTTTCCTAATATTCTAACTTTTTATTTTCATGCAACAATATTTTCTTATATGATATATCCAAGAAAAAATAAGCATAAAATTCAAGGAATGTGTGATATAACATCAAGTAATAAGCAAGGGACTCTACTAAGCATGGTGATATTATTTGTTTTCTAAGTTAAGCTTTTCTAACTATTCCAAGTTACACAAGTTCAAAATGATGCAAGGCATCAATGAAATCATCATCGATATGCTAAATCATAAATTAGTTTAATGGTACTATATTTTATTTTCCTATTTTTGAGTCCTATGGGCTTTTGTATTTATTTCATAAATGGGCTTTCATCCTAGCCCATATATTGTCATATGAGTTTTTATGTAAAAGGACACTTTAGTCCTTTATGAGAGAGTTAGTTTATGATTTATTTGGTTATTTGTATGAAAGAACATTTTAGTCCTTCATGAGAGAGTAAGTATATGGTTTTTTTGGTCTTTTAGAGGAAATAATACTTTAGTCCTTCATGAGAAGTTGGTTAATGGTTTTTATGGTCATTTGGCATGTATTTTCTAATTAGAAATTGGCCACTCACACATGTATTATGGCATTATAAGTGATATAAAAAAATACTCTCTTCTTCTTTGTGTTATGTGAGCTTCATTCTTAAGAGAATGACTTCTTGAGGTGTGGTTTGCAATTCCTGGAGAAGGACTTCCAAGGAAAGAAGGTTCGATCTACGACGAAGGACTGCTCGTAGAAGTTAATCATTTTTATTGTAAGCGGCATATTCGGTAATAAGGCTCTCGTAAGATCTTCTTCATTTATTTTTATTTTCTTTCCTCCTACCTTACAAGTGTGTTCGTTTAATCATAGCTCTCATTACTTGTAAACGCTTACAACACTTCTCTTTATTCTCAACAAGTGACTTGCATATCTTCTAGAACTTAAATATGTAAGGTTAAGTTTGTTAATTAATTGGTAGATTTGATTATGTTACATGTCATCACTCTCATTCTACATCAAATTGGTATCAGAGAAATTTATCCTCATATATAGTCCTACATTTTTATATTAATTCATAATAATTTTTATTTTAATAAATATTAAAGGTTCATTAGTTTGATTAAAATTTAGTATGATCATAATTTATATCATCCTTGACCACAAAAAAAATAATAATAATAACAAAAAAAAATTCTTTTGTTCTTACTTTTAATTTATTCGCATCCGCCTCATTAGAATCATTCAACAAAAAATAAAGGTTTGTTTATATTTATAATTATAAATCTAGTTTTTGGGTAATCGACAAGAGATTTGCAATTTCGTAGCTGGTTATTTCATCATCTACTCGGATAGCTATGACTATTTGCAGTGATCACCCATATAAAAATCAAATGCTCGGTTATAGATGTGAGAATGCTATTTTTAATCTGCAAGAGCAGCTCGATGATTTATCTTTTCTCTATCAACAAACTTGTAGAGAGTTCATAGGAAGATTGGAGGCCCTATAAAATAAAAATAACAACACAATTCAAGAACCTAACCCAACATCAGATGCCCCACCAAAAAATAATGAGTGAAATACACCTTATGACCTGCACACAAATTTTTCTCCACTTATGTTTAGAAAACAAAAAATAGGATGTTTCTACAAAATAATTTATTTGAATATCTTGAGACAGAAGATGTTCCATTTCAAACTCTTCATAGAGCTAATGCACCTTTGGGTCAACTAGGAGGTTTAAAACAAAACCAAAATCATCAACGCTTTGAAGAATCTTATCGAGGTTATGATCAACTTTACGCCACCACAAGCCGCATTGAACATGAGTAAGATATAGATATTATTAGAAAGGTTAGAGTAGACCCTCCAACCTTTGATGGGCATCTTGATCCTAAATTTTTTTCTGATTAGCTTGTAGAAATGGATTAATATTTTGATTAGATGGCAATGTCTGGAAATCATCAGGTTAGATTTGCTAGTATGAAACTTATTGGTCATGCTAAGACTTACTGGGTAAATCTAGAACGACAACAACAACGATCAAGCCAATTATTTGCTAGATCTTGGGAAGAAATGAAAGAGATGCTCAAGCAAAAATATCTTCCTTCAACATTTCAAGACCAGCTTTTAGATGAACTCATAACACTTAGGCAAGGATCTATGAGTATTGCAGATTATATGACTCGCCTTGATGAACTATTAATTCGATGTGATATTATTGACGATTCTAGAGCCACTATAGCTAGGTTTCGAGCTGGATTAAGACCTGACATTCATCGAGAGATGTTGACTCGAGAGGTGTATACACTTGAAGAAGTATTTCAAATAGCCCTCCAAATAGAACAATACCTAAGGCCAACAATTTCTCAACACAAATTTAACAATGTGCAAGGTGCACCTCTTAAGCCAAATCAACCACTAACACCTGTTCCTAAAGTACCAAATGATCAAAGAGTAAAACCCATATCTGGAAATTCAAATACTAAATCAAACATCACATGCTTTACTTGGAAAAATAGGACATTATGCAAATAATTATCCACATAGGATCTTCAAGTAGATTCCATCAATCCAGAATTACAAGATGATCATCAAGAAGGATTTCAAGGACAAATGGATTGTAAGCATAAGGCTGCATTTGTGCAACCAAGAAGAGAACATTTCGGTCATTACAAGGTGGCTAAAGTCTTCAATCTGGAAGCAAAATAGTCCTAGTCTGAAACTCCTGAGTGCAAGCGTGCTCATCCATAAGGTAAATGCTATCACTTTGGCAATGTGTGTTTTACCTATTGCCGAGATGGTAACTACTACTACCAGTGTGACTCTAAAGTAACTATTGGTGGAGTTCTCATCGATCACTCTCGTCGCAATAAAGTGTTATGTCCGCAGCCATTGTAGGGATCGAGAGTGATCGATGAGAACCCCCGATAAGTCCTGAAAGAGGGATTGGGTCTGAGTAAGGACCCAACGATCCAGCTCACCTCAGACCCTTAGACTAGGGGGCTTCAATTGTCTCACCTCCTTAAAGTTGTAGGGATAGAGCCCTGGGTCTGTCATGGCCTCTGTGGGAAGAATTGTCTCCCCACAGTAGCTCCAGCTCAGGAGCTCTTGGGTGAGTAAGGTCCTGGCAAACCAAACCTCCTCACAGGGGGCTTCGAGTCCCAAATGGTGCATCCTGGCTCGGGGATGGATTTGCGATTGATCTGAGGCCATGGCGTGCACTTTAAGTAGAGAATTTTGCCAGTTATGGTTTCAATTTTCGGCCTCTATCGGGGGAATCGAGACAGGGATGATGGCATTGTGCAAGTCGGGTCAGCCTGTGACCTGCGCTATGTGACAGTGCTGGGTCCCCGAGCCCCGGTTGACCCGCGCGGTTTCGATAATGGGTCGAACCCATTTTAATTAAATCTGATTAATTGGATTTATTTTCCTTAAGGAAAATAATCCAATTAATCAAATCATAGGAAAATTAAATTGGAAAAATACAAATTAAATTAATGTGATAAATTTTGATCCAATGGTCCAAACCCTATGATCTTATATACCAAATTTATCAAAAAATTATAAGGAATTAGAATATAAAATAATATTACACTTTTAATAGTTGAATGTTTTTGATTAGCCTAATTATTGCATAGCTTAATTAGGGTTGATTAGCATGTATACTTAGCCAAATTACATGATTTAGGTGCCATTGTGTTCCTTATATTTTGTAGAATACATGTTCTATGTGGTTTAATTTTCTGATTAATATATTCTTAAATAAGCTCTAATCTTGTAATTGCATAATTACTAAAAATTAGGGTTTTTGATTATCCAAACTTAGTAAACTTAGTCTCTGACTGCTCATATGAATGGATAGCATTTAATTGCCAAGTTTCATGAATTTCTAATGGTTGGATTTGTAATTAGGTGCTAATCCATTTGTTTTAGATTAAGGTTTGATTAGCACTAATTACCTTCTATTTTCTACAAATTTCTATTATTTGCTTTCATAACAATACTATGATTGTAAAGAGCCTATCATGTAAATCTTAAACATTTAATTTACCCAATTTGATTAAAGTGGCATAATTCCTTAAGTAATCTTAAGAAATCTTAAGATCTTAATCAAGTGAATTGTACTTGTTGAAATCTGAGATTGCCACCAATAATACACCAATAATACACTTATTTGACATTTGATATATAAATCAATAATTGGTCTTAATTGGATAAGGATAGAGGTTAAACCCTAGCATGTTTGATTAAGATCTAAATCCTTATCACTTAATTAAATGACTTGATTGTAAGATAATTCAATTGACATTATTCTAATAATGCATTTAATTTAGTATTGATCTTAAATCTTTGAATTAGAAGTTCTAAGATTAATAATGAAGTTATGTAATTGAATGATCTAAATCTAAGCTTTAGATTTTTGATTTTTCTTATATAAGACTACTAGCATAAAATAGTTAATAAAATTGCAATGATTTATGTAATGACCTAGCTTTAATAATATTCTTGATTTCATCCCATGATTATAGAATAGTACATGATCAGATGGATATAATCATTTGATATAAGCCCTTTTTATCCAAGTTAATTAGTAAACCTTGAATCTTTAGCTTAAGTAGTAGAAGAGTGAGATCTTAAGGATCTTGCTTTAGGAGTGCTTTAAAATGATTAAAAGCTAAAAATAATATTACACCTTGAGGTAGGAAAGACTTATTGTGACATATTGAGGGAGGAACTTAGATGATCCTCCACAACCTTAGAAGTTGATCTTAAACCTTGTGGTAGAATAGACCTTAGATATTAGATTGAGATTCTTCCATGTGGTAGTAACCCATGTTGAGTGACCTCTTGGTCACATCCTTGGAACCTTGTGTAGGATTCATCCAATTAGAGTAAGGATTGATAGTATTGGATAAATCCTTAGTGATTAAATAAAAATTGGTTGAGCTTGGTTTATTAGTTTATTATGATCATGCATATCTATGGTACTGAATCACTTTAGTAATATTTAGATTTGGATGAGTCACTCCAATGTGGACTTCTGACCAAGTGCTTCCTGTGGGTTAATCTGAATACTGCCATGCTAAAGTAAATTGTCCAAACTTAAGAGAGTGAACTAGAATCTTAGTTTGGGTGAATAACAACTACGAAAGGGTTCTGCCTCATATCTTGTGTACACCTCGATAAGTGAAGTTATAAGCAAGCTAAGTGCTAACTTCACCTTCTTGGGAACATACAACCATGTGTATACTTTCATTCCAATTGATGAATCCAAGAAAAACTCCCTAAACAAGAAGAACTAATTAGTGAAAGTAGAATCTAGGAGTGAGAATCCTCTTAGCAGGATTCTGCATAATGGAGACATTTGAGTCGTAATCTGATTTCAAGTATTTTGGGATTTCTCTTTTGATTTAACCCATGTATTATGGAGGCATGAGCATGAGCATAAGTGAGGTGCATGAGTATCAATGCGGTGCATGAATATCAGTGATGAATTATGAGTTACAAAATATTGCATACATCAGCGAGGGAATTCAGGATGCCGAGACACTGCGGTAAAATTTCCCAATAGGATGCCTGTAGACATTGGATCGTACGGCTCATAATAGTTATGTGATAGTTCAGTTGATATCAATGACTTACCGTGTTCTGGCATATTCGTATGCATGATTCCAATGGCATATAGCACAGTTTAGATGCTCTTGCATCAGTTTCAGAGCATACGCTATTTTTATTCATTTTCATCCTTCAGTATACAGTCAGCTTGTGTTAATCAGTTTTATGCAGTTTCAGCTATTCAGATATCTATACAATTTTTCTACATTGTACTTACTTTACTGTTTCATTGCACCTACTTTAAAATTGTTTAGTTTAGTATGATGTATTAGACTTCTTGTCTAACACGGGGTACTTTTGGAATCCGGAAATTTGCTAGATCCTGAGCAGCTTGTTGAGCCAGGCCTAGAGGACTCTTAGGAGATTCTGGAGGAGTTTGTGGAGCCTCAGTGAACCTTCCTTCAGCCTTGCTATTTCTTTCTATTTTTATTTCAATTCAGCACTTAGATTTAATTCAGTATTATTTCAGTAAACAGTTTGTAATAAATTTTTGGATGCACTTTTACTTTTCTTTTCTAAGATGAATGATTACTATAGTATTGTGATGAATGTAATCTAGATGTTTTGCTTTAGCTTCTGTACTCTATTTTTTTCTTACTACTTATACTTAGTATTATGATATGATTAGTATATTGGAAATGCTGATATTTGAGAACATATATTAGATTCCTTACTTGCCTTTATAATCTAATGTATGTATTAGTCTAATACTTATGTAAGTATCTTACTCTTATCTTAAGTATTGACTCTCAACCCACTTCTTGGGTTGAGTCAGCAGCCTTCAGTGTGGCTAGTTTCTTTAGCCAGCCTATTCAGGGTGATGGGTTATGCCTTCCTGAGAAGCGCACCACTTTGCTACCAAATTTGATTTGATTTAATTTATTTGTGCGCGCAGCGACAGGGCGGGGTGCTACTAGTCTGCTCTGATACTATTTGTAATAGATCAAACTCTTAAGCACCAAGGTATTGTCCCCTTTGGCCTGAAAGGCCTCACAGTTTTTTTCTCAGAAGATAACTTCCTAGTAGGTCACCCATCTTGGGAGTGCTCCCACATGAGCATGCATAAATTTGGAGTTCTTTTCAGAAACTCCACCATTATCTAAAAATGTGCCTCGATATTTAAGAGTTTCACTTATTACTACTTAAGTGTGTCTTCACAATCTCTAAGTCCTACACGTAGCATGTAAAGACTTCTCATACCAACCTAAGTAGGTTTCACTTATTCACTTAGGTAGTCTTTGAGTCTAAGTGGAAGGCACTAAACTTCCTAAGAAGTATCCATTTTAGTTATCATCTAAGTCCTTTTCTAGGAACAAATGATAAATTAAGAATTACTTAATAATATTCTAAATAGCTCACAAGATTTAAGATGATCTACAATTCACTCTCTATAAGCTAAGATTCATTTAAAGTTATCTAAATGGAAATAATGGTGTAAGTACTAATCTAAGTTGGATTGGAAGCTTCACTCAATACTAGCTTTCTAATCTCAACAAGTTATTGGAGTTAGACTAGTGGTTAGGATCCTTAGTTATAAGGTTATCATGAAATATTTCTAGCCTTAAGTTCATTAAGGAATCTTAGGGTTGGAAGATCCAAATCAATCAAACAAATAAGTTGGCTAACTACAATTTAATATAGGCTTTTTATTAAGGTTCTTAAGTGGAGATTCTCTAAACACTGGCTTTTAGTCTTACATAAAGGTACTAGGAGTCCTAAGGCTTAGTTAGATTAATAGGCTCACTTGAATAATACTAAAATACTTAATAGGGTGGATATGGTCAATCCTATACTTAAAAAAGGTGAGGTATTAGATTAAGCTCAATCTATCCATTTAGGAGTTCCATTAATGATTCTTACTAACATAAGAAGCTAACTAGTCAAATCAACCATAGGGTTCAGGAATACTATAATCCTTAAATATTAAATCAAGCATTAGGACCATAGAAGATCAATTCATTTCTACGGTGATGCTCTAACTTAGTTCACTATCATTAAACTAGTAGTAGGTTATTATAGGTATTTTCCTACTCAAAATACCATCTAATGATGTAAAATGACATAAAGTATGTATTTTAAGATGTTCTAGCCTTTAGAAGGCCTAAATATGCAAAACCCTAAGTTTGGGCATTTAATATTATTTTATTCAAGGGTCAAAAACTTACATTTTCCATTTGATGTCCAAATCTCATAAGCACGGTGGTTATAACTTTCTTATAATATAATGAGTAAAATGACACTAAGTATGGTCAAATCAAAAATCAATTGGCTATTAGGGTTTTAATGACTTTCATTGAATCTTAAAATGTCAATAGCAAAATTAGTTGTCAAAGTATAAATTTGACATCATGTTATTGTCCTGCGCATTTTGTTATTGAAATAGACCGTTGGATCGTCAAATTTGGACGAGAATTGGCTAAGATACTATGTTTGCAGAGTTTGGTTAATTAATTAATTAAACTAGTGACTAGCTAAATTAACCATCCAATTAAAAATCTAATACTATATTATTATTTCTCAAATTTTTTGATCAAAATAGTATATAATTTTGTATTATTTGGTGTTGTATAATTAATGTTTTGAGATAATTAATATTTGAATAAAATTAATTAATAATTATTATAATTATTAATTAGAGTTACTATTCCAAAAGGAGGCACCCACTTTCAAGACATCCGCACACAACATGCACAGGCCCTGCAACACACACGCAGGCTGAGCCACTCGGGTCTGGCCAACCCATTCAAAACCCAAATTGGCGAAACTTAAAACTTGGGAGCTAGGGCATCGAAATTGCCCAAGCTTCGGTGGTCATCGGTGGCCTGTCTGTATGTCAATCAAAAGGTCTCATATGACACTAAGAACATCACTGGAGAAAGGCCATAACACCGGTGAGGCCCAGCCCTAGGTGTTTATTGACGGTGCAGGTGATGTAACTATGACTCACTGTTGATCACTGCCAAAATTTAGCTTCAATTGGGCTCATTTGAGACCGATTGAGGTTCAACCCTAATTATAATGATGGGAAATAAAGATACAATTAATAATTGCACAATATTAGATAGAAGATAGATTAATTAGAATGCCTTTGATCTTCTGTTTGTTGGTTTTAGGGTTCCCATAGGCAGGGGAAATAGTGGGACGGAAACCCACAAAAAACTCCCATGGCTCGACCCTCACCAGATGAGAATATGAGGACAGTCAAGGAGGTGAGGAGATTGGTTAAGGTCTCGGTAGAGAGGGCTGGTGGCACGGTCCTGCACCCGGTCGTGTTGTACGATCAAGGGAAACGTACAGGGAATCTTCCTCTACTATCTGATTCGCCTACTCGCACACAAAGCATGGTTAAACGACTAGATTAAGCCCACTGTTTGATCAAACAATGAGTTGACCCCATCAGCCTTATAATTTTAATTAATAATATTTTAAATATTTAAGTTATTTATATTCTTCTTAATTACTTAAGCTCCAAAAAAAAATCTCAAAAATTCATCCTTAGTTAAATTGATAGTGAGGAACTCAAAAATAAAGTTAGATTTTTGTTCTGATGTCAATTTAATTATCTTAATTTTTTGATAAAATATTCGGGAAAAATTCAACGACTTCCAAAAATTCTCAGAATATCGCCCTAACTAATTTGGGGGTGATGAGTTCAATGTTAAACTCCGACTTTGTTTCTAAGGTCAAATTATATTAGGTAATTTCCAGGATATTCAAATTTCCTTAAAATACTTGTAAAAAATGAACGATCTCCAACTTGCACCAAATTTAAGGTGCAGGCTCTTAATTATATTAGGAGTCTACTGGTGATAGTTTTAAACTAATTTGGATGTCCAAAACTATGTAACAACACTATGTTTTTCTACTTATGAATTATGGATATGGATGTTGTATACTTTGCTTCTGCATTATGCTATTTAACTAAGCATGTTCAATTAATAAATTATAGAATCATGAGACAAATTATGCAGTTATCGACAGCTTAGGGTGAAAACTTAATATGACTATAATTGAGGATTTGCCATGCGGTGACTGCTCTACCGTATTCATGTTAATATTAGTGTTAACATAACCATGATCGGGATGGGGCTCCACACATAGATCCTTTCACTATTTGTTCTCTTAAGCTAATATGTCAAAAACCTAACTTGTAATGTACTTAGGGATTAGGATGTTTATCCTGAATTGAACTGTACTTATCTTATTACCTAAGATAGGACTAAAAATCTACAGTTTTCTACATAGAAAATCAATCGATTCCTTAACCTTACTGCAATTCAAGGTAAAGTTATTGATATTTACTACATTCTCATATAATAATTCTAATATTTTTGTTGGGTTAAGCTCTAAACAAACTATTTAATATTCAAGGATCTTCAAAGCTACAAGAGGTGCACAAAATTGAAAATGGTTTAACACTAAGCTACAAGGTATTTATTACTAAGTCCAATAATTGGACTTACTACCACAATAATACAAGTACATATCTAGTTCTTATTAGGTTCTTACTACCTCAAGAATGGAATCAATCCTTTAGGTTTACATGGAGAACCTAGAATTCTACCTCAAAATATCACATTTTAAATATCCTACCTCAATGATTTAACTTAATTTAAGGTCTTAGGTTATTCTACAAATAAATGCAAGTTTTATATTTGAAACAATAATCAATATAAGTCTTAACTCATGCAAAAAATGTTCAACTAATGTTTATTAAATGGATTTATGAGATAAATCAAGAATGCAATTCATACTTAGGTTATTTCTAGGAGTTAACATCCTAGTCCATAAAATAATAGGTAAAACTTGGAATTTGGTGGTTTGAATAATGAATATCTTTTACTAAATTACTTAATATCATTAAGCATGCTAATTCTCTAATTTATGAGAAAATCAGCAAGATACAAGGGTTAGCACTTTAATTCTTAATCATATGAATCCACTTTATATATTTAAGAATATATCATGTAGAATTGAGTTTAAGAAACAAATCAAATGATATTACTTTATTTCTTACTATCTATTGAAGGTTTAAGCAGTAAGTGAGCTTAATTTGAATAAGTAACATGCTTAATAATTGCAAATTATAAGTTTAACTAATTAAGGATGATTAGCAATAAAACATGTCTAAATTAAAATATAAAGTTATCACTAGGTTCCTTACTGTCTAATGAGTCCATAGTTACCAAAAATTCCAAAATCAAATTATTAATGAGACTAATATTTAGTAATCAAGGCTTAATATAATTAGTAAATAATTAGCAAAATTAATCATAGAAAAATAAACTAGATCTCATAATTAGATTCTAATACGCATAATGAAGTAATAGATACCCTAACCATGAAATTTGGATAAGTAAACATCATAATTATCACTAATCATGCATTGAGGTAATTAGGGCATAATTAAGAAAATCATTCACAAAAGAAAGATATTCTTGTAGTTTAATAATCAACATAATGTTCTAATCAAAATGATATATAATCATATATTTTGGATGCATATTGTATGAAACACCCTAGCTTTCATTAATATTCCAAATGTTTAGACCTTGGGTTACATTAAAATCAAAATGTATTAATCCATTTTCCATTTTAGTCTCTGTCAGGTCGACCAGGACCCAACGGTATGACTGCTTGCAAGATAGCATGAGATGGACAAGACCTGACGACCCACTACTGTCAAACAACGCGGGTCATGAGCTAGCCCGACCCGCACTGTTCTCCTTCCTTTTGATGAAGGAGAAGCCGCGTTGGGGATTTAGGGTTTCAGGGATATTTGCAGATGCATTTAATGGATCAAAAAAAACATAAGCTTGAGCTCTACCAGTTGGGACTAAAATCTCTAATTGGTATACATCCTAGCAGAAATCCCCATATTTAAAACCAAATTCTAGGGCTTACTTTGGAGGATTAATCATCCCTCCACAGTCAATCATTCGAGTTGGCTAAACTCTCAGCACCTTTCCTAGGTCAAGACCGACCCAAGGAATGCATCAACTGATTAAGAGATCAATAGGATCTCTAGAATCTTAATATGGCTCGAGCACTGTACCCCACTGTATAGGCCTAAGCCGATTGTTCTTCAATCAGGTTCAATCAAACCCAATCGATGCTAGCAATTGAGCTAGAGTGATTCGAGATTACAATTAGTAATGTTAGATGTAAGCACAAAGAGTTCAATACTCTGGTATAAGAGTACCTGAGCTGAGGGGAAAGATTGGCAAACTGTAGTGGCTGGAAGCACACCCAAGGCTCAATCTAATTGCTGGAGCTTTTATGAGTGGCTGGCTAACTCATGGGGACTCTAACACAGAGTCACACCCACTGTGGTGTTGAGAGCTGGTCTAAGAAGCTGCTGAGCCAATTGGTTGCAGTGGTGAGAAGCTTAAGTAAATGTTGGGGAAAATGGTAGCTATTCAGTGAGCCAATAAGCTCACTAAATCAATTTGGAGCCCTTTAAATAATAGGGGGGCCAGGGGAGGTCAAGCTAAAACTGGTAGGCCCAACCCAGAAATCAGCCTCCCAGCTACCAAATGAAGCGGGACAGGGCCAATTGGCTCGATGGAAATCCCTTCCCAAACTAGCAATAACAACAATGTCTGTCCAACATGGAAAGAGGAGTGGGGGACAAGACCTGGCGTGGATGTACGAATAAATCTCCTATGTCGAGCGCTAGAGGCTTCGAGACGACGATGAGTAGTAATGGCTAACTTGAGGACCATCTGATAGATCAAGTGCGAAGGCAGAACAGTCTTGATTCCACGAACTGTAATGGCCGATTGCGGAAGGAATCCAGGTCATTGGATCACAGGCACGATCTAACGTCTGAAAATGAGCACGACTAGATTTAATTTTGGCCGCCTGATCCGCGAAAGCGAACACCTTTGATGCACTAGATCGGGCGCTGTGTTTACAGGGCACCACAATGGATCATCCATGGTTTGCACAACAGATCAGGGCGATCTGACGACCGTTGGAGGCTTGTAATGCAATTATTTGAAATTGCAATCCCTTATGTGCAATTTCCCCAATTTAATTTTAATTGAATTATGACCTAAAGGACTTCTAAAAATTCTCAAATTTTTATCACTAGTTAATTTGAGGGTGTGAAATTCAAAAATATAATCAGAATTTGATTTGGAGATCAATTAATTTAGCTAATTTTTAAGTCACTAAATTCGCTATTTAGCCAATTGCTCTATATGGATTTTCATGAATCCCAAATTTTTAGGATTTGGTGCTAATGAGGTTTAGAACTTAATGGCACAAGGTTTTAAACATAATTAAACACAAATTAAAAATGGTAACAATCTAGGGTTATTTTACAATCTGATGCAGCATGTTAACACGGTTGTGACACATGGCTATGCTAAAAGCATGAAGACTTAATGTTTTAATTTTGTATATATTTTATTTTAATTTTTGTCATGCATAAGAGCTTGGTCCAAAAATATGTGTTAATCTTGATGATAGTAAGTATGAGTTGAATTGGTCTCTTAATAGTGAAAGATATTTTAGTCCTTATGAGGGGGTAGACTTGTGATATATTTATAGTTTTTAATATAATTTGGCATGCTTTATGAAATTATAAATAATGCTCCAAACCTCTTATATCAAGACAAAATTGAATGTCACTTTTGTACAAAAATTTGGCTTGAGAGCTCTAGGTTTTGGTGTGGATAATCAAAAATCTGTCGGTACACATAATTGACGGGCTCCAGGGTGTGCGAAATCTTGAAGACATCAAGTGCGCATAACCTTAATCAATATTATCTCTTTTTTTATTATTTTATTTATTTCCTCGTTGCTCAATCAAATACTTTTCATTAAAATTTGCTTCCATTTCATCAATCAAACACCCCACCAACGAAACATACTCAATCCCCGATGCCCTCCCACTTTGGTGTTCATAATTCCCTTAAAGATCCATCAAATATTCTATTAAAATATTCCCTTGATTTCTAGCATTCTCATAAACATCTTATCAAAGTTTGATCCAAATTGACTTCATTTGGCACACCAAACAGCTTTTGAAAGTTGAACGGTTGCTTACGCACGCATAATATTCTTCTTCAACTTTGTACCGCCTCAAAGATTTGCTTTAAGTGTGCATTAAAGCAGAAGAATTACATGTGTATCTCTCAGTGCACCACATGACAATAAATTTAGGATTGTCTAATTAGAACATATGAAGCACATTTAATGTCCATGAGTGGCTTTCAAAACATATACGGAGTCCATCACATTCAAAATATATACAAGTCTTATAAATATTTGAGCTGCCTAACATACCTTAGAAAAAAAATTTTCAAAAATGAAGAAATCTTAGAGTATTTTGCAGTCTTCTAAAAGGTTAGGACTCTAAGGTCCAAGCAAAAATGAAAATAAAGGATTTAAGAATATATTTTCATAATTTATTTTTGGGTTCTCAAGTGCTTATGAGAAATTGTTAGTAAAACACAAAGAAATTAAAGAAGATTGAAGAAGGCATTGAATCAACATCGAAGATATAAGCGGCAGAGAAAGCATAGATAAAGAAGAACCCTCCTACATCATCAGATTATATGATATTAATACTGCTAATAATAATAGTAGATAATGAGAAGAAGGCCACATCTGAACAGAGTGCTTAAGACTCAAAAACCAAAGGAAAGATATAAGCTAACTTAGAGAAAAGAGAACCAAGGAAAGGTGAAAAAATAAAAGGAAGATCTATAAGAATTAAGCTTTTAGGGAAACTCCAAATCTAAGAGCAATACAGAATCAAAAGAAGAAGAAGCAAGCCAATACTTAATGGCAAGAAGTCAAGATGAAGCAAGCTTAAAAGTAATAGTAAAAAAATCAAAAAAAGCTTTTAAAAAGAGCTAAAGTAATCTGAATTCTTCATTGAGTTGTAAGAAAATGACTTACAACCCTCAAAACTCAATTTAAAAATTTTGAATCCACAAATATTATTGAATCAATTGAAGTTCTATAATTAAAAAGTTTGAGATTGAATAAGAAATTTACTGAACTTTTTGTGTATGAAAATCATAAGAAAATAAACTAAATGAGTATGAAACTAGATAAAGGATTAATCAATTAGCAAAAATTAGAAAGATAAATAAATCTATTTAAAGATAGTACTAATTAAGCAATTTTATGCTTATGGGCTATTTGGTCTTGTATCTTCAATGTGCCAATCAAATAAAACTAGGAATTTTGCATTATTACATTTAAATAGGAAAAAAATGAGCCCAATCAAATTTGGGCTTTTTGGAAGCATGCAAGGTTTTGAGGCAAAAACGCTTGCAAGCATTTAGCGTAAGTTTGCCCCCTCCTTCGGTTGCCCCTTAGGACCACCACAGCTTGTAGGTTCGCCTCTTTGAGCTAGTATTTTAGGAAATCGCCCATCTCCTTGGCAAGGTTTTTCATTAATAACAGATACTTCTTAGATAGCATTAGTTACTTCTGTACAAAAGAAATTTTATGCCTTTAATCTTATATACCTCTGACCTCTAGCATTATCAACAATTTTAATGAAAAAGCATTGTAATGTGAAAAATAGAAGGTCAACTTTATCATGGGCTTTAATCTAGGCAAGAAGCATACCTTCAAAGTCTTATTGGAGTCTATGCAGAAATCCTGGAAGCTTATGGGCTCTTTCTCCATATTCTATTTGAATGATAACTACTATCTTGTTAAGTTAACTTGTAATGAGGATGCTTATTCTTATTGGTGGCCCTTGAATTTTATTCCATCGGCATCGACATTTTCATCATTCCTCGTATGGTTAAAAATTCAGGAACTTCCATTACATCTATGGTCTGATTTGATCATTTTTAATAGCAAGTGCTATGAGTATTTATGTGATGCCCCGAGTTAACCATCGATGGGTAACCCCAGGCATTAACTAGAGATAGCCCATCATAATCCATCATCAACTCAACACTCATGCTGAGTTGAATGGATCATATGAACTATCTCTGATTACTTTATCTGAGGACAAATCCTTAAGTTAATTATAATTTTTATCTCAAGTATTAGTTGCCTTAACCTTATGCATTGGCAACGTATTTAATTTGTAAGAATCATCAATGAATATGAGATAAGACTAATAATAGAAAGATCACATCACAATACTGAGTTTAAGATAGTATAAAATCAAAATGCAGAAGCTAAAAATTCATCCATTATATTCATCACAAAAGCTAAAACAAACATTTGTCTTAGAAAAGAAAATCAAAATACATCCAGAGTTTTATAATTATTACAGACCAAGATTTAAATGTTCAGTAAGATAAACGCTCTCATCTCACCAACATAAATAATAAATCTTAGAACTAGATCAATAATCCTATGATGGCGGTTCCTCTGCCCCCTTCTGAAGCTCTTGAACTTCCCCAAAGGTAGGCTCCTCAAACTGCTCCAAACATAATATGTTAGTTTCATATGATATGGCCCTAGCCAGAAAAAGAGAAATCTTATGTAAAACAATTAGTCTAAGTACATTTTAGGCTAACTACAAATCTTCTTATTACTTAAAAGATATTACTCAACAACAGAAACAGAAATAAAATATATAGTGAAACTAAAATAAACTGCATAAAACTGAAAGTAAAGTTGTAGCTTTATACCAATGTTGCTGAAATAAAACCACAATTAAAACTAAATAATACTAAAATAGAATAAAAGTGATATAAGACAAAATAACTAGAAGTAAAATGGCAACTGAATAAAGTGTTGAAAATGACTTAATATATGCCGAACTGAATATGCCATTGAGTATACTGTTGAATATGCCATATGTATGGATAACCTTGATGCTAGAACTGCATCCCACTGATCCTTGGTGTGCTCTAAATCTCTCACTAACAGATCCTAGGTGTGCTACCGATCACACCGCTAATGAAATGTTATGCTTATGCAATTCATGTTATGCCAAAATTGAGAGAATTAAACGATCAAAATCCAGAAATCTCAACTAACAAAAAACTATCTCTTTTATGGTCTAACTATTTTATCTTGATACTTCCTAATATGTATATTCATTCCCATGCCACATATTTCATGAGTTTATTCATGAAACCTATATACATACATTTTGGATCCTGATTATTCTAAGCCTTACTACATATTGATCAAATTATTGCCATTAATCAGCTAATTTCATTATCGAATCCTAAATCAAATTCTAACTTAACATAAGTTAAGAGTGCATACATACAACTAGCATGTTCCAAGAAAAATGAATTTGGATTCTTAGGTTGCTTAGCTGCATTTATCCCTTATCCCTATGCATAGGGATAGGAGACATACATCCTTTCATAGTTTATTCTCCCAAACTAAGGTGTCCAAACCTAACATATACTAGGATTGAGAT
The DNA here is from genome assembly GCA_016760335.1 of Gastrodia elata. Lineage (NCBI taxonomy): Eukaryota > Viridiplantae > Streptophyta > Magnoliopsida > Asparagales > Orchidaceae > Gastrodia > Gastrodia elata. The sequence continues at coordinate 41,654,853 of CM028671.1, read as the reverse complement.
GTTTATTCTGAAACAAATTGTACTTATCTAATTACCTAGGATAAGACATAATCTCTTTTGTTCTTTAGATGGCAAATCAACCAATTCCAAAGCCAAAATGAAAATCAATTCAAGATTATAGATATGCACTTCATTTTCTTATGATAATCTTAATATTATCACTAAATTAAGTTCGAAGCAAACTTTTTTAGGTTTCAAAAATTTTCAAAGCTATAGATGATGTTATAATAATTCTAAGCTCACATGTAATAATCATATAAAGACATCATCTAGATTTACTACCACAAAATGTAAGTTCAGTCTAACTCTCACTTAAGTTTAACTACAACAAGAAGTAGGTTCAAACCCTTGGATTCACTTGATAAGTATAAGGTTCTATCACAAAGTATTTCAATTAAGCCATCCTACCTCTATGATTTAGTTTAACTATGGTTCTTTAATCTCATGACGACTGCTTAATAAGCTTTCTTATGATAGTTCTAACTCCTAATGTTAAGGTGATTATTAACAAAATATAATATATTTTTAAGATTCTTTGAACCCTTACAATTATCACTTACTAACTTGAATTAAGTGTTACACACATAAGGATGTCGATTTTTATACTTTACACTATTTCCTGAAGGGTTAATATTACTTTGAACCTTATTAACAACTCACCTATTTATAACCAGAATTGGGGTTTAGGCTATTAAATTACCAATGGCCTTAAATGAAATCTATGAGGGTTCTTAAGCACTTAACTCACCGATTCGTGGGATGAATATACTGATTTAAGGTCTATTAATAGATTTTAGATTTCATTTATCTAATTATTCAAATTAAGGGTCCTAAAGTTCATTTTATGAAATTGAGTTCAAGAGTGAAATTTCTCAATCCCAAGCAACTCCTTATTGCCTAGTAAGAGCATAAACTGTAACAAACTAGAATTGGCCAAGTGATTTGCATAATACTTGTTAATTAAGGTTTTGAGCTAATTAAAAGTGATTAGCAAATTAAACTTCCTAAAATGAAATATTAAGTTATATTTAAGTTCTACATTATCTAATGAATCATTAGGCTCTTTAATTACTAAAATTAGAACATAAATAAATTTAATATTCACTAATCAAAGTTTAAGAAGATTAGTGAGTGATTAATCTAATTAAGTAAAGAAAAATATTTCTATTTCCATAATTAAGTTCTCTTTTGCCAAAGGAAAAGAATGAGACCTTAATCATGCAATTTGGCCTAGATTTAGCTAAATATTCACTAATTCATTTTAAAGAAAATTAGGGATTAATTAAGAAATCTAAAACCATAAACTCAACTATTACTGTAGATTAATGTTCTTCATATTTTCCTAATCAAAATGGTATATAAGATCACTAAATTTGGATGCATATTACTTGAAAAATTGCAAACCTAGTTTTTATTTAGTTATATATAGTTAGACTTTAGGTTTCATAAAAATCAAATCACATTATTTAATTTTGGCTCTCAAGTTCTGTCAGGTCTGATACTTGGTTGGCTTGCTTAAAACAGAACCATTGGGGTCGACCGAGACCAGATGACCTGCTACTATCGAACATAGCGGGACATGGGTGGCCCGACCCACCATGTTCTTCTTCATCTCAACGAACGAAGAACTCATATCAAGAGCTTAGGGTTTCATAGAAACCCTAAATTCCTAATACATAGAACCTTCTAATTTGCATACAATTGATTACAATCTTCCTAGGGTCGATTTCTACGCATTGGAACCTGAAGCCCTATCTAGGGTACACTCGTTTACTCAATCCTAATTTCATAATTTCCCAACTTCTCCCTCTACACTCGAACAATTGGGCTGGTTAATCTCCCAGCACATTCTCTGGGTCAAGGTTGACCCAGGGGATGCCTTAACAGGCTAGGAGATCAATGAGATCAATGGAACCCTATTGGGGGATCAGGCACTATATGTAACAATCCTATGTATTTAATCTAAGCTAAACTAAGTCCTAATTTTTGTTCTATTAGACTTAAGTTGTCTTTAGAACTTAACCATAAAATTTTGGGATCCATTAGACCTCAATTGGATTAATTGTCTATTTTGCCAATTATTTGACATATAATAATTAACTAGATTAAATTTATCTCCAAATTTAAATATGATTGTATTTTTGAATTTCTCACCCCCAAAATTGTTAAGGGTAAATTTATGAAAAATTTTGGAGATTATTCGGACTTAAATTAGAATTAATTTATTATAGAGATTTATATTAAATAAAATAATCATTAATTTGTTTCTTTAATTTAATGGTTGATCGATTTAGAATGACGAAGAAGATCTGAGTGTACAAATTGATCCAAACATGAGATCAGCTGAACTGTGTCCCTCACTAGCTTGGATCCTTCATCAACTATCGGATCGCATTTGCAATCCTGTGGACAAGAGCGCCCCCTCGTTTAGTAGTTACGAATCAGTGCATCAAAGTAGTTCTGCATAAACAGTCGAGCAATCAGATGACAAAAATAATCCCAAGCCCTATAGAGCTTTGTTCCCAATCACTCTCATGCAGGATGGTCCCCCCTCTCGACAGCCCATGATCTGTTGATGATGGAAGTACAAGAGATCTCCTCTGTCTCCCATATCTGCTGAATGTAATAGCTTGATGGCCTAAGGAATTTAGAGCTTACCCTTACCAGGCCAGACCCTACTCTTCCCTTTGATTGGACTGGCCATGAGTTAGCTTGAGTGCCCGATCACTCCCTTATGGCTATAAATAGCACTAAAATTGCCACAATGAGCTCTTTATTCATAGTGCTTCCTTCTAAGACCCTACCTACAAGAGTTCACCTGATATTCCATCTACTCGTTCTCACTCAACTTCTCATTTCCTAGTCAATCTTCTCAGTGTGTTCAGTGGGTGTAGTCTGGTGTTTAGACCCCAATTGAGGTGTAGTCAATCTAAGAAGCTCCATCATCATCTCTTTATTCATAATAATATCTTGTAAGCAAGCAATCTACACAAGTTCTTCAGCTAGGTACTCCTCTACCCCATTGAGCTGACTGAGCTCAGTGTCTAACCAAAGATAATCAGTTATTTGCTATATTGTGTTGAGAGTTTCCTTGGATGATTAGGCTATTAGTTATTTCAGGTTTGGAATGCTAAGCTCAGTCATGATTGTGAGAATTCATTATCTTGACAGAGCTATAATCTAGTGGTAGCTAAAGTTCTTCTACTAGAATTTTAGCTCTCTAGTCCGCTGCACTTTCTTTCGTAATTGCATGTCAAGTAATACTAAAAGCGAATGCTGAATCCTTGAGCATTGGGATTGGCCATGATCGATCGAATCAATAGATCAAGTTGGCCATGGATGGCCATCCCAAGCACCTGATCACTCCCTCAGGGTTATAAATAGCCTTGAGATTGCTATAGTGAGATTCTTGCACACTATGCATCCTTCTAAGACCCTAGCAGTAAGTGCTCACTTATAATTCCTTATACACATTCTCAATCGACTTTGCATCTCCTATTTAATCTTCTCGGTGTATACAATGGGTGCAGTCTTTTGTTTAGACCTTCAATTGAGGTGGAGTCGATCTAAGAAACTCTTGGATCATCTCTTAGCCCCTGATCATCTCGCATCAGCAAGCGGTCTCTACAAATCCTCCAACCAAGTACTCCTCTACCCCATTGAGTTAAGTGAGCTCAATGTCAATTGATTCCTATTCAATTATTTGCTACTCTTGGGTTGTGAGTTTCATTGGACAATTAGGTTATTAGTTATTTCAGGTTTTTTTACTGAGCTCAGTTCAGATAGCAATAATTCACTATCTAGACAGAGCTACTATCCAGTGTTGGGATATAGAGCCATTAAAATAATCATGGAGGTGCTAATAGAGCTCAGGTGGGCTTTCAAGAGGTTCCAATGTAATTCGAGATAAGTTGGAGAAGTTTAGGTACTGCAGCGTGCCATAGCATGCCCTGATGCATCGTAGTGCACCATGACGCCTAGCATCTAGAGACAGGGGAACTACAGCGCACCCTAGTGCCAGGTAGTTTAGAAACTATGATGCTATAATGTGCCCTAACACCAGCCATTCCATGGATTATGGCTCTGTAATGCTCCCTGGTGTTAGCCACCCAAAACCGAGGTGCAACAACGCACTGTATTGCTAAAAGGTTTCAGCTCCGGTTTAGGTGCTACCCTTAGTATTTCAAGGGGTATTTTGGACCATTTTGGGTCTAAATGGTGCCTAAGTTCTTAGGAGAACATTATGGAGTGTTGACATGTGGTTGGAATAGGATTTTGCATGTTGTAGAGGCTAATCAGGTGGTGGATGCTACTCCTCTCCCTCAACCTAGAGTGACAGCTAGAAGTTTTAAGAGAAGAAGAAATCAATCAGGAGACTGTGTAAGTGGTATATCTTTTTTAGTTGTATAAAGATGAAGCTTTCAGTAACTCTGTAATCTTTTTGACTCATAGGGGAAATTTTTTGTGTGGTATGGCTCCGTTGTTTTTCCTACCATTGGATTTTTTACGTAAAAATCCTTGTGTTTAGATGCTTGTGGCTGATGTTGTGTATGTGATGTGACTTTTATTTTACTTGTGCTTGGTTTATTTTATTTATTGCTTCATAACCATGAACCTAACTCGATCCTTACCCTCTAGCCAAAAATTACTTCTGCTGCATGCTCACAATAAGTGGTATCAGTAAGAGGTTCTTCTTACTATTCTTGTTATTCGATGGTTTACATTTTTAGTGAGAGTAATGGCCAATCAAATGAGACACAATATAGGGAAGTTCAATGACACTAATTTTACTTATTGTAAAATACAAATGGAGGATTTTCTCTACAAGAAAAAGTTGTTTTTACCACTCACTGAAGCTGATAGGAAACCGGCCACTATGTTCAATTAAGATTGGGAGGTTCTTGAAAATATTGCATTGGGTTTGATTCATCTTTCATAGCCTTCTTATATTGAATTTAATATTATTATTGAGAAAACTATTGTAGACCTCATGGATGCTCTAGCAAGGATGTATGAGAAACCTTTGGCTTCTATTAAAGTTTTTCTAATGAAAATATTATTTAACATGAAGATAATGGATGGCTACTCAGTGACTAAACATCTGAATGGGTTCAACGCTATGACAAGTTAGTTGATTTTGGTGAGAATCAAGTTGATGATGAGGTTTGAGCTCTGTTATTCCTCTCTTCATTGCCGAATAGTTGGGATGAGGGGTTACATCCATCAACAACTCATCAAGAAATGCTTCATTGAAATTTGATGACATTGTCGGGCTGGTGCTGATTGAAGATGTACGAAAAAAATCCCATGGGGAGGTATCTACCTTAGCGTTAAATGTTGAAAGCTGAGGAAAATGTGTAGACCAAAGACATAACATAAACATGTCACTATCAAGATGGGAAAAATCAAGACCTAGAAAAGTAAAGCATGTTTGTTGGAATTGTGGAAATGAAGGTCACTTCAAAAAGGACTGCCCTATCTTGAAGAAGACAAGCTGTGGGAGAAAATATATGTGCCCCACAATGAATATCTCAATAGAAGAGGATCAGGATACATTGATCATGTCACTTATTATAACGGAGTCCTGGGTGGTGGACTCAGGAGCATCCTTTCATGCAACTACTATGAAGTGTGCCGTTAAGAATTACATCAAGGGTGACTTGGGGATGATGTATCTAGGAGATGACAAATCATGCGACATCATAGGTATAAGTTATATGGCTATCCAACTACCAAGGGGTGCAGTTTAGAAGCTCAAAGAAGTTAGACACTTAACAAGTCTAAGGAGGAACAGAATTTCAGTTTGCTAGCTAGCAAGGGAGAGGTACAATAAAACCTTTATAAAGGTCTCATTGATGGTCACCAAGGGTGCACTCATTATTGCACAAGGTAACATGGAAGGTACAATTTATTGATTCCAATGAAGCTGCAAAATAGGTAGATGTAGGTCTATGGCACTGGAGGCTTAGCCATATGAGCAAGAGAAGTTTAAAATCCCTACGGTCAAGGGGAAAGCTTTTAGAACTGAATTCACTAGGCTTGGATTTATGTGAAGATTGTGTACTGGGAAAGCAAATAAATGTTACATTCTCCAAATTTAGAAGAGAGATGAAAAGAAGGAAACTCAAGTTGGTGCATACAGATGTATGGGGGAAAACTCCTACTTCTTCCATTGGTGAAGCCACCTATTTTTTCACCTTTATTGATGACCATATAAAGAGAGCATGGGTTTATTTCCTATAATATAAATTTGATGTGTTTGATGTGCTTGGAAAGTGGTTAGCTTTGGTTGAGAATGAGACAAAAATAAATTTTAAGTTCTTAAAATTCGACAATGGAGGCGAATATTATTACAAATATTTCAAGAAGTTTTGTTCCTTGAGTGGAAATAAGAGAGAATTTACAGTTCCAGGAACACCATAGCACAATGGTGTTGCAGAACATATGAATAAGACGATCACAGACCACGTCAAGAGCATCAAATTGCATGCAGGTCTCCCAAAACTATTCCGGGTCGAGGTTGTTAATACTGCGATATACTTGATAATCAGGGACCTTTCATACCCCTAAATGAAGGGAATCCTGAAGAGGCCTAGAATGGAAAGGAGTTGAAACTAGACAGCCTCAAGGTATTTAACTATTCATCCTATGTGCATATTGATGCAGGATCCATGAGCAAGCTTGATGCAAAGGTGATCAAGTGCATATTTATTGAATATTATGTGGGCAAGTTTGAATATAAATTTTGGAACAATCAACTTCAAAAGGTTATTAGAAGCAGAGATGCCACTTCAATGAAAATGAGATGTACAAGGATTAATTTGGAGTTAGGACCATTTCCAAGATTGCTTCAAATAGTAAGCCCAAACTCATGGAAGTTGATGACAATGTTGAGCTAATGGAGCATGTACAAGAATATTTTCAAAATGGTGTTGAAGAAAGTGAACCACAAACACCCAAATTATGGAAATCTACAATAGTCATTAGATTGCCAGAAAGTACTCTCTTTCTTTATATTATCTATAGCTAACAGATAGTGGTGAACCAGAAAGTTTTGAAGAGGTGCTTCAAGTTGATGATTCAATCAAGTGGGAGGCTGCCATGAATGATGAAATGGCATCACTCGTATCAAATGGGACATGAGAGTTAGGAACTCTACTATTTGTAAGGAAATTCTTCAGAACAAGTGGGTTTACCGGTTGAAGAAGAACTGAATGGGAGCAAATGCTACAATGCGAGGAGTATAGAAAGGGCTTTCGGCAGCAGTAGCATAGAGTTGACTACAGTGAGATCTTTACCCCATTTGTGAAGATGATAACTATCAGAGTAGTACTGAATATTGTTGTAGTTAAAGATTTGTACCAGGAGCAAAAAGATATAAAGATCATGTTTCTTCATGGAGAACTAGAAGAGGAGCTACATTTGGAACAATCGGAGGGGTACAAGGCTCAAGAAAATGAAAAAGCAGAACTGTAACAACCCTAGACTATAACTTAGCTTAACCATAAGCTACTCATGTTCTTATTTTAATTTGATTACATTTAATAGATCATTAAAAGAAAATTTTGAAGATATGGGATCAATCAGATCTGTCTAGGCCAATTGGGTTTTTTTGCCAATTTAGGTGCCATAATTAATAACAAAAATATTTTAATCTCCAATTCGAAATCTGATTGTATTTTTGAATACCTTACCCCCAAATCAGCTAGGGGTGTGAATTTGGGAATTTTTGTAAGTTATTTAGGTCATAATTGAATTTAATGTAAATTGGAGAAATTGCAAATTATGGTTCCTGACATTTCATATTTGCAATTTTACCTTTAACCAATTTAATCATTCGGGATCCGTTGTGCGTAGTGCGAGCAATCCGCTGCAGAGCCTAGGTCATGCGATGGCGAAGCCCCACTCCATCTAACTGTCAAACCCACAATCCTACGGCTTGGATTCGGATCCGCAGAAGCACATATCTGCCGTTTGATCCACCCCGTGGATCCTATGGCTCGGATCGCTTCCACGATCAACTGTTAGGATCCGAAGGATCTAAGCCATTGCGCTTTTCCGATCAATCAATCAGATGGTTGCGTGATGACTCGACACTGTGGACCTTCTTCCCCACTCATCTGTGTCCCAGACCGAGGGGATCTCTCATACACTGATAATAGTCTCTATCCCCCACACCTCCTTTCCACCTAAAAAAAGCTATTGGGGTTCTTCCTTTAACAATTAGGTGACCCAATCGGGCCCTGTGGCCCGACCGAGCTCAATTTAGAAATTTAAGGGCTCGACAATGGCCGAAGCTCTTGAGCAGTCTCTAGCCCATCCCTCTGCCTCTAGAACTTTCACTTCCACTGTTGAGGCTATAGATAGCCTTAGTAGTCCTTCCGTGAACCGTTTGCTCATCAATTGGATCAAATTTTTCAATTTCCTAAATCCTCCATTACCAGTAAATCTCTACTTTTCCCAATGATCCAGCTTTTGCCAGCAGCATTTTGACGGTGCGTCCTAAAGTTTAGGATTCTTAGCTCTTCTCTGAAGCTCAATAGCATCTAAAATTCTCTCATCCGATTGAACTAGCCTCCCTCATCAACTGGTACCCCAATTGCTATGAAGAGCCAACTAGGCTTGACACATACCTTTTTTTGATTCGTAATTGCATTTTAAGACTAGATGAACTCATCCTGATCGATTCCAAGGCTTGAGCAGCCCTGATCGATCTTATCGATAGATCATGCTAGTTCTTCCCGCCCGGCTTGGGTCCAAGTAAGGACCCATTGATTGGGCTATTCCCAGACCTAGAGGGTGGAGGGCTTAATTTCTCCATCTCCTGGGGATGATGTAGGGATCGAGAGGGACTGAAAATGGTGGTATTTGGAAGAAGAATTGTCCCTCCACATCGAGTCCAGGGGCTGAGAAAATTCGAATAGGGTATCTGGGTTGGGGCCAATCCTTGATAGGGATTTTAGGCTCCATCGATGTGCCTTGGCATGAGGATAGAATCACATTTCATTCGAGGCCACGGCATAGCCTAGCGGCGCGCTACAGCGGACAAGTTTTGGGATCACTGTTCAATTAGTTTAATTATAGTTTAATAAAGTGAAAATTTACCCGCTGTGGTGCGCTGCGGCATGTTATATTGGATAAATTTTGTAGGATCACTGTTCAATTAAATCAAATATAGTTTGATAAAATAAAAATTCACCTGCCGCAACGCGCAGCGGCAGAGAAAGTTGCGTGACACTGTTCAATTACTTGTTTATAAGGTTTTAAGAAATTCACAAGAAATGATGCTGTGGTGCGCTGCGGCGTGCAAACTTGCGTATTACTGTTCAATTACTCATTTATATGGTTTAATGTATCCTTATCGATATGACGTTGTGGCGCGCTGTGGTGGGCCATGGCGCGCTGCAGCTGTCTTGTTCCAGGTCTGCAGTCTGCTTCCAGATAAGGCATTTTTAAGGGGACGTCATTGCGCGCTGCGGCATTTTTGTCCTGAATTTGGTAAATCAGCCCTTGCAGTCTGTTTTCTTCATTTTCCTAAAAAGACATCAATTTCTACTTGAAGTATAGGGAAATTTATGGTGATATGAATGTTTAAACACCATGTTTTTGCTACAAATTCTGGCTATATCAATAATGTATAGGTATTCAATGACTGAACACCCTCTCAACACTGTGATGAGCCAGCTGAGCTCAATGGGCATCAATTTTGATGATGAGGTCTGAGCTCTATTGTTCCTCTCTTCATTGCTGGACAGTTGGGATTGGATGGCTACAGCCATCAGCAATTTATCTTAAAATGCATCGTTGAAGTTCGACGACATCATTGGGCTTGTGCTGAATGAGGAGGTGCATAAGAGATCTCATGGAGAGGCATCTACCTCAGCATTGAATGTTGAGAGCATGGAAAGACATGATGAGATGAGACATAACAAAAATTGGTCAATGTCTTTATGAGGAAAATCAAGACCCGGAAAGGCAAAGCCGGATTGCTGGAACTGTGGGAAGGTAGGTCACTTCAGAAAGTACTGCCCTACCCTGAAAAAGCCAAGTGGTAATGTAAAGATGATGAACCCCATTATGAATATTTCAGCTGATGAAGATTAGGATGCATTGATCCACTCACTTGTCAACTCGGAGTCCGGGGTCGTGGACTCGGGAGCATCATTTCATGCAACTCCAACGAGGAGTCCTTCATGAGTTACACCAAGTGTGACTTGGGGAAAGTATATCATGGGGAAGATAAGGCATGCGACATCATTGGCAGATGTTATGTGGATGTTAAGATACCTAGTGGCGCAGTTTGGAAGCTCAAAGATGTTAGACATGTGCCATGTCTAAAGAGAAATCTGATCTCAGTGAACTAGTTAGCCAAAGAGGGCTACAACACTTGTTTCACAGGAGATTCATGGAAGGTCACCAAGGGTGCACTTATAATTTCATGGGAAAATATGAAAGTTACACTTTACTTGATCAATAAATTGTCTGATACTATTTTAACTGCAAAAGGATAGATGCACATCTATGGCACCAGAGGCTTGGCCATATGAGTGAGAGGGGGTTGAAATCCCTGTAGTCAAAGGGGAAACTCCAAGGACTAAAGATAATAGACTTGGATTTTTGTGAAGACTGCATGTTGGAAAAATTGAAGAAGGTTTCATTCTCCAAAGTTGGAAGGGAGCTAAAAAGCAAGAAATTGGAGTTGATGCATACAGATGTATGGGGACCAGCTCTTACATCTTCCATAGGTAGAGCTACATACATCATCACCTTCATTGATGATCATACTAGGAAGGCATGAGTTTACATTCTAAAACATAAATCTGATGTGTTTGAAAAGTGGTTAGCTTTGGTGGAGAATGAGATGGGATTAAAGCAGAAATACTTATGGTCTGATAATGGCGGTGAGTAATGTGATAAGGAGTTCAAGTAGTTCTGTGCATTGAGAGGAATTAAGAGGAGTTTACAGTCCTTAGAACACCACATCAAAATTGTGTTGCAGAATGAATGAATAGACAATCACAGAAAGATCCAGGAGCATGAGATTGCATGCAGGTCTCCCAAAGTAGTTCTGGGCTGAACCTGTTAACACGGCTGTATATTTAATCAATAGGGGACCTTCCATACCCTTGAATAAAGGGATCCTCAAGGAAGCTTGGAGCAGAAAGAAGGTGAAATTGAACCACCTAAAGGTATTTGATTGCTCATCCTATGTGCATATTGATGTAGAATCTAAGAGCAAACTTGATGCTAAGGCGATCAAGTGCACATTTGTTGGATATGGCACGGGCGAGTATGGTTACAGATTCTGGAACAATCAGAACTAGAAAGTCATTAGAAGTAGGGATATCACTTTTAATAAAAGTGGGATGTACAAGGATTGTATGGGAGTCAAGGCTAATTCCAAGGATGCTTCAGATGGAGAACCCTGGCACATAGAGATTGATAACAGTATTGAGCTAGATGCTGGAGAACATGAAGAAACTCTGGAGGGTGCCAATGTTGAATCACAAACACCTATATTAAGAAGATCAACAAAAGTCTCTAGACTTCCATATATGTACTCTCTATCCATATTTTATTTGTTATTAATGGATAGTTGTAAACTAAAAAGCTTAGAAGAGGCATTTCAAGTTAAAGATTCAATCAAGTGGGAGGCTGCCATGAATGATGGAATGGCATCACTCATGTCAAATGGGACATGGGAGTTGGCACCCTTACCCGTTGGGAAGAAGGCTCTTCAGAACAAGTGGGTTTACCGGGTGAATGAAGAGCCAAATGGGAGAAGCTTAACAAGACAAGACTTGTAGTAAGGTGTTTCTAGCAAAACCATGGGGTCGACTATAGTGAGATATTTGCCCCAATTGTGAAGATGACAACCATTAGGGTTGTGCTAAATATTGTTGCAGTTGAGAATTTACATTGGAGAAAATGGAGGTTAAAACTGCATTCCTTTATAGAGAACTAGAAGAGGATCTATACATGCAACAGCCTGAAAAGTACAAGGCTCGAGAGAAAGGAAAATCTGAGCTAGTGTGTAAGCTTAAGAAGAGCCTCTATGGTTTAAAGCAGACGCCAAGGAAATGGTACAAAAGATTTGACAAATCCATACTAGAATTAGGGTACAAGAGAAGCCAGGCAGATCACTGTTATTACATAAAGTAGTGTAAGTCCTCATATATCATTCTATTGCTATATATGGATGACATGTTGATCGCAGGATCAGATATGGAGGAGATAAGGATACTGAAAGAAATGATGTCAAAGGAGTTTGACATGAAGGACTTGGGGCCGGCCAAGTAGATTCTTGGAATGAGAATCAATATGGAGAGATTTGCATGAATAATGAAGGTGCTGTAGAAGGAATATGTTAAAAAGGTGCTAAGAAGATTCATTATGAATGAAGTAGCTAGTGGGCACTCTCCTAACAAGTCACACTTCAGCTTATCGAAAGAATAGATGCCGAAGTCTAAAGAGGTGAAGGAACATATAATGAAGGTTCCTTATGCTTCAGTAGTTAGGAGCTTGATGTATCCATTGATCTGTACAAGACCGGATATTGCCCATCTAGTGGGAGTGGTCAGAAGGTTCATGGGAAACCTAAGGAAGCACCATTGGGATGCAGTCTAGTGGATCCTAAGGTATTTGAAAGGTATAGCAGGCAAAGCTTTATGCTTTGGAAGATCTGACATTATCTTACAAGGCTGTGTAGATTCAAACCTTGCAGAAGATGTTGATAATAGGAGAAGCACTACAGGTTATGTGTATATATTAGGAAGTGCAGTGATGAGATGGATCCTTAAGCCACAAAAAATTGTTTTGTTATCTACCATCGCAGCATGCCCAGGTGGTCCTTACTTGAGAACTGAGGCACTATGGTGCGCCTCAGCAGCCAACAACCGAGTAGCAGATGCTGCAGCGCACTGCAGCAAAAATTGTCGCTACAGTGTGCCATAGTGGAAATCGGTGCTATAGCACACCACAACGAATCAGCGAGACCATCCCAAGATACAGGCACTAAAGTGTGCCACAGTGGGCTCAATTCGAGGTGTGGGCGCTACAGCGCGCTGCAATGGTCTCAACTCAAGATTGCGAGCGCTACGGCACGCCGTAGCGCCAGGAAAAAATCTACACGATCCAGGTTATGCCCTAAGCAAATTGGATGTCATTTTGGATATTTTAGGGCCCATTCTTTTTAGTTAGGTACTTAAGTAAATAGGTTGAGAGGAAAACCTAAGTGTTGGAACCTTATTTTGGAGGCTAAGGCTGATGTGAGGAGAAGAGCCCTAGGCTAAACCCTAAGGGAGTTGCAGTGCAAGTTAGCCCTTGCATGTTCAAGGAGATACTTTAGGTGGTGGCTGCTTCCTCTTCTCTCCATATTAGAGTAAGAGCTTGAGTATTTGTGCTAATGTGATAAGCTCTTTGTAACTTTGTAACCTTCAATTATTTCTAGTGAATTTTCTTGTGGTGTGGCTCCGTAATTTTTTCCATTCTAGGGTTTTTCAATTATTTCTTTGTGTTTGGATGTTACTTTATGTGTTGTGATTTTTAGTCTTGTGACTTTGTGATTTCTGAGATTGCTTGGTAACCGTCAACGCAACCCCGATCCTTAAATTTCTGAGTGCCCTTTTTCTCAAACTGCTTCCGCTGCGGAATAGGGCGTGCTGCAGAGTATGTTCAATATTATGTATCCTTAATTAGGGACTAAATGGCAATCTTTAGAACCAAAATTGTATAATTTTAAGGTATTCAATTATTAGGACTAAGAGGTTACTTTCTACTTAATGGAGCTCCATTAGGACTATTATTAAGTAGTTACTAAAAGGTGTCCCTAATAGTAAGAGATACTAGAACCTTTAGATTTCTAATAGGCTTGAAGTTTGGTTAAAATATTAAAAAGAGCTTAAGCATATAATAGGATGTTAGAAGATGCTAAGTTAGTTTGAATAAAGTGAATTTTAGAATATAGTTCAAAGGCATCATAATTTGAGAATAATTATAACTTAGAGTTAACCATTGTAAGATTGTGCTTAACAAATATAAATGATTTGTAGTTAAATTAGATTGAGAAGCAATCAATTTGATAAATCCATAAGCTCACATTTAACAATTATGATTGAATCATCATTAACTTAGGATTTCAATAGTATATATTTTAACTCACATATCTATAAATTATTTTGTCACTATATATAAAACTTAATTAAATCATGATTTGTCAAAACTCACCTTATTATATTATATATGTTAAGTTAACTTAGGGATCTATGATATCTAAGTTAATTTAGAGGCATGATTAGTTTCAATCATTATAATAGATAATTAAAAATAGAAAACAAAGTGATATCATGTAGTTTGCAATAATTTGATAAATTCTTCAAATGCTTCATCATATTGAGATCAAATCATTAAAATCATACATTAAGACATTGTGCATAATAATAAATGCTTAAATATGCTTCAGAGGGATTTATATGATAGATTATAGTACATCTATAATTATGCCTGGGCAGACTATTAGTGTGTCAGGAGACCACATGTGATGGCCGCCTCTTAACCGTCATTGAGTAACATATCCATGGCATTAATCTGAAGGTGAGCAAAATCTTAGCAAAAGCATAAGTAAAACAGTACAGAAGATAAGAAAAAAGGTATACAATATCATCCACATCTATCCATTCACATACAATATAGAACATGCAGAAAATAATAAGGCAATTCATTTACTACATTTGAATTTACATAAGGACAACAGAAAGATTACTATCAACCATTTCTTCTTCTTTGTAGTACACCAACCTCACTTGACTTCTATTGCAAGCACACCCCCAAGCACAAAGTTTGAGCTAAATCCTAATGTTGCCATATGTATATATATGATAGGGCCAAGTCAACAAAAGAAAAATAATATATTATACTTATAAAGTCTAAGCACAATTAAGCTAAAAAAAATGTATTATTGCATTTAAAAGATATATTTAATAAAATAATAAGATAGAAATCTAACTACATGAATACTATAAAATAATTGAAAGTATGAACTGTAAAAACTATAGTAAAGTAAAAGAATATTGAAAATTAAGGCTGAATATTGTAAATGGAAAAGATAATAACTGATTTGAAACTGAATAAATTATATGTAAGGATATGTTGTATGTCACTAAAATGAATGTATCTATATGTGCCACGGAACATAATGTCCAGATATGCAACCAATATATCACTGAACTACTATGAATCGTACGGACCAATGTCTATATATCCAGATGGGAATTCAGTACTAGTCATCCTGCAAATTCCATGATTGATATATATACAACATTCCGTAATCTATAAATCATCACTAATACTCATACATCATGCTTATGATCATGCTCATGCTTCTATGTTTATATGACTCAAAGCTCAAAATCCAAAAAATGATGTAAATTAGACAATGAATCAAGAGTCTCCATTATGCAAAATTCATCTAAATGAATTCTGGCTCCAAAATCTAATTTCAATAATTGGTTTCAATTAGAACTTTACTTAACATCATCAACTAGGAAGGTTGTATACACATAGTTGTATATTTCCAAGAAAGGTGAATTAAACACTTAGTTTGCTTATAACTGCACTTATCTCCATGCACAACGATAGGCGGTAGAACCGTGTCACAGTTTTTTCTTTAAATTAAGCTGTTAAATACCTAAATTACAAGCATACTTAGTGTTCTAAAGAGGGTGATTTAAAATACTTAGTTTGTTTATAACTGCACTTATCGCCATGCATAATGATAGGAGGCAAAACCCTATCACAGTTATTCCTTTAAACTAAAGATTCAATTTCCCTAAATATAACATATTAATAGTATCTTAAGAAGGGTAACTTTAGATACTTAGTTTGCTTATAACTACACTTATTGCCACACACAATGATAGAAGACCGAACCATATCACAGTTATTTATTCAAACTAAGGATCTAGTTCACTAATTATAGCACTCTTAGGATTGATTAATTTACTCTAAGTGGATTGTATCTGCCTAAGCCCACTGGATAGCACAAGATAAGTCTTACTTAGAGTGACTCACCAATACTAAATATTACTGGAGTGACCCAGCTCTATGGATCTACAACATTATACTCAGCCAACAATCTGAGTTACATCAATGCTATTTAATCAACATGGATTACCAAAACTTTGAATTTATGATTCAAATGGGATACATCCTATACAAGGTTTCAAGGATGTGACCAAGAGGTCACCTAATATAGGATACTACCACATGAAATAAATCTCATTCTAAGTAGTTTAACTGATTCTACCACAAGGATTTAAGATCAACTTCTAGGGTCAAGTAGGATCATCTAAGCTTCTACCTCATGATAACACAATAAGTCTTTCCTACCTCATGAGTTTATGATTAAGGCTAATATTATTATCACGTAAAACTTAATGTATGATCATCAAGATCTCACATATCTAAATACTTAATATAATCTTAAGGGATTATTCAGTAACTTATTTTGATCTGATCAGATAGGTGGCCCCATATAATCAAGTTCTATACTATAATTATCAGGTATAATCAAGAGTAATATTAAGATTTGATTTTGTAATAAATCAGCATAGTTTTAATATTATTCTTATGCTAAGAGTCTTGTATAAGAGAAAATCAAAAGATCTTAAGCTCAAGTTCAAATACTTAATCATACAAGTTCTTTTATTTCCTTATCACTTCTAGTTCAGTGAACTAAGATAAATATCAAATCAAATAGATTATTAGAATTATATCAGTCAAATTATCTTACAATCAGGTTGATTGATTAAGGGATTAAGAGTTTGGGTCTTAATTAGACAGATTTGGCATTAGCCCCTAACCTTATCAACTTAAGACCAATAGTTAAATTACAAATCAATGGCAAATCAAATGAATTATTGATTTATTATTGATGGCAATCTCAGATCTAAATCAAGTATAAATCATTTGATCAAGATCTTAGGATATCTTAAGTTTAATTAGGGATAAATGACAATTTATTGAAATTAAGTATTCATGATAGAATCAAAACACCTTAATCCTTTAGAATAACTTACAAAATAAATGAAAGTTCACATAAAATTTGAGAAAGTAAAAGCACAAAAATAACAATAAGAACTATGCAAGTGATGTACGCACTTAATATAGGACTATATAAATAATTTAATTTATTAGAACTAAATACAAGTTCTAAGTACTTAAGTACCTTACGCAAGCGATATGAGTCTACAATTTAATAGCTATTTGGGATGACACAGCACTCACAACACCTACAAAAATTGGGCAAAAATACAACTAAATGATAAATACTTATACAAGTGATGCTTACATTAAGCTAGCACGGACCCTGATGAATTTCATCTACCATAAGTTAAGGATAACATATTAGCCTACAACTTGATGGAGAGGAGTCTACAAGCTAACATCAAATGGCTTGATAAGAGTGATAACCCACATGTTATGGAAATTTTAAATGGAAGTATATAGAATATGATTCGTTGGTTATGGTGAACCAAAGACATCATTAAACTAACATCAAAGAGTAATCATGAGTGATCGGATATGACATTATTATAGAATTGATTAACTACTACAAGGAGGCCGCATGCATATGGATTTACAAGGATAGCGACTAACAACCTAAACAAGCATTACACAATGATTATGTGAGCAATCAAAGAAGTTATACTCAAATATTAGATAAGGATTTCCACATCCTTACTAAAATTGAATCAATCGTATAACTAAAGTTAATCTGAGCTTAAATGAACGATATCATGAGTATTACTAGCATTCCTCCATTTACCAACAATCAAGAATATGAATCATTTTTTATGCAATAATATAACGATGATAACCTATAACCAGAAGCCAATTGGTTAATTGTTCTGGAAGACATGCAAGCACCTAATATATGAGATTGATCTATCATTACAAAGAGGATGCATGCATAGGATATTACATAAAAAAAAAGATAAACTAGCTAAGCTATGAAGGATAGCTATAACATTTACGCATATATATTTCTATTATAAGATTTTATTAGTATAATTTGATATGCCAAAGAATGTTAATGCAGCCATGCATGACCCGTTACAAGAAAGGAAATCAAATCAGCATATTCTTCATTTCTTATTTCAATGCAAACAAATATACATATTTACTATGAGCAGAAAATATTAAATAATGGAATTAAGCCACTTTAGTATTTTTTTTTCGATTAAACTATTCTTAATTATTTTACAAGTAATATTGTGCTAACAATTGCTTTTGCTTGCTCTTATTCACTTTAAATATTAGAACAAATTAATGAAAAATAATAAAATACATAAAAAGATTATTCAATATATATGTATGCTGAGCAACCATATATTTTTAATTATAAAATACATATTTGAATAACTATTAAAAGTGAGTTAAATGCATATGGATCAATAATTTAACATCCATTAGATATGAGTTACATGCTAATAGGTTCCAACTAAAAGTGTTAATAATCCACTAATTATACAAACATGCATTTGATATTGATTGCAAGAGTTAATCGTATCCAATGGATTCAGATTTTTCATTCAAGCATCAAAAATAAATCAATAACTTGTAACATTTAATCACAACCAACATTATTTTTAAGTGTATATTTGTATCTCCAAAGTGTCAAAGGAAAGATCAATTGATGAGGTGCTGATCGATTTTTATGGGGGAAAGAAAAAACAAGGTTTGTCCATGTAGGGTTTGTCCATGAAGAGGAGAAGAGAGGTTTGGACATGCTGATGCTGCGCATGTCCAAATAGAAAGAAGTGGCTACAGTGAGGAGAAGGGGATTTTCGGCCAAGCTGAGGAGGACTGGAAGCTGTCATGATTCACTTGCTTGCACCGAGAAGAAAGAGGCCATGTAAGGCCTTGCGACAACCGGTCGATCCCCCGACAGAAAGAGAGACGTCGACCAGTCGATTCCTAATATGCTGAGTGAAGGAGATCGAATAGTGGATGAGGTCGGCGATCTCACTCGCCACATGAAGGGAAGGTTGAGCCGACAACAAGTAAAGGTGATGGGAGCACTCCTACTTGGGATCGCATGAGATGAGGGAGGGGAGTTGACGGCTGAGGAAATAAAAGAGAGGGAAGTAATTAGGTCTTAGCTGATTTAGGTTAGAGTTGATTTAGGAAACTATATATATCCTAACTCTAAACAAAATCAGCTATTGGACTTAAATCGGGTGGCTGAAAATTCTCGCTCCCTGATCTATAGTCGTTTGAATTCCAAAAGTTACAAAATTGGTATCAAAACAAGCGTCTCGACGAGACGAACGTACACGTCTAAAAATTCTTAAATTTGGACTAGTATTTTATTTTATATTAATTTTTTAAATTCACTATGATTAATTTGGAACTTGAAAATTTGCGAAACTTAAAACATAGCATCCTCATGTGATGCTTAACTTATATATACAAAAATTTATAAATTTCAATTTATATTTTATCTATTATCAACTCCAAAAGTTTAAACTCCTCGAATTTACTTAGGATGATCCGGGATCCCAATTGCGCTCAAATTTTTCGCAGGAAGATCCCCTCAATATGTTTTATTTGATGATATTTTTATTTAATTTTTATTTGACTTAAATCAAGATCTTGAATTTTCTCTTAATTTGATTAGGTTTATACCTAATCAATCTAGTAACAATGTCGGGTTGTTATACCACATAATTTCTATGAGAGAGAATGTGTGTGTTTACAGCACTTATAGCTGAGTAAACGTACTCAAATCTTCACTTATTCACTATCTTATTGATTATGAATGTTTATAGTCTTATGACTATATTTTCTGATTATTTAATCTCTTAAGATTGATTTTACTTATTGAACTACAGTAATTTACTGTTTCAGCCTTACTTTGTACAGTGTAGTTTTCTTATATGTCGTTTGCATAATTATCTACAGTCCTTTTACTTTACATATGAATCAACTGAACATATTTTCTCTTATTTAATTAAATGCATATTTTATTAATTATCTTACTAACATATTTGATGCACGAATGAATAAGTTAATCGAGCTATGTGAGCCTTTCTTACTTTACGGACTTAAGTAGTTGTTTACCTTTTTATTCATTCTATGGATAATGCTTTGTTTATATTAGATTGTAAATGGTTAACGTGACATCCACTTAATAAAAATAATGTATTTAATTTTCTTAAAATTGTACTTAGACTTCTTAAAGTTTAATCACTTGTATTTCTTTTGTTAGATGCGCTCTACCGTATTATAAACTAAATATGGTAGATCAGGAGCGTGAATCAAGTGTTGCACCTAAAGAGTAATCCGAACTGTAGCAATGTGCTGAAGACATCTTTTGTTATCTTATATTTTATATGAGGATGAGAAATCTTATTCAGTTTGTATATATTAGACTTTTCTGTGATGACTTAAACTATTCTTAAATATTATATACTTTTATATTATAAATGATGAATGTTTAATTGAAATTTTTGAATTTATTTCTACCCATAGATCCACTATGTAAAAGTAGCACTCAATAATGGGTTATAAATTACTAATTTAGTATTAAGTACTACCATAACACTCGTTATTGAGTTAATATATCTAATCTAATAACGGAGCATTACAGAATACCTCAAGATACTAGGAATGTGCAGGGATCAAATATTGGGCAAATAACCAATCAAGTGGCTCAATTTAAATGTCTTGTCCACATGGTTAAACCTTAAATTACATTAAGATAATGATAATTAAATAAATCATAAAACACTGTAATGAAGATTATGCTCCATTTAAATTTAATATAAGCCAAGTTAATCAAGCTAATGTAGAACCACTAATTTATAAGGTAGGGCATTGCTATTAGGGCTATCAAGGATAATGGGCCTGTAGTGTTGGGCTGGCCTAGGTCTAGCTATCAAGTTGTAATGGTGAATGACTAACAAATTTATAGTCATTCAATTCCAGGATATTTAAATCAAACGATTGTCAAATACTCCACAATTTCAAATGACCATCAACCATCAAATTGGACTATGGATCCAACGATCAGAATTTCTCGTGCGGTTTTAAATAATGGTTAAATGTATTTATTAAATTTTAATAAATGAACTTTATATATAAATATAATTAAATCAATAAAGAATAATTATTTGTTATAGTTTTTTATAATTTTATGTCCAAATTATATAAAAATTCATGTGATTGCTAAGAAAAAAATAGGGATTTCAAATATATAAGAAAATTATAAATTTGATTAATATATTATTTTATATATATTTCTAAGTAAATATCATTATATTTTATTAAAAATCTAAAATATTTTCAAATAAATAGATAAAACTATTCTTCATTTAATGGCATACTTAAGTTCATAAATTTTCAAGCCATATGTGAAATATTTTAAATTTTTTATTAGTAGTTAATTATATTTTTGGTTAATTAAGTACATTAACAACGTAAGGTTATTACATACGGGCATGAGTCGTCTTGCCATGTAATTAGACTTTTCATGGATGACAGTCTTCTCAAGTGAGCACACTTTTGGGTGTCTTGGCATACTTATTGGAGTGTGGGCTCGTATGAACGCTAATCTACTCGAGTGCTTTTGCTTGGGCTCGCACAAGCATCAGTTCCTTTGCAAATACATTCATGTGTATTTATAATCGTGTCTGGGTGTGGTGTGATTGGGCATGTTGAATTGCATCATATACAGATGCCTAACCTAAGTAAATTATGTATTTAAACACTAACAACCCAGAATTGTCATAGATCGACCATGAAAAATATGGCGCGCCAAGTACATTATTATGCATCATTGTGTATGCATTTGAGTGCATTTATTGGTGTCTTGGTACATGAGCAAATAAAATACCTAATAAGTAGAGATTAGCATGCTCTTAATAAGAGGACCTTCTTCAAACTTTAGTAAGTAAAAAAAGGTTAACAATTATTATTATTATTATTATTATATTCAATAAACATAATTATAAAATTAAAGCCTTATGAAGAATCTATATTTTTTAAGATGACTTAATTTTTAAATAGGATTCTTGAAATTTTAACTGAGATAATTATCATCAATTATTAAGCAAAAATAAATTAAATTTTGTGATTATCAAAACTAATTAGAAGATAAAAAGGGCATCAAGCTTTTGATCTTCTCCTTTTAATGATTATAAATATAATTTTTTCTTACTAAGAAAATAAAATAAACTTACTAAATCTTTGTTCTATTTAAAATCATTGAAATGCAAGGAGAAATGAAATTTTGATTATAAAATTATCAAAAGCAAACAAACTTAATGAAATACAACTTATAGATGATAATACGAAGCTTAACAAAATAATGGCAAGCAATAAATTGCAATTAGAAACTAAAATTTACATATTGAAACTAAAACTTGAAATGGTATTATTATATCAAATAATATGCAAGCAAAGCTACTTATATTAATTATTTAAATATTTAGCAAGTAATATTACTAGCATGGTTAATAGTAAATTACAAAGCAAAAAATATATAATTAATTAAAAGCTAGTAAAACACTATAGCTAATAGAGCGTTATGAGTAAGAAAATTAAGTATTAAAACTAGCACCGTAGAGGTTATTTAACTATCAGAGAAATAAGCTTTTTCTAAAGACATGCAATCGACAAACCATAAAAGGAATCTCCAAGGAACTTAGCCAAATGAACTTTATTTGCCATGAGTATAGCACACCCTTAGAGTGTAATTTTTTCTTTTGAAGTATTTACTTTCATTCTTCTATTTTAAAATGCTAAATAACTAAGAAAACCTTTAGTTTTATAACTAGAGACTTTCTTTTTCAGACTAACAATTAAATTTAAGCTCTTTATTTTCTTGAATCAATCTAAGATGTTCCTCATGGATAAATCTCATTTGATTCGGTCATATCATTTAAAGCTTGTCCCCAATAGCCAACGACTTCATTTTTTAGGATCAATCTCATTATTGTCCTTTGAATCTATCTATTCTCTTTACAACCATTAACTTAAATCATTTGACTAAATGATTAAAGTTTTGGCTCTAGTGTTTCTAAATAACCTCTACGGTGCTAGTTCAAATGACTAAATAGGTTCTACCTCTGCTATTGGATGGCACTAGTATGGGACTTTGTTAGATCTAGGATGAGAAATAGCACGACCTAACATTAAGGGAAATATATTCCAAAGATATTTTACACACTTTTGGTTTCCTACATTTCAACTATCACCTTAATGTGACAATTGTAATATTGTTTGTTATACTAAATTCAAAAATTTTGCCAGAAACATGGATGTAATTTGATTTATGTTATTATAACACAATAGAGCGAGAAAAAAAAAAAGGTAGTAGCCTATATTTGTTGTATGAAGATCCCCTTAATTATATATTTGAATGTCCTATGAGAATGAAGCAAGAAGAACATATAGTTAATGGGGAGCTTCATACAACAAATATTAGGCCACCATAAATGCTACGAATATCGATAATTTAAGCAACGACATACTAATAAAATATGTGTTATGAAGTAGAGCGAAAAGGGGATGAGTTGTTATCTACACGTTGATCTATTCTTCAAAATGACATGGTGGCTTAGTGAAAGTTTGAACAATGACAACTCACCTCAAATGATGCAAATAATATTTCACTTGTTTTAAAGTCAAAATATAAAAACTAAAAGTAATGTAACAAGATTTTTGATCATGGATAAATATATTTCAAATATCTTTACAATTAAGAAATTATGGTTTTCTTTTTTTTCTAAATTTTATAAAAATGTAAATATACATGTAAGAAAAAAACTATCCAGATAAGTTAAAAATCTCTTTTTAAAGTACAATCATAGTGAATGTGAGAACACATTTAAGAAACATCTAAAACAAGATAACCTTGAATTTAGCTCAAACATTATTCACAATATAATCCAATAATATAAAAATCATGTTTAAGAAAGCCATAAGAATAAGATGTAGAGAAATTAGAACTTATTGAGAAGTCAAAATTTCAGAATATACAAGAAGCAATTTCTCACTTATTAATCTCATGTGAGCACGCATATCAAAAACACATGAGAATTAAGAAGATTACACGATCACAATTCTTTGTTTACACCTGTGGTGGAGAATGAGTCATCAAACCCCGAATGAATTGGAGAGCCTTAGAAGAGTATAAAAGATATGGTCGATTAAGCTAAATCTACCACAAAGGAAAAAGGAGAACGAGCGCAAAATATCAAAATCAAAGATAGTGCACATTGGTCGACACAAATGAGCTCATTAGTGAACTTATGAAGGAGTCAGCCTGAAAAAGACAAGATGTGTCTTTTAACAGAATGCAGAGGCCAAGGTGCGGCATGAAGACAACGTTATACTTTTAGGGTTACTATTTGATTTTAACTAATTTAAACTATTAAAACCAAATCAATGTTTCGGATCACAATCATAAAACTAGACAATTCAATCAAAGCTAGTTCAATTCAACTATTGAATCACTCAATAGATTCAATTGTAAAATGCACCCGACCGATTAATTCAACCCACAATTTTGCCTAATTGGCTTCCAATCATGTATGCCCAAAATGCCCGTTCACCTAATTTGCCATGCAACTAGTTAAATCAGCATGAATGAATAATTTCTATGGTTGTTTATGATTGCAATTATTCAAGCTTCACTTCTAAAACAACAAAAATATATATTTTATACTGTAATGATAGCAATTATTACAAGTTCAAATAACCAATGCCAACAATATGGTGGTGTATCATATGTATCCGTTAGGGCATAACAGAAAAAACAAAAAAACAAAAAGTACAATATTGTATAAATACAACATTAATAAAGAAAGCTTATGTTAAATGCCCTAAACAAAAAATCACATGAGATGAAAATCTGGCCCACTAGACAAAATAGGTAGAGCTGCAAATTAAAAAAAATAACATGTATTCATGCTTAAGTTTGATAAATGTTTTATGAGTTCATGTTTGACTTACGCTACTTATTAGTAAAAGTAGCACCCATTTGTTTCAACCTCTAATCTCATCAGCTAGTGGGCTAATAAGTCTGAATTCCATCTACTTCATTAATTGAATGAATTTAAGCGTTTTCTTGTTTTGAAATCCCAGATTGCAGCCACCAAAAAAATTAAGTCCGACATTATACAGGAATGAGCACAAACTAATGACAAATCGAGCGCAGTAAAATACAGCAACACGATCAGAAAATGTGAGAGAACCTCCTTGTTCACACAAGGAAAATGGAAAAATTGCTTAAAGAAAAGAATTGTAAGCATTACAACACAGCTAATAAAAAAATAATATTGATGAAGAATTCTTCGGGCACTCATGATTGAGATATTTCTGAAGACTTTGTGTCGCTTGAATCAGTAGTATTGGCCGGTGGCTTGGCGCCCCATGACGTGAAACTCTTGAGCCACGACCCCTGCAATCTATTATTGGAAGCAGCAGTTCCGTCTTCATTTGGGGCGATCGCAGGCTCTGGAGAGGTTTGAGAATTCGAGGCTTTGCTCGCAATGAATCGGTACGCAACTTTGCTGGCCATGATGATCTCTTCTTTTGCTTTCCGCAGCTGGTAAAACATTAAACATTAACACAAAAAAAAATAAACTTAAAGCTCAACCAAATGCTGAAATCATTGGCAAATGATACTACAAGGAGAACCATGGCATAGAACTCTCTAAAGTTCGCAATAAAGACCACACAAGCACATGATACTATAATGCATATTTTTTTGCAATAACAAACTTGCATGAGGAAGATCTCGTGTTTAAATGATTGTGCAAGGTTCAAAGAGAACTAATAGCAAAAATAAATAAGCGAAACAATTACAGGTAAGAACATAAATAATGGGATTGTATAAATAAATATCAGTTATCTTCGTGCAAATAGCTAAAAGAGTTTTAAGAACATGATGCTCCAAAGTTCAACCCGGACATCCACATTATCTGAGGATCATTACAGATGCTTCAGAGCTAGCTAGCCATTGTCCTAAGCCAAGATTTGAGTGGGGAAGTCTCCATGCTCAAATTTCCTATACAGATGAGTTGGAAGACAACTTCCTCAGAAGGAAGCTTGCCTGAGTTTCTAGTTCGGGCAACAAGCAAGATTGTTATCAAAGGACGATAAGAAGTTGGATATTTTGCATGTGGCAGATGCAAGCCCACTGCAACAGGTTCTGAAGCCATAAACAGAAAAAAAGGCCCTGTAGAAGAACATTTGTAGCAAGCTTTTTGAATGTAGCACTGTAAAAATAAGAATAAGTAATAACATTTATAGTTGTATAAAAATGTGTTAACAGGGTTATATGCTTTTGTCAATTAGCTTTTTTGCCTGTCAAGTTTTTGTCAATATTCTTGAGTTATTCCCAGCTAAACTCTCGTTATCGTAACTCCTATAATCTTCCATCCCTAATTCAGTAAAAGCTTTTCCCTCGATAAGAAATTCTCTATTCCAATGTAGTTTCGCTTTTTTGTACTTGAGTGTACTTCGATTTACTGCACTAGCGCTTTGATAGTAGAACCTGCTTCCATCGGAGTGCCCAACGAGTGAAATTGACTTATAGGCCAAAAACATAAGGTTTTGGAAAGTCAGAAGCAGTGCCCGAGGAGGAAACGAATGTCCAGGGTACTGGGCTTCAAGCTGAAGGTCTCACATTAGCTTAGTGCTTCAAAAAAATGAGAATTCCACCGCTTTCAAGATCATGAAATTAATTCAAGTATAACACGCACAAGCTCAATCTTTACTGTTATAGCAGTCATCAAACAAACTCGAGTTCCTGACAAATAGTTCAGGTTCAGTCAGTTGGAGCTGATGCAGCAGGATGGCATAGCTTGACAGCTAATAAAGCTTAGATGCCTTCTCAAAATGAAACAGTCATCGACAGTTCTGCCGGATTTAGTAAACAATCATACGCAAGTAATAAGCCTTTCCAATCTGGTCTTGGAAAAACAGATCAAACGAAATTCATTTAAACAAGTCTCCCAAGCGCTAAGCCAATGCTGAAGCCCCCAGCTTGAGACTTGTTACCCGGCTCAGCTTATCTACCTCCCTTCATCTTTGATTTGATGTGTTCTTAGTTGATCACATGTTTTGCAGTCACTTAGAAAAGTGTTGCTTGAATGGGATGATTTTGTGACTACGTCGGGAACCTTGAAAAGTCAATCAGTTGAACGACGGATTATATTCCGATATTAGAGCTTGAGTTTTTTGAAAGAAAGCAATTATGCATCAAACCATAGAAAGCTAAGCCAATGCTGAAGCTCCCAGCATGAGACTGGTTACCCGCCTCAGCTTATCTACCTCCCTTCATCTTCAATTTGATGTGTTCTTAGTTGATTGCATGTTTTGCAGTCACTTAGAAAAATGTTGCTTGAATTGGGATGATTTTGTGACTACGTCAGGAACCTTGTAAAGTCAATCGATTGAACGATGGATGATTATATTCCGATATTAGAGCTCCAGTCTTTTGAAAGAAAGCAATCATGCAGCAAACCAAAGAAAGCTATCACATATGCAAACCCAAATATGGATCCATGCTTAGATGCAGCTACGGGTACAGTTTCACCCTCAATAATTTGGGCAATGTCTGAATCTACCACTGCAAAGTACCTTAACAGGATCCTACCTCGTGAAGATGATGAGAAAATTTCTAACATTCACACAACATGTTCAGTGCTCGGAAGAACTCTGTTTTCTACAAACTAAAGATAGCTAAAATGCCTTGGTACGGTAGAATGTTGAGATCAATGATATCAAGAAACTCAGTCACTCAGACGGAAATTCATTTAAACAAGAGTCGCCCAAGAGCTAAGCCAATGCTGAAACTCCCAATATGAGACTTCTTACCCGGCTCAGCTTATCTACCTCCATTCATCTTTGATTTGATGTGTTCTTAGTTGATCGCATGTTTTGCAGTCACTTAGAAAAGTGTTGCTTGAATTGAGCGATTTTGTGACTACATCGATAACCTTGAAAAGTCAATCAATTGAACGACGGATTATATTTTTGACATTAGAGCTCGAGTTTTTTGAAAGAAAGCAGTCATGCAGCAAACCAAAGAAAGCTATCACATACGCAAACCCAAATGCGGATCCAAACTTAGATGCATCTACGGGTACATTTTCACCAGTAATAATCTGAACAATGGCTGAATTTTCCACTGCCAAGTACCTTAACAGGATCCTACCTTGTGAAGATGATGAGAAAATTTCTAACATTCACACTACAGGTTCAGTGCTCGGAAGAACTCTATTTTCTACCAACTAAAGATAGCTAAAATGCCTCAGTATGGTGGAATGTTTAGATGAATGTTGAAATCAATAAACTCGGTCACTCAAACGAAAATTCATTTAAACAAGAGTCGTCCAAGAACTAAGCCAATGCTTAAGCTCCCAGCTTGATACTTGTTACCCGGCTCAGCTTATCTACCTCCCTTCATCTTCGATTTGATGTGTTCTTAGTTAATCACATGTTTTGCAGTCATTTAGAAAAGTGTTGCTTGAACTGGGATGATTTTGTGACTGACAGGAACCTTGAAAAGTCAATCAATTGAACAACGGATTATATTCCAATATTAGAGCTCATGATTTTTGAAAGAAAGCAATCATGCAGCAAACCAAAGAAAGCTATCACCTATGCAAACCCAAATACTGATCCATGCTTAGATGCAGCTACGGGTGCAGTTCACTAGCAATAATTTGGACAATGGATGAATCTACCACTGCCAAGTACCTTAACAGGATCCTACCTCGTGAACATGATGAGAAAATTTCTAGCATTCACACAACAGGTTCAGTGCTCGGAAGAACTCTGTTTGCTACAAACTAAAGATAGATAAAATGCCTTAGTATGGTGGAATGTTGAGATGAATGGTGAAATCAAAAAACCCAGTCACTCGGACAGAAATTCATTTAAACAAGAGTCGCCCAAGAGCTAAGCCAATGCTGAAGCTCCCAGCTTGAGACTTGTTACACAGCTCAGCTTATCTACCTCCCTTCATCTTCGATTTGATGTGTTCTTAGTTGATCACATGTTTTGCAGTCACTTAGAGAAGTGTTGCTTGAATTAGGATTGAAAAGTCAATCAGTTGAACGACGGATTATATTCCGATATTAGAGCTCGAGTTTTTTGAAAGAAAGCAATCATGCATCAAACCATAGAAAGCTAAGCCAATGCTGAAGCTCCCAGCTTGAGACTGGTTACCCGGCTCAGCTTATCTACCTCCCTTCATCTTCGATTTGATGTGTTCTTAGTTGATTGCATGTTTTGCAGTCACTTGAAAAGTGTTGCTTGAATTGGGATGATTTTGTGACTACGTCGGGAACCTTGAAAAGTCAATCAATTGAATGTTTTCTAATATTCCGATATTAGAGCTCCAGATTTTTGAAAAAAAGCAATCATGCAGCAAATCAAAGAAAGCTATCCATATGCAAACCCAAATACGTATCCATGCTTAGATGCAGCTACGGGTACAGTTTCACCAGCAATAATTTGGACAATGGCTGAATCTACCATTGCCAAGTACCTTAGCAGGATCCTACCTTGTGAAGATGATGAGAAAATTTCTAACATTCACAGAACAGGTTCAGTGCTCAGAAGAACTCTGTTTTCTACAAACTAAAGATAGCTAAAATGCCTTATTATGGTGGAATGTTGAGATGAATGTGAAATCAAGAAACTCAGTAGGCAGAAATTTAAATAGCTAATTCAAAAAAACAATTTACAGAACTGGCTATAGAATTGAGAAATGGCAGAAAAAGTATGACTTTATACCAAGGAGAGAGCACGTTTAGCATTATAGAACAAATTTCTAGCAACTAGCTCTTATTATGAAGCAATTTTCGAATGATGAGCACATGTTGACCAAGTACCAGTCGAGATTGCACTGACGAATACATATATGATTGGAATTATTTTAAGGAAACTAGAGAAACCAATGGTATAGCACTAATAATAGAAGAGGAAATCAAGGGCAAGACTATTAAAGGGTTGACGAGTGTTCTAAGACTTGAAAGACAAGAAAGAAGAAGAATTTCCTGATTTAGAATGCCATTGACCAACTCAATACTTCCTGATCGAGAGGAGTCGGAGAACACTAATTTACAACTATTGTAAGAAGATGGGACGCATGGAGTCAATGTATTCGAAGCACCACAAGCAAGCCTTTCAAGGGTAAAGTATACAGAGTTGGAGATCTTTAAGTTGATCAAATGAATGTTTCGAATCAAGCCTTTTATTAATAGCAATCCGAATAGGTAAAATTTGGGTCAGGTTGATGCTACAAGAAACAAGAAAAAACTATGTATCATTCAGATCCAACTACAGGAGAAGTCCAGAATTTAATTTCCAAGCAAGTAGTTCAAATTATTGTCTAGAGAATACACATTCCCGATCATATACTTTGAGATGGAATTAAGGAATCCCAAGCTGACTGAATCATCAATACTGAGTGAAGTTCTGTATAACCAGAAAACTTAATGACATAGTACGTGATGTAGTGCCAGTTGCTGAGTGGTCATTAAGAGTCCTTATAGTGGGGCAAAGGTGCGGTCTTTAATTGCCTATTGCAAAAACACTCCTTGCTGAAGAAGACTTCATCTCTATTGTGATACAACCTGACCTACCCACTAAGCTAATGACCGTCAACAAAAATTACTTAATTTATGACAAAGAGTACTTGCTTTGCATCGATCAATTAAGCAATAAAGGTGTCACATACTCAAAAAAGAGATTAGTTCATTCCAACCAAAAATTACTTTGTTTTTACAAACTCGCTCAATGTTGCAGCAAGCATACCACAGAGTGGATGGGCTAATTGCAGTAGTTCAACCTAGTCATCCATTATAAGAAGAAAGTGCAGAGAAAATTAGATGCATTCCCGACCACTCATGATGCTGGCGCGATGATGAAGGTTGATGTAATTTCTAAAAAATATGAGGCTTATGTTGAAGACACTGACTTCCAAAAGATACAAGAGAAATGCTTACTCATTTAAAGCCTACTGAGTGAAGACTAGTGATCCTTGAGCCACAATATAGCTTGTAAAACAGTTTGCTTTATAAGGAATAGAATGCGCCTGCAGTCACCACATCTCGAGCAGGCCATGGGAAAGCATTTTAATGGAATTTCTTTGAGTACTGTTGGCCACAGGAAAAGGACTACAGTTCTGTTTTTGTAGTAGTGGTAAATTTTAAATGAAGATCATTCTAACTCCCTGCAAGAATATTGTGGTGGGAGAAGAGGTTATCGAGCTATTCTTGAAGAGCACATAAGTGAATTTTAACCTTAAAAAAGCTCTTATTCTAACTGAGATACAACATTTCTAAGAAGATTCTATGAGAACTTGTGGTAAAAAAGTGAACCACGCCTATCAAGGCAGTGCATTTTAGCCTCAAACTAACGGGCTCACTAGGACTTGGGATGAAAGCTGACATATATCCAACCTGCTTTCAATAGACCAATGCATAGTTCAACTACAACAAATTCATTTGAGGCATCTTTGGGATATATATTGAAAAGCCCATTTAATATGCATTTGTCACAAAAGATCAGTTGACCGGGACAAGTCGACAGAATCATTTTATTAAGAGAGCATATTCCATGAGACAGTTTAAGTTCACTCTCAAATCGAGAGGAGCACTTGAAAAAAAATATTGCAAAAATTTAAGAAACGACACAATGAATACAAACTAGATGAGTTTCTCAATCAGTGATCTATTTTAGCTATGCTTAAACAAAAACCAATCGAAAGGGGACAAATAGGTGTAGAAGCTAATCGGTATGAACCATACAAGATTTTGAATAAAAGATGAAACTTATTAGTTAGAATTCCCAATCTATATGCAAATGTATATTATAATAATTGTAGAGAATTTGAAGATGTTAAAGCCTTATGTGCTAAATGGAGAGGGCAGATTGGTGCTTCAGACAAAAGGAAAAGCTCAAAAAAGATGAACTACCCAAGGTAATGGAGCCTAATGCTCAAAAGAGATCGAAGTTGACTTACCATAACAATAGTCAAAAAGAGAACCTATTGACAAGGGTAAATGATACATCGAGAAGAAAACAGAAGGAATTTCCTGACTTAGAGCTAACTTATAGAAGTGAGTCCCTTCCTTTAGCTGATGGAGCGTGTGATCCAGAGATCAAGATAGATGCTTCCTAAGCTAACCAATTCAATCCTAGTCATAAGTTCTCAAATTAACAATTACTCAAGGAGACTGTCGACTCAGATCTCATGGCTCAACTAAGGAAAGACTTGCTTAAGACAGAAAAACTTACATGAGCTACGAGCTTGCTACACTAGAACCATAAAAACTAGTTGTTTTACACATGGCAATTGCAAACCCACTACAACACATGGTGGAAGCAAAAAACTAGAAATTGGGCAATGTAGAATACCATTTGCAGGTTTTTTTCACATGGTCAGTAGTAAAAATAAGAATAATTATATAATGGAATAAATATGACATTATGCAGGAATAGGGACATTTTGACAATTAGCTTTTTGTTAGTTAAGTTTTTATCAATATTATTGAGTATTTTGTTTTAGCTTAAATCATGTTGATATGGCTTCAATAAATATACCTCACTATTTTAGTAAAAGCTTTCCTCTATAAATATTTTCCCTGTACAGTGCATTTCCTCTTCTTGTTGGTTGTAGTATAGTTTGCTACAATTAGATGCACTGCTAGCAGCAAGTGCTTCCATAAAAATTGTCATAATATTTTATCCGCAAGGTAGTTGTTGAGTGTCTTATAGCGTATTCTCAATTAGTCATTTATTTTGCAATCACTTAATGTGCTACATAGGTTGGGCAGGTTGGGAAGAACGAACAACGAATCACCACAAATATCATAAATTTGTTGAGAATGCGAATATGAATCGGTAGGGATCTCGGCAGTTGGAAGTGTTGTAAAGTAATCATGTAATTTATAAAAGCATAACTCGGCGATACCAAACCAAAAGTTTGGCAATGCTCTGTCTGGAGAGCAATAAATTATTATGATGCGGACATTGGTCAAAATGTCATGCCCTTACATAAAAGCAGAAGAGCAATGCACCAAGGATTGACGCATCATGGAGTAGAAGTGACCAAAGCAGTGATATGATCAGAACAAACTACGGCGATCAAGAGCATGTCATGCAGTAGTGAAGGTGCTTTTGTATAGCATGATAGAGGTACCAAACACTAGCAGGTGGCCAATATAAATTAAGGAATTTAAGCACACATTAATAGTTAGTTTAACCTAATGATTGATTTCAGCAAGTCAAAGGAATAGTAATCATTTGAGAAATTCTTTACACTAGAATTTCAAACTTTTAGGCTTATAGATACCTCAATATACCAATTCCGTAAGGAAAAAAAACCCTAATACAAATCTCTTTCCAGAAGATCAAAAAGCCCGTAAACTATTGATTCGGGCTCAAGTTCTCAAAGTACAAGGCCGTAGCTTCTGGGCTTGTTGTAAAAGTAATCAAGTATTTGTAAGCTTTCCTCATACTATTTGCGATTTAAAAATCCGTGTTATGTTTCTAATCTTGGTGTAAATATTCAAAATGCATGTACTATAAAGAGTTTCTTGTATGAGCTTCTCTCATAACATTGCACTAGTATGTGAAATGGTTTTAGGGCTTCAAATCATATATCCCCGAAAAGATTATTCGGAATAGTAGACTAAGTGAAATATCCAACTTGTATGGGATGTATAAAATTTTAAATCACATAAACATCACACGTTCATATGAAAGCTCTCTCATTTTCTATTTTCATAGCCTTTTTATTTGTGAGGGCCAGTTTTGTTATTCAAATTTTAAATGAAGCCAATTTGTCATCCCCTAATTGAGTGCATTACCATTTAAAGCCAGCATTTAATATCAGGGAAAGAGCTCTATTTACTTCAAAAGAGCTAAAAGTATGTTAAAACAACACAACTCTTCACTTTGAAAAAAGGTTCTTTGTGCCCAAGCCTCACTATTATTAGATAAGGTCTTTTTTTATTTTCAGAAAATCAGAGTTGTAATTTTAGAAAGTGTGCACATGTAGAGAATTCAGAAGAGACTACACCGTAACGATTAAATGTTCGATTGACATAACTGGGAAAAGATTTGTATGAACGGATGCACAAGAAGTTGCTTGAGAAGTGAATATAGCACAGAGCATACATAATTCAATATTTTGTGACAGTGGGTTTCTGATGATCATATTAGAGATTGTAATCTTTCCAAGGCTTAAAAAAAGAGATCAGTTAACATTAACCAAAGAGATAACAAATGAAATCAAGAATGCTACTGTTTCAAGATAAGTGAATGAATTTAATGATTTTAAAAAGAACAATGTTCTTTTTCATCGTGTGATCATTTATCAATTAATTGTGTCATAGGAAAAAAAAAATACTAAGAGCCACAAATGAAATGCTTTCCAAAAAAGTATTTGATCTACATCTACTTCTAATTCAAAACCACATAGTTCTATATCTATCAGATTTACATACTAGTTTTCCACAATCACATCATATGTTTATGATTTATATAAATTAAACTATAGAAGTATGTTAGATATTAACACTAGCATATATCGTATTATAGTAATTGCTTTGCAAGAATAAAAAATAATCGACCACAGTTTGTTTTTGGATACCTATGAGCGCCTTTGAATCTATCTTTTGCATTTCTACTAATGCACCTAACATACCCGAACTTAAACAAATTTGGGCTCCAAAATAAAATCACTTGATTGGCTTTTACAGATGTGGCTTCACTCAAAAGCATTTACTCAAGAGCAAATGAAGACATGATACATAAGCATTATCACAAATGTGAATGTTCTCCACCTATTTGAGCATTGTCAGCAGAGATGAATTTTGTAAATTTAAGAATTTATTACACACACACACAAAGAAGCTACAGAATTCACATGGACTAAAGTGAAGAATTGGTTGACCATTCATTTCAAGATTTATGTAATGAACTATGAAATTACTGGGTAGCTTTTCAGCTTTTTGAATTCAGAACAAACAGAAAATGAAATAGTATTAATTGAATTAAAGAAATCGCCTGATAAATACAATTTACCAAGAAAATTTTAACATAGGCAATGTCCAATGCATCTTATGTGATTATTAAAGTTAAACAAAAGTCAACTATCAAAAGACTAAATGAATTATTAAGGTTTAATAAAGACTACATATTATAGAACACTTTCACATGTATTTGAGTGTGCATGTTACATTTTAAACAATGGAAATAATTCTAAAGAAAAAGTTGATAAGAAATTAGAGGATATAATATTTTAGAATGTCTAGTTAAAGAGTAATGGCATTATAAGAATTGGTACATGTATTTAATATAACTTTCCTAAATGTTCAGAAAAAATTGAAGTGATTAACAGAGCAAAAGTAGCATAATTAAAGGAAAAAGAAAAATGATTCTAATCTATGAAAATAATAGAGAAAAACAAAAACTCATCCTGAATTAGATATTTGAGATTTTCCCCCCTAAGTTTGAACCTGAATACATACTAGAAATGAAAGAGAACATCATGGGATACATATAAAATTGAACATAAATCTAAAGTTCTTGTTGATAAATCATGTATATCCGCTAGCAATATAAATATTCAATTTGCAAAGTTGTTTGAAAACTAAATAGCATACACCAAATTCAAATACCAATGAATATAAATGCGTTTATAGAAACAAAAATAATTGTTTGGTCAATTTTTGGTAGGAGTTTAAAGTACTCGATTTGCTCTTGGCTCAAGTTAAAGCAAATAATATAAAAATGATAGTCTAGGATCTTTATTAATGCCTATCTCTTTCCGTTTATCAACCAAGCTAGTCAACCTGCTTTTGTTGGAATATTGCTTGAGCTGTTATGCAGAACAATAGCTTGTCAACCTAACAACCTCTTCTTTTGCAGAGCAATAGCTTGTCAACCTAACAACCTCTTCTTTTGTCAAGTTATATTGCTTAGTCGGTCTAACTCTTTCATCAATTTGTTTACATTTGATGACCTGCAGCTTTTTTAAGCGCTTAGTCCAAACATTAGTAATCAATCATCATCAAAATCAAGCATGAGTTAGTAAATCCCAATGCTAGCCATCTTCTCAAATCAACAAGTCCTACTTCAAGTATATTTGTTAGAAATAGAAAGCAGTGTGCATTCTATAGCTAGCTAATCTATCCATAAGGTTGTGCAATAATGATCCAATCAGATTTTCAGTGAATATCATTTCCAGTTGAGGTATTCCTTGAATTAACACTTCCAATCATGCAAAAACTCAACAGATCAATTTTTGACTGTAAAAATATAATTATAATGTTATTTGGAAAGCAGAGGGTTTAAAATAACATAAGGTTTTAAATGTTAAAAAAAAAATTCTTAAAATATTAAATTGTATGTCTTTATACACAGTGCAAATTTCTTGCCTGTTATTAGGTGTTAACGTATGCATGCGGCTCTTCTCCTATTACCATTTAACATTGAAAACTTATATATCATTTTATATATAATTCCTACGTCTCAAGTAATCGAAAACAGTAGTAAACTCAAAAAAGTTCAGAGCACGTTTTCTAAAGCAGGGTCAAGTGAAAGACTAGTTAAAAGACCAGAAAATAGGAGACAAAAGAAGTATCTTCAAAGAGGAGGATTTTACTCACGTTCCATAAAAGAATTAAATCAGTAAACACATAAACGAGGACAACAATAAATTTTTGAAGGGTCGCACAGTAATACGCTGATTTAATAGTGTAGATGCCTAGCACATGTGCCAACAAAAGTTCAAACCCAAAAAACTATACAAAATTCATAGGTTCTTTCAAATACAAATAACATCTTATAGACAGGTTAAACCAAGCAACTTTAGAATGTTTTCAAACCTGAAATGCAGTGCTTCCAGCTACGATCATGGCTGTATCACCAGCATTCGCAAACCGATTCACCCATGCTGCATTTTCAATAATTAAAATAAATGAATAAGAAAGAGATGAAAAATATAATTAAGAAAACATATAAGCTTAAATGCTTAACCTCTAAGGATTTATGATTTTTTTAAATTAGCTGAATACAAATAAACACGATAAAAATAAATT
Source organism: Gastrodia elata (assembly GCA_016760335.1). Taxonomy (NCBI): domain Eukaryota; kingdom Viridiplantae; phylum Streptophyta; class Magnoliopsida; order Asparagales; family Orchidaceae; genus Gastrodia; species Gastrodia elata. The sequence continues at coordinate 41,617,720 of CM028671.1, read as the reverse complement.
TGTCTGGTTTGTCCAATTTTGATGGGCTAAATTGAACATTTTAATAGTTAGGAGGGATATATTGTAAAATTTATTAGCCAAGAACAAAATTAGGACAGATTGAAAAGCCCAGAAATAAATAAACCAAAACTAAAATAGTAAAATTTTGGAATTTTTTCAAAAAAAGCCACATGTAAAAGGAACAGTTCAAAACATCCAAGTAACTGAAAAATAAGCCATGAAGTTGACTAAAAGCCGTTTTCCTTGCAAAGCGGGCAAGGAAAAACTCTTTCATGGGACCTTTGAAAGCATTAAAAGATAAATGAGATGAAATTTTGATTGTCAACTTAATAACAAAGCAAAAATAAAAACTTGACAGGATATGCATGAAAGGATTAAATTTTTTCCTTTTTTGGGCCTACTAAATAGGTGTCATATATCTATTTTTGAGATATTGATTTTCAGCACGAGTTAAATAAAAAAAGTTATTTTCTAAACGTAGCTTATTTTGGCATATGGGTGTGATGCAATGTTATCATAATGTCCATATTTAATTTAATGTTTTCATCTAAAATAGATGCAAAGGTTAAAATAGAACTATTTTGAGCATTTCAATAATTAGGGAACTAAATTGGGCATTTTATAATATTTGGGGGACTATTTCAGAATATATTAGCGAGGATACAACTAATTATATCAGCTGAGAATGCTACAAAGCCAAACTATGTGAGCAAGTAAAAGATCAATCTTATTTCATTTCAAAAGATATAATTTTGGCCCTTTTTATTTTCCAGGCCACTGCTACGCATTTATTTGGCTTAAATTTTAATGTTACATATTAGAATTCAAGTAGTTAAAATAGCTTATTGCAATTAAATAAAATAAGCGTGGTAACAATATGGAAGAATGCCACAAAACAAACTGTGTAAAAAGTTCAAGATTCCAACCGCATTTAAGATAATTTTCACAAATTCCATTTTGCAGGTCAGTGCCAACTTTCATGTTGTTATTCAGAAATATCATTGGTAAAACAAAGCTTATCACGGTTAGATCTGCTAAAGCGTTGTAGTTGTAAAGAAGCTGTTATTCTACATTTTTCAAGAAAAAAAACCTATAAGCTTTAAAAAAAATTTCTCTTTACCAAAACAGTACAAACCCTAGTTTTATAAAGTTATAGCAATTCCAAACACACCCAGAATAGGCATGGAACATGAATATCAAACTGTAAGAAGAAAAAAATCTATGGCACAAAAAATCTTTTTTTGCAAATATGAACAGTGCTAACGAGTCAACCGTGAAAACTCATCAATTAATGGAAACATTAATATTATTCATATGAACCATACAAACTAATAAAGCAACAAACAATGGCTTTTAGTAAATAGACTAGATGAAAATATGCATAACAAAACCATGGGTATTCACATATCTGCCACAAAAACCTCAGTATTTATAAAACTATGAACTTAGCATTACCCTATATAGATTCTAAGCGGGCAACAGTTTTTTGTGCAATAATAGCAATTTAGTGGCTTTTATAGAAATTAAAGAGGCATGTGTTAAATATCCAATCAATGTTCTCAAAAGTGCCCTTTAGAAGCGAAGCAATGCTTGTGTGCTCATCATGGACAAAATGCAAACTTTGTCAATGAATCATGCGCTATGCTTTGATACTGCTTGGTTTGATTCTTGCTTCTAAAGCATGCTATGTAACCAACACGAACAGTAATGCATGTGAGCAGGTTCTAGTGACATTTAAAGTTCATTAATCACATGACTTCAGTTCACACCTTTTTTTTCTGCCTACAACAGTTGTCTCTATGGTTTCCACAAGTGGCGGTGCTTCTTTATGAGATTCTAGTAAAGTAATCTAGTTCCTCTCAAGGATTAGACAAAAGTTTACACCTCTAAATTAGTTCTTTCACCTCCAATGCACATCATTGGTTAGTTTTTCACCTACGAAATTGTTTGCTTATTTGCTTTTTCATCTAAAACTTTGGCCATGGATGCTATTGTACGTTTATGTAGAATTGTTTTTTCAAACTAATTGAAACTGATATTTTAATCCATCAGTATGAGGTTTGAACATTTTGCTCTAGTAAGAAATACAACATAAATTTTTTATTTCAAGGACTTCCTGGAAACCCACATCGGGGGAGCTGCCCCTTAGGTCACCCACTAAGAGATAGCATATGGCAATATCTAAACTAACAAGATTTTAAGTAAGAGCACAAAAGTGAAAAATACATCTTTAATTAAATTATTATCCAATAATAGTTTTACATTGTATTATGACATAAGTTACATCCATTAAAATTTATTTATTACTAGCTTAATCTTAAATAATGTCTATTCCAATACAAGCAAAAGTTCGAACTTATAAATATACAAAATATAAAATCCGAGTTGAGCACTCTTTGCCACATGCATCTATGGTTGCAAAGATATGAGGTACTTTTTGTTCAAGAGAACATCTATTTGACACTTTTAGTATCAAAAAAGATCGAAGTAGTGAAGTGCAAAAAAGCTCATATTGAGATAAACGAAGAGTTACTTGTCGATTAAGAAGGGTTCAATAATGAAAGCTGAGCTTATACATGGTGCATGTAGAACAAATTATAGAATATAAGAGAGTTATAGTGTTCAGAAACCTTTTTAGTGGTATAAGTTAATAAAATCAAGTTCCGATCAACAACTATGAATGCCTTAAATATTGAATTTAAGCAATCGAAGCTGAAAATGTGACAAATGGAAGTTAAAGAGAACATTAGTAAAAATATAAGCGATAGAACGATACAATATATTGCAAGATAGCTCTATCAAGTTGGGATTCCATTTGATGCAGTAAATATGTATAGTTTTGATCATATGGTAGAAGCAATTGGACTTAAGCCTCCATCATATCTTGAGTTTAAGAATACTGCTACTAGAAAGAGAGTTGAATCAACAAAATTAACAGTTAAAGAGTATAAAAAATGACAAGAAAAAGATTGTACTTTAATATCAGATGGATGGAATGATCATAAAGAGAAATCAATAATAAACATTTTTTGGCTAACTCACCGTTCTTAAAATTTTCACCAAGCCAGTGGATGCATAAAACTATTCAAAATTGCTTTGAGCTAGTCGATGCACAAATTAAGAAAATTGGCAAGTAAAATGTTCTTCAAGTAATTACGAATAATCACTATGTTTTAGGATGTTAGAAAATTATAATTCGTAATGATTTTTTATTAACATGTGTAGGTATAAATGTAAATTGACTTTAAATTTTATCTTTTACAGGTTAAATGCATATAAAGATGAGAAGGCAACGGCAATGTGTCATTAAGAAGTGAAATGTGCCATTAAGAAGTGAAACGTGCCATTAAGAAGGCAATGGAGCTATTTGGATCAATATAAAAACTCAAAAAAAAAATTCTTTAAAAAAACAATAAAATCCCAAAAAAAAGTAAATGGTGACAATCCAAATACATTATATCTCATTACCATGAAGATAATTTTAATAAACAATTTCCTAAGAGGTAAGGCCTTGTCAAATGAATTAAGAATATTTGCAATACTGATAAAGAATTAAAAAAAAATTAATTAAAAAAGCATACTCCCCATGAAATTGAACTGCATTTTATGATATGAATTTAGTTGAAAAGAAGAGGGGAAAACCTCGACTGATTCTAACTTACAAACCTCTAATTAGAGTATTAAAATGTATCAGATATTCTGCCTCTAATAAAAGAGATCTAATCAATTTTCAAATTTTGATATAAAATCAGAATACTGGCAAATTCAAACTTTTCATCATAATCAGCTTTTATTACAGTTTAAATAAATGATGTACTACTGATTTACTCAAATTCAATAGATAAACATTTCAATCATCTGGAAACTTTTAGATGGTTATTACTAAAAAGTTTTGACAATCTTTGCAAATAAAACTTTTTGAAAACGAAATTCATTTCTTAGGCCATAAATTACTAATGGAATGATATTCCAATAAATGGAAACATAAAATTTGCTTCAAAATTCTCTAGTGAAATTTTAAAATAGTCAATGTTTTATTGGTGCTCTAAAATATGTCGTTGATTATTATAAAAATTTACATATATATATAAAAATCTTGTATGAGGACACTTTAAAAAATCCTCTAATTTGAACTCAAAAACATGCCCTAGCAGTTCAAAAGATTAAACAGAATAAAGAACCTCTCTTGTTTAAACCTAGTTCACAAAGCACTAATATTGTGGAAACTGATGCATCAATCATCAGGTTGGAGGCATCATAAAGCAAAAACGAAATTATTATTTTTAGATTTTCAAGTCCAAAAATAAAATAACTCTTCTTAAACTTTCCATATGATTGAAATGTTCTTCTATTGAATTTGAGAAAATCAGTCGATAAAAAATGTTAAATATGACAAAAAAATTGAATTCATAATATTTTAAAATTCTGATGAAACATCTTTTATCCCGGAAAGCATTATATTCTATTTCAAAATGTCCAAACAAAATAATGAAAGTTGTTTTATATTTGACTTCCTCTTTGATTTGAATTTGTCAGTATCATGATTTCATATCAAACTTAGAAAATATATTAGTTGTAAATAGTCAATTTAAAAGATATCTTTTATTAGAGATTGGATATCTGATACATTTTAATATTTAATTTAAAGATTTGTAATTTATAACTCATTGAGATTTTTCCCTCTTCTTTCCGCCTGAATTCATAACATAAAATGTAGTACAAGCCCATGGGGAGTATAATTTTCCTAATAAATCATTTTTGTAATATTTTATAATATTTTTCATATCATTGTAAATATTCTTTATTTATTTGGCAAGGTCTTGCCTTTGTAGGAATTAAATTTTAATTAAAAATATCCTCATATGGGTAATGAAAAATGCTGTGTTTTTCTATTCCAAAATGTATTTGATTATCAACACATATTTCATAAAAAAAATTTATTATTATTTTAAAGGTTTTCTATTCTTTTTTCCAAATTTAAGAATTTCTTTTATGGATGCTGAATTTATTTCTTCCTTACAAAAATATACTTGATTTTCTTTTGATTGAATTATTTATTTGATTAACAATTATCTCCTTCAAATAAGAAATAAATGAATATAAATTGTTTGTCAAATATATCTATAGATATATTCCTATTTTGTTAATTTTTTAGATAGCAAAATTTTGTATAGAAAATGGGTGCCTAATACTATATGATAAGAAAGATTTTTGACTAAAAGAGATGGAATTTTTATAAATGGTAGTCGACAATCTGTATTCAATATTCATTGTTTCCACTTGCTAAAATAAGGCTTTAGTTTTTCAAAATATTTTGAAGGAATAATTCCTTCTTGTATACAATTAATATCAACACCAATATCTATTAATGTTGTTAACTTGTTTATTAAATTTTATTTTTTTATGATTTTTGTTACAATGACAAACCATATATGCATTATAACCTTTTGAATAGCATTCAAAAAATCTAAACCAGTAATTGGCTCTTCTATTTTTTCATTATTAGAAGTTTCTTATTCTTTTATAGAATTATTTTTGCTAATTTCTTTATTTAAGTTTTTTAATTTGAATTCTAATTGCAAAAAGAGGTTTATTTTTTAAGGTGATGATTTCTTTTGTTATAAAATTAACTTCTTACCTTAATCTAGGGTTGAAGTGTATCTTTCTTTCTGATTATCATTCATTCTTTTGAATATTCCAGTAAGATTGTAGTGTTCAAGAGATTCTTTTTTATCCTTTTCATTTATTAGAAAATATAATATTTTTTGTCTAGTTTTATTTTTTGACACAGAATAAGGCTTTTATTAATTCATCTCTTTGAGTATCTATAAGAGTTGGAAGGACATTCATTTCTACTATATTCTTGAAGTAATTTCCTTCTGAACAATTATTACAACAATTTTTAGAATTAGTTGAATACTTTATTTATGAATCATCTAAAGAATTTATCAAAATTTCAGCAATGATTTTTTCAAAGTCATCAATATTTAATTCATTGATTTATATCTTAATTATGCATTATTAGCATAATGGCCAATACTACTGCCTCTGAAACATTTTATTTATTTTCCTATATTTCTTCTAGTTCTCCTATTTTCCTTTTGTGAACAATCGTGATTGTCATATTTTCTTCTTCTTAGGTTATGATGACATTTTCTGTTTTTATAATATGTTTCTTATTGTTATTAGAAGAAATTGGGGTAAGTTTTTCATAAGCAAGCTGCTCACAAAATTATACTAATTATTTTTCCTTTAGTTAAACTTTCATTTTTTATTTGATATTATAGTTTTCTATCATTGCAAAGAGCAAACCCTTCTGATATATAGGCATTTATTATCTTTCCATAGGAATAAAATTCATATGGTATACTCTTAGTTTCTACATTCCTTAAATTTTTTACTCTTTTAGTAAAAAGACCTGGAAGTACCTCTAAGAAATTTTTGCTTCAAATAAATATTGTAGGCTTCATTTAGAGTTATGACTCTACTTATAATTACATGTTTATACCATCTAAAATTGGTCAAAGTTAGGCATTTTAATTTTTGTAGTAATGCTTTATTTTTTTTTTCCTCCGTTAAAGTCGGTTCCAGTAAATCTTTCTAAAATGTTTAATATCAACATATAAATTGCATCTTCAACATAATCACTTCCCAATTACTTTTCTAAAGTATAAATTTCTATTTTTTGTGTCTCAAATAATTAATATCCCACCAACCTTTTAATGTACTAGTAAAACCACAAGTAATCATTTTTGCAATATGAGTACCAGTATTATTTCTTGTTTCGCAGCTAGTGTAAAGATTATTATTCTATGTAAAGCACTGTGAATTTGTCTTTTAAAAAATTCATCTACATTCCATTCATATATACACTTTTTATCACAAGTTGTTTGTAATTGAAGATCATTTCTTCAAATTAAACACCCAATATTGTTAGTATTTTGTAGTAATATCTACCAAGACCTTTAGGAGGATATTTCATTTTATTAATTTGTAACTTTTCTGCTTTTTTAATCTAAAAAAATTGTTTCTTAAATGTTTTTTATAACTAGATGTCTGGGAAAGACAGCTATACTATAAAGAGGATCAGATATTTAAAATTATTTGCAACTGTAGTGGTGTTTAATATGAATTCTTAAGCGAATAGTACAGTTATGTTGTTTATCTGTCTTAGTAAGTAGATTCGATCCCAAATATGGAGACCAATGAATCTACTGGCCCAGAAGGCTACTTTCCCTCTTTAGTTTGTAACTACTTGACCTTTAGTTTAGTTTAGTGTCATTATGTGATGCGATTCGTGGTCTATTAATTCAAGTCAATCAAGTAGAAAGTTCAATAGATATACAATAGATTTTGTCACTCTTTATTTAATTAATAGTTGTAGTCTGACTTACTTAAATGAGATCTTGATTCAAATCAGTGGTGCGGTCAATTAAGGTTGTTCCTGTTTATACTCAAATCACGAACTAATTACATTACAACAATCGTCGTGCAAAAGGCAGTCATGGTCGTCATGAGGACCACATAAACATATACTAGTGTAAGACTGGCGCTATTGACAGTCATAAAGGCGTATTTCATGCTTCTTTTATACATTGTAGATAGAGAGAGCTATATCAGTGGCAAACCACACAGGCAATATATACACAGGCAAAGGACCCATGCATTATGGTGCAGCCAGCTTATGGATTCTATTGTATCTAAACTTCAACAATCATTGTGAGTGCATCAGTTGGATACTACATTGAAAGGAGAGCTTGATGTTGCGTATATTAAATAAAACCATGGATAGCATAGAACTAATGGATTGACCTAAAGTTTCAAAGCTGGTCTTGAGAAGCGGATGATGAACCGTCATCGAAAGGTGATGTTGTCTAGTTGCCAAAAAAAGGAAGAGACGCTTTCTGAAACAAAGTAATAAAATGTGAAAGAAGATCATAGTACATTGAATTCAGTGTAAACTAAGATGATAGGGTATTCTAGTCTATATTCTCTATAGATATGCTTCTAATGGGAATTGTTCACTTTCATTGTGTTAACATATTTACTATATAAATATTAAGAATATACTACCACGTGTGAATTTAAATGCTTTTGGCTATATGAGTAAGAACCATCCTCATCTATCTCCAATTTTAAGATTGTTTCAAAATTATTTTCAATGGTTTGAATACTAATTTTCATTCTATTGATTAGGTCATCAATATCCTTAGAGGAAGGTCCTAAAATTAAGGTAGTCATGTTAAATGAGGGTTTTAAGAAAAAATATTCCCTAATTATAATATAAGTTTTTATTTCCTTTTGTTTATTAACTTCATTATGATATTGTTTAATTTTCTTTTCTAGAGAAAACAAATGACTAGCAGATATTTCTAAATTGCTAATAGTAAATTTTGATTATCTTAATATACTCTAAAAATCTTTTATTACTGATGAAACATGTTCATAAGTTATATTTCTAAATCATTCTTTTCTGCAATGGTACATTGAGCAAGATAAAAATCGATTTTACTATATCTCCTTTAGGAGTTTCTTTCGATGCTCATGTTTATTTGTGATGTAAATTTATCCATAACATTGGACAACAGTGATAACTCCTTTGCTTTATCATTCAAATTTTCTAGATGACCAAAATAATCATTTGCACAAGTTTTTCCAATTTCTTCAAAAAATATTCTAACATACCAAATTCTAAAAAATTTATATCTTAGGAGTTAAAAATTAGTATTAGCATATTTTGTCCATAATTCATCAATACTAAAATTTAATTCTGATAGAAAAGAGGGAATTTCTTCCCCTTCATAATTAAGATATAAAATATTATTTTCTAATATACTTATATTTTCTATTGGGAGTTCTATTGATTCCTTATCTAATTATTAATCTTAAATAGATATTTTCGAAGAAACTGATATGGCTAGTACAATAATTCTAGGTATTATGATAGATCTTCTAGTTGTAAATCTAATTTGAACATTTTCATCTTCATTTTGAAGTTTTTGATTTATAATAGCTTTTAAAAAATTTGCATTTGGTAAATTCCATTGTTTAAAGAATACAACTTCATTCCATTTAATAATCCTAATTGTAGTATCTTTGTTTCTATCAAAGTCATCCTATCAACAATAGTATTCAAATTTCTAATATTTGGTTTTAGCATATTCATAACTTTAGAAGATGTGAAATAATAAACAGTTATTTCAAATCCTAATATAAAATCATAACCATGTAATTTTAACTGAAATTTTTATACTTCAAAAATACTAACATCTGATAAAGATAACTAAAATTTAGATATATGTTAAAATATACTGGTGCATAACATAAACCGGTTTCAATTACTCCCATTAAGGATTGAGCCCATTTATGGCATCAAATGTCTCTTAGACTAGCTAATATTGATGCAGTCAAACCTTTAAATATTAAGGGTTTGAATGCAATCTGTATTAGTCAATTATGTACAAATTATAATAACCTTTATAATTCATTAAATCATGATAAAAAATTGATATTATTTTCTCATTTTATTTATTGTGATAGTTTATTCAGCAATTTTTTAAAAGATTTATGTTCGAAATCGGATATTCCAATTTTGAATATTGTAAATCTTTCTACATTTGGTGTTATCCACTTATTTAAATCATTTTCATATACTAAAAATTCTATTAATTCAGTACTATTAATATTAAGTTCCAAATAGACAAAAACCTTGATGTAATATTTGAGCTTATCCCTCCATAAGTCGGATGTTCATGAGCTGAAAGCATGAATAAACATGATTAGCACTATTATTCCTTCAATTAAAATTAAATCGTTTATCATGCTTCATCATATAATCACTGTCAAATATTTATGAGATTTACCACCCAAACAACCAATGGGATTTACAACCCTAAACAACAAAGTGATTATTTTTCATAAGCAGAATCAAAGAAATAATTTAAAAGATGGATTTAAATAATACTTTCAGAACAGTCAATGATTTCATAGAACCATAAGGTCTTACGTGACTCTTCATGAAAGTATAATTTTAATCTCAAAATAATCATCCTGATCATGGATTGTTCATAATATATATATATATATATGATGCCATGGACAAGGCTAAAGATGCAATTAGTGGTGTCTTCTTTCATGGAAATGGAATTAAATCTGTGTAAGTTTTTAACAATATTTATTAAAGATGGCAATGTCAATTGTTTCAACCATAACATCAAATAGGTTATAATTTTATAAGAGCAAATCTTTAATATAAGCAGAACAAGTGGGAAAGGAATTACATGCAATTATAAGCAAATTAGTGAGAGATCCAAATGAAACATAGACTGCAGATCAAGAGCTCTCTATTTTAAATCATATGATAGTATATTTGCAGTTAAATTTTCTACTTGCAATCGTGATAAAATTAGTTAGATTTGTAATGCAAATTATTATAAGTACAATATAAGTTAATTCTTTTCTTAAGCTCGAACAAATTATTGGAACTTTTAAGCAATGGAATGGTGGTCATTTATGCTGCATCAGCTCCCACTACAAAAATTAGCAGTTAAAAATTTAGGTTTCACTTGCAGTGTTGCTAGATGTGAAAGAAACTGGAGTGTCTTAAATCAAAAAAAATTCCATTACTTTAAAATACATTACTTAAATAATCAATTGGAGCATAAGCATTTTAATGAGTTACAATAAAATCAAATATTAAAATCGAGGTTCAAAATAAAAGATATTATTTATCTAATAAGCTTGAACGTTATTGTTGATAGTTGTGAATTGATCATTGGGGAAAGAGATAATGCAGGTGATGAACAGTTTGATAAACGATAATTCTGGTGTTGTTCTTGAGAGCGATGAACAAGGAAACTCAACATCGAAGGAAAATGAAGGTAAATGATGTACTTTTAGTTGAAGTACAAAAAGATTATGTGACTGAAAGAGTCAAATTACCAATGAATCTGGTTTATGAGATTAAAACTTTTCGTGTGGGCTCATAGACTTCCTACAATATAAGTCGCCTAATACTTCACTATAGCATTTATCAAAGGATGTATCAATGTAGTTTTTTGATAGGATAAAACACACTGATAACACAATGAAATGTCGATTGAGGGCAACCTCACGCCCTTTGTCTGCAATAACTCAGGAACTAAATAGATAAGTGAGAAGAGTTTGAAGTAACATGATCCCAACTAATTAATAAACAAAATTTATTAAATATTTAAAGCTCACAAGCATAATAGAAGTATGATCAAAGAAGAATTAATTGTAATTAAGAAAATGTCATTGGTCGCTATAAAGTGTTAGGCCACAACCAAATACAAGATTGGTTGAGTTAAATGAAGTAATACCTTCAATTTGTTTAACTTTTTCAAAGATGGTTGATGGAGCATGTGTCATCTATCTGGGTTGATTAACTGAACTTGCTATAAAATTGGGTGGCAATAAATGCCAAGGTACTGCAAATAATATCTACATAATTGCCAAAATTATTGACTAGTTACAAAGTAAAGGGGAACTAACAAGTCATTGCCTCGATTCAAAGGTTAAGATATTTGTGGCATCAAGTCAAAATAAAATCAAAGAACAATTTGCCTTACCTATAGAGCTTCATAGTAAGACTACTTGTGCAAGCCATCATGTTGTAACATAACAAACTAGACTCATTAAATGTGGAAGGCAATAAGAGTTGCGTTAGACTCCCCCTAAAATCATAGGTTGTAAATCTCATCATCCCTATTGTAGTTTGCAATTTTCAAATTAAGCCTCACATAAGGGCTTTCCAGTGAAATGAAATCATGCCCAATCAACTTTTGATATAAAATAAGTAAAAATTCATAAAATTTGACAAATCGAGTTGCCCTCCATATATGGTAAAAGTTATAAAACTTAATGTTAACCATTTCTCCCTCTCAAAGTTGTCATCCATGTTTTGAAACTTCTAATATATGTAAATTTGCATCCAAATTATTCTAAGGTTTCTAATAAATGCAAGTCCCATCACATTAGACGTAAGCCTTCCATAAATGCAAGCCCTGCTCATTTAAGCAAAAGCATTCTAACCAATGTAGGCTCCATTGCAATAAAGCATAAGCCTTCCTTAAGAATTCAACAAAATTAATTAGCCCCAACTTAAACTAACTCATAAAAAGGCATTCTCAAGCTAGATGCCAACCAATAAAAATGAAATTATAAATAAAAATTATGCAAACCATCACCACAAGTTAGACTTCTTCAAGTTGAACTAGAATTGATAAAACCTTAGATTTTGTAGGCCATATTCAGTGTCTCTGAACTACAAACAATGATATTCCATATCTACAAATCATTCATTAAAATCAATAGGCTTAGCCATGTCATTGAATGAACTAATGTTGATTGAAAGAGCATTTTCTGAATGTCTGGGACACTTGAAATTGTATAATGCATGGCTATTAATCAACTTAACGGGTGTATAGCTTAAACTGATCATTACCCCAAATTGTATTTAAAAAATTTAAACTTTCGTGGAATCAAGAGAATAATTATAAGAAAAAATTTACAGATTTACTGTCTTGGATGTTGGAATCAAATTTTAAAAATTGATTTCTCAGTGTTATATTGTTTAAATCATCATTTTAGATTTTTATATCAGCCAAATTGTATTGTGATAACCCAAGAAAAACAAGACCCCTCATTAAGCCCTCCTTAAATAAAAAAATTTGGGCAGCTTTCCTTGAGATAGACTAGTATAGTATACCAAACATTTTCTTGATTTTATGTTAAAGCAAATTTAGATATGTACTTAAAGTTTCTTAAGTTCAAATTTATAAAAAATATTACAGTGTCTTTGAATAGTATGAAAGGTTTAGTAGTCTTCTACCTACATGTGATTTTGTTTTAGACTTATTATTACAGCTACTAGCACCCTTAAAGAACTTGTACGAGAGACAAAGAATGAGCTCAACAGAAAATCTCAAAAGTCAAGATATGATATCTCGATATGAGTACTGTAGCGTATTATAATCCATTCCTATGGAAAACTCTAATTAGGATTTACTCTCTGCTAATTAAATAAGTTTTATTTTATGAATGCAATTTAGCAGGTGTTTTAAATGAATAAAATTATTTGCAGTTACAATAGCATCAGCTACTAATAATTTAGAATCTCAACTTAATAAAAAATACCAGGTCTATTCTCTGGAATGTTTTTAGCAACTGAATGCCAACGATAAAGTAATTGCATTCAACAATTTTATAGCAACTACTACCCATTTTCTGGGGCTGATAATTAGTCTATTTCAAGTAAATTCTATTTAGCTTAAACTCAAACTTTTCATCGAGTTCACTCAAACAAAGAAATCATTTGCAAATAAGAAAAAAGTTTAAATATCAGAATTACAACAGCAACCGTCACCATCACCAAACATTGGTCCCACTAAATTAGGTAGGTAAATGAATCCTTAGTTTTGTGCAATCAAATAACCTCTCTCTAAGCTCTAAGTACATGAGATCCTTTTCAATAATTTTTTAAAATGCCTTTTTTGAACTCCCTCTTTTAACATTAACAACTTCATAAACTCAACTTTCCTAACTAAGATAATAATTAGTCCAAGTGTATGAACCATCTAAGATGATTTCCTTTGAACAAATCCTCAATTGAGTTAATCCAACTTTAGTACCAATGACCTCATTTCTCATCATATCATATCCTCAAGTACATATGTACTCATCCACCTTAACTTTTTTATCTCCATAACACTTATTTTATCAATATATATTTTCTTTATTAAATAACATTCTACCCACATATAACATTGTCGAACTGGTAACACATATATGAAACATTTCTTTAGGTATGAGCAAGATATTGCAATCACACAATACCGCAAAAGTATTATCCATTCCATCCAAGTAACTTGGATCCTAGTAATCACATCGCCCTGTATTTCACAATTATCATATAAGACTAAGAGAAAATACTTAACCCTCTTATATGCCAGAATTACTATTGAAAAAAAAAGTATGAAGTGATAAAAAGTAAAGAGCAATAAACCCCTTTTAAAACCCAAATATAAAAGCATAGTGGGAAGGTATGCTAATGCATGATAGTATAGGAGTGTTAGGTATTATAGAAGTAACAAAGAATTCTGAGATACTCCCCTTGGACAAAAATCCAAAAGGTTTATGATATAAAAAGTGAAAAAGTAATATTTTACAGGAGGTGGAAATAAAATGAAGACTGATCAGAATTTTGAAAAATTAGCCAACATCAAGAAGTTCCAATCATAATTGAAACCAATACGCGAAAATACTCTATCAAAAAGATCGAAATGCATAACAAGTACAGAAAAAATGCAAATTGATAAACCATGAGTATAGATGACTAAACATAAAAAATAACAAAGTGCATAGACAATGATGAACAATAAATAAGCACTTCCTACAAGTTAAAATTAGGGCCTATGTTACCTGGAAGTTTTGGCACACCTAGTCTTTCACAAAAAATGTCACAAAAATGATTGCAATTTCTTGATAAGAGATCATATGACTCGCCGGGCCACTCTCGACTTAGTTCTCTCAATATTTGTTTTACTTTGAACAGCGAACAGTTAGTTTCTCCTAGAACTATCCTCTCACGATAGGTATACATTGGGTTTTTTCCAGGAGGGCAACTGAAAACTCCAGGGCCATATTCACAAAAGCCAAACGACCATTCTTCATCCCCATAAACCTGCAAAAACAAAGGATACTAAAAAACAGGCTAAAATGCACATATCACTGGATCACCACCATTGTCAAAACAGAAACCTAAAGAAAGGAGCATTTCATTGTAAGCATGTATTTAGTCCAACAAACCATGAAATTACAAAAAGTGTGGCAGGAGATCTGTGCTAGTTGAAATATAGTACAGTTGAGAAATGAAATACTCGCAACTTAACTGAAGAAATCATAATAGCTTCTTGTAACCACAAATTAAATTTTGATAAGAAAATCTTAAAAATAAACTCCTAAAAGCAGTTAGTAGCCTCATTTTAAAAATAATACCTATGAAACATTTTAAGAAAATGGATTTTAGGAAAATTCCAATATCCCATAAAACTTGATACAAATAAACTATGAAAAAAAAGCTCAAAGCAGATTAAATGTCAGGTTCATCATATGAAGAAAGTATTCCTTCTAAATGCAGTTTGCATTTTTTAGGAGAAATAACTATAAAAAATGCATGCACTTTCTAGATTCATGTAAGCAAGCTACCTAGCATTCCATCTAGAAGCCATAGAATGCATAGTGGGTAAGAGAGCCAATAATCCATTTCAGAAGAAGCTACGGTTGTCCGAAACAGCCCAAATTATAGATATGTTATACGTAATATAAAGTATTCTAAATAAGTAAATTTAGCATTTACTCAAGGTGGGTTTAAGAATCAAGTTGTGCCATGCATGAATTATCATGACGAAGTCTCCCAATTCTAATTCCAAAAAGGTATTGATGTTTAGATTTGAGGAAGAATGGAGATAATTATAAACTAAAAAAAGCATATCGTTAATCAGATATGTAGCTAGCGAGTAAAGCTCAGTATAACTCAAGTTCACAACAGGAGAGTCAAGTATAGCTTCTCAGTGACACAATACAATATGTACACTAAAATTATTCAAGGTTATCCTAGTATGTTTAGTTATTTTAAAAGATCACTTTTAATGCAATATTATCAAATAAAGAAATAGTTTGGTTAGCTTTTTTTACTCAAGAGTGATGACTTAATAATTAATTTGTTAGAATGAATTTATGTGAAACAAATAAAATATATAAACTAATTTATTAACTATATAATCAACTTACCTGAATAATTAGCTTGATTAAATGATTATGTTAATATATGATGCTTACTGAATTAATTAATTATAATATTGAATATTCTGCTAATTAAAGAGTAAATAAAAGTCACTAATAATTAATTAATAGCCCAAATAATCAAGTTACTATGAAATTGATCAATTAAATTAATGATCATTTCATTATACTAGTTGATTCAATACATGTCAATTGATGATTAATTATGCTAAAAAATGAATTTAAAATATTACAAACTATAAGATAACATATATAAATAAATTAACTATTAATTAGTATGTTTTATTTAATTAATTATATAATTTAAGTAAAAACTAATGGATTATATAATTGATAAAGTTAACTAATAAATTATTATTTATGGTTAATTATGCTAGATGTTGATTAGAAATAGCACTAAAATATTTAAAAACATAGTTAAATAATATTTTTTATTTTTTTTATTTTTTTATTTTTTAGTTATTTATTTATTTATTTTATTTCATTCATTAACCATGACTATTTAGCTACTTAATGAAATAAATAACTCAACTATAAAATTTAATTAATGATAAACTGATTAAAATTGTAATGAGTTATATTGACTAATTAAATATCAATTGTTGGTTAATTATGTTAATTTATGAGTTAATCACCATCTCCATTACCCTATGTTATGTGAAAAAGACTAGTCCATTGATAACAAAAGCAGCAGTTATAATAATGAAACTTTAAAATATACATTTATTAATACATATCTTTCACTATCATACTTTTCAACTGATTTTGACAAGAAACCTCGCTCTCAATATAGGCTTTAAACAGTACAAACACATGTCCCACAGTGAGGCCACAATATCTTATTAAGTCTTGCAGTACCCTTGCATTGACATACAATGGTGTAGGATCAAAATCATCCCAGGTGTTAGCTCCATGGTGCCAGATCAATTGGCAATATGCCAGTTCACTTAATAAAAATATAGCACATGTGTACGAGTGGCAATTTTACCCGAAACTCAAAACTCATTCGAAAATCGCTCGAATTTCGAGTCGAATCAAACTCGACTCGAAATTTTCGAGTCGCTTATCGAGTTGAATATTTGAACTCGAACCTGGTTCGAGTTGACTTAGAGTTAGGATTGACTCGACTCGAAATATACTGTCGGTTATGCCTTTTATTTTTAATCCGCTGCGATGCAGCGTATTTGAAAGCGGACTTAAAATCTGCGCAATAATCTCTGCAGTTGTCCTTATCTCCGCAGAGTCTACAGATCTGGGTTATCTGGCCATTCTCATTTTCGATCTCTCGATTCTCAAGTCTCACCTTCTTCGTCTGGCTTCTCACCTTCTCCTGGCTGCCGGATCCTTCTGTCTCGAGTTCTGAGTCTGATCTTACTAGTTGCATGTTCTTTGCTTATTCACGTCGTCTTTCGAAAATCGAAAATCAGCGGAGGTTTTGTAAGTCGTTTAAATTTTTTTAGGTTTTCAATATTGCAGCAAGTTATTTGCATGTTTTAGAGTTCAAGTTGCAAGTGCAAACTGATGTTGTGAATCTGTTTATATTATGTGCTTCTGTTTTATTTTAGGGTTTTTCGACATGTTGTGAGTCTGTTTTATTTTAGGGTTTAGGCCTTACTCCATAGGGTTTGTTTAATATTTTGCCTTTTTTTTTAGATTTAGGGTTTTATTTAATATTTAGTTGCATTTTTTAGATTTAGGATTTTCAATTTTTTTAGGTTTAGGCCTTAGGATTTAATATTTTGCCATTATTTAATATTTTGCATGTTTTATAATTCAATCTGCAAGTGCAAGTTAGTACTGTCATTCTGTTTACATTATGTACTTCTATTTAATTTTAAGATTTTTAGACATGCAGTAAACCAAAGCAGCAACAGCCCAAGTAGCAGCATGTTTTAGGGTTTAACCTGCATGTCTAAGCTGATACTGTGGATCTATTTGTATTCTGTACTTCTATTTAATTTTAGAATTTTTAGACATGCTCACATAATCACATGCAAAATTTTATGAGCCTATAATTCTATTTTTAAGGGTTAAGCTATGAGTTGAAATTGTAATTTTACAATTACAGTTATAGAATTACAGTCTAATAATTTTATATTTTTTCAAGATTTTCAATCTTGCAGTAAGTTATTTACATATTTTATGATTCAAGCTGCAAGTGCAAGCTGGTGTTGTGATTCTATTTATATTCTGTACTTCTATTTAATTTTAAAATTTTTTGGCAAACAATATTTTATAATCATGTAACATTGTAAGTGTAATTCTATTTTTTGGGTTAAGCTGTGAGATGGAATTGTGTTCTTACAGTTACAGTCTTACAGACTTATAGTTTAATAATTTATTTAATATTTTGTCATACTATTTTTGTAGTGTTTTAGAATTTTCAGTTACACTTTTGCAATAAGTTGTTTACATATTTTTAAGTTCAAGCTATAAGTGCTATAAGTTGGAATTGTATTTTTACAGTTAGTCTTATAAATTTACAGTCTAAAAATTTGTTTAATATTTTATCACATTTTTAATGGTTTTACAAGATTTTCAATCCTGCAGTAAATTGTTTGCATATTTTAGGGAATTAGAGTTCAAGTTACAAGTATAAGTTGATGCTGTTATTTTGTTTACATTCTATACTTATGTTTAACTTTAGGATTTTTACTTTTTAGACATGCAATATTTTATAATCATGTAATATTGTAAGTTGTAATTTTAGAGTTTTTTGGGTTAAAATGTGAGATGGAATTGTGTTCTTACCGCTACAATTTTACAGACTTATAGTCTAACAATTTGTTTAATTTTTTGTCATATTAGTTTCTTGTTCAGTTTTGCACTCTTGCAGTAAGTTGTTTACATATTTTTGGGTTCAAACAGCAAGTGCAAGCTGATAATGAGATTCTGTTTATAATTCTGTAATATGTATTTTTTTTTATATTTTAGCTAAATGGAAGATACAACTACAAATAATTCTTTTAAAATAGAAATTGATAAACTAGGTGGAGAACAAAATATTGCATTTGAGTCAAAAAATGAGAAAGCAAGTACAGATCTTATTGTTATTATATCCCAAACAAGTGAAGCAAGTCAGACTATTTCAAATGTTAGGACATCAAAAAAAAGAAGCGCAATTTAGGATCATTTTGAAATAATAAAGTCTAAAGATAACAAAGGTAATGCAGTTGATAAACTATCATGTAGGCATTATTGTAAGACTTGTATGTCCCAGAAATCTGGATCTATCTCAAATTGCTTTAGGCATATCAAATTTTGCCCAATATTGAGTCAAGCAAACAAAAATTAAAAAATTGTTATATCAGTAGATGTTGAAACAAGTAATTTTTATATTATATCTGTATTTGATAACAACAAAGTAAGAAATATTTGGCAAAGATGATTGTTACAACAGAGTTACCTTTTAAGTTTGTAAAGCAGTCATATTTCAATTTGTTTGCACGTATTTTGAATACTAACTATAGGAAAACTTCAAGAAAAATTATACGCGCAGAATGCTTAAAAATTTATGAAATTGAAAAGGACAAGATGAAAAAATTGTTAAAATCTGTGAATCATATTTCATTAACAGCTGATTGTTGAACTTCAAATCAATCAATAGGGTATATGGGATTAACAGCATACTACATTGATTCAAATTAGGTGTTGCAACATTCCATTATAAATTTTATTGATCTTGAACCTCTGCATATAGCACATGTCATTGCTGATGCCATTAGTGAGTGCATAATGCAGTGGGGCATCCACACAAAAATTATGATAATTATATTTGATAATGCCCGTGCCAACAATAATGCAGCAAAGATTTTGTCAAAAAAATTGAGAACACTAACATATTTTTCTTTAAAGAAAAAATATTTTATATTCATTGCTATACACATATTTTAGATTTGATTGTTCAAGATGGACTTAAAAATTGCAATTATGTCATTGAAGTTGTTAGAGAGGCTGTTGTTTATATTAAAATATCTTCAAGCCGCTTAAAAACATTTGGTGAGATTGCAAGATTAGTTGGTATTTCAACTCAAGGGGTCTTTCACGTGATGACAACAAGGTGGAACTCCACATTTTATATGCTAAATGTGTCTTTAATTATAAAATCGTGTTGCATAAATTTTTTAAAAAAGATAAGGGATTAATTTGGGGTTTGACTGATGATGATTGGGATAAATTTGATAGAATTAAATGTATTCTTATAGTTTTTGAGAATGCTTCAAATATGTTTTCAGGTTCAACATACCCAACTGCTAAGCTCTTCCTTCCTGAAATAATTCAGATTAAATATATTCTTGAGAGTGGGGCAAGTGAAAATGATGATTTTCTTAGATTGATGTGCATTTCAATGAAAGAAAAATTTAACAAGTACTGGGCTGGTACTACCTTGCTAATGTGCATTGCCATTGTGCTTGATCCAAGGAGAAAATAATATTTATTAAATTTTCATTTAATCAATATATTCTGACTTAGCCCTTAATGATAAACTTGAGCAAGTTTTACAAAATTTGCATGAACTGTTCAACTTTTATTATGTAGACACATCTTAGACAGTTTTTTGATTCTTCAAACAGTTTGCTAATGCTTCAAGGCAACTCTAGTTCAAATTATTCTGAACTAGGAAATTCAGTTTTAAAAGTTTTTGATTTTTTTTGGAGCTTGCGTGTGCCAGCCACCCAATTAAATCAAAGATTGAGCTTTATTTGGATGATGATTGCATTAAGTTGCCTCAAGAACAAAGATGTTTATTTGATATTCTAGAATGGTGGAAAATGATTTTTTTTAAATGGCCTACATTAACAAAGATGGCTAAAGATATTCTTGCTATTCATGTTACAATTGTTGCCTCTGAATCTTGCATTTAGCGCAGGTGGTCGTGTACTTCATGACTATAGAAGTTCATTATCATCAAGTATGATTAGTGCTCTTATTTGTACAGCAAATTGGCTTACTGGGTCTCAATCCAATCTTACACACTTGGATGAAGATGTAAAATTTTGAGTTTGATATATTCTAAATTCTAATTTATAAGAGAGATAAGAGTATCGTACAACTTTAATTAATTTATTTTATTTTTCTTTGTACAGGAAGAACAACTAACATGTGCTATACCAGATGATGTGGTGTAGAATCTACTTAATTGAACCAAGTGGGTTCAAGTTGTTATTTAATTATGAGTACTTTTGAGTGTGCTGTACTTAATTATTTTTGCAAAACTTTTAAAGGTATATATGATATAACTTTTTATGTGTTCCACTGCTCCTGATTATTTTTACAAAACTATAAGATATTTTTAATTTTTATAATTAATCATAAAATTATAATATTGTCTATTTAGTTCAAATCCTCATTGCTTGATACTGACTATTTTTATTTGGATTCTTATTTAAGCAGATCTGCAGTAAAAAAGGGACTATGATGATAAACAATTATTTTATATTAAATATAATATGATATTTAGACCCTTTCATAGAAACTTGTGATTGCTTCAAATTTATATTTTTTTAACTAAATTGCTTTTTATTTCAAATTTATGATGTTATATTACTATATGGTTGCTGACTTGGTGTTGATTTAGCTGATGCTGTTTGGGCTGCTGCTGCTTCTTGGACTGTTGCTGCTGCCTCTGCTATTATCTCTGCTGCAGTGCTGCTACTGCTCCTGATGCTACTACCTTAATTGTGATTATAATTTTTTTTTACTATACTACATTTCTTTTCAAATTTGTGATGCTATATTGATATGGTTGTGATTGTTGTTTTGGTTGCTGCTTCTTGGGCTGCTGCTGCCTGGGCTGCTGTTGTCATCTGCCTGGGCTGGTGTTGCCTCTGCTGCTACTACCTGTGTTGTTGCTACTTTGGTTTACTACATGTCTAAAAACTCTAAAATACATAAATTTTTTTTACTATATTGCATTTCTTTTACTATTATATTGCTATGGTTATTGTAACTTTGGCTGGTGTTGCTTTGGCTGCTGCTTATTGGGTTGTTGTTGCTTGGGCTGCTGCTGCACTGGACTGCTGCTGCCAACTGCCTAGGCCAGAGTTGCCTCTATTGCTACTACCTGTGTTGCTGCTGCTTTGGTTTACAGTATGTCTAAAAATTCTAAAATTCAAAGATTATTTTTTTTACTATTGTTCATTTCTTTTACTGCTATATTGCTATGGTTATTATAGCTTTCGCTAGTGTTGCTTTGACAGCTATTTCTTGGGCTACTGCTGTTTGGGATGCTGCTGTTACTTCTAAGGCTACTGCTGCTTGGGCTGCTATTGCTTGGGCTGCTGCTGCTAGCTGCTGCCTAGGCTGCTGCTGCAAGTTGCTTGGGCTGGTGTTGCCTCTTCTGCTGTTGCCAGCTGCCTCTGATGTTGTTGCTTTGATTTACTGTATGTCTAAAAACTCTAAAATTAAACAAAAGTACAGAATATAAACAGAATCACAGTATCAGCTTGCATTTGTAGCTTGAACCTTAAAACATGCAAATAACTTACTGAAAGATTGAAAACCTTGAAAAAACATAAAACTATTAGACTATAAATCTATAAAAAATGTGATGAAATATTAAACAAATTGTTAAACTGTAAATCTATAAGACTGTAACTGTAAAAACACAATTCTAACTCTCAGGACTCAGCTTAACCCTAAGAATAGAGTTACAGACTCATAAATTATTAATTGCTGCTGCTTGGGTTGCCTCTACTGCATTCCTAAAAAGTTTAGACAGAATAATAGAATATACATACTTTAAAAAGACTCATAAGTCACAAGTCACAACTTATTGCATGTCTAAAAATTCTAAAATGCATAAAATATATTATATTATTCTGCATTGATGTTATAATTTCATTGACTAGTTGCTGCAATGCTGCAGCATCTAGTAAGTTGTAATAAATTTTGTATTTTATAAAGTATTTGAATTTGTTTTTTTGTTTTTATTTGTTTAATTTGAATTTGAGCAATCATTTGAGATGACAAGATTGGGTCTAATAAATGATTATTATTGAGTCTTGATGACTATGCTAAGCCTCTTAGGCTATAACTTTAAGAAATGATATTAATCTAAGTCTCTAAAAAAAAAACAACAGAATCACAATCAGAATCAATCAATGACTCAATCAGATGATTCAAATCTTTTAGTACTAATTCAAATAAGTATTATTTGTAATTTTATTTTTATTTACAATTTATTGTATTTTTCATTTAGTTATTATATTATCTTTTATGCAAATTTTACAGGTTGGTTGGCTACTTGGCTTGCAGGTTGCTACTTTAGATTAGATGCAGTCATGCATAGTTACAGTTTTGGTAGGCTTGAGTTGTTGCTGCTTGGATTATTGTTGCTTCTTGTTTAAATTAAATTAATATACAATTTTATTATATTTTGTTTGTGAATTATGGTAAATATATATGAAACTATGAATTAATATTTTAGCAATTTAGCCCCAATTTAATTTGCTGAATTTTGATAATTTATGTATTGTTTACAATATTTTTTATTTTTGAAATTCATAAATTTTTTAAGAAATTATGTTCTTATTTTTTCGAGTTGACTCGAACCGAGTTCGAGTCAACTCAAACTCAAAAAAATTGAATCAAAATGGTATCAAATTCGAGTCAGCTCGAACTCGAATTTGAATGAGTCGAATTTGACTCGACTCGAACTCGATTCGAGTCCAAGTCGAGTTTAACTCGAAAGTTTCAAGTTCGAGTTAAGCCTAACTCGTTCGAACTCGAATCGAAGCCAGCCCTACACATGTGCCAGACATATACATTAATTAATAATCCAATACCTTTTTGTCAGTACACCCATAAATATGATGACATTGTCATTCAAAGCTTTTGAAAAAAAAACAATAAGTTGATACTCAATAGAAGTTTGGTGACACTCAAAAAAGCAAAGTGTTGAGTGCAATAAAAATATTTGTCAATCCATAGGTACCAACCTTAATGAAAGTGGACTACATAAGACACACGGCATACACCCCAATACATAAAATAGGTCACTTGTCACCTTGTTGGACTTAGATGAACTCTCATACAAATCTACTTATTATCACAACAACTAAGAGATCCTAATATTCACCCATCACTTGTTAATGAAAATATTTTACACACTAAATCATATGTTAGATGAGATACTCGTATCCCCCAAATTTATGTATTTACATAAATACATAATAATATGCATTTACATAAAAAATGTAATTATATAAGTTTAGGTGTTTCATGTAAATAAGCATTTTTATACATTTTTATGTGAACATGTAAATTTGAAGAACATGTATCTCCCACCAAAGCGCACTTCGTATTACAGTGTACAAAAGAATTTTTCCTGAATAATCTTTAGCCACTTGAGTTACAATATGGTTTCACAAAAAAAAGATAACTTGTTGCCTGCCAACGATAAAGTATCAACGAGAAACACCAAGAAATGATAAACCAAGACAAGAAAAGAGATGCAAAAGTGCCTGCAACAACTCTTAAATATAGCAGCTGGCACAAGAAACAAAGCGTGTTGGAAAGATGAGGCAATGATGTGCATTCATGAGATCTCACATTCAATCTGAAATATTTGTGATATTCCTAATCTAAAAATACATTTTTGAAAATTGCCGATATATCTATTTGTCTCCATATAGATTCGATTAGCAGCTAAATAAAAACAAATAATAAATTGTGAATACCAGTACCAATTCATAAAAGATACCGCTAATGCTGAAACAAAACTAGGGATAAATCCCAATAACATATATATCATGTCATTATACATGAGTTTAAAGACAAGCATAACTAATCATCCTTCAACAACTTTGATGATAGATCTTTATTTGTCATAACAATAGTACAACCTAAATAGTTATTACAACAAAAGATTTTTAATTGTCAGCATTTGACAAAAGCTTTGATAACATCAATATATCTTAGAAAACAAAAATAAAAACAACAGTAAAATTTTAAGGGATCAAACCATTTTAATGATTAAATACCATAAAGCTGAAAAAATTGGAAACATGTAGAAATCAATTTGCTAAAAAAATGCAAATTTCAATGCATTGCAATAAAAACCCTACATTAACTTGCAGATATATAAAGAAAATAGTACAAAAATCCATGTCTAAAAATTTAGTGGACGACAACATCTGAACACATCATACAAAAATAGCATTATCTCCTAACACAACAAAAAAAATGGTGTGATCAAGAATGATTTTGCTTGTAAATGGTGTTGTGGCTCAGTTGTTCCATATGATTAAAATCCTTTACAGGTCAAGTGTTCAAATCCCACCGATCACATATATTTACTTCATTAAGGCTCAACTTCAAAAAAAGAATATTTTTGCTTTAGACTTGCAATGTGTGTGCACCATGTTTTGAATGACAAGTTCAGCGCTAGCAGAAAAGCATGCTTATTTGTAGCAAAGATCTGAACTACTTCAACGACATCATTATTTGTTGACGACAGCCATCATTTTAGCATTTTTTTTTACATTGTCAATTCTTTGTCAACCTTCACACCGCATGAACTTTAATCACTCAAAATAGTAATATTCATTTAGGTTTCACTAAATTGAAAAGAACAAAAGTTGAAAAATTTTCGCCAAAGGGCAACTTTTTAACCATTTGATCAAGAGATCAATTGAGTAGCTTACCGGTATTCATAGTGATTCCTTCTATCAGTCAAGCACTAAGCATTAGCGCCGGCTCCTACAATTGGAGATAACATTTTAACCAAAGAGAATGAGTGTCAAGTGATCTAAATAGGCTATAGTATCAGCTGAATTATTTCCTAGGTACAATCAACAAGTGATACCGTAGCTGAGTTTGTTAGGCTTTTTCAACTATAATATCTTAAATTTCTAGTAAACAAAGTTTGATCCTCCTAATATCCTCATTAGTCTATGTATTAGTTTTATCTTGCTTCTTCTATATCATACTTTTACATTTCTAGTGCAATAGAAAGCTTCCCTCAAGATTTGCCTCATTGCTAGTGCAGTACTTTTTCACTTAATTGCGGGAGTCCAAAATTCTGCCTCCATACCTTCCAAATGGTCCTCACAAAGCAACATCTAAATTAACTGAGTGTGGATTCTTTCTGTGTTGATTACAAAACATATTCTGGGCATCAAAAAGCAAGGTTACATAAATCTTGTGCTTGTTGATGATCAAACTCAAGACTTAGCCAATTCCATTTGTTGAAGCCTATAGAAGCAAATAAGATAGAAAATCATAGATGGTGTCACCAACAAGACACCATCGAGATTGGGTATTAATATGACGAACAAACTTATGATTGCGCTTAAATGAAAGCTGAACATGATGACGATGAAGACAATGAAGAATAGGATTGAGAATTTTATGTTAGTTGAGTATGATGATGATGAAGACAATGCAGAATAGGATTGAGACTTATACAAAAAGCTAGGATTAATTAAATACAAAGTTAGATATAAAAGATAGCTCAACCTAGTTATTTGGAGAACTTACAATGGCAATTGGGTGATGACAAATATAAGGAGGAAGTTCAAATTGAAATCAAATAGGCTAGGGGAAGATATACACAAATTAATCTCAAGGAAGAGACTAAGATCAGCTTACCAAATCCATGACAGAACCCCTGATGCAAAATGAGTCAATGACAAATCAATCAAATCTACAGCTACTGCAAGCTCCAAAGACATTTAATCAAGCAAAGATAGTCTTTAGTTAGTGAATGCTAACAGTATATCCCAAGATCTAGTGAAACTTGATGTTCAAGCACCAGAAGAACATCTATACTTGGAGAGAATTTAGATTCTCTTCCAAAATGAGTTTATCCTAAGGGATTCAAGAATGATTGATGGAGAAAGTGGCACACTCTCTCCCAATGCAAAGATATGTGTGTACAGAGTTATACTGTTGAGTTAAAAAATAGCTTAGATGAACAACCAAGCACTCAAGGATACACGCATGTTGACCAACTATAAAACAGGATTGCTTATTATTAATTAAAATGAAATTGCATTGCTTAACATCTGAGACCTTCAGGAAACTATCAATCTTGCTACGGTCATCAAACAAAAACTGAAGAGAGTAAATATTATTTAGAAGAAAATTGCAGATCGAATGATCGCGACACAAAAAGTGTGGTCGAGACTTTGGAAATATTAGGCAAGTGTTTCTCAACCTATCCAAAGTGCTTCACACCCGATAGACGGTCATTCAGTAAGCGAAGGTATGCGAGTTTTGTGTTAAGATGGGGAATGAGGAATCTCAATGCTAAAGAAAGCACCCAAATTAAGCATTCAAAATATTTAATCGAGTGGAAAATGGGTCCTTGTTGTCGTCAAGCCAAGCGGCATGAGAGAAGACAATCATGCATAGACTAATCTTTCTTTAATGGTAATACTGAAGGGGAAAGCATTGGCTCGACAAGTTAACCCTGAGGCAAGTAAGAAGCTATTCACCTTGAAGATGCAAATAAACAGAGAAAGGATTATTGCAATTTTTAACTCAGAAAGTCAAAAGAGCCTCATCTCCAAACACTTGGTCAAGAAAATAAGTCTCAAAACAATGAAGCATCCTCAGCCTTATCCAACGGGATGGATAAAGGACGCCAACTTGACAATCACTCACCAATGTCGTGTTAAACATTCTACTACCCAAACTTTCAAAGATGAAAGCTTGGTGGCATAGTGCTTCTAGATATTTGTCAATTATTACTCGAAACCATAATTTGGGAAGCCATATTCTATCAACGGTAACAGCAACACAATCTAATGAAGGGCGAGAAGAACGTGAAGTTGTATCGGGATCAACCCATCTTACTCTTCAAGGTATCCACTTACATTAAAATTAAGCGTGCTATACACGCGTGCCAAAGCTTTTCTTTTTCATTCTTTAGCAAATGGTTCTTTGACAAAAAGAAACAGCATCCAAGAGGCTATATAAAATAAATCATCAATATTTAGCCTACTTAGCACTTTATTAATTTATTCTATTAAGATAACTCAATAACCTATTTAGATCTATGTCTAGCTATCCTAGAGCCAAAGATCTGCTTCGTCTCTCTTAAAACATCTCAAACTTTTTTCTTGATTATTTTTTTGGCTTGTTAATCTCATGCATGATCGATCTTGCAACCAACATATCATTAACATAAAAAAATAATGTAGCAAGTTTTAAATTTATGTAGCAATCTGCAAGTTTTATAATGTAACAATAATCATTCATCTCACATTGTATTAATGTAGCAATTTTTAAATTTACGTATCAATCCCATGTAAGTGTTAAAAGCCCTTAACAACTAATCTAGCTTTGTAAATTCACTTGACAATGCGCTATTTTTTACAAGGTCCACCCCAAGTTGTTTTGCAAAGCCTTTTAACCTCCAAAACATAGAGCTAACATTCATGTGTTCATTTTTCAAGAACTCATTTCTTCTTTAATGACTTGCTCTAGCTTAACAAAGCCTTCAATTACACAACTTCTTTGTAAAGTCATTTATATAGGTGATGCCATAAATTGAACCTTTAGGAATATGTGCTAGAGAAAAATCTTTAGAAGTAAGTGCTAGAGAAAATTCCAAAATATCCAAATTAACCAATACCAATTTCACTAATTTGAAGGTCCTCAAGCACTTTAAGAATTTTGCTCTCCTTTGCTTGTCGAGGATGCAATCCTCACAAAACTATGTATATGCAAACTTGAGAACAAAACTTTTCCTTTTAAAATTATTAAATTCATTTCTTGTCCATGTAGCCAAGTTGTGTGCAAAACTTAATCGATAAACAAACACAAGTCTAGTTTGAGATTAAAAAATATTTGGTCAAGTCATGCACAACTAGACTCAATTTTTCACTTATCTTGGACATATCTCACTTGCTGCAACAATCTTGTCTTATTCCCATTTAAAATGAATCACAATTTTTCCCACAATATTCAATGGTTTATCATACAATAAAAAGGTTGTCATACTTTTTGATAATATAGTTACAAAATAATTCTTTACAAATTATAAAATGTAGAATGCACATATGTTTAAGAGGAGGAAGTCTATGAAACTTTTGACATGCTACACCAGAACATCAGACTCTCATCAAATTAATCATGCTAAATCATCATTGTTTTGTGTATCACTATTTCTTGCAGGTGCTTAACATAGATTTTGAACTGCCATTAATGCTTGTAATTCTAACATACATTCTTGATTGAAATTTTTCAGCAGATTTCTCACTCTTAGCAGTAACCGACTATAAGTGAACCATATATATGATTTATAATATACAATCTTTCTCCCAGCTTAAAATTAAACAAGTAGTGCATACATTATACTTTTGCAAAACCCTTTGCTAAATCCTTCTTGAATTAAATCAGCGCGGAGTTGCTCGAGATTCAACAGAAAGTGTCACGGCATGCGCTCCATTTTCATTCCTTTAGCAAAATCAATCAATTAACTATTCATAGAAAAAGAAAACTAGATGTAGCCCTTTCAAGAAGAAAAGCAGTAAATCATCTCTAGAAAATATTTAAGAAATCTTTCAAATCCGGACTACACAGATGAAAAGGAAAAGAATATAGAGCTAGAGAATATAACGGTGAACCTGAATGGCGCTGTGGAAAATGCCGCCGAGGCCAATGCGATCTTTGAAGATCCTGTTAATCTGAAGGATGGTGTTGTTCGTTTTCTCTGATTCGCTGTTTGTCACGTCGTACACGTGCAGCACAACTTCTTTCATCATCATCTCCAGTTACCCCTCTCCCCGCCCGCCCACAAACTCACGGCGAATATCAGAAGAAAAACAAAAAGGGAGGCGATGCACGGAAAACAACGGCAGCAGAGTACGCTTTGCAAAGTGATTGAATCACAAATCTAGCTTCCCTCAACCGCCACCGCGTCCACGATGGTACTGCCAAGGCCTTAACCTTCTCCGATTTAACAAATCAATTATATGTTTTAAGGGAAACTTGCACTGGAACCCTAACAAGCTCAGAAGAAAAGCGAGCGACGTCAAACAGCACACAGTCGAAGCGGATAGAACCGAATCGAATGACGGGGGTAGTGGGGCCCTGTTGAGGTAAAGTGCACCGATGAACGAAAAGGAGAGGGAAGGTGCGTGCTCGTTCAAACTAACAACCACAACGTTTTTTATAAATGATGCTTTTACGATTGTCGCCAGTTCAGTTATTAATGGTTGCGAGGTGAAATTTGTGCGGTGTGGTCACCCATCTCTCCTGACTCATTTAATTCTACTTTGCTCAAAATTTTCAAGTTAATTCTTATATTGATTGGCTTGAAATGCAAATTTTTTTAATACCCCAAAAAATATTTGTAATAATCAGATCCATTTGTAAAAATCAACTGTTAATTTAGGCGATGACAAAAGCCTTGTCATCTACCTTAAAATCTTGATCACCTTTTAGACTTCTCGCTTTGTCTTATTTTGGCTTCTTTGCTCATGTGATTCTTCTCTGTTTTTAAGAATCACGATCTTTCTCAGTTGAAATCGAGAGCACCTGAGGCTAGCTTTCTGCCCAAGTGGCGCATCACACTAACAGTGGAGGCATGGCCAATGTGCTGGTGGTTGCCTCCTCCAAGGGATGCTCCACCATGTTTATGGAGGAGGATACCACCATTTTCTTAAGAAATGCAAATTTTTTTTGAAAACACGAAAAATATCGAAATAATTGGATCTGTTCACTAAAACCAATGACTGATTTAAGTGAGAATGATAAAAGCCTTGCTATCTACTGGTCAGCTCTAAAATCAACTTAGGTGTTTTACATTGAACTATGTAAATCATTGTGTTTGTGATTACGTACTTTTTTGTCTAAGCTTTTGTGAATTTATAACTTCTTCTCATGGCCACGATCTCAACAATTTGTATTAGAGGGAGGTTGAAGAGCAATGTTGAAGTTATGGGAGACAGAGGAGAAGATGGTTATTCATCTTCAACAGTGGTGGAGAGGACCATTCACCAAGTTATGATGCATCCGCTAAATATTGAACTCGTCAAGTTTGACAACAATTTCGGCATGTAGAGGTGTGAATTTATGGATGTACTTTACACATTAAATCTCAAAAATGTTATTGATGGAGATGAAAAATCAAAGGAGATGATAGAAAGGGATTAAATCAAGTTGAATTTCAATAAGTGTGATTTGAGATAGCAGAAACATTGATCCTCCAAAGAGGTAGACTTGAGATAAAGAAGCATTTGTTAAAGAACAATGGTGGTGATTCTCATACGCGAGGCAAATTCATGGTCGTATCCTTATACGCAATCAATACGTATTTTGCTTGGAAATGGTCATTGGAAAAAGGGCTGCTCTAAGTTAAAATAAAAGTTGATGATAGTGGATCTTTTGAAGCGAAGATGAATATTACTCAAAGTTTGGTGAAGGCATCGAATTTGAAACTTCTCTTGTTAAAATCTCCATGAGATTGTTAGATGATAGTACCAATTGGATCATGGATACGATGCTACATGTCACATTTACCTACAGAAGAATTTGTTTTGTTCTTACAATGAGATGGAAAATAGAGTTGTTATTATGAGAAATGATGTTACGTGTTGTATTGTAAGTATTAATTATGATCAGAACACAAGGTAGAATTGTTCAAATAAAAGGAAGTCCAGTATGTACCTGAGATCAAGAAGAACTTATTGCCTATTTGAGATTTGTAAACTAAGAGCTATAAGGTGATTATTGAAACTAAAGTACTGAAGATTATCAAGGGATCAATGACTTATATGTACGGAGTCCTACAAAAAAAATCTCTGCTATCTTCAAGAGAGTACGATAAACTAATTTAATTGTGGTTGTTGAGAATTCAGATGATGTTATGACTTTATGGCATATGAGATTGGCGCATGCTTGAGAATCTTCTCTAAGAGCTTTGGAGAACAATGGATAAATTAAAAAAATATATTTCTGTAAGTTAAAATTTTGTGAGCAATGCTTGCTTGGCAAGAAGACACATATAGCTTTTGGTATCGTCGTCCATAACATTAAAGATATATTGGATTGTGTGCATACAGATGTATGGGGACCAACGAAGAATGAATCATTCAGTGGTTAGTGATATTTTGTCTTAGTTATTGATGATTATATATATATATATATAAGTGTACACCATAAAGAGTAGTATGCTAAAAGGTCGTTAGAAATTAGAAGAAGTGCGTAGAAAATTAGATAGTTGAATCAAAAGGATCTAATTCGATCATGGTGGCGAGTATACTTCATATATTTTTTTTATAAGAGTGCTAAATTTCAAGGATTAAACACTACTTTACTATCAGGGTGACCCTATAGTAAAATGGGATAGCAGAGCGAATTGATTGAATTTTAGTGGAAAAAGTTCAGTGCATGTTGTCTAATTCTGGGTCGAATATGGTTTATTGTGAAGAGGCCATAGACTATGCATGATATTTGGAGAATCATCTGCCCTCTACTACAATAAAGAAGAAAATTTCAATTGAGTTGTGTTCTAGACATTTTACCACTATTATAATTAATTGAAGATATTCGGGTGCCTAGCTTGCCATTATGGAAGGAAAGATAAAGTAGATCTATGTGGACGAAAGGCAATCTTCATTGGTTTTTGGCGATGGGTCAAGGGTTACAAAATATATGATCCAGTCGATATAATAGTTGTTGTTAGCAGAGATATTATTTTTAATAAGTATTTTTTAAGACAAAGAAAGTTTACATTAGGTGAATGATTCTACAATAATTTCTACTAGTAAGCAAAGAATGGGGTTTGATGTCATACCATTTATTCTACATGATTCCTCTCATCATGATATAGAAAAGATAGACACTCTTATCATTGAAGACCACACGAATGGTTATGAAAATGTAGAAGACGTGATTTGTGAGGCTTGTCCAAGAGTACATTGTAAGAGATTAAACTGTTATTAAATAACCCTGAAGCCAAGTTAACTTTAGGATTACATCACATATGCATTTTCTGCATTGTGTGCTAATTGAGATTATTTTGTAATTAATTAATTAATCTAAATTAATGATTAAATAAAATAATCATCCAAACAAAAATTAAATTTTATATTTTTAATCTATGCATTTTGTGATCAAAATAGTATATAATATTACATTATTTGGATGTGTATATTTAAAGTTACAATTAAATGAAATTTGCATTAAATTAATCATTAACAATTAATTCATAATGTGATGACCCATGTTAGATTGGTAACAACCAATCTAACATCGGATGTATCTTTCCGCAGGATCATATTGGCAGTTAGGTAAAATAGTAATTAAACACATCCAGAGCCATTCAAGTGTAAGAAATAACATTCATTCAATTTAAAGTAAAATAATATTTAGAACTTATTACATAGCTTTCATTATACAAAAATAGTTATCTCTTGAAGGGGCAGTTAAAATCGGTTAATTTGATGTGTTATGTCTTTAAACTATATCAGCTTCCTCCAGCTGTATCTGATCTGGCATTATAAAAATAATGCCTTAGTGCACAATCTAAATACAAAAGATATTAAAAATATACTTAAAGCAAAGTGGAAAGCAAAAATGATGATCAATTGTAGGGAAAATATAGCTTATTGCAAATAAAAGATGATCATGTCTCTTGCAACATAAATGTCTTTTTGTCGCATGTCAAATTTTCAAACAGAAAGTAATAATCGCATAAAAGTTCATGTTTATGTTTATATTTATGACTTGATATTATGAAGCAATATTAGCAGTTCTGATGGGCAAAGCCAGAACTATGAGGCTGGGTTCATAAAATACAGTTAAGCATGACCTTCACCTGGGCCCCCTTAAAGGCTTCAGATGGTACCTTCACCTGGGCATCTCTCAAGGCTCCAAATGGCAACCTTCACCTGGGCTCCCTTTAAAGGCTCCAGATGGCATCATATATGCAGTTAAGTATGACCTTCACCTGATCCCCCTCAAAGGCTCTAGATGGCACCCTTATGACTCCTGATGGACTAGCCTCATCCCTAACTTAATTCAACCTCCATTTCGGAACCCTTTGCAATATTCACAAAATATATAAACATCATTTTACCTCTCTTATATGATTAGTAGTAAGAGTAAAGCATTAAATAATAATATAAAACAAGTTCTAAGCGATGCTTAAGTAGCAAAAATGTAGAAAGCATAAAAGTAATATCCAGTGTACATTTTATGTTTTAACTTAAGAAGATGAATCACTCATAAAGTTTATATCTGCAAAATATGTATTTATAATTTTTATT
Source organism: Gastrodia elata (assembly GCA_016760335.1). Taxonomy (NCBI): domain Eukaryota; kingdom Viridiplantae; phylum Streptophyta; class Magnoliopsida; order Asparagales; family Orchidaceae; genus Gastrodia; species Gastrodia elata. Next base: position 41,583,671 of record CM028671.1, on the reverse strand, counting down.
AGACTCTAATGAATAATTAGTCTCTCATATAAATATATGCACAACTATGCCTATAATTTAATCTTATAAGTCCTTTTAATTTATTTAATACATTAATAAATAGGATAAATACTAACGAATCAAAATGTGACTATGATGATTTCATAGTTCCTCATTCAATATGCGTCAGAATCATAAGTAACTTAATGTGCGCCTAATTCATTATGTAGGGATTCCAATTTGTCAGTAGATGATACTTTGCCAATAGATTTTATTATATATGACTATTTCACCTTTTATATTTCATCATTAATTGGAATCTAGCAGTAGATTAAAGCAGCAATTTTGTAGCTTACTTAAGTATTAAAAACATGGAAGGCTAATGTTATCAATCAAGATGGTAATTGACTAATAATAGCATCAGCACATTACTTTCACCATAGTTTTACTATAACCTTAGCATATTCTTACTATCCTTTATTTTCACACAGTCAGTCATTATACAAAATTGATATATTATCCAAATTGAGATTACATCAACCTAGTACAATAAGGTTCTAACAAATTTCTACTATAAGTTTTGATTTCAGAATTTAAAATGAATAACACATCTTTACCTAAAATAGTAATTGAAATGAATAAAATAAAAGAGATCTCAATTATGATGGACTGCTCCCTATCTTGGCATCAATTTCTAAATAAAATCAATAATTATGGACATATATATTCATGACGGAATTTTGACCCAATTGTTTACTAGGTAATTTAACAAAGATTTAATATTATCTAAGTTTCTCACAAATTCCTTATTATTATTTTTTGTATATATTGATTTGAAGTATTACTAACTTACCCTTAGGATTCTATTCTATGACGTAAAGAAGGATTCGCACCTTATAACTCTGAGTCGAACGTACAGAAGGGGATCAGTGCTGAGACGGAAGGATCGAGCGGTCAAGCAGAGAAAGATCAGCGCATGTAGAGACGATCGGGCGCAGGGAGAGATCGGCTACCAGGTACGTTATGTTGGGCGGGTGGACGAGTCGAGCTGAAGGAGCAAACCTGCGAGCGTCTTCGGCATCGAACGGGTTTGCGACCATCGTTGCCTTGAGTTTTAGTGTCGAACGGATCTACGACCGTCAGCGGGTTGGGTCGAGGAGCTCGATTACAGGAATCGAGTTGTCGTCGTATGCTCGCCTACTACAAGGAGGGCTCCCATCGACTGCTGCACAATCGTCCTCCATGCAGGAGGGAGTCGAGCAGGAGGGTTCAACTAACTGAGAGGAAGGGAGGGCTCATTCGAGTGGTGAGAGTCGTTCGGCTTCTTTTGGTTAAATAGGACGTGTGTATGTAATGCATTTCCGTTTCATTCGGGCTGATTAGCCAGTGAGTTACGGGTAATTACCTTTATTACTCTATGCATACATTCCTTATACAGCTAAGATTTAATTGCTTAATAGTTTCTAAAAGGGGCAACTGATTCTTGCCTTGAATATGGGTCTTAATGAGGCAATTTATGCTTTACTAATTTAAGTATGCATTAATGACGGGTCTTAATTTCTGTTTCAGCTTTAAACGAATTTAAAAACTTTCTAAATTAAGGATTGAAACTAAAAATCAAATTTAACGAGAGTTTTAACGAGAAACTGAAATTTGATTATGGTTTTAATGACAAATATAAATTCCTATTGCAGCATTGAGTTTGAAAAACTTCCTTAATCAATATTTGTAACTGAAGAGTTATTTTAATGGGAGATTGTCTTAATGATAAATATAAATTCCTATTTCAGCATTGAGTTTGAAAAACTTCCTTAATCAATATATGTAATCGAAGAGTTATTTTTGCAGGAAATAGTTTTAATGACAAATATAAATTCCTATTTCAGCATTGAGTTTGAAAAACTTTCTTAATCAATATTTGTAACCGAAGAGTTATTTTAGCGGGAGATGATTTTAACGAAAAAGAAACTGAAATTTGTGGGACATTAATATTTTCCTTATAAATGACTTAGGGTCATTGCACATAATTACTTAAATTTTCACAGCACAGAAATTAATACATGGCACAGGAAATGGGGGCATGGAAAGCAGGAAACGAATGGTGCACAATTTTTGGAGTTGACAGCTGATGGCGCATAAGTATGTGTGCGCCGCTAGACACGCGTTAGCTTCAGCCAATACCGCATAATGATGCAGGGCCCGCAAAAAAGAACGTGCGGTCTACGGGGTCGAACCGATCCTGTAACAACCTTAGGTTGTTACCTTGCTAATATATAGTCTAAGTAATCCTTAATTTTGATCCCATTACTTTTAAGATATCAAATTTATCATATCCTGAAAATTTAAAGTCAATTGGATTCCCCTCAGTCTATAATTGCATTTTGATCAATCTAGATGCCCTAGATTAGACCTAAAATATTTTAATCTCAGAATTAAAATTTGATTATATTTTTGAATTCCTCACCCTCAAATTAGCTAGGGGTGAAAGTTTAGTGCAATTTAGAAATCATTTAGACCATAATTCATATTTAATTAAAATGGTCTAATTGCATAGAAGGGTTCCTAACATTTCAAATTTGCATTTATCCCTTTAAACTAATAAAATGGCTGGGATCCTCTTTGCGGACCACGGGCGATCCGCTGCGGAGCCTGGGTCGTGTGATAGCGGTGCTTCCGTTGTATCCATCATTCGCTCTATTAATCCAACGGCTATGATTAGATCCCGCGGAACTGCGGATCAACCATTAGATCTGTCCGACCGATCCTACGGCCCGGATCACTCCCGCGATCGGCCATTAGGATCCGAGCGATCCTAGCCATTTTGTCATCTGATCAATTGATCAGACGATATTCGAAGGTCCCATTACTGTGGCAAATCCTCAACTTAAGTAAAATCGGTAAAAACCCAACTTGCCTTAAGCCAAGAATCTGTCACCAAAATACAATAACATTCATCAATTTACATACAGATATCAAAGTAGCAGAAGCAATAGGTGAATAGTAATATCCACAAGCATAACATAGTAGAAAGGAAAGCAGACTATATAGTAACTCATCACAATGTAGAAACGAAATACATCCAGAATTAATTATTACAAACTGAATTTTTAAGAGAATAAAAATGTCTCTCAATCTCACTGAAATAAAATGCAATATCTAACTAAGTAACAGCAGCACGATCCTCCTCCTAAACCTGCTCCTCTCCTACAACACTGCCCACAAACAAGTTTGAATCTGACATTTGTCAGTATCACAAATGCTAAAGCCCCAGCCAACAAAATAAAAAGGTTATAGTTAGATAATTATCTAAGTACATTTTAGGCTATTTTAATGAATTGATTAATTTAAAGATATCACATTCAAATTATCTAAACATGCAAGCAACAATGGGTGCGACAAGATATGAAAGAAATAGGAAACTATAAACTATCCATCTATAGCCAACAACTAGTATGAAAAGTAACATACAATACCTAATAACCAAGGTGACACTAAAGCTAAAAAAAATAGCAACTATAATATAAATTCTGAACATAACATGCTTATGATCATATTAACACATGCTGAGTATATAAAGGACACAAATACTGAAATAAACATACAATTCTAGCATCCTAAACTGTAACGGCCCCAATAATTGGATAGAAGATTAATCCAATGATTATGATGTTACCTTAGCACTCAACACTTGATTAGAAGAAAATAAATCAAGTGTTGATGCTAAGTGGCCAAATCACTTTCTGAGCAATTATTAAGTTAAAAGAATGAAAATGAAGATACAAGTAAATATAATATTACAAGTATTTACAATACTAGAAATTAGATTAATCCACTTAATCATCCCAAGCAGTTTTAGAAGATACAACACAGATTAAAAGTGTAGGCAAAAGTAACTTAAGCACTTAATTATTACAAGCCTTTTTAAAAGTAAAAGAAAAATATAACAAATAAATCACTCTTGCTTATATAAACAAGTAAACTATTTGAAACTAAGCGGAAGCAGAATTCTATGTAAGCCCTTCAACTACTTGGACCTGTATCATTTGGATAAAAGGGCTCTTGATCTATCATATTTTGGTATTTAAATATGATAGGGCAAAGCCAAGAAAAAGAAAGTGTAGTTAGACTAAACAGTTTAAGCATATTTTATAATTAGATATGTTTGTAGATTAACAAGATATCACAATTATGATTTACAATTTAAAGTAAGCAGCGGTGCTATAAAAGCTATAAAGTATGGGAAAATAAAGTAAGCATAACTGTGAGAAAAATAGTATGAAATAAGTTGAGTAAAAATACTCACTTTTATTAAAGTCCTAGCCTGTATTGAAAATTGGTAAGGGAAAGTATCATAAAGGCTAGAAACTACTATGTGCATGAAATGAAAGCAATATATGTTCAATTGGAATTTATGCTAAGTAAGCAAGTGACATACAATGAAGCATTAATTGAAATTCAGCAACATACACTATATTCAATTTAAACTGAAGTAAGCAATACACAATACTGAAAATAGAGAATGTAAGGCCAAGGAAATAAGAAAATATCTTAGATTCTCAATCTAAGACAATCATAGTCTAGGGCTATGAAATGAAAGCATAACTAAACAGTTATGAAGAGATCTTACAATTTATAAAAGAACTCTTATATCTTTAATTAAAGTTACATTTAGAAATTACCTCATTCTGTAGGAGTACACAACAGAATGGGCGAGGAGTTAAGCATGTTTGCTTAACTAGATACAGTGGGGAAGTTGAACATTCACATTTACCCTCTCTAAAATGTGAAGTCCTAATATAAGCGCTTTTATTTGTACTCAATTTTCCATAAGGCATTCCTCTTTAAAAATTTTATGAAAATCTTTATTTATGCACAATAATCTTGAATGAATGTTCAAGGAAAGAGGCTCAAAGCTGGGTAGCATTCAATAAATTTCAAAAATTGTAAAGTATGTGATATCTTTTTATTATCTAAACTTTTAATAATCTTCTCTATGATTGAAGCTAATTAAGCTCCAAATTGACTTATAAATATTTGATCTTAAGTCAATTCTAAATGAAAGTAGAATGAATGTAAGTTTATTTTCATGTAATTTGAAGTTTAGGAAAAAGATTAGATTAAATTCAATTTGAAATAATTTAACTATTGAAATGAATATTTTGAATTAAATACTAAAATTTTCTAAGAAAATTTTTAAGTCTTAACATTCTTAGAAATTTCGGCAGAATCTCCTTTGTTTTTGTTCAAATAAACAATTTTCACAATCAATATATAAGTCAATTTTATTGACTATCTCCAGTTCTAAAATAGAGTTCAATTTTTTTTATAGGATTGCTCATTTCTAGTTTTACAATAAAGTTCAATCCTTTTTATAGGATTTTACAGTTCTACAATAATTTCAAATATATAAAACTAAACTAAGCAGTTTATACATCCTATATAAAATATCTAATAAAAAGGAAATGCAGAAATAAAATTTAGCATTTATAAGAGCAGCTTTATGTGGTATTTCACACATAGCATTTAATTTAGCATTCCTGTATTATTTTTACAACTTAACTTGCGAAGAATAACATCATTAAAGTTAGCATTTAAATATAAAATAAAGAAGGATTAATTAAATTTAAAGGCAGCATTTGATTACATATAAAAAAAGGGCAGTATTTGAATTTATTTATATGACATTATTTTGATTTTATAAAGTAGATAGCAGCAATTTGATTTTAAAAAGTAGATAATATCATTTGGGTAGCATGAATGGCAGCAACTTATATAAATGAATGATAGCATTCAATTCCCTATTACATGGCAGCATTACATTGAACTAATATTAATTAAACTAATAATATTTGCTTCTCATAATTCATTTAACACTTTATTAGATAAGAGATGGAAGCAATTTTATCATTTTAGAATGAATGACAACCTTTATACTTCAAAGAATACATGTAACATTGGATCTTAAAAATTAATGGCCGTGATCAACATATAAGTCTATGTAAAAATGTGACAACATTCATTCTTACATTATATTAGATGATAACATATGGATTAATAAAGAATGGCAGCATCAAATTACACTTACACATGATGAATAGCAGCACCCAATCTCTTAATATAAATTAGTAGCATATAAATCTTATTAAAATAGTGACAGCATATGAATCTCATGATTCAAAAGGTAACATTTAAATTCTCTAATTAATTGATAACATTTAATCATAATATAATAAGTAACAGCATTTAGTTATACTCGAACAAATCAGTTAATCTCATGGCTACTCAAATCTCCCATTTTAATTGATAATAGTGACAGCATTTTGCCCCATTCCATTTGGGAAGAAAGGCAACGTGTAATAGCGACATTTTATCTTATAGTTTGAAAATACAGCTTTTGATTAAAATGAAATAAGTGACAATATTCATATTTCCTAAAACACATAACAGAATTTTGAACCTTATAAAATAAATGATGGCAGCAATGATATCCTTTAAACATGGCAGCAAGAGAATTAAATGATAGCATTAAATCACTAAGAATCTTTTTAAAATTAAATATGGCAGTATTTAATTCTTTAAAATAGATGGCAATTTATGAATTCATCTAAAAGAGATAACATTTGTTTACTTCAGTTTAACTGAAGCAATTGAAGCATACTGAAATTAATGATAACATTATTCTACTATACATATAAAGTATAGTATTATTCATTTTCAGCATTTAACATCAATATTTAAAACTGAAGTATAAGCATTAATATTCAGCATTTGTCCTCTTAACATAAAAGATAGTAACATATGATGCTAGTAAGAGAGTTGACAATATTCATTCTTATAAACTAGATAGCAACATGTAATCACATTTAATGAACTAATAATATTTATTTCACATAATTCATTTGACAATTCATTTTATAAGTCATGGGAGTAATTCTATCACTTTAGAATACTTGACAGCATTTAGATCTTCAAAGAATAGATGTAACATTGGATCTTATATGACAAATGGCAACATTAGAATCTTATAAACTAATGGGCAGCACTTAAAAAAAAATGAATTACAGCATTTGATTTATATTGAAATTAATCATGGCAATTATTCTTTCCTTACTTTAGGTATCAACAATTTAATCTCAAATGATACATGACAATATGTGATGTTAATAAAAGTAATTACAACATTTATTCCAATATCCCATTAATCTCATATTCATTTATTTAACAACATACAATCCTATGTAAGAAGTGACAATATTCACTCTTACATTGCATTAGATGATAATAATTTATCTACAAATGCTCAGTATTCTATGTAATTTATCTACAAATGCTCAGTATTCTATGAAATTCAATTATACTAATTCCATAACAATTGAGTTACATGAGTAAGATAAGCTATTAACAATCATTGGAATTAACTTGGTGATTGACATAATGTAACTAATAACCTTCAATAATAAATTGCGAGTTAGAAATAAATTAAATGTATGAGATAATTGACAAGCCTCTTTTGAAACATGTATACTGATTTCCCTTCAAAATTTATGTCAGCATATACGTCTCAACATCTAAAGTTTAACATCCCATCTGGCTAACTAGCTTAAGGTAAAATATTAAACAATACCTGCATCCATTTTATTTGAATTAAAACTATATAATGAAACCATCGTGCTTCTAGTCAATCATAACTTGAGGAAATAATGAATGGAGATTAAATTTAGATAAATAAAAAAAATCAGTTTATTGTCATCACATCAACCAAAAAATATGAAGGAATGCATGCTTTTGAATAACTTAATAGATAAAATATAAGTGATGGACTACTTAGATGCAAATTTAGTTTGCCATATTGACTTACACAAATCAACATCTAGTTATGACTTTTTGTTGGCTAGTGGAGTGATATTATAGAGAAGTGCAAATAAAACTTAGATTGCAACCTCTACAATCGGTGGTGAGTTTGAAACTTTATGTATATATATATATATATATATATATATATATATATAAGTGTATATATATCAAAACTAGCAACCAATATGTTAGTGTTACAATAACAAGGCTTAAAAACAGTTGAAGAAAATCATAATTAAAAGAAAAATAATTGAGGTGCTTAAAAGATAAAATGTTTTAGTTTATTTAAGGATGTATAGCATTTGGGTTGAGGCAACTTTAGTATTAAAATTATCTTAAGAGTAAGAGTTTATTGAAACTTTCAGCTAAAAAAAAATTAAAAGTCAATTGTCAATAAACAAAAGCAAGTAAGAGCACGTCCCTCCTACTGTTTACCCAATCAAGTCAATTTTTGATTATTTAGAGACAAGATCTGTTTAGCTTGATGATGATCAAAACAAAATATGGAATTATGAACCTTTTTGTATGTTCATCATGCCTACTTGTAAACTTGACTGAATATATTAAAGGTTCTTATTTGTCTTTGTAAAATCAAATAAAAAAATTGCATCATAATCCAAATTTATCTTTACAGATTATTCATCTACTCCTAAATCTATATTGGAGAAAAACAACAAAATTTATAAGAAGTTTGATAGATAGGTTAATGGAGGGGGTACCTTAGCTCCTTGTGACTTGGCTAGAAGAGGGGTCGGCGAGAGGAGACTCGGGAGAAGGATCGGTTAGATGGAGAGGCTCAACGAGTGGTGGGGCTCGGCGAATGGAGGTGCTCGGCGAGTGTAAGGCTCGACTTGGCTAGGGTTTGCTATCTTTGGATCAATCCTCCTGCCAAGAGGTTGAATGCTCGTAGATAAGGAGAGAGATCGGCATGGGTTCGAGCCTTCCCATTGGAGAGATCAACGGTGCGATCCACGCGTAGTCCTCTCTTCTTGCTCGAGCGATAAGGATGAGGGATCAGCATGGGTTCAGCTTGCGTAAGAGGGAAGGAGATTTCGGCTGAGGGAATGATAGAATTTAAGTTTTAAAGAGATTTTAAGAAATATCTAGGATTTTAATAAGCCATCTGATCAAAATAAATGGCTGGAATTTTTGAGCCATGATCTGAATTCATTTGAGCTCCAAAAATTACAAACTTAGTGTCAAAATGTCCGCCTCAACGAGATGAACTCATGCATCTAAAAATTATTGAATTTGGACAAGTATTTTATTTTATATTTATTTTTAAATGAAAAACTTGGAAAATTAATTACGTTAAATCGGAGATTTGAAAATTAACGAAACTTGAAACATAGTATCCTCATATCATGCTTGACTTAAATATAAAAAAATTCTAAATTCTGATTTATTTTTTTTATATATTAGCCATTAAAGTTTAAACTTCATGAATTTATTCAGGACAATCCAGGATCCCAAATGCGCTCAAATGTTTGCAGTAGGATCCTTTCAATAGGCATTATAAGGGGATATTTTTATTACATTTTTATTTGACTTAAATTAGAATCCTAATTTTGACGAAATTCTTAGGGCGATCAAAATACAACAAGATATCCAGGAAATTCAATGATTTCCAAAAATTCTCAGAATAACACTCTTAGTTAAATTAGAGTTACTGAGTCCAATGGCAGACTCCGTTTTCAATTCTGAGGTTCAAAAAAATTTAGGTATTCTCAGAATTATTAGAAAACCAGAAAATGCTGGAAATCGGTAAACGACCTCCAATTTGCATGAAATTTGAGGTGGAGACTTTTAACTCTATTATAAGAGTAATGAAAGAGATTTATAGTCAATTAGATCACTAATTGACAGGTAACAACATCTGGGTTGTTACATAAATATGCCAATATACATAAGTAAGCCATAAGAGTATACATACAACAAGCAAATTAATACAAAATAATAGAAAAAGGGCCACTGCGACATGTGACAAAAACTGAGCAATCTATGAAATGTAAGGCCACTGAGATATGTGGCAAAAGCAAGGTAAGTACTGAAAGTAAGGCCATTGAAGCATGTGACAAAGCAAAACAGAAAACAATAATGAACAATCCAACTATAGTAGCAATAAGCTTAAGACATAGTACTACCATACCAACCAATAGGCCATCCAGGGCCCCTAATACTGAAATATCAATTAATACCCATCCAATAGGCCATCCCAATCCTCTAGGCCTGGGTCAATTCTACACAATACTATTACTGAAGAGGCAGACTATGCTAGGACATATTCTACCAACTGCAAGCAAGGCAAGATTGAATGATATGCAATTCAATTACTAACTTAGGATGTATCATCCATATCCTAAGTTCTCCTATTATGCTCAAGGAATAAGGCTCAATATCCAAGGTATGCCAAGTAAATCTAGTCAAAATAAGCAAGAGACTTAATCTAGACTGATGTGATATCTGTTGTTATCTAATTACCCAATCTAACTACTCTGAGAAGGTACAAGCTTAGGATCTCCAATATCCAGTTATCGAGTAGAATCTCAGATTTACATCCTTAAAATTAATATTATAACTTAACAAGTTATAATCTAAAATTATGTGATGACTATATGGTTTAAGTAAATAAATCAATGACCTAATTTATTAATATTTTACTCTCTTACCCAAATCTTGAGTAAGTAAATCAACACTTAAGGATTTAGGATGTAAACTCCACTTCATTGTTCAAATCCTAAATTTAAGGTAACAGTCCTATTAAGGATCTAGGGTTCACATTTACTACCCAAATTAAAGGTAAGGGATCCTATAAGCTGAAAGATCCAGGAACTAAGAACCTAGTGAAAGGTTATTCTATTGATTATAAGATAAAAGAATTAATTAAGAACTTGAGAATCTAAGATCTATATTTGTGGTGGCCGCCCCTTAATCGAATGAGTGTTAAGAGGTGGTCGTCACTAGTACCACGGACATTACATTAATAATATATTTGTGATACTAATCAAGAGCTTGAGCAAGACTTAATAGAAAAATACATATAGTATAGCAGTGCAAAATAGGTAGAAAAAAAGCATCCAGATACAGTCCACATTAATTCATTCACATATAATACATTTAATGCTGAATAGTAAGAATAAGAAAACATAATTATTATAATTTTACTAAATGCAAGCCAAGGAGATGGAAGCATGTCTCCTTCAGGGAGCTGCACTTTACTTTAACCTGCTAGCAGCTAAATCCTCAAGCGCTAAATCTGACCTATACTCCTGATCTGCAGTATGTACATATTTGATAGGGCACAACCAAAAAAAGAAAATCTGGCTAGACTTTAATAAGTCTAAGTACAATTTAAGCTATTATAATTGCATGAATTTAAAGATATCACCACATTACTGATACTACTAAGGGAGCAAAATAGGTAGGTGCAACAAGCTATAAGGAAGGGAAAACTATAAACTATCCATTTATAGCATTCAACATGTATGTGAAATAACATACAAAGACATGAAGTAAGAAAGGTAAAGCTAAAAGCAAAAGAACTGCAACTACTATGATAATTCCTCTCCTAACATGATTATGATCATATTAACATATGTTGACTATATAAAAGAAACACAAGTACTGAAAACATGCAATTCTAGCATCCTAACATGCCAATATATATAAGTAAACATATGATTATACATACAACATGCAAATTAAGAAAAAGAAAAGAAAAACCACAGAGACATGTGGTAAAAAGCAAAACAATCAAGTGCAATGTAAGGCCACTGAGACATGTGGCAAAGTAAGTAAATACTGAAAATAAAACCACTGAAACATGTGGCAAAGTAAAAATTAAAGCAATACTGAACAATCCAGCTAAAGTAGCAATAAGCCTAGGAAAAAGTACTGCCATACCAGCCAATAGGCCATACAGGGCCTCCAATATCAATCAATCAATCCCCAGTCTAGCCATCCAATTATACTAGGTCTGAGTCAAGTCTATACAATACTACTACTGAAGAGGTAGACTAAGCTAGGACATATTCTACCCACTGCAAATAAGATAAAACTGAATGATATGCAATTCAAATACTAACTTATGATGTATCATCCATATCCTAAGTTTTCTTATTATGCTCAAGGAATAGGCTCAATATACAAGGTATGCAAAGCAATCTAGTCAAAGTAAGCAAGAGACTCAATCTAGACTAAGTGATATCTATTATTATCTAATTAAGTCATTATAACTATCCCAAGTCATAGAACTTAGAAGCACGGCCTTAAGTTAAAAATAATCAGGACTGTTCAGGTCCCAATTTAGTTCAATCAAAATCGACTATAAGTTAAATAATAAATCATCACGTTCTAATTTATGATTTGAGACGTTCTTAGCTAAAATCTGATCCAGATCTACTAAGCTAAGGATCATGAATTAAATGCCACAAACTTGGGTTCAATCACATGATCCAAAGGTAAGATAAAGATCTATGGTTCAATCTATAAGTGAACTGATGGTTAAGGCTTATTCTATTAAGTAACAATCAAGCTTAATAGAATAGATCTCTATTCTTACTCTAAAATTGAAAGACAAAATAATCAAAATGAAACTAAGAAAACTCTATAAACTAATAAAACCAAGGATTCATTCATTGAATAAATCACTAATTAAATGAATGAGGTCTAACTTAGTGTCTAATCCTAATCTTAAGGAAAGAGCCTAAGTGAAGTGAAATTCCTAAGGAAGTATCTTAGTTTGACTCTAGGTTCTAATCCATGTCCGCACAATTTACAGTTTTCAACTAAGATTTAGCAAAAGCTCATATATCCTAATGTCATGGTTTTCAAATAACAAGCAATTCCTAATGATGCTAAGGTCTATGCAAGTGGTGTACGCACAATACATAGAGCTCAAAAAAATAATATGATTAAAAGAAAACAGAACTTCAATAAAGTTTTAAGTACGAAATGTACCTTTAAAACGATCCAAACCTGAAGCTTGACGATTGATTGGAATGAGATAACAATCGCAACACCTAAAATAATTGGGCAAGGAACATCTATATTAGACTCTTTGTACTTTTGAGTACTCCTAAACAAACATGGATTTCATTTAATTCTTCCTCCAGTACATATGATAGAAAATTAAGCTATAATATCCTAGAGATAGAATCTACAAGATAGAATGTAATAAATAATAATGATTAATTTCTTGAAGAAGGTGGAATTATGAGGATATGATTCCTAATAGTGAACTCAAGAGAATCATTGAATCATAACAAGGAGTATTACTTCCTGAATAATAATACATTAATATTAGATCTCAATCAAAGTAACATGAGAGTTGATCCCTTAAAATGAGCAGACAACATAACCTAAGTGAAATGAAAATCTCAAAAAAATTTCTTTGTTCAAAATAATTTTATTTTAATATAATTGAGTATAGAAATTTGAAATGCGAAGTTAGATGTTAAACAGTTGATAAGGTAGATGAAAATAATTCAACTATATGCAGATCAAAATATGTCTAAGTAATTGTAGCTATAGCATGAGATAAAAAGGCACACAATACTTGCATTATCATTGATGAACTAGTTGCAGAATTACAATAGGTTTCATGGATCTTGATTGGAAGGATGATAAGTTCAACCAAATGAAATTCTTTTAGTAAAATGTTAAGATTGTGAGTGTATAAGTAATCTTATTTGGGACAGATTTAAGCAACTGATCTCATAAGAGTCCTATCTTACATGCTATGAAAAAGAATGCTAAATGTGTATTGATTAGATATCATCTCCTAGATAATGGTGAGAGAACAATCAATTCAAATTACACTAAAGGATTTAAACAATTATCTTTTGGTCAATAAGTTTTCTTTATTAAATAAGTGTCAATCAAAAACATGATATAAGCCTAGTAATTTTGATACTCAATATACTAGATTATACTTATGGACATAGGTAGCTTATGGTAAGAAAAAAAAAATAAGATTATCTAAGAAAACTAGCATTTCAATTTAACATAATTGCTCGGCTTGCTCTTTATAACTTAATTGGAAAAGATTTCACTCTAAAATATTTATGGATCTATCTACTTTACATGCAAAATCTAGATTATGCTAACATATATATATATGCATAACAATGTGATGAACCCTAATATAATTATCTCATTCAACTTAACTTAACATAAAAAAAACAATACAATTAAATTCATTAAAGAGTGTGAGGAGTTACCCATCCAACAATTGAACTATTGTTGGCAAAAGAATGAAGATAGTCGCTATTTTTCCAGCCATCAATGGAGGAAGAGCTGCTGCCATTTTCGGCCAAGCAGGAGGAGGAAGGGCTGCTCCCAATTTCGGCCAAGAAGGAGGAGAGGTCGGCCATGGAGAAGGAGAGGGGTGCTTGGTCGGCCAAGGAGAAGGAGATGGAGCTTGGTCGGCCAAGGAGGAAAGGAGGGCTGCTAGGTTTGGAGGGAGTGGAGAAGAAGAATTTTAGCCTTGGAGAAGGAGATGGGGTCAGCCAAGGAGAAGGAGAGGAGGTGCTTGGTGGCTCGGCCATGGAGGAATAAGAGGGGAGGGCTTGGCCATGGAGGAAGAAAGAGGAGAAGCAATTTCGGCCAAGGAGGAGAGGAGGGGCTGTTTGGGCGGCCAAGGAGAAGAATTTTCGGGTTGGGGGCTGCTAGGTTAGGGTTAGGCTACTTAAGAGGAAAAAGGGAACTCTAATCGCAGCCATTAGATCAAAATCCAATGGCTGAAACTTCACAAGCCTTGATCTAAGTCAGTTGAACATGAAAAATTATAAACTTGGTATCGAAACGATCGTCTCGACGAGACAAACACAAGCGTTTAAAAGTTATTGAATTTGGATGAGTATTTTATTTTTTATTAATTTTTAAGTGAAAAACTTCAAAAATTCGCTACGATTAATCCGGAGTCCGAAAAATTACGAAACTTAAAACATAGATTCCTCTTATAATGCTTAACTCAAATATATAAAAATTTCTGAAATCCAATTTTTATTTTATCTTTTATCAACTCTGAAAGTTTATACTTTCTGAATTTATTTAGGACGATCCGGAACTCAGATTGCCCTCAAATTTTGGCAAGAGGATCCTTTTAATATGTTTTATTTGAGAATATTTTTATTTACTTTTTATTTGACTAAAATCAGGATCCTATAATTTCTCTTAATCTGATTAGGTTTAGGCCTAATTGGCTCAGTAACAACGTCGGGTTGTTACAAATTCCCCCACTTAAGAACGATGTCGTCCTCGACATCACTGCTTTAAATCTAACGGGTAGGAGTCACGTTCAATAACAGCAACTAGCACAAGAAGAATCCTAACATCCTTACTCTGTATAATTGAGATTGATAAAGATTAATAGAATATACAAAATCGATCTTGACAACTATTTAAAAAAAACATCAAAGCTCCAAATTTTATCACGAAATTTTAATACATTGCTTCACAAACCTTCCACTAACACATAACTCAATCATAATTTTATCTCCTCAAAATATTTTAATTCCCAACACTTACTTTAAGGAAGAGCTAAGTCTTTCAACATAAGCTTAAGGAAGATCTTCCGTCACATGCAAATTTTAAATTCACCTAACATACGATCGATAAATCCTTTTCTTCAACATTGATATCTTTACGCTCTTTGATAGATCCATAAATATAGTTTATAACAAATCATTCAGCTTTCGAAGAACAAGATATAGAATTCAATTATTTGATTACATTTTGCATTTGTCTACTAAGACTTCGATTTACTATAATCAACTTAAGGCAAACTTATAAAATGATAGAGCATATCCTCTTTATCTTGCCATTGAAAAATCAAAGAAAACAGCTTCAAGATTCAACATCCGCAATCTTAACAAGAACCTTTATTAATTCGACTAATTAATAGAGCATATAACGAATAGGTTAAGCTCGCTAAAATTTCCTAATAAGAGGGCGTGCCGCTCTCAATCCACCAAACTTAAAGTTTTAGATTACACAACTAATTAACATCAAAAAGAATTTTACTAACTTCAAGATAGGCAACTTCTTATCATTCTTAAGCTTACGCACTTTGAGATGCGACTCGGAAGTGCTACAGATTTCAGCCATACATGTCTAAGCCTCCCACATTTATAAACAAGGATTTTCCTCTAATGGACACTCAACTCAACTCAAATAGATCATTGAAATGAATATTTCGAAATGAATACTAAAATTTTCTGAAAAATTTCTAAGTCTTAAAATCCTTAGAAAATTTGGCAGAGTCTCCTTTGTTTTTGTTCAAATGCACAATTTTTCACATAAGTCAATTTTATTGACTATCTCCAGTTCTAAAATAGAGTTCAATCCTTTTTATAGGATTGCTCATTTCCAGTTCTACAATAATTTCAAATATATAAGACTAAACTAAGCAGTTTATTCAGCCTATATAGAACATCCAATAAAAAGGAAATGCAGAAATAAAATTAGCATTTATAATAGCAACATTATGTGACTTTTTGCATATAACATTTAGTTTAGCATTCCTGTATTGATTTTGCAACTTATCCTATAAGAAAAATAGAATTTAGCATTTTATTTCATCCTGCAAAGAAAAATAGAATTTAGCTTTTATTCATATTGATAACAACATATGAATTTACTTAATAAGAAATTTAACATTTGATTTACTTTAAATAATGATAGCATATAATTCTATATTACCATTTGTATTTGATTCAATATTACAACCAACCACAAGGTATCTCTCTTTCCATCCTCAATTTACTAAGAACATTAGAATATGAGATAAATGGAAAAGTTGAAATGCAACGTTCTAAATATGCTCGCATATTTCACCCAAAATGGTCATAAACATAAAAGATTACTTATTATTTGAACTTACATCATCATAGAGTCTAACAGCATTGACAAGATTTGAACCACGAGAACTAGTTTGATCAACAACGATTCATCTCCATAAAAATCTAGAATGGAACTAGGCCATAACATATCAAAGTAGAGCTTAAGGAAATTGAATACAAATAATACATTGAAATCTTTCTTCTTTAGATCAAATCACTCTCAATAAATTAACTCAAAATTTTCAAACGTCAAATATAATTCAAGTTCATCGAGACTTGTCATTTATATCATAATAAATATCTAATGTCACCAATCTGAATATTATCATAATTCAATTCATATAAAAGTTTGGAAGCAATGATAAGGAATAGAACATGAACTGATGCCAAAATTAAAAATGCTAATTCTAAGCAAGGGCTGGAAACCTTGATGAAGGCACCTTATTCAGAACAATAATACACTCATGACTAATTGCCCCACGAATTTGGCTAATGATGTATTGCTAATGATTTAAAGATGCAGCTGCCTTATACTATTTATTCATTAAAATCAAAGGAGCTTCCGTTTATTGCCCTTTGCTAACTTTTTGGTTTTATAAGGAACTGTATTAAATTGCCTTTTAAATAAAAGTTTAAATGCAAAATCAAACACATCACTTCTGACATAATCACTGAACTTTACTACTTACAATATTTCACAAACATCATGCTCTCACAGTACAATTAACTGCAAGTGAAACTGGATGCATATACATCTCACCATCTCAAACAACAAGTTTAATTCAATTCTTATGGATATAATAGCATTAGGATCAGCAAGGCAACTAGTAGAAATGATCCTATGGACACTTGATAGGAATCCATCAACATCTTTATATTATTGCATTCATCGAATCCTATTCTTAATCGAGTCTCGAAATATTGAGAATGACCAACACTTTATATCATATTGTAGTTAACTCAGCACTTGCTGACATATTTAGAATATAGCTAAATTAATAGACCAGATGACGCATACCCATATTTTGCATGACAAACCAATGTTTCTATTATGAAAATGATTCTGCTCCATTTAGTTATCAGAATTTGCTCATAAATTTCAACTTTTTAAAGCCTGGATCCTTTTCCTACAAAACATGAAACGTCCAAAAAAAAAAAAATAGATCTATAAAATATCGAATGCATTAAGACACTAAACCATACAGATCTATGGTTAACTAATATTTTTAATGACATATTAGGTTGGGTTAACACACAAATCCACTTATGTCACCCAATCATGGCAGCTAGAACTTGAAATATTTAAGATTTGGCAATCGCAATAGAAATTCTGAAATCTCCTGTCTATAAACAGCTGCAAAGAAATGAGGTCCCGCACTTAACCATACTGCCCTTTCTTCAGATGATTAAAAAAAAAAACAGCCGACAGTACAATGCTGTAGTGCATCTACAATAGCTACTAGAGTCCTATGATAAGGACCAAATAGCTGCAGCATACTTAGCTAAAGCATAACACATAATGGGTCGAAAGTTTAGGGAGCCGATGCTTTACAACCAACAATATCAGGATTGCCCAACGGCCAAAGAAAACAACCTCAACAGAATTTAATGATACTCTCAAACGAAAGAGCAATAACTGATCAAGTCAATCCCAAGCAATATATAATGTTACAAATCAAACGATTGAATATAACACTCAAATGAACAGATAAAGGCCAACCGCAAAGACTAGTGGATACTCGAGAAATTTAAGGACATTAGCAAATTTCTTCGATCAAAAAAATGAGGGCAATGCCGCTTTACAGATAGTCAGCAGTATTGAGGGATTAAGATCAACAAAAGACTGAAGAGTTCACCATCAATATATAAGTGTAAGGGTAACATAATCATAGTGAATTGCAATTTGCCTCAGTTAGAATATGGACTGATTCTGCGGATTGATCTATAGTATTAAATAGGAACTTAATTTAAAATTTCCCCATTGATTTGCGCCATCAATTTATTTACTTGTACGGACTCATTTTCCAAATTCAAACACATAAACTTACACCCAATCTTTCTTGCAAAATAAATTTATATAAACCTTAAACTCTATAGAACTTTAATCTGCATAAAAAAAAATGCGTCAAAAATCCAAGTCAAAACCTCTACTGCAATGATCTTTAAAGAAATTTCTTCTCTCTTGTGCACATATGCTTTCTTCTTTTTATCGTAAATTTTAAAGAGAGTCAAATTTAAAAATACATGTAAGTTTAAATTTATAGTTTAATCTATAATAACAATTTCTTTGAAAATTCACAGTTTAATTAAAACAAAAACAAAAAGTAAACAAT
The DNA here is from genome assembly GCA_016760335.1 of Gastrodia elata. Taxonomy (NCBI): domain Eukaryota; kingdom Viridiplantae; phylum Streptophyta; class Magnoliopsida; order Asparagales; family Orchidaceae; genus Gastrodia; species Gastrodia elata. Next base: position 41,564,662 of record CM028671.1, on the reverse strand, counting down.
CATTGACAATAAAGATCCAACACTCTAAAACACATACACATATATGGAAGCAACGTTATTTCCTAATATCTGAAGTACATGGAATACTAACATCACAAGTCACTGGGAACACCAATTCACATTTAGCATATACACACCATCCCCTACCCTAATCCCATTCAAATTAACAAAATATGCTTATTAGGGAAAGGCTTAAACTTTAATAACTAAAAGATATCCAACATAAACTTGAAATAGAAGGGCACCATTATCGCACATCTTTTTATCATTCAGCATAAACATGAAAGGTTAAAGACAATTTATGAATGAAACATATCTACACTAGCAGTTTTGCATAAAACCATGATGAATAATAAAATGCAATTCCCTTTTTTATGTGCGTGTATATATATATATATATATATATATATATATATATATATATATATATATATATATATAGAAGAACATTAATACACTTTTAAATGGAAAATAACACCTATCCACATGGATGGAGGTTTAGATGGATGCATGTCAACTAGCAACTTAAGAATTAAATCCACAATCATCCGTCTAACTAATTAGGTGATCCTTGAACAAAATTACATGACAAGAAATTGATAAAACATAACCCACATAAGGGACCAGGTGCACCTCTGAATTCTACTACAATGCAAGATGAATCCAAAGCCAATGTAGAGAAGGTAAAAATTTACATAACTTCAAAAATTTACATAGCCAACGAAGTCTAAAACACTCGGCACGTTTTATTATCTATGAATGAAATTCTTCCAAAATCCGTGGTCCTCTAAGTTTATTTCAAAAACATAGGTATGTATTATAAGCAATGAGGCTGCTCCAAAACACCACCTTAGAACATCGATTTGAACATCCAGATTTGAATGTCTTATATTTCTAAATTATAATGATAGGAACTAGAATTCCATTAGAACTAGAGTTTTATAATTCGTATAATATTAAGGTCGATAGCCCGCCAAAAGAGCATTTCATTGGATTATCGATTAATATTGAAGAAACAATTACAAATGCGTTTCTGTAAGTTTGTCTGCAGCCGAATTCACAAATTTTGCATATTATCATTTTATTTTCTATTATTGGTGATCTAATTATTAGCCTAGAGATATTCTTAGGCTTAACTCCTTACTTCTTCATCTTATCTCCGCAAATGATTTTATAAATCAAAATTTATTTAACCTATTTAAGTTGGAATTGAGTCAACATATAACTTAAGAAATGATTCAACAAAATGATGACGTGGTTAAGGTCACTAAGTATGTCATTCCACGCATCCCTTTATGTTTCTCTCATATTATTTTTTAACATCTTTAACTTGACTCTTTTCTAAGTCCTATAAGATCTATGTTGCTTTCCCAAGATGTTCTCATCATTCTAACATTTCAATGTTGTATTGAATGAACTGTGAATCCAAATACTACTATACTCATGTTTGCCAAATCCTGCTCAACATAAGAACGAACCATTAGGTAGATAGAAGCATAGCCACTATCTGACACCCATGGGTTTCTCTGATACCAACTATAGCGGCCGCCCCTTAATCGAATGAGTGTTAAGAGGTGGTCGTCACTAGTACCACAGACATTACATTAATAACATATCCATGATACTAATCAAGAGCTTGACCAAGACTTAATAGAAACATACATATAGTATAGCAGTGCAAAATAGGTAGAAAAGAAGCATCCAGATACAATTCACATTAATTCATTCACATACAATACATTTAATGCTGAACAGTAAGAATAAGAAAATATAATTATTACAATTTTACTAAATGCAAGCCAAGGAGATGGAAGCATGTCTCCTTCAGGGAGCTACACTTTATTTTAACCTGCTAGCAGCTAAATCCTCAAGCGTTGGATCTGACCTATACTCCTGATCTGCCATATGTACATATATGACAGGGCACAGCCAAAAAAAGAAAATATGGTTAGACTTTAATAAGTCTAAGTACAATTTAAGCTATTATAATTGCATAAATTTAAAGATATCACCACATTACTGATACTACTAAGCGAGCAAAATAGGTAGGTGCAACAAGCTACAAGGAAGGGATAACTATAAACTATCCATTTATAGCATTCAACATGTATGTGAAATAGCATACAAAGACATGGAGTAAGCAAGGTAAAGCTAAAAGCAAAAGAACTGCAACTACTATGATAATTCCTCTCCTAACATGATTATGATCATATTAACATATGTTGAGTATATAAAAGAAACACAAGTACTGAAAACATGCAATTCTAGCATCCTAACATGCCAATATATATAAGTAAACATATGATTATACATACAACATGCAAATTAAGAAAAAAGAAAAGAAAAGCCACTGAGACATGTGGCAAAAAGCAAAACAATCAAGTGCAATGTAAAGCCACTGAGACATGTGGCAAAGCAAGCAAATACTAAAAATAAAACCACTGAAACATGTGGCAAAGTAAAAATTAAAGCAATACTGAACAATCCAGCTAAAGTAGCAATAATCCTAGGACATAGTACTGCCATACTAGCCAATAAGCCATACAGGGCCTCCAATATCAATCAATCAATCCCCAGCCTAGCCATCCAATTATGCTAGGTCTGAGTCTAGTTTATACAATACTACTACTGAAGAGGCAGACTAAGCTAGGACATATTCTACCCACTGCAAACAAGACAAAACTGAATGATATGCAATTCAAATACTAACTTAGGATGTATCATCAATATCCTAAGTTTTCCTATTATGCTCAAAGAATAAGCTCAATATACAAGGTATGCAAAGCAATATAATCAAAGTAAGCAAGATACTCAATATAGACTAAGTGATATCTATTGTTGTCTAATTAAGTCGTTCTAACTATCCCAAGTCATACAACTTAGAAGCACGGCCTTAAGTTAAAAACAATTAGGACTGTTTAAGTCCCAATTTAGTTCAATCAAAATTGACTATAAGTTAAATAATAAATCATCACGTCCTAATTGATGATTTGAGATGTTCTTAGCTAAGATCTGATCCAGATCTACTAAGCTAAGGATGATGAATTAAACGCAACAAACTTGGGTTCAATCACATAATCCAAAGGTAAGCTAAAGATCTATGGTTCAATCTACAAGTGAACTGATGATTAAGGCTTATTCTATTAAGTAACAATCAAGCTTAATAGAATAGATCTCTATTCTTACTCTAAATTGAAAGATAAAATAATCAAAATGAAATTATGAAAAATCTATAAACTAATAAAACTAAGGTTTCATTCATTGAATAAATCACTTATTCAACGAATGAGGTCTAACTCAGTATCTAATCCTAATCTTAAGGAAAGAGCTTAAGTGAAGTGAAATTCCTAAGGAAGTACCTTAGTTTGACTCTAGGTTCTAATCCATGTCCGCACAATTTACAGTTTTCAACTAAGGTTTAGCCAAAGCTCATATATCCTAATGTTATGGTTTTCAAATAACAAGCAATTCCTAATGATGCTAAGGTCTATGCAAGTGGTGTACGCACTATACATAGAGCTCAAGTAAATAATAAAATTAAAAGAAAACAGAACTTCAATAAATTTCTAAGTACGAAATGTACCTTTAAAACGATCCAAACCTGAAGCTTGACGATTGATTGGAATGAGACGACAATCGCAACACCTGAAATAATTGGGCAAGGAACATCTATATCAGACTCTTTGTACTTTTGAGTACTCCTAAACAAACATGGATTTCATTTAATTCTTCCTCCAGTACATATGATAGAAGATTAAGCTATAATATCCTAGAGATAGAATATACAAGATAGAATATAATAAATAATAATAATTAATTTCTTGAGGAAGGTGGAATTACAAGGATATAATTCCTAATAGTGAACTCAAGAGAATCATTGAATCATAACAAGGAGGATTACTTCATGAATAATAATACATTAATATTAGATCTCAATCAAAGTAACATGAGAGTTGATCCCTTCTAATGAGCAAACAACATAACCTAAGTGAAATGAAAATCTCAAAAAAATTTCTTTGTTCAAAATAATTTTGTTTTAATATAATTGAGTATAGAAATTTGAAAAGTGAAGTTAGATGTTAAACAGTTGATAAGGTAGATGAAAATAATTCAACTATATGCAAATCAAAATATGTCTAAGTAATTATAACTATAGCATGAGATAAAAATGCACACAATACTTGTATTCTCATTGATGAACTAGTTGGAGAATTACAATAGGTTTCATGGATCTTGATTGGAAGGATGATAAGTTCAACCAAATGAAATTCTATTAGTAAAATGTTAAGATTGTGAGTGTATAAGTAATCTTACTTGGGACAGATTTAAGCAACTGATTGCATAAGAGTCCTATCTTATATGCTATGAAAAAGAATGCTAAATGTGCATTGAATAGATATCATCTCCTAGATAATGGTGAGAGAACAATCAATTCAAATTACACTAAAGGATTTAAACAATTATCTTTTGGTCAAGAAGTTTTCTTTATTAAATAGGTGTCAATCAAAAACATGATATAAGCCTAGTAATTTTGATACTCAATATATTAGATTATACTTATGGACATAGGTAGCTTATGGCAAGAAAAAAAATATAAGATTATCTAAGAGAACTAGCATTTCAATTTAACATAATTGCTCAGCCAGCTCTTTATAACTTAATTGGAAAAGATTTCACTCTAAAATATTTATGGATCTATCTACTTTACATGCAAGATCTAGATTATGCTAATATATACATATACATAACAATGTGATGAACCCTAATACAATTATCTCATTCAACTCAACTTAACATAAAAAAAATAATACAATTAAATTCATTAAAGAGTGTGAGGAGTTACCCATCCAACAATTGAACTATTATTGGCAAAAGAATGAAAATAGTCACTGGTTTTCCGGCCATCAATGGAGGAAGAGCTGCGGCCATTTTCGGCCAAGAAGGAGGAGGAAGGGCTGCTCCCAATTTCAGCCAAGAAGGAGGAGAGGTTGGCCATGGAGAAGGAGATGGGTGCTTGGTCGGCCAAGGAGAAGGAGATGGAGCTTGGTCGGCCAAGGAGGAAAGGAGGGCTGCTAGGTTTGGAGGGAGTGGAGAAGAAGAATTTGAGCCTTGGAGAAGGAGATGGGGTCGGCCAAGGAGAAGGAGAGGAGGTGCTTGGTGGCTTGGCCATGGAGGAAGAAGAGGGGAGGGCTTGGCCATGGAGGAAGAAGGAGGAGAAGCAATTTTGGCCAAGGAGGAGAGGAGGGGCTATTTGGGCGGCCAAGGAGAAGAATTTTTGGGTTGGGGGCTGCTAGGTTAGGGTTAGGCTACTTAAGAGGGAAAATGGGTACTCTAATCGTAGCCATTAGATCAAAATCCAATGACTGAAACTTCACAAGCCTTGATCTAAGTCAGTTAAACTCCAAAAATTCCAAACTTGGTATCGAAATAACTGTATCGACGAGACAAACATAAGCGTTTAAAAATTGTTGAAGTTGGATAAGTATTTTATTTTATATTAATTTTAAAATGAAAAACTTTAAAAATTTGTTACGATTAATCCAGAGTCCGAAAAATTACGAAACTTAAAACATAGATTCCTCTCATAATACTTAACTCAAATATACAAAAAGTTTTGAAATCCAATTTTTATTTTATCTTTTATCGACTCCGGAAATTTAAACATTCTAAATTTATTTAGGACGATCCGAAACTCAGATTGCGCTCAAATTTTGGCAAGAGGATCCTCTTAATATGTTTTATTTGAGGATATTTTTATTTAATTTTATTTGACCAAAATTAGGATCCTATATTTTCTCTTAATTTGATTAGGTTTTGGCCTAATCGACTCAGTAACAACGTCGGGTTGTTATAATATTCAACTTTTAAGAGAATCTTATTATCTTATAGATTGAATCATCCTATACCCACATGAAAGGTTTCAAATAATTTAACAATCAATCATTTAAGGAAATTTAATTGGAGGTAGCTTAATTCAACTAGAAGACATAAAGTCTAAGATCTTAGATTTGATCACTTTAGACTCAACTAATTTTCTAGCTTAGGATTTCCTAAATGTTTTTCTTTTTAGAATTTTAGCTCATAAGCTAACTTAGTTGAGCTTATTAAATTGAAATTTAATATCTAAAATTTTTAAATTCAATTATTAAGGCTAAGTGACTTCCTTAGGATCACTTAAGGTCTAAGTGTCTTAATTAAGGCTAATTGAGGATTTCTTAAATAAACCTCCACATGATCAACATTATTAGTCTAAGAGTTAGTGAAATATTTATAATCTCTCTAAGGGTAGCTTACTGAATTTTCCAAGATTAAATGGGCATTTAAGCATATTTTGGTCAAAATGACCAAAATGCCCCTCTTAAGGCAAAAATTAGGATTTTAAGGTTTAGTTATCCAAATTAAATCTAATCTATTTTAATGTATTTCATATTGATCACTGAAATGGGAAACACACTTACCTTAGGTTTTGATAACCTAATTAAGCTTAATTAGCACTAATCACTTATTTAAGCCAATTAGGATGATTAGAGAAATTAGGGCACTCTAGGGCAAATCCAACCTCACCCTTAGGTTCAAGTAGACTTACTATGACACTAGGAACTAACTTATCCAAAATTAGAGATTAATTTAGGGTTTAATTCACCAATCCTTAATTAGGGTAATTAAGATGTGATTAAGAAAATTAAATGTCCAAAGTTTATTCTAAGAGTCTAAAAATGTTCCTAAGGGCTTAATGAGCAAACAAAGCCTTTAATCAATTAATTTGGTTATTAATTAAATTTATTATAATTTAATAAAAAATAGAAAATGTTTTACTAATAATTTTAAATCTAACCATTGGATCTGTGATTTTATTTTATATTTAGATTTCTTGTATTTTTCTGATTCAAATGGTATATTAGATCAGACCATTTGGATTAATATAGCTGAAGTTATTCAATTAATTTAATATGTATTTTTATTTAAATTAAAACTATAGGGATTGATTTATTTAATTAATAACCATTGAAAATGTCATTTTATAATTCATTAATAGCCTCAGCCCGAAATCAAAAGGCGCGGGTCGGGGTCGGCCCGACCCGGACTTAGTCTCCTACCTCTCGACGGGTCCGTCCCAGACGAATTTTAGCGTAGAAATTCTCGGCATCCCGACGGCGGCGGCGGCGGCTCAACTCGATCCCTACACATTCCCGGAGTTGAGACGCATCGATTGGACCAAGAAATCCCATCAGGGATGCACCTAATTGATGGGGTGCCACTTGACTGAGGCACCCAATTTTCTGTCGATTAGGGTTTGCTGTGAGGAGATAATTCTCCTTACAGAAGGTATTAACTGATCATGGCTCAATGCCTACACCTTCAGGGAGGTGAGGCGAGTCGAACCTACATGGTTTCATAACCCGGGGTGCAGTCGATCGCTGGGTCCTTACTCGGACTCAGCCACGGCTCACTTGCTAGCTCAATCGATCAATACGATTGATTCGAGCTAACTTAGTCTCAGGCGACAATCACGACTGGTTCCCTAAGTGGCTACGGCTAGTTAGGCGACATCCAAGAGCTCATTCAGAGATAGAGTGGAGAATTGAATCCATGGAATTCAATGGCGGAAGGCTGTACCTGAAGTCAAGGTTGCAGGCTCGGCCGAGGGAATTGAAGTGCCTCCGAGTTTCCTGGATGACAGACGAAGGTTCACAGGGGGTCTGAACACCAAAAGGGCCCTCTATCAACAGTCCTAAGCTCTAGAAACACCAGAAAATCACCGAGGTGACGGGAGCTCCAGCAGACCTTCAGCTAGGTAAATGGGGTTCATAGTAAGCAAAGGGACTCACTGTGAAGTCCCGAGGGTATTTATAGGCTCCATGGAGGTTCAGGGTGGCTGCCAAGGTCTGAAGCCATGGCTTAGGCTTGGCCCGAGGGTGCTCCCTCAATTGCCAGAATTGGTGTGGATCGGGCCTCAAGCTTGGATGGGAGTGCTAGGGAGGCTAGGGCAAGGTCGCAACGGTCTTCCTGACGTGGCATGAGAGTGGCAGACCGGCTGGAGGATGTGGCTGTACGGGAAAATTTGGCTGTCAGGCATGAGCTAGGAGGAAGACGATCCACAGTCACGGGGGTTGCCAGGGCTGTCTGATGGATCGCTAGTTGACGCGGAATGACTCTGATCTCCCGACATCTAACGTCCGCGCGAGGAGGCTGGATCGACCATCGGATTAGATCTGAGGATCGAATGGGCGATCAGGGATACTTAAGACGGAGACCTAGATGCCGTCGGATCAAGATCTCAGAACCGCAGAACGGTTGAGATGAGACGGATCCAATCGAAGGCGCGGGCCGTTGGATTAAATCCGCGGAATGGACGTCCCGGATGGAGCCCGCGGTTTGGAAACTAGCCGACCGTTGGAAGAAGATAAATTTGTAATTAAGAATTGTTTAAAACCCTAAATTGCAATTGAACCAATTTAAATTAAATCCAAAATGTGCCTAAATGACTTCCAAAAATTCCCAAAATTTCACCCTTAGTTAATTTGGGGGTGGGAAATTCAAAAATGAAATCAGATTTGGGTTTGGAGATCAATTTAATTTAGGTATTTTCAGGGCTTAAAAATAGTCCAAAATACCAAATTTCTCATTTTAGCTCCGTTTGATTCCAAACTTCTAAGGTTAGGTTTAAATGACTCATTGAATCTAATGAAATCAAAATCAAAAATTGGATTAGCTTAATTAATCTAAGTTTAGCTAAGATAACAACTAGGGTTGTTACAACTACACCTCTGACCATACAATGCTTCATAATGAGCCAACTTGATGCGAGCTTTGTAACTGTTGTTATAGGTAAATTCAGCTAGAGAAAGATGATCCTCTCAACTTCCACTAAAATTTAGGATATAGAGCCTCAATAAATCTTTTAGCACTTGATTCACCTTTTTAGTTTAGCCATCTTTTTTTGGCAATTTATGGTTGCATTATGCTTACTATATCAGTTCATGCCAATATTATATCAAAATTTGCTATAGGCAAAACTACTAGCATAGCTTCAAATGCTTGATTATTTAGTGAGATTTTAAGATCATGGAATTTATCAGCATCTAGTTGGGCTGCAGAATGAAGTTCAACACTTAACATCTTTGCTAATTTATAGAAGGATAGATTGATGGACTTAGCAAATCGCTCTGAGATAAGAGAATGACTTACCCTAGTATCGAATAATACTTTAAAGGGCTTAATCATTTATACACAAGGTTCATATATTGAAGGTTCAGATAAGTTAACTACTTCCATAATTGAATGCTTGCAGAAAGAAAAATGGCTTATTAGAAAAAAGATATGCCAGGAATGTGTACCTGAAACAACATTATTATCTTCATCTTCTTTGACTGAAGTCAGGGTGTACACATGAGTAGGACCAATAGATTTGTTGTTATACACTTGCTTCGTTGGAGAATTTTGAATTTGCATGCAAGGTGCAGCATACTGCTCTTTGTTATGAATAGGATTTTCAGTTTGTGAAGGTGGCATGATTCCCAACCTCTGTTCTCTATGATTCATAGCAGTAGCTTGGAAGGCTTGCTTACAACAGGAGTGATCGATACACACACCATCCACCATTTCTGGATAGTTGCAATGATAAAATATGTGGCCTTTCCTGCCACAGATGTAGCAACACTGAACAAAATGATAGCACTTGCCGTAAGGGTGAGATTTGGTGCAACCTCAAACTTGCTCGAAAGAAGTTGCTGCCACATCCATTTGATAGAAATTGTAATTCCACGACCTTTGCTTCTTGAAAGCATCATGACGGCTAGGAGTAGCGTGGAACTTTTTCTTAATATTCTTCTGAGATTGGTGGTGCTCGACCACTCTTGCGGTTTCTACTAGTTGTGTGAAATCAGGAGGCGAAGAGGTACTACGTGATCTTTGATAGAGTCATGCAGACCACTTTGAAATCTATAGCAACGAGCTGCCTTAGTTATAGCCAGATTTGGATCAAAATAGTTTAACTTTCTAAACTCCATTTCATACCCAGACACTGGTCGATCACCTTGCGTTATTTGTATATGTTTCTTACATTATCTATGATATTTTTACTATTTCAACACCTAAGCATGTCTTGCAATCTCAATGATAAAAATATTCATGATCATACCACTTTTGATATATTCACTTTAGATCTCATCCTATACATTGACAAATGTTTTGCTCTAGCACTCTCTCAAAACAACTATATATGGATCTAATAAGAAAAAATTGTAGAAAATTCAATATGACATGTATCCTTCCAAGTGACGAGTTTCTACCACAATGGATTTCTTTTGAAATATATCTAATTATTTTTTGAAATATCATGTGATGGAGAAGCTCCCCTTGCCTGTGTTCTAGTGTTATAATTATTCCTTACAAAATAAATAACATTGTACAAACATAGTCACTACTATCATTCATATCAAATTGCTCAACTTGCACTCATCAGAGTACTTTACATTGCTCCATGTAAATTTGCTAGACTACAATATTTTGAAGTCTCCTAATATAATTTTTGCGTATCCTAAGAATTTTTATATGTTTTTCACATTAAATATCATATTTTTGTCATTTAAATATCTAAGTGGGTCCCGCAATCACCTAATTCCTTATATAAAAAACATCTTGCAATAGTAATGGTGATATCTTCTAAATAATTGTCTCCTAAAGCACCTACATCAAGGTGGGATCTCACCCACATCAAAGTCATCCGCAAGCAAGTGCAAAGTTCATTGAATCAGCAGAAATTTGATGCTTTCTATTCTTTTGCATGCGAAACATTTTTGGCATTCTCCTAAAATGAGATAATAAGTATTGCACAGTAGAAATTTATGTATTACTACATTTACACATTAGTATACACAATATATATATATATATATATATATATATATATATATATATATATATATCAATCCAATATATAAATAGATTATTGTTCGAATACATTTTTTTGTAGAGCCTATATATAAAATTTTTTTTTATTAATCATAAATACTTTTTGATATATATTCTTATGTAATCTTAACATTTTTCTTATTATTATAATAATAATAATAATAATAATAATATTTATTATTATTATTAGAGAAATTAATTAGACATAAAATTTTAGAAAAATACTTTTGATGTATATCTAGAGTTCTACACTAATATTATTTTGGACAATATTTTGTTATCTACTTTTCAAGATATGGAGAAACCAAGAATTGAGCTGAAGGAGTTATGTTTATAAGTTATTTTCCTCAATTCTTTGAAGAATTAATTATCAAAATAATCTCATTATTTTTGTAAAATGTTTAAAATGGTAATTAACTTTTGAAAATATTATATTTGATTCTGACTCTTGCTTAATTATTACTTTTAGTCACTACCATTAATTACCCTGTTAACCCCCACTTATTTTCATCAAAAGGAAGCGCATATGTGGAACTAGGCGGATTTTAATATGGGTGACCCGCACGTGTATTAGGAACCCGGCAGCACTCGTCGCTATTCTTCCTTAGGGTTGTTGGGATGTGGAGACCATTTAGGTCATCCATGGAGGTGCCAATGAAGTTCCGATGGATTTCCGGAATGTCCCGGGGTGTTCCAGGACAAGTCGTGGGCAATTCAGTAGCTCCGCACGCCCCAGTGTGCCGTGGAACCCGTTTGGGGCGCCCAGGAGCGTCCAGTAATGCCCTTGTGTTAGATTATGTATATTCCAATCCAACTTTAAGGGTTACCGTAGTACTTAAAATTGAATTTACAGGAATTAACCCACTATTAAGTACTAAGTGGCCAAGAATTTTACAAGACAAGGAAAGTAAATTAAAATAAAAGTGAAATGAATACAAATATATATATCTATCATCCATATCATCTAGAATAAAGAAAAATATTCATCACAAAAAGAAAGTAAAAATATTTAGAGTTATAAATTAATGTTGCAAACTGTTTTAAAGGTGTAATAGCTCTCATCCTTACGGGTAAATAAAAGTAGAAAAAACTGAAAGTAAAATCGTCAGGGCTGCTCCTCAAATCCTACTTCTAACACGCCGTCTGGATCACGACCAGGCTCATGATTTACCATATTTTGTATTTAATATAGTATGGCATAAACACTAAAAGTAAAAGATGACCAGATTTATAAAATATAAGTACATTTTAAGGTTACTATTTTAATTTAGTTAAAGGATATCACATTTGTAATTTATAATTTTGCTATAAATGATGCACAATGCAGCATAAAGGTGATATACTAAAAGTATGAAGATACTAGAAAATATAAAGTAAAAAGAGTAAGCGTATCGTATAGGAGTAGTGGCTTAAGCATGCATAAAACAAGTTAAGAAAAAGAGGCATATACAAGTAGCTTTGTATACTAGTGTGCACATGAAAATGACTAAAATATGTATAAATTTAATAGGATATATACTAAGTAAAAGTAAAGAAGTGTAAAAAAATGTAACTCTGAAGCTAAGACATACACTACAGAAAAATCTATAAGTAAGTTGAGAAGTAAAACACTGAAATAAGTAAAGTAGTTTCAATTACATTAAAAAGCACAGTCAAAGACTATACAAAGCCATACACAATCTATAAGATTGTGTTTTATGTCTTATTAAATTATTTATCTTATTTAAGAGTTTATTATGTGGGCATGTTACAGAACAAGTGAGGAGTTAGGCACATTTGCTCAACCATATGTAGCGGGATCTCCCAAAACACACACAGTCCCCCTCTTTGTTATATGTGGTCTCCTAATATCTTTATAGCTTGCCCTGGCTCAAAATATGTATGCGCAGATTCAACCACCACATGAAACCCTTATGTAAAATTATATAATATTTTATTTATGCACAATATCTGAATGAATGTTTAATGATTTAGTTCTAACGCGATGTAGCATTCAATGATTTTCAAAGTTATTTACAAATTATATGATAACCGTTGTAATCTACTTTAATTATCTACCTTAATGATTGTAGCTAATTAAGCATCCATGAGATTTAATAATGGATTGATCTAAATGGATCTAATCTTTTTATCACATTCTGCTAATGATCACTCATTTACCTCATAGAGGCTAATTGATGTAGCACATTCTAAGAATATTATCAAAGGCTCAACAACAAGAGCCATAACTAAAGTTCAATAGAAGAATTTGAATGTGAGCCTAATTAAAAGAGCCCAATCAAAAGCTTAATAAAGAGCCCAAATATTGGGCTTACCATTTGAATTTTATTTTTATTAATATTGTCTTTTGTTTATTTATTAAGGCACATGTTTGACTAGCTATATCACGAGAAAAATTTTGGTGAAATCTTTTCCACAAGTTTTGACTCATGCCAATAAGTGCAAGGTAAGTTAATCCTTTTTATGACTTAATATTTTTATATTAATTTCTTGAAAATTTGTCATATTACTTGCAAGTCTATAATGTGTGTATGAACTTCAATTTATGGCACCATTAAATAGCCTAGCCAATAATCTTATGTGAACATATCTTAAGCATTTATTTGAGAGTGAAAAAATAGAAAGTGAGTGTTCCACTTAATATTAAAGCCTTTACCTTGATGCGAACAAAAAAATTATATAAACTTTTTTGCTTTCTATGTTTGATATTTGTGTTAGTATTAGTTGCTTATTTTTCATCACTTAAATTAATTTGTAATTCTTAAAAAAATAAGGTTTTTAAATCTAGAAAAAATAAAAGAATTTATGTGCATTAAACTTGTATGCATAAGAATATACTTGTATAAAACTTAACGTATTGTGAAGTTAAAAAGAATTTTGTAAGGAGAGTTTCGGATGTAAGTGGTCAAGTGCCCCCTCATCATCTGGAAGTTCTTTTAACTTACAATTCATACTATTTTTACATTTATATTTTTTATTTCAGCTTCTCAAATTTAGCATTTTTCCCCTCATATTTTTTTATAAAAAAAAATGGCACCAAAGTCAATTTCCCAAGACCAAATCGAGAACTTGATCAAAATAGTATATTACTTAGATCTTAGGATTCATAAACATGAAACAAAGATTATGAAATTATTTGAGAAAAATAAAATTAAAATGCAAATAATCTTAAACCTTTTGCAGAATAATAAAAATTATGCTCCACATCCTATTCATAACCTTAACTCAGCTAGGGAAGATGATTGCTCATACATAGATGCAAGTGATTACCGATCCCATGTTCCACCACCTCCCCAACCTCATCGAAGATAAATAAACCATAAGAATGGAGAAAGGAGAGGCCACCAATGTAGCACCCTACCCCGTTGCCGCACGCAATAAACAAGTATAATCAGATTGGCGGCGGAGCGGTGCGCCACTCGGGATGACACACCCCATCTTCCCGAATATGCTAAAAATGAACCACACTGAAGGCTGCTGACTCGAACCCAAGAGTAGGGTCGAGAGCCAATACTTAAGATAGGAGTAAAATACTTATCTTAAGTATTAGACTAATATGTACATTGGATTTAAAAAGGTAAATAGGAATCTAATATACGTTATCAATATATTAGCATTTTCAGTATGCTGATCACATCACAATACTAAGTATAATAGTTAAATAACAGAGTGCGGAAGCTAAAGCAAAATATCCAGAATACATTTATCACAGAACACTAGTAATATTTATCTCAGAAAAGCAAAATAAAATACATCCAGAATTATTACAAACTATTTTCAAAATATGAAAGAGTAAAGTTCATATAAAGTACTGAAAGCAAGAACAGTAAGTAAAAGATGGAAGACAGATCCACTAAGGCTCCACATACTCGTCCCGGATCTCCTGTAAGTCCTCCTGCCCTGTCTCAATGAGCTGCTCAGGATCTAGCAAATTACCAGATCCTAAAAATACCCCGTGTTAGATAAGAAGTCTAACACATTGCAACTAAATTAAGCAATACTAAAATAAATGCAAGTAGACAATAAAGTAAACAAGACTGTAGAAAAGTCACTAAATTATTTGAAAATGTAAAAACTAAATAAGGTGAAAATAAACTAAAAGCTGAATGCTGCATACTGAATGCTGAAAGTAAGTGAAAACATTAAGTACTCGGAAACTAATGTAAAAATGTTCAATGCTGTACTATATGTCACTGGGATAATGCATCCAAATATGCCACAACACGGTACACCACAGATATGTAACAGAATAATCACTAAAAGGCTATGAGTTATATGGTCCAATATATACATACATCTAGTTGGGAATGCAGTTTACTATGCTGCCAATGCATCCTAAAATTCCCTAGTCAATGTATGCAATATTCCGTAACCTATAAATTATCACTATTACTCATATGTCACTACTGAAATCATTTATCATGCTCTTGCTCATGCCCATGTTCATGCTTCTATACTACATGAGTTAAATCCATAAATACTTAAATATCGATAATGAATCCAAAGTCTCCATTATGGAAAATCCTACTAAAAGGGTTCTGACTCCTAGCTTCTAGAATGATAATTAGTTACAGTTAGAGTTTTAATTATAAATCATTGGATGAGGAAGTGATACACACATACACACATACACACACACACACACACACACACACACATACACACACACACACACACACAAACACACACACACACACACACACACACACACATATATATATATATATATATAGCATGTTTCTAAGAAGGGTAGTTTCCAACTCCTAGTTTGATTAAGCCACTCTAACGAAGCGATCTTTGATAGGAGACATCACCTGATGGTGATTTGTATCTCAAGCTAAGCTATTAAAATACCAAATCACAAGCACACTTAGTGTTCTAAAGAGAGTGGCTAGGATCACGTAGTTTGCTTGAAGCACACCTATGGAAGCAATCTTTAATAGGAGGCATCACCCGATGGTGATTTTTATTCAAACAAGCTAATGATCTAAATTCTCTAATCGTAACACTCTTAGGATTGAATGATTTAGTCTAAGTGAGACTGTGCCCGACTAAACTCGCAGGATAGAACACAGACATAATCTATACTAAGATGAATTAACCAATTCTGAATAATACTAGGGTAACATAGTACTATGGGTATACCATACTATCCCATCCAATAATCAAGGTTCAATAATTCTACTTATTCAACAAAGATTTATCAATACTATCAATCCTTATGCTAAATAGGTGACTCCTACACAAAGCTCCAAGAAATGTGATCAAATATCACATAATATAGATTCTACCCCAAGGAAAAAGAATCACTCTAAGTATCTTAGGTGATTTCTACCACAAAGTATTAAGATCAACTTCTAAGGTAAAAATGATCATCTAAGATTCTACCTCAACAAATTTCAAAGGTTCTTCCTACCTCAATATGTCATTAATTAAGTTGTTTAAATATTTTAGATATGAGCTTAATAGTGAGATACTTGAGATCCCACACTCTCACTTCTAATTATAGGTTTTACTCATTTTTAGGTTAGAGTGGTCAGATCAGATGATTAGATCACCTGATCATATGTTATTCTAAAATCATGGGGACAAATCTAGGATATTGTTAGAGTTAGATCAGTTTATTAAATCAATACAATTTTATTAATCATCTTATGCTAATAGTCTTATTTAGGAGAAAATCAAGGATCCAAAGCTCAGATTCAGATTATTCAATCACATGGCCTATTTATTATCCTTATCATTTTTAGTTCAATGGTTTAAGATCAATACCAAATCAGGTGCATTATTGGAATAATGTAAATTGCATTATCTTATAATCAAGCCATTTAATTAAGGTTTAAGAGTTTGGATCTTAATCAAATAGATTAGGGTTTAACCCCTACTCTAGTCTAATTAAGATCAATTATTTATTTATAGGTCAAATGTCAAATCAGTGGATTAAGGATGTATTATTAGTGTCAGTCTCAGACTTAGATCAAGTCTTAATAGCTTGAACAGAGTCTTAAGACTTCTTTAGTTTAATTAAGATATTTAAGTTCTCAAATTTAGGTCTATTCAATTTATACATCATAAATTGGCATACATAGTTTAAATACATCTACATAATTATAGAAAAGTTCAGAAAAATAGAAAGAAATTAGTGCTAATCAAATCCTAAACCAATTTAAAAGGATTATCACCTAATCACAAATCTAACCATCAGAATTTCATATCACTTGGCACATAGGTTTTATTTAATCATACAATAAATCAGAGACTAAGTTTGCTAAGATCCAATGGCTAGAAACCTTATTTTTCACTAATCATTGTTTTACAAGAATAGGGTATAAATTGAAATACAGAGATTAGAAAACTTAACTACTTAGTACATTCATTATACTGATTATAAGGAAACTAATGGCACCATAAACTTGCAATTTGGATAAGTATACATGTAATCAACTCTAATTAAGGTCTAATATAATTTAAGCAAAAATGGAAAATCTAGCCACTAGATGTTCAATATTATTTTATATTCTTATTTCTGAGAATTTTTTGATTAATTTGATATATAATATCATAGGGTTTGGACTAATGGGTTAAGAGTTATTTAATTAATACATTATGTATTTTTATTTAAACAATTCCCTATGATTTGATTAATTAAATTATTTTTCTTAAGGAAAATAATTCAATTAATCAGATTTATATTTAAAATAGGCTTGGCCCAATATCAAAAGGCGCAGATCGATCGAGGCCCGAGGACCCGGAACTGTCGCATCGCGTGGGTCACGGGTTAGCCCGACCTGCACAGGAGCTTCATCCCTGATCCCTTGTCCTGACAGAATTTCCCAATTAGGGGAACCCTAATCGGTTAATTCCCATGCCCCTAAGCCACGGCACGACTAACCAGCGGTCGCTACATGTTCACCGTAGCTAGGCGCGTTGATGGGGACCAGACGCCCTCTGTGAGGCGGTATGGATCAGCCAGACCTTACTCACCAGAGAGCTCTCTCAATGGGGCTATTGTGGGGAGACAATTCTCTCCACAGAGGCCACTCCAGACCCAGGGCTCGATCCCTACACCATCAGTGAGGTGAGACGGATCGAAGCCCCCTGGTACGAGGGCCTGAGGTGGGCTGGAATGCTGGGGACCTTACTCGATCCCGAGGCTTCTTTATGGACTTAGTCAGATCGATCGGAGTTAGCTCAGGGCATAATTATGATAGCACTAGGTTTGTCTCGATAATACACGCAATTGCGAATCAAATGGAAGGGAGTCTGAGCCCAATTGGCTCAAACTGAGTAAGTGGGGGTACCTGGTTTCACGGCTGAGCTCGGGGCTATTGGCAGAAGGCAAGGTTGGCTCTACCCGGGTTTTTAAATGTTGCAAAGGATCTTGAACACCAGGCGAGCTTACTATCAGTAGTTCAAGAGCTCCTGGGATTGCCTAAGAGAGCTAGAACAGATGGCAATGGTGACATGGTAGCCGAGCTCAATTAATCAGCATGGATCAAATGGAGCAATGCTGGGGCTATTTATAGCCTCAACAGGGAGTGGGGCAAGTTTCCAGAGGGTTTGGCTTGGCTGGGGTGACCCGAACGAGCGGGCCATGGCCGAGCTCTTAAATTTCCAATTCGAGCTCGGTGGGGCCACGAGGCCCGATTGGAGCACCTAGCATAATGGGAGGCTCCCCAACAGTTTGCTGAGCTGGAGGCGCGAGTAGGGAATAGGGAAGGCAGCTGGTAGTATGGGGGATTTCTTTATCGGGGACGGGGGCGTTTGGGACTAAGGTCCACAGTGGCAGACAATTATGCACTATTTATAAGTTATAGTTAGATAATAATTTGAGTAAAGATATTTATTTTTATTTGTGTTTTTTTTTTTAATTTTAAAAATATGTTATTTATGACCCATGTCATTTTTTTAGTTATTATCTTATATTCTATTATTCTATATTTATTTATTTCATTCAAATTATATATTTTACTTTTACATATTTATCTTTTTTATCTTTAATATTTAATTCTTTTGATATTTTTAATTCATTTATCGACGAATATTTGTTTGAAATAAATTATGATATAAAAGAAAAAAAAATTGATGATATTAAAATAAGATATTTTAATGATATCCAAATTTATAAAGAGTCTAATTTGGAGATTACTAAAAATATAAAAAATATTCTAGAAAAAGATAAAATTAAGATAAATTTGTGGCTTGAAAATATTTTTATTACTTTTCTATTCGATTATAAACGATGGAATCGTCTTTTACGATATATAAAAAATTATCAAATTGATAATTTTTTTCGAAAAGAAATGTCACAATTTTTTTTTTACTTGTACAAATGATGGTAAAAAAAGACAGGGCCTTCGGATGCCGTCCGATTGATCGAAGGAAAATGCGCTACGGCTCAGATCTTTCGAATCCTAACAGTCGGATCTGATTGGATCCACGCCATATGATTCGCGAGACGCATCTGATGGCAGATCCACGGTTCTGCGAGATCTAATCCTAGTTGTTGGTTCTTTAAACATGATGGTTAGATTTGCGGGACTCCGCTGTCGTGCGACCCGGGCTCCACAACGGATCACTTGCGGTCCGCACAGCGGATCCCAACCATTTTAACGGGTGAAAGATATATTAGCAATTTCAATTTGTGGGAAACCCTAAAATGCAATTAGACCAATTTAAATAAATTTGAATTATTATCTAAATGATCTCTAAATTTTACCAAACTTTTACCCCTAGCTAATTTGGGGGTGAGAAATTCAAAAATGAAATCAGATTTTAATTCTGAGATCAAAATATTATAGATATAAATTAGGGAATCTAGAATTATTAAAATACCATCTGGTCTTAAAGAAGTCTAATGGACTTCAAATTTTTAGGATATGCTTAATTTGATATTCTAAAAGCAATGACATTGAAATTAATAATTACTTGGGCTATAAATTAGCAAGGTAACAACCTAAAGTTGTTACAACCAATGAGCTGTTAATAATTTTAATGATCCCTTTATGAGAGTTAAAGTTGAAGCTCAAACTTATGATGGCACACATGATCCAAACAAATTCTTAGATTGGTTAACCCAAATGAATGACTTTTTTTATTGGTATAAGATGGATGATTATCAATAAGTTTCTTTTACTAAGATGAAATTGACTGGTCATGCTAAGATTTATTGAACAAACACTTTAGCAAAATAACAAAAGTTAGGAAGGATAAATCTTACTTGGATAGAGATAAAAGAAATGCTTAGTTTAAAATATTATCCTTGACATCATGATAAGAAGTTATATGGATGATTGCTGACTCTAAGGCAAGGCTCTCTTTATGTAGCAAAATACTTAAATACTTTTAAGGATCTAGTTTCTTGGACCAATTGTGGGGATAATGATTGGAAATTTGCTAATAAATTTATTATTGGGCTTAGAATGAAAATTAGAAATGAGGTTTACTTTTTTATCCCCAAACCTTCGAATAAGCTTTCCATTATGCTCTAGTTGTTGAACAATAAAAGAAGTCAGCTTCTATAATCTGAACTAGAGCTCAAGTGACTTCTAATTCAAATTATAAGTTAACTACCAAACCAATTCTACCCTCTAGCTTAAACTATCCACCCAAAAAGGGAAGCTCTAATAACATCAAAGATATCATTTGTGTTAAATATCATAAGAGAGGTCACATGCAGAACTAATGTAAGGCACAAATCTTATTGTTAGATGAAGTTCATGACCCTATAGATGAAACATTAGAAAAAGTTTATGATGATACTCCATTATTAGATGAAGAATTTGTGGATGATCTTCAAATTAATATTATGAGATGCTTTACAATAGCTAAGAATGAAGAAGAAGATTAGAGAAGAAGGAATATTTTTAGCATGTATGTTGTGTATAATGAGCGAAGGTGTAGGTTAGTTATTGATGGGGGTAGTGCAATGAATGCTTTCTATACCGATGCTATATCAAGATAAAATTTTAAAATTGAATCTCATCCCCAACCCCTTCTTGTTAGTTGGGTTAACCATACTTTGCTTCCCATCACTAGTCAATATTTAGTTCCTATCAAGATTGGTAGTTATGAGGATAAAATTTGGTGTGATGTGCTCCCTATGGATATCGCTCATATTCTACTTGGGCGACCATGGATTTATGACTTGAGTGTAATTCATTATGGCAGAGAGAACACATATGTTCTTAAAAATAACAATAAAATCATCAAACTTTTGCCAGTCAGACCACTAAAAAAGATACTATTTATAGCACCACATAAACCAACATCTGATCTTCAACCAAAACCCACTATCAAGAAAGGAGCAAATTTTCAATTGACGGTGATAAGGGATCCTATGCATAATCCTAGTTCTAGCTTATTTACTCATTTTTTTCTTTAGCATTTGATGTAAGCTCAATGGGATTTGAAATCTTAAGAAAAGAATTTTTTGATCTAATCAATGTTCACCTTTTACATATAAAAGAAGTTAGCTTAAATATTAATGAGATTCTCATTCTTAAAAGGGTTTTACCTCTCCTTTTTGAACTTAGAGAAATTGCTCAGGAGGAACTCCCAAATGAATTACCACCACTTAGATCCATCCAACATGCTATAGACTTAGTTCCAGGTTCACAACTTCCAAACCTTTCTCATTATAGAATGAACTCCATAGAACATGCAGAAATTAAGAGACAAGTCACTGAGTTACTTGAGAAAGGATTTATACAAAATAGCCTTAGTTCTTATGCGGTCCCTGCCCTAATAACTCCTAAGGATGGAACGTGGAGAATGCGCATCAATAGTCGGGCTATCAATAAAATCACTATCAAATTTTGACTCCCCATTCCTCAATTAGATGACATGTTAAACTTAATCTCAGGAGAAAACTTTTATTTTAAGATTGATTTAAAAAGTGGGCATCATCAAATTATAATTTGATCTAGAGATGAATAGAAAACAACTTTCAAGACTCTTAATGGACTATATGAATGGTTGGTCATGCCATTTGGAGTTTCAAATGCACCTAGTACATTTATGAGATTGATGAATACTGTTCTTAAGCCATTTATAAGAAAAATTTTGGTGGTTAATCTTGATGATATATTAATTTCTTGCCCAAATAAAATAGACTTTCTTAATCATCTTAGACAAAATTTTGAGACCCTTAAAATAGAGAAGTTATACATTAATTTTAAAAAATGTTTATTCTTGCAAACTGAGGTGATATTCTTAAGTTTTATCATTTCATTTGATGGGATAAAATTTAACCCGAAGTTAAGACAATTATGAAGTGGCCAACACCTAAAAATTTTACTGAAGTAAGGAGCTTTCATGGCCTCGCAATATTCTGTAGGCGATTTATTAGAAAAATTAGTGATGTTGTAGTGCCAATCATTGATATATTAAAGTTAGACAAGTTTTGTTGGACCATAACTGCTCAAAAGTACTTTGATCAAATTAAAGTTTTATTGACAACAGCCCCAGTCCTTTGACTCCCTGATTTTTCTAAAACCTTTGAAGTGGCTTGTGATGCATCTGAAATTGGAATTGGAGGTGTTTAAAGTAAAAAAATCATCATGTTGCTTTCTTTAGTGAGAAGCTGAATGATGCAAAGCAATGGTATGCAACATATGACTGGGAATTTTATGCTATCATTCAGTCATTAAGGTATTGAAGACACTATCTTTTATATAATGACTTTGTTCTTAACTCAGACCATTATGCCCTTAAATTTATCAATACTCAATGAAAGTTAAATCATAGACATGCTAAATGGGTTGTGTTTTTATAAGACTATTAATTTGTCCTTAAACATAATCCAGGAATTGGAAACAAACCTGTTGATTCATTATCAAGGGTGGAAATAGCCATCTCCACTTTAAAATTTAAAATTCCTAGATTTGAACAAATTTGAGATGAGTACCCAGTATGCCCAGAATTTTATCTAATTTACATGGAGCACTTGGACAAATCATTGACCTTAAATGCAACATATTCTGTGATTAATGGGTATCTTTATTGAGGAAAGAAACTTTGCATTCCCAGGTCTTCTCTTATGGAATTTTTTATTTTTGAACTGCACTTAGGAGGTATTGCTATCCATTTTGGAAAGGATAAAATAAAATGCTTGATGGATATAATATTTTTTGGCTTTCCCTAAAAAGAAATACTCAAAAACTAGTAGCTCAATGTTAACTTATAAACAAGCTAAAGCAACTAAATAAAAATCTAGCCAATGCATGATATTGCCTGTTCCTCATAAGCATTGGGAAGATTTATCAATAGATTTTGTTCTTGGGTTTTCATGAATAACTCGTGGTCATGATAACATATTTGTGGTTGTTGATAGAATTTTTAAGATAGACCATTTCATACCTTGCTCTAAAACTAATGATGCCAACTATATTACAAAATTATTTTTTAAGAAAATTGTGCGATTGCATGGTCTTCCTTCAACTATTGTATTAGATCAGGATGTTAGGTTTGTCTCATACTTTTGGAAGACCTTATGAAAACTTTTTGGGACAAAATTGAAATTTTCATCAGCTTTTCACCTCCAAACAGATGGTCAAACTGAAGTTATCAATCGAAGCTTAGGAAACTTACTTAGGTGCCTTGTTGGAAAAAGTAGAGGTAATCAGGACTTACATTTACTTACTGTTGAATTTGCTATGATCAGGACAAAAGAGGAGCTGAATTGAAACTTGGGCAGTATTCTGAAATTCTGAAAGAAAAAAACCATCGAGGCGCCCCCAAGCGCGCCACAACACATTGTAGCGGTCTCAAGATAGACTCTAGCACTACTGCGAACCATAGTGGAACCAAACAGAGGCTTGGGCGCTACCACGAACCATAGTGGAAGCAAAAATCTCCCATACTTAGCAACAAACTCAAAAGCATCCTGTTGCCGTGCACCATAGCGATCTCAAGATAGAGACTCTGGCACTACCGTGCACCGCAGTGCTACAGAACTTAAAACTCACATGCTACAGTGTGCTATAATGGTCTAAAGACAGAGACTCTGGTGCTACGGTGCGCCGTAGTGCCCGTCGTAGTTTTAGCCAGACAAGGCATTAAGGGCAGCATATGGAAGGCCAAAATTCTTGGAATTATTTTTCTTCCCACAGTAGCCATTAAACCAAAATGCATTTAATTCTCCTCCTTCTCAATAGAATAAAAGAATATTCAATTAGAATCATTTAATTTTTCAGGAGATAAAAGGGCGGCTGCACTAATGCAAAGGGTATTATTCAAGATCTATAAAAGTTGAGAAGAAAGACTAAGAAGTAGTTTCCTATTTTGATATTTAAGTTTTAAAGTATTCAAAGCTGCAGTAGCTAAAGGAAAGAGAGAAGCCATGCCCAAGGAAGGAATAGGCTCCACCAAAGAGAAGAGGAATCAAGCTCTGAGCACAAAGAGGGGAAAGAGGTCTGTGATTGAGAGAAGATCCGGTGAATGCGACAACAATTTTTTGTATTATATCTCAATCTCTGTCTTAATTTATTTTCTACAAGAACCATGCAAGGGTTCAAAGTCCTAATTTATTTTCCTTATATCTATTTTGTAATGGAAGCCTAAACCCTCCTTGGGGAGGGTTAGGTATAAGCATGTAATAATTTTTGGGATTTAAAAGTGTTTGTACGAAACAATGTCAATGAATAAAGTCTATAATCATTTGTTCCACTGATTTCTTATCATAAATCACTTCCGCACTCTGTAATGAGTTCTTATTAAGTGATTGAATATTTGATTATATGCTTACTCCTTCCCTTATTAGGTGGATTGTAGATTTCATCCTAATCCAATGATAAGTGAAGGGTTAGCTAGAGTGACACATCACCCCTTTGCTTAATCTTGTGGATTAAGGGGTGGGGCACCACAGTCCAAAGTGTTTGTACGCAACATCCCTAGCTAAGCTGAGAAGTTGAAACATGAGAGCCAAGAGCCACGAAGTGCGCTCCATAGCTCATTCTAAGTTTATGTGAAGATGATGAAGCATTTAGTGCTTGTGGGTGACAAGACATAACCACTCAGCCCAATGACTCTCCTCTTTAACTAAACTAAAGACTAATGCATGTGATGCTATTTGGTGGAACCAAGCTTATGTGATTGCACAACTAAGATAATATATTTGAGAACTTAGACGTAAATATCATATTTAATTAATATTGATCACGTGAGGGTTTATGTGCTAGGATTGAATCTCTATTTGTTCATCTCTGAGCATTAGGCATAACTTAGTCTGATTTAGGGGACACCCTAAAGAAGATTATTTTACTTGATTGCAATTAAAACACTTAAATAATTTAACATTTAAAATTGACAAAGAAGAGTACTTACACAAAATTCTTAAATGAATTGCATATTAAACCCAACTCTCCCTACTTTCTCAACTTGAAGTTTCTAATCAATGAATATATGATCATTAAATTGGAACCAACATCACAAATTAAACCATTATTCAAACATCAGTGAAAGCAAATACCCTTTAGTAACAAAACACTTCGTTCTCAATGGATGATAAATCTTGGGACTTTCATTCCCTTATTACTTCAGACCACGTGCACTTGTGTGTGAGCGCAAACGCATATTAAAAAGTCTATCAAGTTTTGAGCGTTGTTGCCGAGGAACTGTGACTTGTTTCATATTAAAGATAATTTGCTTGTAATTAGTGATTTGAAACCTTACTTACTACACATATTTTTTCTATTTTTATAATTACACTTGTTATTACTTTTAGCTTATTTCTTGTAAATATAGTTGTTTCTTTAGTTTAATTGCTATTGCTGTGAACTGAACCCCCTTGATTAGAAACTAGGTGTGCATAAATAGAAGAGACTATTCTGACATACTTTTTGATTTATAAATTGTAAGAGCTTATCTATCAGCTAGGATAGAGCAATTAATTTTAAATCAAGCTCATATAGATATGGATAACATCGATGGAAATCCGGTGGGGGAGTAAGAGAGCAAAGGGGGATAGCATTGAAAGACTATGCTTTACTTACTAAGAGGGGAATCCCTCATACAATTGTTAGGCCAAACATAGCTGCTAATAATTTTGCAATAAAGCCATCAACCCTAAATATGGCTCAAAATAATTAGTTTGGGAGGTTAGCTACTGAGGATCTAAACTCACATATCTCCAACCTTTTGGAGATATGTGATACATATATGTAAAATTGTGTCACTGATGATGTCATTAGACTTAGGCTATTCCCATTCTCTCTAAGAGACCGAGCAAAAAGATGGCTCAGCTCTTTGCCTAGTGACTCAATTTGCACCTGGGATGATTTTGTTAGGAAATTGTTAGCCAAATATTTCCCGCCTACAAAGAAAGTTAGGTTGAGGATTGAAATAACGAACTTATGCTAATATGAGGGGGAGACTCTTTATGATAGCTGAGAACATTTTAAGGATTGCCTGAGGCGCTGTCCTCATCATGGGTTCTCGCAGTGGATACAAGTTCAAACATTCTATAATGGAATAAATGCACTCACTCAAATCCTGATTGTTGCAGTTGCTGGAAGGTTCCTAAGTAGCAAAACCAAGGAGGAGGCCTATGAATTATTAGAGAAAATGGTAAATAATGCTTATCAATGGCCTACTGAAAGGCTTAACCTTAATAAGAAAAAAGTTAATAATGTTAATGAGGCAAACCAAATCTTAGCCCTCTAGAATGAGATAAATGCTTTGAATCAAAGAATCGATAACATGAACTTGAGTAATGCGCAAGAAATATATTGTGATTTGTGCGGGGGTAAGCATAGTAGTGACAGCTTCAACATAAATAACCCTTTCGCACCTTCAAAAATTGAGCAAGTAAATTACTTAAGGAATAATAATGCAAACCAAAACCATGGGCTAAATAATCCCTATTCGGATACTTATAATCCTGGATGGAGAAATCATCCAAATTTTTCTTAGAGCAAAAACTATACAAATGTAAATTTTAATGGAAATAACACACAAAATAGACAAGGACAAAAATACTGCAATAACTAACAACCCCAAAATGTAGGCCTTGAAGGAGCATTCAACACTTTCAAACAAAAAACCACTTAGTTTATGAGAAGGACTGAAATGATTATAAACCGTCATGATGCCTCAATCCAGGGGATTGAGGCATTCTTTAGGATCATTGAAATCCAACTAGGACACTTTTCTCAACAGCTGTCCATTTTCCAGAAGGGGACTTTACCTAGTTTAACTGAAGTGATTCCTAAGGAGACAGTTAGCATCATTAATTTCGATAAGATAGAAAAGGACTGTCTGTATATTTGATGTGGAAGGGAAACTAAATATTTGGGAGCTGGGACAATCAATGCTAAGATTTTAGAAGAGAGCTTAATTATAAAAAAATGTGAGGACTTTGGTCGGATGAATATTCCCTACTCATAGAGGGTGAGGTTATTTTAGATCCCTTGTGTGATTTAGGAGCCATAATCAATGTGATGCCATATTACATATATAAAATATTGGGAATTAGGGGAATGGAGAGCACCCCTACCATTTTAGAGTTTGCCAACTTAAATTCATTAACCCATTTAGGTGTGATCAAGAATGTTACCATGGGTTTGGGAAGATTTATAGTTCCCACTGATTATATAATATGTGAATGGGATAGATAGAATGAAAATCCACTATCATTTTTGGAAGACATTTTCTTATGACCACCAAGGCAATCATAGCATGGGGGATAATGACAATTAAAATAAATGAAAAAATTACAGATATAGACCTTATGCCTGCAATTTATAAGAAAAGGAATATAAAATTACATTGGAGAATAAAACGCAAGATGGAATCACCTCAAGGGGGTATTGAACTAGAGAATCTTAGGTTAACTGATCAAAATTCAGTGAGTAGCAAAAACACCTCATTTAGAGGAAATGCTAAAGAGCAGATAAAAACTAAGAAGAAAATTAGAATAGGTAAGAAGAAAAAGAAGGGGGTTTATGAACCCAACACTGAGGAAAAGGAAGAGGAAAAAGAGCATTGTAAAATGATGGGTTTGAGCACAACTTTTGTCAGTGCTCACTCACAGACTCCTAAAATTTGGAAAGAAAGACCCCCTAGACATATAGTCACATAAGTTCTTAAACTAGTTGGACTGATGACATTAAACCAAGAGCTAATGGGAGGCAAGCCACATTTAAAAAAAAAAAAAAAAGGCAGCCGCTACACCGCGCTGTGGCAAAATTTGATGCTGCAGCGCGCCGCAGTGGAATTTGGCGCCGTAGCGCTCTAGAGGAATTAAATAGAACCCTTGGTGCTATCGCATGCGAGTGCGTCGCAATGCGTGATACACAGCTGGAGCAATTATTGACTGATTGGGAACTCCGAAGCAGTAAAAGCCGCTATAGCGTGCTTTGGATGCTGTAACATGTTACAAAAGCTGAAACGACTCCTTTTTCTCTGTTTCCATGAACTGATTTCAATCCACACTTATTGCATACCTTAAGAAACACTTTAATCAGCAATTTATGTGTTTGAATGCTATTAAGCTAGTATCCTATGATATAAATAGGGGAGGGGAAGTGTGCTTCACTCTATGCCTTAGAAACTTTCCATACTCTGACTTTTCTTGAATCCAAACAATTTCGATCTATTCCATGGCCTCCCAAAAGTAAAGTGTGGCAAGCAAGGGAGCTGCAGCCTCAACATCTGGATGCTCTTTCAACAACAAAAGGTTTTCCTCAGTTGAGGCAGAACAACACTTCATCCAGATCATGCCACGTCGGAAACTCATCCCGGAGAGGGTTTTAAACTCCCTTATTCTATTTACCATTATGATGTGTCATTCCGGGGTGGGAAATCTTGGTCGGCCTGCAGACCGACTCTTACCCATCTCTCGTGCAGGAAATTTATGCCAATGTAGTAAATGCGATTGGGCGTAAATTTTGTACAAGGGAGGACTGTAAGTTTTGATCTCGAGCAATTTGAGCAATTTTATGAACTAAAGATGGTAGAGTAATGTGCCTACCAAGCCCTGCTGAATTTTGAGTTCAATCCTATAGTTATAGATGGCACCCTCACCTCTAATGATGCTGGTTGGAGAGGGAACCTTGCCAACATTCCACGAGCCCTCCTTAGGGACTCATGCAATATGTGGCATGCTTTTATCTCAAGCAGAATAATGCCATCTGGGCATTTAAGTGAGGTAACCCAGTCAAGGGAAATATTAATCTGCATAATCGAACAACCTGGAGATATCCATATCTCCAGGATTATTCTTGAACAACTATGGAAAGCCTTAATTGGGTCGTGCATCGCTTTAGCTTTTGGATCATTAATTTCTTGAATTTTCCATGACCAGGGGGTCAAAATATCATCTAGTGACATAGCAATTCCTCCTTGTGTTCCTCTTACCCAAAATAACTTAAACTCCAAGTTTCTAGAGGGTAAGAAGATCAAGAAAAGAAAAGGGGAGGCAGGAGAGGCTCATACTTCTTCGGGTATAATGTCAACATT
Organism: Gastrodia elata; assembly: GCA_016760335.1. Lineage (NCBI taxonomy): Eukaryota > Viridiplantae > Streptophyta > Magnoliopsida > Asparagales > Orchidaceae > Gastrodia > Gastrodia elata. Next base: position 41,535,289 of record CM028671.1, on the reverse strand, counting down.
CAAAAATACATAAAAAGAAATGACTAAGATGAGGGTTTATCAATCACAATTGGGGAAGTATCTTGAAGAAGATAGTTGGTATAACTAAACCACCTTGTCTAAGTAGCTCAAATTCTAGCATGATTTCCACTCAACTCTTACAATGATATTTTCAAGCTGCAGCTTGCATGATGGACCAGGAGATGCTGTCCTTCCACAACCCCTAGCTTATGAACCCCCTAAAAACATTGAAGGGCACAGAGAAGATGAGGATGAAGAAGATGAAGAAGAAGTAGAAGAGGAGGAAGATGATGAATATGTTACATTTTTCTTTTCTTTTGTTTTTATATTTTGTTTTATTTTGTACTTTTATTTTATTTTGATAAATCATAGTGAATTTGCATTCTCCCATTATATTGAAACTTACGCTGACTGAAATTTTCAATCTTGTCTCCTAATATTTTTTCTAAATTTTTAATGCACCCATTTTAATTGTTATGGAACATGTGAAAAATTTCAGCATTTTTGAAGTACTTAAGAGAAGGTGAACATTTGATGTGAAACAGTTCTGAAATTTCTCATGCTAAGTAGGCTTACTCTCCAATCACTCTAGTTTTTTCAATTTAAATATGAAGGTTGCTCAAATCTAAGTATGGGGTGAGGAATCAGGGAACCTAACTAGGGGAATAAAAAACAGAGAAATAAAGAATGTGCTAGGCTTCTGTAGGACTTACTAAACTCAATGAGTAAATAGATAGGGATGAAGAAAAATGTGGCTCCCTTGAATTGAATGTAAAAAGCAAATCCAGGGATGAAGAAAAATATCTCTCCCAAATAAACTAAGAAAATTGAGAAAAACAAGATAAAGAAAAATATCTCTCCTGAATAGAACATTCATTGCTATTTGTAAGAAGAAGCACATATGGCACAAGCAAATTCTAAAGTGCCAATTCTTAACTTTTTCCAAATTAAGGAAATCTGGAACCACTCCTGGAATGTATGAGCTAAGCATCAACCATATATAAAGAAGGAAAATTGAGTAGTGAAAAGAGAAGAAACAAATGGTATGGGACTTTTGGAATATATGTTTCTCTAAATAGCTTCATAAGTCAATTCATAAATGATGAAAATATTTCACACTCATACTCTTGAATTGTGAAAATTAGAAAAATTCATTTTGTGCTTACTTGAGGATGAGCACAAAATTAAGTGTGGGTGTGTGATAAATTTGGGATTTATAGTAAATTAAGTTAATAAAAAGAACACTTTTTTATAAAGAAATGTAACTTTGATATGCTTTTGCTATGTTCAGGATAAAAGAGGAGCTGAATTGAAACTTAGGCTAAATTCTGAAATTCATGTAGAAAACTACTACGGCGCGCCCAGGCGTGCCACATCGCACTGTAGCAGTCTCAAGGCGGATACTATGGTGCTACCGCATGCCATAACGGAACCAAACATAGACTTGGGAGCTACCGCGTGCCACAGCAGAAGCAATTGTGGCCCATACTTAGCAAAAAATTTGAAAGCATTCCGCTGCCGCGTGCCGTAGTGGTCTCAAGACAGAGACTATGGCGCTACCATGCATTGCAGCACTACAGGACTTAAGAATCACATGCTACAACATGTCATAGTGGTCTTAAAGAAAGACTCTGGCACTACCGCGCACCAAAGCGGTCTCAAGGCAAAGAATCTGGCGCTATAGTGCGCCATAGCGCCCGTCTTAGTTTCAGCTAGGCAAGAGCATTAAGGGCAGCATAGGGAAGACCAAAAATCTCAAAATTATTTATTTTCTTATAGCAGCCATTAAACCAAAACACATTTATTCTCCACCTTCTCAAGAGAACAAAAGAGTATTCAATTAAAATCATTTATTTCCTGAGAAAATGAAAGGGTGGCTGCACTAATGCTAAGGGTATTATTCAAGATCTGTAAAAGCTGAGAAGAAAGACTAAGAAGGAATTCCTTATTTTGACATTCAAGGTTTAAAGTATTCAAAGCTATAGTAGCTGAAAGAAAAGGGAGAAACCCGATTCAAGGAAGGAATAAACTCCACCAATGGGAAGAGGAATCAAGCTTAGTACATAGAGAGGGGAAAGAGGTATGTGATTAAGAGAAGATTCGGTGAGCGCGACAGCAGTTCCTAGTATTGTATCTTAATATCTGTCTTAATTTCTTTTCTACAAGAACAATGGAAGGGTTCAAAGTCTTGATTTGCTTTCCTTGTATCAATTTTGTAATGGAAGCCTAAACCCTCCTAGAGGAGGGTTGGGCATGGGCATAAGCATGTAATGATTTTAGTGATTTAAATGTGTTTATACTCAATAATGTCAATGAATAAAGTCTTTAATCATTTGTTTGATTATTGATATGAAGAATGCTTAGGTGAATGATGTGCCATGAATGTATTTTATTTATGTTAATGTTTTTAAACTAAGAAAAACTATAAAGCTAGTTTAACTTTTTAGAACTATGGGTATGAAAGTAAGGAGTTCTCGCTACGAATATTTGTGACAATATTCATTGTGCAAGGATGATCAATACAAGTCTTTAGCATTTGAAAAGATGAACAGAGCAATGGGAAAATTAAATGATCTTAGAGCTCCACGGATCACCATTATCTTAAGCTAGGAACATGTGCACAATTACTGAGAGCCCAGTAACAAGCCCTTGAGCATTGTAGTATTCCTTTAGCTAAGTTAAGAAGTTGAAGGGTGTGAGTAAAGAGCCACCAAGTGCACTGCATAGATCATTCTAAGTTTATGCGAAGATGAAGAAGCATTGAGTGCTTGTGGGTGATGTGACAAAATCCACTCAGCCCAATGACTCTCCTCTTTAGCTAAACTCAGGACCAATGCATGTGATGCTATTTGGTGGAATCAAGCTTATGTAATTGCACAACTAAAACAATAGATTTGAGAACTTATATGTAAGTAATGAATTTAATTAATATTGATCACGTGAGGGTTTATGTGCCGGAATTGAACCTCTGTGTGTTCATCTTTGAGTAATAGGCATAACTTAGTCCTATTTAAAGGACACCCTAGAGAAGATTATGTTACTTGATTGTTAGTAAAACACCTTAGTAATTTGATATTTAAAATTGACAAAGAAGAGTATTTACATGAAATCCTTAAATAAATTGTATGTTAAACCCAACTCTCTCAACTAGAAGTTTCTAATTAGCAAAACTCTGATTATTAAATTGGAACCAATATCACAAATTAAACCATTATTCAAACATCAGTGAAAACAAACACTTTAGTAATGAAACACTTTATTCTTAGTGGACGATAAATCTTGAGACTTCCATTCCCTTATTATTTCAGACCACGTGCACTTGCGTGTGTGCATAGATGCATATTAAAAAGTCTGTCAATGCTCTAAGCACTTACATGTTAATTTAAACTATTCATTATTCAATTTGTACTAAAATCCTACACCCATCTTTCTCTCTTCTAAAGGATTGAATCCAATCTTAAGTAAATTATAGTTTGACAAAAGTTTTGTTGATCTAAGTGTCTTCCCACTAATAATCTTCTCTATAATCCATTTATGTTTTGACCTGGATCAATCTAAGTTTTCCTATGATTTAAGAAAGCAAAATTGGAGAAATCCCAATTTTATGATAAAAATAATAATATATTTGAGTTATAAAAGTCAACTCCAATTAATATTCAAATAGAATGAAATAAGTGAATATTCACTCCTTATAGCACAAGGATTAAAGTGACATGAAGGAAGGTCAATTTGGAGCATTATAGGCTTGACTAGACACTAATAACCCTTAATGGTGATTACCAAGGTCATTAGTAAAATAATTATTGAACTTAAAATTAATGCATAATATTGCTCTACTCATTTTTTTGATCATTTTGGTATATAATTTTGATATTTTTAATGTAGTTAACTAATTAGAAAATTAAGATTATTAAATTAATCTCCAACTAAAAATTTGACTTCATTTTTGAGTTCCTCACCCCAAAATTAGATAGGGGTGAATTTTTTGAACTTTTTGGAGGCATTTGATAACCTAATTCTAATTAATTAATTTGTAATTAATTAATTACAGAATTTAAATAATTATTTAATGGCCCACCATTTTGCTTAATCGTTTGACCCATTTGATCGACCAACATGCAGATCAACGCAGTTCGATCAAACCAGTCGTACAGATCGGACGACTGGGGATCTTTTTCTTTAGTGGAATGCGCACACGTAGCGCGTGGCACGTGGCACATGCATGCGGCAGCTGCTGGTCTTGTGACTCACTTTCCACTTCTTCGAAGCCCAATGGACATTATTTTCTCAAACAAAAGCTAAGCTTTTTTGGTATCGATTCAATATGGAACTGAAGCATAGAATCATTCGGTGCAACCTCCCAAGCCTTCGGAAGAACACTAGTTACGAATCAAGGTATCGTAAATCCCCAACATTATAGCGATCGATTATTGTAAATTCCATTTTATATATGCATGATTGTGATTGTGAACCATTTCGTAGGGTCAATTTGACCTTACCGAGTCCCTGAGGTTCACTATGGCTCGAGCTGGGAACCTGCTCCAAAGTGACCAGAAACTGTAGTCGAGCCAGAGCCCTCATCTTATGATCCTATTGGATTGAGACACTGGGAATAGGTTCTGATGGAATTCTAGACCTATGGAAGCTTTTGAAAATAGTCACAGGAGATGAGCTGTACCGTGGGATTGCAATTCAATCCCACATTGAACCTTAAACATAAATCTTTCGATTACTAAATTAGCTTGATTGTCATAATTTTATTATGGAATTTTATAGGCATTTGAAAGGTTTTGATCTTAGCCTTAATTTGATATATATTATGCTATCTAATTTGGTATGTGTTGGGAGAAATCGTAAGCCTTAATTCCTAACCCTACGGTCCCCATCGATAAGGTGAACAGTGCTGGGTGAGTCAACCCTACCCACGCGGCACTGCCCACTGGGTCAGGCATGCGGTCTGACCCGCATGCGTACAGCATGCCACGGGCTCGCACATGGAAGCGTCGTGGGTGCGGGTTGCGTGTTAAGAAAAATGATGGCAGAAAAAATAAATTAATTAAATAAATTATAAGTCCTTATCATAAGTCCAAATATATTAAGGTTATATCTTAAAATGATCAGAAGACATAAAAAATGTTAATATGACATTAAATTTACTTTTTGATAATTAATTTTACTAATCATCTTTTAATTATCAATAAGGGTGGTTAGGCCCTATCTTAGTCAAATTGATTTTCAATTTCAGCATACTTACAATCATTTTACTCATCATACTATAGGGAATCTATGGCCATTAAAATTATATTAATTTGAGTTTTTGACTCCTTAATTAGTTATTATTTTAATCCTAGGTCAAGATTTTTTCTATTTAGCTTCAAAACCCTAGGTTAATTTAGGGAAACTTAAATTATGATATATTTGAATATTAAATGATGAATTGAGTAAGAAAATGATTAGTTTGACTCATATCATGGTTAAGTCCTATCAAACTTAATTTTTAAAAGAAATATATGTTAAATAGAAATCTATGATTAAACTTAATCATTTTGTCATGAAAGTAATAGTAATTGATCACAATAGTGATACTTGAGACTAAAAGAGCATTCTAAGGTTGTAGAAGAAAACCATTGTAAGAAGTGTCGTGTTACACTCAACTTAGCCAACTTATTTATTACATCCCTTAGATTTATAGAAATATCAACATCAAAAGAATAAACATTAATAGCCAACTTAGTGATTACATCCTTTAGATTTCTAGAATATCTTTTAAATCGTAAGCAAAGCGCTATAGCGCACTGTAGTGCGTGCCATATTGCAGACTTGGAAATATGCTCCAAGTCAGCATTGGAAAGACCAAAAGACTTAATTCTCTTCCTTTCCTACAACAAAGAATAATGGCAAGCATTGAAACACATTTAGTCCAATGGGAATAAAAGAATAAACATTAATTAAATCTTAAGTTTCAATGCGGTGGCTGATGGGGAATAAGGAAGAGCTAATGGGAGATTATAAAAGGGAGGAAGAAATGCTTAAAAATGGTATTGATTTTTGTTTTGGAGAGAAGTAATATTTAGGAGAGCTTCCCACCCCAAGGAGGAGAAGAAGTTTGCAGCCATTGAGAAAAAGGATTATCATAGGAAGTAAGGAGTAAGGAAGGAGATGGAGTAGGAAAAAAAGAACACAGAGAATACAAGCATTGGTCCTGAGTATTGCATTCCTAACTCATTTTCCTTGATATTTCTTTGTAAGAGTAATGTCAAAGCTCATCATCTCTTGTAGCTTTGTTTGTTTGTTATTTTTAATGGCACTTAAACCCTCTTTGGGGATGGCATTCCTAACTCATTTTCCTTGATATTTCTTTGTAAGAGCATGCAGAACTCATGATGTAATGTTTATAAATTTTCTTAATCAATAAAATATCATTTAGATCAAAAACTGTTTGAATGCTATATTGTATAAATAAGTTGGAAAATAATAAATACTACTATATACAAATAATTTACTATATATGTAAATGAAATCCTCATAGAGCTTGATGAATGCTTTTACCCAAAAAGCTATGCACTATAGAGCGTTAATGTCTCAAACGGTCGTGACAATGTTCGTTATGTGATGATAGCCCGTGCACAACTTAGGACATAAGTTTGATCATTTGAGCCTTGAGAAAATATAATTTAAAATTCTCTGACTTGCATAGATCAGTTCATACTATTTGTGATATGAACTTAATTTATGTGAACTGAGAAGCACCTTTAAAGCTTGACAGCTAATTCTTAACTTATGCGAGAAATTGAGCGTGTTACACTATGAGTGATGTGACATAAACTCATTTAACTTGTTAGCTCATCTCCTAAGCTAAATTAATATTAGATGCATGTGAGCCATTGGTGGAATCAAGATCATGTGATACTTTATTAAAATTGAGTATTTTATCACTTGTGCATGAGAGATAATTTCATCTACTAAGAGATCACACGTATGTCTATGTGCCAAGATTGAACCTCCTAGTATTCATCTAAGAGTGCTAGATAAGATTTTGTACATTTAATGGATTATTTAAAGAATGCTAAATCTGTTGATTATGATATTAAAATTAATCCAACTGACTTGACATATAATTAAGAAGAATAGTAACTTGCACGAATCATGACAACTGCATGTTTGACCTCAACTCTCCCCATTTTTTCCAAAACCATTTTCAAACTGAAGTAAATCTAGGATTCTTAAAATTAGGAACTCAAAAACCACCAATCGATTCCTTAAACACCATTAAAATTAGATACACTCTAGTAACAAATCTAAACACCATTCTCAAATGATGATAAATCTTGGGATCTTGCCATCCCATATTACTTCGGACCACATATACTTGAGTGCGAACATGGACATACATTATTTAGATTTGTCAAGTTTTTGACATTGTTGCTGAGAAACAGTTAATTTGATTTGTATTAGAGATAATTTTAAAGTAAATAGTGATTTAAAATTTTTTGTGTGCATATATTTTTCAATTTATGCAATTATTTGTTCATATAATTTTTGTATTTATTATTTTACTTTTATACAGTAATATCTGTAATTTGTGCTTAAATTTCTACTTGATTATAAGTTGTGCATGTGTAGACGTATTTTTGATAATTATCTGTTCGACTCCAAAATTGATCAAACATTGTTGAGATAAAGAAGACATCAACTTAGAACCAACCAAATATAATAACCTATGGATAACTTAGGAGAGGTTCATGAACAATATAGGGGTATAGCCTTGCGAGATTACGCCTTAATCACTGTAAGGAGAATCCCTTATGCTATAGTTAGACCAAATTTTGAGGCGAACAACTTTGAGATAAAGTCATCAACTCTACAAATGGTCCAAAATAATCAGTTTAGTAGGCTGGCAACTGAAGACCTTAACTCACATATCTCAAACTTTTTGGAGATATGAGATATAACAACGTTACTGATGACACTATTAGACTGAGATTATTCCCTTTCTCACTAAGAGACAGAGCCAACAACTGGCTCAGTTCTTTGCTTGGGGATTAATTCGTATATGGGATAATTTGGCTAGGAAATTCCTAGCTAAATACTCCTCCCCCCCAACTAAAATAGTCATGCTGAAAATTGAGATAATGAACTATTCTCAAAGGGATGTGGAAACTTTATATGATAGTTGGAATTGATTTAAGAAGTGCCTAAGGCGACGCCCCTATCATGGATTCCCATAGTGGATGTAAGTTTAGATGTTTTACAATAGACTGAATTCACAACCTTGATAATTGCAGTTACAGGGGGCTCTCTAAGCAGTAAAACCCAAGAAGAGGCTTATGACTTGTTAGAAGAAATGGCCAATAATGCATACCAATGCCCCACTGTGCGGCTAAATTCCAACAGGAGTGAATGTAAGAACATAGCTGAATACCTTAGAATAATTGAACTTCAATTAGAAATTACAATATTAAATAAAAAACTTGGGAAAATGAACATAATTATAGTTCAAGAAATTGTTTGTGAGTTCTGTGTGTGGGGGTGGGGGGCATTCAAATTAAGATTGTAATTATAATAATCTTTTTGCACCCTCCAATCCTGAACAAGTTAATTTTATGAGTAATAAAAACAACAACCAACATAATAACTACAATCCTTACTCCAGCATGTATTATCAGTGGTGGAGGAATCACTAATGGAAATAGCTCCATTAGCTACCCTAATGGAAATCATAACCAGATTAGGTAATAAATTATTTTTAACAATTCACTACCTCAACAACAAAAATAGTAGGAAACATGAATAGAAGAAGCCTTTCACTCTTTCAAAGTGGAAACTAAATCATTTATACACAAAACTGAACAAACGATAAGTGGACATGAATCCTTTATCCAGATATTTGAAATAGCTCTCCGCAACATTGAGGTCCAACTGGGAAATATCTTCCATAAGTTGACCAATAGACACCAGGGAGTGCTCCCTTGCACCACATAAATAAACTCAAGGGAAACAATGAGCTCAATAACATTTGAGGATGTGAAGGGAGAATTAGTTTTAATAGATGAAATACAAAAATTGAACCCCTCACTGCTAAAAAAAAATCCTTGCAAAGAAATTATCTGAACCCCTCATTCATATTAAGATTGTAATTCTAATAATCTTTTTGCACCCTCCAATTCTGAACAAGTTAATTTTATGAGGAATAAAAACAACAACCAAGGCAATAACTAAAATCCTTACCCTAGAACATATTATCAAGGGTGGAGGAATCACTCTAATTTCTCTTGGAGTAATGGAAATAGCTCCATTAGCTACCCTAATGGAAATCATAACCAGATTGGGCAATGGAATTTTTTTAACAATTCACTACCTCAATAACAAAAATAATAAGAAACATGAATATAAGGAGCCTTTCACTCTTTCAAAGTGGAATCACTCTAATTTCAGTTGCAAAGAAATTGAACCCCTCATTTGAATTAAGATTGTAATTTTAATAATCTTTTTTAACCCTCCAATCCTGAACAAGTTAATTTTATGAGGAATAAAACAACAACAACCAAGGTAATAACTATAATCCTTACTCCAACACATATTATCAGGGGTGGAGGAGTCACTCTAATTTCTCTTGGAGTAATGGAACTAGCTCCATTAGCTACCCTAATGGAAATTATAACCATATTTGAAACAAAAATAATAGGAAACATGAATAGAAGGAGCCTTTCACTCTTTCAAAGTGGAAACTCAATCATTCATACACAGAACTGAACAAATGATAAGTAGACATGAATCCCTTATCCAGAGAATTGAAACAGCTCTCTGCAACATTGAGGTCCAATTGGGAAATATCTTCCATAAGTTGACCAATAGACACCAGGGTGTGCTCCCTTGCACCACATAAATAAACACAAGGGAAATGATGAGCGCAATTACATCTGAGGACGTGAAGAAAGAATTAATTTTAATGGATGAAATACAAAAAACTGAACCCCTCACTGCTGAAACTAAAAAAAATTCCTTGCAAAGAAATAGGGGAGGTGAGAGTGTTAAAAATCAAATTGCAAAAGAAAAAAATTTTATGGCTATAAAAAGGAGAGATCCGGGAAGATTAAACATCCCGTGTGTAATTGAAGAACATGTCTTTTTTGATCCTTTGTGTTCTAGGGGCCTCAGTCAGCGTAATGCCATATCACTCAACACTCAACTACGGATAGAGGGAATGGAAGATACCCCTGTGATTCTAGAATTTTCCAATTTGGATTTAATGACACCACATGGGATTTTGAAGAATATGTTGGTAAATTTGAGAAATTTTATGATCCCCACTGATTTTATAACAATTGAATGAGTTAGGTGGAATGAGAATTCCACCATTATTTTTGGAAGACTGTTCCTTGCCATGACTCAAGCTATAATTGATGTAGAGAGTAGATTGATAAAAATTAGAATCAATGGCAAGGAACAAGGAAGAAGATGTAGATCTAATGCCAACTCTAGATAAAGAGAAGAGTTTATATTTGGAATGGAGAGAGAGAGAGAGAGAGAGAGAGAGAGAGAGAGAGAGAGAGAGGAGAGAGAGAGAGAGAGAGAGGGAGAGAGAGAGAGAGAGAGAGATTCAAGTTAAAACCTATTAAGGCTAAGACTGAAGAAGAGCAATCTTGTGAGTTTGTATCTGAGAGACTCATAGATACCTCATATGGATGTGCTAATTTTAAGGAATTGAGAATGAAGAGAAAGACCCGAAGGGGGAAAAGAAAGAAGAAAGATAAATTAGCCCCATAGAATGAGATTAGTGAAACTTTGCCTAATGATATGGTTAATTTTGGATTGAAGAACACAATAGTAGTAAAATTTGCTTGTGCCCATCCAAGCTCTTCAAAAAATTGGAAGGAAATATCCAAAAGTAGTGAGGAGTAGTTCGATTTTAAATTGGTCGGGAAGATGACGTTAAACCAAGAACTTTTTGGGAGACATCCCAAAATTTTGATTAATTTAGTTTATTATGTTAGTAGATTAGTTTGATTATTTAATAAAACAAAATTTTGCAACCCAATTTTCTTGGATAAAAATTGAATAAAGTGAAAAAATTTAAAATTGCCTAAAATAGCACACCACAGCATACCACAATGCGCTACAGTGCATCATAACTCTCTCCATACTAGGAATTTGTTATTGAGTGCCAAAACACGTTACAATGTGCGGCGTAAGAATCTGAACAACTGAGCACATAAATTACAAAATTCAAAGGGGTGAATCCTATCCGCTATAGTGCGTTGTAACCAATAAAGTGGTCAAAAAGGTGATAAATGATGTGCACTTAGGTCTTCATAATGGTTAATTGATTAATTCACACTTTTGGCATGTTATGACAACTTTTTGACCATCCATTGAGAGTAGGATATGTGAAATTTAGGAGCAAATTTTATTTCTTTTTCTTAAGCTCTAAGACTACCTTTAGATAACATTTTGAGGGGAGCAACTCATTTGTGCACTTAGAAAATCTTCTCTCCTTCAACTCCAAGAATTTGATAGAACAAAAAACTTTGAGATGGCCTTCCATAAAAAAAACTACTATTAGCAAGAGTGCAACAACTTTTTTGTCAAGAGGAAAATTTGACAAAAAGCGAATCGCCTCTCTGGAAGCGGAGCAGAACTTCGAGCAGATAACCTCTAGAAGGAAGCTGATTCCAGAAAGGGAATTTAGAGAACCATATCTGGTGAATGCGGTCATCAACCATAGTTGGGATACCTTGGTGGCGCACTCAGATATAGTCCATCCAATATTAATTCAAAAAGTATTCACTAATTGTAACAACCTTAGGTTGTTATCCTAGCTAAAAGTAGATTAATTGAGCTAAACCAAGGTTTGATTTTGATTCTATTGAATTCAATGGGTCATTTAAACCTAAGCCTAGAAGTTTAAAATTAATTGGAGCTAAATTGGAGAAATTGGTATTTTTGGCTATTTTCAAGCCCTGAAAAATACCTAAATTATTTTGATCTCCAAATTGAAATCTGATTTCATTTTTGAATTCCTCATACCCAAATTAGCTAAGGGTGAATTTTTGGGAATTTTTGGAGCTCATTTGGTCCTAAATTGGATATACGAATTAATAGAATAATTAAATTAATTTTAATTAATTAATAATTTTATTTATTTAATTAAAAGTACTGTTAGGATTCGCTGTCGGGACCGCGACAGATCCGCTGCGGGGTCCCGACAGCGGCGCTTAGCCTTTAGCCATTCGGGTGACTAGCACGCATCTTGGCGTGATTCGTTCGACGGCGTGATCCATCCCGCACCGTGATTAGATCGTAGCCGCTTGATCGACAGCCCGATCCAACAGCCTCCCGCGCCCCGCCCTAAGCAGCTCAGACCGAGCGTTGGATCATTTCAGTTTGATCCAATGAGTGATCTGCATTCCCGATCGACAGTTGTTAAGTAGGAGATCTGGACCGCTCAGTCGCAACTGAAAATCCATCGAACAACGGCGCCTTACCTGTCGCTGTTCATCATCGTCCCGGGCGCGATTCCGCAGAAATCTCCCGATAGGATTCCTATGTCCTGCCCTCGTGGCAGTACGGGGATGAAATCTTGTCCGCCATGATCTCCTTCACGCCATAGCTTGGTGATCCTCCCGGATTTGCCCTTCCCCGTTCGGAGCCCCATTCGCAGCCATGAGCCGAAGCTGCTGGCTCGGCTAAGGCTCTGGAAGTCCTTCTGCGGCTATAAATAGCCTTAGAGCTTGTCTAGGACTCCCTTTGCTTACCCTGTATCTTCTCTGAAGCTCCCTCTTCTTCTTGCTAGCTCAAGGACCTCTACATCCAATCGGTGAACTAGGCCCCGTCAGTTGAGTCTGAGGGTGAAACTTGGCGTTCAAGTTCCCTAAAGCTGCGCTTGGAGCAGAGAAGGGCGACTGTCCTCTACAAATCCCCAATTGTGCACTCGACGACATTCAGGTATAGCCTTCTTCCTTTTCTTGTCGAGCTAGAATTCAGCTCTATTTTCGCCTCTTCGCAAGCCTAGATGTTGAGAAGGACCTTACCTGATCTCCTCCGCGGTCGATCGAACGGAAAGCATGGTCTGGCAGTGACCCAGACGATGAATTCGTCGTCTGTGCGCACCGCCAGACGAAATTCTGGTTCGTCAAATGCGGCGTGTCCAGTTGGAGTTAATTGTCTAGCTAGTATTAGGATCGTCTGGGCCATAATTGTGAGTTGGTATCGAGGGTTGAACTCGACCAGATCGATCGATTCGACTGGAATCGATCGATCTAGTCGCGAGCTTAAAATGGCTGTAAATGCCTAGTAGCACCCCAGCGATCTAGACCACCCCAGAGCTCCTCGTTTCGCCCTATCGCTTCCCCGTCGATCCCTGAACGTACAAGGATCGAGATTGTGGTGGCACGTGGACTCAGTGAGGAGAATTATCTCCTCACAGGTGTGCCATCTGAAGGATCTCGGCCGAGTAGGCATCCAGCTATCCAGAGCTTCCCAGTTAGGGCTTCTTAGTTCAATCGATGCGTCTGAGGTCAGGGAATGTGTAGCCGTCGAAATTGCGGCGCGACGTGACCGAAGTGAGGTGAATTTGGCGCCGGAAGCCCGTCTCAGGAATTAGGGCTGCGGGCGCGATCGGGGGTAGGAAGATGAGGATTTTGGGCCGGGCCGAGCTCCGGCCCGCACAGTTTGGAATTTGGGCCGCGATTATTGAATAATTTTAGGAATGCATTTTTAATGATTCTGAATTTAATTAATTAAACACTATAGTTTTAATTTAAATAAAAATACAGAATGAATTAATTAAATAACTTTAGGTATTCAGATCTAAATGGTATGATCCAATATACCATTTAAATCGAAAAATTCAAGGAATCTGAATATAAAAGAAAATTTCAGATCCAATGGTTGGATTTAAAAATATTGGCTAAAAATTCTCTGTTCTTAAATAAATCATATAAATTCACCTAAATATCCAATCTATGAGTTTAAGGGCTCTGATTGCTCCTTGTACCCAAAGGAACAATTCTAGACCCTTAAAATTAATTTTGGATAATTAATTTTCTTAATCACTCCCTAATCACCCTAGTCAAGGATTAGTGAATTAAACCCTAATTAAGCCTTTGAATTGGGTGGGGATGGTTCCTAATATCATATTAGACCTAGTATAACCTAAGTGTAAGGTTGGATTACCCTAAAGTGCCTTAATCTCACTAATCACCATAAGTGGTTTAATTAAGTGATTAGTGCTAATTAAGACCATTTAGGTCATCAAAACATAAAGTAAAGGTGTTCCCTACTTCATTTAATCATATGAAATGCTTTAAAATAGATTAAAACAAATTTGGACAATAAAACCCTAAAATCCCAATTTTTGCCTTAAGAGGAGCATTTTGGTCAGTTTGGCCAAAATGTGATTTAGTGTTCTTTAAGGATTGAAAATTTCAGTAAGCCACTATAACATAGATTGGAAATGTTCTCTGAAATCCTAGAACAATAATAATCACCAATCCATGAGGTTTCATTAATTACTTAATTAAGATACTTAAATCTAAGCATTCCTTATAAAGATCATTGGACCTTAACTTAATTAAGTTTAATAATTGAAATGGTCAGTTATCTCATTATTAAGTTCAGTTAAGATAATATTAGAGTTAAGTGTTAAAAGAAAAGAAATTGGAAATGTCTAAGTAAAATCTTAGCTTAAGATCTAAAGTGATCAAAACTTAGACCCTTAGATCTTAAGTAAATCAAGAAGGTCAAAATGGGTTTAGTGTTAATCTAATACCTTGGAATTGTAAATTCTTAATCTTAATAAACTTCTTATAGTTAATTATGAGATTAGATCTAAAGAAAATCATAAATGGAAACTTTTAAGTCAAAACTATAATTAGAAGTCTAATGTGATCAAACTCAGATCTTTAGATCTTAGATCTTCAAATTGAATCAAACCACCCCAATTGAAATTCTTTAATGATTGATTGTTTAATCTTTTGAAACCTTCCATGTGGGTATAGGATGATTCAATCAATAAGATAATGAAATTATCTTAAAGATGGAATATAGATCTTAGATTCTCAAGTTCTTAATTAATTATTTTATCTTATAATCAGTAGAATAGCCTTTCGCTAAGATCTTAGTTCCTGAATCTTTCAACTTATAGAATTCCTTACCTTTAAATTGGGATTAAGTGAGAAACCTAGATCCTATTTAGAATATCACCTTGGATTTGGAATTTGAACTCAACATAAGGTTAAGTTCTAAATTCTTAAATCTTGATTCATTTGATCAAGATTTGGGTAAGAGAGTGAAATATTCATAAAAATTAGGTCGTTGATTTGCTTACTTAAACTATATAGTCGTCGCATGATTTTGGATTAGAACTTGTTGAGTTCTAATATTTAACTTTAAGGATGAAAATCTGAGATTCTACTCGATAGCTGGATATTGGAGATCCTAAGCTTGTACCTTCTCAGAGTAATTAGATTTGATAATTAGACAACAACAGATATCACATAAGTCTAGACTGAGTCTCTTGCTTACTTTGAGTAGATTGCTTCGCATACCTTGGATTCTGAGCTTTAGCCCTTGAGCATAGTAGGAAAACTTAAGATGATGTATCCTAAACTAGTATTGAATTTGCATATCATTCAGTTTTGCTTTGTCACAGTTAGTAGAATATGACCTAGTTTAGTCTGCCTCTTCAGTAGTAGTATTGTATAGACTGGACTCAGACCTAGCATATTTGGATGGCTAGGCTGGGGATTGATTGATTGATTGATATTGGAGGCCCTGTATGCCCTATTGGCTGGTATGGCAATACTAAGACTTAGGCATATTACTACTTTACCTATATTGTATTGTTTTGGTTTTCTGGTTTATTTTGCCACATGCTTCAGTGGCCTTATTTTCACTATTTGCTCGCTTTACCACATGTCTCAGTGGTTTTATATTTCATACATTACTTTGCTTTTGCCACATGTCTCAGTGGCCTTTTTTTTTATCTTAATTTGCATGTTGTATGTATACTTTTATGGCTTAGATATATGTATGAATGGCATGTTTAGGATGCTAGAAGTTTATCGTATTCAGTACTTGTGTTCTTTTATACTCAGCATGTTTTACTTTGATCATAATCATGTTAGGATCATCTTTATTCAGTAGCTGTAGTTATTTTGCTTTTAGCCTTACCTTGCTTATTTAGTATTTTGTATGTTGCATGCTATAAATAGATAGTTTATAGTATTCTAGTTCTTTCATAGCTTATTGCACCCTTTACTGCTTGCATGTGTAGTTAAATTTAAATGTGATATCTTTTAATATTCAGTTCATTTAAATAGCCTAAAATGTACTTAGACAATTGTCTAACTGTAAACTTTTTATTTTGTTGGCTGGGGCCCTAGCATTTGTGATACGGACAAATTTCAGATTCAGACGTGTTCGTGGGCAGTGTCACTGAGGAGGAGCCAGTTTAGGAGGAGGACCTTCCAGCTGCTGTCTAGCTAATTTTATCTTGTTGATTCCAGTGAGGATGAGAGTCTTTCATTTTCAGTTATTCATTTCAGTTTGTAATAATTAACTTTCTGGATGTACTTTACTTTCTGCATTGTGATGAGTTTTTTTATTGCATTTTTTTTCCTACTATGTATATTTGTGGATGTTACTCTATTTTATATTACTTCCGCCACTTTGATATTTATACTGATGAATATTATAGTACTTGGTGACAAGTCCTTGCCTTAAGGCAAGTTGGGTTCGCCTAACTTTACTTAAGTTGGAGATTTGCCACAGTTGGAGCACCGTACTTTCTTATTACCGGTACGGGGACCCCACACTAATGAAATAAATGCTCCAAGACGGAGAATATTTGTTTGGGGACAGGTTGTAGATTTTAGGATCCTCTCAATCAAAAACTTTTGTGGGCTACCATTCCTAGGCGACTGTGCCTATGAACATTATATGAAATTTGTCTTTAACCCGATTCATATTATGGAAACACTTACTAGCAGTAATACCAACTGGAGTGGGAATTTTGCCAATATTCTTAGAGCCTTGTTCACTTCATCAAGCAATGCATGCCATATTCTCATATATAGATAGGATAATGACATTTGGGAACTTGAGTGAGGTGACCTAGTTAAGAGCTATATTGATTTATTCAATTAAATGTATGAGAGCAATCAATGCTCCATGTATTATTCTTGAATAACTTTGGCAAACCTTAAACGGGCCTTGTGCAGCTCTCACTTATTACCAAAAGTTTCCTTGAGTAAGGGGTAAAAGTCGGTAATAATGAATCCTTGCTCCCACCTCAAGTGCCTCTCTCTTTTACAAAGTACTTGAAGGTGGGAGGAAGAAAGAAAAGAAAAGAAAGTACACGGTAAGGAGCTTCAACTTCTTCAAATTAGCAATCGAAGTTGAAAGAAATCCATCGGCAGATGTTCATGTTGGAAGAGTACCAAAAGATAACCGGTAAATGTATGGACAGTAGACTCAAGTACTATGAGAATACATTGTGCCAACACTACAAGTACACCTAAGACTTTAAC
Organism: Gastrodia elata; assembly: GCA_016760335.1. NCBI lineage: Eukaryota > Viridiplantae > Streptophyta > Magnoliopsida > Asparagales > Orchidaceae > Gastrodia > Gastrodia elata. Next base: position 41,517,758 of record CM028671.1, on the reverse strand, counting down.
ATAGCTCTTGGGGGTATGTTTTCAAATTGGCATATGCAGGATAGTCCAGGAGAAATGGCCTTTCCATCACCACGTACACTAGTACCTCCTCCAAATATTCCATGGTCTAATTTTGAAGAAGAATTAGAAAATTATGATGGAGATAATGAGTAACTAATTAGGTTGCAATCTCTCTTTTAGTTTGCTTATTTTTTTTTTGTAATTTTTATTTATTTTTAACCATTTATCACCATTGTAACTAATTGCTCTTATTAATATAATCATTATTTGGAAGTTTATTTTCTTGCAAATAGGCTCTATAGATTGACTCGTAACTTCAAAAATCTTCATGAATTAATTAGTTTGACATATGTGTGTTGAACGAATAAGTAACCATAATGCGTTGAGGATTTTATAAAAGCTTGCTTAACCATTACCTTAACCCTTTTATAAAATCAAATGATGTAAATGAAATTAAGTGTGGGGAAAAAACACGACTCTTATGAGATGAATGAATGATTGGCAAAAATTAGGAATATGCTAGGCTTTTATAGGACTTCTTGAATGTAATGTATGAAAAATGGGATGAAGAAAAATATCTCTCCCATGAAATCTTGGAAAGAAAATAAAAAAGAAAATGAAATGATGAAGAAAAATATCTCTTCCCAAAAAGTAAGACTATGAATTACTTTTCATAAAAAGAAGCACACATGACATAAAAATTTCTAAAGACACCATCATTCATATGTACTTAACTAAGAGCCTAAAATTCCCCAATGTGCATTTCATACCATCAAAAGAATAACAAAAGGAGTTAAGAATAGTGGAAAAATAAGTTGACATTAAACCAAGGCAAGTGGGCTACCCTCGATTAACTGCATCATTGTTAAAACTACATTATGACACTCGAAGAGTTTTGAATATGCATCAACATAAAGTGAGGTTGTTTAATAATCAAATGTTTCAATTGATACTATGTTGCTTACTCGATGACGAGCAAGAAGTTAAGTGTGGGGGTGTGATGTACCGAATAAATATAGTAATTTTTTTTATTAAAATTTATGTTTTTATTTGGATTAGTTGTACTTTTTATGTGTTTTTATGCCATTTTAGAGATGAAGAGACCAAAAAAAAATTATGAGAAGTTGAGCAAAATGTTAGTTATAGCGCATTGTAGTGCGCCATGGCACCCATGTTATCAAAACCAAGGAGTCACATCACACTGTAGCGCTTTTCTACACAAACCTATGACTCTGTAGCATGCTATAGAGCGCTATGGAACCTAAGTTCTCGAAACCAAGGTGCCACAGCGCGTCATCATTTCTATTTCTACAAAACTATGGCACCACAATGCGCCACAACGCCATAATTTTTGAGCACTACGCGCTATAGTACACTATAGCACCGATTTTCATGAGATTATGGCACTACAGTGTGTCACAGCTCCAAAATTGCAGAGCATCAGGTCCTACAGCATGCCATAGCACCCATTTTTAGGAGACTGTGGTGCTACAGTGCGCCATAGTGCTTTAAATCCAAAGAACTGTGGCGCTATAGTATGCCATAGTGCTAGAATACCCGAGAAAAAAGCACTACAGCATGCCATAGCATCTAACTTCTTGTGACTAAGGCATTATAGTGCACCATAGCACCTGATGAATAGTAAGAAATGTGCTATAGTGCTCTGTAGCATGCACCATAATGCAATCTTGAAAGTCAGCTCTGAGTCAGCATTGAAAAGCATTAATTCTCTTCATTTCCCACAAACATAGATTAATGGTTAGCATTGAAACACCTTTAGTCCCAAAAGAATAAGAGAATAAACATTAATTAAATCCTAAGTTTCAAAGAGGTGGATGTTAGGGAATAAGGAAGAGCTAAAGGGAGATTATAAAAGGCAGGAATAAATATTTAGAAAGGGTTTAGATTTTGGTTTTGGTGAGAACAAATATTTATGAGAGCTTATCACTCCAAGGAGGAGAAGAAGGCTGCAGCCATTGAAAAAAAAAGTTAGCACAAGGAGTAAGGAGTAAGGAAGGAGACGGAGTTGGAGAAGAAGAACACAGAGAAAGCAGAGCATTGTTCCTGAGTATTGCATTCTTAACTCATTTTCCTTTATTTTTTTTAGTAAGAGCAATGTCAAAGCTCATCATCTCTTGTAGCATTTATTTATGTTTTTTGATGGCTGATAAATCCATAATTTATATCCTAAACTAAAGGAAAAAGCTCATACATTTCTTTATTTTAAACAGCCCTCTTGATCAAATTCTGCCTAATTTTCAGGAAAAATATAAGCTCAGCAATTTCTGGTGGACAATTCTGGAATGTTTCTACAAATTCTGGAAGAAAATCATTTCAGTGCACCACGACGCGCCATAGCTACTTGCATATAGAAGACTCTTAACAAGGACATTAGTGAATTTTGGACCATTTTCGCTACGACGTGCCACAGCGCGCCCTAACGTGCTGCAGTGGGTAAGTTTGCGAAACTCAATCGCTCTAGCGTGCCACAGCGGGAGAGTTTGCGGGACTCAATCGCTACAGCACGATGTAGCGGGAGAGCTTGTGAAAGTCAACCGCTACAGCGCACAACAATAGGAGAGCTTGCGGAACTCAACCGCTATATCACACCACGGTGGGAGAGCTTGTGGAACTAAATTGTTGCAGTGCACCATAGTGGGAGAGCTTGTAGAATTGAATCGCTACAACACGCTGTAGCAGAAGAGTTTACAAAACTCAATCGCTACAACGCGTTGCAGCGGGAAGGTTTCATGACTTAAATCCTCCACAATGCGCTGCTGCAAATGAGTTATGAGACTCGATCACTATAGCGCACTCTAGCGGTGCGCTAAATTTTTGTCAGTTCAGGGCATTTATTTCAGGTCGGACAAGACCCCCAACCTGTTGCTTATCTCCCAGCCATCATTTCTTCTGCAACATAATAGTTTTAAAAAGGAAAAATGAATTTTTGAAGTGATGTGGAGATTAAGGAATGGATAAGATATTGTCTTATCATGCCTCAAGTGGGATAGGCACTCATTACTGTAGAAGTTTAGAGGGAAGATGTAGAATTTGAAGGGCAAGGAAGAGGATTGACCCCTCTATAAATGAAGCTCTTCTTTACTTAAGAAGGGTTCCTAATTTTCATCCAACAAGTTGAGTTTTTAGGGGGCTGCATAGCGGAAGAAGGTGTAACAACCCTAGGTTGTTACCATGAAAAATGAATGTGGATTGATTCAATTTTTTTTCTTAGCATCATTGCTTTTAGAACATTAAGATAAGCCTATCTGGAAAATTTAAAGTCCATTGGACTTCTCTAAGTCAAAAATTGCAATTTGATCAGTCTAGATGCCCTAGTCTAGACCCAAAATATTTTGATCTCAGAATTAAAATCTGATTGCATTTTTAAATTTCTCACCCCCAAATTAGCTAAGGGTGAAGATTTAGTGCAATTTGGAATTCATTTGGGCAATAATTCAATTTAATTTAGAATGGTTTAATTGCACTTAAGGGCTTATAACTTTCCATAATTGCATTTTTACCCTAATACCTATATAACAGCCAGGATCCGCTGTGCGGACCGAGGGCGATCCGCTGCAGAGCCCGGGTCACGGGACAGTGGGATCCCTCAAATCTAGCCGTCGCGCCTTTCCATCTGACGGTTAGGATTAGAATCGCAGGTCCGCCATTAGATCAACCCTAATGATCCTACGGCGCAGATTTAATCTGTTTCGGCCGTCAGGATCCAGAGGATCAGGACCGTCGTGCATTCCCGATCGATGCATCAGACGGTCCACAGCGCACCCGCACTGTGGATCTTTGTCCCCGCCAAGACGCGCCCGACAGGGAAGATTCCCCGTACTGCCAGTGGCCTCCCCTGTCCCCCACTCGCGCCTCCAGCTCAGCAAACCGTTGCTGGTCTTCCCCTAAATGCCATGAGACCCCAATTGGGCATTGTGGCCCGGCCGAGCTCGAAATGGAATTTTGAGAGCCCGGCCATGGCCCGCCCTCTCGGGCCTCCCCAGCCCGAGCCAGTGGCTCCAGAAGCTTCCCTAAGCTCAGCCAAGCCTATAAATAGCCCCAGATCTGCTTCAATTGCTGCTTGCTGATAAATTGTAGCTTCTGAAATTCGTCGCCATTGCCGAAGTTCCGGAGCTTCACCCAGGCGCTCCCGTGCTCCTGAACCACTGATAGAGGGTAACTCCTGGAGTTCAGGACCCCTAAGAGCTTCCAGAGTCCCTGCAGCAGCGAGCCACAATCCGTCTTCCAATCCGTCGAAAATCAGGTATCCCAGTTGCAGGAATCGAGTCAACAAGGCTCGAATCATATTCCATTTGATGCGTTTCTGTTCTTATTGTCGTTTCGAACTTAGTCGTATCGTACTTAGGGCCTGAGCTAGCCCCGATCGACCCCAATCGATCGAATTGATCGATCAGGCTAGTTTCCTTCTGGATCGCCTTGGTCGAGTAAGGACCCGGCGATCCAGGCCACCCCAGACCAAAGGACTTTGATCTGCATCACCTCCCTGATGGTGTAGGGATCGAGCCCGGGGTCTGGCATGGCCTTTGTGGGGAGAATTATCTCCCCACAGTAACATAAATGGCGAACGCCTCGGGTGAGTAAGGTCTGGCTGATCTAGACCGTCTCCCAACGGGCTTCCGGTCCCAATCGATGCGCCTGGACGTGGTGATGGTGTAGCAATCAAATGCTGGTCGATCCGTGGACCGGATGCACTGGAATTTGGCGATTAGGTTTTTTCCTAATCGGCCTCTTCCGCGGGACGAAGAATCGGGGACGATGACACTGTGCGGGCCGGGTCAACCCATGACCCGCGCGGTGCGACAGTGCCGGGTCTCCCGGGCCTCAATCGACCAGCGCGTTTTCAATTTTGGGCCGAGCCTTTTATTTAAATCTAATTAATGGAATTATTTTTCTTAATTCGATTAATCAAATCATAGGAATTTGATTAAATAAAATTACAGAATGTATTTTCTTAATAACTTTTAATCCATTGGTTAAAATTTTATGATATCATATATGAAAATGTTCAAAAAAATCTCAGGAACTTAAATATAAAATAAAATCACACATCTGATGGTTAGATCTTTAATTATTACCTAATTATAGTAAATCTTAATTAGGGTAGATTAGTAAAATTACTTATCCAAATTGCATGTTTAGGGTGCTATTAGCTCACTGATGTTAAGTAGATTGCATGTGCCAAGTATAACAGTTTTTTGAGTTCTGTAAATGTAGTTATGCCCTAATCTTGTCAAATCATAATTAGTGAATTTTAGGGTTTATACACCTTGGATCATAGCAAACTCACTCTCTGATTACTTGTATGATTAATTAGGACTTGCATGCCAAACTTCATGTAACCTAAATAGTTCGATTTTTATTTATGTGCTTATCCTTTTTGCTTGGAATTAGGGTCTGGTTAGCATTAGGTAGATACTGTTTATTAAACTTTAAGCATTATTTTGGCTTATAACAGTAAACCAAATGAAATAAAATCACCTTTTATAAACTTATTAAGTATACTTGAATCAATTTAAAACTATAGAATCTTAAATATCTTAATTAACTTTAGAAATCCTAAGATTTGGATCAAGCTTTTAAGACTTGATCTAGATCTAGGATTGCCACCAATAATACAAAATTTATCTACTGATTTGACATTGATCTTTAAATATACACTTGATTTGACTTAAGATTTGAGAAGGAGTCAAGCCCTAATCTACTTAAGGCAAATCTAAAACCATAACAACCCTAACTCAACTATGTTGATTACAAGACTGTGAATTGAACATTTTCCAATAATACATCTGATTTACTATTGATCCTAAACATTTGAATTAGACATGTTAAGGTTAATAATAAATCTATGTGATTGCTTGATCTGAATCTAAACTTTAGATCCCTGATTTTCCCTTAAGAAAAGAAGACTAGCATAAGAAGACAATTAAAATCATATTGATCAAACAAGTGATCTAATTCTTAACAATATGCTTGATTTAGTTCCCATAATCTTAGTCTAAGTGTGATCAGATGACTTAATCATCTGATCTAATTATCCTAAATCTAATTATGAACCAAAACCTAATAGATTAATATCAACATCTAAAGAAGAGATCTTGATGCTTTCTTCATAAGATCATCTTAGATTATCTAAAAGACCTAAATTTATATATCATGAGGTAGGAGGCCTTGTATGAATCCTTGAGGTAGAAGTATAGAAGATCCCTTTACCTTAGAGATTGATCTATTCTCCTTGTGGTAGTAATCACTTAAGATATTAGAAGAGATACATCTCCTTGTGGTAGAATCCATATTAAGTGATCCCTGATCACATTAGATTTGTGAAACCTTGTATAGGACTTACCTACTAGTCTAAAACTTGTAGTCTTGATAAATCCTTGCTCTATTAAATAGATTTGATTGAACCACAATTGTTGGGTAAGTGTAGTTTAGTATACCCATATTATTGGTGCCCAGTAACAATCTGGATTGGTTGAGTCACTCTAAGTAAGATTTGTCTTTGTTGCTATCCTGCGGGTTTAGGCGGACATAACCTCGCTTAGAATAAATCAATCAATCCTAAGAGTGTATTAAATGGGTACCCATTTCTTAGTTTTATTGAAGGACAGTTGCCATCAGGCAATGCCTCCTGGCGAAGATCGCTTCAATAGGTATGGCTTAAATAAAACTAAGAAAAAGGGGAATTACCTTCCTTAAGACGCTAAGTATGGTTGTGAGTTTAGTGACTAAATGCTTAGTTTGAGATACAAAATCATCATCGGATAGTGTCTCCTAATGAAGATCGCTTTATTAGGGTGGCATAATCAAACTAAATATTGAGGGTCCTATCCTTGCAACATATTTAATATGTGTATACAATCACCCTGCCTAGTGATTTTTAAGTAAATAAGCAACTTTAACTAAATATCGATCTAGAGATTTGGAGTCAGAATCCTTTTAGCAGGATTCTGCACAGTGGAGACTTAGGATTCATTGTTGTCCCCTTACTATATTTTTCATGGATTTCGGGATTTTTCATTCATATCATACAATGGCATAAGCATAAGCATAAACATGAGTTGAACTCATTCATTCCGTTGTGACATATGATTATTAGTGATATAGTATAAGATACGTAATGTTATATATACACAGACTGGTGAAATTCAGGGTGCATCTGCGTCACCATACTGATTTCCTAACTGTTGTGCTTACATTAGACAGTACGACTCATAGACCTTCAGTGATAGTTCTGTGATATACCGTGATATAGCATATCTGTGAGCATTGTTTCAGTAGCATATAGTGCAGCTTATAGCATCCTTCTCAGCATCTGACATTTTCATGTATTTTCAGCATTTGGTTTTGATGCAGTTTGTCTTTGCTCAGTTCCTATAGTTCAGTTATTTGACGCTTTACAGTTTCTCCTGCACTTTTACTTTATGTTCTTGCATATTTATTATATTTAGATTAGTTTGCATAGCTAGATTCGATGTGTTAGACTTCTTATCTAACATGGGGTACTTTTGGGATCCAGCAACTTGCTAGATCCCAAGCAGTTGTTGGAGACAGGTCAGGAGGATGTCCCAGAGACTCAGGAGGAGCACTTGGAGCTGTAGGGGATTGAGCACCTACTTTTACTTTTTAGTTCTTTTTGGTATTCTGGCTAGACTCTTTATATTTCTGCATTATTATGGTTTGTAATAAAACTTTGGATGTATTTTTACTTTTCTTTTCTGAGATAGATATTTTCTACTGCTTGAGACGAATATATTCTGGATGTTATGCTTTTAGGCTTCCGCACTCTGTTATATTACTATACATAGTATTGTGATGTGATCAGCATACTGGAAACGCTGATATATTTTGTAATGTACATGGGTCCTTCTCTCCTCCCTTACACCTTATGTACGTACTAAGTCTAATACTTAAGATAAGGGTTCCATTCTTATCTTAGGTATTAGCTCTCAAGCCTACTCTTAGGGCTCGAGTCAGCGGCCTTCAGTATGGCTTTGTCTCTTTAAACCTATTCAGGACGATGGGTTTTACTTGTATGGCCCACAGTTCCCGAGTAGCGCACCGTTCTGCCACCAAAATATGGATTATACTCGTATTTGCGCACGGCGACGGGATGGGGCGCTACAGTTGGTACAGAGAAGTATTATAAAGTGTCAGATAAGGAGCTTGCTCCTATCTACTTTATAATCTGTTCTCTGCGATAGGACAAGATCACAATTACTAAGTGTAGTGCGAAGCAAACATCCAAAAGATTCATTAAGCTGTCTCAGAGATAGAAAGGAAAATTATGTCTACGATACTGACACACTAGGAATTAAACGCACGTAAAAAGATAATATAAAATGACATCTTATGATTTGAACGAATTTTGAAAGAATAATGAATGAAATATTTATGGGTTAAACTATTTTAGGGAATGGAATATTCGCCATCAGCATTTCTGTTCTACCTTGGGAGGTTTGATGATTATTGGATAGACGACCTTAAAGATGGTCAGATCTACGGGAGGACGGTAGATGGAGTATCACCCCAAGGAGTTGCAGTACTGGACAAGATTCTGGTTCATTTATCATTCCAAGGCACCAGTCTTTTGGCACTCGCCAAAGAGTGGCTGGATCGCGTTACCACGGCACTTAGAGAGACAGCCTACCCAGGAGAGTACCGTCTAGAGATTGTAGAGATCCTACTGAGGGGATCAGCGAGTCGTTGGTGGTATTGGGTCGATAGGAGATTAGCTCGGAAAGGCCACATAGTCAACATATGATGACTTCTGTGCTGCCTTCTGGGTAAAGTATTGTAACTAGACCCTAGGAATTTCCTCATGTCATTTCTTGTTATCTTATTTTCATATTTTGATGTCTCCATGTATCTTCTTTTATGAGAAAGAACTTGAAAATGAATGAAACCTTCTAAAATTTGCATCATAACTGCAGCTATGAATCCTGATTCCCCCTCTGCTCCCACTCCTATTAAGAAGACGATCCCATCGTTAAGCGGATTTGAAGAATCGAGTATTATGGCCAATTTAATAAAGGCCTTAATAGATAGTAATGCACAATAAGTGCAGGAGACACGATCTCTCATCCTCTCCGTCAAACAACAATCCTCTGGACCTTCTTCTTACAACTCAGGTGACGGAGTTCTACACAATTTCCTTCATTTTCGCACTCCCACATTCAATGGGGCACTAAACCCCATGGATACTGTAACATAGATAAAGTTAGTAGAGAAGAATTTGGCCTTGATTAAATGCCCTAATTCTGAGGCAATTCGTCTGGTGACCTATCTATTCCAATAAGAAGAGGAATATTGGTGGGAAAATGAACGGAATAACAGATTTGAGGACTTTGAGATAGAGGACATACCATGGGATATGTTCATGCAAGCATTCCGCAAAGCTTTCATTCCAGCCTCAGCACAAGCAATTCTAGAAGACGAACTTCTTCACCTCACGCAAGGGAGTAGGTCAGTATCTGATTATGAACAAGAGTTCAGGAGACTGTCAAGGTTCATTCCAGATTTAGTAAGATCAGAAACATCCAAGTGCCACCGCTTCATGAAAGGTCTGAGAGATTCTATTAGAGCACACCTAGTCTCACGACAGTTCAAAACCCTAATAGAGTTGATCGAGGCTGCCCGTCTGCAAGAAGGATTCCAGAGTCAGCTGGACCGGAAGAGAAAAACCATAGTCACGCATCCACGAAACGAGCGCTTTGGCCATCGCAAAACAGCCAGGGTCTACAACATGGAAACTGCACCACCTCAGCCCTATAATTCTGAATGTAGGAAGAAGCATCTGTATGGGAAGTGCTACCACTTCGGTGGTGTATGTTTCACTTATGGCTGTAAGGGCCACCGCTACTATGAGTGTAGGGAGAAAAAGACCATCGATGGTGTGCCCATCAATCACTCCTGCCATAAGCAAACCTTTCGTGCTCAACCCGTGAACCAGCGGGAGCCTGCTCCTGCCATAATGCTGGCTCCTACAACAAACTCAAGGGCCAGTGTACCCATGTAAAGGTCAACCTACAACCGCCAAGATTCAGGGACCCAGAACAAGCAACCCTCGGCGCCTGCCCGAGTATATATGTTAACTCCAGCTTCTGCTCCTGAAAATAATGACGTGGTATCAGGTACGCCATAAATAAATTTTCTTTTCTTACTGCATTAATAATTGTCCCTTATCATTCCAGTATTTCAATTTTTGAATAACTATCCTTACGTAAATTATCGCAACTATAGCACATTAACCATAAATGACACAACTTGTAATATTCTATTCGATACTGGAGCAAGTCATTCTTTCGTATCAGAAGATTAGGCTAAAATACTTAAACTACAGACATATCAACTAGCCAGTTCATTAAGTATTGGGCTACCTTTGGGAGCTCGTATGCAGTCTCAACAATACTGCAATCTAGATATTCCTATTGAGGGTCAAAACTTCAGGGCTAAGCTAATTCTACTGCCAATCACCAACTTCGACATAATCATAGGTATGAATTGGTTAAGCCAACATGGTGCATCCATTAACTGCCAAAAGAAGAAAATAACTTTGGGTAACGGAAGAAACTCCAAATCATTCGTGGGAAAATTTAGCACCCAATCGTCGTTAATCAACGCTATGGTGGCAGAGAGGTTAGTAAAGAAGGGATGCAATGCGTACCTTGTAACAATGTTGGGAGAAAGGAAAGAAGTCATACCTCTTTCTGAGAACCCTATAGTTTGTGAATTTACCGATATTTTCCCTGAAGACCTACCTGGTCTTCCTTCGAACAGAGAAGTAGAGTTCACCATAGAAGTAATTCCTGGAACTCAACCACTGTCCCAAGTTCCATACCGCATAGTGCCAAAGGAACTCCAAGAGCTGAATAACCAACTTCAAGAATTATTAGAGAAGGGTCTCATCCGTCCAAGTTCATCCCCTTGGGGAGCACTGGTGCTGTTCGTTAAAAAGAAAGATGGATCGATGAGAATGTGCATCGATTATAGGGAGTTAAACAAAGTAACTATTAAGAACAAATACCCTTTACCGCGAATCGACAATCTATTTGATCAGCTATCTGGAGCAAGGGTCTTCTCCAAGATAGACTTACGATATGGGTATCATCAATTGCGAGTTAAGGATTCTGATATTGAGAAAACAGCGTTTCAAACCCGTTATGGACATTACAAATTCTTGGTGATGTCTCTTGGATTGACGAATGCACCATCCATCTTTATGGACTTAATACAACGTGTGTTGAAAGCATATCTGGATAAGTTCATCATCGTCTTCATTGATGACATATTGATTTATTCCAAGAATAAGATTGATCATGTGAAACACCTTCGTATAATACTTGAAGAACTCAGGAACCACGAACTCTATGCTAAGTATTCTAAGTGTGAATTCTGGCTTGATTCTATCGCCTTTCTAGGTCATGTCATCGACTCTCAAGGGATCAGAGTAGATCAAAACAAAGTAAGCGCAGTCCGAGAATGGTCACAAACAAAATCCGTGATGGATATCAGAAGCTTCTTAGGACTGGCAGGCTATTATAGAAAATTCGTCAAAGGTTTCTCACAAATTACGTCTCCTCTCACCAAACTGACTCAAAAAGTAGTACCTTTCATTTGGAGTCCGGAATGTGAGAAAGCATTTCAAACCTTGAAAGATGCTCTTTCCTTTGCCCCAGTTCTCGCCTTACTCAAGGAAGGATTGAATTACCAGGTCTATACTGACGCATCCGACATAGGTTTGGGATTTATTTTGATGCAGGAAGGAAGGGTTATAGCCTACGTGTCTCGACAATTGAAACCACATGAAAAGAACTATCCTGTTCACGATCTTGAACTAGTATCAGTAGTCTTCGCTCTAAAGATTTTGCATCATTATCTGTATGGTGTCCAGTGTTCCATATTCACCGATCATCAGAGCTTGAAATATATTTTCACCCAATGCGAGTTGAATTGTCGACAGCGAAGGTGGCTTGAGTTAATAAGCGACTACCACTTAAGCATTCAATATCACCCAGGAAAAGCGAATGTCGTAGCAGATGCACTCAGCCGCCATGCTACACTATCTTCTATAATTTGCACTAGTGCATTTGAGGAAGAATTTCAAAAATTTGAAATTAGGCTAGTGCATGGAAACATGTTAAGCGCACTAATATCCATGAGCTCAGTTGAACCTACCTTCCACCATGATGTCTTCATCTCTCAAACCAAAGGATGAGGATTATTTGAAGTTCAAAGTCGATATCGAGAGTGGACATCGCTTCAATCTACAACTTCATGGTAATGTAATTTACCAAGGTGAACGTCTATGGATTCCCAAATCCATGCATCAAGAGATTTTGGTCGAAGGCCATAATTCGGGCTACCAAGTACATCCAGGTAGTACCAAAATGTACCAAGATCTGAAAAAGTCATTCTGGTGGCCCGGTATGAAAAAGAGTGTGGCAGAATTTCTAGTAAAATGTCACGCTTGCAGTCTAGTCAAAGTCGAGCATCAAAAGCCTGGAGGACTCCTTCACCCTCTAGCGATTCCTGAATGGAAATGGTTCGACATTTCTATGGATTTTGTTATGGGTTTACCTAAAGCAAGATCTGGTGCGGATTCAATCTGGGTCATTGTTGATCGATTGACCAAGTCAGCTCATTTCATCCCTATGTGTCAAACTGATTCTGTGGAAAAATTGGCAAAGCTTTATATCAAGGAAATTATCAGGCTCCACGGAATCCCGAGATCTATCGTATCTGATCGAGATAGCCGTTTCACCTCTAAGTTTTGGCAAGCGGTGCATCAAGACTTGGGGACTACTCTAGCCATGAGTATCGCCTTTCATCCTCAGACATATGGATAAATAGAAAGAGTCAATCAAGTTATGGAAGATCTTCTTCGTCTATGTGTACTGGACTTTGGAGGTTTTTGGGAGGATCACCTTCCCCTTGTAGAATTCGCATATAATAATAGTTTTCAAGCAAGTATCGGTATGGCACCATATGAAGCTTTGTACGGTAGAAAATGCAGTACGGCATTAGCATGGTCTGAAATTGGCAGTGTTCAGCTTTATGGGTCAGAATTGGTTGAAGAAACAAATCGTAAAATTCAGCTAATCCAGCAAAGAATCAAAGCTGCTCAGGATCGGCAGAGTAAATATCACGACACTCATCATCGTGCTCTGGATCTTGATGTGGGAAAGTTTGTGTATCTAAAGGTCAGCCCAAGGAAAGGTGTTTATCATTTTGGTGTAGCCGGAAAATTAAGTCCTCGCTACGTCGGACCTTTCGAGATACTAGAAAAGATTGGTTCTGCAGCATATCGACTAAAGCTTCCTGAAGATTTCCCTGCAGTTCATAATGTTTTCCACATCTCCTCTCTGCGAAGATGTCTCCGTGATACATCTCACTTAATTCAACTTTCAGCTGTATCACTATAGCCAGATCTCTCTTATGTAGAAGAGTCGATTAAGATCTTAGCTCATGATCAAAAGCAGCTAAGGAATCGCTCCATCCTAATGGTAAAGGTTCAATGGAGGAATCACTCTTTAGAAGATTCTACTTGGGAGAAAGAGACGGATATGAGGAAGAAGTACCCCAATCTCTTGGAAACTCCAGGTACTCTTTAAATTCAAAAGCATTATTCAAGTTCGTATATTCTCTCGTAATTGTCTTCTCTTAAAATGATGTCGAGGACGACATCGTTCTTAAGTAGGGGAGTCTGTAACAACCTTAGGTTGTTACCATGCAAAATGAATGTGGATTGATTCAATTTTTTTTCTTAGCATCATAGCTTTTAGAACATTAAGATAAGCCTATCTGGAAAATTTAAAGTCTATTGGACTTCTCTAAGTCAAAAATTGCAATTTGATCAGTCTAGATGCCCTAGTATAGACCCAAAAATATTTTGATCTCAGAATTAAAATCTGATTACATTTTTGAATTCCTCACCCCCAAATTAGCTAAGGGTGAAAATTTGGTGCAATTTGGAATTCATTTGGGCAATAATTCAATTTAATTTAGAATGGTTTAATTGCACTTAAGGGCTTATAACTTTCCATAATTGCATTTTTACCCTAATACCTAATATAACAGCCGGGATCCGCTATGCAAACCGCGGGCGATCCGCTGCAGAGCCCGGGTCACGCGACACGAGATCCCTCAAATCTAGCCGTCGCGCCTTTCCATCTGACGGTTAAGATTAGAATCGCGGGTCCGCCGTTAGATCAACCATAATGATCCTACGATGCAGATTTAATCTGGTTCGGCCATCAGGATCTAGAGGATTAGGACCGTCACGCCTTCCCGATCGATGCATCACGTGCACCTCCAGCTCAGCAAACCGTTGCTGGTCTTCCCCCAAATGCCATGAGACCCCAATTGAGCCTTGTCGCTCGGCCGAGCTCGAAATGGAATTTCGAGAGCTCGGCCATGGCCCGCCCTCTCGGGCCTCCCCAGCTCAAGCCAGTGGCTCCAAAAGCTTCCCTAAGCTCAGCCAAGCCTATAAATAGCCCCAGATCTGCTTCAATTGCTGCTTGTTGATGAATTGTAGCTTCTGAAATTTGTCACCATTGTCGAAGTCCCGGAGCTTCACCCAGGTGCTCCCGTGCTCCTGAACTGCTGATAGAGGATTACTCCTAGAGTTCAGGACCCCTAAGAGCTTCCAGAGTCCTTGCAGCAGCGAGCCACGACCCGTCTTCCAATCCGTCGAAAATCAGGTATCCCAGTTGCAGGAATCGAGTCAATAAGGCTCGAATCATATTCCATTTGATGCATTTCTGTTCTTATTGTCGTTTCCTTTTGGATCGCCTCGGTCGAGTAAGGACCCGGCGATCCAGGCCACCCCAGACCCCCAGACCAGAGGGCTTTGATTCGCCTCGCCTCCTTGATGGTGTAGGGATCGAGCCCGGGGTCTGGCATGGCCTTTGTTGGGAGAATTCTAAATGGTGAACGCCTCAGGTGAGTAAGGTCTGGCTAATCCAGACCATCTCCCAAGGGGCTTTCGGTCCCAATCGACACGCCTGGACGTGGTGATGGTGTAGCAATCGAATGCTGGTCGATCCCTCGACCGGATGCGCTGGAATTTGGCGATTAGGTTTTTTCCTAATCGGCCTCTTCCGCGGGATGAAGAATCGGGGACGACGACACTGTGCGGGCCGGGTCAACCCATGACCCGCGCGGTGTGACAGTGCTGGGTCTCCCGGGCCCCGGTCGACCCGCGCGTTTTCGATTTCGGGCCGAGCCGTTTAATTAAATCGAATTAATGGAATTATTTTCCTTAAGGAAAATATTTCGATTAATCAAATCATAGGAATTTGATTAAATAAAAATACAGAATGTATTTTCTTAATAACTTTTAATCCACTGGTTAAAATTTTATGATATCATATATGAAATGTTCAGAAAAATCTCAGGAACTTAAATATAAAATAAAATCACACATCTGATGGTTCGATCTTTAATTATTGCCTAATTACAGTGAATCTTAATTAGGGTAGATTAGTAAAATTACTTATCCAAATTGCATGTTTAGGATGCCATTAGTTCACTGATGTTAAGTAGATTGCATGTGCCAAGTATAACATTTTGAGTTCTGTAAACGTAGTTATCCCTAATCTTGTCAAATTATAATTAGTGAATTTTAGGGTTTATACACCTTGGATCATAGCAAACTCAGTCTCTGATTACTTGTATGATTAATTAGGACTTGCATGCCAAATTTCATGTAATCTGAATGGTTGGATTTTTATTTATGTACTTATCCTTTTTGCTTGGAATTAAGGTTTGGTTAGCATTAAGTAAACACTGTTTGTTAAACTTTAAGCATTAGTTTGGCTTATAACAGTAAACCAAATGAAATAAAATCACCTTTTATAAACTTATTAAGTATACTTGAATCAATTTAAAACTATAGAATCTTAAATATCTTAATTAACTTTAGAAATCCTAAGATTTGGATCAAGCTTTTAAGACTTGATCTAGATCTAGGATTGCCACCAATAATACAAAATTAATCTACTGATTTGACATTGACCTTTAAATATACACTTGATTTAACTTAAGATTTGAGAAGGAGTCAAGCTCTAATATACTTTAGGCAAATCTAAAACCATAACAACGCTAACTCAACTATGTTGATTACAAGACTGTGAATTGAACATTTTCCAATAATACATCTGATTTACTATTGATCCTAAATATATGAATTAGACATATTAAGGTTAGTAATAAATCTATGTGATTGCTTGATTTGAATCTAAACTTTAGATCCCGATTTTCTCTTAAGAAAAGAAGACTAGCATAAGAAGACAATTAAAATCATATTGATCAAACAAGTGATCTAATCCTTAACAATATGCTTGATTTATTTCCCATAATCTTAGTCTAAGTGTGATCAGATGACTTAATCATCTGATCTAATCATCCTAAATCTAATTATGAACCAAAACCTAATAGATTAATATCAATATCTAAGGAAGAGATCTTGATGCTCTCATCATAAGATCGTCTTAAATTATCTAAAAGACCTAAATTTATATATCATGAGGTAGGAGGCCTTGTATGAATCCTTGAGGTAGAAGTATAGAAGATCCCTTCACCTTAGAGATTGATCTATTCTCCTTGTGATAGTAATCACTTAAGACATTAGAAGAGATACATCTCCTTGTGGTAGAATCCATAGTAAGTGATCCCTGATCACATTAGATTTGTGAAATCTTGTATAGGACTTACCTACTAGTCTAAGACTTGTAGTCTTGATAAATCCTTGCTCTATTAAATAGATTTGATTGAACCATGATTGTTGGGTAAGTGTAGTTTAGTATACCCATATTACTGGTCCCCAGTAATAATTTGGATTGGTTGAGTCACTCTAAGTAAGATTTGTCTTTGTTGCTATCCTGCGGGCTTAAGCGGACATAACCTCGCTTAGAATAAATCAATCAATCCTAAGAGTGTATTAAATGGGTACCCATTCCTTAGTTTTATTGAAAGATAGTTGCCATCAGGCAATGCCTCCTGGCGAAGATCGCTTCAATAGGTATGGCTTAAATAAAACTAAGAAAAAGGGGAATTACCTTCCTTAAGACGCTAAGTATGATTGTGAGTATAGTGACTAAATACTTAGTTTGAGATACAAAATCATCATCGGATGGTGCCTCCTAATGAAGATCGCTTTATTAGGGTGGCGTAATCAAACTAAATGTTGAGGGTCCTATCCTTGCAACATATTTAATATGTGTATACAATCACTCTACCTAGTGATTTTTAAGTAAGTAAGTAACTTTAACTAAATATCGATCTAGAGATTTGGAGTTAGAATCCTTTTAGCAGGATTCTGCATAGTGGAGACTTAGGATTCATTGTTGTCCCCTTACTATATTTTTCATGGATTTCGGGGTTTTTCATTCATATCATACAATGGCATAAGCATAAGCATAAACATGAGTTGAACTCATTCCTTTCATTGTGACATATGATTATCAGTGATACAGTATGAGATACGGAATGTTATATATACACAGACTGGGGAAATTCAGGGTACATCTTCATCACCATACTGATTTCCTAACTATTGTACTTACATTGGACCGTACGACTCATAGACCTTCAGTGATAGTTCTGTGATATACCGTGATATAGCATATATGTGAGCATTGTTTCAGTAGCATATAGTGCAGCTTATAGCATCCTTCTCAGCATCTGACATTTTCATGTATTTTCAGCATTTGGTTTTGATGCAGTTTGTCTTTGCTTAGCTCCCATAGTTCAGTTATTTGACGCTTTACAGTTTCTCCTGCACTTTTACTTTATGTTCTTGAATATTTATTATATTTAGATCAGTTTGTATAGCTAGCTTCGATGTGTTAGACTTCTTATCTAACACGGGGTACTTTTGGGATCCGGAAACTTGCTAGATCCCGAGCAGTTGTTGGAGACAGGTCAGGAGGATGTCCTAGAGACTCAGGCGGAGCACTTGGAGCTGTAAGGGATTGAGCACCTACTTTTACTTTTTAGTTCTTTTCAGTATTTTGGCTGGACTCTTTATATTTCTGCATTATTATGGTTCGTAATAAAACTCTGGATGTATTTTTACTTTTCTTTTCTGAGATAGATATTTTCTACTGCTTGAGATGAATGTATTCTGAATGTTATGCTTTTAGCTTCCGCACTATATTAAATTACTATACATAGTATTGTGATATGATCGGCATACTGGAAACACTGATATATTTTGTAACATACATGGGTCCTTCTCTCCTCCCTTACACCTTATGTACGTACTAAGTCTAATACTTAAGAAAAGGGTTCCATTCTTATCTTAGGTATTGGCTCTCGAGCCTACTCTTAGGGCTTGAGTCAGTAGCCTTAAGTATGGCTTTGTCTCTTTAACCCTATTCGGGACGATGGGTTTTACTTGTAAGGCCCACAGTTCCCGAGTAGCGCACCGTTCCGCCACCAAACTATGGATTATACTCGTATTTTGCGCATGGCGATGGGATGGGGTGCTACTGAAGGAGACCTCTCCAAGGGAAGTGGAAAGAACCATTGATAAAGGAGAAAGAATCGGAGGTTGCACTATGGAGCTAAAGGAGAGGAGAAGTGTGGGGCCCTCGTAACAACAAAAAGGAAGTACGGTGCTCCAACAGTGGCAAATCTCCAACTTAAGTAAAGTTAGGCGAACACAACTTGCCTTAAGGCAAGGACTTATCACCAAGGGTTATAACATTCATCAATATAAATATCAAAGTGGCAGAATCAATATAAAAATAGGGTAACATCCACAAGCATACATAGTAGGAAAAGAAAATGCAATATAGTAACTCATCACAATGCAGAAAGTCAAGTACATCCAGAAAGATTAATTATTATAAACTGAAATGAATAACTGAAAACGAAAGTCTCGTCCTCACTGGAATAACAAGACAAAGCTAGCTAGACAGCAGCTGGAAGGTCCTCCTCCTGAACTGGCTCCTCCTCAGCGACACTGCCCACGAATACATCTGAATCTAACATTTGTCGGTATCACAAATGCCAGGGCCCCAGCCAATAAAATAAAAAGGTAACAGTTAGACAATTGTCTAAGTACATTTTAGGCTATTTAAATGAACAAAATATTAAAAGATATCACATTTAATTTAACTACACATGCAAGCAGTAAAAGGTGCAACAAGCTATGAAAGAACTAGAATACTATAAACTATCTATTTATAGCATGCAACATACAAAACACTAAATAAACAAGGTAAGGCTAAAACAAAATAACTGCAACTGCTGAATAAACATGATCCTAATATAATTATGATCGAAGTAAAACATGCTGAGTATAAAAGAACACAAGTACTGAATTCAATAAAATTCTAGCATCCTAAACATGCCATTCATACATATATCTAAGCCATAAAAGTATACATACAACATGCAGATTAAGATGAAAAGAAAGGCCACTGAGATATGTGGCAAAAAGCAAAGCAATATATGATAAGTAAAGCCACTGAGACATGTGGCAAAGCGAGCAAATACTGAAAAATAAGGCCACTGAAGCATGTGGCAAAACAAACCAGGAAGCCAAAACAATACAATACCAGTAAAGTAGTAATATGCCTAAGTTCTAGTACTGCCAAACCAGCCAATAGGCCATACAGGGCCTCCAATAACAATCAATCAATCAATCCCAAGCCTAGCCATCCAAATATGCTAGGTCTGAGTCCAGTCTATACAATACTACTACTGAAGAGGTAGACTAAACTAGGTCATATTCTACTAACTGTGACAAAACAAAACTGAATGATTATGTATATTCAATACTAGCTTAGGATACCTCATCCTAAGTTTTCCTATTATGCTCAAGGGCTAACGCTCAAAATCCAAGGTAGGCAAAGCAATCTAGTCAAAGTAAGCAAGAGACTCAATCTAGACTTATGCGATATCTGTTGTTGTCTAATTTCCAAATCTAACTACTCTAAGAACGTACAAGCTTAGGATCTCCAATATCCAGCTATCGAGTAGAATCTCAGATTTACATCCTTAAGGTCAAATATTAGAACTTAACAAGTTCTAAGATAAAATCACGTGATGACTATATGGTTTAAATAAGCAAATCAACGACCTAGTTTTATGAATATTTTACCCTCTTACCCAAATCTTGATCAAATAAATCAAGATTTAAGAATTTAGAACTTAAACCCTATGAGGGTTCAAATTTCAAATCCAAGGTGCTATTCTAAATAGGATCTAGGTTTCTCACTTAATCCCAAAGGTAAAGAATCCTATAAGTTGAAAGATTCAAGAACGAAGATCCTAGTGAAAGACTATTCTGCTGATTATAAGATAAAATATTTAATTAAGAACTTGAGAATCTAAGATCTATATTCAATCTTTAAGATAACTCCATTATCTTATTAATTGAATCATCCTATACCCACATGGAAAGTTTCAAAAGATTAAACAATAAATCATTAAAGAATTTCAATTGGAGGTGGTTTGATGCAAATTGAAAATCTAAGTCTAAGATCTAAGATCTAAATATTTGAAGTTTGATCACTTTAGACTTTTAATTAGAGTTTTGACTTTAGGGTTTCCATTTGTGATTCTCTTTAGAATCAAATTTCATAATTAACTATAAGGAGCTTATTAATGATAAGAACTGACAATTCCAAGTATTAGATTAACATTAAACCCATTTTGACCTTCTTAGGCTACTTAAGATCTAAGGATCTGAGTTTTGATCACTTTAGAACTTAAGCTAAGATTCTACGTAGACATTTCTAGTTCCCTTTTTCTTTTAACACTTAACTCTAATATTATCTTAACTGAACTTAATAATGAGGTAACTGACCGTTTCAATTATTAAACTTAATTAAGCTAATGTCCAATGATCTTTATAAGGAATGCTCAGATTTAAGTATCTTAATTAAGGAATTAATGAGACCTTATGGATTGGTGATTATTGTTGTTCTAGGATTTCAGAGAACATTTCCAATCTGTGTTATAGTGGCTTACTGAAATTTTCAATCCTTAAAGAACACTAAATCACATTTTGGCCAAAATGACCAAAATGCCCCTCTTAAGGCTAAAATTAGAATTTTAGGGTTTTATCGTCCAAATTTGTTTTAACCTGTTTTAAAGTGTTTCATATGACTAACTGAAGTGGGAAACACCTTTAGTTTAGGTTTTGATGACCTAAATGGTCTTAAATAGCACTAATCACTTAATTAAGCCCATTTGGGTGATTAGTAAAATTAGGGCACTTTAGGGCAATCCAACCTTGTACTTAAGTTATAGTAGATTTAATATAATATTAGGAACCATCCCCACCCAAATCAAAGGCTTAATTAGGATTTAATTCACTAATCCTTGATTAGGGTGATAAGGGAGTGATTAAGAAAATTAATTATCCAAAATTAATTTCAAGGGTCTGAAATTGTTCCTTAGGGTACAAGGAGCAATCAGAGTTCTTAAGCTCATAAAATGGACAACTAAATGATTTTATATGATTTAATTAAAAATAGAAAAGGTATGGCAAATATTTTTAAATCCAACCATTAGATCTGAAATTTTATTTTATATTCAGATTCCTTGAATTTTTCTGATTCAAATGGTATATTGGATCATACTATTTGGATATATATAACTAAAGTTATTTAATTAATTCATTCTGTATTTTTATTTAAATTAGAACTTTAGGTTTTAATTAAATTAAATCATAACTATTAAAAATGTTATTTAATAATTCAATAATAATCCGCAGCCCAAATTAAAAAGACGCGGGTCGGGGGTCGACCCGGCCCAAATTCGTCTTTGTCTTCCTCCCCGACACGCCCGCGGTCCGAACCCTAGAGGCGACTTCCAGCATTGAATTCTTTGCACTCCGGTCATGCCACGCCACGATTTCAATGGCTACACTCTCAGGCTTCGAAGGCTCGTCGATTAAACCCAGAAGCCCTCACGGGGACGCTCTGGTTCGCTGGATGCCTATTCGGCCAAAAATCCCTCAGCTGGCGCACCATGTGAGGAGATAATTCTCCTCATAGAGTCCATGAGCCGCCAATGTCTCGATCCCTACACGTTCAGGGATCAAAGATGGAGCGATAGGGCGTAACGAGAGATCCTGAGGTGGTATAGATCGTCGGGGTGCTACACGGCGTTTTCTGCTGCTCAGAGCTTCGACTGGATCGATCAAGTTCAAACGAATTGATTGATCTGGTCAAACCGAACCCTCGATACCAATTACAATTATTGCTCTGAGGGTTTTGATACTAATCAGAGGGCTAAAATGGCTCGGGAGCACGCCACATTCGCGCGGGTTGGCCCGACTGGCAGTGCGTCCTTTGACGGTGCTTAGGCCGTCTGGCGCATTGCCAAGGCTCACTGGAGGTGCAGGATGACCTCTAGGAGCTAAGGAAAGGTCCTAGCATAGCACTTAGGCTTAATTGAGAGCAGAACGAGCTGAAAACTAGCTCTACTGAGAATGGGAGAGGCTGTACCTGAAGATGGGGAAGGATGGCTATGATAGAGGTAGAGCAGGCACCTGGGGGTTTGAACGTCAAACCACACCCACTATCAGTGGATGACGATCGAGCCGGGCTCCACTGGTTGCTGAATGGGTCACCAAATAGAGGGCCAAAGAGCTAGGATTAGAGTGGCACAGGAAGCCTTGGGAGGATGAAGCCAGAAGCAAACATTGGGCTGCCGATATGCTAGGGCTATTTATAGCTCGGAGGCGAGCTTCCAAAGCCAAGAATGAGCCAGCAACTTCGGCACATGGCTGCGAATTGGGGCTACGAATGGAAAGGGGCAAATCCGGGAGAATACCCCGGCTATGGCGATTAGGGGGGCGCGGGAGATCGTGGGGGACAAGATTCCATCCCTGTACTGCCACGAGGGCAGGACATTGGGATTCAGTCGGGAGATTCTAGCAAGAACGCACCTGGGATGATGATGAACAGTGACGGGTGAGGCGCAGCCGTTCGATGGGTCTTCAGTTACATCAGGGTGGCCCTGATCTCTCGATCGACAATGGTCGATCCGGACACAGATCATCCGTTGGATCAAAATGAAATGATCCAACGCTTAGTATGAGCTACTTAAGGCGGGACACGGGAGGTTGTTGGATCAGGCTATCGATCGAGCGGCTAGGATCTGACCTCGGCGCGGGGTGGATTGCGCTGGTGAGGAGCCACGCCAAGATGCGTGCTGGCCACCTTAATGGCTAAAGACTATGCGCCGCTGTCGGGACCCCGCAGCGGATCTGCCGCGGTCCCGACAGCAAATCGTAACAGTAATTTTAATTAAATAAATAAAATTATTAATTAATTAAAATTAATTTAATTATTCTATAAATTCCTATATCCAATTTAGGACCAAATGAGCTCCAAAAATTCCCAAAAATTCCCAAAAATTCACCCTTGGCTAATTTGGGTTTGAGGAATTCAAAAATGAAATCAGATTTCAATTTGGAGATCAAAATATTTTAGGTATTTTTCAGGGCTTAGAAATAACCAAAAATACCAAATTTTCCAATTTAGCTCTGATTGATTTCAAACTTCTAGGTTTAGGTTTAAATGACCCATTGAATTTAATGGAATCAAAATCAAACCTTGGTTTAGCTCAATTAATCTAGTTTTAGCTAAGGTAACAACCTAGGGTTGTTACAGACTCCCCCACTTAAGAACGATATCGTCCCCGACATCACCTAAGTGAAGAAATGTTCTATTACGACAATATGAGTTTAGATACAATTGACAAAAAAGAAATGAATAGTACCTGAGTTTGCAAAGAGCTGGGGATATTTATTGCGCATATCCACCTCTTTTTCCCAAGTAGATTCTTCTAACGATCTGTTCTTCCACTGAATTTTGACCATGGGAATGGAACGATTCCTCAGCTATTTCTGATCATGAGCTAAAATTTTGATAGGTTCTTCGGCATACGAAAGATCAGGTTGAACTTCTATTGCTGGGAGTTGAACAAGATGAGAAGGGTCTCGAAGACATCTTCTCAATGAGGATACATTAAATACATTGTGAACAGCTGCAAAGCCATCAGGTAGGCTTAGTCGATAAGCAGATGACCCTACCTTGGCCAAGATTTTGAAAGGTCCTACATAGCGGGGACTGAGTTTCCCAGCTACACCAAATCTGAAAACACCCTTCATTGGGCTGACCTTCAGATAAGTAGAATCTCCCACATTGAATTCTAAGAGATGGTGGTGAGAGTCATGATACTTACTCTGACGATCTTGAGCTGAATGAATTCTCTGCTGAATTAACTTGATCTTGCTACTAGTTTCTTCTACCAACTCTGAACCAAATAGTTGAACACTTCCTGTTTCAGACCAGGCTAGTGGGGGTACTACATTTTCTACCATACAAAGCTTCATAAGGAGCCATCTTAATACTGGCTTGAAAGCTGTTATTGTAGGCAAATTCCACTAATGGGATGTGATCTTCCCAAGAACCAACAAAATCAAGGATACAGAGTCTAAGCAAGTCTTCTAGAACTTGATTTACTCTCTCAGTTTGACCATCCATCTGAGCATGAAAAGCTGTACTCATGGCTAGAGTCGTACATAGATCTTGATACACAGTTTGCCAAAACTTGGAAGTAAATCTGCTGTCTCTATCAGATATAATTGACTTTGGAATTCCATGCAATCTGATAATCTCCTTGATGTAGAGCTTTGCCAACTTCTCTACTGAATCATTTTGACGAATAGGAAGGAAATGCACTGATTTAGTTAATCGATCAATAATAACCCAGATTGCGTCGGCACCAGATTTGGCACGAGGCAATCCCATGACAAAGTCCATGGATATATCGAACCATTTCCATTCAGGAATATCGAGCGGATGCAAAAGACCACCAGGTCTTTGGTGTTCGACCTTTACTAGATTACAGTCATGACATTTGGCCACAAAATCAGCTACATCTTTCTTCATGCCTGGCCACCAAAATGATTGCTTCAAATCTTGATACATCTTAGTACTGCCTGGGTGAATATGATACCCAGAATTATGGCCTTCGACTAAAACCTCTTGATGCATAGACTTAGGTATCCACAATCGATTGCCCTGATAAACTACACCATTCTGCAACTGCAAATCCTGACGACGACCACCTTCGATATCTGCTTTAAATTTCAGATACTCATCATCTTTGGTTTACGAGATGGAGACATCTCGGTGGAAAGTGGGTTCCACATTAATATTGGCTAATAGAGAACTCAGCATATCGCCATTAACTGGAGAAATCTCGAGCTTACAAAATTCAGGTTCTAAGAAACTGGAGGCAATCATAGAGGTTAGAGTAGCATGACGACTAAGAGCATCTGCCACTACATTAGCCTTTCCCGGATGATATTGAATGCTGAGATCATAATCGCTAATGAGTTCCAACCATCTTCTCTGACGGCAATTCAATTCTCTCTGGGTGAAGATGTATTTCAGACTTTGATGATCGGTGAAAATTGAATACTGCACTCCATATAAGTAGTGACGCCATATTTTCAAGGCGAAAATTACGACTGCAAGTTCAAGGTCATGAACTGGATAATTTCTCTCGTGGGATTTTAGTTGACGAGAGGCGTAAGCAATTACCTTACCCTCTTGCATCAAAACACATCCTAGACCGATTCCAAAGGCATCAATATACACATAATAGTTCAAACCTTCTTTTGGTAAAACAAGAACTGGAGCGGTAGATAGAGCATCCTTAAGGGTTTGAAACGCTTTCTCGCATTCTGGGCTCCAAATGAATGGGACAGCCTTTTGGGTTAGTTTAGTTAACGACGAAGCAATCTGGGAAAAGCCCTTAACGAACTTCCTGTAGTATCCTGCTAATCCCAGGAAACTTCTAATATCGGTGACAGACTTAGGTTGAGCCCAATCTTGAATAGCTTTTACTTTGCTCTGGTCTACTCGAATTCCCTGAGCATCGACTACGTGCCCCAAAAATGCAATGGAGTTAAGCCAAAACTCGCACTTGGAGAACTTGGCATAAAGTTGATGCTCACGCAAGGTTTTCAGCACTAGCCTTAGATGTTCTTCATGGTCTTTCAGAGTTTTGGAGTAAATGAGGATATCGTCAATAAAGATGATCACAAATTTATCTAGATACGGTTTTAGCACGCGCTGCATTAAATCCATAAAGATTGACGGTGCATTGGTGAGTCCGAATGACATCACCAAAAACTCGAAGTGTCCATAACGAGTACGGAATGCAGTCTTCCCTACGTCGTCTTCTTTTACCCGCAGCTGATGGTACCCAGACCTTAAATCAATTTTAGAAAATATCACGGCTCCGGATAATTGATCGAACAGATCATCAATTTTGGGCAGTGGGTATTTGTTCTTTATGGTGACCTTATTCAACTCACGATAGTCTATACACATACGCATAGATCCATCCTTCTTTTTCATGAATAAAACAGGCGCTCCCCAAGGTGACATGCTCGGCCTAATAAAACCTTTATTCAGGAGCTCTTGCAACTGCTCGTGGAGTTCCTGCAGCTCCTTAGGTGCCATTTTATAAGGTGCTTTGGATATTGGCTATGTACAAGGAATCAATTCAATGGAGAATTCTACTTCTCTGGAAGGAGGTACACCAGGAAAATCTTCTGGAAATACATCGGCGAATTCTTTGACTACCTTACAATCGGTAAGGAAGATATTTTCTTTTGTTTCACCCATTATGGTGACTAAATAGGCGCTACAACCTTTGACATTCAACTGTTCTGCTTTAATGGCATTTATTAAAGATAACTGCGTGCTAGTTTTTCCTACAAATGTTTCGGGCTTACCCTGAGAATGGAGAGTGACTCTCTTTTTATGGCAGTTAATCACAGTATTATTGTCACTAAGCCAATTCATCCCGAGGATGATGTCAAAGTTTACTATCGGTAGAATGATTGGCTTAGCCTGAAATTCTTGATCGTTTATCGGGACTTTGATATTGCAAAATTTCTGAGCACTTAGTTGGATTCCTGATGGAAGTCCAACACTCAATCTTTGCGCTAGGTTGCATGTGTGGAGTTTAAGATTATTAGCAAATTGTTCTGAGATGAATGAGTGACTGGCACTCGTATCGAACAATACGTTACAAGGTTGGTTATTGAAATAAAGTGTGCCTAAATTACACAATTTTGCATTAACAGCTTGAAAAGATTTAACATACAGAAAGGCAATGTAATAAGAGAGGTTTAAGAGTATGTACCTGAAACCACGTTGTTATCTTCCGCGGCTTCCATAGGAGTTAAAGCATACACTCGGGCAGGTCCAGCAGGATGATTGTTATTTTGCCGTCGTTGGAAATTTTGAGAATTGGGTGCTGGTGGCTGGGTGGGAGCCACTTCAGGAGCAGGGGCTGGCATTATGGCCAGATTTGGTTCTCTCCGATTCAGCAAAGTTGCTCGAAATACCTGCTTCTTATGATACGGCTTCATTTGAACTCCGTCTATTGTTTTTGTGTGGTCGCACTGATAAAATCGATGGCCTGTGCACCCACAATTGAAACACCTCGGGCCAAAGTGATAACACTTGCCATATGGATGTGGTTTGGCGCAGTTATGAATTTGTTCAGTTGTAGGTGCAACTTCCAGCTGATATACTTTCGCGGGGTTAGATCGATGTCTTTTGAAATTTCGCCACTGGTTTAGATTGGTTTGCGCCTTTCGTTTATGATCTTCCTCGAATTGGTGATGCTAAATCACCTTAGCCGTTTCCACTAGTTTGAAGAAACTAGTTAGACAGAGTGGCACTATCTGATTCTTTAACGAACTTCTGAGTCCACAAAGGAAGCGATGACACTTTGCTGACTCAGAATGGGTGACTTCTGGTGCAAAATGGATTAATCTACGGAACTCCCTTTCGTATTCCGCCACTGAGCGACTTCCTTGCATCAACCTCATGATCGTATCTGTAATCATGTTTTATGCGGATGGGGGGATGAACTCAGTCTTGAAGGCTTCAACAAATGCATCCCAAGGAATGTCATCTAATTCATAATCGATGAACTGGGTGTTCCTGACTTCTTCCCACCAATATTCTGCCTCTGCGTGAAACAGATGGGTGGTGAGCCGGACGGCTTCAGAGTTTGGAATCTTCAGACTAACTAAATCCTTTTCTACCGCCTTCAGCCAATCGGCCGTATCCATCGGGGACAAGTTCCCGCCAAAGGTTGGAGGCCTTAACCTCAGGAAATTATGGAGGAGATTATCTGTTGTATGGTGTGAAGACGAAACAACTTGTGGAGCATGGACTGTTGGAGCAGCAACAGTTGCTGGAGTTACGCGATCATTCAACAACTTCTGCATGACCAGTGCCTGTTGAGCTTGATTTTCTAGGAGAGTTACCACCATGGCTCGCAGATGAGCCACCTCATCGTTAGAACGACTGGAGGCCACAGTGTTCTTGATTGGAGTAATAGTGGGTGGTGATCCAGAATCCATTCTAGTTTTAATTAAGAAAAGAACAACTCAGAATTTACTCTAAGGAAGGAAATCAAAATTTCTCATTAATTATAAAATTTTGAAATTACAATGCCAAACTGTAAATCAAATGAAGTTTGCCTGGAATTAAAATAATATTTAATCTAACTATTATTTATACTTTATCAATGTACTCAGCCCTAAAGGCTACACAAAAATCCTCAAAGGTGACTTCTCACCGCTTCCTATTACGCTTCTTCTCGAGCTTTGCCATAGTCTCATAGTACCATACTCCGGCATAGTCCAACATCAGGTCAGTCACCATATCTACATAGAGTGACTCGGGACACTCTATGTGCTCCAAAAGGGACTCTACTCGGCTCAGCCATTCTTGCGCATACACTGGAAAGTTAAGCCCTCGATATACAGTTTGTCGTAGAAGCTTTTCCAGGACCAAAATTCCTCTTGATGAAACTCCTTCGATTTGCCAGTTGCTTTCCTACCTCCATTTGAAGCTACTGTCCCAAGCACTCCTAAAGATACGCTGATAGTAGTCTATATCGGACTCCTCAGATACCATCTGACCTGGGAGTAGAATTTTACTATATTTGTGTTAGACCCTAATTTAATAAATTTATTAGGTTGGGAGTATTCTCCTCTTTCATTGTGAATAGAGTTACTGGCACTACTATGTTATGGATGTCACTTATATTGATGCGTGTATTTCAGAAGAACGATCCATTAGGTAGAAAGGAATCATAGATCCCATTCTAACACCTTATGGTATTCTCTGATACCAACTGTGGGGCCCCCGTACTAACAATAAGGAAGTACGGTGCTCCAACTATGGCAAATCCCCAACTTAAGTAAAGTTAGGCGAACCCAACTTTCCTTAAGGCAAGGACTTGTCACCAAGGGCTATAACATTCATCAATATAAATATCAAAGTGGCAGAAGCAATATAAAAATAGGGTAACATCCACAAGCATACATAGTAGGAAAAGAAAATGCAATATAGTAACTCATCACAATGCAAAAAGTAAAGTACATCCAGAAAGTTTAATTATTACAAACTGAAATGAATAACTGAAAATGAAAGACTCTCATCCTCACTGGAATAACATGACAAAGCTAGCTAGACAGTAGCTGGAAGGTCCTCCTCCTGAACTGGCTCCTCCTCAGCAACACTGCCCACGAACACATTTGAATCTGACATTTGTCGGTATCACAAATGCCAGGGCCCCAGTTAACAAAATAAAAAGGTTACAGTTAGACAATTGTCTAAGTACATTTTAGGCTATTTAAATGAACTAAATATTAAAAGATATCACATTTAATTTAACTACACATGCAAGCAGTAAAGGGTGCAACAAGCTATGAAAGAATTGGAATACTATAAACTATCTATTTATAGCATGCAACATACAAAACACTAAATAAGCAAGGTAAGGCTAAAAGCAAAATAACTGCAACTGCTGAATAAACATGATCCTAACATGATTATGATCGAAGTAAAATATGCTGAGTATAAAAGAACACAAGTACTGAATTCAATAAAATTCTAGCATCCTAAACATGCCATTCATACATATATCTAAGCCATAAAAGTATACATACAACATGCAGATTAAGATGAAAAGAAAGGCCACTGAGATATGTGGCAAAAAGCAAAGCAATATATGATAAGTAAAGCCACTGAGACATGTGGCAAAGCGAGCAAATACTGAAAAATAAGGCCACTGAAGCATGTGGCAAAACAAACCAGGAAGCCAAAACAATACAATACCAGTAAAGTAGTAATATGCCTAAGTTCTAGTACTGCCAAACCAGCCAATAGGCCATACAGGGCCTCCAATAACAATCAATCAATCAATCCCAAGCCTAGCCATCCAAATATGCTAGGTCTGAGTCCAGTCTATACAATACTACTACTGAAGAGGTAGACTAAACTAGGTCATATTCTACTAACTGTGACAAAACAAAACTGAATGATTATGTATATTCAATACTAGCTTAGGATACCTCATCCTAAGTTTTCCTATTATGCTCAAGGGCTAACGCTCAAAATCCAAGGTAGGCAAAGCAATCTAGTCAAAGTAAGCAAGAGACTCAATCTAGACTTATGCGATATCTGTTGTTGTCTAATTTCCAAATCTAACTACTCTAAGAACGTACAAGCTTAGGATCTCCAATATCCAGCTATCGAGTAGAATCTCAGATTTACGTCCTTAAGGTCAAATATTAGAACTTAACAAGTTCTAAGCAAAAATCATGTGACGACTATATGATTTAAATAAGCAAATCAACGACCTAGTTTTATGAATATTTAACTCTCTTACCCAAATCTTGATCAAATAAATTAAGATTTAAGAATTTAGAACTTAAACCCTATGAGGGTTCAAATTTCAAATCCAAGGTGCTATTCTAAATAGGATCTAGGTTTCTCACTTAATCCCAAAGGTAAAGAATCCTATAAGTTGAAAGATTCAGGAACTAAGATCCTAGTAAAAGGCTATTCTGCTGATTATAAGATAAAATAATCAATTAAGAACTTGAGAATCTAAGATCTATATTCAATCTTTAAGATAACTCCATTATCTTATTAATTGAATCATCCTGTACCCACATGGAAGGTTTCAAAAGATTAAATAATAAATCATTAAAGAATTTCAATTGGAGGTGATTTGTTGCAAATTGAAAATCTAAGTCTAATATCTAAGTTCTAAAGATCTGAAGTTTGATCACTTTAGACTTTTAATTAGAGTTTTGACTTAAGGGTTTCCATTTGTGATTTTCTTAAGAATCAAATTTCATAATTAAATATAAGGAGCTTATTAATGTTAAGAACTGACAATTCCAAGTATTAGATTAACATTAAACCCATTTTGACCTTCTTTGGCTACTTAAGATCTAAGGATCTGAGTTTTGATCACTTTAGAACTTAAGCTAAGATTCTACTTAGACATTTCTAGTTCCCTTTTTCTTTTAACACTTAACTGTAATATTATCTTAACTGAACTTAATAATGAGGTAACTGACCATTTCAATTATTAAACTTAATAAGCTAAGGTCCAATGATCTTTATAAGGAATGCTTCGATTTAAGTATCTTAATTAAGGAATTAATGAGACCTTATGGATTGGTGATTATTATTGTTCTAGGATTTCAGAGAACATTTCCAATCTGTGTTATAGTGGCTTACTGAAAATTTCAATCCTTAAAGAACACTAAATCACATTTTGGCCAAAATGACCAAAATGCCCCTCTTAAGGCTAAAATTGGAATTTTAGGGTTTTATTGTCCAAATTTGTTCTAATCTATTTTAAAGTATTTCATATGACTAACTGAAGTGGGAAACACCTTTACTTTAGGTTTTGATGACCTAAATGGTCTTAATTAGCACTAATCACTTAATTAAGCCTCTTTAGGTGATTAGTGAAATTAGGGCACCTTAGGGCAATCCAACCTTGTACTTAAGTTATAGTAGGTCTAATATGATTTTAGGAACCATCCCCACCCAAATAAGAAGCTTAATTAGGGTTTAATTCACTAATCCTTAATTAGGGTGATTAGGGAGTGATTAAGAAAATTAATTATCCAAAATTAATTTCAAGGATCTGGAATTGTTCCTTAGGGTACAAGGAGCAATCAGAGCTCTTAAACTCATAAAATGGACAACTAAATAATTTTATATGATTTAATTAAAAACAGAAAAGGTTTGGCAAATATTTTTAAATCCAACCATTGGATCTGAAATTTTATTTTATATTCAGATTTCTTAAATTTTTCTGATTCAAATGGTATATTGGATCATACTATTTGGATCTGTTTAACTAAAGTTATTTAATTAATTCATTCTGTATTTTTATTTAAATCAGAACTTTAGGTTTTAATTAAATTAAATCATAACTATTAAAAATGTTATTTAATAAGACAATAAGAATCCGCAGCCCAAATTAAAAAGACGTGGGTCGGGGGTCGACCTGGCCCAAATTCGTCTTCATCTTCCTCCCCGACGCGCCCGCGGTCCGAACCCTAGAGGCGACTTCCAGCGCTAAATTCTCTGCACTCCGGTCACGCCACGCCGCGATTTCAATGGCTACACGCTCAGGCTTCGAAGGCGCGTCGATTAAACCCAGAAGCCCTCACCGGGATGCTCTGGTTCGCTGGATGCCTATTCGGCCGAAAATCCCTCAGCTGGCGCACCTGTGAGGAGATAATTCTCCTCACAGAGTCCATGAGCCGCCGATGTCTCAATCCCTACACGTTCAGGGATCGAAGATGGAGCGATAGGGCGCAACAAGAGATCCTGAGGTGGTCTAGATCATCGGGGTGCTACTCGGCATTTTTTGCCGTTCAGAGCTTTGACTGGATCGATCAAGTTCAGTCGAATTGATTAATCTAATCGAACCTAACCCTCGATACTAGTTATAATTGTTGCTCTGAGGGTTTCGATACTAATTAGAGGGCTAAAATGGCTCGGGAGCATGCCGCATTCGCACGGGTTGGCCCGACTGGCAGTGCATCCTTAGATGGTGCTTAGGCCATCTGGCGCACTGCCAAGGCTCACTGGAGGTCCAGGACGACCTCTAGGAGCTAAGGAAAGGTCCTAGCACAACACCTAAGCTTAATTGAGAGCAGAACGAGCTGAAAACCAGCTCTACTGAGAATGGGAGAGGCTGTACCTGAAGATGGGGAAGGATGGCTGTGATAGAGGCGGAGCAGGCACTTGGGGGTTTGAACGTCAAACCACACCCACTATCAGCGGACGATGATCGAGCCGGGCTCCACTGGTAGCTGAATGGGTCACCAAATAGAGGGCCAGAGAGCTGGGATTAGAGTGGCACAGGAAGCCTAGGGAGGATGAAGCCAAAAGCAAACATTAGGCTACCGATATGCTAGGGCTATTTATAGCTCGGAGGAGAGCTTCCAGAGCCAGGAACGAGCCAGCAGCTTCGGCACATGGCTGCCGATTGGGGCTACGAACGGAAAGGGGAAAATCTGGGAGAATACCCTAGCTATGGCGATTAGGGGGGCGCGGGAGATCGTGGGGGACAAGATTCCATCCCCGTACTGCCACGAGGGCAGGATGTTGGGATTTTGTCGGGAGATTCCAGCAAGAACGCACCTGGGACGATGATGAACAGTGACGGGTGAGGCGCAGCCGTTCGATGGGTCTTCAGTTACAACCGGGTGGCCCTGATCTTTCGATCGGCAACGGTCGATCGGGACATAGATCATCTGTTGGATCAAACTGAAATGATCCAATGCTTGATCTGAGCTATTTAAGGCAGGACACGGGAGGCCGTTGGATCGGGCTATCGATCGAGCAGTTAGGATCTGACCTCGACTAGGATCGAGCGGCTAGGATCAAAAGAACTAGTTCCGTGGATTAACCACAGAAGATCCTAACTCACATATTTCAACCTTTCTTCAAATTTGCGACACCTTTAGGTTTAACGGTGTCTCTGAAGATGCAGTTAAACTAAGGCTTTTTCCATTTTCTTTAAGGGATAGAGCCAAAAGTTGGCTCAGCTCTCTCCCGAGCTACTCGATCCGAACTTAGGATGATCTTGCTAAGAAATTCTTAGCCAAATATTTCCCTCTAGTGAAAACTGCTCGCTTGAGAATTAAGATAACTAACTTTAACCAGTTTAAAGGGGAGATGTTGTATGATGGTTGGGATCATTTTAAAGAGTGCTTAAGGCGATGCCCACATCATGTGTTTCCTTTATGGATGCAAGTTCAAATATTTTAGAATGGTTTGAATGCTCCAACAAGGACTCTCATTGATTTGGCCGCCGAAGACTCGATAAGTAGAAAAACCCAAGAAGAGGCTTATGACATCCTAGAAGAATTGACAAACAATGCATACCAATGGCCTTCTGAAAAGCTTAAAAAGGAATTAATTAAAATGAATGAATCAAATCAAATAAAGGCCCTGCAAAATAAAATCCATGCCTTAAATGAACGAATTGAGAAAGTAAATGTTAATATTGTTCAAGAAACTCAATGTGAGTTGTGTGGGGGAAGGCACGCTAGTGAAAATTGTAATTTAAATAACCCTTTCATGCAATCGAACATCGAACAAGTTAACTACTTAAGAAACAACAACAACATGAATAACCCCTACTCCAATACTTATAATTATGGGTGGAAAAACCACCCAAATTTCTCTTGGAGTAACAACAATAATAATGGAAACCATAATGGGGGGGGGGTTCATCAAGTCAATAAGGCTTTAATAACAGGAACAATCTTAATCATCACCACTAAAATTTGGAAGGAGCCTTTAACACTTTTAAGGCATAAATAATTCAATTCATGCACCGCACTAAAGCTACTATTATCCACCATGATGCTTTCATCCAAGGGATAGAAGCATCCCTAAGAAATATTGAAGTACAATTGGGGCAGATCTCCAAGCAGTTGACCACTCGGTAACAAGGAGCTCTACCTAGTTCTACTGAAGTGAATCCTAGGGAGTTGGTAAGTGTAATTCATTTTGAAGGGATGGATGGAAAATGCAAAACTAATGATTATAATACTGTTGAAAGGGAACTAAAGGCTAGAGAAGGGGTGAGAGGAACCGAGTGTGAAAAGCTCACTGCTCCAAAATGTGATGACCCTGGAAGGTTATGCATTCCATGCGTGATAAGGAAAGAAGTCTTTTAGATCCCTTGTATGATCTTGGTGCTTCAGTCAATATTATGCCCTACCATATCTATGAACATCTCAAGATATAAAAAGTGGAGTACACCTCCATAATTTTAGAATTCACCAACTTAGAATCATTAACCCCGTTAGGCATTGTAAGAAATGTTCTTGTAGGACTAGGAAGCTTCATTGTCCCCTCTGATTTTATTATTTGTGAATGAGATATGTTGACTACAAATTCCACCATTATCTTTAGTAGACCTTTCCTCATGAGTTCGAAGGCTATCATAGATGTGAGTAGGGGGGTCATGAGCATAAGGATCCATGGTAGATCCAAATTAATAGATCTAAAGCCTACCCTTTTTAAACAACAAGCTATGGAAATAAAAATAAATAGCAAGGCTAGGGAGGAAAGAGTTCATGAAGCACTTGACTTGCCAAATTTAAATCTAAGTGACTCCGCGGCTAACCCATGCACTTCTTCCGAAGATGAGAGTAAGGAGAAGGTAAAAAAGAGGAAAACAAAGAGGGGAAAGAGAAAAAAGAAAGTTTTCTCCAAAACTAAAAGTGTAGGATGTGAAGGGTATGTTGAGGGTGAGGGTTCGAGCACACTGCATGTTAGTGCCCATCCAAACACCTCAAGAGTCTGGAAAAAGATATCTCCTAACCTCTCAAAGCAATAAGAAGATCAAAACGAGTTGAGCTAACGACTTAAAACTAAGTGCTTCTTGGGGGGGCAGCCCAAGCACAAAAAAAAAAGATTTTAATTATCAGTTGCGCTACGACGTGCTACACCACACTATAGTGCGCTGCAGTAGGAGAATTTTCAAAACTCAACCACTACAATGCGTTGCAGCAAAAGAGTTTTTGAAATTCAACCACTATAGCGCGCTGCAGCGAAAGAGTTTCTGCAACTCGATCGCTACAGCGTGCTGTAGTGATCTGCTCCTATAGTAGCAGTTTGACTGCCTTGGGAATCAATGCAGTCAAAAAGTTAAATTATTTTGGTTTTCCAAGCAGTCAAAAAGGTTTATTGTTGATAAGGTTGCCCCCTCCTCTCTTTTCTAATTAAGGCTTATCACATTTATGGCATGGGGAAGACTCTTTGATCATTTTTTCGTGCCTTTTATTTTTATGGCTATTTAAGGGGAGGTAAGAAGGGTGAATCTTTGCACCTTCTGATTTTTGCTTCAGAATTACTCATATCCTCATCCTTCTTGGAGAAATTCTGCTCTCCTTGAAACCTTCAGCATGTCATCGGGGAAGAAATCTATCCCAAGGAGAGAGCCCGAGGCCTCTACATATAGTGGAGCCTTCAACAAGAAGAGGTTCTTGTCTGAGGAGGCCAAGAAGCGGTTCACCGTGGTCACTTCCCGAAGAAAGCTCTCCCGGAGAACTGTTTCCGGCGGCTCTTGCAGGTGCCATCCGAGCAAGTGGACCCCCGAGGATGGAGGACAATGGCGACCACTCCTGCCGTCTCGTACCCGAACCTTGTCCAAGAAGTCTATGCCAAGGCTATTAACATATCAGGTTGTTGAGTCTTCGTTCGGGGAAAGGGAGTTATTTTTTGGCATGAGCAAATCATGCAATTCTACAGGTTGAGGGTGGTCGAGGACTGCTCGTATTTGACCCTCATTGAGTCTAGCTATGATCTAGCTGCTCTCGCTAGTGAACTTGTTTGCAATAATGCAAATTGGAGAGGAAATTTGACCAATATTCCTCGAGCCCTCCTCACGGACTCGATTAATGTGTGGCTGATTTTCATCTCCAGCTTCATCATTCCATCGAGTGTAACAACCCATATTATTACCTTAGTCAATTATGGTTAATCTTAGTCTTAATCTTGATCCAAAGTGTTGATTAAGTCATTAGGAGTGATGTTGGAGAGGGCTAATCTTAGCCAAGACCCAGTCCAAATCAAGGGTCAAAGAGATAGAATCCTGATTTTTCGAAAACATCCAATTAATTAATTAGCTCATTAGGAGTGATGTTGGAGAGGGCTAATCTAAAGCCTACCCTTGATGTTTTCGTAACAATCAGAAGTTGTCAAAATATTGTTGGAGAGGAGTGATGTAGGAGTGATTAAGTCATTAGGAGTGATGTTGGAGAGGGCTAATCTTAGGGGTGATGTTTTCGTGACAATCAGAAGTTGTCAAAATTTTAATGAGTTTTTTAATAATATTTGAATACCCTGAAAATTTGGAAAATAAAATACTCATCGAATTGAAATTTCAACATCGCCATTGCGTTCCTCGCCCTTCAATTAGCTAGGGGAGAGTATTTGGAAATTTTTCAGGGGTTAATTAATTAATTGGAATTAATTATAACTAATTAGAATTAATAATTAATTATTTAAATTATTTAAATAAAATTATTATTTTATTCCACGCGTCGTTAACTACCTCACGCCGTCCATCCCCAAAAGAGCCGTGCTGTTTGAATCCAACGATAAATCGGGACCGCTCGATCAGCCGATCGAACCGCCCTCGCCTGTCGTCCCCATGCCCGATCGCAAGTGAGGGCGCGGCACTCCGCCGCAACCCGCGTCCCACACTTGCGTGTGGCTGCCTTA
This sequence comes from Gastrodia elata, assembly GCA_016760335.1. NCBI lineage: Eukaryota > Viridiplantae > Streptophyta > Magnoliopsida > Asparagales > Orchidaceae > Gastrodia > Gastrodia elata. Next base: position 41,480,103 of record CM028671.1, on the reverse strand, counting down.
GGAAGCTCCGCCGACCTCCCTTAACTCCTCCAGCTGCGGTCGCGACCTTACCTTACGCGCTGAGGGTCGTATTCAACCTTAAGGCCGAGGATTGACCCCCCCTTCCTGCTTCTAGCCGCCGCATTTCCGGTTCCCACCTCTCCTAAAGCCTCTTTTCTATCTATTGCTCTATCAATGCATGCAATACTTTGTTAGGATGGTATCGATGTTGTATCAAGCAGGTGAGCAAAATTAGGTCGTTTAGTTTTCCGTAGGGTAGACCCTAGGGCTCGAGTTATCCCGAAGTCCAGGAAGCCCCGTCGTTCATCTCACCTACGGTTGGGAAGGGCTCGTCAAGCGCTTCCCGCCGGTATGCGGTTCGAGGTCCTCCATCGCCGGGACAACCGTCAAGGAGGAGCCCTAATTCCCCCTGTGTCTTGGGTTCGCGCCGCAGGGAAGATGCCGAGCCCTCATGGAGTGCTGACGCGGAGTAGGGAGGGACCACCATTCCAGCTGGCGCCGCAAGGCAGGCTTCCGAGATCGCCGCGTGGCGTGTGGGCCCAGGCTGTCGCTCGGTCTGTGAGTGGGGCCTGCATGCGTCCTCTGCCGCCTTCCAGAGCGCGCCGCATGGCAGGGTGGGACCCACCTCCTCTGGTATGCCCAGTCAGAAGGCGCCACGTGGCCATGGCGGTCCCACCGCCATTAAATATGTAGAAAATCATTATTAGTATATATATATATATATATATATATATATATATATATATATATATATATTATAAGTATAAATAGATATTCAATATGCAATCATAACTTATATAAGTATGTTTAAGTTATATATACGTACCATTAAATTAATTTTGTTAATAGATTAATTGAGTGAAATTAGTTAGATTAAATTTTTAATAGTAATTAATTAATTAGATCAATAATTTTGATTAAGTTAATTATAATTGTTATATAGTTAATTAACAGTGAAATTAATTTAATTAATTATTAACATTAGTAGACTGATTTAAATAATTTAAATAGTTTAATTAAGTTAAACAGTAGATTAATAGAGTAATGATTAATTAGATTTAGGTAATCAGTTAGGTTAATTAATTTCTGATTAATTATAAAATTAATTAATTTATATTAACAAGGTTAATTTGCAAGAGTGGATTAGTAATTTAATTAAATTATAGTATGTAATTAATGATATCAATTAATTATTTTTTAAATAATTAATTGAATAATATTTCTTTTATTAAAAACAATGAGGTAAATTAAATTAACTTAGTTTAAACAATAATTAATATTTGACAAATAAATAAATTTTGATTAAATAATAAAGTTAATTAATTTTTAGAATTTATTAACATCAATAAAAATTAATTAATAATTAAATGAACAGTGACTTAATTCGAATTAAATAGATGAATAGTAATAATTTATTTAATTTGAATTATTTAAATAAATCTTTAAAGTCTAATAACTTTTTGTAGGATAATCCAAACATCGTTAATATAGGTCTCATTTTACTCAGAAAAATAAAAGGAATAACATGGAGTTATGCAAAAATTAGTTTCGGGGAACGTATAATGTAGTGACATTTTACGACCTAATTAAACTCTCACAACTTTCAACCTAGTTGTTCAAACATAGGTAATATATGTCTTAAAATACTCAAGAGAATAGCCCCAATAGTATAGAAGTTATAGTTTCCCAATTTGGAGCTTAATTGGAAAAATAACATTTAGGATCCTATCATAAAAATGACCAAAATGCCCTTAGACTTCAATTAACTATAACTTGGTCAATTCAACTCTAAATTCAGAAATTCAAAGTCCTAACTAGCTTAGAATTTCAATATCATCAATAATCCAAAATAAAATTTAGGATCTGAACACTAGGAAATTAGAAAATGACTAAAATACTACTAACCTTTGTTAGGTCATAACTTGACCATTTGAAGTCCAAATTGGGTCTACTCCATGTCAACACACTCAGTATATTATAGGAAAGCTATAGAATTTAAGTTTGCTAAAATTGGATTTTAAACAGAAAAGTTCGGTTTTTGTCACCCGTTGATCAACCCAAAATTACTGAATTGTCCCTCGAAATTGAAATACCTATAACTTAGCCATTTTACCTCAGAATGCAGCGTTCTTGGACTCTATAGAATTCTTGAATAGTAATCAACAATAAACTGCATAAAAATTTAGACTTCAATAGGAGTAAATTACTAAAATGCCCCTTAGGTCAAAAACCTTAGTTTGGACCTGTAGGATTCGTTTCTTATCCAAATTGAGCATACTTACTGGCTATATTCATGTTAGATAGTAAGGAATCATTTGGGAATAAGAAATTCTAATTTGGAGTGCTAAATCAAAAAGTCACTTTTTGGACCCTAAAATAGGGGCAAAATGATCATTTTGCCCATAATTTAGGTTAAGCATCTTTAAACCCTAATTTTTTCTTCTAAATCATTAAAACTATTATTAGAACTATAATAGAGTTATTCTAAGTGATAAGATCAACTGTTAGGTTAAATTTGTAAAATTTCTATAATTTGCTCTAAGTCTTTTCCTTAGGTCCTTTCACCTCATATTAGGACTACTCCTTAGACTAGGATTAGATCATAAGTTAGATTTCATTCATTAAAAAATGGGGTTTTTCAATAAATGAATCCTTGGTTTTATTAGTTTCTAAACTTTTATAACTTATTTTAATTATTTTGTCTTTTAACTTTAGATTCAGGATAGGAGATTCATCATATTAAGTATGATTTACTTAATAAGATTTACCTTAACCAATAGATCAATTTTAGAATGAAACCTAGATCTTTTATCTTATCCTTTTTGAATTATGTGGTTAAACCCAATCTCATGTTTAATCCATAATCTATAGTTTAGTAGGTCTTGATCAGATCTTAGATAGAGCACCAAAATTCATCAAATTAGGTTGTTGTGATTTATTGATTTAAACTTATAATCGTACTTGATTGAATTAGATTAGAACCTGATTAGTTCTAATCCTTTTAACTTGTAAGAAGTTACACTCGATAATAGGAATTAGAGATCCTAAACTTGTGGCCATGGAATGGTTATGGAGAGTAACCAAAGCGTTCAATGAGCTAGGTTACCCAGATCATATCTGGCTCAGCATTATTTAGCTCCTACTCTAGGACTATGCCAAGGAGTGGTGGGCTCAAAAGCAATGGGCATACAGGTATGGAGCAAATTGCTTGCACAAAAGGATAACCTATGCAGACTTTTCCCAGGCTTTCACCGAAGAATACATATGATAGATGCTATATTTTCTTAGTTATTGTCTTTTATTACCTTATGTTCTTTCTAATATTTCTAATGATGTATTTTTCATCTTTCATCTATGATTAATAAAAAGAGATAGCATGTTATGATCTCCTATTCTGAAATGTGCATTGTTCTTAATTCATATTCTAGCAATCAAAATCATGAATCTAGGACAGAGCCCTTCTCCTGCTCTTTCCAGCACCTCATCCAGCGAGGTGAGCGCCCTGCTGGAAGCAATAAAAATGATGGTGGAATCCCACCAAAAGTAGGTAGAGTTCCATTAAGAGCAAGAAAAGAAGGCCATAGAGGCACAAGCCAAGCAGGCCAGAAGAGCAGCCATGGTTCAAGCCCAGCAGGCGAAATGAATGGAGCGACTGCTCACCGCACAGATGAACCATAATCGTGCAGTTCCTGAGACCACCATAGCAACCCACCATTTATTTTAGCACCATACCCAGTTTGCTAATGGACTGCTCTACAGTTTTCTTCACCTCAGACCCCCAACCTTTGATGGGAATCTCTCCGCTATCAATACAACCAAATGGATAAAGATAGTGGAAAAGAACCTAACCAGTATCAAATGCCCTGATGCTGAGGTAATCCATCTAACAACTCATTTACTCTAAGGGAAGGCAGAATACTGGTGGGACAACGTCCGCCACATGTTATTTGCAGATTGGGAACTTGAAGAAATATCTTGGGACAAGTTCATAGCAGTATTTCAGACTCAATACATCCCTACCTCTGCCAGGCACACCATGGCAGATCAGTTCGTTAAACTGCAATAGGGAAGCCGATCAGTTTTGGCTTATGAATCCGAGTTCAGACGGCTGGCAAGATTTGCCTCCAACCTCATTCCCACAGAATCTGACAGATGCCATCATTTTCAGAGCGGACTTCGGCCCTCCGCTAGTCGTATCTCATTGTTCGACCAACTTTGCGAAACTACTAGAGTCTGCCAAAATGATTGAACTAGATGAGGCATCGGAGCCCAAGCGCAGTTATGGTATGACAACAATTCAGCACGAGAACCCTAAGAGAGCTAGGGTATATCAGCTTGAGGCATGAACTTCATCAACCTATCTTTTTGATGGCTGCACTCACCCTCATCCTTATGGGAAATATTACCACAAGGCTGGAAACTGCTTCAATTATGGGAGGCCAGGTGTAACAACCCGAGGTTATTACTGGAGTAATTAATCCCAAATTCAGGAGAATTAAATTGACATTAAAATTTTAATTTTAGTCAAATAAAAATTTAATAAAAATATTCTTTAATAAAGCATATTGAGGGGATTCACCTGCGAAAATTTGAACGCAATCGGGGTCCCGGATCGTCCTAAATAAATTTGGGAAGTTTAAATTTCCGGAGTTGATAATAGAGAAAATAAAAGTCAGATTTCAGAAATTTTTGTATTTGAGTTAACGTTATATGAGAACGCTATGTTTTAAGTTTCGTGATTTTTCGGGCTTTGGATTAATTGTAGCGAATTTTTAAAGTTTTTCACTTAAAAATAAATATAAAATAAAATACTTGTCCAAATTTATAAATTTTTAAACTCTTGCATTTGTCTCGTCGAGACGGTCGTTTCGATACTAAATTTGTAAATTTTAAAGTTCAAATGGCTATAAATCAGAGCTCGAAAATTTTCAGTCGTTGGATTGGTAATCTTTGGCTGCGATGGAGCATAACTTTCCTTATAAACATATAACTCCCTCATTCTAACCTAAGTTTTTTTTTAGACCTAATCTATTCCTTCCAGCCGATTTTTCTTTCCTCCCATCCGATGCAATGAGGCACCGAACTCCTCCTCCCCTATGCATCTCCTCCTTCCTCTTCTTCCATGGCCGAGCGGTTGAGAGAGCCTCTTCTCCTCCATGGCCGAGCAGCAGCAGCTCTCTCCTTCCACAGGCGAACAACAGCTCTACTATTCTCCATGGCCGAGCAGCTCTCCTTTTCTCTTGGCCAAAGTCCTCCTCTATCTGCCGAGCGCCTCTCCTCGGCTTATGGCTGTGTCATAGCTCGTCCCTCTCGGTAGGAGGCCGAGAGGCGTCGGCCATCTGGCCACCTCTTCACTCCTTCATCCTGGCTGAACCCTGCATGGCTGAACCTTGCTTTCCCCTCTCCTTGGAAATCCAATCAGTACCTCATCGATCGATCCTCTCGATATTTTGGAGGTACAAATTCATGCTAAAGATTTTTATTGGTTGTGAGTAAATGTTTCATGTTCTTAAGTAATTCTGATGCTTGGATATAAACCTAAATGCTTTGGATTTGATTTTATTGTCTTTTGTATTTAACATCAAATGCAAATATGAGGATATCAAATAAATATCATAATAATAGCTTAGATTGTATTGTTATTATCAGCAATATTGAGTAAGTCGTCCTACATGTGCTTTGTCCAATTTGTAATCAATTTAAGTAAGGCTATGCATCACTCATGGTATTCTTCAGTCAAGCTTGAATTAACTTAATTATGGGATTGATTTAATTTCAGCAAAGGTGCAGAAATCCGTACCTAATGTTTGAGTACAATTTCTTTGATTTGCTCATATAATCAATATTTAACGCTTGTTTAGGTTGTTAACCAATATCCTTATAAATCTGTATGCATGTAGCCTTCCGTGTAGTAGCTAATCAATTTTGTATTAGTGATTTAGGTGGATATTATTTTTGCATGAATTATGTTGATTTTTGTTTATCATGAAATCTGTATTTTTTTTGAAATAATGCTGAGCTAGATAAAGCTGAATATGTTTGAGTAACTATAGTGTTAAGGGAGATCGTATATATGTTGATCGGCAAGCTTGATGTTGTAATATTGATGCATTAATATATTAACTATTATTATCCATATAAAGAGCCTAGTAAAATTATGTGAATAGCTAAGTTAAATCAATTAGGTTATATTATGTTTATAGCTCAATAATCAATTTATTCCATATGATGCCTATTAATTATTTATTATTGTCAACATCTTGAATCATTTTAGAAGATTAGTAAGGCTTATGTTAATGTTATTTAGAATTTCTTAGATATCAAATAAATTTTATATAGTGGCTTATGTAATTAGCTTAATGAACTCCTTGCATGTCTTCAGAAATAATTAATCAATATCTGCGAAGTAATATTAATTATCTTTAATAATGGCACAATAATGTTCTTGAGTTTATCCTAAGCGATCTTATCCTTATTCTTCCATCCATCTACTAGAGTTTGATTGTGGTCAAAGTATTGTATTCTATCTTGTAACTCCTTTTCTTTTAGCATGTTGTAGTTTAGTATTCTATCTTTAGTATTAGAAATGAATTAGCCATAATCCATGTTCATGAAGGGGTAAGCAAACTTATTAAAGAAACTATCATCTAATAGTACTTTGCCCAATTGCTTCAGGTGTTGTGAGTGCTGCCGCCTCCTAACCAAATCATTAACTTTCAAGATAATATGGCTTGTGCAAGGTACGTAAGTACTTAAAATTGTATTTAGTTCTATATATTAAATTACTTATTTAGTCCTATGTTAAGTGCGTACATCACTTGCATAGTTCTTGTTACTGTTTTTGTGCTTTTACTTTTCCTAAGTTTTATGTTAACTTTCAGTTACTTTGCAAGTTGTGTTTAAGGATTGAGGTGTCTTGATTATATCTTTAATGCTAAATTTCAATAAACTCTCATCTATCCCTAATTAAACTTAAGAGATCTTAAGAGCTTGATTAAGTGAATTACACTTAATCTGGATCTTAGATCACCATCAATAATTCATCAATAATTCATTTGATTTATCATTGACTTGTAATGTTACTATTGTTCTTAAATTGTTAAGGTTAGGGGTTAACACCTAATTTGTCAGACTTAGACCCAAACTCTTAATCACTTATGTAGTCGACTTGATTATAAGATAAGGAACTTGACATTTTCCAATAATGCATCTGATTTGGTATTGTTCTTAAATATTTGAATTAGACATATTAAGGCTAATAATAAATCTATGTGATTGCTTGATCTGAATCTAAACTTTAGATCCTTGATTTTCTCCTAAATAAGACTATTAGCATAGAATATTAATAAAATAATACTGATTGAATAAGTGATCTAAATTTTTAACAATATCTTGGGTTTAAATCCCATAATCTTAGATTAAGTTGTGATCAGATGAGTTAATCTTCTGATCTGATCATTCTAAACCTAATTATGAAATAAACCTAAAATATTAATATCAGAATTTAGAATGGGAGATCTTAAGCATCTCTTCATAAGATCGTCTTGAAACATTTAAAAAATTTAAATTACATATACCTTGAGGGTATATGCTATGTTGCAGCTTTATTGTACTTAGACTTTATAAGTCTAATATTATATTTTTTCCTTTGTTGGCTTGGCCTTGTCATATATGTACATATGGCAGCATCAGGTATTAGCTTAGACTTTGTGCTTGGGGGTGCGCTGGTGATAGAAGGTCGGGTGAGATTGATAGGTTGCAAGGAAGGAGATCTTGCTCAGTTATTAAAATTTATGTTGCTCTTATTTAAATAAATGTAATAAAGAAGTTTCTTTCTTATTATTCTGCCTTTTCTATATTGTATATGAATGGATAGATGTGGATACTGTTGAATGCATTTTTCCTTAGTTTCTGCACTACTTTACTTATGTTTCCGCCTAATACCTTGCTCACATTCAGATTAATGCCATGGATATATTGCTTATTATTTGTGGTGTAAGTTACGACCACCACTTGATCGTAGTTGAGCTTGTATTATTCGATAATGGTTAAGGGGCGGCCGTTACACCAGGCCACTCCTACTAACGGTGTAACTACACTGACACTATTGATGGCGACCAAATCGATCGCTCTAAACGCCAACGAGCTTTTGATTTGTTCTAGAAGCCTCCCACAGCCCGTCCAGCCTTGCCACCTCCTCCTTCTGCTCAGCGACATGAGGCTGCTATGGTCCCCCGCCCAATTGCTCTGAGGCCGCCTATCCGGCAGCCTTACAACAAGCAGCAGATTGGTCCGGCACGAGTCTATGCTCTCACTCCTACGGAAGCCGCAGAAGATAATAACGTGGTATCAGGTACACGCTTCTGAACCAACCTACCATTTTATTATTACTTGCTTAAAAGTAACTTGTAGATTACTACATCTATAATTAAGTACAATCTATATAAATAATAAGCCATGCAATATTTTATTCGACACTGGAGCAAGTCACTCCTTCATCTCTGAGAGCTGGATCAAGTCTCTCAATTTGTCATTACACCGCTTAGCAAAACCCCTAAATGTAGGACTACCATCCAGAGCTCAATTGAAAGCCAGTCAATTCTGCAAGATATAAGTCCCCATCGGAGAGACAAAGTTTGAAGCCAAGCTTGTAGTACTGCCAATAGCCAACTTCGATATTATTTTGGGCATGAATTGGTTAAGTCAGCATGACACCATCATCAACTGCCAAAAGAAGAAGATCACTCTGGGTAATGGTAGATAAGTTAAGTCATTTATTGGGAACTTTAGTACAAGAGCTTCCTTAGTTAATGCTATCGAAGCCAAGAAACTAGTGAGCAAGGGTTGCAGCGCCTTCCTAGTAACAATACTAAGAGAAAAGAAGAAAGATGTTCCTATATCCAAGAACCCCGTCATTTGTGAATTCACAGATGTTTTTTCCGAAGATCTACCCGGTCCTCCACCTATGCGGGAAGTAGAATTCACAATCGACGTTGCCCCAGAAACCCAACCAATCTCCAAGGCACCCTATAGAATGGCACCCAAAGAATTGTAAAAGTTGAATAAATAGTTACAGGAGCTACTAGAGAAAGGTCTCATTAGACCAAGCTCATCTCCTTGGGGAGCGCCAGTTCTATTATTCAAGAAGAAGGATGGGTCAATGTGGATGTATATTGATTATCGAGAGCTAAATAAGGTAACCATAAAGAACAAGTACCCTCTGCCCCGCATTGATGACCTATTTGATCAGTTGGTAGGAGAAAAAGTGTTTTCAAAGATCAACCTACGATCAGGATACCACCAGCTACAAGTAAAAGATTCTGATATAGCAAAGCTGCTTTCAGGACTAGATATGACCACTATAAATTCCTAGTGATGTCATTTGGATTGACGAATGCGCCTTACATCTTTATGGACCTAATGCAGCATATCTTGAAACCATATCTTGACAAGTTCGTCATTGTGTTCATAGATGATATTTTAATATACTCCAAGATGAAGAAAGAACACGAAGGTCACCTTAGGACTGTGTTAGAAGAGCTGAGAAGTTACCAGCTGTATGCCAAATTTTCAAAGTGCAAATTTTTGCTTGAATCTATCGCCTTCTTAGGCCACGTTGTAAATACTCAAGGGATCCAAGTAGATCAAAACAAGGTCAGCGCAATCCAAGAATGGGTACAACCCAAGTCAGTGACAAAAATCAGAAGCTTCTTGGGATTGGCTGGATATTATAGAAGGTTTGTGAAAGGCTTTTCTCAAATAGCCTCCCCACTCACCAAACTTACCCAGAAGTCTGTACCCTTTGAATGGTCGCCAGCTTGTGAAGTAGTGTTCCATGCACTAAAAGATGTGCTTGCCTCTGCCCCCATCCTAGTTCGTCCTAAGGAAGAAGTAAACTACCAAGTCTACATTGACATCTCTAGTATAGGCTTAGGTGCGGTATTAATGAAAGAAGGGAAGGTCATAGCATATGCTTCCGATCAGCTGAAAACCCACGAAAGAAATTTTGCAGTTCATGATCTCGAGTTAGCCGCTGTAGTGTTCACCCTAAAAATTTGGCGTCACTACCTTTATGGGATTCAATGCTCAATATTTATAGATCACCAGAGTCTAAAATACATATTCACTCAATGAGAGATAAACTGCAGACAAAGAAAGTGGCTAGAATTAATCAGTGACTACGACCTTGATATCCAGTACCACCCTGGAAAGGCAAATATTGTAGCTGACGCTCTGAAACATCACGCTACTTTTAATGCTCTTATCTCCAAGAGTCCATTAGAAGAATAATTTCGTAAGTTGGATATCCAATCAGTGCATAATGATCAGGTGAGTACAATGCTCTCAATGATTAATGTGGAGCCCACATTCCACAGAGATGTATCTATCACTCAAACTAAAGATGATGAGTACCTAAATTTTAAATAAGCCATTGAAAGTGGTCATCGTACCAATATTCGATTTTATAAAGGTGCCATCTATCAAGGGAATCACTTATGGATCCCTAAGTCCATGCAACAAGAGGTACTAGTTGAAGGTCATAATTTAGGATACCAAGTTCATCCGGGGAGTTCAAAAATAAACCAAGACCTGAAATAATCCTTCTGGGGGCCAGGGATGAAGAAAAGTGTAGCCGAGTTCGTCGCAAAGTGCCACGCTTGCAATTTAGTCAAGGTAGAGCATCAAAGACCTGGTGGTCTGCTTCACCCACTTAAAATTCCTGAATGGAAATGGCTAGATATATTGATGGATTTTGTGATGGGATTGCCTCGTGCAAGATCTGGAGCTGATGCTATTTGGGTCACAGTTGACCGATTGACTAAGTCTGCTCATTTCATTCTAGTTCGGTAGATAGATTCAGTTGAGAAACTTACAAAACTCTACATTATAGAGATAATTAGGCTCCATGGGATTCCCAAGATAATTGTATCTAATAGAGATAGTCGATTCACCTCCAAGTTTTAGCAAGCCGTGCATCAAGATCTAGGCACAACTTTAGCAATGAGTACAACCTTTCATCCACAGACAGATAGTCAGACAGAGTGAGTAAATCAAGTTCTCGAAGACCTACTCAAATTGTGTATACTTGACTTTGCTGGATCTTGAGAAGATCACTTTTCATTGGTAGAGTTTGCCTACAATAATAGTTTTCAAGCCAGTATAAAAATGGCTCTATATGAAGCCCTGTACAGTAGAAAGTGTAGTACCCCATTGGCATGGTCAAAAATAAGCAGTGTTCAGCTGTATGGATTTGAATTAGTAAAAGAGATTAATAAGAAAGTCCAATTAATTCAACACTAAATTTGTGCAGTTCAGGACCGCCAGAGTAAATACCACGACCTTCACCACCATCCTCTGGAGTTTAATATAGGAGACTTCGCATACCTAAAAGTCAGTCCAATGAAAGGAGTCTCCAGATTTGACATAACAGGGAAACTTAGTCCCAACTATGTTGGTCTTTTCGAAGTAGCAGCCAAAATATATTCTTCTGCCTACAAACTCAATCTTCCAGATAACTTTGCCGCAGTTCATAATGTATTTCATGTGTCATCATTAAGGAAGTGCCTCAGCGATCCATCTCACCTCATGCAGTTCACAGAAATTTAAATCCAACCTGATCTATTATATGCCGAGGTGCCAATTCGAATTTTGGCCCATGATCGTAAGAAACTTAGGAGCCGTGCTATCAATATGATCAAAGTCCAGTGGAAGAATCGTTCTTGCAATGAAGCCACTTGGGAGAAGGAGTCAGATATGCGAGCTAAGTATCCTAGACTCTTTGAGAATCCAGGTATTCTTCCCCAGCATTCTAAGCTTTCAAATTCAATTCATGTTCTTATTGTTGCCTTCTTCTTTTCACTTGAGTGATGTCGAATACGCTATCGTTCTTAAGTGGGGGATCCTGTAACAACTCAATTTGTTATCTTAGTTAATTAGGGCTAATCTTAGTCTTAATCTGTTGATTAAGTCATTAGGAGTCAACCTCCAAAACCCAGTCCAAATCAGGAGTCAAAAAGATAGAATCCTGATTTCTAGAAAAAAATCCAGAAATCCTAAAATTTGACTTGCCTAAAACAACCTCAGATAGAAAAACAGAATTCGCCATTGCGCTCATTGCCCCCAAATTAGCCAGGGGTGATGTTTTCGTGACAATCAGAAGTCGTCAAAATTTTAACGAGTATTTTAATAATATTTAAATACCCTGAAAATTAGAAAAATAAAACACTCATCGAATCAAAATTTCGACATCGCCGTTCCGTTCATCGCCCCTTAATTAGCTAGGGGAGAGTATTTGGAAATTTTTCGGGAGCTAATTAATTAATTGGAATTGATTATAACTAAATAGAATTAATTATAACTAAATAGAATTAATTATAACTAATTAGAATTAATAATAATTATTTAAATTATTTAAATAAAATTATTATTTTATTCCACGCGTCGTTAACTGCCTCACGCCGTCCATCCCCAAAAGAGCCGCGCTGTTTGAATCCAACGTCAGATCGGGACCGTTCGATCAGCCGATCGAACACCCCTCGCCTGTCGTCCCTGTGCCCGATCGCAAGCGAGCGCATGGCACTCCGCCATGGCCCACGTCCAACACGTGCGTGCGACTGCCTTAGGAAGCTCCGCCGAGCTCCATTAACTCCTCCAGCGGTAGCCGCGACCTTCCCTTACGCGCTGAGGGCTGTATTCAACCCTAAGGCCGAGGATCGACCACCCCCCCCCCCTTCCTGCTTCCAGCCATCGCATTTTAGGTACCCACCTCTCCTAAAGCCTCTTTTCTATCTATTGCTCTATCAATGCGTGCAATACTATGTTAGGATGGTTTTGGTGGTATTGGTGTTGTATCTAGCGGGTGAGCAAAATTAGGGCGTTTAGTTTTCCGTAGGGTAGACCCTAGGGCTCGAGTTATCCCGAAGTCCAGGAAGCCCCGGCATTCGTCGCACCTACGGTTGGGAAGGGCTCGTCAAGCGCTTCCCGCGGTATGCGGTTCGAGGTCCTCCATCGCCGGGACAGCCGTCAAGGAGGAGCCCTAATTCCTCCTGTGTCTCGGGTTCGCGCCGCAGGGAAGATGCCAAGCTTTCGTGGCGTGCTGACGCGGAGTAGGTAGGGACCACCATTCCAGCAGGCGCCGCGGGGCAGGCTTCCGAGATCGCCGCGTGGCGTGTGGACCCAGGCTGTCGCTCGGTCGGTGAGCGGGGCCCGCATGCGTCCGCGGGTCGCCATCAACGGATAGGGGGGCCCCGCCGCGTCCTCTGCCGCCTTTCGGAGTGCGTGCTTGGCAGGGTGGGACCCACCTCCTCTGGCACGCCCAGTCAGAAGGCCCCACGTGGCCTTGGTGGGTCCCACCGCCATTAAACCTGCAGAAAATCGTTATTAGTATATATATATATATATATATATTATAAGTATATATAGATATTTAATATGCAATCAGAACTTATTTAAGTATGTTTAAGTTATATATATGTACCATTAAATTAATTTTGTTAATAGATTAATTGTATGAAATTAGTTAAATTAAATTTTTAATAGTAATTAATTAATTAGATCAATAATTTTGATTAAGTTAATTATAATTGTTATATAATTAATTAATAGTGAAATTAATTTAATTAATTATTAACATTAGTAGACTAATTTAAAGAATTTAGATAGTTGAATTAAGTTAAACAGTAGATCAATAGATTAATGATTAATTAGATTTAGGTAATTAGTTAGGTTAATTAATTTTTGATTAATTATAAAATTAATTAATTTACATTAACAAAGTTAATTTGCAACAATGTATTAGTGATTTAATTAAATTATAGTATGTAATTAATGATATCAATTAATTATTTAAACAGTAATTAATTGAATAATATTTCTTTTATTAAAAATAGTGAGGTTAAATTAACTTAGTTTAAACAATAATTAATAATTGACAAATAAATAAATTTTGATTAAATAATAAAGTTAATTAATTTTCAGAATTTATTAACATCAGTAAAAATTAATTAATAATTAAATGAACAGTGATTTAATTTGAATTAAATAGATGAATAGTAATAATTTATTTAATTTGAATTATTTAAATAAAATTTTAAAGTCTAATAACTTTTTGTAAGATGATCCAAACATAGTTAATATAGATCTCATTTTACTCAGAAAAATAAAATGAATAACATGGCGTAATGCAAAAATTAGTTTTGTGGTACGTATAATGTAGTGACATTTTAAGACCTAATTAAACTCTCACAACTTTCAACCGAGTTGTTCAAACATAGGCAATATGGGTCTTAAAATACTCATGAGAATAGCCCCAACAGTATAGAAGTTATAGTTTTCCCATTTGGAGCTTAATTGGAAAAACAACATTTAGTATCCTACCATAAAAATGACCAAAATGCCCCTAAACTTCAATTGACTTTAACTTGGTCAATTCAACTCCAAATTTAGAAATTCAAAGTGCTAACTAGCTTAGAATTTCAATGTCATCAATAATCCGAAATAAAATTTAGGATTTGAACCCTATGATATTAAAAAATGACCAAAATACTATTAATCTTAGTGAGGTCATAACTTGACCATTTGAAGTCCAAATTGGGTCTACTCTCTGTCAATACACTTAGTATATTATAAGAAAGCTATAGAAACTGAGAAAAATTTAGTTTTTGTCACCTGTTGACTGACCTAAAATTACCAAATTGCCCTTGAAATTGAAATAGTATAACTTAGCCATTTGACCTCAGAATGCATTATTCTTGGACTCTATGAAATCCTTGAACAATAATCAACAGTAAACTCTACAAAAATTTAGATTTTAATAGGAGTAAATTACAAAAATTCCCCATAGGTTAAAAACTTTAGTTTGGACCTATATGATCAATTTCTTATCCAAATTGAGCATACTTACTGTCTATCTTCATGTTAGACAGTAAGTAATCATTTGGCAATAACAAATTCCAATTTGGAGCTCTAAATCAAAAAGTTACTTTTTAGACTTTAAAGTAGGGGGCAAAATGGCCAAAATTTAGGTTAAGTATCTTTAAACCCTAAATTTTTCTTCTAAGTCACTAAAACTATTATTAGAACTATAATAGAATCATTCTAAGTTATAAAATCAACTGTTAGGTCAAATTTTTAAAATTTCTAAAATTTGCTCTAAGTTTTTTTCTTAGGTCCTTTCATCTCAAATTAGGACTACTCCTGATATTAGGATTAGATCATAGGTTAGATTTTATTCATTGAAAAATAAGGTTTTTTAATGAATAAATCCTTGGTTTTATTAGTTTCTAAACTTTTACAACTTTTTCTAATTATTTTATCTTTTAACCTTAGATTCAGGATAGAAGATTCATCCTATTAAGTTTGATTTACTTGAAATAATTTGCCTTAACCAATAGATCACTTTTAGAATGAAACCTAGATCTTTTGTCTTATTCTTTTTGAATTATGTGGTTAAGCCAAATCTCACGATGTTTAATCCGTAATTTATAGTTTAGTAGGTGTTGATCAGATCTTAGATAGAGTGCCAAAATTCATCAAATTATGATGTTGTAATTTATTAATTTAAACTTGTAGTCGTACTTGATTGAATTAGATTAGAACCTGATTAGTTCTAATCCTTTTAACTTGTAAGGCTGTACTTCTAAGTTACACTCGATAGTAGGAATTGGAGATCCTGAACTTGTGTAACTTAGAATAGTTAGAATAGTTTAATTAGACAGCAATAGTGTCACCATGTATAGAAAAGTCCCTTGCTTACTTGATGTATTTTGTTGCTACACATTCCTTATTTTTGTGCTTAATCCCTTGGATATATCATATGAGAAAACTTTGTACCTGAAATGAAAATTTAGAATAATTAAGATAACAGTTGCCTTTGGGCTCAGTATATTTTAGTAGATTTGGGTGCACATTTACCCTAATGGACAGGGGTAAAGAGTAATAAAGATGCTTAACATTACTCATTCAGGAGTGTGTGTTAAGCTTGGAACCCGTATAGTCTTGCAGATGTGCTTGACTCCTCAGCTATTTTTGAATGTGTCCATAGAAACAAAAGTAATTTAACTAAGAGATTTTGCATTTATATTTACTGCCTCCTCAGTTTTGCTGCTAGTTCTGTCCACCCTAGCCCAGAAAGGCTATGGGAATTTATATCTGCCCAAGCCCAGAAGGCTTTGGGGATTTCACCGGCCCGATGACCAACTTTCTGATATGGTAGTCTTTACATACCTATTTCAGTTTTAGCTTACTGTGTATTATATTTTGATGCATATTTTAGTCAGCTGTGTTTCTTTAATTACCTGCTCATTTATACATATTTATAGGATGCTAGACTTTACTGCTTACTATATGTACCATTTTTAGATTTCTGCCTTTAATTAGCATATGCCATATGATCATCAGCATATTTAGGATTAGACTTTACTTTTAGTACTCTTACTTACTGCACTATATATATATATATATATATATATATATATATATATATCTATTCTTTACTTAGTTGTTGAGGTGAGCTTTTGCCTTATTTATTATTTAATTATAAATGATATATTTATAACTTGTCCTGTTCTTTATACGCTTACTGCTCTTACTACTTTCAGTTTACCTTTTTATGTGCTTAAGTTAAAGTGGTGATATTAATAACTCATTTAATATATTTAGCCTAAAATGTACTTAGATAATTATATAATAAGATTTTCTTTTATTGGCTGGGGACCTAGCATTATGAAACTGATAATGTCAGATTCAGATAGATTTGAGGAGATGGGTGCTGAAAAAGGGGTGCCTTATTTAAAGGAGGAGCTTCAGCCAGGAGAGCTAGATATTGTCTAGTTCCTTTTAGCTATTGTGAGGATGAGAGATATATTTTCAGTCTTTAAAACTATTTATTTGCATGTTGTAATAATACAGGTACTGTGACTGTGATTACTTTTTTGCATTTTATTATTTGTTGAGCTATAGTATTATTTAATATGTGATGCATTGCGGATGGATGTGGCATTTATTTCATTTTGCTTCCACAATCTGTATGTATGTCTTATTTAGTGACTGATCTCTATTATTTATTGTGTGCACATTCTCCCCTTGGCAGTGGATTGTGGATCTCACTTAATCCAATGTCGAGTGAGGGATTTGCACTAGTGACACTCTGCTCCTTAGCCTAATCATTACAGGCTTGGGGAGCGAGGTGCCACATTGAGTCACCTTAATGAAATGTCCTTGTAACAACCCAAAGGTTGTTACCTGTCAATTAGTGCTCTAATTGACTCTAAATCTCTTTTATTATTTACTCTTACAATAAAGTTAAAAGTCTCCACCTCAAAATTCGTGCGAATTAGAGATCGTTTGTCGATTTCCAGCGTTTCCTGGTTTTCAAATAATTCTGAAGATACCTAAATTATTTAAACATTATAATTAAAAATGGAATCCACCATTGGACTCAATAACTTCAAATTAGCTAAGAAAATTATTCTAGGAATTTTTAGAAATCGTTGATTTTCCCGGATTTTCTGCTGAATATCGATCGCTTAATAATTTTCGTTAAAATTTGGATTCCGATTTAAGTCAAATAAAAATGTAATAAAAATATCCTCTTAAAATGCCTATTGAAAAGATCCTATTGCAAAAATTTGGGCACGTTTGGGATCCCGGATTGTCCTGAATAAATTCATGAAGTTTAAAATTTAAAGGCTAATAATATAAAAAATATAAATTGGAATTTGGAAATTTTTGTATATCTAAGTCAAGCATCATATGGGGATGCTATGTTTCAAGTTTCGTTAATTTTCGAGTTTCCGATTTATCATAATTAATTTTCCAAGTTTTTCACTTAAAAGTCAATATAAAATAAAGTACTTGTCCAAATTCAATAATTTTTAAATGCGGGCATTTGTCTCGTCGAGACGGTCGTTTCGATACTAGGTTTGTAATTTTTAAAGCTCAAATGACTCCAGATCTTGGCTCAGAAATTTCAACCGTTTGTTTTAATCCAACGACTAATATAAGATCATAGATTTACTTATATAATCATATCTAACCTAATTTATCCTTATCAAATTCTCTATACAGCCGAAAATCCTTCCTCCTCACGTGATAAGAGCCGAGCCCCCTCATCCCTACGCGTGGATCGCGCCGCTCTTCTCTCCAATGGGAAGACTCGCACCCATGCCGATCCCTCTACTTATCAACTCGTTCTCATTCTCTCGGCAAGGAGGATCGTCCGAAGGTAAGGCAGCGAAGAAGACAGCAAATCACCTCTTCAAGCTGATCTTGCTTCTCCGTTCGGCGCAGCCTTCCTAGCCGAGTCCTCCATCTTCGCCGAGCCTCCATTCATCCGGATGCTTCTTCTAGCCGAAACTTCTCCACTCGCCGAAACCATCTCCGATTCGTCAAGCCTCTTCTAGCCGAGTGAAGAAGCAAGGTACTTTCGATATGATTAATACCTCATGCATAAAATTTCTTCTACAATATAGGAGTATCATTCCTTTTGATTACATTAGATTCAAGCACCTCTTTTAGTCGCAAGGAATAAGGTACCTCCATCACGATTCATACCTTGTTACATATATCCTCTTTGAGGATTTAAATGGCTGAATTAATTTCTCCATTTATGATGCTTTGAATTTTTCTTGCGAATCAATACTTAGATTAATATAGTATATCTAAGATATCAAATGAGTTTCATTAGGGTATCGATTTAAAGCTAAATGATGGTTATTATTGAATATGAAATTATGAGTTAGATCAAATCCGCTAAGTTTGAATTTAAAATTTATTCCATCAATCTATGCATTTTTTTTTATTATTAGAAAGCCAATTAAAACCCAGTTTTAATTAGCAAATTTTCATCCCCTTATAAAAGAGCCGGTCATGCAGCTGCTCAATAATATACAGCTATTATAATTTCCAAGAGATCTCACCTAAAGTTTACAAAAGAAAGAAAGAAGCATCGATTGTAGATAAATGTTCAAGCCATTCTTAATGCATGCCATAGCGAGATAAGCAAAGGAAAATGATGTCAATTGAATTATATTAGAATCAAATGCTGTCATTTATTCTTTAAGCTTAAATGCTATTATATCTTTTAAAAGAAATTATTCTACCTCTCCTTCCATTCCGTAAAGAAAAGAGCATCTTGTATATGCTGCTCATCTTGATTTCATTTCTTTTTCTTTATCTCACTATGAATGCAATTTGTTTTTATGAAGAAAAAAAGAAATGTACGTGTGTATACTTCAATTCATTAAGAACCTAGTTATTATTTAGTATATTAACTTTATTAAGCATAGAACTTTATCCTTAACAAAGGTTGAATGTTTCTTTTATATTTAATGCTGGCATATCTATGAAGGCAAAAGTGGCTCCCTTCTCCAATGATGGTTGGAGACTCAGTTTCTCAAAATTTTCTTATTTGAGAAATATTTACTGGTTATTATGATTGTCGGCACGCTCCACCAAAACTTATTACAGCAACAAAAGTCGCTATGAACAAATGCAACTTTTCTTGTCCAATGATTAAGGAAACAAACGAACAAAACAAATAAAGTAATAATAAGCTTGAATTTCTAAGCTAGGGTCCTGCTCAACCTAAGCTCAAGCTCAATTCAAGTAAGCTTAATATTGATCGAGATTGGTTTTTGTAAAGTTATGGTTGATTTAAACTTATATTGAGGTTAGCTCGCAAATGGCTCATGAATACTACTAACAAGTAGTCTTTTAGAAAATGAGTCAACCATATTAAGCCATAAAAGCAATGGCCATTATTAAACCAGAATCTAGATTCTAAATGAGTAATACTTGAATAAGCCTTAAATGATACTTTATTATACGCTGAAAATAAATGACTGATTTTGTTTATGTTATTGGGGGTTGGGGTTTATTTATGATGTTGTATAACTTTATCTATCATCACTTGCACGCATTAGTTTACTTTATGCATACTTCTAGAGATAATTTTCTAATTAACATACTAACTTTCTTTATGGACTTATGGTTGATAGAAGTCTTCATGTCATACAATATCAACTTTATTAAGATAACCTTGTTATTCTTTATGCATTTTTCTTCTACTGTCAAAATATACTTGTCTTGGCAACCATTATGTAATTACCATACTTATTTTCAGAAAATGTAAGGACTTGCATCGTAAATTAAATAGTTCATATGAACGCATGTTCGTTGTTAAATTACCTCATATTAACATTGGAATTGAATTTAGAATACTTCTTTCTAATATTTATGTCACCTAAAGTGAGTTAAGATGCTTGATGTCTCTTTCACCTTGTTGGGCGAAATAAAATCTGCTCTTAACCAAAGGTTGAGCAAGTAATAAAGTATGTTGATAATTATTCTGAAAATTTTATTGTGAAGGCTGAATGATAATAGGGCTTTTCCCACATCTTTCTTACCCAAATTAAAGATAACTATACCTTACATGCTGGATATGTGTTGCGGTAAATTACTATAATAAATTAAAAATGCTGTCATCTCCTTAATAATATCATATGTTTCCCTTATATATCAATCGATTTAGCTTTCTTTTAACTGCATTATTGATGAAATATGATTGGTTGTGATATTAATATTTAAATACTGTTTGGTTTGATAGGATTAATAAGGAAGCATGTTATTTTGCTGGTAGAGTGATTTCGATAATAGGCCATGTTTGGTCCAGAATTAATTTAACAAAAATGTCAATGATATTCATAAGTATTATATTTGATCCACTGCCATTTATGTTATGTTACAAATAAGTTGAAATTATTCCCCAACCATGAGATGTAAATATGATTGAAGAACCATTCCAAAAGTGATGGTCTATGAAATGTAAAAATATATTTATTTTCGTATGCTTTCTAATTTATAGATATTCGAGCACTATGTAAATTTGGAGTTTCATGTGAAGATGAGATGTTTAAGCTAATAGCATGAGTAAATTGAATAGAAAATTGCATGACATGTGTTGAGCTTGAATTCTTATGTTTCATTTATTCCTTATGGGTCTATTGCTGCCATCAATCATGTATAAGTCAAATGCTTCTATCATTTCTATTATAAGATCCAAATGCTACTAATAGATTGTATGAGAATCAATGTTGTTATTCATATATAGAATCATATGTTACAACCAATTGTATAAGAAAGTATGTGCTACTATCAATTATGTGTAAGGACATATGTTGCCATCAATTGCATAAGAGAATGAATGCTGCTATTTAAATTCAATTTGAATGAAATGATATTATAAGTCAAAAGCTGCCATCATTTATATTAGAAAATTCAAATTGCTGCAATTATAAATCAAATTGTTGTCATGTATTTCATTATGAGTCAAATGCTATCATTCATTTATACAAGTTGCTGCCATTCATGTTACATAAATGCTGTTATCTACTTAATAGAATTCAAATGCTTTTATATTCCTTGTAATATAAAGATAGTTGTTGTCATGAATCACATATTGTTACTTATAGAATTATCTCAAAAGAATTCAGATACTATTTTATTGCTGTCATATATATAAATAGAACCATATGCTGCCTTTAAACTCATATGAGAATCAAATAAACAAAAGCTATCATTAAGGGGTCTCAATGCTGCTATGAATCTATATTAAAAATCTAAATGCTGTCATTAAAATCTCTTGTTGTCAATGCTGCCTACTACTGCCATCTTTGTATATAAAGTTATAAATCATTAATGCTGTATTTTTCTATTTGCTGAATTTCATATTGGCATCTATGAACTAATGCTGTAATTTATAATTGCTGATTCACATATTAGTATTTTCATAAATGCTAACTTTAATGATGATTCTTTGCAGGTTAAGTTGTGAGATTAATACAGGAATGCTAAAATTAAATATTATTTGCAAAATATCACATAAAGCCGACTTATAAATTACTAATTGTATTTCTACATATTTTTTTATTAAATGTTTTATATAGGATGTATAAACTGCTTAGTTTAGTTTTATATAATTGTAGAACTGGAAATGAGCAATCCTATAAAAAGGATTGAACTCTACTGTAGAACTGGAAATGAGCAATCCTATAAAAGGGATTGAACTCTACTTTAGAACTGGAGATAGTCAATAAAAATTGACTTATATTAATTGTGAAAAATTGAAAATTTGTACAAAAATAAAGGAGACTCTGCCGAAATTTCCAAGAACTTTAAGACTTAAAATATTTTAAAGTTTTAGTATTCAAATCGATATATGCATTTCAAATGGTTCACTTTTAAACTTTAGTTTCTTTCCTTTTTAAGATTTGGATAAGTATTTCTTTTATTTAAATTATCTTTCTAAATTCAAAATTATATAAGAATGAACTTACATTCATTCTGCTTCTATTTAGAATTGACTTAAGATCTGATATCTTTAAGTCAATGAGGAGTTTAATTAACTCCAATTATAGAGTAAATCATTAAACATTTAGATAACAAAAAGATATCACATACATTTACAATTTTTGTAATCTATTGAAAGCTTGCCTAGCTTTGAGCCTCTTTCCTTGAACATTCATTCAAGAATATTGTGCATAAATAAAGATTTTTCTTAAAATTTTAAGGGGGAATGCCTTATGGCAATTTGAGTACAAAAGAAAGCGCTTTTATTAGAACTTCACATTTTAGGGAGGGTAAATGTGAATGTTCATCTTCCCCACTATATCTGGTTAAGAAGACGTGCTTAACTCCCCGCCCATTCTGTTGTGTACTCCTACAGAATGAGGTAGTTTCTAAATGTAACTTTTAACTTAAAATATAAGAGATTTTCTTATAAATTGAAAAATCTCTTCATAACTGTTTAGTTATGCTTTCGTATCATAGTCTTAGACTATGATTATCTTAGATTGGGAATCTAAGATATTTCCTCATTTCCTTTAGCTTTACACTCTCTATTTTCAGTATTGTGTATTGCTTATTTCAGTTTAATTTAAATACAGTGTATGTTGTTTAACTTCAATTAATGCTTCACTGTATGTCAATTGCTTACTTAGCATTAAATTTCATTTGATCATATATTGCTTTCATTTTATGCACATAACAGTTTCTAGCATTTAAAATGCTTTCCTTAACCAACTTTCAGTAATAGGCTAGAGTTTTATTAAAAGTGAGTATTTTTACTCAACTTATTTCATACTATTTTCCTTACAGTTATGCTTACTTCACTTTCCCATACTTTACAGCTTTTATAGCACCACTGCTTACTTTAATTTGTAAATCATAAATTGTGATATCTTATTAAATCTAAAAATATAGCCAATTTTAAAATATACTTAGACTGTTTAGTCTAACTACACTTTTCTTTTTCTTGGCTTTGCCCTATCATATTTAAATACTAAAATATGATAGATCAAAAGCCCCTTTTTTTTTTCAGGTGATGCAGGTCCAAATAGTTGAAGGACTTATAAATAATTCTGCTTCCGCTTAGTCATATATAGTTCACTTATATTTTCTTTTATTTGTCATATATATTAAAAAGCCTTGTAATAATTAGATTACTTAAGTTACTTTTGCTTATATTTACTAATCTGTATTGTATCTTCTATAAACTGCTTGAGATGAATGAGTAGATTGCCTATTTTATAAATGCTTGTATTATTGCATTTATATGTGTCTTCCTTTTCATTCATTTTTAACTTAACAAATGCTCAAAAAGTGATTTGGCCACTTAGCATTAACACTTGATTGATTTTTTTCTAGTCAAGTGTTGGGTGCTAAGGTAACACCCCAATATTTGGATTAATCTTCTATCCAATTATTGGGTCCGTTACAGTCCTGTTCAAGGGCATTGCCCATGTGTGTGCTCCAATGACTCAGAGATATTTGTATCTCTAGCATCATTTATAAGCAGCTCTGGAACGCCTTGAAAGGGTCCTGCACTGCGCTAGGCATTTGGGTCATTAATCTCGGGCATCTGTCTGACCCAGGGGGTTAAGATCTTTTCCTCTAACATCGTTATCCCTTCTAGTGCCCTTCTTGAACTAACAAATTTAAATGCCCACTCCCAAGTGCGGAAGCAGGTTAGGAAGAGGAGGGGAGAAGGAGGAGAAGCTTCAACTTCCATCGGCCGCTCTTACTCAGAAAAATTGTTGGGGTGGATTTACGCTCAACAAACTGTTTTGGGTAGGGCTATGGCCACCGACATGCAGTTTTGTAAGAAGGAAATCACTCGATAGCGGGAGTTCCAATTGAAATTCCATGAAGATCTTGGAATGATGTTTCAAGATTGGAGCTTGCATGGAGGGTCGGATGGCTCCTTGCTTCCACAACCACTTGTCGGTGACCCTATCCCGGACACCTGTTGGCCGTGTGACTATTCTTACTAGGAGATGGATGAGGAGGAGGTGGAAGAAAGCAAGGAGGATGACTAAATTTGGTTGTATCTTTTCTTATTTGCATTTTTAATTTTTGTACTTTTCTTTTGTGTGTTTTAATTTTTGTTTAAGGAAATAAATCAAGAATTATCATAGTTCCAAATTCTTTCTATGATTGCAAATGATATTTTTTTTTCTGAATTCTTCAAGATATTGAAAGTTACAAAAATATCAATATAGAAATTGATTTTCAACCAAAGTTTCCTTATTAAAAAAATGACTAAACTCATTGACACCATTAAATTCTCTAAACAATGGAATGATTTCAAGTTGAATTTAGTCTCCAAAAATTTAAATCAATGTTAAGGACTAAGTGTTGGGGAAGGCTTAGAAATCAAAACTAGTAATGAATATTGAGTGAGCAAAAAAGTGTGCTAGGCTCCTGTAGGACTTTATGTTCACAAAGAGTTGGAAGCGGGATGAAGAAAAATATTTATCCTTAAAGGGTAAAAAAAAAAGAAAGCAAAAGCAGGGATGAAGAAAAATATTTCTCCCTAGAAATATTTTTTTGAAATATGATGATGAAAAATATCTCTCCTAAAATTTTTAAATATCTTTATAATTCTTAAAAAGGAGCACATATGGCACAAAACTCTTGATTACTCACTACCACCCTAGTTTAGTAATTCTAAGGAGCCTCCCCCATTATCTATGTGGCGACCGAGGATCAAAGTTCGAGAGTCTTTATAGAACAATTCATCTCAAATGTAAACAAATACATTTTTATGTCATTTTGTTAAAATTTATGTTTCCAATTGTATGAATCATTCTTTAGAGACTCTCGAACTTCGGTCCCCGATCGCCACAACCTAGCACCAAACGTTACCAACTTAAAATTGGAGACTGGTTTATCAACCTTTGTTCATGACCAAAGTTAGAAAAATTTAAATGATGCCAAATGTTCTTAACATTTCAGTTAAGCATGATCTTTGAATTGCAATCAAACTCACATTGACATTACTTATAGACTCTCATACCTTAGAAATAAAAAAAAAAATTATTTTTGAGCTTACTCGAGGATAAACATGAGTCTAAGTGTAGGGGTGTGATAAATTTATTATTTATATCCTAAAATAAAGGAAAAAACTCATCCATTTCCTTATTTTAAATAGCCATCTTGATTAAATTCTGCCTATTTTTCAAGAAAAATATAAGCTCAGCAATTTCTAAACAATTCTATAATGTTTCTGCAAATTCTGGAAAAAAATTGCTACATCGCGCCACAACGCGCCACCGCTACTTGCACACAGAAGACTCTTAACAAGGACATTATTGAATTCTGGAGCATTATCGCTACGGCGTGCCACAGCACACCCTAGCGCACTATAGCGGGTGAGTTTGGGAAACTCAATCGCTATAGTGCGCTGCAGCGATAGAGCTTGCGAAACTCAACCGCTACAGCACGCCACATTGAGAGAGTTTGTAGAACTCAATCGTTACAGCGTGCTGTAGCGGGAGAGCTTGCGAAGCTCAACTGCTACAGCGCTCCACTGTGAGAGAGCTTGCGGAACTCAATCGCTACAGCACGCCACAGTGGGAGAGCTTGTGAAACTCAATAGCTGCAGCGCGCCATAGCGGTAGAGCTTGTCGAACTCAATTGCTACAGCGCACTGCCGCAGAAGAGTTTACGAAACTCAATCGCTACAGCACTGCAGCGGGCAGGTTTCATTACTTAAATCCGCCATAGTGCGTTATAGCAAATGAGTTGCGAGACTCGATCGCTACAGTGCGCTATAGTGGCGCACCAAATTTATGTCTGTTCAGGGCATTTATTTTAGCTGGGACAAGAGCCCCAACCTGCTCCTTGTCTCCCAGCCATTATTTCTTCTGCAGCAGAATAGTTCTTAAAAGGAAAAATGAATTTTTGAAGTGATGTGGAGATTAAAGAATGGAAAAGAGATTATCTTATCATGCCTCAAGTGGGATAGGCAATCATTGCGATAGAAATTTGGAGGGAAGGTGCAAAATATGAAGGGCAAGGAAGAGGATTGACCCCTCTATAAATGTAGCTCTTATTCACTTAAGAAGGGTGCCCAATTTTCATCTAACAAGTTGAGTTTTTAGGAGGCTGCATAGAGAAAGAAGGACACCTCTCCAAGGGAAGTGGAAAGAACCATTGCTAGAGGAGAAAGAACCAGAGGCTACACTAGGGAGCTAAAGGAAAGGAGAAGAGGAAGAAAAAGAGAAATCTGAAGAACCCCATTAAGGGCTATTCCTAGTAAACTCTAATCTTGCTTTTACTTTTCTTTTAGTGGATCATGAAAAGATCTTCATCCTTGTATGTTTTTCTTCTTTTCTCCCCTGTAATGGAAGGCTAAACTCACTTAGGGAGGGTTGGGCTAAGCCCATTGTAAAATATAAAGGACTCAATGAATGATGTATAACTTCCTCAAGCATTGATCTAAAGAAAATATATTTTTGAATGACTAAATGAAATCATCTTAAGAACAAGTTGTGTAATAAATGAAAATCTTATGTTATGAAAATATAACTATAAATACTAATAAACAAAATGAAGGTCTTGTGCTCCATGGCTCATTGCTTAGTTAAGAGCGAGATATGTGTGAAAGAGGAGCTTATAATTAAGGGAGAAGTTCTTGAGCCTTTTTGCACCGTATTTTATGCTCAACTAAGGAGTCAAAGCGTGTGAGATAAAACCCACTAATTGAAGCTCCGTTGCTCAGCATATATGAAAGGAGGGAGTAGATTCTTTGGGAGCTCATGAATGATGTGACATAGTTCATAAAGCCCAATGAAATCACTTTCTTATCTGAACTTTGCATGATGCACGAGATGCCCATTAGTGGAATCAAAGCTCTTAAGATCGGCTAATTAAAACTGTAAAATTTGGCAACCTAGATGTAGGAAAACTAAAGTGCTCTTCTTGCGATCTCATGGGAATCTTTGTGAAGAAATCGAACCCTTGTGTGTTCATCTCTCACACAAGATTTACACTTGAAGGATTTAGAGGATAACTCTAAGGAATATAATGTACACTTGATTAATAAGCTTAACAAAAAAGAATGAAATGTGCTTGAGAAGTAATACAACTTGAGGCCCCCATCATTTCACATGGAATAAGCCCAACTCTTCTCTCTCCTTTAAATAGTTTCTTAGATCTGAATTATTGCCTGGACATCAGAACCAAATCAAACTGAATCTGTATCATTTAAATATTATTGAAATTAGATATACCTTAGTAACAAAACACTCCACTCCCTGAGAATGATTAATCTCAAAACTCGCCTTCCAAATTATTACTTCAGACCAGCAATTTCATGAGCTTTTAATAATGGGAACAATCTTAATCATCACCATTCAAATTTGAAAGGAGCCTTTAACACCTTTAAGGCAGAAACAATTCAATTCATGAGCCTTTACACCTTGATCAAATTCTGCCTATTTTTCAGGTATAAGTTCAGTAATTTCAGTAATTTTTGGACAATTCTGGAATATTTCTGCAAATTCTGGAAGGAAACTATTGCAGTGTGCCATGGTGCACCACATCTACTTTCCTACAAAAAACTTTTAATAAGGGCATTTCTAAATTTAGGAGCATTTTCGCTACGGCGCGCCACAGCGCGCTACAGCGGGTGCGCTTGTAGAACTCAACCACTATAGCGCGCCACAGCGGTGATGTGGAGATTAAAGAATGAAAAAGTGATTGTCTTATCATGCCTCAAGTAGGAGAGGCACTCATTGCTGCAGAATTTTGGAGGGAAGATGTATAATTTTAAGGACAAGGAAGAGGATTGATCCCTATATAAATGCAGCTCTTCTTTACTTAAGGAGGGTTCCCAATTTTCATCTAAGTAGTTCAGTTTTTAGGGGGCTGCATAGAGGAAGAAGAAGACCTCTCCAAGGAAAGTGGAAAGAACCATTGCTAGAGAAGAAAGATTCGTAGGCTGCACTAGGGAGTTAAAGGAGAGGAGAATAGGAAGAAGAAGAGAGATCTGGAGAACCCCTTTAAGGGCTGTTCCAAGTAAACTCTAATCTTGCTTTTACTTTTTTTTTAGTGGATCATGAAAGGGTCTTCATCCTTGTATGTTATTCTTCTTTTCTCAGCTATAATGGAAGGCTAAACTCCCTTGGGGAGGGTTGGGCTAAGCCTATTGTAAAATGTAAAGGACTAATGAAAGATGTAGAACTTCCTCAAGCATTAATCTAAAGAAAATCTATTTTTGAATGGCTCAATAGAATCATCTCAAGAACAAGTTGTGAACAAATGAATATCGTATGTTATGAAAAATAACTATAAATTCTAATTAAACAAAATAAAAGTATTGTGCTCCATGGCTCATTGCTTAGTTAAGAGCAGGGTATGTGTGAAAGAGGAGCTTAGAACTAAGTGAGAAGTTCTTAAGCCTTCTTGCACGATACTTTACGCTCAACTAAGGAGTTGAAGCGTGTGAGCCAAGACCCATTAATTGAAGCTCTGTTGCTCAGCATACGTGAAAGGAGGGAGTGGATTCTTTGTGAGCTCATGAACGACGTGACATAGTCATGGAGCCCAATGAAATCACTTCCTCATCTGAACTGCGCATGATGTGCGAGAAACTCATTAGTGGAATCAATGCTCTTAAAATCGGCTAATTAAAACTGTCAATTTTGGCAACCTAGATGTAGGAAAACTAAAGTCCTCCTCTTGCGATCTCATGGGAATCTTTGTGCAGAAATTGAACCCTAGAGTGTTCATCTCTCGCACAAGATTTGCACTTGAAGGAATTAGAGGATAACTCTAAGGAATACAATGTGCACTTGATTAATTAGCTTAACAAAATAAATGAAATGTGCTTGAGAAGTAATACAACTTGAGGTCCTCATCATTTAACATGGAGTAAGCCCAACTCTCCTCTCTACTCTAATTAGTTTCTTTATATCTAAATTATTGCTTTGACAACAGGACCAAATCAAGCTGAATTTGTACCATTTAAACATTATTAAAATTAGATATACTATAGTAACAAAACACCCCATTCCCTGAGGACAATAAATCTCAGAACTCACCTTCCAAATTATTACTTCAAACCACGTACACTTGCATGTAAGCGCAGACGTGTATTTCACAGACAGTCACTTAAAGATCGTTGATGTATAAGTTATTTGAGATATTGATTAGCCCCAATCATTAAGTTAGATAATTAAAAGTAGAAAATAATGGATATCACATAGTTTATAATAATTTGATAATCCTTGAAATGCTTCAATGCTTTGAGACTAAATCCTTATAAACATATATTAAGACATTATGCATAAAAAAATAAACATTTAAAACATTCTTCATAGGGGTTAAATATGGTGGATTATTATATAGTTGTTAATAAGCCAAGGCAGGCTGTTGGTGTATTAGAAGACCTCATAATTCTCATGAGGAGAAATGTGTGTGTTTACAGTTGACCCCCACTTATAGATAGTTAAGTAGACGTGCTTGAATCCCCACTTATTTTAAGCCCACAAAATAAAATTATAAGATAAATAAATCGTAAATTACATATCTCACAATCTTATTGATTATGATTGATAGTCTTATGACTATACTTTTTTTTAAATTATTTAGTCTTTATGGCTAAAACTACTTTACTTATTGTAGTATAGCAATTTATTATTCATATTTACATACAGATTGTGTAGTGTAATTTTCATACTTATCACTTACATATTTGCTTACATTGCCTTTTGCTTAGTGTATATACCATTTGAACATATTCATATTTCTCTTATTTAATTAATTAATTAAATGCATATTTCATAAAATGCTTATTTAACCTATTTGATGCAAAAATGAACAAGCTTATCATAACATGTGTTCTTCTTGTTTTATAGTTTTAGACATTGTTTACATTTTTGTTCATTTCCTTGCAAAATACTTTATTTTTATTAATTTGTAAATGGCTAATGTGATATCTACTTAATAAATATAATATCTTTAATTATCCTTAAATTATATTTAGAATTTTTAATGTCTAATCACTTATTTTTCTTTTTGTTGGTGGTAACCTACCGCATTATAAATCAAATACATTAGAACAGGAGCGTGATCAAATATTGAGCCTAAGGAAGAACCTGAGCAGTAGTAGTGTACTTGAAGATCTAAGTTGCTTTCTTTTACTTTATGTGAGGATGAGAGACTTCAACCCATAGATAAACCTTCCTATGATGACTAAAGATGATCTTTCATATTGTATGCCTTACATATTTATGGATGATGAATGTTTATTTGGATGGTTGAGTTTCTTTCAGCCCATAGATACCCTAAAATTAATGGTATTTAATAATGTGTTATAATGCACTAATTCTGTATTAAGTACTACCGTAATACTCACTAATAGGCTAAATTGCCTAATATATTAATGGGGCGTTACTGTTGGTATTAGAGAAGTTTACGGGGAATATAAAGTCAAAAATCTAATAAATATCCATCATTCAATTTATAATGAAAGAATAAGTGAAAGAATCCTCATAAACAACATAATAAAGATCAACTTAACTTAATGCTATAATACATGGCAAGCAAAGGATCCGACCTTGATTACTACACAAGGCTTTTCTATCACTATTAGAGCAATAAACATGAGAATGGATTTCATTTTGGGAGACTCTACTTAGGAGTATCTCCATCTGGAGGTGACATACTTAATAAGATTCTTACATCACCAACCCTTAGAGGAGATCACTTTCCTCAATTAGATAAGGAATTATTACAACGAGTGACTAAATACTTCAATGCTATAGAGTTTCTAGATTCCATTTGTTTTTGAATCCTAGACTAACTCTTTGAAGAGTCAACTAAAGATTGGTGGACTTATGCTTACTAGGATATGATTAGAGAATGTAGGAAGAATCAATATTCTCCTACTTTTTAGGATTTTGAAATAATGTTTATTATTCAATTTTGTAAATAGTATGCATTTTAGTGGTTAAATTGTAACTCTCTGACTTCCTTGTCTTAACCCATGTAATAGTTGATTAATAAAATAATAATCTTGTTATGTCATTAAAATTTCATTTGTTTTTTTGAATGACTCCTGACTTAAACCCCCCATCAACTCATATGAAGGGGATAGTGCCAGCAGTCCATCATCACACTGTGATGAAATGAAAACTCTAATAGAATTAGTAAAGCTCATGGTTGATATGCAGACACAGTAGCTGAAAGAACCAAAAACCCTACAGTTATTCAAGTAAACTCTCATGCTCCATTCTCCTCCTCCATGGATGGTTATCTTTAAGCATTTCTTCGCATGAATCTCGCATCATTTAAAGGATCAGTGGCACCCATAGAAGCCGCAAATTGGCTCAAGGCCATCAAGAAGAATCAAGCAAGTATTAAGTATCTTGAAAGTGAAGTAATTCACTTAACCTTGCATATGTTCTTCAAGGAAGTCAAGTTCTGGTGGAAAAATAAATTAAGAAACCCAATTCTCTAGAAGGGATGTTGAAAGCATATCTTAGGAAGAATTTGAAGAGATATTCAAAAACCAGATTATTCATTTATCTGCACAAACAATACTCGAGGATGAATTAATATAATTAATTAAGAGAAATACATCAGTCCTTTTGTATGAAGTGGAGTTCAGGAGACTCTCAAGGTTTACTACTAATTTGGTAAAATTTGAGGCTGCAAGGTGCAATAGGTTCATTAAAGGGTTAAGTGACCTAATCAATGATCATTTGGTATCTCAACACCATAATGACTTTGCAACTCTTTTAGAAGGAGTAAGGTCAGTTGAACACCATCTCTTACAAAAGGATTAGCGGAAGATATCATACCCCACTCTAGCAAAATTTGAGATATTAAGAAAAAATAGGCCTAACTAGCCTAAAGTGTTCAATCTCACTCAACAACAACATCAAAAAGTAAGACAACCTCAAAAATGCTAAAGACCTCATCCCTATGGAAAATGTTACCATTAGGGTAACAAATATTTTACTTGTGGAAGGGTTGGATATCAAATTTGGGAATGTAATGTTCAATGGACAATCGATTGGATAAAGATTAATCATCTGCATGCTATTCATAATGATGTTCCAATTAAGTATCAAGCACCAGCCTTAGAAATTATGCCTCAACCTGTAGGGGGCTCTAGTTCAGAATCAGCCAAGAGCACCACAGAATGCTCATAGGAATGCTCAAAAGAGTAAAGCAGTTAATCAAACTACAAATCTAACGTGAGTATTTTCTCTAACTCCCATTATTGCTCCTGAGGACAATAATATAATGTCAGGTATGCTTTTAATTCTTTGAGCAATCTTTTTCTTGCATTCTATTTTTTGCATTAGTGTTAATTACCTTAAAATTTTGCCAGGCACACTTTATATATAATCTCGATCATGCAATTCATTATTTGATATGGGCGCAAGTCATTCATCTATTTTTGAAAAGTGTGCACATATTTTGAATCTTCCACAATTTATATTAAGCAAAACATTGCATGTGCAAATGCTGTCTGTAGTTGAAATATCGATCGGTAAATTTTGCCTGTTGAAAATTCCAATTGGTAATCAAAATTTTGAAACCAAACTTAAAATTAGGCATATAACCAATTTGATATAAATCTGGGAATGAATTAACAAAGTGAGCATGACGTTGTGATAAATTATTTTAAGAAAAGGGTTATCATTAGATCTAGGAAGAAGTCTGAAATCTTCATTAGAAGATTAGGTCTAAGTGCTTCATTAATTAATGATGTGAAAGCCCAGAAATTAATTAAATCTGGATATGCAGCCTACTTAGTAATACTTATGGGTGAAACAAGAGATATAAAGCCAATTGAAGATATGAAAGTGGTAAGAGAATTTCAAGATGTATTTTATAATGAATTACCGGGCATACCTCTAATTAGAAAAGTTGAATTCTCAATTGATCTAGTGCTACCTACGCAACCTAAATCAAAAGTGCCTTATCGGATGGCTCCCAAAGAATTGCAATAGCTACCGGAGCAACTAAAAGAGCTGTTGGAGCAAGGTTATATATGACAAAACATGTCCCCATTGAGAGCTCTAGTACTATTTGTTAAAAGACAGTTCAATGCAGATATGTATAGACAATCACAAATAGAATAAAATAATAATTAAAAATAAGTATCATTTCATGAGAATTGATGAATTGTTCGATAAGCTATATGGGACAAAGGTTTTCTCCAAATGAAATTTTTGATCAAGTTATTATCAAATTAGGGTTAAAGATGATGACTTCCCAAAATCTACATTTATGACCCATTATGGGTACTATGAATTCTTTGTCATATCTTCTGGGCTGACTAATGCTCATCTATATTTATGAACCTAATGCAGTGCATCTTAAAACCTTATTTTGATAATTTCATCATTGTATTTATTGAAGATATATTAATCTATTTTAGAACTAAAGCTGACAATGAGAAAAACACTTTCGTACTATTTTAAAGCTACTGCAGAGCAATAGAATTTTTTCTAAATTCTCAAAATGTGAATTTTGGCTAAATTCAGTAGCATTTTTGGGCTATGTCATTGATGCTAGAAGAATAAAAGTTGATCATAAGAAGATCAGCGTTGTTCTGCAGTGAGTGTAACCCAAATATGTAATTTGAATTTTCCTGGGCCTTGTTGGCTATTATAGAAGGTTTGTTCTTGTATTATCTCAAATTGTTCATCTCTAACTTAGCTAACCTAAGAGAATACTCCATTTATCTAAAGCTCAGGCTGTGAAGAGGCCTTCCAGAAGCTTAAGCACTTATTGACATCTACATCAGTTTTAATTTTACCCCAGAAAGAAAAGGGCTTCTGGGTCTATACTGGTGCTTCAAAAGTAGGACTTTGAGGTGTCCTAATATAAGAAGGAAAAGTTATAGCTTTTTCCACAAGATAGTTAAGGCCTAATGAAAAGAACTCCATGTTCATGACCTAGAGATGGCAGTTGTAACCTTTGCTTTAAAACTTTTGATACATTACTTGTATGGGGTGAAGTGCAAAATACTCATCAATTACCAAAGCTTTAAATATATTCTTACTCAAAAAAGAGTTAAACTGTAGGTAGAAAAGGTGGATAGAGTTTATTTGCGACTATGATTTAGAAATTTTCTGTCACCTCGGAATAGCAAGGGTAGTAGCTGATGCCTTAAGTAGAAAAGTAGTATTCTCTTCTATGGTGATTATTAAGTATTTAGTAGAATACTTTGAAAGGATAAATATTGAACCTATTATATTAGATGAATTAAGAGCTTTGTTGGCTAAAAGTAGCACCAAGCCGACTTTAAAAAAAAAATTATGGTAGGTCAAAAGAAGATAAAGATTTTGATAAATTGAAAGTTGATATTGAAAATGGCAAGACATCAGAGTTGCTGATAGTAGATGAATCTATCTATCAAGGAAAAAAAAAAGAGT
This sequence comes from Gastrodia elata, assembly GCA_016760335.1. NCBI lineage: Eukaryota > Viridiplantae > Streptophyta > Magnoliopsida > Asparagales > Orchidaceae > Gastrodia > Gastrodia elata. The sequence goes on along the minus strand of CM028671.1, from coordinate 41,445,364 downwards.
TCCTAATACTCTTCAATTAGAAATTCTTTTTGAGGCAGACAACTCTGGATATACTATTCATCTTAGAAATAGTAAAGTGTACCAGGATCTTAAGATAACCTTTTGGTAGCCAGGTAAGAAAAAGCACATATCAATTTTTGTCTAAATGTTATTCTTGCTACTTAGTGAAACTTGAGCATCAACAACCAGGTAAACTCTTAAAATTTTTAGAAATTCTAAAATGGAAATGGTTAGATATATTTGTGAATTTTGTTATGAGTTTACCTAAAGGAAGTTCAAGGTCAGATGTTATTTGGGTCATCATCAATAGGTTAACAAAATTAGCTCATTTCTTACCTATTCGTCAGACTGATTCAATAAAAAATTTAGCCAGACTCTATATGAAAAAAATTATCCACCTTTATGGCATGCCTAATTCAATCATTTCAAATTGAGACAATAGATTTACTTCTCACTTTTGGCAAGAAGTTCAACAAGATCTAATAACTAACTTATCCTTAAGCATAACTTTCCATTCTTAGACTGATGCTCAGATGAAAAGAGTGAATCAAAAACTTGAAGATCTGTTGTGTTTATGCGTGTTGGACTTTGGTGGCTACTGAGAAGAGTACTTATCTTTAATTGAATTCTCCTACAGTAATAATTTCCAAACCAGCATTGGTATGGCACCTTATGAAGCGCTATATGGCAGAAGGTGTAATAATCCATTAGTCTGGACAAAAGTAGGAGATGTTTAATTATTTAAATTTAAATTAATTAAAGAGGCAAATAAAAAGGTTCAACTAATTAAATTAACGATGTCGGAAGCTCTAGACAGATAGAAAAAGTATTATGATATTCTCCATCATCCTCTTGAATATCAAATTGGAGATAAAGTTTATCTTAAAGTGAGCCTAATGAGAGAAACCTAGTGATTTGGTATTACTGTAAAAGTAACTTCAAGATTTGTGAGACCATTTGAAGTAATTGCTAAAGTTAGGGCATCAGCATATCATCTGAAATTACCCAAAAATTTTGAAGTTGTTCATAACATCTTTTACATATCATCTTTGAGGAAGTGCTTACTAGATTCAAATTAGCAAATCCAAATTTCAGAAATAGATTTGCAGCCAAACTTGACCTTTGTGGTTAAGCCTATCAACATTATGGGAAAATTCCTCAAGCAATTGAGGGACCACATTATTCCTATAGTTAAAGTTTAATGGCAGTATCAAATAGCTAGTGAAGCCACATGGGAAAAGAAAGATGATATGCTAAAGAAATTTCCAAGACTTTTTTCCTAATAAGGTAATTTATAATCTCTATTTTTTTTTCTACTACTTATTATATTTTTAATTAAATTCATTAGGGTGTCGAAGACGACATCTCTTTTAAGTGGGGAAGTTTGTAACAACCTAAAGTTGTTAAATCATAATTTATTAGTTCAATCAATTTGTAATCATCTCCATTAGTCTCCAAAGAGTGTTTAAATGAAAGCCTGAAATTTTGGGGTAATTTGGAGCTCATTTGAATATTTGGATTATTTTAATGAATTTAATTATTTAGAGAATTAAGATTATTAAATTGACCTCTAATTAAAAATCCAACATATTTTTGAGTTTCTCACCCCTGAATTAGCTAGTGGTGAATATTTGGAATTTTTTGAAGTTCAATTAATAGCTTAATTCAAATTAATTAATTTGTAGTTAATTAATTAAACAATTTAAATAATTATTTAACGACATGTCATTTTGTTTAATGGGCTGGCCCATTTGATCGAACATTCTCAAGATCAATGTCGTTTGATCAAATGAGCCATCCATATTGGATGGCTGGAGGATTTGCTTTGGTGGAACATACACACGTAGAGCATGGCACGCGATGCATGCATGTGGCAGCCGTAGGCCTCATAACTTGCCTTCCACTGCTTCAAAGCCGTTCCCGACAGACATTATTATCCCATACGAAAACTAAGCTTTGTTGGTATCGATTCAAGACATAATTGGAGCTTAGAATCACTCAGTGCAGCCTCCCAAGCCTTTGAAAGAACAATAGTTGCGGATCAAGGTATCATCAATCCCCAATCTAAGACTTACAAGTGAAATGACTCGAGCCTATAGAACAAATATATTAGATAAATAAATCATAAACTTATAGGGCTCATGTCATTTCATTTGTTATGAGCCTATAAAATAAAATTATAAGATATATAAATCATAAATTACATGTCTCATAATCTTATTGATTGTGAATAATAGTCTTATGATTATATATTTTTTCAAATTATTCAATCTTTAGGATTGAAATTGCCTTACTTATTGTACTACAAAAATTTATTATTCAGCTTTACTTACAGATTGTGCAGTGCCATTTTTATACTTGTCACCTACATAGTTATTTACATAGGTTTTTACTTAGAATATGTACCATTTGAACATATTCATATTTTTCTTATTTAATTAATTAATTAAATGCATATATCATAAAATGCTTATTTAACCTATTTGATGTATAAGCTTATCATAACCTGTGTTCGTATTTGCTTTACAGTTTTAGATACTATTTACCTTGTTATTCATTTACTTAAAAAATACTCTGCTTTTATTAAATTATAAACGACTAATGTGATATCCACTTAATAATAAAAATATCTTTAATTACCCTTAAATTGTACTTAAACTTTTAAAAGTCAAATCACTTATTTTTTCTTTTGTTAGTTGTGCCCTACCTTATTATAAATCAAATATGGTAGATTAAGAGCGTGTATCAAATATTAAGCCTAAGGAAGAATCCGAATAGTAGTAGTGTACTTGAAGATCTCTGCTTCTTGCTTTTACTTTATATGGATGAGAGACTTTTTATTTAGTTTGTATAAATAAACCTTCATGTGATGACTTAAATTATTTTTTTATACTGTATGCTTTTATATATTTATTGATGATGAATGTTTATTTGGATGGTTGAGTTTCTTTCTAACCATAGATTCACTAAAATAAAAGGTAGCATTTACTAATGGGTTATAATGTACTAATTTAGTATTAAATACAGTCGTAACACTCAATAATAGGTTAAATTGCATAATTAAGTGATGGGGCATTACACAACCACTCGATTAAGATGAGATTTTGAATCGAACGGTGCAAATTGCTCTCCGTCTGATACAAATGGTCAATGAATCGTTTAATTAAGGATTTTAATTAATTAAATGAATAATAATTAATACGATTTAAATTAATCAAATTTTCTCAACCAAATGAGATCTAGAAATTCCTAAAAATTAATCCTTATCTAATTTAAAAGTGAGCAACTCAAAAATGCAATTTAATTTTTGATTAGAGGTCAATTTGTTTTCTTAGTTTTCAAATTATTTAAATTGATTAAAATATTCATAAAAATTAAATGACTTCTAAATTAGCTCGAAATATTTGGGATTGCTACAAATGGTGTTTGGTGACTAATGTGAAAGTTTGATTCCAATTAGATTGGCCAATAAAAGGTAACAACACTATGGTTATTACAGGCCCTTGCATTTGCGAAGACCCTATCACGAGTTTTGGCAGTGTGCTATGTAATTTTTGGGTTACTTTTAGCCATTTGGAATCTAATCCGGCCTTGGGTATTTAATAAAACATGTGATGGATTTTGTATTATTAACCCCACTATATTTAAGGTGTGGCTACCGCTAGTGTTCCCTTACTCTAATGTGAGAGTAGGAGATTTCTGGAGAATGAGAAGTTGATCAAAAAGCTTTAAAAGTGATATAACCTTCTTGTTCTTATGAAGGTGAAGCCTTTCGTAACTCTATTACCTTCTTATTCTTATAGTGGATCTTTTCTTTGATGGTGCAGCTTCGTAGTTTTTCCCATTCTTAGAATTTCCATGTAAATCTTTATCTTTGTATGTGATTTGTTGTGGTGACCTGTGCCCCGATAAGGTAAGTTGGGGTGGTCGTCACTGGGAAAATCCCTCACTTATCATTAGATTAAGTTATAATCCCTAACCCACTAATAAGGGAAGGATGTGCACTATGTGAAAGCTGAACCATTCACTAAATAACATACATAATTATCAGAGTGCGGAAGAAAGAAATAACAAGCTTACATCCATTGAATCCATAATGCAAAAATAGGAAACATATAGCTGAGAATTAAATAAGCAGTAAAAGAAAATATAATGAGTACTTGTATTATTACAACATCTTTAATAAATCTTAAGTAGAAAGAAAGGACACTCATCCTCACTTAAATAAAATAGGCAACTTAAATTAAGGCTCCTCAGCTCCAAGGAGCTCTTTGATAAATCCAAGATCTATAACACAATAAGTAAAGAATTACAAGAAAATTCATTTTATAATGGCCAACTGTGATGAGTTTTTTTGGTTTAAAAAAAAATGATAGCTGATTAAAATCTGGAAGAAATTTGAATTTCTGGAAGGAAACCACTATTGTGCGCCCCAACGCGCTACATCGCGCCATAGCGGATCAGATACGAAAGTTTGGACGCTACCGCCCACCACAACAGTAGTTATAAAACCAGATAGTAATCAAAGATTTAATAGAAATGCTACAGTGCGCCACAGCAGACCCGATACGAAAGTCTGGCCCTACCGCGCGCTGCAGCGGACCCTTCAACTGCTAACGCGCGCCACAGCAGAGTGAAAAGGAATTGAAGACTTGTTGATCCATGATCGTGCGCTGCAGCGGATCATATACGAAGGCTCAACTGCTACCGCGCACCACAACAGAATAAAAATGAAATAAAAATTTCTGTCGCTAGCATGTGTTACAGCAAGATTGGGCTTAGCAAAAATTAGTAAATATCTTCACTGTCACGCGCTGCAGCAGGTCTGATATGAAAGTTAAGCTGCTACTGTGCACTGCAGTGGTACAAAAGGGGGTGATAGATAAATCAAAGGAAATTTAATACATCCGTCACAGTGCGCCCAAGCAGATTACATATGAAAACCTAGGCGCCGCAGCGCGCCTGATCGCACTGTAGTGCCTGCCATAAATTCAATCAAGTTAAAACATTAATGCCAGCATAGGGAAGAACACAAAATTCAAAACCATTTACCTTCCCTAGATGTATTAACTCCAAACTCAATTAATATTGATATTTTCAAGGGGCATAACAGAATAAATTAAAAGGCACGCCATTAAAAAGAAGGAGTTGGAAGGTTGGACAACAATTAATTCCAAAGGCTGGGGGGGCTACACTATAAATAAAAGAAAGAAGGACTAAGAGGAGGTTCCTCTCTTTAACATTCAAGATTAGAAGTTTAGAGCTACTATAGAGAAAGGAAGGAAGAACCCAAACCAAGGAAGGAGAAGGATTCCATTCAAAGCATCTCCTTATTTTCTTTCTTATAATAGAACCATGAAGTGTTCATGTATTTATATTCCATATTCTGTATTTCTTTTGGTATGGAGAGCTAACCCCTCCCTTGGGGAGGGTTGGGATAGAGTCATGTAACAAGTAGAGGGACATATGGTGCCTGTATGGATTTTCTTTAATGAATGTAAATCTTTATCTTTTGATGTAGATGTGTTTCCTATGTACGCATGCATATGATGAATGTTTATTATATTTTTCTTAAAAATGGTTTATAATAAAGTTAATATCAAATCAACTCGACATTTCGAGCTCAAGGGAATACACATAAAGGTCCCCGTCTCAAATACATATTCGCTGTACGAGGACTGTTGGCGTAAAACACCTTAGCTTGAGATGAAGGGGAGATTAGATACTTAAATCTCTTTGAGCTCCATAGCTCAACCAATTAGCTTAAAGCTAGGAATGTGTGCTTTAGTGTTTAAGGCTTAGTGACAAGCTCTTGAGCCTAACAGCATTATTCTTTGAGCTCAGTCGAGAGGTCGACGCATGTGAGCCAAGAGCCACCTATCAAGCTCCTTAGCTTAGCATACGTGAAAGGAGGAAGAAGAATAATTGAGTGCTTGTGGATGAGCATAATATAATCCACTTAGCACAATAATTCACTTCCTTATCTGAGCTACACATGTAGCATGTGATGCTAATTGTGTGGAAATCAAGTGATCGCTGAATTAACATGATTATTTGGATAACCTAGATGTAGGAAATCTTAATTAACTCAATTCGATCACATGAGGGTCTATGTGCCAAGATCAAACCCTTGTGTGTTCATCTTGTGCACTAGACATGAAATAGTTGAATTAGAGGACCAATCTAAGGAATGCTATCTTCACTTGATTATAATTGGCATGAAAATAAGTTTCACTAAATATTAAGAGAAAAGAAGTACTTGCACCGATCCCATAACAAGTTGCATGATAAAAATCCCAACTCTCCCTTCTTCTCAACATCATACCTTTAATTTCAAGATTTAGAATTGTAAATTAAGAGCCACAAAAACCCAAAAAATACACTTAGCTAAATAGTATTAAAAGTAGATAAATTTAGTAACAAAACACACCATTCTTTGAGGATGATAAATTTTGAAACTTACCTTCCATTATTACTTTAGACCATATACACTTGCGTGCAAGTGTAGACATGTATTCACCATCTGTCACTCTTCCTCCTGGAACTACTCCTCCACGGGTGCCAACTTCTTAAAATGCTCAGAAACTAACATTATCAATTTTACCTATAACAACCCAAGTTATTACTTAGGTTAATTAGGACTAAACCAAGTCTTGACTATGATTCTAGTGCATTAATTAAGCTATTAGGAGTTCATCATAAAGACCTAGTCCAAATTAGGAGTCAAATGGATCAAATCTTGATTTTGGGAATTTCTAGAACCTTGGAATTTGATATATTTAAATTGACCTAAAATTGAAAATCTGACCTCACCATTGCACTCATCACCCCCAAATTAGCTAGGGTGATGTTTTGGAAATCATTTGGAAGTCGTTAAATTTCTGGCAAATCTTTTAATATAACTTAAATACCCTAGAAAATGAGAAAATTTAATACTCGTTGAAACAAAAATTTTACTTCGCCATTGCGTTCCTCACCTCTCGATTAGCTATGAGTGACTTATTGGGAATTTTTGGAATGCAAATTATTAGTTAAATTTAATAAAAGAAATCAATAAAATTAATTTAAATAATATTATTTATTTGATTAATCTAACGACGGTCGTTAGTTAAATAGGTAATGACGTTAATAATTTCAGCATTTACCGTCCGATCTAGCGGGTCCTCTGATCCATCCGATCGAAGTATCGAACAGTTCTGGCAGCATCCCCCTCATCACGTTGCAGGACACGAGACGCGTGCTGAGCAACCACTTACGCGGCACGCCATGCCGACTCCATGTGCTTGCCGTCGCTTTGAGCCACTCCCAAGCTCCATTAAGTCCTTGCCATAGTCTTGAATCCTAGTTTCTCACCTTTCGAGTCAAAGCTGTGATCCAAGGAGGCCTGTGCTGCTGTTCTCGCTCGATCCTAAAACTTTAATCCTTCTACGCCGTGGATCAAGTACTCTCCCACCCCAAACCATTAATTCATTACATTTCCCTTATTGAATTCAATGATTGTGAGTCTCGACTTAATCTATTTGAGGTGCTCGGGTTCAGTTAGGGTTCCATCTTTGCGAACCCTAGCCTTTGCCTCGCATCGGCTCATCGAGGGAGACAAACCATCTCCCAATTTTGGGTCGAGGCTGACCCGAGGTTTATGTTTTGGGTGGGCCCATCGTGCATGGGGTCCACGCCACACCCTTGGCACCTCTTCAGATTTACACACGTTGATCTACTGTGAGCTACACAGGTGGGCCCGCCTCTGTTCCCTTGACTAATGGAGCGTCGCCATGTGTCACCTACTATGCCACTGTTGCCATTGCTGAAGATGTGGGGCCCAACCGTGGTCTTTGTCTTTGCTGCGCCAGCCTTGTAGGCCTCACCACAGAGTAAAAAAAATTCTTATTATTTAAAATAGTAATAATTAATGTAATTTTATTTGTTTAATTAAATTAGTTAAATTACAAAGCTTTACTCCATTATATCTTGCAAATTATAAGTCTAATTACCACAAAATTATATACCATTATGATCAGCAAAAATAGAGGATCACCATGGTACTCTTCAATTTCCAATAGAGTAATTATTTCACATAGTGACATTTAGGACACTCAAATAATTATCAAATTACCCCTAATGTTCAAATGGCTATAACTTTGCATACAGTCACCCAAATATACCCAGTATGGGTCTTAAAGTAATTAGAAGAATCTATAAATTGCTTTGATAGTGTCAATTTATCTGTTAGTGTTATATTTTGCCTAATCACTTTTAGGAACCTACCCTAATTACTCCATTAAACCCTAGAACTTCAATTGACTATAACAAGGTTAATTGAGCTCTAAAGTAGGTCTTCTAATATACCATTTTAATCAGGAAGACTTAATAAGTAGTAAACTATATAAATATTTAAGATTGGGTGATTATATTTCTTAATTAGCCTTAATCATCCCAAATCTTAATTAGTAAATATTAGCATATTAGTGATCCAAATTGAGTGATTCAAGTTTTTGGTAGCTCATAGAGTAGAGTAGAACCTTGTGGTGTGGTTGGTTTTGTGATTTTGTGATTAATTTCATTAATCACTCACTAATCACCCTTAACCCTAATTAGGGCATAACTTGACCAAATGAGGTCCAAATTGAGCTTACTCCCAATTAAAGTAATTAGTATTTTATAGGAAAGCTATAACCACTGAATTTACTGAATTTGGACTTCAAATAGAAAAGTTAGGTTTTTGACCCCCATTTATGAAACCCTAATTTACATAATAGAACCCCAAAAAATTAAATTGCTTGTAACTTAACGATTATACCTTAGAATTGAGTGTTCTTGGACTCTATGGAATCCTTGAATAGTAAGCATTAATAAACTGAATAATTTGTTAAACTTTATTAGGTCAAATTACCAAATTTCTCTTATTAGTTAAATTCCTTAATTTGATCTCATAAGGTTTAGTTCTTATCGAAATTGGGTGTTCTTATTATCTATATTCATGTTAGATAGTATGTAATCATTTGCTTTTGGTAAATTCCAATTTGGAGCCCTAAATTAAAAAGTAACTTTTTGGACTCTTATGTAGGGGCAAAATGGTCATTTTGCCCAAAAATTTGGTTTAGGTATTCTTAAATCTTAGAATCATAGCCTAATCATTAAGATCAGTAAATGAATTGATTTAGAATTTAAGTAATTTGATTTAGGCCATAAATTAAGTTTTCAAATCAAAACCCTAAAATTCATCTTAAGTAAATTCTAAGTAAATTATTAAGTTCCATTATGTGAGATTCATCTCACATCATGCCTTCCATAAGTCTTCAAATCTTTCTCTTAAGTTTTTATTCAAGATTATTTAAGGTTAAGTGCTTGAGTGTTCAACTTAGTTCCTTAAGATCTTCTTTAAGAATTAGGAATAGAATTAGGTTAGTCTTCATTCATGGGTAAATTGGGTTACTCAATGGACAAAAGCTTAATTTTACTAGTTTATATATTTTCATAGCTTGATTATGATTATTTGAAATTTCAACCTTAGACTTAAAATTAGAAGATCTATCCTATTAATTCTGATTTTGCATAATACGATTGCTTTAATCCTTAGTCTGTGAGGTTTAGCTTTTAAGACTTAGCCTTTAGAATCACCTTGGGATTAAGTGATTAAACCTCAATATTTGAACTTTAATTCTTAATACTTCTATCTTTATTTATCTTAATCAAGATGGGTTTGGGTTGCTTAAATCATTAAAATAGGTTGATTAATTTACTTGTTTAACTTATATAGTTGATATTGATTTAATCATATTAAGACCTGATCAGTCCTAATTATTTTGAACTTATAAGGTCATGAGTCTGAGTTAGAATTGATAGTAGGAATTGGAGACCCTGAACTTGTGTAACTTGGAATATATAGAACAAATAAATTAGATAATAAAAGATATCACTTGTATTTTAGTAGAATCTCTTGCTTATCTTGAAACTTTGATGCTTTGCTTACCCTGTAATTGAGCTTTATACCTTGGACATAATTGGTGGATATAGGATATTAGATGAATATCATATGTCAACTTTTGGGTTACATAAATATCATTTGTATTGTTTTTATTGATACTTTCATTTTCCTGACTTTTAGTTTAGTAGAGTGTGACTTAATAAGTCTGCCTCTTCAGTTCAGTCTTCTGCTTTGTACAGGCCAAGCCTAGCACTATTATATGTTAGGATGGTATTTGTCTATCTCCAAATTTGTCTAACCAAGCCTAGTACTATGGTTAGCCAGGATGGTATTCATCTATCTTTTAGAATAGGCCAAGCCTAGCCTTATGGTTATCTAGGATGGTATTTGTTAGACCTTTTGGCTCCGTGGCTTGTTTAGCCATTCTTTTGATATGAAAGTACTAGTTTTAGGTATACTTCAACTCTTTAGTTTTGTTTTTTTGCCTTAGCCTATCAGGCTAAGTGAGTTTGGGCATATTATAGTTCAGTGTTTTGGACTTAGCTCAGCAGGATAAGTGAGATGTTGCACGTGTTAGCTTGAGTGGCTTGATTGGTCATAGCAATTTTTCAGTTTCTTATTTACTATTTTCAGTTCATTTTTATTGTACTGCAATACTTACTTACTTGGTGTTTACTTGATTACTAGTTTGCTTATATTTTAGGATGCTAACCTTGCTTACTTCTTATTATTTAGGATACTAGTCTTACTTATTTGATTATATATAGGATGCTAGATTTGTTTTCAAATATTTTATATATCATTTGTTTGTTTACTTTATAAAAATAAACATAAGTTCACAATTGATCATAAGCATGTTTAGGATAAGCTTACCTTTCAATTTTTAATATTTATTCTTTATTTTATGCCTAACCTTATTATAGCTATGGTTGGAGGTATGTGTTTACTCTCTCATTTATTTATGTAATAAAGTTATTATTTGTAACTACCTATTCATTTCATATGCTTTCTTGAACTTATATTGTTGCTTAGTGGATAAGTTTTAATGGTGATATCTAAAATAAAATGAATCATATTCAGCCAAATAGCTAATATGTCTAGCAAGATTTTTTCTCTTTTGTTGGCCGGGGGCCCTATCATTGTGAAACTGATAATGATAGATTCTAAGTTATTTGAGGTTGTGGAGCCTTCTAAGATCAAATTCAAGAGGAGGATCGTGCTGCTGGAAAGCCTTAGCTCTTTAGCTTTTACTTCTTTTGCTTGTGAGGATGAGCATTTATTGCATTTTCTGCTTAGCTCTTTTAAATGTTGTAATAATACACGTTTAAATTGTATTTTCTATTACTATATTTATTATGAGTTATATGTTTTCTACTTACAGTATTATGATGGAATGGATGTTATATTTTTACTTCTGCACTTTGATTATATTTATTGTATTTATTATTTAGTAAAATGCTCTGATGAATGGCAAATTCCTTAATTATATTGGATTAGGAAGAAATTTCTAATCTAACTATAAGTGAGGAACTTATCATTTGGTGACCACTTCATCATAATCATATTAACTTAAGAGTTTACAAGACCATCGTGGTGCTGGGGTGCCACACAATGCCAGGGCCTCACCACAACGAAAGAAAAACTAGTTAGACATATTATCTAAGTACATTTTGGGATATTAATTTTTCATATATTTAATGATACCACAAACATTCTAAGCATTTTAGGGGAAATAACAAAACAAAAGAAAGTAGTAAAAGCTAAAATCATATAATTATAACTTAAGGCAAAATGTGAGGTAAGCACATACCTCAACCCGTAGTTGCATAAAGGTTAAGCAATAAATGTGTAAGAGAAATTACCAAGTATAAGAAGTATCCTAAGTAAATATGATCAATTCTATGCATGATGATTTTATAAATGAAATGAATATATATATATATATATATATATATATATATATATATATATATATATATATATAACTAAAATAAAAGACTGGCATCATAACATGCTTGCATATGAAATTAACAAATGCTGAACATATAAATAATGCTGAAAATACTATAGCTATAGAAACACTGCATAAATACTGAAGAATGCAAAACTAAAAATATAATGAAAATGCTATCTCATACGGACATGTGCCTACTTAAAACTGCCATAACAGAGAACAGATAGCTCATATAGCCACTAAATAATTCTTCTAAAGCATCTAAGAGAAATTTCCCAAATCAACAGGTCCATTAAAAGTATACCATTTAGGAGAAATTTCTCAGATCAATAGACCCATTGAGTATATACCAACTTGGAGAAATTTCCAAGATCATCATCATCTTTAATATGTGCAACAACACTGTAGATGCAGACTAAGTAGTACCCATTCCAATTAAAATGTTATATAACTCAATGATTATCTTAAATTAATTTAATCTATTTATTCATGAATATGTTTTATAAAGTTTTCAAATCTAACATATAATATCCATCAAATATTCCATGTTTCATCTATTATGCTACAATATAATTACTAAAAATAAGGAAGTAAAGCATCAAGATAAATTAATAAATAGCACTACACAAAATCTATGATATCACTTGTTTTCTAATTTAATCCGTTCTAACTAATCTGAGACTATACAAGCTCAGGGTCTCCAATATCCTACTATCCAATAGAAACTCAAAACAACAATCCTATGAGGTTTAAGGCGATTAGAACTAATCAAGTTCTAATATAATTCAATCAATGACGCTTACTTAAGTTGAATAATAAATCAAACATCCTACTTAATTATTCTAAATGTCCCAAGACAACCTTGATTTATACAAAACAAGATTGAGGGATTAAAACTTCAAATATTGGAGTTTAACCTCTTAATGCAATAGGTTATATAAACTAAGGGTAAGAGAAAAATCTCAACTCTCATATATATAGTTAGGGCTATCTTATTAAGCAAAGTCAGGCTTAATAAGATTTATCTCTAAACTTTGACTAAGGTTTAAATATAAAATAATCAAATAACAGATGAAATTTAGAAATTAATAAAATAAAAACTTTCATCTTTTGAATAACTCATTTATCCAATGAATAAACTTTAATTTAAGTCTACATCTAATCCCTAAGGAAATGTCCTAAGGTTTTAAGGAAGAGTACTAACCTAGGGAGAATTATGATATACATTGGAACTTAGTTTAAATGAGTTTAGATGAATTAATATTGATTCCAAATCTCTTATATTATTAATTTGACTAACTATATCAAATTTTTAGGGCTTAAGAATACTAAAACCTAACTTTTGGAAAAATGACCATTTTGCCCTTACTTAAGGTCTAAAATGTAACTTTTGATTTAGGGTTCTAAATTGAAATTTATTAATGCCAAATGGTTACTTACTATCTAATATGAAGATAAACAGTAAGTACACCCAAATTGGATAAGGATTAAGCATTATGAGCTCAAATTAAGGTTTTAGCTCATTAGGGGTAGATTAGTAATTATACTTAGTGAATTTAAAAATTCAGTTATACTTATGTGTTTACTGTCTAAGGATTCCATAGAGTCTAAGATCACTAAATTTTGAATTCATTTGGCCAAGTTATGGCCAAAATAATATTGGGGTATAAAAGGGTAATTAATGAAGTTTTAGGGAAGGTCCAAAATCCTAACTTTTCTAAATGATGTCCACATCTAACAAACTCAGAGGTCTATAGCTTCCTTATAACACATTGACTACTATTACTGCGAGTATTTACAATTTGAACTTCATTTGCTTAAGTTATATCCTAATTAGAGTTTAGTGTGATTAGAGTGAGTAATTAATAAAATTAATCCTAAAAATAGAAATTTAACATCACTATGGTTTTCTACTATACTTTAGGAGTCTACTATAGCAGCTTAAATATCTAAATTTGGATCATTAAATGTGATAATATTTACTAATCAAGTTCTTGGGTGATTACGATAATTATGAAGTTTAATCACCAAATCCTAAATAATTTTATAGTTTACTAATCTACACATTCTCCTGATCAGAATGGTGTATTGGATGACCTAATTTGGAGTCCAAATGATCAAGTTATGGCTAAATGAAATTTTAGGGTTTAAGGGTATAATTAAGGAAGGATTCTAAAATTCATTAATCGAACTATAATCCAAGCATCAAAACTATTAATTTCATAACATTCATGACATTCTCCTGATTAAAATGAGATGCAATATGACAGTGTTTGGAGCTAAGGTTGCAAAGCTATGAGTATTGGAAGTTTAGGGCTAAATAGGTCATTAATTAAGGGTCCTAAATGTCACTAATAGAAATATGCATCAAATAGTAAAAAGAACATTACCATAATAATCCTCACAATTTTTGGGATAAAATCAAATATATATATGATATATTTGGATGAGTGGATTAAAAGATAAGAGTGATTAAAGTTCTAGCAATTAATTAACTTAATAATTCAAAATCACTTAATTTAAATCTTACTGATTACAAGTATCAGTATGATCTATTTAATTATGTTGGCAGCGGGACCCACAAGTAGCAGTTTGACAGAAACACGCGGGCCCCATACCAGACGTGATAAGAAAGTGGCGGGACCCTTGCGGTTGACTCTGCAGACAGGAGGCGATGGTGGGACCCACGCCATGATTTATATTGTGGATGGTTGGGTTGACTCAAAGTGGATCCATGGTGTAATAACCTACCCAGCTTGAATTTATTCTAATCGTGTCGTAATTATCATTCCATTAAGTTCATCTAGTCATTAGAACCAAACCCTAAAGGTTTGAAGCAATTCGGAGACCAATCGATTATTTTGGAATATTTTAATATTTAATTAATTAGAAAATTGAGGTATTTATTTTGACCTCAAAATCGAAATCCAACTTCACCGTTGCAATTGTCACCCCCAAATTAGCTAGGGGTGATGTTTTGGACGCATTTGGAAGTCGTCGGATTTTCGTGAATATTTTAATATAATTAAATCCCCGAAAATTAGCATAATTAAATAATAGTCAGAATTGAAATTCAACTTTGTCGTTGGATTCCTCACCCCCAAATTAATTAAGGGTAAATTTTTGGGATTTTTCAGAGCATGTTTCAATAATATGAATTTTTAAAAATAATCAAAGAAAAAAATAGGGGATTATCTAGTCCTAATCTTGTAATTTCCCTTAAATTTTCAATTCATCCTGTCAGCCCCTCTCCCTAGCCGGTGCCCCCATGCCTTCCTTAGGCAAGTTTGATGGCCTCCTTCTCCGACACCCTAGGCCTCATGATGGCCTATTCCCTAGGCTCATCATTGCTTCTCCTCCTTTAAGATGGAGCTCAAATCCCTCTTCCTTCCCTTTACAAAAGAAGCTGAGCTCATCCTTCCTCCCTTCTTCCTCCTTCTTTGGGTGCTTACTGGAGAAGAAGAAGTGCAGCTCTCCACCTCTAAGGCGTTTGAAGAAAACAAGAGTTCACTTCCTCCCCTCCTAAGGACTAAAGGTACCTGTTTACTCCTCTCCTTTTTGCCTTCTTCATGTTATCATTATGCTTGAATGCACCTTTGGAAGTCAATAAGCAAGTATGAAAGTCATTAGGACTCCTAAAAGTATCACAGAAAAATGCTCTGTTTTCGTTATTCTGCATACCCTTGCATTCATTACTATTTTTCGTATAGCTAGGATGCTTCGTTTGTACTGATTTTGGTGTCAATGGAAAGACATCGGAAAGACCTTTCCATTGATGTATAGCACCACCTTTGGACTGGGAGTATTTGAGCTTGAAATTAGGGCTTACAGTTTTTATCCAGGTGAAAATCACCGTCTGGCGCTCAGCGCGCTGCAGCGCCCAAAGTTGCAACCTAAACCGCTGCAGCGGGATTTTAGCGAAATATATAAAAATATTATTTAAACTATTTGAATAGTATTTTGCAAAATGGACTGCTACAGCGTGCTACAGTGGAAATTTTGGAAAAACTTAGGGAAATATAAAAAATAAATTAATTGAACAGTGATTTTCGCAAGCTGAACCGCTGCGCGCCGTAGCGGGCCGCAGCGCACCCCCAAGCACTAAAAGCATTACAGCGCACTGCCGCACAAAAGATGCTACCGCACGAAAAGCGCTCCAGCGCGCTACAGCGGCAAAACTTGCAAAATTCCCATAATTTTCTTAAAAATTGCCCAGTTTTGGCTGAAATGGCCAAAACTTTCCTGTTTTGGTATTTTAAGGTCCCTATAACCCTAGTGGGACTAAATAATATCAAATTTGAACCTATTTTAGCTAAAATTGAATATTGCATAAAATTCTATATTAAAATTAAGTTTAAACTTTGTCACGTTGATCAAATGCTCGAAACCTCTCATGTACCTTAAAAGTATTATGCTAATTGCTAAATAATAGAACCCGTACATGCTTATGTTAAATAGATATACCTTAACAACTAAATGGCATGAAACCTAAGTCTTTTAGATTTGTAATCAAGTGCTAACTTTTTTGATTTGATTTAGAATTTTGTTAAACTTAATTACTTTCCATTTTATATCAAACTTACATATCTATACTTTTATGATTTTAGGATTTATGTAAGAGAACTTTAACATTTAAATAGGACATCTTGATATGTAAACTAAGCTTGAACATAAGAATCTTGATAAGTTGATTAAGTAGATAATACTTAATCCAAACCTAAAGTGTGACATCAATAATAAACTAATAATACATTCATTTGTCATTAACTTTTAAATTAACATTGATCTTAATGATAGAAAGGTTAGGGGTTAAACCCTAGCTTATTTTGATTAAGATCTAAGCCTTAATCACTTAATTAATTAACTTGATTGTAAAATAGTTCAATTGACATTATTCTAATAATGCAAATGATTTGATATTGATCTTAAATCATTAAATTAGAAGTGCTAGGGTTAATATTGAATACGTGTGATTGAACCATCTGAATCTAAACTTTAGATCCTTGATTTTCTCCTATATAAGACTATTGGCATAAAGATGATAATAAAATTATAATGATTTATGAAATGACCTAACTCTAATAATACCCTTGATTTTATCTCATAATTGTAGAATAGAAAAGGATCAAATAAATTTCAATCATCTGATCTGACCATTTGAATGTTAACTTAAGAAGTGGAAGAGTGAGATCTTAAGGGTCTTGTATTAGGATCGTTATGAAAACATTTAAAGACCTTAATTATTAATACCTTGAGGTAGGAATAGCTTTTATAACTTATTGAGGTAGGAACTTAGATGATCCTTCATAAATTTAAAAGTTGAACTTGATACCTTGTGGTACAAATCACCTAAAGCACATAAAATGGGACCTCTCCCTTGCGGTAGAAACCAACTTGAGTGACCTCCTTGATCATATCCTTGGAGCCTTTTTGTAGGACTCGCCCATTTAGAGTGAGGATTAATACCTTTGATGAATTCTTGTTGATTAGATAGAATTGTCTAAACCCAAATTATTGGTTGGGTATACTAGAGTATACCCATGGTACTAGATTATTTCAGTAATACTCAGGATTGGTTGATTCACCCCAATGTGGACTTATGACCAGGTGCTATCCTGTGGGATTAGCCGAATACAGTCCCGTTAGGGTAAATCTTCCAAGATTAAGAGTGATACAATTAGTGAATAAGATCTTTAGTTTAAGACATAAACTAAAACCAGGTTCTATCTCCTATCGTAGTGCGCTTCGATAAGTGTAGTTTTGAACAGGCTAAGAGTTAAATTCACCTCTCTTGGAAACATACAACTATGTGTATACAACCTTTCCAACTAATAATCTTAAGTAAACTCTCAACTTTAACTAATTATCAATTAAAACCTAGGAGTCAGAATCCTTTTAGCAGGATTCTACACAATGAAGACTTAGAATCCATTATTAGATTTCAAAGTATTTTCTAGATTTTTGGATTTACCTCATGTAGTTTAGAAGCATGAGCATGAGCATAAGCATGATGTGTGAGTATCAGAATGATTTATAAGTATCAGTGATGATCTATGAGTTACAGAATATTGCATATATTAACTGGGAATTTTCAAGATGCATCAGCATCATCAGTAAACAGTATTCCCAACTGGATGTAAGTATACATTGGATCGTACTACTCAACAATTTTGTGATATTTTGGTTGCATATCAGTAGCATACAATATTGTGGCACATTCAGATGCATAGTCTCAATGACATACAGCATAATTTACATATGATTACTTAGTTTTAGATGCAATACTATTTTGATTCATTTACAGTATTTAGTTTACAGTTCAACTTTGCTACAGTTTTGTACAGTTTTATACAGTTTTATCCTTTCAGCTATCTTTATAGTATTTCAGCAGATTTAATTATATTATGTAAATGTTAAATGAATAACTAGAACTGCTTAAATTAGTTTTGATGTGTTAGACTTTTTGTCTAACACGAGGTACTTTTGGGATCCTGCAATTTGCTAGATTCTGAACATTATATTGATCCAGGTCAGGAGGACACCCAGGAGATTCAGGAGGAGCCCGTGGAGCATTAGTGGACTCTTCTCCAATTTTATTTTATTTTCTGCTTAGTATTTTCAGTTCAGTATTAAGCTCTATGTCTGTTATTCAATAAACATTTGTAATAACTCTAGATATATTTTCTTTTCTTTTTTGAGATGAATGTTTTTATATAGCTTCTGTGATGAATGTTTCTGGATGTTTACTTTAAGCTTCCGCACTTTGTTATATACTACTTATACTTAGTATTGTGATGTGATCAGTATACAGGAAATGTCGATATCTTATACATAGATTAGATTTCTATTGTATTCTAAATCCAATGTATGTATTTATCTAATACATAGGATAAGGATTCTACTCTTATCTTAGGTATTAGCTCTCAACCCTCCTTGAGGTTGAGTTAGCAGCCCTTCAGACGGGCTTAGTTTCCAGCTATTCGGGGAGACAGGTTATTCCTCCCTGAGTGGCGCACCGCTTCGCTGCCGAAATTGATTATAATTGTCTCTTTTGTGTGCGGCGACGGGGCAGGGTGCTACACGGTCACACAGTAAGAAAAACACGGACCCAGGAGTGAAGGCACGAGTTGGGTCCGACCCGAGACGGGCTTCCTTCGCCCCGGTGAATCCCAAGTGCGAACGGCTAGGGCAAAAGATTTGAAGGGCCTTCCCAACCTTGTCAGAGGATGGCATGCCATTGGAAAGGTATTTGAGAGGCCTTTCGATTGGCATGTGGCCCGACATGTAGCTTGGTTCGACGGCAAACCGTAGCCCTAAGCGTTAGGTTCCAGAACATAGCGAGTGGCACTGTGGACCACTGTAGAGGCATGGCCAAATTGGGTTGATCTGGCTCGATCGAGCCCGATCAAACTCATTAAAAACCTAATCTTGAACATGTAATAGGCATTCAAATGGAGATTGCAAAGATCGAACAAGTCAGATGCAAGATTGAGGCATACCTAGATTGATGGTCGAGAGCTGAGCTTTCATTAGGATGATGCTAAGTCGTAGCTTCAGGAAGACAAAGGAGGATGGTTCAAGCATTCTAGAAGTCTCTCAATTGCATGAAATGGCCTAAGTTAGCAGATGGAATTAATGGGGGAATTGGCGGAGCGTACGAAGTCCCTGTATGGTGGTGAGCGACGTGCATCACTATGCGTGCCATGCATAGCAAACACAAGGGTGATGATGGCCCCACCATCTCATTGGATAATCAATGGCTCAGATTAGCCATTTGATTTGACAGTAGAGGGAGACAGCACATGCATCAAGTAGACGATGTTGTTATGTGGAAAAAAATAAATATAATTATTTAATTATTAGTTTTAATTTTATTAATTAAAATTAAATAATCAAATGGCTTCTAAAAATTTCTAATAATTCACTCCTATCTAATTGAGGGGTGAGGAACATAATGGCAAAGTCAGATTTTGATTTTGATGAGTATTTAATTTTTCTATTTTTTGGAGTATTTTAAATATATTAAAATATTTGCCAAAAATCCAACAACTTCCATTTGCCCCTAAAACATCATCCCTGGCTAATTTAGAGGTGATGAGCGTAATGGCAAAGTTAGATTTTCTTTTTGAGATCAATTTAAATTTGTTAATTTCTAGGATTCCTGAAATTCCCAAAATTAAGGTTTGATTTATTTGATAGCTGATTTTATTCAAAACTTCAATGTGTGGTCCTAATAGCTTATTAAGAGTGATAGAATTAGAATCATGATTTGGTTTAGTCCTAATTGACTTAAATAACAATTTTGAATTGTTACAAACTCCCCCACTTAAAAATGATATCATCCTCGACATCACTTAAGTAGAAAGAATAATGCATAAATAGAATTAATAAAGCATAAATGAGGAAGTTGAGGAAGTATCAGGGTTCTCGATTAGCTTCAGGTACTTTGACTACATATCAGATTCTGTTTCCCATATGGCTTATACAGAAGAACGATTCCTCCATTGAACCTAAACCATTGGGATTGATTGACTCCTTAGTTGCTTTTGATCTTTTCCCCAGAATTCTAATATGCTCTTCAATGAATGATAGGTCAGGTTGGATCTCAACTGTGGAAATTGAAATCAAGTGATGAGGTTCCCTTAGTCATTTCCTAAGAGATGACACAGAAAAAACATCATGAACTACTGAGAAGTCATCATGCAATTTCAGCTTATAGGATGATGATCCAATATTGGATATGATTTTAAAGGGTCCAACATATCTTGGATTGAGCTTTCCATCCACTCCAAAACTGTAGATTCCTTTCATTGGACTTACATTCAAGTACACGAGATCATTTTTCTGGAATTCAAGAGGACGATGACGAGAGTCATAGTACTCACTCTACCGATCTTGGGCTATCTGAATCCTTTGATAAATGAGCTTGACCTTTCTGTTAATTTCTTCTACTAAATTAGACCTATATAACTGAACATTTCTAGTTTTGGACCATGATAACAAAGTGGAGCACTTCCTCCCATATAATGACTCATATGGAGCCATTTTAATGCTCAACTGGAAACTATTGTTATATGTGAATTCCACTAGAGGAATATGATCTTCCCAAGAACCAAAAAAATCCAAAACATAGAGATGGAGCAGATCTTCAAGAATTTGCCTTACCCTCTCAGTCTGGCCATCTGTTTGGGGACGAAACACCATGGTCATTGCTAGGGTGGTTCCTAGACCTTGATGCACCACCTGCCAAAACTTAGACGTGAATATGCTATCCTTATCTAATATGATTTATTTTGGAATGCCGTGCAGCCTGACTATTTCTTTAATATACAACTTTGCGAGCTTCTAAATAAATTCAGTCTGACGGATAAGAATAAAGTGAGCTGATTTGGTAAGACAATCAATGATGACCCAAATTGCATCGCACTAGATCTTGTGTGAGGCAACCCCATCACAAAGTTCATCGAGATGTCAAACCACTTTCAATCAGGAATCTCCAATGGGTGAAGAAGTCCACCTGGCTTTTGATGTTCGGCCTTGACTAGGCTACTGGCATGGCACTAGGTGACAAATTTGCAATGCTTTTCTTCATGCCAGGCCACTAAAAAGATTTTTTTAGATTTTGATACATCTTGGAATTTCCTAGATGGATCTTATATCCGAGTCATGACCTTCAATGAGGAACGCTTGATGTATAGATTTTGGAATCTAGATACGTTACCCTTGGTATATAACATTATTGCGCAACTGAAGGTCAAAATGATGTCCACTTTCGATATCAAATTTAAACTTCAGATAGTCTTTATCTTTGGTTTAGGAGATGGAGACATCTCTATGGAATCTATGTTCTATAGTGCTCATAGAGATCATTTTATTTAGCATATCACCATGCACAGGGACTATGTCTAACTTGCAAAACTCTTCTTATAACAAGCTTTCTGTGATCATGGAATTGAGAGTAGCATGATGACTGAGCGCATCTGTTACAACTTTAGCCTTGCCTGGATGGTACTGAATATCTAATTCATAATCACTTATTAGCTCTAATCATCACCTCTACCGATAGTTTAACCCACATTGAGTGAATATGTACTTTAAACTTTGATGGTTGGTAAAGATCGAGCACTGAACACCATAGAGATAGTGGCACCAAATCTTCAGGGCAAAGATAACTACAGTAAGCTCCAGATCGTGCACTGGATAATTTTTCTCATATGTCTTGAGCTGACGGGAAGCATAAACAATGACTTTTCCTTCCTGCATTAAGACACAACCCAACCCATCTCCAAAATCATCTGTGTAAAGTTGATAATTTACACCTTCCAATGGTAGAACGAGCACAAGGGCTGAGGAGAGTGCAACCTTCAAGGCTTGGAATGCTTCTTCACATTCAAAACTCCTAACAAAAGGCACCGCCTTCTGAGTTAATTTTTTCAATGGAAAAACAATTTGGGAAAAGCCCATAACAAATTTTTAATAATATCCATATAGTTCAAAAAGCTCTAAATATCGATTGCAATCTTTTGTTGTGATCAATCCTAAACTGTGCTGACCTTCTGCTAATCCACTCTAATGCTTTGGGCATCGATAACATGACCCACAAATGCAACTAAGTCAAGCCATAACTCGCATTTAGATTATTTGGCATAGAGTTGATGGCTACGCAATTCTTCTAGTACTACCCTTAAATGGATCTCATGCTCCTTCCTATTCTTAGAATAAATTAAGATATCATCAATAAAGATGATGAAAAATTTGTCCAGAAAATATTTGAGCACACGTTGCATCAAAACCATGAAAATTAATGGTGCATTCGTGAATCCAAATGATATTATAAAGAATTTATAATGTCCATATAGTGTTTGGAATGCTGTCTTCATCCTTGATACATAATTGATGGTAGCTGGAATGTAAATGGACCTTTGGAAATACTTTGGCTCTAGCTAACTGGTCAATCAAATCATCGATCTGAGGTAACAAATAATTATTCTTAATTATCACCTTATTGAGTTCTCTATAGTCTATGCACATATGCCTAGACCCATCATTCTTCTTGACAAAAAGTACTGGCACTCCCTAGGGAGACGAGCTTGTCCTTATGAGACCCTTCTCAAGTAGCTTTTGAAGTTGACTATTCTGATCCTACAACTCCTTAGGCACCATGCAATAAGGAACCTTGGATATAGGTTGAGTTCCTAGGATAACTTCTATTGAAAAAAACACTTCCCTTATTGGTGGAAGACCATGTAGGTCTTCAGAGAAAATATTAAGAAACTCACAAATGATACGGTTCTCCCTTATTGGCACTACTTCTTTCTTGTCACCTAGTGTTGTTACTAGGTAGGCATCGCAACCCTTCATTTCTAGCCTCTCTGCCTTCAAAGCATTGATTAAAGATGCATGAGTACTAAATTTACCAACAAATGTTTGAGCCTGATTACTATAGCCCAACATGATCTTCTTTTTCTGACAGTTGATTGTGGCGTTGTGTTGGCTTTGCCAATTCATTCCTAAGATTACATCAAAATTTGCTATAGGTAGGACAACAAGTTTAGCTTCAAATTCTTGTTCATTGATAAGTATTTGTATTCTATAAAATTGGAGGGATGGCATGTGGGCTCCTGATGGTAACCCAACACTTAATGAGCTAGCTAGATAATAGAATGGCAATTTAAGGGATTTAGCCCAGCTTTCCGACACTAAGGAGTGATTGGTCCTATTGTTGAATAGCACATTGTAAGGTTTGTTATTCAAATATAATGTTCCTATTTACACATGCAACAAATTACTATTTGCATAATGTTCCATCAGACTTTTTGTTGTATACCTGCCTTTGAGGAGGTCTTACTGCATTTGGTTGAGATACACTAGAACCTTCTCTCTTTTGGACTTGAGCCATAGACTGGGATGGAGGCATTTTTGCCAACTGCCGGCTCCTGCGATTGATGATATTTGGGTTGAATACTTGATTGTGCATCTAATAGTCAATGTAAGTATCATCCATGGTTTCATCATAAGTGACCCATTGATAGAAATGACCCTGCTGGCCACAAGTATAGCAGCATCCTTGGCCATGGTAACATTTTTTGTAAGGATGAGGCTTCATGCAGCCTTTGAATGAATCAATAAAGGTGGTAGCTACTTCAATCTGATAAAATTTTCTTGCTGGGTGCCTAGCCTTTTTAAAGTTGTCATTCCTATAGGAGGATGAGACAAACCTTATATTAGAGTCCCTCTGGGATTGATGTTGTTTCACCACTCTGGCGGTCTCGATAAGTTCTGTGAAGTTGGACAACCTTAGGGGTACCACGTGATTCTTAATTGAATCACGCAACCCACTTTGGAATCGATGATAGCGAGAGGCTTCAGTCAATATCATGTTGGGAGCAAATTGGGCTAGACACCGAAACTCGGATTTGTACTCAGCCACGGGATGGTTGCCTTGTTTTAATCTCAAGAACATATCCTCCAGATTTTTTTGAGCAAAAGGAGGGATATATTCAGCTCTAAATGCCTCGACAAATGATTCCCAAGAGACATATTTTATCTCATAATCCAAGAATAGCGTGCTCTGGGTGTTGTCCCACTAGTATTCAGCTTCATCTTGGAATGTGTGCATCGTCTATCTAATAGATTTAGAATTGGGGAACTTGATACTTGTCAGGTTCTTTTCCAGTAGATTCAGCCAACTGGCGATTCCCATAGTTGATAATCTCCCATTGAAGGTAGGGGTCCTCAAATGGATGAAACTATATAAGAGTTCATAAGTGAACTGATAGTGTAGTTGAGGGGGATAATATGGTGCAGGGGCAATGGATACAGGGGAAGGATTCTGAATGCTTTGAGCAGCAATCAATCTCTTGATTCTTTCCGCTTGTCTAATATGTGTATCCATAAAAGTTCGCACCATTTTGAGAAGTGCATTGGTTTTGGAAAAAGAGCTTCCATATATAGTAGGGGTAGAAGAGAACTATCCAGGATTCATGTTTTATCTGAGTTTAAAAATAACACTCTTTTAAAAATTAAGAAGAGCTAAAATAGACTAGCTTATTTTTTTGATCATTTCAGATATAACACATAATAGAAGAGGTACAATGGATAACATAGAAGAATTTCATTAAACCATTTATTTAATGTATTTCATTGTAAAAGTAAGGCAACAGTCTTCAAATGTAACTTCACGTCACTCTTTCCTTCACTCCTTGGTGAGCTTCCAAAATGTGTGGACCCACCATTCTTCAGCGTGATCTTGGAGTAAAAAGGTCATAAGTGAGACTCAGATATCATCAGGGCATTCCATAGCTTCAAGGATGGAACTCACATACTTTAGACACTTCTTGGCTAAGATAAGGAAGTCTAGTCCTATAAATATGGCATGTTAGAGCATCCTGTCCAGCACTAGTATTCCTTGCTCGAAGACTTCATCTACATGCCTCCCATATCATTGGCCGATTTAGAATTTAAATTCCCATAAGGATTCAAACTTCTTGTAGTATTCTTATAGTTATTAATATATGAGTTTTATATTTGAGCATTTTATTTTACATATATAAGTATTTTTATTTTATGTCTTTTATTATGAGCATATGATTCTAGTACTATTGATGTATTTAAAGTATTCATTTAGTGACTATTTTGTAGAAGAACAATCCATTAGGTAGATAGGAATACAAATTCCAATCTGACACCTTATGGTGTTCTTTGATACCAAAAGTGGCGACCCGTGCCCCGACAAGGCAGGTCAGGGTGGTCGTCACTAGTAAAATTGCTCACTTACAATTAGATTATGTTATAATCATTAACCCATTAATAAGGAAATGATGTGCACTATGTGAAAGCTAAATTATTCACAAAATAACAGACATGATTATTAGAGTGCTGAAGAAAGAAATGACAAGTTTACATTCATTGAATCCATAATGCAGAAATAGGAAACATACAGCTCAGAATAAAGTAGACAGTAAAAGAAAATACAATGAGTACCTATATTATTACAATATCTTTATTCTAAGCAAAAAGAAAAAATACTCATCCTCACTTAAATAAAATAGGTAACCTAAACTAAGGCTCCTCAGCTCCAAGGAGCTCTTCCTTTTGGAACTGCTCCTCCACAGGTGCTAACTCCACAAAATAATCAGAAACTGACATTGTCAATTTCACAATGCGAGGGCCCCAGCCATAAAGAAAGAAAAACTTGTTAGACATATTATCTAAGTATATTTTAGGATATTAATTTTTCATATATTTAATGATATCACAAACATCCAAAGTATTTTAGGAGCAATAAAGTAACAAAAGAAAGTGGCAAAAGCTATAATCATATAATTATAACTTATGCAAAAAGTGAGGTAAGAATATATCTCAACCCGAAACTATAGAAAAGTTAAGCAATGAATGGGTAAAAAAAACTACTATGTATAAGAAGCATCCTAAGTAAAATATAATCAATTCTACGCATGCTGATTTTGTAAATAAAATGAATATATATATATATATATATATATATATATATATATATATATATATATAATTGAAATAAAAGACTAGCATCCTAATATGATATGAAATTAAGAACTACTGAACATATAAAAAATGCTAAAAATACTATAACTACAAAAATGCTGCATAAATATTGAAGAATATAAAACTAAGAATATAATAAAAATTGATAACTCCAAAATTTATAGTAAAGTAAGTAATAAAAACAAACACTTTTCACCTTAAAATTATATATTTTGATGCACTTTTGCTGTTTTTCAGGATAAAAGATGAGCAAATTAAAATTTGACATAAATACGCAATTATGAGAGAAAACCATCGTGGCGCGCCCCAGCGTGCCACAGGGTTCCAATGAGACATTTAGTAGAACTTAGGCAGAGGAAATAAAATTTAATTAAGCCGTAATAGCACACTATAGCGGGCCAATTTTGAAACTCAATCGCTGCAGCGCACCGCGATAGAATGAATATCAAATTGAGATTTATTTGATCCGTCATAGCGCGCCACAGTAGGGGTCGATTCGAAACTCGGATGCTACAGCCGTCGCAGCACGCTGTAGCGCGCCGTAGCGCCCGACAAAGTTTTTACCAAAAATAAGCATTCAATGTAGCATAGGGAGGCCAAAGAATTGAATTCTTCCCCTTCCCAGAGCTGAAATTAATATCAAATTAATTTAAACTTTTATTCTCAAGGAATAATTTATAAATAAATAAATTAAAAATATGAGGAAAATGGAAGAGGTGACTACAATAAAAATTAAGAAATTTTTATTATAAAATTATTATAAA
Source organism: Gastrodia elata (assembly GCA_016760335.1). Classification (NCBI taxonomy): domain Eukaryota; kingdom Viridiplantae; phylum Streptophyta; class Magnoliopsida; order Asparagales; family Orchidaceae; genus Gastrodia; species Gastrodia elata. Next base: position 41,418,198 of record CM028671.1, on the reverse strand, counting down.
AAGTACATGTTTAAGTTATCATGGGAAGAGCAAGGGCTGATTTAATTATTTTACATAATAAAACATAAATGCAACATCCTAAATCCCTTCATTACCAAGGGAATAAATAAATAATAATTTAATAAAAGCATAAATTTCTAAATGGGATTTATTTGTTAAATTAAATTTTAAATAGGTGAAAGAAAGTCTATAAAAGGGAGGTTTGAAGATTGAGAAAGGGTTCTAATTTTTAATATTCTAAGGACCAAAAGAAGAGGCTGCAAGAAGGAAAGAGAACTCTCCAAGGGGCAAGTAGTAGACTGCGAAGGGTAAAGAGAAGGAGACAGCAAGGGAAATGAGAAGAAGTCAAGTAGAAGCGCAGAAAAAAGATCAAGAGAATCCTAAAAATCCTCTGGGTGATTCATTGCACTCTTCCTAAGCTTTATTTACTATTTTCTGCTATAAACTGATGTCAAGGTTTACTTCCTTTTGCATGTATATTTTTATTTATTCTGTAATAGAAGGCTAAACCCCCTTGGAGAGGGTTGGGATATAGTTATAAGAAAATGTAAGGTTGTATTGGTGTTATAATGGAGATGTTTGAATGAATAAAAATTAATTTCTATTTTAATATTTATTATCATTGTGAATTAATGCCTAGATAAAAATTTGTCGAATTATTTTTCTAAAATGAAACTTGAATGAATTATTAATTAAGAAATGAACTCGAGTTCTAAGCTCATCAATTAGACAAGCAAAGAAGGAAGTGCAAGTAAAGCTGAGAGCTATATGACAAGTTCTCAAGCTCAATTACACCCTTCCTTGAAAACTCTACGAAGATATTTGATGCTTGTGAAATAAGTTCCCATAAATTTATGCTCTGTGGCTTAGCAAAGTAAAAGGGATGAGAGGTGTTGGAAACCCAATGGATGATGTGACATAGTCCATTGGACCCAATGCATTCTCTCATCGAGCTTAACTGCGTGTATCAGCGCATGACATAAATTAATGGAAATCATATTTATGAGATCTAACAATTAAAAAAAAAAATTGGTAACCTAGACGTAGGAAGTCAAAGATCAAATTAAACAATGATCTCAGAAAGGTTTAAGTCCCAAGGTAGAACCCTAAGGGGGAGTTCTCCTTGTTGCACTAAATTTGAACCTATTGTAATTAGAGGAATACTCAAATTCCAATAGAGTTCACTTGATTTAAGAAGGCATGGACAAATCAATTTAAACATTTAAATAATGATGTGACAACACCAAGTCCTTATAAGTACTACAATGAAACCCCAACTCTTCCTCTTTGAACACATCATTTCTCATCCTAAGGAAATTTGTATTGATAATTTAGGAACAAAATAAAATCAAAATTCAATTTTCTAAACATTATTGAAAGAAGATATAACTTAGTATCAAAACCACCGTTCCTAGAGTACGATAAATCTTGGAACTAAATTTCCATTTATTACTTCAAACCGCATACACTTGCGTGCAAGCGCAGACGTATATTTTACGTCTGTTAAAAACGCTATCTCATATGGACATGTGCCTACTTAAAACTGCCATATCAAGGAACTGATAGCTCATCTAGCCACTAAATAAATCTTCTGAAGCATCTAATAGAAATTTCCTAGATCAACAGGTCCATTAAAAATATATACCATCTTGGAGAACTTTCTCAGATCAACAGGTCTATTGAATATACCAACTTGGAGAATTTTCCAAGATCATCATTATCTCTAATATGTGCAACATCACTGTAGAAGCAGATTAAGTAGGACCCATTCTAATTAAAATGTTATATAACTCATTAATTATCTTAAATTCATTTAATCTATTTATTCATAAATATGTCTTATGAAGTTTTCAAATCTAACATAGAATATCCATCATATATTCCATGTTTCATCTATTATGTTATAATGAAAAAATTTAAAATAAGGAAGCAAAGCATCAAGAGAATGTAATAAATAATACTACACAAAATCTATGATATCACTTGTTTTCTAATTCAATCCGTTCTAGCTAATCTGAGGCTATACAAGCTCAGAATCTCCAATATCCTAATATCCAATATAAACTCAAAACTATGGTCTATGAGATTTAAGTCAATTAGAACTAATCAAGTTCTAATATAATTCAATCAATGATGCTTACTTAAGTTGAATAATAAATCAAATATCCTAATTAATAATTTTAAATATCCCAAGCCAATCTTGATTTATACAAAATAATATTGAGTGATTAAGAGCTTAAGTCCAAATATTAGAGTTTAACCTCTTAATATAATAGGTTATATAAACTAAGGGTAAAGGAATAATCCCAACTCTCACATACTCTAGTTAGGGCTATCTTATTAAGTAAAGTTAGGCTTAATAAGACTGATCTCTAAACTTAGATTAAGGTTTAAATATAAAATAATTCAAATAACAGATGAAATTTAGAAATTAATAAAACTAAGGTTTCATCCATTGAGTAACCCATTTACCCAATGAATGAACTTTAATTTAAGTCAATGTCTAATCCCTAAGGAAATGTCCTAATGTTTTAAGGAAGAATCCTAACCTAGGGAAAATTATGATATACATTGGAACTCAGTTTAAATGAGATTAGATGAATTAATAATGATTTTAAATCTCTTATATTACTGATTTAACTAGCTAAATCAGATTTCTAAGGCTTAAGAACACTTAAATCTAACTATTAGAAAAATGACCATTTTGCCCTTACTTAAGGGTCTAAAATGCAACTTTTTAATTTAGGATTCCAAATTAAAATTTTTTATTGCCAAATGGTTACTTACTATCAAATATGATGATAAACAATAAGTACACCCAAGTTGGACAAAGATTAAGCCTTATGAGCTCAAATTAGAGTCTTAGTTCATTAGGGGTGGATTAGTAATTTTACTTAGGGAAATATAATAATTCAATTATACTCATGTTGCTTACTATCTAAGATCACTAAATTTTGATATCATTTGGACATGTTATGGCCAAAATAATATTGGGATTTAAAAGAGTAATTTATGAAGTTTTAGGAAAGGTTCAAAATCTTAACTTTTTTAAATGATGTCTAAATTCAGTAAACTCAATGGCTATAACTTTCATATAACACACTGAGTACTATGATTGGGAGTATACACAATTTGGACTCCATTTGCTTATATTATTCTTTAATTAGGGTTTAGTGTGATTAGTAAGTGATTAATGAAATTAATCCCAAAAATAGAAATTTAACTTCGTTTTGGTTTCTTACTCTACTCTAGGAGTCTACAATAATTTAAATAATAGTGGATTGGCTGCGGAGGACCCTAATTCATATATCTCAAACTTTTTGGAGATATGTGATACATTTAAGTTTAATGGGGTTTCTGAAGATGCGACTAGATTGAGACTTTTCTTTTTTTCTTTGAGAGATAGAGCTAAGAATTGGTTCAGCTCTCTGTCTGGTGATTCAATTCGCACATGAGATGACTTGGCTACAAAATTCTTAGCCAATACTTCCCACCTATGAAAACTTCCAAGCTAAGAAATGAGATCTCAAATTTCTCTTAGCAAAATGGGGAAAGTTTATATGATGGTTAGGAATGTTTCAAGGAAAGTTTAAGGTGCTACCCTCATCATGGGTTCATGATGTAAAGGTTAACAAAATAAATCAAGGCAAGAGATCATTCATATAATTAGGATAGGATTTTGGAAAATAAATCATAAGTCTACTACCATGAGTCATAAATTATGACTTAGTCAACTAAGGTTCTATGGTTATAACTATCTATTCTAAAGGGTTTGAAAATACTCATCCCCAAAAGAATGATGTGATTGAAATCTAAGGGATAAGCTAGGCTAACACTTTAAGTCACAAATGAAACTTATCCACCTATAATTTCAAGGATTCAATAAATCAATTAACCTAGGGAAAGAGAAGTTATTCACCCAATTGGATAAGACACTTTTCAATGAAAGAACTATTACTATAAGTCACAAAAGTATGACTTAACCAAAAAAAATCTAAGGCTTGACTGACCAAGCTAAAGAAGAGGTGATTGATCAGTTAAGGAAAGGACACCTTGAACATAAGATCAAGCTACTACATGAGCAGTAGATTCAAATTAATGGGTAACCCTAATTAGAGATTTATACTACCAAACTAGGGTAGAGTTATCTACACAAGGAGCTACGATGCGCCATAGCGCTTGGCAGAATTTTGCTTCTGTTTAGGTTTTTCTCTAAGCAAATTGGGGGGTATTTTGGACCATTTGGAGTTCAAAAATGAGTTGGATACTTAAGGGAATATGTCGCAGGAGTTTTAAGAGATGTTCCCATTTTAGTTTGTGAGGTTTTGGCTTCTAAGGGTGGAGATTCTAAGGAGGAACCCAAAAGAAGAGCTATTATACAAAGGAGCTCTTCCATGTTGGAGAGGACACTCCAAGTGGTGGTTGCTACTTCTTCCCTTCAACCTAGAGTAAGAGCTAGTATCCCTTGAGAAGGTTAAGCTATGTGGTTTTTTCCATATTTGGATTTTCCACATAAATATTTGTGTTTGGATATTTGTATGCTTGTGGTTGTGTTGTCTACATGTTCTGTGATTCTATATCTTGTAGTTTTGAGATTTCATTATTTGCTTGGTAACCATCAATCCAACCTTTGTCCTCAATCGAGTGCGCTCCAAAACCGCTTTTGCTATGGTTTGCTCTTGGTGGAAAAGTTTGTCTTATTTGCAACATGAATTTTTAAGATTTTTCAGATCTCATTTGATTATTAGAATTATAATCAAGAAACTTAATCTTCTCCAGGGTGTCCCCCAATTGGATTAAGTCTTACCTAGTTCTCAAAGATGAACACAAGATGGTTCAATCTCAGCCCATAGACCCTCATGTGACCATTTTTGATTGAATCTCATACTTATGTCTAAGTTATTAAATTCATAGTTCTAGTTAGTTATCACATGAGCATGATTCCACTGATGGCTCACATGTGTCAGTTCTAGGCTTAGCTAAAAGAGAGAGCAATCAAGCTAAGTGGGTTATGTCATATCACAAACAAGCACACATCGCATCTTAATTTTTGCATAAACTTAGCACGAGCTATGGAACTCAATCAGTGGCTCTTGACTCACATGCATCAACTTCTCAGCTTAGCCAAAGAAACTATGATAGGATGCTCATAGAGCTAATCACTAGGCTCTAGACAAGGATGCACATATTTTTCACATAAGCTAATAACAAAGTTATGGAGCTCAAAGACTCATTATTATTTCATCACTCTATTCTTACTCTTAGATATGAGGATTTTCATTGGACAAGCATGCACATATTCTTTGCATGGTTCTCAACTATTGTGTTCAAACTTAGACCTTTCGAATTAATTTCTAGAAGTTTAAAGGCAGTTGTCACTTTCCTTTTTCTTTTTCCCCATATTGTTTTCTTCTTAAAACATTTTTCTTCCTGAGGACTATTGTGGCGGCCGCCCCCAAATCACCCGGATTAGGAGGTGGTCGTGTCTTAGCAAACCCTCACTTAACATTTAGATTAAGGAATGGACTTTCTTAATTAAATGCCAAGGGAGGATGTGCCTTAATAAGCAAAGAGTAGCAATAAAAATAATCACTTAAATGAGTATACTATAATTTATCAGAGTGCGGAAAGAAATACAAAAGTAACATCCATACAATCCAGATAAAAATTGTACAACTCATAATACATAACATGAAAAGTAAAGCAGTTAGATCCTATATTATTACAAAATGATGATAAAGTTTATGCAGTAAAAAGAGTAAAGTCTCTCATATCCTCACAATATCAGACAGAAACTACTGATCTTCTCTTGTATGCTCCTCCTCCTGAATCGGATCTCCAGAAGGTCCCACAACCTCGAATAGCCCCAGAATCTACCATTATCGATTTTACAATGGTAGGGCCCCAGCCAACAAAAGAAAAATCTAGTTAGACAAAACATCTAAGTACATTTTAGGCTATAAATTGTTAATTTTTAATGATATTACAATACTAAGCAACATAGGAGCAGTAAGCAGTAAGGAAAGGTAACAAAGTTATAATTAACAGAATTATAACTTAACAAGATATGAGGTAAGCACATAACTCAATTTAAGCTACAGAAAAGGTCAAGCAATACATAAAGAAAATCTACTAAACACAAGTGAAACTTCTAAGTATATGATCAATATAAAACATGCTGCTTTTATAATTAATCTGAAAGTATGGAGTTGAAAGTAAAAATCTAACATCCTAACATGCCAAAATTAAAAGTGACTGCTGAAAGGTACAAATGAATATTTCAAAAATGTGAGTACAAAGGAACTGCAGAAAATGAAAATATAGCAAGATGCGTACTGAATTATAAGTCAAGTAGGAACTGCAGAAAATGAAAATATAGTAGAAGGCATACTAAACTATAAGACAGGTAAGAACTGCAGAAAATGAAAATGTAACACGAAGTGAACTAAACTATAAGGTAAGAGCTAGCCAAAACTATAAAGTAAACAAAAGGCAACTGAAATGGCAACTGTAAAGTAACTGAAACACAAATGAGATAACTGAAAAGTAACTGCAAATATGAGATATTCCTACTTAGTCCTGCCACCAGTAAAGTCTATCTACTTATCTGAAAAAGTAATCCCAGATTAAAGTTAATTCCATCAAAAAAAGTACTTGCAAACCATCTGGAAAAGTAGTTTCAAAAATCACTAGGAAAGTAGTCCTAGTCAAAAACAACCAATATCTGGAAAAGTAGTCCCAGATATACTAGGAAAGTAGCCCTAGTCAAAAACAGTCAATATCTGGAAAAGTAGTCCCAGATATACTAAAAAAGTAGTCCTAGTCAGAAACAGCCGGCACTAGGAAAGTAGTCCTAGTCCAGAAGCATAGGCACTAGGAAAGTAGTCCTAGTCCAACAGCTATCCTACAGGCACTAGGAAGGTAGTCCTAGCCCAAAACCATTCTGAAGTAGAGTCGTACTACATGGCAGACTAAAAAGACATATCTCCTCTTGATAAAATTGTTTTCCACCAAATAATCTTCTAACAATATGAAATGTCATATGAATATAGTTAAAATCAACATAAAAATAATCATCCAATATTCTTTATTTAATACAATGTATCCAAATGTAAAGAAAATCCAAGCAAAAAGGAAAGCATATTATACAATTTTCAATAAATATAGAATAGCACTAAATAACAATTGTGATATCACTTTGTTTTCTATTTAAGACGTTCTAACTACTCTAAGTTACATAAGATTCAGAATCCTTGATTCCTACACTGTCTGTAACTTAGAATCACGAGCCTACAAGTTAAAGGAATGTTCGAACTTAGTAAAGTTCTAATACTTATAAATCACATGTTGCTTAATTAAGTTAAAAGAATAAATCAAACGTCCTAATTTATTATTTTATAAATCCCAACTAAACCTTGATTAGCCAAATCAAGATTTAAGGAATTAAGAATCAAACTCTAAGGAATGAAGTTTAATTCTTAATCACAAGGCCATACCAAAGGGCTAAAGTTTAATCCTATCTCACAGATTAAATGTTAAGGTAAATCTTATTGAATTAAATCAAATTCAATAGGATAGATTTCTAATCCTAATTCTAATGTTAAAAGATCAAATAATCAATTAATAAACTATGAAAATCTAATAAACTAATAAAACTAAGGTTTCACCTTAATGAGTAACCCATTTTACCCATTAGATGAATTCTAACCTAAGATCTAATCTCAGTCCTAAGAATTAAGGTTCTTAAGTACTAAGAGTATCACTCAGACACACATCCTAACTAAAGTTATAAGACCTAAAGTATGATCTAAGAAGTTCAAAGGGTTTAATATTTCCTTCATAATTTACTTAGGTTTAATTTAAAACTTAACTTAGGATTTTCTTCAATTTTCTAATTTAAGACTTAAAATTATCTAAATTATAGTTTAAATCACTTTAATTACTATTTGATATGATTTAAAGATAAAATTAGGTTTTAATTTCATTAAATCCTAATTTTGGGCAAAAAGACCGATTTGCCCCTCGTTATGGGTCTAAATCTCATCTTTATGAATTGGCACTAAACTCTAAATTTTAATAACATAGAATGATTACTTACTGTCTAATATGAGTTTAGATAGTAAGTTCTCTAAATTTGGTTAAGTATTAAGCCTTATAGGGTCAAATTAAGGAATTTAACTTATAAGGGTATTTTGGTAATTTTACCCTATTGACATATAATTTTTCTGTCAGTTTATTAAAGGTTATGTCCTAAGGTTTCCATAGAACCTAAAATTATTGAATTCTGATGTGTATTGGCTAAGTTATAGCCAAAACAAAATCTAGGGTTAAAAAGGTAATTAAGGATTCTTAATTAAGGGCCAAAATTCCTAACTTTGTCATTTGGTGTTCAAATTGAATAAGTTTAGTGTCTGTATGTCACAATTGATCCACTGATTCTAATGACTAGTGGTAGGTTCAATTTGGACTCCATTTGGCTAAGTTATGGTTTAATTAGGGTTTAGGGTGATTAATGAGTGATTAGTGAAATTAATCACCCATTCACTAATACAACCCTATAGTTAGGTTTTAATAGGCCCTAGGAGTTCTCTGAAACTTAGTTTGTCCAATTTGGATTATTAAATTTGCTAATATTCATTAATTAAGTTTTAGGATAATTAGGGGTGATTATCAAATCTAACTATTATATCCTAAATATTTTTGTAGATCTCTGTAGATTAGGTTTTGCTAATCTAATTTGGTGTTTGAATCACCTAATTTGAAGCTAAGATGACTAACTTATGGTCATTTGAAGTTCTAGGTCAAATTAGGCTAATTAGGGTTAGGTCCTAAATGTCATTAGTCAAATGCTAATCCAAACAGCAAAGTTAATATTCTCAGATTAATCCTTAAGGTTTTGTGAGTACTTTAAGACCCATATTTGATAGGTTTGAATTAGTGTGTGCAAAGTTATGGATAATTGAAGTTTTTTTGTGATATTTTTGGAATTATTTAAATACCCTAAATGTCACTATGTGATATATTACTCCAAATAGAGATTTGATAGCTCCAGTAATTTTTTTGTGTTTTTCTGATGAATTTAGTATATTTGTTTGCTAAATTTGGTTAATTATTTTGTGAGATACAAGCATTTTAAGTTTAATATTTAATAGCAACACATGTGATAATATTATTATTTATTTTAATTTATTACATTTGCTTTGATATACTGTGTATTAATCAATTTTCTAAGTTCTTATTTTATACTTATATATATAGGGTTAAATATCTGTATAAATATATTTAAGTGTTTAATATATATGTATACTCTTATCTACCCTAAAATCATTATACATATAATTATTTAACTAAATCTCTAATTATATATATATATATATATATATATATATATTCATTTTCTTCTGCAGGTGGTGGGATCCACGGTGATGCCAGTAGAAGGAGACTGCCAGCAATCGACATGTGGCGTAGCGCGATAGGTTGGAGTGCTGCGCGGTGGGCCCCGCCATCTGATCCAGCGCTCGACACGCGTGTTGCGGAGCCCGCCACACTTATTGCGGAGGATACGTGTTACGCAGAGAGAGTCCGACTCGGCATCCACTCGAACCGGACGGCTTGCACAACGCTCGACCGGTCCGGGCTGGACCGGTCACTGTGGATCGTCTCCCTCGGGGGCGCTAACCCTAGAACTAGGATTCGAAGGTTCTCACAGCACAGATCAAATTAGGCGAGCTAAATTATCCCGAATAAAAGTTATGATCATGGCCTATATATAGAGTATAATAACTCTAGATGATTACACGTTATACCTCATCAAATTTGCAACCCTAGTTTTTGAATATTAAACTAAGATATGCAGCATCGGCGAATGATAAATACGATTGAAGATTGATTTCCTTGGTATAATAATTGATACATAACAAATAAATCGAAATGGAAATGATATCATTTAGGATTGAAGGAGTACAGAAGTGGAGTACCTTAGGGTTCCTGGATCTGATATTTTGTTGAGCAAAAATGGCAAAGCTGAAATGGTTTGTTTTTTTTTTTGATGTTGGACAAAGGTTTTCAGTTAAGTCGAAAGAGGAAGATTAAAGTATAGATAAGAGAGGTGCTGGGCGACGGCAAGGCTCCACGCGGAGGCAGGCTGCGGACGCGTGTGCAGAGCTCGACGCATGGGAGACGGTGGGGACGATGAAGACATAGCCGTTCGATTTGCAATCGAACGGCTCTTGAAAGCCGTCAGATTCAATGGTAAAAATAAAAAAAAATTGGACGGCGTTAGCTGCTTTGAACGACGTCGTTAACCCTTAATTAATAATATTATTATTTTATTTATATTATACAAATTTAATTAAATTAAATTATCCTATTAAATGAATCCCAAAAATTCTCAATGAATCACTCCTAGCAAATTGAGGGGTGAGAAACGCAACGGCGCACTCGGATTTTTGTTTCGACGAGCATTTAATTATTTGAATTTTTCAGGTATTTAAATATTATTAAAATATTCACCAAAAGTCCAACGACTTCCAAATGTATCCAAAGCTTCACTCCTATCTAATTTGGGTGTTCTGAACGCAATGGTGAAGTCAGATTTTCAATTTGAGGTCTAAATAAAAAGTCAATTTCTAGGGTTTGGAATTTTTCAGAATTTCAGATTTGATTCGTTTGACTCTTAGTTTGACCTAGGTCTTAAAGATATGTTCTTATTGACTTATTTAGTGAACTAGAACCTCAATTAAGACTTAAATTAGTCTTAATTAACCAAAGTAACAACCTGGGTTGTTACAACTATCCTCTCCAACTGAGCTGCAGTCAGTTTCTTCAAAAAATGGCTCGCTTTAGTTTTTGGTTCATGTTCACGAGTCTTAGCCAAATTTTTCCTTTCCCCTTTTGTTTTGATAACCCTATGCTTGAAAATGATTGGCTTAAGGTCTATCTCATCAATCTCACCGTTCACCCTCCATCTCTATTTGGCATTGAATAATCCTAAACTATTATCTCCTAGCTCTTAAGTATGTTCTTTCAATTTCAGGATCGAAAAGAAAGTTTGAAGAATCTCTTCTTCGCATGCAAATTTAAAACTTAGCTAGGCAAAAAGGTAATCACAGTAGATAAAAATAAAAAATAGCTAGTTTAAAAAGAAATAAAGCTAAAGGTAATAACAAATGTAGTAATAGAAATAAGAAACTATATCAGTAAGAAAAGTTCTAAATCACCAATTACTAACAAATTATCTTTAATACGAAATAAGTCACCATTCCTCATTACTAAAGTATATTTGATTTTACAGATGTTTGAAGATTGATTAATTATTTGATTTTGGTTCAAATTTTAATAATTAAAGTTTCTTAGACTAGAAATTGCTTGTTAAGAAAGTCGGGATGGTTGAGTTTAGCATGCAATTCATTAAGGGTTTGTGTGAGTACTCTTCTTTATCAACTTTTAGTATCAAATGATTTAGATGCTTAAATTATAATCAAGAAACTTAATATTCTCTAGGGTGTCCTTTAGTTATACTAAGTCTTGCCTAATGCTCAGAGATGAACACGAGATGGTTCAATCTCGGCACATAGACCCTCATGTGACCATTTTTGGCTGAATTTTGTACTTACGTCTAAGTTATTAAATTTATAGTTTCGGTTAGTTATCACATGAGTTTGATTCCACTGATGGCACACATGCATCAGTTCTAGACATAGCTAAGGGAGAGAGCAATCAGGCTTAATGGGTTATGTCACATCACCCATAAGCACATATCGCATCTTAATCCTCGCATAAACCTAGCATGAGCTATGGAGCTCAATCAGTGGCTCTTGGCTCTCACGCATAAACTTCTTAGTTTAGCCAATAAAACTATGCAACAACACACATAGAGCTTGTCACTAAGCTCTAGGAAAGCATGCACATAATATTCGCATAAGCCAATAGTAAGATATGGAGCCCAAAGAGTCATTATTATTTCATAGCTCTGTTTATACTCTTAAATTTATGGATTTGCATTGGTCATCCTCACACGGCAATTATTGTCACTGACATTTGCGGTGAGGACACTGAATATGCAAACCCTTAATTCTAATAGAATCACTAGCTTGATGATTTCAGCATTAAAATATTTATCTTCTTAAAATGTAAGCAACCAAAATAGTTCATCCAAGCATTCTCCACATTATTCAATCAATATATTTATTAAATAAAGTATTCATTGACAAATTCAGAGTACCAACACTTTTTCCCTTAACTTATTATATGCATGTGCCCAACCCTCCCTAAGGAGGGTTTAGGCTTCCATTATAAAGAAAAAATAAGAAAAGCAAATAAGAACAGAGAGCATTTTCATGTCTCTTATAGAAAAGAAAATGATTTGAGTTTGAGATATAATATAAGGAACTTCTATCAGATTCACTAGTCCTTCTCTCTATCACAGAGTTCATTTTCTCTTCCACTTCCTATGCTTGACCTTTTCCTTCAACAGTAACCTTCTTCTTCCTTGGGCAGGGGGACTCTCCTTCTTTCTGCTCAATAGCCTCCAATATTCTGAACCCTTGAATGTCAAAATGTGGAACACTTTCTTAGCCTTTCTTCACAGCTTTTATTGTGGTGCCCCACCCCTTAATCCATAAGATTAAGCTAAGGGGTGGTGTGTCACTCTAGTTAACCCTTCACTTATCATTGGATTAGGATGAAATCCACAATCCACCTAATAAGGGAAGGAGTAAGCATAGAATCAAATATTCAGTCACTTAATAAGAATTCATATAGAGTGCAGAAGTGATTTACAGTAAGAGACATCCAAGCATCACAATATAAATATAATGAAATACATCTCAGAACATAAGCATAGAATCCAAATACACAGTCATGAGTACCTGTATTATTATTATTACAACATTTTAAAGTTTAAAAAAGGAAAGTAAAAATGCACTTATTCTCACTTATTAAGGAAAACTAAACAGCTGCTTCCTCCACAAGCTCCTCCTCTGGATATGGCTCCACAGCAAGTTCCTGATCGCCCAACTAAAGAGGATCTGTCATTGTCGGTTTCACAATGTAGGGCCCCAGCCAAAAAAAAAGAAAAATCTTGTGTTAGACAATTATCTAAGTACATTTTAAGCTGATAAGTTTTATATATGTTTTGTAATATTACCATTTACATTCTCTAAGCAACAACTATATAAGGGAGCAACAAGCAATACAATAAGGAAGGAAAAAGCTATAAATAATCATTTATAACTTAAGCAAAAGAGAGGCTAAGACATGCTTCAAATGCAAGCTAAATAAGGTAAGGCATATGAATATAAATAACTAAACAAGTACTAGAAGAAAATACTACATCCTAAATATGTTGGTGATCAAGAAATACATACAAATTAAAATAACAAAACTCAACAGTGATATATATAATAGCAGCAAATTCTAGCATCCTAAAATATATATGTAGTACAAAGAAAATAGCTAATTGAACAAAAGTGCTGAAAAGTAAACAAAATATCACGGCTACGTATATATAAACGTCCGTGTAATAACTTCCATACAGAAAAGAGCTAGTCTAGCCCACCGAATATCAAAGGATCTTAGCACCAGTACGGCTAAGGCACCAACAGTGTACCCCTAGTGTCACATGAGACTAGGCAATCAGCACACAACAAAGTAACAGAAGATATAAATAAGGTCTTCCCCTAGTGTCAATAAGGAGACTAGGCAATTAGAAGACATAACAGAGAGGTAGCTCAAACACATACAATTATTATCTTTAATTAATCACTTTAATATTTTCACAAGGAATCTAAAGAGTCTCCATATTTTCCTAATATTTTTATTCATATATCAAAGATCTTATATGGTATGCTCAAGGAGTTAAGGCACAAAAATACAAGGAATGCGTAGCAACAAAATATCAAAAGTAAGCAAGGGACACTACTAAATATGGTGATATTATTTGTTGTATACTTAACCATTCTAACTATTCTAAGTTACACAAGTTCAGGATCACTATTTTCCTACTATCGAGTGTAACTTAGAAATTTGTCCTTATATGTTAAAAAGGATTAGAGCTGATCAGGTTCTAATCTAGTTCAATCAGATAGACGACTATGAGCTAAATCAATAAATCATACGTCTTAGTTTTGTAAATTTAGACGTACTATCTAAGATCTGTTCAAGATCTTATAAACCTATAAATTATGGATTAAATAATATGAGATTTAGGTTTAATCATATAATCCAAAAAGGATAAGACCTAAGTTCTAGGTTTTATTCTAAAAGTGATTTACTTATTAAGGCCAATCCTATTCAGCAAATCACACTTAAAAGGATTAATCTCCTATCTTAAAACTAGAGTTAAGAGATAAAATAATCAAAATGAGTTGTAAAATAAAAGAAAAGTCTAAGAACTAATAAAACTAAGGTTTCACCCATTGGGTAACCCATTTACCCAATGAATGAACTCTAACTTATGATCTAGTCCTAGTCTCAGGAAAGGTCCTTAAGGTGTAGTGTTAAAGACTTAGGGAAATCCTAGAATCTGACATAAAGGTTGATTTTACTTACTTAAATGTCACTAATACAATTATAACATTGGTTTTAGTGTTTTGGAATATTAATTAGAGGTTAAGAGTACTTAATCCAATCTTAGGGCAAATTGACTATTTTGCCTCTACTTAAGGGTCTGAATAGTCAACTTCTGACTTAAGGGTCCAAACTGAATTTTCTTAATTCCAAGTGATTCCGTACTATTTAACTTGAAGATAGACAGTAAGTACGCACAATTTGGACTTCAAATGGTCAAGTTATGACCAAAATGAGGCCAGGGGTAATTTGGTATTTTTCTAAATTTCTAGGGTTCAGAGCCTAAATATTATTTCAGTTTATTGATGACATCAAAATTCTGAACTAGTTAGCATCTTGAATTTTTGAATTTGGAGTTGATTTGACCGAGTTATGGTCATTTGAATTATAGGGGCATTTTGGTCAATTTTCCTTAAAGTCAACTAGGAATTCTAAGGTTGACTTTTTGTCCAGATGTCCAAATGAAAAAACTAATAATACTACCACAGTGATGGGGCTACTCTCCTGAGCATTTTAAGACCCATATTGACTATATTTGGTCTACTAGGTCAAAAGTTATAGGGTCCTAATGAGGACCTAAAATGTTACATCATTATGCATACCCCGAAATTAATTTTTACATTATGCTATTTGATTTTATTTATTTTTCTGAGTATTTTGAGACCTATATTGGCTATATTTGGATCATCCTACAAAAAGTTATTAAACTTTTAAGTTTTACTGTTCAAAAATACAATTTGTATTAGTTTACTATTCATTTATTCAAATTGAATTAATTTACTATTCATTCCTAAAGTTATATATAAAATTTCTGAAATTATTAATCCATAATTAATCTGTGATTAATTAATATTAATTATCAATTAATGATTAATTAACCTATTATTTAATTATATTAAAATATAATATTATTCTATTACTTTGTAATTAGGGTTAGGTTAATTACTGTTAAGTTAACTTAATTATTTGTTAATATTTAATAAGGAAATAATTAATCTTAAATAATTAATACTAATTAGAATTAATAAACTAATAATAGTTAATGACTAATTAATTATTATTATCACTAATTAACTAACACTAATTATTAGTCTGCCGACGGAGATTACCGGTGGGACCTACGGCTGCCACATGGCGCCTTTAGATTGGCTGCGGCAGCCACGGTGGGTCCCACCGCCGTAGTCACGGTGGGTCCCACGCGTCGGGTTTGCAGGCTGCCATGTGGCACGGCGGCCACGTGGCAATGTCAGGCTGTGACACGCGGCGAAGTGGGCTCCACATGCGCCATGTGTTCGACCCACGTGGACCCAGACCCACCCCAACGCGGGTCGGGCCCGACCCGACCCAAAACCAGCAACCCTTCACCTTCTAGGGTTCGGCAAGACCGAACCCTTCGGGGAAAAAGCACCCGATTTGTCCAATTGGGTGCGAACCAGCCCGATCGAACCATTGGATCGATCGGGTAAGGTACACTCTATGCGCAGACATTTGGATTACAGGAATTGACAAAGGATCATGGAAGATCGGAGTACCTGAAGCCAGCGATCATCAGTTAGGACTCAATCCTTAAGCTCTCGAGATGCCTGCATGCAACCCCGGCTAAAACCTGGCTTGCGACGATTGGGAGGGTCCTTATGGACCCTCAGGCGAACCGGGCAAGGTGCGCCGAGCCTTGGGTGGACCAGATTCGCGACGGATTGCCACGTGGAGGAGGCGGAGGTTGCAAGGTAGGGGACGAAGGCCTGACCGTTGGATCGGATCAGATCCGACGGTCGGATGAAGGCGCCGTCTGATCAGACAGGGCCGTTAGTTATAGCTGACGGCGTCGCTTAAATAGTTAACTGCGCCGTTAAGTAATTAAATAATAATATTATTTTTTTTTTTCCAAAATTTTGAACATATTTTTTCTAGCTATTTGAGAGGTGAGGAACGCAACGGCGAGATCGGATTTTTGATCCGACCAGTATTTTGATTCCTCGATTTGTGGGGTGTTTGAATATTATTAAAATATTCGTCAAAATTTTGACGACTTTCGATTGACACGAAAACGTCACCCCTAGCTAATTTGGGGTCAACGAACGCAATGGAGATGTCTGTTTTCCAATCCGAGGTCAATTTAAATGGTTCAAATTTTAGGGTTTCTCAAAATTTCCAAAGATCAGGATTCGATCCATTTGACTCCTGATTTGGACTAAGTCTTAGAGGTTGACTCCAATTGACCTAACTAGCACTTATGATTAGTCTTAAGACTAAAATTAGTCCTAATTGACTACAGTAACAACCTCGGTTGTTACATTTATAGTCCTTGAAAAAAACTCTTAGAATTTGTGCCGCCATCCTTTTCCACATCTTTAGAATTGATTTGCATTAAAGACTTGTTCATTTTTTCCTTTGTAACTTGAGGATGGTTTAATTATTCTGCCATTAATTCTTGCTATGGGAAGGGATAGAATTATGATTTTTGGCCTTCCTTATGCTGCTTTTATTGCTCTTGCATGGCAGAAATTCTGACGGGCACTATGGCTCACAGTAGCACCTGAGGCTCTATTTAGAGAGTGCTACGACGTGAGATAGCGCATAGATTTCAATTTATGTAGCACTGTGGTGTGTGGTAGCACTAGCGTTTTGATTTTGAGACCGCTGCAGTGCACAGGAGTGCATAAGTTTTAAATTCTTTAGTAATGCAGTGTGTAGTAGTGTCAATATTTTTGTCTTGAGATAGCTGCAGCGCGTGGCAACGCCAAAGTTTCTGTGGGCTTCCGCTGTGGCATGTGGTAACAGCAAAGTCTCTTTTGGTTTTCGCTGTGGCGCGCGGTAGCGGCAGAGTCTCTGTCTTCAGACTGCTGATAAATCCATAAATTATATCTAAAATAAAGGGGAATTTCATTAATTTTAGATCTTTATGATACTCATAAAATCAAATTTTTCTATCTTTTTCAGGAAAAACGCATCCAAGGGAGTTCTGAGGCATTTCTAGAAACATTTAAAATTTATTAAAGGAAATCCGCTACAGTGCGCTGTAGTGCACCCCAGCAGGCTGCAGCGGAATTATTTAAACTATATAAAAGGGGGGCTCAACTAATTGAACATTGATTTTTACAAAATGAACTGTTATAGCATGCGATCGCGCACTGCAGCGGCTTGCTGCGGAATTATTTAAACCATATAAATAGGATGCTCAACTAATTGAATAATGTCTTGCAAAACAAGCCGCTACAGCGCGCGGTCGCGCACTGCAGCGGAAATATTTCAGACTACATAAAAATGGGAAATAAACTAATTGAACAGTGTTTTGTAAAACAAGCCGCTACAGCGCACAGTCGTGCGCTGCAGCGGAAATATTTTTACTTTAAATGGAAAAAATGAAGTAATTGAACAGTAGATTTGTAGAATGGCCCGCTCCAGCGCGCTGCAGCGGGTCATCTTCCCTTATTAAAATGCAGTAGCGTGCGGCAACGAGTGACTTTGCAATATTGGTATGGACATTCGTACGCCGCAGCGCGCTGCCGCGGCCCACCGCAAATTTCTCCAGACAGTATTTATTGCAGCTAGGGACATGACCTCTATCCTGAACTTTGTCCCCAGCCATCATTCCCTGCAACTGCTAAATTTTATTTGAAAAAGAAGGTCTTGAGGTGATGTTTTGGGTAAACAAATGAAGATATTTGTCACCTCACCATCAATGGAGGATTTTGCCATCATGAGTTTAGAATTTTAAATGGAAATGCTAGTTTTGAAATGAAGAAGAAGAAGGCAGCCCCTCTTCTATAAATACCCCTCCTCTTGACTTGAGGAGGGTTCACAATTTTAGCCAAAAACCTAATAAGTAAGGAGGAGTGCCAAGGAAGAGAAGAACTCCCCAAGGGTGGCAAAGCAAGCTTTTGCTTTAGAGGAGAAGGAAGAAGGCAGCACTAGCGACCTAAGAAGGGAACATTGAGAAGGAGAAGAAGGATTCCGAAGAACTTCCAAAGGAGCGTTCCTAGTATCTTCTAAACTTTATTCTTGTATTTTTTTCTTAGTTGATCATGAAAGGATCTTTATCCATGTATGTGTTTTTCTTCTTTTCTTTTGTAATGAGTAGCTAAATTCTCTTGGGGAGGGTTGGGGTGAAGTCCCATGTGAGTTCATTTTATGCACGAGATTTGAACTTGTAAGACCTTGAGTTAAACTCAAGAAAAGCAATGTGCACTTGATTTTAATTAAAGTGAATGATAAAGCTTTAGAAATTAATATACATAATTGTTATATCATGGCCTGTGGGATGGTCTCAACTCTCCTCTTTCTCTCATCTTGCTCTTTTTGCTTAGTGATTATTGTGCTAATTTTTAGACCAACTAATCCAAATACATTATAGCTTAAACATTAGTGAGAATAGATACACCTTAATGCCAAATCAACCATTCTCTGAGGATCGATAAATTCCTAGAAATTAACACTTTCCACTTATTACTTCAGATCACGTACACTTGCGTGCAACCGCAGATGTGTATTTACAGTCTGTCAACTACTGCAGTGCATTGTAGCATTATGCTTTTTGACTTAGAGACTGTTGTGGCATGCGGTATCACCAAAGTCTTCATCTTTGGTCCGCTATAGAACGTTGGGGCGCACTGCAACATTTTTCTTCCAGAATTTTAGATTTTTAGCCCAAAGTTATAATTAGCTCTTTCTTGCCCTGAAATCATAAAAACTACATCAAAGCATACATGTTCTAATAAAAAGTGTTTATTTTTATGAACTTGAATTACTATAAATCTTAGGTTTATCAATTTCTCAGCAATTCACGACATATTTCAGGTATCGTCATTGAGGAGATGTCTTCAAAACCTTTCTCTTTTAGTTCAACTTCCAACCGTATCTCTCTAGCCTTATCTTTCTTATGTGGAAGAGCCAAAAAGATTCTTAACTTGTGATTAAAAGCAGTTGAGAAATTGCTCTATCTCCATGGTGAAGTTTCAGTGGAGGAATTGTTCTCTCAAAGAATTAACTTAGGAAAAAGAGGCGGATATGTAGCAAAATTATCTAAGTCTTTCTAAAATCTTAGAACTTTTCTTTCACCTTTCTGTTCTTAAATTTTGCATTTTCTTTCTCTTCTTAGTTATAATGTCAAGGACGACATCATTCTTAAGTGAGAGGAGTCTATAACAACAATAGGTTGTTACACTGGTTAATATGAACTTAACCAACCTCTAATTTTTATTTCATTAGCTTTATATAGACATTAAGACCTAACCCTGAAGTTTTTGGGTCATTCGAACCTCAATAGGTGGAATTGCCTATTTTGCCAATTTTAGGACTCAATAAATTAGCTAAATTAAATTGATCTCCAAATTGATTTTTGACTTCATTTTTGATTTTTGACTTCATTAAATATTTCTTGCATTTATCATTAAATCTTACTGTTAGTAAATATGTATTGATATTTATTTTATCTATGTATTATTTACTCGCTATGTCAACACAATTTTTCTTAAGTAATACTGATGATTATCTTATCTTTATTTTTTTTTACACTGATACATATTTTAAGAAAGGTGACATCCCATTGCTTATATAAAAAATATATATATAATAAAAATACAGAGAATATGTGGCAACCGGGGATCGAAGTTCAAGAGTCTTTAAAGAACAATTCATCTCAATTGAAAATATATACATCTTTATGATTCAAAAAGGACATAATAAAATAAAATAATAATTCATAGTCCTTTTATACATAGAGCCAAAATATATATAAAAAGTTACAACAACTTGAATTTTTAAAATAAGAAATAAAATATCTACATTCTCCTTGCTTCTTTAAATTCTTCCTCTTTTAATTTGGCAGATCTTCTAAGTTCTTTATTAAAATCTGAAAAATTCAGTTTACCAGTCAGGTAGGAGTACGCAAATTGTTCTTATAAGAATAAATCTAGCATCCTATAATAGGTATGAATCACATATGAAAATGACTGAAAATAAAACTGCAAGTAAAGTAAGCAATTTCCAAATGCAATTTCTGCCCTACAAAATAGCTGTGAAAATCAACATATATGAAATAAATTTTATCAAATGCATATGTAACAATAAGTCGAGTCCGGAGACCCCTAAGCCCAAATGGGTAAACCCATAGGCATAAATCTGTAGGAAGCTTATCTCGCCACCCGTCGGTAGCTTACTCAAATTAGGAACTGATGGTGTGTCTTTCCTCTGGATTTGCCTACTTCCTACAAGAGGCTAAATCCCTCCATATAACTCCCAGGGGCTTGTTAGCTAGCCCAATCTGTACAGATTCCAATTTTGCATTCCACCCTCCAAAGATAAACACCACAAAATATATATAAATTCTTTTTGTTACATGCTTTTTGATATAATTCTTTTGCAGATTAAAATGCGATAAGCAGTGCAAATAATACTCAAATGGAAAAATGGCTCAAATAAGAATACTGAAATAAGACTTATAAGTAAATTTGTGTACCTGACTTGTTTTGATAAAATCAACCAAATTTAATTTCTTTGATCTGTCAAAATAATGAAATTTATTAATTTAGTGCTTTTATCATGATTTGTAGTATTATAACTATTATGATTTATTTGAATTTATTTTTATTAAGTTTTATAATTATTTATGCCTTATAAGGTTAAATTGGGAATTTGACCTTATAAGGGTATTTTAGTAATTTTACCCTTAATAAATATAAATTTTATGTTAGATTCTTGTAGTTTATTTTCTAAGATTTTCATAGAACCTAAAATTGTACAATTCTATTATGATTTGATTAAGTTATAGCTATTCTAATTTCTAGGGTTAATAATTAAGATTTATTTATAATTAGAGAGTGATTAGTGAAATTAGCTATAAAATTATTAAACTAATTGTATATTTAGGTTCTATTTTACTTTATGAGTCATTTAAAATTGAAATCACTTAATTTGGATTATTATAATTGCTAATATTCACTAATCAAGTTTAGAGTTATTAGGTTTAATTGGGAGATCTAATCGTTGGATCCTAAATATTTTTGCAGTTTACTAAAATTTAGGATTTTCTGATCTAAATAGATATTTGGATTTCCTAATTTGGAGCTAAATTGACTATCTTATGGCTATTTGAAGTTCTATGTTAAATTAGGTTAATTAGGGTTATTTGAATATTCTTCCTAATTAATATTCCAAAATGTCACTATATGAAATGTTGTTTTTACTGATATTTGGTTGGCACCATAATATTCATTATATTTTTCTGGTTAATTTGATATATTAAATTGTATAATTTGGTTAAATAATTTAGGAGTTATGGATTCTTAAAGTTTTAGGATTTTATGAATTTAATTAATTTAGAAAATATTTATTTCTATTTATTTATTTATTTTATTTTATCTGTTTTTAATTAATCTTTTAAATATTTATATTTTCTGATTATTTATTATTTAATATGATTAATTTATTTGTAAATTATTTATTCTTATTTTTCTATTTATGAACATATATATATTAATTATTGTATCATATTTATAAAATTTATTATATATATGGTTAATTATTTATTTATTACATGTTAATTCTTTATTTATATTTTTTTGATTATCATTCATTAATATTTTATTATTTAGTTATTATATTTTATATTATGTTTGATTAATATATTTTAATTTTATTAATTATAAATTTTCTGTTTTATTAATTTTACTGTATTTTAATTATTAGTTTACTGTTTTTTTTTATTTAATTATTTTATTTATAATAAATATACATATATATTAATTTAATTATTAAATTAATTAAATGTATTAATCTATTTTATTTTATTTAATTATTTATTTTCTATTTTTATATTTATACAAATATAGTTATATTATAAGTAGTTATATATATATATGTATGCTTTATTGATTTAAAATGGTGTATTATATATTTATAAGTAATAATTATATAAGATTTATTTACATTTAATACTAATTTTTCTGCATATTTTTTTCAGATGGCGGGTCCCTCCATTTTGCACGTGGCAGACGCCTATTTGCCGAGGTTAAGCAGTGGGCCCCACTTGCTGTCTTAGATGAGACAGTTCTTATGACTGTTTGACTGCGCCGGGACCCACCACTGCACGGCAGCTGTGACGCGTTTGGATTGCAGCAGAGGTCGACACGTGGAATACTTTAATAAAAAATACCAGCCCGGTTCGACAGGGTTCAAGATCTGACCGGTTTGTCCTAGACCGGTCCGGACACTGTAGATCGTCCCCGATTTTTGGGCGAAAGGTAGATCGGGGACTCCATCTAGGGCACAACCGTGTAGTGGCTTCCTGTCGATGCTCTCCTTCAACCCGCACGGCATTTAACAGGTCTTGACAAAACCTATCTGCCGGCGTATGAATCGAAACTTGAGGTGGTCCAGATAGCTCGCAAAACTTAACCCTAAGGAGCTCTATTGATGTCGGACAGCAGCATAAATCGCAAGCTAGAATTTAAGAGGTTCATTTAATTGATGATAATATGTAAGAGAAGTGTTAAGCAAATTGAAAATCGAATGTTAGATTTATGATGAAGTAAGAAGATGAAGATGAGAGTAGTACCTGCGATTCGATCCTTCGGATAGGCTAGGGTACTTCTAAATGAATCTGAGAGGGAAACGAGTCTGAGACCTTATTCTATGAGCGAAGAGGAGTCATGCAGGCGGTGGAGGAGTCCCGTTCGCACACGATACTGGGCCAAGTGTCCAGACAACTGCCGCGTGCCCTAACTTACACCACGCGTCAAATGTGTGTGAGAAGATGAACGAAGGCCGTTCGATCTTAGATCGAACGGCTTACATTTGCCGTTCCAAAATGAAATGCGTGAGTGATGGCATTTCTGAGATTAACGGAAAGTATTAAACTTAAATATATTATTATTATATAAATTTTGATTCAATTTTTTTATTAATCAAACTTAATAAATTAATTGTGTTCCAAAAATTTTTTTAAAAAATATCTATCCTAGCTAATTGAGGTCTTCTAAACACAATGGCGTACTCAGATTTTTGATCTGACGAGTATTTAATTACTCGAATTTTTAGGTATTTAAATAATATTAAAATATTCGACAAAATTTTAATGACTTCCAAATGAGTTCAAAACTTCACTCCTAGCTAATTTGGGGGTGGCGAACGCAATGGTAGGGACAGATTTTCAATCTGAGGTCAAAATTATTTAAATATTAATGAATAATTTGAAATTGAATTTTGGTATTTTACAGAATATAATGTAGATTTGATAATATTTATTATAAGAAGTTGTATTCTATTTTCATATCTTAAGCATAATTTCAATCCTATTACAAGATATATAATTATGATATTTTAGATGTTCATATATTTAAAATTTGGCATTTTAAATTTATTAGTTTTATTAATTGTTCTTACATTTAAATATTTAGTTTTAACTCTAATTATATAAATTGGACCAACAAAGCTAAGTTGTTATGTACATTTTTAAGGGAATTTTATCTTATAAAAAGATCTGATTCAAATAAAATTTATAGATTATTTTTCCATCTAAATAATCATTTGCTGGCGTGCTAAAGAAGCAAGAGCTGCGTATATGAGGATACCTAATTCAAAGATTTTGGTAGGAACTCTTTAGATCAATCAAGAATAGGATATAACCTATTGTAAAAGATGCTAAAAGAACTAAAAATGGTAGTGCAACAATACAAAACTTGTTAGAGATTGTAGGAAACTAGAAACTATAGGATAACCTAATATGTAGAAATTGGCTACCCTATTATAGATATTGAAAGTGTGTTGGAATCTATAGTTATTTAATATTTGTCAAACTAGTAATTATAATGATTCATAGTTGTAGGAAGTGCCTAGCCAAATTGTTAGAATTGTATTTTATCACTAATAGTGAACTTAGGATCTTTATAAAATTGGTAATTGCTTAGATAATGCTTAGACTTAGAACATAATATTGAGTAAGATAAGATTTGAACATAAGATCTAATAAGTTAATCTAAGACTAGTTTAGAATTCATCATTAGGAAACTCATAGTAATGAGGTTAGAACTTGTAGTAAGCGGTGACCCATCACTGGGTCAGCATAGCTAATCCAGCATTAAGTGTTCACTCTCCAAAATCATATCGGGGTATAGTATAATAGTGTATTTAAATGTCTATAAAATACACACTTACACATTCATTGCAACATTCATAAATACTATAATAATAAATGAATTATATCTATTACAAAGATAATAATTGTCTTACAAAATCTATTATACACTAAGCAAAAATTTTAAAACTTTAATAAAATCAATTTTTAAGTTGCTCCATCATGCGTCAACTCCTCTTTAAAGACTTGATCTAGAGATTGTTCCTAAACTACATATATATATATATATACATATATATATATATATATATATATATATATATATATATATCTGTGTGTGTGTGTGTGTATGTATATGACAGGACAAACCAAGAAAAATAAAAGAAAATATTAAATTAAATGCAAAGGTCTAAGTAAGGTTTGTAGTATATCAAAATTTGTATATAATATTAAGTGGCATCACTCTAAATGAGAAGTACAATGATATGCTTGTAAAACTGTCAAAATTATAAATGTAATATACATATTTAAGATATGTGCTCATTCTAAGTGAAAATATAGTAAGATATAATATTTATTATGTTTGACAAAATTACAGAATAATCGAGGAGTAAGATACGTCTATGTAACTGTATGAGATGTAGATTCTTGACTAACAGAACATGCCCCCTCAAAAGTTATGTGCAATTTTCTTTATTTCTCTAGATATAAGTCTGTCCTAATCTAACATATTATCTGTACAAACTTGAAAACAACTTGAATGAACTCATGATACTAATTTTTTATCATTTATTTCAAATTTTGAGCATAAAATTTCATATAAATATATCAAAGTGTGTCAAAGCTTAATAGTGATTCAAAAGTAGCAAATAAAATAATTAAATAAAAAGAATAACATTCTTAATTTTATTTTAGTAAGAATATCAATATGAATATTATATGAATTATTTATCTATATATACTAAAATAATAATTTTTTTCTTATTATAAGTAATAATATATATATATATATATATATATATATGCAAAGAAAATGATAAAAATAAAAATTATAAAAATTAGAAAATAAATACATATATAGAAAAAAAAATGATTGAAATATAAGTTGTAGAGACTAAGATATATATATATATATATATATATATATATATATAGAAAAAAAGAAAAAGATTAAAATGAAAGCTCTAGAAATTAGTATATATATATATATATATAAAAGAAAATGAATAAAATGAAAGTTACAAAAATTAAGTAATATATATATATATATATATATATATATATATAGAAAAAAAAGAAAAATGATTGAAGTTACAAAATTAAAAAATATATACATACATAGAAAAAAGAAAATGACAGAAATGAAAATTGTAGAAATTATGAAATATCTATATATATATATATATATATATATATAAGAAAATGACAAATGAAAATTGCAAGAATTAAGAAATATATATATATGTAGAAAAAAAATGAAAATGACAGAAATAAAAGTTGTAGAAATTAAGAAATATATACTTATATAAAAAAAGAGAATTATAAAAATGGAAGTTATAAAAATTAGGAAATATATATATATATATATATATATATATATATATATTTATAAAAAAAAGAAAATAATATAAATAAAAGTTATAGAAATTAGAAAATATATACATATATAGAAAAAAAGAAAATCACTGAAATGAAAGTTGCAGAAATTATGATATATATATATATATATATATATTTATAAAAAAAAGAAAATAATATAAATAAAAGTTGTAGAAATTAGAAAATATATACATATATAGAAAAAAAAAAATCACTGAAATGAAAGTTGCAGAAATTATGATATATATATATATATATAAAATGATAGAAATAAAAGTTATAGAAATTAAAATATATATACATATATAGAAAAAAAATTGCATAAATAGAAATATAATAACAATAATAATAATAACATTAATAATAATAATAATATTATTATTATTATTATTATTAAAAGAAGATGAAGAATGAAAAGAATATACAATTTCTTATCTCTTTCTCATTTCTTACTCTATCTTAGTATTGATGATGCTTTACTGGAGGTCAGTGAGGGGAACTGGTGGTGGCCAAGGAAGAGAGGAGGAGTGGAAAGGAGAAAGGAAATGGAGAAGAATGGTGGATGAGGGAAGGGAGGGGTATATTTATAAACTTTTTTTGTCTTAATTATCTTAGTAATGACAGGTTATTACAGACTCCCCTACTTAAAAATAATTTCATGCTCAACATCACATTATATTTTAAAGTTTGAAAGAAAAATAAGGAGATCTAATTTACTTAGGTTCTTAAATAGCTTAGGATACTTTTTCTACTTAGTATCTTCTCTTTCTCAAGTAGCTTCTTTGGCACTATGAATTTTCCATTGAATCTTTATCATTGGTATGCTTTGATTTCTTAGTTGATAGTTCTCCCAACTTATAACTTTGATAGATTCTTCTATGTATGATAAGTATGGCTGAATTTCAACTGAAGGTTTGGACAGTTACTGGGATGGTTTTTATAAATATCTATGGAAGGAAGATACATGAAATATATTGTGTATTGCCCCCAAATCTTTTGGAAGGCTTAACTTGTATGCAGGATTTCTAACTCATTCTAATACTTCTAAGGGTCCAACATATCTTGGGCTTAACTTCTCAGCCACACCAAAATGATATATGTCTTTCATTAGGCTTACTCTTAAATACACCATATCTCCAATTTGAAATTGTAATATTAGATGTTTAGCATCATGATATTTCTTTTACCGATCTTGAGATGTAGCAATCCTACTTTTACTCAGATGAATTTTCTTATTAGTATCCTCAACTAGATCAGATCTGTATAACTGAACATCTCTTACTTCAATTCAGGCTAATGGCATGCTACACTTTTTGCCATACAGAGCTTCATATGGGGGCATTTCAATACAGGACTGATAGTTATTATTGTATGCAAACTCTACTAATAGAAGGTGATCTTCCTAACTACCTCCAAAGTCTAATATGCTTAAATGAAGAAGATCTTTGAGTACTTGATTTACCCTTTCTATCTGACCATCAATTTGAGGGTGAAAGCTTATACTCATAGCCAATATTGTCCCTAAATATTGATGCACTACCTTCCAAAATTGGGATGTAAATCTGTCATCACGATCCAAGATAATAGTTTTAGGGATTCTGTAAAGCTTGATTATTTCATTAATATATAACTTGGCCAACTTTTCTATCAAATTTATTTGCTTACTTAGAAAGAAGTGTGCTAATTTTGTTAGACAATCTACAATTACCCAAATTGCATCTACTCCAGTATGGCTTCCAGGCAATCCCATCATAAAGTTCATAGAAATATCTGACCATTTCCACTTTGGAATATCTAATAGATATAATAGTCCACATGGTCTTTGATGTTCTACTTTTACTATATTATAGACATGATATTTAACAATATATTCAGCTACTTCTTTTTTTAGTCTAAGCCACCAAAAGGACTCTCTTAAAGCTTTATATATTTTACTATTTCTAGGGTGAATTATGTACCCTGGGTTATGAGCTTCAATTAGAGTTTGATTTGGAATGTATGAATCATTTAAAATTAAAATCCTTTTTTCATGATAAATATGAACTTCTTTTTATAGATGTAATTCTGTTATGCAATCATTTTTGATTTTTGCTTTTAGCTTAGAATATCACTTATCATTCTCTTGGGCAATTGTTATGCACTGCATGAACATAGGCTCTGTAATATTATTTTCAAGTAAATTATTTAACTGCTTTCCATTAATATGTTTTATACCTAACTCTCTGAATTCTTCCATTAATGAACTTGCCATTATAGCATTTAGGTTTGCTTTGTTGGTATACACAGCACAAGACAAGTAAAGCGGAATACCACTTGTAGTGCAAACAACAAACAAAAGTCTAAGGAATTTGAAGATCGGGGTGCGTTGATGGTTACTAAGCTAGCTTTAAGAATCACAAAATCATAATAAGAAGAACGCAACCATAAAAAATCATTCAAACACAAGCATATACATGAAAAACCCAAGATTGGGAAAAACCACGGAGCCACACAAACGAGAAAATCCGCCATGAAAAAGCTTCAAGGTTTATACAAGAGCTATATCACCTCAATATACATAGTTGTAGCTCTACTCTTAGAATGGAGAAAGAAGAAGCTTCTACCTCTTGGAGTTTCCCCTCCAAATAATAAGACTTCTCTTGCTCAGCAGCAGCTTAGGGTTTAGCTTAGAGTTCTGCTCCTTCAAGCAACCAATAGCCTCCAAACAAATTGCAAAAGCCTTGGACCCCTTCTCAGCACTTAGCCTTAAGTACTTAGGTCATTCCCAAACTCTGAAATATCCAAAATGCCATCAAATTTATTCAGATCATGACCTGGAACAAAGCAAGTCTCTGTCAGGCACTGCAGCACCCGACCTTCCAGAACGCAGCGTGCTGTGGCACACTGCAGTGCTCAAACTTTTGAAACAATGGCCTATTAGTTTGAATATGATTAGAAAAATGTTTCGCCTGAAATGGCACCATGGCGTGCTGTTGTGCCGGGATCCTCTATGGCATGCTGCAATGATGAATTCCACTGCTGCGTGCTGCAGCACCTGCATTTTGGTTGCTGAATGCTGAGGCATACTGCAGCACCTCAGCTTTGGATTGGGACTGCCAGGGGCACGCTTCAGCGTCCGAGCTGTAGTTGGACACTAAAGTCTCCATTACACAATAATCCCCCAGTTGGAGACTTCTAGGCAACCTTCCCCAGCTTCCTCCATTGAACCTTCACTGTCTTCTTCTGTGTTTGTCAAGAATTGTCGTGTGGCTCACCACCGCTCTCCATTCACATACCAAAGCCAATTGAAGTTGCACATAACTTTAGTTTCTCCACTATTACTACTTTGGTAAGCATGTCGACTGGATTCTTAGAAGTAAGAATCTTCTCCAATCCAAGATGCCCTTCTTCCAACAGTGTTCGTTTGAAATGGTAACAAATTTGAATGTGCTTTGTCCTGGCATGAAAAGTGGCATTCTTAGCTAAGTGAATGGAGCTCGTACTGTCATTGTAGAGCTTCAAACCCCTTTGCTCTTTGCCTAATTCAGCCATGAGTCCCCTTAAGCAAATCATCTCCTTTCTTATCTCCATGATGGCAATGTACTCTACTTCCCTTGTAGATAGTGATACATAGTTATGTAGCTTGGAGATCCAACTCACTGCTATACTACCCAATGTATAGACATAGCCTATAGTACTTCTCATGCTATCAACATCTCCTGCATGATATGAGTTTAGATGTCCCTATAAAATGATATCAAATCTTCCAAAGCATAGAGCTTTGTTTGATATACCTTTTAGATACCTTATGATCCACTTGACCACATCCCAATAGTACTTTCCTAGGTTTCCCATGAATCTACAAACCACTCCCACTACATGGGCAATGTCCAGTCTCACGGAGATCATCACGTACATCAAGCTCCCTACTACTGAAGCATAAGAAACCTTGATCATATGTTTTTTTTCCTCTTTAGATTTTGACATCTGTTCCTTTGATAAGCTGAAGTGACTTTCTATGGGAGATCCCATTGGCTTTGCTTCATTCATATTGAATTGTTTTAGCACCTTTTCAACATAATCCTTCTACAATAGCTTCAGAATTCTTACACTTCTCTCCATATGGATTCTTATTCCAAGAATCTGCTTGGCCAGCCCCAAGTGTTTCATGTCAAACTCCCTTAACATCTATTATTTCAGCATTTTTATCTCCTCTAAGTCCGATCATGCGATCAATATATCATATACATACAATAATAGAATGATATAAAAGGACTTACACTGCTTTAGGTAATAATAGTGATCTGTCAAGCATCTTTTGTACCTTGATTCTAACATGAACCTGTAAAACCTTTTGCACCACTACCTTGGCACTATAGATGCTTTTCTTGAGCTTGCACACTAGCTCAGATTTCATGCACACTAGCTCAGACTTCTCTTTACCTTGATTTTTGTACCCCTAAGGCTATTGTATATAAAGCTCTTCTTCCAGTTCTCTATGAAGGAATGCAGTTTTAACATCCATTTGCTCTAGATGCAGATCTTCAACCGCAACTAAATTCAGTACAACCCTGATGGTTGTCATCTTCACAATTGGGGAAAATATTTCATTGTAGTTGACCCCATGAGTTTACTGGAAACCTTTTACTACAAGTCTCACCTTGTAGCTTTGCTTCCATTCATCTCTTCTTTCATACAGTAAAACCACTTTTTTTGTAGAGCTTTCTTCCCAGCTAGTAAGGGTGCCAACTCCCATGTCCAATTTGGCATGAGTGATGCCATTTCATCATTCATGGCAGCCTCCCACTTGCTTGAATCTTCAACTTGAAGTGCCTCTTCTAAGCTTTCTAGTTCACCACTATCAGTTAGTAACAAATAGAACAAAGAAGGAGAGTACCTCTATGGTAGTCTAGACACTCTTATGGATCTTCTTAACATGGGTATTTTTAGTTCAACATTGACACCCTCTTGAGCTTCTCCAACATCTGGCTCAATGCTGTCATTAATATCTATGTGTAGGGGTTCTCCATCTTAAGCATCCTTGGAGTTAGTCTTGACTCCTATACAATCTTTGTACTTCTCATTTTCATTGAAAGTGACATCCTAGCTACTGATGACTTTCTAGTTCTGATTGTCCCAGAATCTATATCTGAACTCGCCTGTGCCATATCTAACAAATGTGCACTTGATCGCCTTTGCATCAAGTTTACACTTAGATCCTGCATTAATATGCACATAGGATGAGCAGCCAAATACCTTGAGGTGATTCAACTTCACCTCCTTTCTACTCTAAGCTTCCTCAGGGATCCCTTCATTCAAGGGTAAGGAAGGTCCCCTATTGATTAAGTATATAACTGTGTTGATGGCTTCAGCCCAAGATTGCCTTGGGAGACCTGCATGCAATCTCATGCTTCTGGCTCTCACTGCGATTGTACGGTTCATCCGTTCTACAACACCATTTTGCTGCGGTGTTCTAGGAACTGTAAACTCCCTTTTGATTCTTCTCAAGGCACAAAACTACTTTAACTGCTTATCACAGTACTCGCTTCCATTATAAGACCTTAAGCATTTCAACTTTAATCCAGTCTCATTCTCCACCAAAGCTAGCCACTTTCCAAATACATCAAAAACATCAAATTTATGCTTTATAAATTAAGCCCTTACCTTTCTTGTATGATTATCAATGAAGGTGATAAAGTATGTTGCTCCACCTATGGAGGATGTAGGAGCTGGTCCCCAAACATCTGTATGTACCAACTCCAATTTCTTGCTTTTGAGCTCCCTTCCAACTTTGGAGAAAGAAACTTTCTTTAATTTGCCTAGCACGCCATCTGCACAGAAATCCAAGTCGACTGACTTCAGCCCTTGGAGCTTTCCTTTTGACTGTAGAGATTTCAGCCCCCTCTCACTCACATGGCCAAACCTCCAGTTCCAATAATCTGTATATATTTCCTCTACAACTGCAATAGTATCAGACACTTTATTGATCAAGCAAAGTGTACCTTCCATACTGCCCTATGCAATAATGAGTGCACCCTTGGTGACCTTCCATGAATCTCCTATGAAACAAGTGTTGTAGCCTTCTCTGGCTAACTGGCTCACTGAGATCAAGTTTCTTCTTAGACATGGCACATGTTTAGCATCCTTTAGCTTCCAAACAGTGTCGTTTGGTAGCTTCACATCCACATCACCTCTACCGATGATATCACATGCCTTATCATCTCTAAGATATACTTTCCCTAAGTCACCCTTGGTGTAGTTCTTGAAGGCACTCCTCGATAGAGTTGCATGAAAAGAGGCGCCCAAGTCCACAACCCAGGACTCTGTATTAACAAGTGAGAGGATCAAAGCATCCTGATCCTCCCTAGCTGAAACATTTATAGTGGAGTTCAATATCTTACCACCACTTGGCTTCTTTAGAGTAGGGCAGTCCTTCTTAAAATGACCTGCCTTCCCATAATTCCAGCAATTCAATTTTTCTTTTCTGGGTCTTGATTTACTTTGCTAAGACAGAGACATATTCCTAGTATGTCCCCTTTCAGCATGTCTTCCCCTACTCTTAGCATTCAGTGTTAAGGTAGATGCCTCTCCATGAGTTTTCTTCTGCACCTCCTCATTTAGTACAAGCCCAATAATGTTATAGAATTTCAATGATACATATGATGAATTACTTATGGGTATAACTAGCCCATTCCAACTATCTGGCAATAAAGGTAAGAATAACAGAGCTTGGACCTCATCATCAAAATGGATGCCCACTGAATTCAACTGGCTCGTCATGGTGTTGAACCCATTGAGATGTTTAGTCACTGAATGGCCCTCCACCATCCTCATATTAAATAGTCTTTTCATCAAGAAAACTTTATTCAAAGCAGATGACTTCTCATACATTCTCATCAGAGCATTCATGAGATCTACAATAGTTTTCTCATTAATAATATTGAAAGCAACAAAAGAAGACAGTGATAAACAAATCAAACCCAAAGCAATTCTATCAAGAACCTCCCATTCTTCATTAGTCATAGTTCCAGGTTTCTTGTCGGCTCCTTTTAATGAAAGATACAACTTCTTCTGGTAGAGAAAATCCTCCATTTGCTTTTTCTAGAATGCAAAGTTTGTCCCACTGAACTTCTCAATGTTGTGTCTCATTTCTTTGGCCATTTCTCCCACTCTCTGATACCACTTATTGGTATACACAGCATAATACAAATAATGTGGAATACCACTTGTAATACAAATAACAAATCAAAGTCTAAAGACTTTGAGGATTGCGGTGCATTGATGGTTACCGAGGTAGCTTAAGAAATGACAAAATCATAATAAGAAGAATGCAGCACATAAAAAATCATCCAAACACAAGCATATACATGGAAAACTCAAGATTGGGAAAAACCATGGAGCCA
Organism: Gastrodia elata; assembly: GCA_016760335.1. NCBI lineage: Eukaryota > Viridiplantae > Streptophyta > Magnoliopsida > Asparagales > Orchidaceae > Gastrodia > Gastrodia elata. The sequence continues at coordinate 41,384,577 of CM028671.1, read as the reverse complement.
CACCAATGAGAAAATCCACTATGAAAAAGCTTCAAGGTTTATAGAGTTGCAATAACTATATCACCTCAGCATATATAACTAAAGCTATACTCTTAGATTATTGAAAGGAAGAAGCTACTACCTCCAAGGATTTCCCCTCTAAACAGCAAGCCTTTTCTTGTTCAGTAGCACCTTAGGGTTTAGCTTAGGGTTCTTATCCTTCAAGCAACCAATAGCCTCCAAACTGATTACAAAAGCCTTAGACCTCTTCTCAGCACTTAAGCTTAAGTACTTAATTCATTCCCGAACTCCAAAATATCCAAAATGTCATCAGATTTCTTTAGATCGTGACCTTCCAGAACGCAGCGCGCTGCAGCACGCTTATGTGCTCAAACTATCGAAATAGTGGACTATTAGGTTGAATATGATCTGAAAAATGTTTCACTTGAAATGACATCATGGCACGCCGCAGTGCTGCAATCCGCTATGGAGCGCTACAACGACAAATTTTGCTGTAGCGCCTGCATTTTGGTTGCTAATCACTGAGGCACACTTCAACACCTCAGCTTTGGATTGGGACCGCCAGGGGCACGCTGCAGTGCGCGAGCTGCAATTGGACACTAAAGTCTCCATTACACAACATGCATTCCTACTAAAGGCGTCAGCTATGATATTAACTTTACTTGGATGATATTGTATGTCTAATTTGTAGTAGTTGATCAACTCCAACCATCGCCTTTGTCAACACTTCAAATCTTTCTAAGTGAAAATATATTTTAAGCTTTAATGATCAATAAAAATTTCACATCTCACTCCATATAACCTCCATATTTTAAAAGAAAATATTACCGCTGCCAGTTCAAAGTCATGCACTAGGTAGTTCCATTCATGAATCTATAATTGCCTAAATGCATATGCTACTACCTTCTTCTCTTGTATGAGAAACACAATTAAGCGGTAGATGTCATACTGGGTAGAATTCATACTAGGGCAGTTGTTAATGCTTATTTTTACTATTGAAAAGATTCCTCATATTGCTGACTCCATGAATGAATGGAACTATTTTTTTGTGTCTATTTGGTTAAATGTACAGCTATCTATGACAATCCCTTAACAATTTTTTTATAATATCCAGCTAAACCAAGAAAACTGTGAATATCTATCACAAATTTTGGTTGGATCCATTCCTGAATGGCACTTATCTTTACTTAATCGACCTTAATTCCTTTGGCATCCACTACATAGCCTAAGAAAACTACAAAATCTACCAAAGTTCACATTTATAATATTTGGAGTATAATGGATAATGCATTAGAGTTTTCAGTATAACTCTCAGATGATTTTCATGTTCTTCCTTGCTCATAGAATAAATTAGAACATCATTGATAAATACTAAGAATTCTTTGTATCAATTTTATAAAGATGGATGGAGCATTGGTTAGGCCAAATGACATGACCATAAACTCATAATGCCCGTAGCGAGTTCTAAATGTTGTTTTCATAATATCTTTTTCTTTGACTCGTAATTGATGATAGCCTAATCATAGATCTATCTTCAAAAACATTGAATAAACAGGTCATTAATACATGGTAGATGGTACTTATTCTTAATGGTTACTTTATTTAATTCACAATAATTGATGCATATTTGCATCGAACCATCTTTCTTTCTTACAAAGAGCATTGGCACTCCTTATGGTGACATGCTTTGTTGAATAAAGCCGTTGTTCGTCAGCTCTTGTAGTTGCTTACTTAACTCTTAGAGTTCTTTGGGTCCCATGCGATAAGGTGCCTTTGCTATTGGTTAAGTGCCAGGAATTAACTCAATTGAGGAGTGGATTTCTCTTACTGGTGGTAATCTAAGTAATTTATTATGGAATAAGTCTGCAAACTCCTTTACAATTTGAGTGTATATATATATATTTATTTATTCTAGGATTCCAATTGCATGAATATTAGACTATACACTTTTATACTAATTTTCTCTCAATCCTGCTCTGATACCAACTCTAGGCGACCTGCCGCTAGGTCAGCATAGCTAATCCAGCATTATGTGCTCACTTCCTATAATTATATCGGGGTTTAGTATAATAGTGTATTTAGAGGCGTATAAAATGCACACTTTCACATTCATTGCAACATTCAGAATTATCTGAATAATAAAGGAAATATATTTATTACCAAAATAATAATTGTCATACAAAATATATTACACAATAAGCAAAAAATTTTAAACTTAAATAAAATCAGCATCTAAGTTGCTCCATCATGCCTCAGCTCTTCCTTAAAGACTTGATCCAGAGATTGTTCATGAACTACCAGATATATATACATGTATATGGCAGGGCAAACTAAGAAAAAAAAAGAAAAGAAAAGAAAAGAAAAAAAAAATTTAATTAGACACAAAGCTCTAAGTAATGTTTGTTGGATATCAAAATTTGTATAAAATATTAAGTGGCATGACTCTACATGAGAAGCATATACAAATAAAATGTGATATTTAAGTATAACATATTGCAAAATTGTCACGATTATGAGTGCAATATACATATTAAGGATATGTGCTCATTGGGAAAGAAAATACAATAAGATATAATATTTATTCTATTGAACAAAGTTAAGGAATAATTAATGAGTTAGTTATGTCTTTCTAACTATCTGAGATATAGGTTCCTGACTAATTAAACATTTTCTCTCAAAGGCTACGTGAAGTCTCCTTATATCTCTAAATATTAACCTGTCTTAGCTTAATGTATTGTATATACAGACAAGAGATCAATATGAATGAACCCAGATACTAATTTTTGATCATTCATTTCAAGTTCTGAGCACAAAATCTCATATAAATATGTCAAAGTGGGTCAAGATTAATAGCAATACAAAAGCTGCAAATAAATTAATTAAATGAAAAGAATAATATTCTTTATTTTATCTTTGTAAAAATATCAATATTAATACTATTTTGGTTACTTATCTTTATGTATTAAAAATACTAATAATTTTTTATTATTATAAGTAACAATACATATATATATATATATATATATATATATTAAATGAAAGAAAAATTATTGAATTGAAAATTACAAAAATTTAGAAATATAAACATATATATATATATATATATAAAATGACTAAAATGAATGTTAGAGAACTTATGAAATATATACATATATAGAAAAAAAAATAACTTAAATAAAAGTTGCAAAAATTAAGAAATATATATATATATATATATATAGAAAACAAAAAAGAAAATGATTAAAATAAAAGTTGTAGAATTTAGAATATATATATATATATATATATATATATATATATATATATAGAAAAAAAGAAAATGACAAAAATTAAAAAATAAATACATATATTAAAAAAAATGACTAAAATAAAGTTGCAAAAATTAGAAAATATATATAGAGAGAAAAAAAAGAAAATTATAGAAATAAATATTATAAAAATTAAGAAATAAATGCATATATAGAAAAAAAGAAAATGATTAAAATGAAAGTTGTAGAAAATAGAAAATATCTATATATATAGAAAAATGAAAATGATAGAAATGAAAATTGTAGAAATTTAGAAATATATACATATATAGAAAAAATGAAAATGACATAAATGAAAATTATAGAAATTAGGAAATATATACATATATAAAAAAAAAATAATAAAAATGATGTTTGCAAAAATTATTATTATTATATATATATATATATATGTATATATATATATATAATGACTGAAATAAAAATTGCAGAAATTAAGAAATTTAGACATATATATAAAAAAAATAAAATGATAAAATAAAAGTTACAGAAATTAAAAAATATATAGATATGTAGAAAAAGGAAAATTTACATAAATGAAAATATAATAATGATAGTAAAAATAAGATTAATAATAATAATGTTAGTATTATTATTATTAAAAGAATAAGAATAAATGAAAAGAATATAAAATTTTTCATCTCTTTCTTATTTCTTACTCTATCTTAGTGTTGATAAGGTTTTACTAGAGGTCGGTGAGGGGAATCGGTGGTGGCCTAGGAAGAGAGAGGGAGGAGTGGAGGAGGGAGAGGAGACGGAGAAGAATGGTGGATGAGGGGGGAGGGGATGTATTTATAAACTTTTTTAATTAGTTAATTAATTAATAAATTAATTAATTTTCTCTCTCATTTATTATTTGGATGAGAACAAATTTATCATCTTCTTCATAATTACTTTGAGTGATCAATTTAGCTTTCTCTTCCTCATTTTTTTATCTTCTTTCTCTCTTCTCTTTCTCTCTTCTCTTTCTCTTTCTTCTTTCTATCTCTTCTACTTTTTTCTAGAAAATAATGAAACTTGACACGAAGATGTATCTTGATGAGACAAACACACTCGTACAATTTTTTTTTTATTTAGAATAATATTTTATTCATTTTAAATATTTGAAGATAAGAACTTCAAAAATTAATTATGGTCAATCCGGAGTTCTAGATTTGACAAAAAAATTTTGCAGCAGTTTTATAATATTCTTAATCTAACGACACCAAAATCGTTAAATTTGAACTTATATTTAATTTTCTCAATTTTTTGAATTTAAATAAGTCAGAAACTAATTCATTAATATCTGTTATCCAAATTGCTCCCAAACTTAGGCATTACGATCACAAAAATATACTCTATCCAATAGTATTTTTAGTTTGCCCTAATTTTAAAGTCATTCGAGATTCTAATTTTTGAGTCAGGTTTAGTCCTAGTTATTCTAGTAACGATTTGGGTCATTACATAGTACAACCTTGTTGACAAAAATAGACTAATTAATTGGTAGATATTCATGTTGGATAAAGAGTAAACCTACGTTATAAGAGTAGATATATTAACATGATTGAAAGTCATGTTAAGGAATTAGATCCCTTCTAAGATAATTTTTTATAAGTCCAAGATTAGATCTAAACATAAGTGTAGCTAAGACATATAACACCTTAATAAGAGAGTATTGAATAACTTACTTATGACTAGCAATCCATTAAAGATCTATACTTAGATGAACTCAGCATAAGAAGTATCACTCCTTAAAACTTAGAGAGGGGAGCTTATATCTAAGGACTATATAAGGTCATCACTCCTAGATCATCTCTAATGCTTTAGTTTACTCAGGAGCCAAATAACTTTTTTCTTATGTTAATGAAAGGGGATTAGCTTAAATTATTAAGACATGTAGAATGGTGATCTAAATTAAGGATGTAAGTAAATACTAGACTTGATTAGTGGAGAGATTAGGAGACCACATATTTACTGGGGGGGATGTGTGTGTTATGGGAGACCTGCTTACATATGGTTAAGCATATGTGCTTAACTCCTTGATTGTTCTATTATTTGCCTAACAAATTAAATAAGATAAATTAAATAACATTTATATGACACAACCCTTGTAATTGTGTATTTTATACATTCTTCTGACTATGCTTTCAGTTTATTTAGTCCTCAAGACTGAAATCATTTTACTTACTTTCATACTCTATAGTTTACTTGCACACTTATAGTTCAATTACTTATATTTATTGCAGTTTATCTTTTTCATAGTTCATAATACATTTTATTTACACTTCTTCTATATTTATGTAGCATATATCCAATTGTACATATTACATTTGTATTTTCTTCTATATGGGCATTTGTTATATATTTGTTGTTTACCTAAAATATGTATAGGACTACAACATCTCCACTTGTATGTATGCTTACCTTTTTACTTTTCCTTACTCTTACTTGTCATTTTATCTTCCTTTACCTTTTTATTGCATTGTGTACCACTTAAAAATTGTAAATATTAAATGTGATATCATTTAATTAAAATAACTAGGATACCTTAAAATGTACTTAGAATTTATAAGTATAATAACTTGTTTTTGCTTGTTGGTTGTTGTGGGGCCCCGTACTTTTTGATGGCTACGCTAATACTGATATTAGTATAACTGCAGGGAGTATGGTGCTTCACTCCAGTGGAAAATCCCCAACTCAAGTAGAGTCAAGTAGGACCCAACTCGCCTTAAGCCAAGGACTTGTCACCCTATAGGAGAACTGTGAACATACATCAATACAAATCAAAGTGGCGGAAGCAAGAAACAGTATAATATAACATCCACAGGCATTAACATAATATAAGAGAGTAAAAGAAATGGTAACTTAGATCAAATACAAAAAAGTAAATACATCCAGAATTTAATTATTACAAACTGAATTTAATGGAAATAAAGATCTTTCAATCTCATTGCAAAAAGAGAAAATCTATCTTAGCAGCAGTAGGAAGATCGTCCTCTTACACTAGCTCCGATCCTACAGCACTGTTGACGAACAACCCTGAGTCTGACATTTGTCGGTGTCACAAAATGCCAAGGCCCCAGCCAACAAAAGAAATAGGTTACAGTTAGACAATTATCTAAGTACATTTTAGTCTATTTAAATAAACTGAGTATTTAAGATATCACACCTAAAGGTTTTAAACATGCAAGCATAAAAAAAAGTGCAACAAGCTACAAAAATGGGGTAGCTATAAACTAATCATTTATAGCTAATCAACAGGTATGTAAATTAACATACAAAATAGCAACTAAATATGGTGAGGCTAAAATCAAAAGTAACTGCAACTACTTAAATAAATCTGATTCTAATATACTTATGATCACATGGAGATATGCTGAGTGTAATAAGAACACAAGTGCTGAAATAGACGTACAATTCTAGCATCCTAAGTATGCCAATATCTTAGTACTAATTAATGAGAGCATATGTACAAGCATGCAGATTGACATGAAAAAGGCCACTAATACATGTGGCAAAAGAAAACTAAGTACATATATGAGCAAAAGTAAAGCCACTGAGACATGTGGCAAGGCAAGTCAAGCACTAAAAGAAAGGCCACTCAAACATGTGGCAAAGTAAAATAAACACTGACAACTGAACCAAAGTAGCAGTAAGCCTAAGACATAATGCTGCCATAATAGAATAGGCTATACAGGGCCTCTGAACTAAAAGTTCAACATGTATCCATCCTAGGCATCCGCAGAGCTAGATCTGAGTTGAACTTATAGAATAAGACATGTATCCATCCTAGACATTTGTCGAGCTCAATTTGAGTCAATTCTAAAATAAAACTAGGACTGAAGAGGCAGACTATGCTAGGACATACTCTACTAACTGAAAGCACTGAACGAACTGAATGAATGTTATGCTTATCAAATACTAACTTATGATGTATCTTCCATATCCTAAGTTTACCTACTATGCTCAAGGAACAAGGCTCAATATTCAAGGTGTGCAGAGCAATCAAGTCAAGTAAGCAGAGACTCCATCTAGACTTATGTGATATCCATTATTGTTTAATTTATCCAAATCTGACTATTTTGAGAAAATACAAGTTTAGGATCTCCAATATCCAATTATTGAGTAAGATCTCAGATTTATGACCTTAATGTTAATATTAAAACTTAATAAGTTCCAATTCATAATCATATGATGACTATAAGGATTAAAGTAAATGAATCAATGACTTAATTATTATTATTTTCTTCGCTTAACCCAAGTATTGATTTAGTAAGTCAAGACTTATGGATTCTGTATCCAAACCCCACTTGGTGTTCAAATCCTGAATCCAAGGTAGTATCCTAGTAAGGATCTAGGGTTCACACATTAAAACCCAAATTAAAGATAAGAAATCTTATAAGCTGAAGAATTCAAAAACTATGATCTTAATGAAAGGTTACTATACTGATTATAAGATAAAATAATCAATAAGAACTAAGAATCTAAGATCTATATTCAATCTTTTAGGATATTACATTATCCTATGGATTGAACCAATCCTACACCCACATGGAATGCCGCAAAAGAATTAAATAATAAATCACTTAAGAATTCCAAATGGAGATAGTCCAATTCAATCAGAAGATTTAAAGTCTAAGATCTAAGATTTAATATTTGATCACTTTATACTTAAGCTAGCTTTAGACTTAGAATTTTACCAAGGTGTTTCTTTTAGAATCCAAGCCTATGGATCAACTTAATTAAGCCATTAACTAAGGATCTAATATTTCAAGATAGTTAGACTTAATTCTTAAGACAAGATGATTTTGAGTACTCTTAAAATCTTAAGATCTTAATAAGAACTAACTTAAGATTTCTTACCTAACAACCATATTATTACATGAGATTTTAGAAAGATGCTAAAAATCTAATTAGAAATATTTTATTGAAATTTTAAGACTTAAGGGGTGCTTAAACAAATTTTGGTCATAATGACCAAAATATCCCCCCCTTAAGGCTAAAAATGGGGTTTTAAGATTTAAGTACCCAAATTGATCCAAGTCTATTTTAATGAGTTCCATATAGATTAATGAAGTAGGAAATATACTTATCTTAGGTTTTTCTAACCTAATTAGCCTAATTAATACTAATCACATTTTTAAGCCAAGTAAGGTGATTAAGGAAATTTGGGCATACTAGAATGATCCAAACTTATTTAAAGGCTCTACTGTACTTAATTAAGCTTTAGGAACTAGATTTATCAAAATCATGGGTTAATCTAAGGCTTAATTCACTAATCCCAAATTAGGGTAATTAAGGAGTGATTAATAAAATTAAGGTTCTTAAATTACTTTTAATGGTCTACATAGGTTCTATATTATTTTATGAGCAATAAGAGATCTAAATCAGAATTTTTGTATATTAAATAAATTTAATATGATTTAAATAAAAATAGAGAAAGATTAGGCAATTATTTTAAATCTAACTATTAGATCTTTGATTTTATTTTATATTCAGATTCCTTGCATTTTTTTGATTAAATTGGTATATTGAATCATATCATATGGATAAGTATAGCTAAAGTTATTTAAATAATTTAATCTGCATTTTTATTTAAATAAAAGCTATAGAAAATTATTTATTAACTAATTATCATAATATAAATAGTTCTATTATTCATTTTATTAACCGCAGCCCAAAATCAAAAGGCGCGGGTCACGGGTCGACCCGACCCGTGACTTCGTCTTCTTCCCTGAGACGACTCTGACCAGAGGAATCTTCCACGCTGAAATTCTCAATACCTGGATGATGACAGCAGCTCAACTCAATCCCTACAAGTTCCTAAAGTTTAGACGCATCAATCCCACACTTAAACCCTCCAGGACGCACCAGATTGCCGGATGGCTACTCGATGGATTCGGCCCTACTCACAGCATCAAGGGTTTACTGTGAGGAGAAAGTTCTCCTCTCAGAGATGGTCATTTGGCCAGAGCTCGATTCCTACGCCATCCTAGTGATGAGGCGGATTGAAGCACTCTGGCCACGGGCTTTGGGATGCCTTGGATCTTCGGATCCTTACTCGAGCTCGACTGCGAGCTTGCGGCGGAAACCAGACAATCGATCGATCGTGATAGGCTAGCCCAGACCCTAAGGACAATCACATTAGGTTTCCTAAGTGGCTAAGGCAATCTAGGCAACATCCAGAGGCTCATCCAGAAGTGTAATTGTAAAACTGAACTCACTAAGTTCAATGGGAGAAGTTGTACCTGAAGATGGGTTTGCAGGCACGGCTGAGGGGAATTGAGACAAGCTGAAGGTTCTAGAAGATCTCAGCAACCTAGTAGGGGGTCTGAACACTAGTCACACACCCTCTATCAGCAATTCAAAGCTTCAGGAATGCCAAAAATTTGCCGAGAGGACGGGGCTCCAGAGGACTTTAGCTAGGGAATTGAGGGTTCACAGTGAGCAAAGGGACTCACTGTGAGATCCTGGGGGTTCTTATAGGCCGAAGGAGGCCCTAGGGGTGGATGCTGTGGCTTGGGCTTGGACAATAGCTCAGCCCAAAGAAATAGGTTGGCTTGAAATGGTCAGGGGAAATTCAGGGAGAAGGCAACTGGCAGAGGGTCACGCTGAGGGTAGGAGGAGAAGAATGGGTCAATTCCTATACTGCCATGGGGCTAGGAGGATTTTGGCTGTCAGGGGGACCAGTGTGCATGGGAGAGATCGGGAGGTGGATGAAGATCCACAGTGCTTGGGGTGTTCAAAGCCATCGGATGGATCGACCGTTAGCTCTGGATGATCCGGATGGACTACTTAAGCGGATTAGATAGCAACCGTCAGATGCGAGCGATGGATCCGACAGTTAGAATTAGATCCTACCACGGAGGAGATCCTGTCGTTCGATGGTTTGCGCTAAGATGCGAGCGATCGCATCGGGTGGCTCAAACCTATGCGCTGCTGTCGGGACCCCGCAGTAGATCTGTTGCGGTCCCGATAGCAAATCCTGCCTATTTAAATTTAATTAATAATTAAATTTAATAAATAAAATCAATATAATAATATATAATTAATCTAATTAAATTCTAAATTCAATTTAGGCTTAGATGAGCTCTAAAAATTCCCAAAAATTCACCCTTAGCTATTTGAGGTATGAGGAATTCAAAAATGAAATTAAATTTTTAATTAGAGATCAAATTAATTTAGGTATTTTTCAGGGCTTAAAATAGGCGAAAATATCAAAATTCTCAATTTAGCTCCGATTGATTTCAGACTTCTAGGGTTAGATTTAAATGACCCATTGAGCCTAATAGAATAAAAATCAAAGCTTGGTTTAGCTTAATTAAATCTGGATTTAGCTAGGGTAATAACTAGGGTTATTATAGTTGTACCCTATCATATTTAAAACTAAATATGGTTAAATGAAGAGCTTGTTGGTGATACTATCTATGAGCTTGGCTCTGGATCTAAAAAGTAGCCTTGGAGACATCTATCAGCTTGTTTCTTTCTTTTAATCTTGTTCACTTTATCTTTCCCATGAAGATGAGAGTCATTAAATCTTAAAATGCTCATATAATTTTTATTAAACTATTGATGTCTTACTTTTCATATCGATGATGTATTTGCCTTTCTTATATGGATGGTTGGAATAGTATATATCTATATTGTATTATGCATCTATTTTTCCATCTTAGATATTCTTGGCTCCTCGTAGTACTTAATAGTGGGTGAAGACTCACTAATTTAATATTTAGTACTACAATAACACCCAGTATTTGACACTTATTGTTGCTATAAATTATCTAATATGGTACCAGATCATTACATTTGGTATCAAAGCAGGTGACAGACCTAAATTACGTATGCTTACATTTGCATGCAAGTGTAAGTGGTTTGAAGTAATATGAGATGGTGAGATCCTAAGATTTGTCATCCTCTAAGAATAGTATTTAGATTTGTTAATAGAGTATATACAATTTCAATAATGCTTAAGAAATCAATTTGGTTGGATTTTAGTTCATATATTATAATTCCTAAATTACTTTTGGTTTTAAATTAGTTTTAGAAAATTAGGGAGAGTTGAGGTCAAATATGTAGTTCATCATGGGTTCATGCATAGTTACTATTCTTCTCAAATCATTTCAACTAAGTTGAATTAATTTTTAGTTCATTATTAAGAGATTTAGTATTCTCTAGTGAATACACTAAATGTACTAAATTTCATCTAGTGCTCTGATATGAACACTGTAAGGTTTAATCTTAGCACATAGATAACCTTATGATCTCTTAGAAAATGAAATCATCTCTTATATCTAAGTAATAAAATTTACATTTTTAGTTATTATCATAAAATCTTAATTCCACCTAAGGCTCACATGCATCTACTCTAAATTTAGCTAAGGAAATGAGATGTGAAGATAAATGAGCTTATGCCACATCACTCATAGATTTACGTGCTCAAATTCCTCGCATAAATTATGAGTGAGCTATGGAGCTCTGTGGTGTTTCTTGGCTCAAATGCATCTAGTTCATACCTCGAAGTGGTATGAACTGAGCTATGGAGTTCAGAGAATATTATGTTATATTTTCTCATGGCTCAGATGATCAAGCTCTTGTTCAAAGTTATGCGCAAGCAATTTTTGCATAGTTATTATTGTCATGGCCATTCATGGTGCTATGCTCAATAGTGCACAACTTTTCAGACAAGGTGATCATTGAGATCTATTAGATTTCCATTTAGATGTACAGTAAAGGATTCATAATCATAAAGTTTTAACACTCACTCTCCAACTTTTCACAAATAAAATATATAAAAGCATTTTGAGTTCAAAATAGACATTTCATTAATAAGAAGAGTTTCACATGCATTATATCATGATTACTACATATTTATGCTTAACCCTCCCCAAGGGGAGGTTTAGGCTTCCATTACAATGGATAAATAGAGAATACTACAGAAGATGTTGAGCTTGTTCATTACACTTACAAAGAAATTAAAGAAAAACTGAGTGAGAATATAATACTCAAGAACAGCCTTGGCATTCTCTTTATCTTCTTCTCTCTTCCAATCTTCTTCCTTTCTCCTTGCTCTTTGTGGTTTTCCTTTATTTGAATTTGCAACCGTCTTACCCTCCTTAGGGTTAGGATGTTCTCTTGAATGATTGTTTATCTAAACTAAAAATTAGGATCCTCTCTAAGTATATCTTCTTTCCTTTTATATTCCTCTCTTCAGCCTCTTTCTCTCCCAGCAGCAAAAAATTCTTCCCTTGAAATTTTGATTTTCATATAATTTTTATTCCTTTATTCTTTAAAAAATGAGGATGTTTACTGTTGTTAATTAATTCTTACAGTGAAAAAATGAAGAGTTTTAAGTTTTTGGCTATCCCAATGCTAAATTAGAGCAGATTTCCAAGACAGCTTTATGGAACACACTACGATGCGCTATAGTGACATGCTTTCAGTCTATCTGGCACACAACATGCTGTAGAGCCTTAATCTTGGGAACTCTTATGCTATGGCAGGCTATATTACTTTGGTCATGGAAAACCAGACACTTTGGTGAGCTATAGTGCCTTTTTTTCTGGACATCTGGCATTATAGTGCCTTGATTTCTAAAATTTGGGCACTATGGCATGCTGTAGCGACTTCCTTTTATGAAAATGACATTGTGGCATGATGTAGCACCTTATTTCTTGGAAATTCAGGTGCTATGGCATGCTGTAGCATCTTGATCTCAAAAAACCAGGTGCTGTGACGCTTTGTAGCATCTTAGTCTCTAGAATTTGGACACTATGGTGCACTGTAGCACCTTAGTCTTAAGATTCTGGGCACTGTAGTGCCTTACACTCAAAAATTTGGGCATTGTGGCCTAATTTAGCACCTTAGTCTTGGAACTCTAGTGCTATGGCATGCTGTAGTTCCTTTATCTCTGGATGTATGGCACTATGGCGTGTTTTTGTGCATTGCTTTCGGGAACAAGGGCTCTATGTCGCCCCATAGTACGCTATAACGCGCTGTAGTGCACTGTAGTGCGTTGTAGCATCCTTTTCATTCAAGTTTTTTTTTTTTCATTTTGGTATCTTCTTACTTGAAATGTCACAAAAATACATTAAAATTATAACTATTAATTTTAGCACAAAATTCAGTATGTTTATTGAGCTTATCACACCTCCACACTTAACTTCTTCCTCATCCTCGAGTAAGTAATATAGAAATTCTTGGAGTAATTATTCTTAACAATCTTGCTCTATTTTGATACAGATTTGAAATTCTCCTTGTATCCTAATGTAATTCTAACAATGATATAATTTGTCGAGGGTAACCATAATTTGCCTTGGTTAAATGTTAATTACTTTTCCCACTATCCTTGGATCTTTTCTTTATATCCTTTGATGTTTATATGAAATACATGTTGGGGAATTTTTAGGCTCCTTATTAAGTATATTTGAATAATGATGTCTTTAGAAAGTTTTATGCCATATGTGCTTCTTCTTATCAAATGTAATGCATGCAAATACATTTGGGGAAATATATTTTTCTTCATCCCATTATTTTTTTGTCTTAGATTTCTTGTCAATGTTTTCTTAGGAGAGATTTTTTTTTTCATCCCATTTTTCATGCATTACATTCATGAAATCCTACAAAAGCCTAACATATTTCTAATTTTGACCAGTCATTCACTCATCTCATATGAGCCATGATTTCCCTCGCACTTAATCTCTCTTGCATCATTTGATTTGATAAAAGAGTGTAAGGTAGTGAGTTATGTAGTTTTTATTTAACCTTAATGCGTTATGGCTACTTCCTCTCTCAATGCTCATATGTTATATCAATTAACTCTTAAAAATCTTCATATTTATAGGTTCAATCTTTAGAGCTTAATTGTAAAAAGTTAGACTTCCAAATAGTGATTATATTAATTTCATCAAATATGAACAATTAGTTTCAATGGTGATTGATGACTCAAAAACAAAATTAACTAAAAGAAAAACAAAGAAAAACCAAAATAAAAACTACAACTTGATTTTCTTTTCATTCATCATCTTCATCATCATCATCATCTTCTTCTTCTTCTTTTTCTTCAAATTTAAGCCAAGGGATGGTTGGAGGAGGCACTCGTGTAGGTGGTGGTGGGAAGGCTATTTGTTTTGAACGGACTTGCAAGTGCCAATTTGTAAACATACCTCCAATAACTATGTTAGAGTCTTGGGTGTACTTGTAGTGTGGATACAAGGTGGTCTCACAATAATTGACCCTCGCATCCACACATTAATCGGTTAGCCTTTGGTACTCCTCCAACCTATCCATATGCCTTTGGAGGTTTGTCAACTCAGATTTCTGCCTTGTTGAAGATGAAGATCCTATCCCTGCTCTTTCTCTTTTTTTCTTGCTCCTTTCTACCTACGAGTAATGGGTGTTAATGTTTCTGAAAGTGAGTGGTGCTCAAGGTGGAAGTAGGGATTCATTATTATTGACTCTTACTGGCAAATCCTAGTAATTAGGGGCCCAAAAACAAGAGCTGCACATGGTCCATTTAGGGCTTGCTATAGGTGCTCAACAATTATTCTAGGAACATTGATTGCTCCTAGACGTTGAAGGACATAAATCAATGCAACTCTTGATCGAGTCACATCACTCAAATGCCCATATGATATTATTTTTCTGGAGATGAGAATGTGCCAAAAATTGCTTGCGACAGTTAGCAAGGCTCTTGGAATATTGGCTAAATTCCCACTTCATTTGACATTACTTCTCGTGAGTGCTTACATGACTTGTGTAGGATCAAATTCGAAATCCATATAATGACTATAGGTGCTGCTGCCTACAAATTCTAGTGCACAAATTTTTTTGATTTGGGGCAGACGAAATTCAACAGCTTTTCCTTGGACGAAAATGCTACACCTTCGATCATTTATTGCATTAGAAAATACCTCCTAAACTAAAATTGGATGGACTGCTTCTTGGTTCCTGGTGCCCCCACCAGGTTCACCCATCCCCTATTGATGATATTGGAAGCATAAGCTGGATAAGATTCTCCAAATTCTTGTTCTGGGATCAACTTCTTTTTGGAGGTTATTTGCTCAAAGCACTCCTATACTTTTAGAGAGGCAAATCTATTGTCATCAAAGATTCCTCTTAAGAAGGGGACTATTACACTCTTGCTCATGGTTGCTTTTTTCCAAGTGGGCATTGCTGAAAACTTTCTAGCTCTAGGATTTTCAAGGAGGGGAGATTTTAGAGTGTGTAAGTGCTTTGCTCTCCATCTCTTTGCTATTTAAAGATAACTTCCTAAAGCATGAACTATGCTCCCAATCCACATGAACTCCTCCCAATGGCTAGTCAAAATTGGCCCATAAATGCCATAAGTGTGATTTAATAGTTCAAGCATTGGGAAGACCAAAGGACTCAAATTTTATTACCTTTTGACCCATTTTTCTTGGTGACAGTGTGCTATAGTAGATAGGAATAGTTCCTAGGATTTATATAATTACTTGCATCAGCTTTTTGAGATTTTCATGCTGCACGCTGTAGCGCGCTATGCCATGCAATAGCTCCTGATTGTGGTATACTGGCCTACAGTTCCTGTAGAGAACTATTTTAGACAATTTTAATTTTTTCTCCTTTTTTATGAGAAATCATGTTGCACCTTTTTTTTTGAATTTTTAACAATTTGACTAACTATCAAAATCATCTAATCTAATCTAAAATTTGAGTTACCTCCCAATAAGCGCTTTGTTTAATGTCATCGGCCTCACCAATCTGATTTGATTTATCTCTCACTACCCTTTAGCACTTATTTCCAAATCCTTAGAAAGTTTAAATAGGCACAAATAGGTTTTACACTTGTTGTGCTTAGTCCTAATTCAACCATTTCATTTCTCATGGTGCATTAATTGTATTTAATTGTATCCTCGGGTATTGATTTGATTTTCTTCTTCCTCTTCCCCCTTTGGATCTTTCTTTTCACCTTAGTTTCATTTAATTCTACACCTCCATATGAGATGTATGTGAGTCTCTCAGATTTAGACTCACAAGATTATTCTTTATTATTTTTAGGATTGATAGGGATTAGCCTTGCTCACTCATCTCTCCACCTCAAATACATGTTTTTCTCTCTGTGTAGAGTAGGCATTAAATCAAGTTCCTCTTCCTTGCCATTTATTCTAATTTTTATAATTCTGCTTTCTACATCAATGATCTCTCAAGTTGTGGCAAGGTAAGGTCTCCCAAAAATGATAGTGAAATTTTCATTCCAAATATTTCATTCACAAATAATAAAAATTATGGGAATTATGAAATTTCATAGGTTAAACAAAACATTTTTCAGAATTTCTATCAGAGTTATTGAATCAAGGTTTGCAAATTCTAAAATCATTGTGGTGTCTTCCATGCCCCCTACCCCTAATTGTATGTAAATATAGTAAGGCATGACGTTGACAGAAGCCCCTAGATTCCACAAAGGATCTAAAATGACTTGTCCATTAATTCCACAAGAGATATTGAGCCACCTCGGATCTTTCCTTTTTACTGCCACTAGATTCTTTTCAAGCACATTTTGATTCTCTACACTCCTCTCTCCAATTTTTCCTTTGAGGGTGTGTCTACTTATCTCAACTATTTGGGGTCTAATTTTTACCATCTTATCTAATAACATTATTTCTTCCTCCACATCTTTTGATGTGATGGTGCTCATCATTTTCCTCAGGTTAATTTCCGTGGTACTAGGGAATGCTCCATGTTGTTTATTAGAAATTTGATGAAAAAATATTCCCTGCTGAACTTCAATATTTTTTAGAGTTACTTCAATTCTTTGAATGGAAGATTCATGTCAATTTATAGTTTGTTCAGTTCTTTGCATGATTGATATTATTTCCGCCTTGAATGAGTTAAAGGCTCCTTCTATTCCTATGTCAGGTTGCTTGTGCTATTATGGAGATTGATTATTAATGGGTGGTCCTTGTCTATTTGAGTGCTGGTTTACATTTTGGTAGTTAGTTGGGTTGTTTCCATTACTCCAAGAAAAATTCAGTTTATTTCTCCACCCCTGGTTATAAGTGTTGGAATAAGGATTGTTATTGGCATGATTGTTGTTGTTATTGTTCTACAAAAAGTTTACTTATTTAGGAGCTGAGAGTGTAAGCAGGTTGTTGGAGTTACAGTTTTCATTTGTGTGCTGCCCCCGCAAAACTCACAAACAATATCCTATATTACACTAACAATCATTTGGCCCAATCTTTGGTTTAATATAGCAATTTCACATTAGAGTGTAGCGATTAGGTGTGATTCAACTGTATTAATGTCCTTCCTATTAGAATTTAGCCTTTCAGTAGTCCATTGGTAAGCATTATTTGTTGTTTCTTCTAATAAGCCAGCTTCCTCTTATATCATACTACTCAAGGAACCCCCAACATCTGCATCTATCAAAGTTCGAGTGGGTGAGTTCAGTTCATTATAAAATATCTGAGCCTGCATCCACTACGGGAATCCATGATGAGGGCAGTGCCTCAGGCATTCCCAACTATCATAAAGGGTTTCTCTATATGCTAAGAGTAATTAGTGATTTTAATTCTTAGCCTAACATGTTTGGCTAGGGGGATATATTTAGCCAGGAATTTCCTTGCTAAATTCTCCCACATTCTTATGAAATCACAGGAAGAGAACTGAGCCAACTCTTAGCTCTATATCTCAACAAGAATGAAAATAATCATAACATAAGTGATCTCCTAAATAATCATAACCTAAGTGATCTCCACATACTACTCAAAAAATTTCCTTGTTAAATTCTCCCACATTAATATGAATTCATATATCTCTAGAGAGTTTGAGATATATGAATTGGGGTCCTCAGTTGCTTGCCCATTAAATTGATTATTTTGGACCATTTGTAGAGTTAAACAATTTTATTTCAAAAGTATTGGCATCTTTATTTGGTTAGACTATTATGTGTGGAATTGCCCTAACAGTGGGTAGGCCAGAGTCTTTTAATGCTGTTTCCCTATTCTGCTCATGCACCTCTCCTAAGTGATCTCTTAAGTTATCCTATAATGATTCATTTGAGGTTATTCTAAGATGTTGTCTCCTTAATCTTAACAATATTCATTCAATTTTATGGTCAAACAAATAATTATCAATATTTTGTCTACACATACACAACTTAGAATTAAGCGAGAACTAGGTATAGTTTAAAAGCAGAGAATATAACAGAAAGAAAATAGTAACTACAAAAATTAAAAGAAAAGTAAATTACATAAATTGAAAATATATGCACAAAATCTTAAATCACTATTTAATCTTAGAATATCTCTAATACAAATCAAATAAACTGTTTTCTGGCAACAGTGCCAAGAACTTGATAAATCTAAATCACGTATGTCTGCGTTCACACACAAGTGTATGTGGTTTGAAGTAATATGGGATGGTGAGATCTCGAGATTTATCATCTTTTGAGAACGGTGTTTAGTCTTGTTACTAAAGTATATCCAATTTCAGTAATGTTTAAGCAATCGATTTGGTTGGGTTTTAGTTCCTAAATTATAATTCCTAAATTACTTTGGTTTTGAATCAGTTTTGGAAAATTTGGGAGAGTTGAGGTCAAGCATGCAGGTCATCATGGGTTCATGCATAGTTATTTTTCTTCTCAAATCTATGTCAAGTAAGATGAATTAATCTTTAACTCATTATTAAGAGATTTAGTATTCTCTAATGGATACACTAAATGTACAAAATCTTATATAGTGCTCTGAGATGAATACTGTAAGTTTCAATCTTGGCACATAGACAACCATGTGATCTTTTAGTGAATGAAATCATCTCTTACGTCTAAATGATAAAATATACATTTTTAGTTAGTATCACATGATCTTGATTCCATCTATGCTCACACATGTCTACTCTTAATTTAGCTAAGGAAATAAGTTGATAAGATAAATGAGCTAATGTCACATCACTCATAGTTTGATGCACTCAAATTCTTCACTTAAATTTTGAGCAGTCTATGAAGCTCTATAGGTGATTCTCCTCTTAAATGCATCAAGTTCATACCTAAAAGTGGTAAGAACTAAGCTATGTAGCTCAGAGACTATTATGTTATATTTTCTCATGGCTCAAATGATCAAGCACTTGCCCAAAGTTATACATGAGCTATTTCCGCACAATGAATGTTGTAATGATCATTAGAGGCACTACGTGTGATAGTGAACAACTTTTCAAACAAGGCGATCATCAACCTTTATGATATTTTCATTTAGATGTATAGTAAATTCATAAGGTTTTATCACTCTTTAACTTATCAAAAAAAAATGAAAGCATTTTGAGTTCTAAATATACATTTCATTGATAAGAAGAATTTCACATGCATTACATCAAGATTACTACATATTCTTGCCCAACACTCCTCAAGGGGAGGTTTAGGCTGCCATTATAACGGATAAACAAAAAATCTACAAGAGATTCTAAGCTTGTTCATTTCTTATAAAGAAATGTAAGGAAAACTGAGTAAGATTACAATATTCATGAATAGCCATGGCATTCTCTTCATCTTCTTCTCACTTCCAATATTCTTCCCATCTCCTTGGTCTCTGTGCTTTTCCTTCTTTTGAATCTACAGCCTTCTCTCCCTCCTTAAGGTTAGAATGTGCTCCTAGATATCTATTTCTCCAAATTAAAAATCAAAACCCTCTTTAAGTATTTCTTCTTGCCTTTTATAATCCTCTCTTCATCCTTTTTCTCTCCAAGAAGCTAACAATTCTTCCATTAAAACTTGAATTTTTAATTAATTTTTATTCCATTATTCCCTTGGATGTGCTCCTAAAACTAAGCAATGTGGCACGCTATAACACCATTGTCTCTGGACATCTAGCGCTATGGCGCCTTGCTTTCTATAATTTGGTCACTGTGGTGCATTGTAGCGCTTTTCTCTTTGTGGAAGTGGCATTGTGGCATGCTGTAGCACCTTAGTTTCTGGAACTTTGGTGTTATGATGCACTGTAGCACCTCTCAAGAAATTAGGCATTGTGGGGCATTGTAGCGCCTTAGTCTTGAAAATTTTGGCCCTATGGGCGCTATAGCTCCTTAGTCTTGAGAATTTGAGCGCAGTGGCGCACGGTTGTGCCTCAGTCTCGCAAATTTGGGTGATGTGGCTTGTAGTGCCTTAGTCTAGAAAACTTTAGTGCTATGGCGCATTGTAGCGCCTTTGTCTCTAGACGCCTAACACTATTGCGTGCTGTCGCACATTTATCTCAAAAACAAGGGCGTTATGGCGCGCTGTAGCATCCTTTTCCTTCAATTTCATTTTCTTATCATTTTGGTGTCTTCTTACTTGAAATGTCTTAAAAATAGACTAAAATTATAACTATTCCTAATAAAAACATAAATTCTAGCACACAATTTAAAACCCTCTATAAGTATTTCTTCTTGCCTTTTTTATCCTCTTTTCAGCCTCTTTCTCTCTTAGTAGCTAACAATTCTTCCCTTAAAACTTGAATTTTCATTTAATTTGTATTCCTTTATTCCCTTGGAAATGAGGGAGTTTAGTCCTGTTCATTAATTCTTGCTGAAGGAAAATGGAGAGTTTGACATATTTTTGTTGTCCAAATGCTGACTTGGAGCAGGTTTCTAAGATAGCCTTACGGTGCGTGCTACGGTGCGCTATAGAGCCACGCTTTTGGTCCGTTTGGAGAAACAGTGCGCTATCGTAATGCCCCATCCCTTCATCGTGTGCAATAGAAAGATAATAACAATATAATTATCGATGGAATGGTGCGTTACTTGGGAAGGCTGAACTTCCCCTAATCTAACCTATTAGTGAACACTAATTCTTAAGATAAGTATAATATTCTTATCTTATGTATTAGCTAAGTTACTTATATACATTGGCTTTTAGGAAGGGTAATGAGGATGTACCCAATGTCTATAAGTATTTTATGTGAGTTTATGTCGATCACATCACAATACTAAGTATAAGTAGTAATAATACCAGAGTTGGAAAGCTTTAGCATTCATCCATAACATTCATCACAGGAGCTAAGTAAAAATAGTCATCTCAAAAAAGAAAGAAAAATATATCCATAGTTAATTATTATAAACTGGCATTAAAAATGAAAGAGCAGTAAATAAACTCTCATCTCATAACATAAACAAAACTAAGCAAAAAAGAAAATGTCGAGCTGTCTACTCCTCCTTTGCCTCATCCTGGATCTCTTGAGTTGCCTCCAAATCTAGATCCTCAAACTGCTCAAGATCTGACATTGTTGGTTTTACATTGCCAGGGCCCCAGCCAAAAATAAAGAGAAAGTTAAGTACAATATTGGCAGCAAACGGTACTGTTTTATATTTAAGTGATTTTACTTAACATTTAATAAAATAAAAATCAAACTGCTGAAAACAAAATAAACTGAAACAAAAAGAAAAAAAACTGTAACTAAATAAAATTACTGAAACTAAATCAGCTGAAAGGGAATAGTAAACTGAAACAAACTAAAAATAAAATTATGCTAAATGCCACTATAGATACATGTGAATATGCCACTACTAAAATATGCATTTGATGCCACACTGCATCCAAGGGTGTCGAGCACTGTCCCATTTATGGTCATGTTATTACTAATAGTAACATGATTACCATAGAGCGGTCACTGTGTGATGAATTTCCAACTATAATCGAGTTAGGTTTTAGCCTAACCCATCGTAAATGCAAGAAAATTTTCCACCTGTAACTCTAATTCATTGTAAACAAGATCAAAGTGCGGAAGCAAAATAAGTATAACATCCATTCCCATAGCACAAAGAGGAAAAGAACAGTAACTCGACTCAGTATAAAGGTGCAGAAAAGTAAAGGCATCCAGAATATTAATTATTATAATACTTAATTTAATTTAAATAAAAGGCACACTTGTCATCGCAAGTAGGAAGGCGAATCTATCTACGCCTCGGCAACAACAGGAAGGTCCTCCTCTTGACAAAGCTTCTCACCCGATGCTACCATCACGAACAACTCTGAATCTGACATTATCAATATCACAATGCCAGGGCCCTAGCCAAGAAAAGAAAAACTTATGCTAGACAATTGTCTAAGAATATTTTAAGCTAATTCAATGGAACTCTATGCTTAAGATGTCACATTTTACTAAACATTTAAGATATCACATTTTACTAAATATTTAAGCATTTAAATAGGTGTTCAACAAGCGACAAGGAAAATGATAGTTATAAATAAAACATTTATAACTAAATAAAACAAAGTATGTAAATAATATACCTCAACTAGAAGTTGCAACAAGGTTAGGAAATAAATATACATATAACCGCAAATACTGAAACTGCTGAAAGGAAAACACATCCTAATATGCTTATGATTATATGTATACATACTAAGTTATAGAAAATACAGACTAAACTGAAGCATATAGGTAAACTGAAATAAGCATAACTAATATCCTAATATATATAAAGAAATAAGTAAAGCTGATTTGAAAAGAGCAGAATTGAAATGAACTATAAAAGTGTGTAAGAAATAGAAAAGCATAAACACACACACACACACACAACACACACACACACACACACGCACACACACACTCGCGCACGCACACACACTGTGTGTGTGTGTGCGAGTGTGTGTGTGTGTGCGTGCGTGTGCGAGTGTGTGTGTGTGTGCGTGCGTGTGCGAGTGTGTGTGTGTGTGTGTATGCAATATAACAGAAAATTAGCTAAATGAAAGCACTGAAACTGAACTAAATTTAGAAATGTACCTAAGTTCTTACTGATATAATAGAAACTGGATAAACAAAACCACTAAACAGGAAGTTCAACATGTATCATCTAGCCAACCATAGGGTCAGATCTAAGTTGGACTATAGAATCAGACATGTATCATCTAGTCAACCACATGGTTAAATCTGAGTCAATTCTATATTACTAAAGAACTAAACTAAAAAGGCAGCTAACTAAAACACCCTCTACTAAACTAATATATGAAGAACTGAATGTATTGATTTAAAGTTATTCATGCATTTTAAATCTAACATAGGATACAATTCAAATATCATATGTCCACTAATATGTCCAAGGTATATAGCCCAAATACAAGGTATGAGAAGCAACAAAATCAAAGTAAGCAAGAAATCTACTATATATGTGATATCTGTTGTTGTCTAATTTAATTTTATTCTATCTATTTTGAGATAGTACAAACTTAGGATCTCCAATATCCAACTATCAAGTATAATCCCATATTTACAGCCTTAAAGCAAAACAGTAGAACTTAACAAGTTCTAATTCATAATTAGAAGTCTCATCTACCAAAGTTTAATAATAAATTTACAGCCTAAATAATATATTTTTAATAACCCATAACTAATCTTGATAAAGAAAAGCAAGATTTAGGTATTTAAAGCTAAACTTCAATTTTGGGTTTAAGGACTAAATCCAATATGCAAACATCTAAGAATCTAAGGTTTTACAAAAAAACCTTACTCTAAAGGTAGAGCATTTTAAGGATTGAAAGACTAAGGAGAGTATGATTCTAATTTAGAAATTCTGAAATCTAAAATCATAAGACAAAATAATCAAGTAAAACTTATGAATATAGAGATTTGATTCAATATATTGAATAACTTCCTTATTCAATAGAGTTGAACCACCTACCACTAAGAAGAGGGATTTAAGGAGTTAAGCACTTAGGATAATGAAGGTTACAACTTCTAAGAAGGTTTCATCTATTGAGTAGCTCAATCACTTAATATATCAAAGCTATTAGAATCTAAGATCTAAGGGCTTAAATAATATGCTTAAGATATCTGCTAAGGTTAAGCTTAAGGTTCTTCTTAAGACATAGATATAGGAAGGACTCTAAAATTTTATTGGATAATAAATAAATTAGCTAGCATTAATCTTTTAAACAATATGTTCATTTAGTGAGTCTATATTAAAGATCTAGAATCATCTTAAGAGTTTAATGATTCTTTAATCAAATTTTTAGGAAGAATTTGGGTTTAGCATTTAGGTTCAAATTTCCAAGTCTAAAACCTTTTGGAAATATCCTAAACCTTTATCTTACTAAATTAGAGCATTTAATTTGACTTCAATGGTCTAAGGGCTCTCAAACTAACTATTGGCCAAAGTGACCAAAATGCCCCTCCTAAGGGTAAAATTGAGATTTTAAGATTTAGGGTTCCAAATTGATTTCAATCAATTATAGTAGGTTCATTACTATCAAATAAGAGAATTAACACCTTTATTATCAAACTTTCACTTAGAATAGACCTAAAAAGCATTAATCCATTTTAAGGTCATTAAGGGTGATTAACAATATTAGGCTATAAAATTAATATTTAAGTTCACTAATGATCTTTATAAGGCATGTAGAGATGATTGATATCAAGATCTCATAAATTAGAGCTTAAGTGAATTAAATTCACATCCATCAGTAATTCATCAAGAAATGTGTCGTTGAGGTTCGATGACATAGTAGGGCTTGTGCTGAATGAGGAGGTGGGGAAGAAATATCATGGAGAGGCATCTACCTCAGTACTGAATGATGTGAGCAGAGGATGACACACTGAAAGGAGACATAATAGAAATAGGCCAATGTCTTGATGAGGAAAATCAAGACCCAGAAAGGCAAAGCTAGATTGCTGAAACTGTGAGATGGCAGGTCACTTCAAGAAGGACTGCCCTACCTTGAAGAAATCAAGTGGTTGTAATAAGATTATGAACCCCACTATGAATGTTTTAGCTGAGAATGATCAAGATGCTTTGATCCTTTCACTTGTCAACACAGAGTCATGAGTGGTGGACTCAGGCACATCCTTTCATGTGATTCCATCTAGGAGTGCCTTCAAGATTTACTCCAAGGGTAACATGGGGAAAGTGTATCTTAGAGATGATAAGGCATGCAACATCATTGGCAGAGGTGATTTGGATTTTAAGATACCAAGCTGTGTAGTTTGGAAACTCAAGGAAGTTAGACATGTGCCATAACTAAGGATAAATCTGATTTCTGTGAGCCAGATAGCTAGAGAAGGCTATAGCACTTATTTCATTGGACACTCGATGAAGGTCATTAAGGGTACACTCATTATTGCACTGAGTAATATGGAAGGTACATTTTATCTGATCAACAATGTGTTTGATACTATTGTAGCTGCAAAAGAGATAGATGTGGATCTATGGCACCAGAGGCTTGGCTATATGAGAGAGAGGGGATTGAGATCCCTATAGTTAAAGGGGAAGCTCCAAGGACTGAAGTCAGTAGACTTGTATTTTTGTGGCATGCTGGGCAAACTGTAGAAGGTTTCATTCTTCAAAGTTTGAAGGGAGCTGAAAGGCAAAAAATTTGAGTTGGTGCATACAGATGTATAGAAGCCACCTACTACTTCTTCCATAAATGGAGCAACATATTTCATCACCTTCATTGATGACCATATGAGGTAGGTATGGGTTTACTTTCTAAGACAAAAATCTAATGTATTTGATGTGTTTGGAAAGTGGTTAGCTTTGGTGGAGAATGAAATAAGATTAAAGCTTAAGTGCTTAAGGTATGATAATGGCAACGAGTATTGTGATAGGGAGTTCAAGAAGTTCTGTACCTTGAGAGGCATCAAGAGGGAGTTCACAGTACCTAGAACACCCAATAAAATGGTGTTATAGAATGGATGAACAGATCAGTCACAGAAAGAGTCAGGAGCATGAGGTTGCATGCAGGTCTCTCAAAATAGTTTTGGGCTGAAGCCGTTAACACATCGGTATATCTAATCAATCAGGGACCTTCTGTACCTTGAATGAAGGGATTCTTGATGAAGCTTGGAGCGAAAAGGAGGTGAAACTGAACCACCTTAAGTTTTTTAGCTGCTCATTAAATGTGCAAATTTATGCAGTATCCAGTAGCAAGCTTGATGCTAAGGCGATCAAGTGCACATTTATTGGATATGGCGCAGGCGAATTTGGTTATAGATTTTGGGACAATCAAAACTAAAAAATCATCAGAAGTAAGGATGTCAAGTTTAATTAAAGTGAAATATACAAGGACTGTATGGGAGTCAAGACTGATTCTAAGGAGGCTTCAGATGTAGAATCTCGGCACATAGAGATTGATGATAGCATTGAGCTAGATGTTAAAGAACATGAAGGAGCTCAGGAGGGTGTTAATATTCAACCACAAACACCTATGTTAAGAAGATTTATAAGAATTTCTAAACCACCATAGAGGTATACTGTAGCACCCTGTCCCATCACCATGCGCAATTTATTTAAGAGATAACAAATTGGCAGTGAAACAGTGCATTGCTCGGGAAGGAAACAAGACTTCCCTGAATAAAATTGCTGAGCACAAAAACTGCTAAGACTTAACCTCAAAATAAGAGGGTTGAGTACTAATCCTTATTATAAGTGTAATATCCTTATCTTAAGTATTAGGTAAGATACCTATGTATTTTGGATTATGAAGGTAATTATGATCCAAGTTACATGAATACTAGCCTTTTATGATTATCCTGATCACATCATGATACTAAGTATAAGTAGTAGAAGAAAATAGAGTGCGGAAGCTAAAGCATAGATCCAGGGACATTCATCACAGAAACTAAATAAAACATTCATCTTAGAAAAAGAAAATAGAAAAGCATCTAGAGTTATTACAACCTTTTTATAAAAAATACAAAAATAAAGTCTAAGTGTTGAACCAAAAAGCTAAATAGAAGGTAAATGCTGAAGAAGATTCCACTAATACTCCTCAAACTCCTCCTAGATCTCCTGAGTATCCACCTGATCTGGCTCCACGAACTGCTCAGGTTCCAGCAAATTGTCGCATCCTAAAAGTAGCATGTATTAGACAAGAAGTCTAATACATCGAAAGCTATTCTAACAGTTTACAATCTTCTATTATTTAACATTTAAGTAGTTTAAACAAAACTATAAGAAATATAGTAAAATAGTTGAAAGCTCAAAATAGTATAAATTTGAAATAAAGTAAATTAAAACTATAAACTTAAGCTGAAAAATGAAACTGAATATAAAGAAATAGTAAATAAATTTGAAACTATGAATAATTGCTGAAATGTGTGTAAAACAGTATATAATCTGAATCTGAGAAAATAATGCTATAAAACTGTGTTGTATGCCACTGAATTCATAATTATGCATCTGAATACATCACGAAACTATATGCCACTGATATGTTGACATTGTGTCTCATGGACGCACCACAAATTTCCTAAGTGAGCAAATGCTCCGCTAACAGAGTCCTTTGGTGAGCCAAATTGCTGCGCTAATGCTGACATGACTTATGCATTTATGATATGTCAAGGTTTTAATGCTGGTATGCTTTAAATCATTGACAAATCCCAAAATCAATTCAATATCAAGTACGGATTCCATTTATCTCCATTGTGAAGAATTCACCTAAGTGAATTATGGCTCCTAATTCTAATTTACTAGGTTATTTTAGTTAAGATCATATAGAATCATCAGCTGAAGGGATTGAATACACATAATTGGTATATTTCCAAGAAGAGTGAATTTAACTCTTAGTTTGTTTAAGCACTTAATGAAATGTACAACAATAAGAGGCAGAACCCGGTTTAGTTTATTCTCTCAAACTAAGATGTAAAATACCTTAATTACAAACATGCTTAGTGCTCTAAAATGGATGACTTGAGATGTTTAGTTTTTTTAACTGCAGCACATGACAATAATTGGTAGGACCTGATTACAGTTTATTCTCTCAAACTAAGCATCCAAGTTTACCCAATTATGAAACACTTAGGCATGAAACATGTACTCTAAGCTAGACTGTACTTATCTAATCACATAGGATAATATTGAGACTCTACAATCTTAGTTAGAGTGAGTCATCCAACCCCAAGGTTTACTAAAATAATCCAGCACTATGGGTATAGGCTTACACAATCTACTGACTATCTACTGATTTCCATTAATCAAATTAAACAACAAGGGTTATTAGACTAATAAATATTTACTCCATAAGGTTACAAGGATGTGACCTAAAGGTCACTCAAATTTAGGTTACTACCACATGGAAGAAACTCATACTAAGTTATTAGGTCATTCTACCATAAAGGTCTAAGATCAAGCCTCTAAAGTTAATAAGGAGCATCTAAGTTTCTACCTCAAGATGTAGACAATAAGCTCTTCCTACCTCAATAGATTATTTAATTATAGCTTAACAACTATTTAATTATTCATGCTATGATAAGATCATAATGATCTTGCACTTCTAACTTAAGAGAAAATTAAAGTCCAATATATTACACTAATTCCACAATTCTTGCTTCCTTAAGATTTGATTTGACCAGATCAGATGGGTAAACCCATCTGATCAACACCTTTGCTAAAAATCATGAGATTAAATTTCTTAAATTATTAAAGAACGATTGGTTCATAAATCCACTCTATTTTATAGGTTACATTATACTGGTGGTCTTATTTAAGTGGCAATCAAGGATTTAAAGATAAGTGTTAAGATTGACCAATCACATAGCTTATTAAAGATCTTAATAGTTCTAAGTTAATGAGTTAAGATCAATGTCAAATCGAGGTGCATTATTGGAATTATGCAAGTTGATTTATCTCTCAAATCAAATCTATTTTATTAAAGTGATTAAGGTTTAGATCATAATTAAGACAAGTTAGGATTAAATCCTAGCTTAACCAAACCAAGACAAATTGTTAAATTTATGGATCAATGACAAATAAGTGGATTATTAGTGTTTTATTGTTGTTTATTTCAAGATTTTAGATTAGTTATTAATTACTTAATCACTCTCCTAAGATTCTTAGGTTAAATATTAAATTATGCCAAATTCATTAAATCAAGGTGTCCAAGTTCACTTAATAGTTCTCTAACATTCATCTTACTGATATGAAAGCATAAGAACACAAATTTACATAAGACAAAAAAGTAATTAAGGCTAATTAAACACTAAATCAAGAAATATGTATTAACACTTAATTACAAATTCAACCATTAAAATTTCATGAAACTTGGCAAGTGTGTTCTAGTAAACCATGTAAATAATCAGAGACTATAATTGAGGATTTTGGCTAAGTATAAACCCTAATTTTCACTAATCATGTTTTACAAAATTATGATTATTTTACACTAATAAAATAATAGATTACTCATGTCTAAGTATAGATAAAATAAGGTAGAATTATGTACAAATGCAAATAAAAAAAAATGATTGAGATGATTCGAGCCACAGTTATGCTAACACACAACATTCCTTGCCATATAAAAATATAAAGATAAATAAGAGATTTGGTTAATCTAATCTATGTCAAACTTAAGAAAATCAGTGGCGAAATAGGAATAAGTTAAAGTCAAACTCAACAAATAGCCCTTTATTGCAGGATCTTCTTCCTTCCTTAGAAGTCCTTCTCTAAGGCTTGCACAACTCACACTTAAGAATTCCTTCTCTTAAGAATGAAAGCACTAAAGAACAAAAAAAGTATAGAAATATATTTCTATTCAATCTTGAATACCATGATACATAAGATATTGACCTATTTATAGTCATACTATACATGCCAAATGACTATCAAAGTCATAAACTTCATGAAGAGTCAAAGTGTCTTTCTCTATAAATGACTAAGAAAACTATCAACCAACCCTCTCATGAAAGATTAAAGTGTCATTCTTATAATAAACCAAAAAAAACTTAAACTAACTCTCTCATGAAGGTCTAAAGTGTCTTTTCACATAAATATCTCTCATGACAAAAGATAAACCTAAAATTTATGTGTTTATTTAAACACACAAGTGCATATTATCTAAAGTAATATAGGACAGAGTCCAGATTAATATCCTCAAGGAATGGTGTATATTAGTTACTAATTACTCTTATTTTCTATATGTTCAAATGACCAATTTAATGATTTAATATATTATCTATAAATTAAGACTACACTAAATGTGTGTGATTAGTTGGTGTTTATTAGGGGGTGTTAGATCATAATATATGGTATAAAATTTAGAGTATACAATTTCTTAACCTAATTTGATCTAAGAGTCTTATTTATGTTTTCTTTTCATGGGGCTACAATTACGTAGATCCATTATTGATATCACACACATGTATCTCTCATCACATTTAACCCTGAGATCATCTTTAGATGATCACCTATGAGACCTCTTGACTTCAGTCCTCAACTTTAATTATGATGGTGTTATGTGTATTGTAACTCCCTAATATTAAGTTAGTGAAGTCTAACCCAACACTAGGTGTTACCATAGTACTTAACACTAAATTAGTAGGAATCTAACTCACAATCAAGTACTACATGGCCAAGAATTTTTTGAGACAAGAAAATGTAGTAATTTAAGAGAACTAAATATGACTACAAATATCCATATCCATCATCCAAACTAAGCATAATAAGAATAATGAAAAATACATCCAGAGTTTAAGTTATTATAAATAATTTATAAAATATTTATAAATTCACTCATCCCCATAAGAAAATGAAAAAGATGCAAGTCTTCAAAGTACTACTATTGGCCCGAACTAGCTCCAACTTCACGCTCCACAAGGTGCTCCTAATCTACCGTATTTGTTATATAATATGGTTGGGTATAACTAATAAAATAAAAATAAGTGATCAAACTTAAAAAGTATAAGTACATTTTAGGATTTACTAAGCTTTATTTGATTTTAAACGGCTATCACATTATCCATTTACAATTATTTGAGTAAGTGGTGCACTAAGCAACAAAAGAATGATGTGTGAAAGTATATAATGATAGTAAAGTAACAAAGGGAGGCAAGATCATAGGTAGTTTGCTTTATCCTGTACAAAATATATAAGGAGGAAAAACAACATTTAATGGTTAAAACTACTTGAGTGCATATGAAACATGAAGGAATATATGAAAATGTTCATTTGAAATTATGCTAAGTAATAATAAAAGTGAGCAGTGTAAGCATAAATGAAGTAAATAAATAACATACACTCTAAGTAAAGTAAAGTAAAGACTGTAATATAAGAATAATAAGAAGTACTATATAGTAAAGTAAAGTGAAATTCAGTCTCAAAGACTAAGTAAACATAATTATAAGACTATGATAAGTCCTCCACAATCAATTGGATTGTGAAAAATGTAGTGTTAATTTATTTATCTTGTTTAAGATTATGTTCCGCTGGAAAGATTATAGAACAAATAAGGAGTTAAGTACGTCTGCTTAACCAAGTAAATCGGGGTCTCCCATAACACCCACACTCCCCCTCTAGGATATGTGTGATCTCCATATCACTCTAAGGCCTTCCTTGGCATTATAGTCCACCATATGAAACCTCTATATTTATAATGTTTTAGATTTTTATTCATACACAATGTCTTAATGAATTTCCAAGGTTGTAATCTCAAAGCATTGTAGCATTCAAGGAGTTCAAGTTAATTGTAGACCATGTGATATCCATTGTTGTCTAATTTGGTTTTTTGTCCAAATGATTGGGACTATTTAAACCCCTAATAAACTTAGACATTAGCAATCTCTAAGCCAATTGAAGTATAATACTAAGTGTAATTATGATTTTGGAAAATAGTAATTTAGTTAAGAGTTATTTAAGTGATAAATTAATTTTTAAGTATAGAAGAAAGTTGAATAAAATCCTATCCTACTACTAAATTTCCTATCCTCTCAAGTTACTAGACTTAAACTACTGCTAGGGTTCTCATCTTGAAGATTAATTTGGAGGCTTACTAAACTTAAGTTCTCAAAGGAAATTAAGGATTAAATATCTTAACTCATTAACTTCACAATTTACTAACTACTCACTAATCGATCTAGTCATGAAGGGTTCTAATGTAAGGGTTTTTCAAACCATTAGCTCCTAAGTTTAGATCAAAGCACCAGAAGATCTAAGATTAGTTAAGAGGTTAAGCTACTATAGGGTTAAACCTACACCAAAGGGTTGCAAGTTGATAGGCTAAATTAATAGAACCTTCTAAACCTTTTACATATGGCTTTATAGTTATAGGAATTAACTAATCTACTCTCATTCTAAGGTTTTAATATAATTATAATAATCACATCCTACATCAAACCTTAAGATCACCCACTAACTTCTCAATTCTATGTTAGAGCTATTTCTTAAGCTTACTATAACTAAGATACCAAGTATCCTACTAAGTGTTTCTTTGTTAAAGTCATATTATAGGGTGTTATCATGGCTCAACCTAAGTTTAGATTTGCTGTACTAGGGTTTAGTAGGCTAAGATATGGAATTTTTAACTATGTGAGTTTAATATTAATTGAATTAAGTGTCAAAAAACTAAAGTTTCACATTTTGTATCCAATTGATAAGAAATCAATAACTATAGGTTCCCTATTACCTATAGAGTACAATGACTGTAAGTAGGTTCAATTTGGAGTTCAAATGATCATTTCAAGTCTTAATTACACAAATGATGATTAAAAGGTGATTAGTTAAATTAATTACCAAAATAGAAATTTAACCTTATATTAAGGTTCTACACTTTTTTCTAATCATTTTGGTATATAATTTTGATATATTTGGATGATTGTTTAAGAAGTTATTTAAATAATTTAATTTGTACTAATTGCTACTTAATCATTTAATCCCTAAGCTATTCCTACGCATGTCCACATCAGAGCTGATCAGGCTTACGTTCACTGCACGCACACAAGCCATCCACGAGTGCGGACCCGATGGATAGTGTTGCACAGGATAGTGTTGCACAGGTCGGGACTGACCCACCCGACACTGTTTATCACCACTGTCATCAGGTGACCAAAATCCCAAAATTAGGGTTTGCTCTAACTTCGCGTACAGAGGACCATAGACGATGATCTAAGTATTAAAACATCAATCTCGATGAGACCAACACATTGGGTCTGGAAGTTCCATGGGAGGTTGGCCCGAATCTGATTGAGCATTAGATATGGGTCAATTTCTTAGGGTTTACTGTGGAGAGAGAAATCTCCCTCCATAGTGAGCCATTTGGAGCATGCTAGGGCTCAATGTGTCCTTTTGGTCCAAACCAACCCTAGGGACAGCTTCACAATGGTGGGGACCACCTGTCACATCAAGGAGGACTAGCTGGGGCTCGAGCTATCATGCTACATTGTAGCTGCCCAAGCCCTCCCTAAACTAGGGAAGCTGGATCTAGCCAAATTGACATGATCTTGCAATCCTAGTGACCCTAAATAAAAAAATGAAGCTCACTATATGAAATAGCTAATGCTAAATGGAGAAAAATTGTGTACCTATCATTGTGATGTTAGATAATCGACGAGCTCAGGTCGACGCAGTGAGGGTTCACGACTCCAATTAGCATTACCAGCAAATATGGCTTTATGAGGAGAACCAAATGGTGGTGAGTCTTGGGCCTAAATATTTGGGGAAGGGAAGGTGGGAGGACAGTCATGGTTATTCGCCTGTGACACTGGTCGCTTGATCATGCAAATACAACAGAGCACAGTGCTATGTCGTGTTTTGGCAGTTGGATCAGCGATCTAATCTAGCAGTTAAGTTGGGCGAATGAATATCGACTAATAGATCCGCCCGATTAAGAGATACACATTCTAGATTCACGGGATTGGTTGTCCCTTATTTAGATCAATACGGCGGATCGACCATAGCAAATGGTTATTTCAGTTGGAATTTTTTAATTAATAATCAATAACTTTTTATATAACTAAAACTAAGTTACCAAACAAGCTTCAAAAAATCTCAAAAATTCACCTCTAGCTAAATTGGGGGGGAGGAACTAAAAAATGAAGTCAAATTTTTAAATAGAGGTCAGTTTAATTTTTCTTAATATTCAAGTTAATTAAATTGCTCAAAATATTTGTTGAAAATAAATGATCTCCAAATCACACCAAATATCACAAGTTGACTCCTAATGATATTAAGAATCTATTGGCAATGATTTTAAACTAATTAGGCTACCCAATAATGGGTAACAACATTAGGGTAAGCACCTCCTCGTGACGAGACATGGAAAACATTGTGTGCGATAGAAAAATCTCTGGGTAGATCTAACTTATAAATGGACATTCCCACTCTTACAATCACTTCGAAGGGTCCCAAATATTTAGGACTTAGCTTTCTTATCACACCAAACCTTTCAATTCCATGTTTGGGACTAACTTTTAAATAAGCTCTTTCTCCAATCTAAAATTCTAGAGGATGGTGGTGAGCATCAGAATATTTCTTTTGTCTATCTTGCGCTTCCAGCATATTTCACTTGATCAGTTGCAATTCTTTATTATTCTCTTCAACTAACTTCGAACCATACATCTGAGCATTGCCCACTTCAGTCCATGCTAAAGAAGTATTGCATCTCCTACAGTACAATGCTTCTTAAGGAGCCATTCCAATACTAAATTGATAACTATTATTATAGGTGAACTCCACCAAGGCAAGGTGATCTTCCCAAGATCCACTAAAATCTAGCACGCATGGATGCAAGAGATCTTCTAGGATTTGATTTACATGCTCAGCCTGACCATCCATCTGGGGATGAAAGGCAGTGCTCATGGCAAAATTTGTCCCTAAAACTTGTTGAACGGTTGACCAAAATTGAGAAGTAAATCTATTGTCTCAATCTGAAACTATACAATTTGGTGTACCATGCAGGCGAACGATGTCCTTAAAATACACCTTGATTAACTTCTCAATTGAATCAGTTTAGCAAATCTGGATGAAATGGGATAATAGTATTAGTTTATTGATGATCACCCAAATCGTATTCACTTTTGATTTACTCTTAGGCAAACTCATAACAAAATTCATGAATATATTAAACCATTTCCATACGAGTGTTTCTAACTGCTTAAGAAGTTCACCAGGATTCTGGTATTCAGCCTTGACCAATGAACATGAATGGCACTTAGAGATAAATATTTCAATGTCTCTCTTAATGCCTGGCCACCAAAAGGACTTCTTCAAGTTTTGGTACATTTTACTACGACCGGGATGAATAGTGTAATCGAAAATATGGGTTTCTGAAAGAATTTCCAACTACAGAGTTTTAAAAACTGATAGTCTTTCTTTTTGAAAGATCACACTGTCAACATCTAAGCACAGTTATGGTTTCTTTCCTCCTTCAATATTAGACTTAAGCTTAGGATAGCTTTCATCTTCCTTTTGGGCTTCAACAACTCTTGATCTTAATGAGGATTCAGACTGACTAGCAAATAAGAGTTTACATAAGTCCATTGATCTAATTGGCTCAATATTTAACCTCTAAAATTCGTTTACTAAGGCATTATTACAACAAAGATAATATAACGTCGCTTTACGGCTTAGGGCATCAGCTACTACGTTATATTTTCCCGGGTGATATTGAATTTCTAGTTCATAATCACAGATTAATTCTAACCATCTATGATGTCTATAGCTAAGCTCTTTTTGTGTGAAGATATATTTCAGACTCTGATGATCTGTAAATATCTTACTCATACATATAATGTCTCTAGATTTCAAGGGCAAAAAATACTAATGCTAGTTCTAGATCATGAATGGAGTAGTTTCTCTCATTATGTTTTAATTTCCTAAAGGTAAAGGCTATCACTTTTCCTTCCTAAATCAAGACGCATCCAAACCCTAGACTAAAGGCATCAGTGTAAACCTAAAAATCCTTTCCCTCTTTGGGTAGTACTAAGACTGACATATAGATTAATAGATGCTTCAGCTTCTGGAAGGCTTCTTCACAATTAAAATTCCAGTTAAATGAAATTTCCTTTTAGGTTAACTAGGTTAAAGGTGTTGCAATTTGAGAAAACCCTAGAATGAATTATCTTGTAATAGCTCGCTAGTCCTAGAAAACTTCTGATCTCAGTCACAGACTTGGGTTGCATTCACTGCTGCACAACACTAATCTTCTTCTGATCAACCTTTATTCATTTGGTGTAAATAACATGATCTGGGAATGCCACGGAATTTAGCCAAAACTCACATTTTATAAATTTAGCAAATATCTTATTACTTCTAAGCAGCTCTAAGACAACACAAAGATGCTTTTCATGGTCAGCTTCCAACTTAGAATAAATTAGGATGTCATATATTAATACAATGACAAATTCATCAAGATATGGTTTCAAGATAGCTTGCATCAGATCCATGAATATGGATGGAGCATTAGTTAGTTCAAAAGATATGACTAGAAATTGATAGTGTCCATATCATGTTCTGAATGCAGTTTTAGGGATATCGTTATCCTTAACCCTAATCTAATAATAACCCGATCTTAAGTCTATCTTTGAGAAGACTTTCACTCCAACTAATTGGCTGAATAAGTTATCAATTCTTGGCAAAGGATACTTATTATTGACAAACATTTTATTGAACTCACAATAATCTATACACATCCGCATTGAGTCATCATTCTTTTACACGAACGACACCTGAGCTCCTCAAGGAGACATACTAGGGTGAATGAAGCCTTTTTCTATCAATTCTTGCAATTTTTCTTGCAACTGTTGCATCTCCTTGAGAGCCAACCTATAAGGTGCTTTGGATTTAGTTCAAGTCTCTGGAATCAACTCAATGGAAATTCTACCTCACTTAAAGGAGGTTATCTTGAAAGATCCTCCAAGAACACATCCAAGAACTCTTTCACGATGGTGGTGTATTCCAAAGATCGATCTTCCTTGGATTCTCTCGACATAGTCACTAGGAATGCGTCATAACCCTTATAATTTAAATAGTCAGCTTCGACGGTATTGATCAATGATGCAGTCACACCAAGTTTCCCTATGATTCTTGCCTACTCTTAGGGTAACCTTCTAATTCTAGCAATCAATGTTTGCAATGAATTTGCTCAAGCAGTTCACTCCCAAAATTATGTTGAAATTAGTG
Organism: Gastrodia elata; assembly: GCA_016760335.1. NCBI lineage: Eukaryota > Viridiplantae > Streptophyta > Magnoliopsida > Asparagales > Orchidaceae > Gastrodia > Gastrodia elata. The sequence goes on along the minus strand of CM028671.1, from coordinate 41,347,468 downwards.
AGCATCATAACTATCAACTTAGCTTGGAAAAGTTGGTTACTAATAGGAATATTAGGAATATAAAATTTATTTGCATGCATCTCAGCTCAAAACAGCATTTGAATGTGCATTGCTTTGCCTAAACTAAATTGTTGGAGGTTGATGGATTGAGCATACATTTTAGACATAAATGAGTGACTAGCACCCATATCAAATAGTGTGTCACAGGTTGATTACTTATATATAAAGTTCCTACGATGAATTAAAATTTTAATTTATTAACTATTGTATGAAACAAAGACAGGCAATTAAATATGCAAAAAAAAGATATAATGTAAAAATAAACTTAGAGCATATCTGTAACAACTTTGTTGTCTTTCTGAGCGATAACAGACATCAAGGAATACACTCGAGGTAAGGCATAAGATTAGGAAATAGCTTAGCTCTTAGCATTATTCCTTTCTTGAGGAGGCTTTGGAACATGTTGAGGTTCTCATTTTTTGTTTTGCAGCTACCCATTTCCTGGAGTGGAATTATGGCTAATGTCAGATCCAGAGCATTCACGAGCATGGGGTTATGAATGGTAGGCATATAATTGATTCTCATTCTATCAACGGTCCACATGGCCTTGAAATTCTAGTACATGTGACCAGGTATACCACAAGTATAACATATATTACTATAGTGGTTACACTTCTCATAAGGATGGGTCTTTGGACATCAGCCTCCTTGTCTACCCAGCTGATTCTAACTCATTTGGTAGACTTTCACTGCTGGGAATTATTCCTTTTAAATGGTTTATATTTGGAAGAGGGTGGTTGGGACCTTTTCTTCTACTCCTTTTGCACTTGTTCATGCTCGATCAGCCTTGCTCCTTCCAATAGTTTGGCAAAATTGTCATGTTGTTGTGATACAAGTTAATCCTTAATGGAATCCTTGAGTCCTTTCAAGAATCAACCGCACCTATCCACTTCAGTACGCACTAGGTCAGGAGTGAACCTTGACAGCTTTTTAAACTCCATCTCATAAGTAACAATTGTTCTACTTCACTAGGTCAGCTGGATCAATTCATCTATTATGGTTTGGATAGAAGGCGAAATGAACTCCTCCAAAAAGACTTATTCAAATTCTTCACATGAAATCTCTTCAACATTGTCTTCAGCAAAGCGAGTCTTTATTTCACAATCCCACTAGTATTTTGCCTATTCAACAAACATGTGGGTAGTAAGATGAATAACTTCACTATTATAACACTTAATACTAGCCAGGTCCTTCTTAATGACCTTAAGCCAATTTACGGCTTCGATCGGTGACGCAGATCCATCAAAGGTGGGGGAATTGAGTTGGAGAAAGGCATGAAGGAATCCATCAAATACATGACTAGGTGCTGGTTGGGGATTCACATGGATGATTTGGGGAACAGGAGGTTCAAGAACCCTTTCAGTAGCACTAGTTTTAGTTTCTACCATTATTTTCATCAATTCCATGAGGGTTTTAATCTCCTTAGAAGTCAATAAACTTGTGGAGGCTATCTTCTAGATAGAAGGGATGGGAGTATTAGGTTCAAGATTCATTCTATAGAGAAATAAAGAGGCAATAAGAATTAGAAATTAGAATGTTTTCATTAATACCAGATTTGAAAACAAATTTGGAAATGCTAAAAGCAATGATAAGGGAAAGCTGCTATACTATTATTAAGCTAGTACAATCATTTACAAAAATTTGCAAAGAAGAGAATTTCAAAGTCTTGATAGATAGGTGGACAATAGTATCCTCGGCTTTCACGAACTATCTTCAAATAAGCATGCCCACACAATTCTTCAGCATAACCATCAAAGAGTTGATCTAGGACCTTGAAACGAATTGGATCAGGATAGTCTATCACACGGAAGGCTTCAGATACTCGGTAGATCCTCTCCTTAACCAACTGAGGTAGACTATCCCCATGAAATATTGGCGACTTGAGAGTTTTATTGAGCACGTCTCCTCTAGCCGATGATAGTCCAACGTAGAGTCTTCCGAACTTGAGTCCATTTGGTAGTCTTTATCCCAATATTGAAATAATGTCCTAGTATAAGAGTCTAAGTCTGATTCATAACTCATCATCTAAAGAGTTATCATTAATTATATTAAGTTAAGTTCATTATTGATATGATGTTTGCTTACTTAAGGTGTGATTATTAGTGTTCTTATTTTACTTTTTTGTGTTGTTTGATTTGGATAGACAAATATTCACATGATTTTCTTACCTCAACCTGGTGCTCTGATACCAACTATAGCGCCCTAATGCTAAGTTAGTGAAGTCTAACCCAACACTATGTGTTACCATAGTACTTAACACTGAATTAGTTAGAATTTAACTGATTATTAACTAATATGTGTCCAAGAATTTTCTTAAGACAAGTAAAACTAAATAGGAATAATAATATCCATATCCATATCCATCATCCAAACTAAGCATACATAGCAAGAAGAATGAAATATACATCCAGAGTATAAGTTATTACAAATAGTTTATAAAATATTTATAAATTCACATCCTCACAAGAAAATGAAAAAGATGCAAGTCTTTAAGGTACTAATGCATGCTGGAACTAGCTCCAACTTCAAGCTCCACAAGATGTTCCTAATCTACCATATTTGGTATAAAATACAGTATAGCACAACCAATAAAATAAAAACAAGTGATTATACTTAAAAAGCTCAAGTACATTTTAGTATTTACAAAATTTTATTTATTTTTTAGTGAATATCACATTATCCATTTAAAATTATTTGAGTAAGCGATGCACTAAGCAACAAAAGAACTAGGTATTAAAGTATGTAAAGACAGTAAAGTAAAGGAAGTAAGGTACTCATAAGTAGTTTGCTTTAGCATGTACAAAGTATAAGGAGGAAAATAATATTTAATGGCTAAAACTACTAGAGTGCATATGAAACATGAAGGAATACATGAATATGTTCATTTGAAATTATGCTAAGTAATAATAAAAGTAACCAGTGTAAACATAAATGAAGTAAATAAATAACATACACTGCAAGTAAAGTAAAGTAAAGATTATAGTGTAAGAACAATAAGAAATGTTCTACAATAAAGTAAAATAAAATTCAGTCTCAAAGACTAATTATACATAGACGTATGACTATGATAAGTCATCCACAATCAATAAGATTGTATGAAATGTATGGTTAATTTGTTTATCTTTTTTAAGAATTTGTTCTGCAGGCAAAATTATAGAACAAATGGGGAGTTACGCACGTCTGCTTAACCAAGTAAAGTGGGGTCTCCCATAGCACACACACTCCCCTTCTAGGATGTGTGGTCTCCATATCACTCCATAGCCTGCTCTAGCATAATAGTCCACCATAAGAAACCCCTATGTTTAATGTTTTAAAATTTTATTCACGCACAATTCCTTAATGAATGTCCAAGTTTGTAATCTCAAAGCATTACAGTATTCAAGGAGTTCAAAATAATTGTAAACCATGTAATATTCATTATTGTCTAATTTGGTTTTTTATCCTAATTATCGGGGCCAATCAAATCCCCAATTGACTTAGATAATAACAATCTTTATGTCAATTAAAGTATAATATTGAGTGTAATTATGATTTTGGAAAATAATAATTTATTTAAGAGTTATTTAAGTGACAAAATAATTTATAAGTATAGAAGCAAGTTGAATAAAATCCTATCCTTCTACTAAATTTTGTTTTCTCTCAAGTTAATAGACTTATACTATTGCTAGGGTTCTTATCTAGAAGATTAATTCGGAGGGTTACTAAACTGAAGTTCACTAAGAAAGTTAAGGATTAAAAAATCTTAACTTGTTAACTTCACCATTTATAGGATTGTAGTATCAATTGATTAGTGGATAGAATAGGTCAGTACTTAGAAGTTTAGATCATAAATGTGTCACTTATAAGCCTCTCTAGTTAAACATCTAGCTTGAAAAACCTTAGAGAATTAGATGGATCTAAATTTAGGATATCTTTTTTCTTGAGTTAATAAGAAATGGAAACTATCATTAAGGAAACACATGAGTGATCATTAATGAAATGTGATAGAACAATTAGGCCTATTTAGACTAACCCACTATTGAACTTCATGGATATGATATAAGGTTTATAAGGGAAATAACCTAATAGTTTCATGCTTAAGAAGCCACCCTTCCTTAGACACCTTAGAAACCCTTGTAGCACATAGAGGAACTTGGATCTTATAAACCCTTTTCAGATGTATATAGAACTATAACTTGTAGTAACCTACTTATGATAGATCTGATATTCTAGTATGAGATAGAGATTAAGTAGAGAACTTAGAAGATTATATCTTGTAGATTTAGGATAGATGTTGTAAGATAATAATCTTATATTTTTAAAATAATACTTTTTAAATCATATATATATATATATATATATTATTTAATTGACTTAAATATCAGTTAATGTCTAAGTCAATTGGGGGCTTAATTAGCCTCAATAATTAAGGTAGATAATTAAAGTAGATAATAATGAATATCATATTATTTATAATTAACCTTAAAAATCCTTAAATGATGCATCACATTGAGACTAAATCCTTAGACATTCATTCATATATTGTGCATAAATAAAATATTAAGCATAATATATAGGGGTTTCATGTGGTGGATTAGTCTATATAGACATATTTTGAGCCAGAGCAGAATATGGAAAGATTAGAAGACCATGCATATTCTAGAGGGGGAGTACGTGTGTGTTTTAGGAGACCTCGCTAAATATGGTTGAGCAGACATGCCCAACTCCTCTCTTTTTCTGTACATGCCCACATAATAAATCTTTAAATAAGATAAATAATTTAATAATGCATAAAACACAATCTTATTGATTATGCATGACTTTATACAGTCTTTAACTGTGCTCTTCTTTGTACTCAGTCCTTGGGACTGAGACTACTTTACTTATTTCAGTACTTCACTATTTAGCTTACTTATAGCTTTTCCTATAGTGTATGCTTTACTGGGTTTTACAATTATATTTTTCTTACACTGCTTTACTCTTACTCAGTATATATCCTGATGAACATGTATATTTTTCAATCATTTCTATATGCACACTAGAATACTTAGCTACTTGTATCTGCTTCCTTTACTTAACTTTTTTATATAGGCTTGAGCCACTACCCCTATATGTATACTTACTCTTTTATGTGATATTTTCCAATTTTTTCATACTTTTAGTATATCACCTTTATACTACATTTATGCACTGCTTATAACAAATTGTAAATTAAAAATATGATATCCTTTAAATAAATTAAGTAATTCTTAAAATGTAAGACTTTATAATTCCAGCCATCTTTTATTTTATTGGATGTGCCCTACTGTATTGAATACCAAATACGATAGATCATGAGCTTGGTGGTGATTCAAACTGCGTGTTTGAGGTTGGATCTGAGGAGCAACCCTGAAGATCTTAATTTTAGTTATCCTTGCTTTTATTTACCACGAGGATAAGTGATATTATGCCTTTAAAATATTTGGTAATATTAATTATAATTCTAGATGTGTTTACTTTCTTTTCTGTGATGGATATTTTTTCTTAATCTGGGTGGTTTGGATGATAAAAATATTTGTATCCATTGCACTTTTTATTTTCATTTATTTTTCTTTTTTTCTTGTATCATAAGATTCTTGGCCACGTAGTACTTAATAGTGGGTTAGTTTCTACTAATTTAGTATTAAGTACTATGATGACCCTTAAAGTTGAATTGTAATATACATAATCTAACACAAAGGTGTTACACCTAGCTCTATCATAAACTAACCACTAGGGTTTTTTGTGTGAGCTCAATTAAGCTTAACACAAGCCATGTCATAGGGGGGTTTGGTGCTTACACCATCACCATCTCACGACTAGTTGAACGAGCTTATCCCCAATGGCTGGGCCCTCCCATATCATCGAGGGTCTACTCGGCCTTGGCTCCACTGTACAACACTGTGGAGTCCGACTATATCGTTAGTGGTCTAGAATAGCTTGAGCCTAGACAAGGCTCAACAATCACAGCTCAGCCTTCAAAATGCTAATCGGGTGAATTCTGAGATTGAGAAAAGCAATCTAGCACTAGGAATCGCAACACAGACCACCAACCGGTCATGTCGATCCTCGGCAATGTCAGGTGACCACCAACCCTATAGTCAATTAATTCGACTCAAGTCAGTTTGCTTCCAGCCTTAAGACCTTCTAATCTAACCTAACATGCACCACATACAAGGTTAACATCTAAACATGCCAGAGGGATCTGAACAAAAGGAGTTCAGAAGGGGGTACCTTTTGTCGAGAAGTTTCAAGGGCAATTATCAGAATTTTATAGGGTTTCAAGCTTCAACTGAGGTCCTCATCCCTTCTTGGGATGCTGGCTAGCTCTTGGGAACTCAAATGCTGAGTTCCACCCACTGACTCACCTAGGAAGATCGTTGTAGCTCGTCAGAGTCCGATGCCTTAGGAGGAGGCGGCAGAGGGATGGGGAGCACATAAGGGAATTGGGAGAGAGGAATTAAAGTTCAAAAGATTATTAGGAGATCGCAAATAGGCAAAGAAAGCTCTCTGAGAAATTTGGGCTTTTATAGCCAGGGGAGCTTGGGGTAGTTGGGCCATGGCCCTTGGGTCAAGCTCAGCCAAGTCAGGCCCCTGACTTTAAATTGAGGACTGAATCGGGCCATTGAGGCCCATGGAAGATGCCAGATGAAGGATTTTGTCTATCGGTCATGAGCAGCTCAGAACAAATATGAATATGACCAGACCTCTCTTTGTTATGTAATCCTTCATTAGAAATACATAATGGCCCTAATTTGTGTGATCATAATGGATGTGGCTACATTGAATATCTGCTACCATATCTACGGAGTGATTGAACAGTTCAAATTAAACCTAGGTGTAACGGTCGGCGAGGTTAGATCTAGGCCGCTTGATCAAAGTTCAAAACGTTGAATGGGTGAGATTGTCCAGATCTGGTGTTCTGTGTTTTGTGCCACCACATGAATCTGTGTGGTTTCAAAAATAACATTTTAATAATTTGGAAAAATTGATTTAATTAATTAAATTCCTATGGTTTCTATTTAAATATAAATACAAATTATCTTTTGTGTACTTTTCAACCAATACAAATCTAAAAATTTTGAAACCGGCACCCCTAACTTATCTTAATGTGAGGAACTCAAATATGCCCTCAACTTTTAATTTTGAGATTAAATTAATTAGCTAATTTTTAGGGTATTTAAATCAAATTAAATAATCTAGAAATTATCTCTTGATTATTTTAACTCTAAAATTCTGAGGCTATGTCCTAATGATGTTTAGAAACTAATAGTGGCAAGTTTATGATCTAGAAAAGCCTAGATTGTTTGAGTAATAACCTAGGATTGTTACATAGATTGACTCTCACATTTCACTAAATGGAGACTTTGTTTGCATTGCATAATAAAAAATTACAAGATCATAGTTCTAAGCCTAATCCTCCCCAACTGGGGGTTTAGGCTTGCAACAACCCTAGGTTGTTATCATACTTAATCTGGACTAAACCAAATCCTAATTATTATTCAATTAGCTTCTAAATGTCATTAATACCTAACCTTAAAAATTTGGGATCATTGGGAGCTTGATTGGATCAACTGACTATTTTGTTAAATTATTTTACCAAGAAAATTAACAAATTTAAATTATTCTCAAAATTAATTATATGTGCATTTTTTAATTTCTCACACTCAAATTAGCTATGGATAAAATTTTGGAAATTTTTAGAGGTCATTTAAGCCTAATATTGATCAAAATTAAATTGAAAAAATTGCACATAAGGGACCCAATTTTCAAATAATTGCAAAACACCCATACAATGGTCGACTGATTGCCTGGATCCGTTGTGCAGACAGCAGGCAATCCGTTGTGTGTCTCATTCCACACAGTAGTCAAATCTCAAGAGCAATCTAGCCATCGATTTCCCTAATCCAACGATGCCGATTGCGTCTGGTTGATTCAATTCTTCAGCTATTAGATCTAACCTAGATCGGACTACCAAGACTTAATCCAGTATTGTTGATCTTCGTCCCGACCTTTCTCGTACTGATTGGTCCCATGACAGCCTGAACGGCTCAACGATGTTGGACATACAAAGGATCCGTCTTGTCCCCCACCCCCGCTGAATCCCAATGACCTTAGTAGAGCGATCTCTTGGGTCTGCCCCTATCAGGCCAAACCCATATCCTTCCCTCCTCTCGAGCCGACCATGGAAAGCCAACCTGAGCACAATTTCTTCCTCAGGTCTATAAATAGCTCTGAAATTTCTATAGTGAGCTCTTTGGTCACTATGCTTCACCCTAAAAGCACTCCTTTACATTATTCCTCCTCGTTGATCTAGTCAGCTTCCCGCAACTGCCAGATGTCTTCTCCCATGCCAGTAAGTCGGCAAAGCTTAGCATTAAAGCTCCCAATCACCAGTTGCGATCCTTAGGAAGCTTCTATGACTCGAATCAACCTCTGAAGTTCAGCTGACCTCCCTGCATTCGTTCATCTTCTCCAGTCCATGTACCCCACTATCCTATTGAGCTAATCTAGCTCAATACATGTCAATTCTATTCCAATTTCTTGTTGTGATGCTTGTGCGTAGGTGTAGGTCATTGCGTCGGTAGAACTAAGGGTCATCCAGGGCTCAACAGCAGCCCAAATGGTGCTGAGCACTGTCTGGATGGGGTTGTCGACCACCCTTCTGGCCAAGTGAGCAATTACTTGCGATTAGTTCTCCAATTAGATGCCCAATCGTGGGTAATTGAATTCCATATCGATCAAGGATGATCGATGTGGTCCGTGGTAAATGGGCAGTCCCGATTGCCTCCCGTCTGACTCGGGCGGCGACAGAACTCAACATCCCAGCACTTCACCCACCGCTCTAGGATAAGGCTTTGCTCTGCCTCGCTTTCTTGAACGTGTTGAGATAAAATCCTAGTAGTGGGGTAGCCTTTGTGGGAAGAATTTACTCCCACAGTAAACCCTAGAAATGTGATTAGGGGAAATAGGAATGTGGTGAGCCCGGCAGCTTCACAAAGGACTTCGTGGTTCAATAATCGTGTTTGGGGTTGCTGATCATTTTGTCATCAAAATCGAGCCGTTGATGCAAGCCTAGTACTGGATTTAGGGTTTATCATAAAACCTAAATTGTCGGCTTTGAGAGGCGGAAAAAGCCAGAGGAGGATAGTAACAAGTCGGGTCGAACCCGACCTGCGCATTTTCATTTGGGTTATTTAAATAACCTGAATTTCCTAAATTATTTTTCTTATAGTAATTCCAACAGAAAATCTAATTCCTATGATTTAAGAAATAAAAAAGTTTCATTTAAATTAATGAAATAAAATGCTCAATTTAAATCAAAATTCTATGATCAAATATTCCATTTTAATTGATAAAATATAAGAAACCTTAATCTGCAATAAAATTCCACTTTCTATAATTAGAATTCCTAATTAAGTCTTAATTACTCTAAAAAATAGATTAGTGAATATTATGTTTAATCTTTAGCCAAATTTCAAGATTTAGGTCTCTATTTTTTCATTAGACTGAGGAGAATATGTTATGAAATTAAAAATATTTTTCTGTATCTAATTTTATTAATCACTCACTAATTACCCAAAAGCTTAAGTGAATAATTAAACCAATAGTGCTCTGATTTTAAAAATTAAGGTGTCTAATGACTCCTTAGGCAATGTAGAACCAAATTGTGACCAAAAACATCATTTCCTAAAGCTAAATTTGCTAATCACTCTTTAATGAGAAACCTTAATTAGTGCCCATAAGCTCATTTCTTAACCAAACTTAGTGTTTTAAGCATTAAACTTCTCCTTAAACAGTAATGAATTGTTTGGTATTGAGTAGATTCAATTTGAAATCCTATGACCTAAAGTCAACTTTTGAACCCTTAGGAAAGGGGCATTTTAGTAAATCTGCATAAATCTTGATCTAAGACCACCTATGCTGTTCTTTACCCTTAAAAAAATAGATAATATCAAGATTAGAACCTTGTTGGAACTTAATTGAACCATTTTTAATCTTAATTGCCTAAACCTTAATTTTTGTCCTAATTAAGGTGAGTGAATTTAGAATCCACATCCCCTCTTATAAATCATCAGTTTAACATTGAAAATCACTTGTAATCAGTTTAGAATTATTAAAATTCATAAATCATCTTTTAGATTTGTCCTAGATTCTTGCTTCTAATTAGCTTGGGATGTGATTTGAGAACTCACATCCTTCCTCTTAAGCTTAAGTTTAGTATTTGAAGATAATCTTGTTCTATTAAGAATTTACTTCTCAATAAAAAATATCTTAATCAATAATTTAGATCAAACTTTCATCATATAGACTTAAGATTTAATTATCCATTTGATTGTCATTAGTTGTCCCTGTCTAGTGGCATTAGTATTTCCAGTATTATTGAATTTTATTATACTCAATAGGACTTCCTTTAACTTATAGTATTGAACAATTTATAGTTTAGATGCTTAGAATCCTAAATTAAGTGACTTTTGAGAAAGTTTGGCAAATCAACGTCACTAAATTTATTCGTATTTTAGGTGTGAATTTTGTTTTGTGGCCGGCGTTCTTGACATTTATGAGAATTTATTATCAGTTCGGTCCTTAGAAGGTTACAGGGTTGTTATTGAGGCAAGAGTTTTGAATATTAGTTGTTAAGCTATGAAGTACATGCAATGAGGTTGGTATAACAATAAGTACTATCTCTAGGGGAGTATAATGGTTATAGAGCTGTAAGAGTTTATTGCTACTGTTAAAAGTAGGATGGTGAATGGCTAAAGACTCTATTGCTACTATCTAAGACATCCATTATGAAAAAATGTTATTTGGTTCAAATGAGTGTATGCTAAAAAGGGAGGATCTTAAGGAGGAGCCAATGCAAGAAACAAGGCAAAATTGGTAGCTAAAAGCTTCACACAAAGAGAGGGAATGGACTATTGTAATATCCCGGGAATAAGGTCAAGGAAAAGGAAGTAAAAATCAAATTAATTTTTATATTTATTCATGATAAAATTACTATAATAAACTAAAATAGTACATCCAAAACATTGACCCACTAAATAAACATGCTTTACATTGTAATTCTATTAATCATCTTGAAAACATTATATTTTAAATCATAATGGAATAAAAGTTGACAAATTAAAAGGAGACTAAATCTATCCATAAGCCTTCTCCTCATGCATCCATTTGAAAAAGTTTGGCAGATCAATGTCACTAAGAATCCTAAATTAGTATTCATAAATGTCAAGAACATGTCACACCTCCTTTAGCCATGGAACTGTCCCATCATGCATGTACACCATAATGCTCCCTATCCCTACAATACAACAAGCTTGATCAACGCCCATCATTTCACCACCACTCTCGAGTGTTATGTATATTGAAACTAACTTCAATACATGTAGATGCGGTAATTAGGTCTTGTATATAATTAAGCATGTATTATTTGTGTACAAGCACTGGGGCACCACTAAAAGTGAAACATCTCAATCTTTTGCATCAACTTTTTCTAAGTAATATGAGGTTTTGCATTTGATAATTCCACCTTCTTCATGTTCTTTTGCTTAAGATAAAATTTTTTGGCAAATCACCATAAAAAATGGGCATTGACAACACACTCAATTTTATGACCTTTAATTTATCCCACCTTTGATTGCCATAATTATTATTTTTATTCTTTCAATTCTTCTTCTTTTTAAATTTTTCACGTTGAAGGGCAAGTGCTTCAGTCATCTCAATCTTAATGGGCTCCTTATCCCTCATGGTTCAACAGCGCCATCATCATCTATTTATATTTCAAGGCCTCATTCACATGGATTAGTGTCACGATGAAATTTTTGTACTTATCCAAGAGTGAGTTCAATACGATGAGTGCCTTATCTTCATCATCTACGTGTTCATCAAGATTCAATAGATCTACCAACAACTTTGTAAATCATAGATGTGCATTAGTGAATGCCTCATTTGAAAATTGTAGAGCTTTCTTTTCATGTAGAATGAATCCCCCACGCTCTTCGTCAAGTACTTATTCTCCAACATTTGTCAAAAATTAATCGTTGATATCTCCATCATCACAACATATTTGATGCCTTAGGTGAGACAGCTGTGAAAAAATATGTATGTGCTTCTGTTCATCTTTGCTAAATCCTTCCCTGAACATTTTCATGGTTTAGAGCACACAGTACATCCATCACCTCATATCTCCACATCCTAAAATTGTTATTCCCATCAAATATAATGACTTCTATTTTGCATGATGCCACAATTTGATGTATGAATATTTCATACTCTATAGAAGTTGGTGATGCTTCTCCTCCTTTTGTCATGGCACAAACAATAGAATCTCTATTTGACCTCGTAGCAACCTCACTTTGATAACACTCGCAGAGAATGATGACAATTGGGAATGTTGTACATTCACAAGCAATGTATGGATCTTTCAAACTCTATAGAAGTTGAAAATGCTTGTCCTTGTGCCATGGCACTAAAAATAAAACCTCTATTTGAATTTTCATAGCAACCTCACTTTGATATCACTTCTAAAAAATGATGATGTTGCACTTTCATAAGCCATGAACGCTCACTACGTCCACGGAGAGGAGGAAATTTCGCTACATGTAAGGAATATGAGGATTGCAATCTAGGGTTTAGCCTCTTTTCTGCCAAACGTTCTCAAATGGAGCTCAAACCTCCCCAAGCACACCGGCCACAAAACAAAATTCACATACCCAAACCTTGAATGAAAAATTTATTTTATACAAAGCTGATGGGCACACATATTGTTGCACCTAGGTGCACAACATGGTGAAACACATAGCCAACGATCGCCCGTGCCACCTCCATTAGTTATGTCCATGTATCCGTTTAAATGTGCATGGATGCAACTCGGCGTGCTTGGGCACAACTCCGTGCTTTAGGGCGAACTCCGCACGCCTAGACACATTTTTGTGCTTCGCATTCCCAAGACGACGCTTGGATCAAGTGCTCTGCCTTGGTGTAGCATATGCGCATTTGGGCGTGCACAATTTTCCATCAAGACGCACCCCGCCTGGGTGTACCAGCTACTGCACAAAACTCTTCAACTCTTCCAATCTTCTCCAACCAAAAGCTCAACATTCCCAAGTTCCACCAAGCTCCACTCTAACAAAAAAATTACAAACAGTGGAATAAAATTTAATCCAAGTAATAGAGCATAAATCTTATACACTGGATACCTTAGGTTTGTTAGCTGCAAGAAAAAAAAAATTTAATTTCAAAAAGTATGTCTTAGAGAAATACATAACTTGAGTCGATCATACCTGCATATAATGTTTAAGAATCCTTTTCAGTGGGCATTCCATTATGACAGACCAAAGCTAAAGGCGGAACATATCATGTCAACGCAATGCAACGTCACTTAAAATATGCTTTAAAGTCATCTTACAAACAAACCACAGAATGCTCCTTCAAACAAACCAAACATTCCAAGGCAATACATAGGCTTTTATATTTCTTGGTAAATATGTGACTATAAAGAAATATTGTCTCCCTCTATTCTATACAAGACCTTCCGTGTGATTAAAAATACTTGAAAAGACTAAACTTTCTATCAAAATCATGGCCTGGAGCCTTCCTGTTAATAACAGTTGTTTCTGTATTTTGTTGACCGGGGAAAAGGTTTGGTGAATTTTCTGAAATACACAGTGATGAAACGGCATGTGCTGCTGCAATTAGGCCAGCAGAATCTTCTGCTGCATCTGTTTCCAGCCCATCATAACAAGGCACATATAGATCTCTGCCATTCAGTCCAGATGAAAATGGCACTCCATTGGCCCAACCATTCCACTCATTCCTAGACGCATACGCATAAGAAAATCGTCCTATTTCTCCTATGGAAAACTTTGCAGCGCTGTGGTGATCCATAAAATGGCCAGAATTGTCAAGAAAACTGAACGTGTTGCTACTGTTTGCCCTTATCTGGAATGACTCTTCCGTGTCTTCACCTACAAGAACATGCAGAGCAACAGCCTCGGCTGTTGCGGCGCATTCCTCATCCAAACGCTGCTGCTCTTCCATTTTCTTCATTTTTTTCTTTTCCAGCTCGGAACGAATGGCAGCAGAAGTGGCAAGAGCTTTTTCTAAGCGCCTCCTCTTCTTTTCAGCTTGCTTCAAACGGTCAACTTCATCTTTAACTTGCTTCTTTTTATCCTTCCGTAATCCTATTGGAGCTTTATTGCTTCCTAGTTTCTCCATAACAGCTCTTTGTCTATAAGAACAAATTCTAAAAAAAAAAATTCTATGGCACCTCACAAAAAGAAAATAATATATATATTTGGATGGATCAAATATTTTTTTTCTCAATCAAATGGGCTGTTTTATTTGACTAAGCCTCGGTCCTACACCCATTCAGGCCTCAATGAGTACATAATTTTGCGAATGGTGCAATCCCAAACAGAAAGAACTGGAGAAAGCAAAAGAGAGAAACCAAAGGCTTTAATAGATGCATCTCTAATAGTTTGGGTCCCCAATTTATAACAAGATCGCACACAATAACCCATATTAGTATATGGTTGTCAGAAATTTCTGAATTTTCCAATTGCTGCAAAACTTAAGTGAGGCAGAACAGCTCATAAGGCCAATTTACTGCAATTAAAAACAACAAAAAAATTAGTGCAATTTAAAATGCTCAACGGAATCTTGTCAAATATGAAGATCTGCAAAGAACAATTCAAGCACAAAATCATAAGCAAAAGCAAAAGTTATTCTACGCATTTGATAAAAACAACAATTCAAAAATAAAATTATAAAATAATAAATCAGCAACAACTATATATAATTAAACTTAGTGTTTGTATAAAGGGCAATAATTTAAAATAATATCATTAAGTTTTTGCCTGTAAAAGGTGATAGAAGAAAACAAAATAGTCATCACTATTATTTGTTTTTTGGGTTAAATAGTTGGCTAATTTGATTCTTTAAAAATATAAGATGCCAATTATTATTCATCATCACCATTAACCTTATCCCAGTAATTTGGGGATGGTTTTATGACTCCAGATTAGCCACAGTTCAATTTATTGTTGGAAAAACAAGAAAAATGTAATTAGGTTATTGGTATATTGAAATTAATTAGTTTTAAGGTTCAAAATAGGCACAAATTCACATGCAAATCAATTAATATCATGAGTTTAGTTGTCACATTTTCAATGTAAGAGTTGTTCAACAACAACAACAACAACATCAAGCCTTAATCCCATTAGACAGGGTCGGCTACATGAATCCATTATTTTTATTGTGCATGATCAAAAAGAAGTCCCTCCCTAAGTTCCAAATACAGAAGATCATTTCTAATAATTTTTCATATCTTTTTGACCTTCTGTCCTCTTTGAATATAGGTAAAAATTCATAAGCTAATTTTTTCTAATATGGGCCTTGCACGGTCTATGCTTAATGTCTGAACCATCTAAGGTGGCATTCTCTAATCTTATCTACTATTGGAGCCACTCCAACCTTGCTACAAATAAACTTATTTATCACTTTATCCTTACGAGAAAATCCACTCATCCACCTAAGCATCCTCATCTCTACAAGACTTATTTATCAATAAGAAGGATTAATATGAAATTGTTAAATAAAGATAATTGGAAGTAACGAATATATATATATATATATATACATAAATATAGACATCCATAAAGCTCGTGTCAACTCATTGAGGATTTAATTTATAAACCATCTCAAGATAAATAAAGTCATAAAAAATTCCTTTTTTGCTAATTGCAGTTTTCTACTAAACGACTTAACAAAAAGAATGATCATTTTAACATAAAAATTTATGAAGCAAATTAACTCAAAATAAATTAAAATATGACTGCTACGATATTGAACATCTCATTTATTCTTAAAAATTGGTATCCAAATACTTCTTTCACTCAATTGTTTGACATTAATTTAATATTAAAAATTCAATTTGAAAAACTACTAACAAAATCAGTGTAATATTCATCATAACTCTTCATTTCAGTATTCACAATAACCCTTAAAAGTTCAATTAGTATCTCACCTTGACATATAATTTACTATTATGAATGATCATCAAAACCAACTTGACCTAACTTGTTAACCTAAATCATATCATCGATGCTTTATATAATCTAATATCGGCAGTTTCGAAATAAAAAAATCATACGCACATCATTTTTGTTCAATTAATTTTTCAATCATTGCCTTAGCAATAAGCATTGATAAACTTTCAATATGCATAATTGATTGTCTGAATTGATGAAAGTTACCTAAGCTTATGTTTCTCTAATCCATAAACAGATTGTATACTCGAATCCGATCACAGAAAATGGGCATAATATTGAACATCTAAATCATTCTTAAGAATTAGTACATAAAACCTTTCTCCCAATCCTATGGCATTTATTTTGAATTTAAATTTTAACTATAGTAAAATGATAATATAAAAGAAGCAATATTTCCCAATAACTCTAAAATCTCAACAAGAATCTCATCATGATGGCATACAACTATACTATTATACAGATTCATCAGAACCAACTTCACTTATTTGGATTAATTACAATATAAACAATTTTGCTCACTATGCTCTTCCAAATTAATTTCTTCGGCAATATAATTTTTTACAAATACAATTTCAATACAGATTTAAGGACATGCAAAGTTTAGCTAATTTTACATCATAAATTTTGAATTGTACCTAATTTTCCCAATGTCAAGTTCTTCCAGATACAGCAAAGAAAATCAACTATATTACCTACAAATAAAGAAAGGCTGATTCAAACTAGCAGGGTTCAGTTCCTTTAGTTCATCATTTTCAGTTCACAAGCTCAACGATCATTATTTTTAAGTCTATGAAAATCTAATGCATGAACAATCATATAATATCATCTCTGTAGAATGATACATTTTGTTTTCAACATTATTATGACTCAACAAACCTTTCATAAAATGACTAGGAAATGCATTGCATTAAATTTTTAGAACTGATTAGCTGGTGAATAGAGCAAAAAATTGATAACTTGCATGATTTAGTATACAGTCATAAACTGTTTTGCAAGTTAGATTTAGTTAATTCATCAGAATAAAGAGAATTTTGAACTCATCCAAAAGCAATCAGCTACAAGACACAAATAAAGACAGTTTCGAACTAGAATTGTCCAGTTCCTTTACATAATTATATTTGAAAACAATGAGTTAAAAAAATTATAGTAAGCATAACTTCTATCCCTAGACTAGATTGTGGTATCTTAGGAATAAAATACAACTGCTTTCAAAAGCAAAGTTCTAAAACTTAGCCATTGTGATATGGATCCAGATAACATTATATGGCAAGCAATTGTTAGAAGTAATTGTAAAGAGTCTAAGAAATTTCTTGGTGAATATAAAGAGAGCGCCTAATGAAAAAAACACTTGTGTAGTAAAAAAGGTGTTCAATAAAGGATAAAGTAAAAGTAGGGTGTGCATAATTTGATTAAAACTAAAAAACTGACTTCAACAGATCATACTTCTTCAGTTTGGCTCAGTTAGTAAAGAACTGATTCGATTTTTTATTCAAGCTTAAGACAATTTTGTTTTTTAGTTTTTACTTTTGGATAACTAAATATGAAGATAATCAAAATTTTAAAACCAGCCATATAAATTGTCATCCAGAAAATCAAATTTACACAGAATTAATAAAACTAAAATTGAACCAAACTAACCCAACATATTCAAATTTTAAATTGGTTTTAAAAGTTCAATTTAACTAAGACTGAACTAAACCAAATCCAAATGAACTAAATTTGGTTCAAATTAATCTTTATGCATATTTGGTCGGTTCAAACTTTCTTGTAAAGCAGAAACTAACCAATTCTCAATATATGATTATTGCAATTGAACCGACCAAATGCACACTTCTAGAAGAAGATTGTTTAAATGCAAGAACAATGAGCCTTGTAAAAGAGTCCAGCAAAGATGTTATTGATGCTAAAGCAATGTCTTTTGAAAGTTTAAATGAGCAATCTAACTACATGTAAAGTATCAGACAAAGAATCAAAAATGTTAATATAGCCCAGTGTTGTTATCAAGTTTCTAGCAACCAGTGCCCAAAACCACTATCAATTTAGCCATGAATACATTTCTGCCTCAAGATTTTCTAACCATTTCACCTTCACCTGCAACGACTACCAGCGTAAGCTAAAATCAAACTCCTATAAATACACCTACCATTGAAAGAGCGAGGGCTAGCACATTGGACCTCTAAAAATCATTCAAAACCTCCAGAGATCAAATCACCCAGATCCTCATCAACTACTAAGAAGAGTGCAGAGTTTTGTATGGGGCACAAATGATTGTTTTTCTTGTCAATATTGAGCCATCCTTTTTGATGCAACTCAAATCCCAAGGTTCAACATTTTATGCAGTAACCAGCAAGCTGAAATTTATGATCTCAACTGAGTCAGGTGTCAAAAGAAAAATCATACAAGTATCAGAAGGGGTATGGTCTAAACTATGGAGTGGGTGCCACTAGAACTAGAAATTTTCCTATGTCAAAAAAATTAATTAATTTAATGATCGTTTATATTTCATATGAAATTTTGTATAATTTTAAAGTAATGAAAAACTTAATGAGTGTATGAACAAGTGTCCATAGTTCTACATAGTTTCACTTAAATTTTTTTAACTTAAATTTTATTGAATCAAGAATGACTCAAGAACAAATATTCATCTAAATGAAATCCAATGGGATTTTTGTTCAATTATATTCAAGTTATAAATATTGGAATTAAATATTTGAATTAGGTGATGACATTTCTAAGTTATAGTTTTCAATCATAACTACTGATTCAGACATTGTTTCGGTAAAAATTTTCATAAAATTATCATAATTAGTAAATGTGTCAAAACGTGATATGAGCATGGCACATCTTAAGATCAAAGATATAAAAAAATACAAATAAGTCTTTTTTGTTCCTTCTTCCACTCCATTGATAGAGGTTCAAGGTTATTATTACTTTGAAATTCCTAAAGAACTCATTCTCTCTCTCAAAGCCGTTGAAAATGGACATCTTCAATTAAAGAACTCGTTCTCTCTCTCAAAATTCTTGAAAATGGACATCACCATTAGAAGTGCAATTACATCCACTAAAACCATCATAACCACTACAATAATAGAAGAGTTCCCAAGATCCATAATGTAATGACTCAAAGTCGTTACTTTACGAATTAAGTCAAATCCCGCCTCAAAAATCAGGATCCCGGAAAAATACCCTAGTTTGGGAGAAATTTGAATAACGAAAGTTCCCGCTTTATTTTCTGAATTATTTAAATTCTATAAATTAATAACATTGAAATATGTGTTTGAATTCATCGTTTTCAGTGTCGTTGTGTTAAGTATATTATTTAAGGGTTGCTCAAAAATTTTCATCAAATTCTGAGCGCCGATTTGATCGTAGTTAATTTTTGACGTTTTAAATCTCAAAAATTAATAAAAAATAAAATATTGCTCCAAATCGAAAATTTTCGGTGCGAGGGTGTTCGTTATATCCACCTCGATGCCAAGTTTTTTTGTATTTGGAAGCCAAACGGTGAAAAAATGAGAAAAATTGAAGTTTAAGTATTTTTTTTTAAATTTCTTTAAGAAAATTTTATCTCCTTCTTCCCCCCGAATCAGGATCGCAAATCCTATGTTCCCCTCTTGGCCGACACCCCCCTCTCCTTCCCTCCCCTACTTAAGCCCTCTTCGTCCCTCCCTCACACCACAGCAGCCCCTCCCCCTCATCTCCCTGCCTCCTGCTAACCCCTCCTCCTCAGCCCAACCCAGCCACAGCCAGTCCCTCTCCCTGCCAGCCCTCCTCCTCAGCCCCTCCACCCAGCCAGCCATCTACCTCCTTCGGCCGGCCAGCAACAACCCAGCCAGCCCTACTCCCACCGGTCCACCACTTGCCAGCCTCCGGCATCCCCACTCCGGCCTCCCTCCATTTTTCGACGATCCTAATCCTAAGGTGAGATGAGATAAAAAAGAGAAAAATAGGAGAATATTTTGCTAATGTTTTCTTCGTTCTTTTTACTCTATACTTAATAAATCATTTTTATAAAGATTAATAAATTAGTCATTCACATTATTATTATTCTCATTAATTAATAATGGGAATAATACAAATGTTCTAAAAATAATTATTATTTTCCAATTTTGTCAATTTCAATTGTTATTTCCAATCTGATTTTATTATCATAATCATAACGCTATAATGAATATTACTGCTATCGTAGCAGCTTAAAAATCGGACTTCAATCTTAATAGAAAAACGGAAGTAGAACAAAATCAAAGTAAAGATGAAAAATTACTCCTACAATATTAGATTAAAAAGCTAATTTAAGATATCCAAATCTAAATGCAGATCTAAAAATTGAACTATCAAACTTGGATGTTAAAAAACAAAGTTACCCAATACATGACATGTATTATATTTTGTACTTTTACTGCTGCTTAGCTTCGCTTTCGAGCCAAATTTATATTGAAGCTTAATTGGTTGTTCAGAACCAACGTGGCAATATTTGTGGCTAGTTACTAGAAAAATGACATCAGTAACAGCATTCGTAGCTAATTACTGGAAAAATGATATCTGTAATAGCATTCGTGACCAGTTACTAAAAAAATGACATCAGTAACAGTATTCGTTGCTAATTATTAAAAAATAATATCAGTAATAGCATTCGTGGGATGTTACTAGAAAAATAACATCAGTAACAATATTCATGGTGGGTTACTGGAAAAATAACATCAGTAACCTACATCTTTGAGCTAATATCTTTTGCAGAAAATTAATTATTTCGTTTGCACTTTTACCTTATTATTTTTCCTGCATCTTTATTTTCGCAAATCACATCTCTGCTATTATAAAATGTAATATTTTATTGTTTACTGTGGTACTTAGAGTATTCTCTAATTATTGGTAATTACAACCCGGTATTGTTTTATATATAATACCAGGTCAGATACTTCTAGGAAAGCTTAAACAAGAATCTTGAAAATTTATTTTGGCAGGAGAATCTACAGAGCAACTTTTACTTCTTATGTTACTTTTTCAAAGTTCATCTGTGTTCTAGAAGATGAACTTTGTCAGAAGTTAGTTGGCTACATTGTAAAATTGGAAATATTATTAAATGAGAAATATTTTTTGATTTTTATATGTGTTCTTTTTCTTTCTCAAATTGCTTAATATGATCATGCGGTATGTGAGTACCCGATGTCAGGACAGTTCTCGTCAGGACTTCACAGTTGGTATCAGAGCGATGTTGAGTACTTGTGGAAGAAAAGCATATACATGTAAAAACAAGGATATATTCATTTTAAGAAAATTAAAATAACCAAAAAAATAATAGTACCATGTTCATCATTGTGATTAGAAGCGTGGAAAATGTAAGAATAACATTTTTAATAATCATTTCTTTTATAGATGGATCCGAATGATATGATTGAATATTTTGAGAACGAGGGGAGTGATAGTGACTCCTCACATTCTGGAATAATTGATCTAGGCTCAAACATGGACACCCCCATGGCAAAAATAACGGACGACGCGACCACTAAAATATTGGAGGAAGTAGAGAATACCCGGCATGGTGGGTATCGGCGTCCAGAAATCGGATCTTTGATCGAGAAAAAGAAGTCTAGTAGCTTAAGGGTGTCTTGTTTGGGAGAATATCCACGCTAGAGTGGGAGATATTAAGAAAGGAAGACATACAAAAATGTCAAGTCCTCCCGCTGCAAGATGTGCTTCATAACTTGAAGAAGCTCATCAAGACCGATGATGCGACGGCTTCTTCTTCCAAGGGGAAGAGGAAAGCTAAAATCCACCTTGAGCCTGCATCAAAGAAGAAGTTAGCTAGTTCTGACTCGTCTGATGAGTAAAAGACTTAGTGTAGGACCTTGATATATACTATGTAGAATTATACAAAAAAAAAAATTTTGCATGCAAATCTTTTGTCAAAAGGAAACTTTTTGTAAACGGGTTTATTATAAATGAAAACTTTTTGGAATAAAAAATTGAAACTTTATTTATCATTACAATTAATTGTTTGTATATTCATTAAGTTACATCCGCTTCTAATCTCAAGTTTTATAAATCACTCCTCACTCCAAACAGATGGATTATGACAAAGGCTTTCTCACAGTACCCACTGAAACACCAGTTAAGACCACAATCTCCTCGTCTGCAGCAGACAATAGAACAAATCATCTATTGGAAGCTATTTTACAAGCCCTTTCAAACTAAGGGAAAGCCTCCACCTCCCTGCTCACATCAGAACCCCCTCAAGGGCAAAAATTGCAAGTAGATGATGCCCTGCAGGCCTTCCTCAGATTCAACCCTCCTACCTTCAACAGCTCAGCCTGACCTATGGAATTTGATGACTGGATCCAGGCTATTGAATGCAAATTGGATAGCTTGAGGTGTCCAATAGTGAAGTTATCAGACTGGCAAAATATTTACCAGAAGGAGAAGCAGAACGATGGTGGAAGATTATATACGAAATCACCTTTGGCAGAATAAGTCTGGAGGATATACCGTGGGCAGAATTCACGGCCGCATTCAGAAGCCACTACATCCCTCATTCCGCACAAAGAATCCTGGAAAGCCAATTTTTTAAAATAACCCAAGGTGATAGATCGGTAGCAGCCTACGAGACTTAGTTTATGAAACTCTCTCATTATGCACCCAAGCTAGTTGACTGCGAAGCAATAAGGTGCAGCAGATTCCTGGATGGATTAAAGGATACCATTCACACAAATCTAATTTCACTGAGGCATATAAAATTTGCCGATCTATTAGATTGTGCGACGATGCTGGAACAAGAGCAAGTGATCGCAGAAATGCATGGAAAAGGCCGATCACGTCTGCTAGGGACCAGGAGATTTACAAGTGTCCCTGTTACCCTCCTCCAACCAAAGCGTATCAATTGTCAGCAAAAGCTTCCAATACCAATGAAGATGTAGTTTGTAATCAACTTCACCCAATTGGAATATGCTATCATGGGCAAGACTGTTTATTTACCTGCGAGCGCTCCGGTCACGGTTATTGTCACTGTATCGCCAAGACGATGATAGATGGAGATGTTATCCCTAGAGCAAGATCTACTCAAGACAAAACTCAGAACCAGCAGCCCCCGCCGATAACCAACAAAGAGTAGGTGCTCCTCGGCAAGTTGCAATAACGGCGGTGCCTACACAAAAAAATGGTCAAGCCACTCGGCCCACCATCCCAGCAAGAATGTACACCCTCACTCCTATCACGGCATTCGACGACAACGACGTGGTGTCAGGTACATCCCTTTCCCTACTTAAGTCTTTCCACAATTGCATACCTTTATGTTAATTATTTCCTTTTCAAATTAGGCACCATTCAAATTAATTGTAAGCCTTTTAACGTCTTATTTGATACGGGAGCAAGCCACTCCTTTATTTTGAACAGTTGCGCTAAGACTCTAAATTTTCCGTGTTGCAATTTGTCTAACACTCTAAATATTGAACTGCCCTCCGCTGCCACCATGAGTACTCAACAATTTTGCGTTTGCAATATTCCAATCAATGATGAGGTTTACGAGGAAACATTCATTATTGATTGTCGAAAGAAGAAGGTTACTTTAAGGAAAAAAGGAAAACCGAAAGTATTCATAGGCAGATTAGGTATCAATGCTTCTCTAATCAGCGCACTTAAAGCAGAGAAGTTAATCCACAAAGGATGCGAAGCCTACCTAGTCTCTATGATAAATGAGCTAGAAGAAGACATCCATTTATCAGAAACCAGAGTAATAAGGGATTTTTTTGATGTCTTCCTCGACGAGCTCCTTGGTCTACCTCCAATAAGGGAAGTAGATTTTTTTATTGACTTAGTACCTGGATCACAGCCTATGTCACTTTACCGTCTAGCCCCAAAAGAGCTGCAAGAACTTTACGAGCAATTGCATGATCTAATAGAAAAGGGTCTTATTAAACCCAGCACGTCACCATGGGGTCCAGTTCTTTTTGTAAAGAAAATGATGGATCAATGTGCATGTGCATTGACTACATGGAATTAAACAAGATAACCATCAAGAATAAGCATCCGAATAGAAGATCTATTCGATCAACTCGCTGGGGCTGAAGTCTTCTCCAAAGTAGATCTGCGATCAGGATATCATCAAGTCCGAGTGGGAGAAGAAGACATTCCAAAAACAGCATTCCAAACTCGTTATGGACATTTCGAGTTTTTGATAATGTTATTTGGATTAACCAATGCTCCATCAGTCTTCATGGATTTAATGCAGCGAGTTCTTAGACCTTTCATGGATAAATTTGTGATCGTGTTTATTGACGACATCCTTATTCACTCCAAAAGTGAAGAGGATCACGAGAATCACCTAAAACTCGTTTTGAACACATTATATGAACATCAGCTGTTTGCAAAATTCGCAAAATGGGAATTTTGGTTGAAGTTCGTTGCTTTTCTAGGTCATGTAATTAGTGCCGCGGAAATTAAAGTTGATCAGAACAAAATTAGCGCCATTCAGGAATGGCCTCAACCCACTACTATGATCGAAATTCGTAGCTTTTTGGGTCTAGCAGGCTACTATCGAAAATTTGTTAAGGGATTTTCGCTATTAGCCTCACCTCTTTCGAGGTTAACTCAAAAGGCGGTATCTTTTGTCTGGAGCCAAGATTGTGAAGAAGCCTTTCAGAAGTTAAAAGAAGTATTGACTATCGCTCCAGTTTGATCCTACCTCAAGAGGGAGTAAATTATCAAGTTTACGCTGATGCATCCAACGTTGGATTGAGATGTGTCTTGATGCAAGAGGGAAAGTAATTGTCTGCCTCAAGATAATTAAAGAAGCATGAAAGGAACTACCCTGTTCACGATTTGGAATTGGCATCGGTTGATTTTGCCTTAAAAATCTGGAGGCGCTACCTGTTTGGGGTACGATGCGAGGTCTTTTCATACCATCAAAGCCTAAAGTATATTTTTACCCAAAAACAGCTAAACTGCAGGCAAAGTAGATGGCTTGAATTCATCTGCGACTACGATCTTAGTACATATATCACCCCGATAAAGCCAACGTTATCGTTGATGCCCTCAGCAGAAAAGTTTCTCTAAACGAGATGATCATGATAAGCCCCTTGGTGGAAGAGCTACTGAAACTAGGGATAAAACTCATTTTCAGCAGGCAATTGAATGATTTACTCCAAATAAGTACCACCGAACCTACGCTCCTGCAATAGATAACAAGCGCTCAAGATCAAGACCCAGAGTATTCAAAGCTAAAAACAAACATAGAGAATGGACGCAAAACAGACTTACAATTGCAGCAAGGGATTTAAATTTATCACGGGAAAAGAGTTTGGGTCCCTAATATTGCATCCATTAGAAACTAGATACCAAGCGAAACACACAACTCGGGATATTCAATTCATCCCAGAAACAACAAAATGTATCAGGATCTAAAAGAAATATTCTGGTGGCCAGGACTCAAAAAATGCGTGGCTGAATTCATTGCTAAGTGCCATGTTTGTTGTTTAGTAAAAGCTGAACATCAAAAACTAAGTGAACTCTTGCATCCACTAGAAATCCCAGAATGGAAATGGTCAGACATTTCTATGGACTTTGTCATAGAATTACCCAGGAGTCGTTCAGGAGCAGATGCAATTTGGGTAATAGTGGACGGATTGACTAAATCAGCCCATTTTATTCCTATCAAGGAAACTGACACCGTTGAAAGGTTAGCCAAACTCTATATCAAAAAAATAATCAGACTTCATGGGACTCTAAAAGTCAAAGTCTCGAATCGAGATAGCAAATTTACATCCCGATTTTGGCAAGCGGCACATCGCGATTTAGGAACCGTGTTAGCTATAAGCACCACCTTCCATCCACAAATAGACGGGCGAACCGAAAGAGTTAATCAAATACTCGAAGATCTGTTGCGGTTGAGTATTCTAGATTTTGGTGGCAGTTGGGAAAAGCACATACCGTTAATCGAATTCATGTACAATAATAGCCACCAAACAAGTATTGGGATGGCCACTTATGAAGCCTTATATGGGAGGAAGTGCAATACTCCACTAGCCTGGATAGAAGTTGGAGGCGTTCAAATTTATGGTTCTGAGTTAATTGAGAAATGAATGAAAAGATAAGACTAATCAAGAGCCGAATTGCGACAACCCAGGACTGATAAAAGAAGTATCATGATGCCAAACATCGGATGCTAGAATTTCACGTAGGTGATCGTGCCTATCTAAAGGTTAGCCCAATGAAAGGTA
The DNA here is from genome assembly GCA_016760335.1 of Gastrodia elata. NCBI lineage: Eukaryota > Viridiplantae > Streptophyta > Magnoliopsida > Asparagales > Orchidaceae > Gastrodia > Gastrodia elata. The sequence goes on along the minus strand of CM028671.1, from coordinate 41,321,148 downwards.
TTCATCACTTCGGAGTTACTAGTAAACTGAGCCCCAGATATGTTGGACCCTTCGAAGTAACTGCAAAAATAGGAAGTTCGGCATACAGACTTAAACTTCCAGAAATACTTTCTGCCATGCACAATGTTTTCCACGTTTCAGCACTTCGTAAATGCTTCCAGGAATCCTGTCAGCAATTTTCTGATTCGATAGTCTAAATTCAGCCTGATTTGACTTATATCAAAAAACCTCTTAAAATCATTGAGAAAGACAGCCATAAATAAAGAAGCAGAACGATCCCAATGGTTAAAGTTCAGTGACACAACCATACTACAAAGGAAGCCACGTAGGAAAAGGAAGATGATATGCAAAGAAAGTATCCAAATTTATTTCTTAATTAAGGTAACCCAAAACTTCCCTTAAGTCTTCTTTTTGTTCTTATGATGTTGAGGATGACATCATTTTTAGTAGGGGAGTTTTTAACGACCGAAAGTCATTACTTTATGAATTAGGTCAAATCCCGCCTCAGAAATCAGGATCCCGGAGAATTTCGAATTAGGGCAAACAAAAATACTTTAGATAAGAATAATTTTCGGCGCGAGGGTGCTTGTTATGTCCACCTCGGTGACAGGTTTCGTTATATTTGGAAGCCAAACGGCGAAAAATGCGAAAAATTGAAGTTCAAGTATTTTTTTTTTTAATTTCCTTTAAAAAATTTTATCTCCTTCTTCCCCCCGAATCAGGATCGCAGATCCTGCGATCGGCTCTGTCGCAAGGCTGAGCTTGCTCTGCAGGCGATAGGTTTCGCCTGCCACCTACACCGTTTTTGGCACAGGGTGGTCCGTCCTCTTGGCCGACCACCCCCTCTCCTTCCTTCCCCTATTTAACCCCCTCTCCTTCCCTCCCCTATTTAACCCCCTCTCCTTCCCTCCCTCACACCACAGCAGCAACCCCTCCCCCTCATCTTCCTGCCTCCTGCTAGCCCCTACTCCTCAGCCCAGCCCAACTACAGCCAGTCCCTCTCCCTACCAGCCCATCTCCTCAGCCTTGCCAGCCAGCCACCCACCCTATTGGCCAGCTCCATTCTCTGGCCAGCCAACAACCCAGCCTCTCCCTACAGCCACCCAGCTGCCTCTTCCGGCCGACCAGCAGCAGCCCAGCGAACCCTCCTCCAGCCAGTCCACCACTTGCTATCCTTCGGACTCCCTCCGTTTTCTGGCTATCCTAATCGTAAGGTGAGATGAGATAGAAAAGAGGAAAAGAGGGGAATATTTTGCTAATATTTCTTTGTTCTTTTTACTCTATACTTAATAAATCATTTCTATAAAAATTAATAAATTAGTCATTCACATTATTATTATTCTCATTAATTAATAATGAGAATAATACAAATGTTATAAAAATTACTTATTTTTCAATTTTGTCAATTTCAATTCAGTCATTTCCATTCTGACTTTATTATCATAATCATAATGCTATAATGAATATTACTGCTATTATAGCAACTTAAAAATTGGACTTCAATCTTAATAGAAAAATGGAAGTAGAATAGAAATAAAGGATGAAAAATTACTCCTAAAATATTGGATTAAAAAGCTAATTTAAGATATTCAAATCTAAATGCAGATCCAAAAGTCCAACTGTCAAACTCGAATTTTAAAGAACAAAAGTACCCAGTATATGACATGTATTACATTTTGTACTTAGCTTCACTTTCGAGCCAAATTCATATTAAAGCTTGGTTGGTTATTCGGAACCAACGTGGCAACATTCGTGGCTAATTACTGGAAAAATGACATCAGTAACAGCATTCGTGACTAATTACTGAAAAAATGACATTAGTAATAGCATTCTCGGCCAATTACTGAAAAAATGACATCGGTAACGGCATTCGTGGCTAATTACTGGAAAAATAACATCAGTAATAGCATTTGTGGGTTGTTATTGGAAAAATGATATCAATAACAACATTGGTGGGTTACTGAAAAATGATATCAGTAACCTATATCTTTTGCAGGAAATTAATTATTTTATTTGTGCTTTTACCTTATTACTTTCCTGCATCTTTATTTCTGCAAATCGCATCTCTGCTATTCTAAAATGTAATACTTCATTGTTTACTGTGGTATTATAGTATTCTCTAAGTACTGAGAATTTCAATCCCGGTATTGTTTTATGTACAATACCAGATCAGGTACTTCTAGGAGATCTTAAACAAGAACCTTGAAAATTTATTCTGGCAGAAGAATCTACAGTGCAACTTTTACTTTTCCAAAGTTTATCTTGTGTTCTAGAAGATGAACTTTATCAGAAGTTAGTTAGCTACATTGTAAAATTAAAAATATTATTAAATGAGAAATATCTTTTAGTTTTTATGTGTTCATTTTCTTTCTCAAATTGCTCAATATGATCCTGCAGTATGTGAGTACCCGATGTCGGAACAATTCTCACTGGATCGACGTTGAGACTTCACACATAAATCTACAAAAGTGGAATAAGTTTTTAAGAAACTAACTTTAGGTTCCCATAAAAGGCCTAACAAGAACATAATAGTTTTAAACATTTGTTTTAATTTTTATTATTACATTACGTGCTCAATCTTCCTTTTCTAGACCACAATGACATTATAAGATACTTTGGGGTTGTTAGACTCAATTTCCCGCAAACTCATTTGATACAAGTAAAACAAAAGCCAAGCAACAAAGTCAAAATTTTGTTGAGCCATTCCTTAATAGTTCCATAAATAATTTTTGGAATTCTTAGCTTTCAAAATAGAAAGAACAATAAGATTTCCTTCATGAATTTTGCCAAGTAGTCAAAAAGAATAAAAAAGTTACTACTTTGTTAAGGTTCCCATCTCATAGAACTTAATTTCTACTCTAAAGGGAAACAAAAAAAAATTGAGGAATATCCAATGATTGCGGAAATCAAGATTTGAGTCTACGAGAAGACTGCATCTGACAATTTAATAAAGGCTCTTCCATTCCATATATTGAGTTCACCTTGTAAATATTTATAGTAATAAAATAATGATAGTCTCGCTTAGCAATTGAGTGAGAAAAAAAATAAAAAATGGTAAAAAGGTCTAACCAATTACTTATCCTGGTTTAATTTTCCTCAATGAGTGAAGTAGCATGTAAAGACTTCAAACTTTAATTTATTTTTAAAACATCTCTTTTAAAATAAACTAAAAGACATAGAATTCTCAATATCTTTAACAAAATAATCTAGCTCGATAGCCCCGACAAACAAGAAAGATGAAAGGAAGTGTTGTTGAGAGACTAGCCACCAAAAGGAAAAAAAAAATGAGACACGCAAAGTGGCCACTCTAAGAAAGGCTACTTTCAAGAGACTAAAGAAGAAGAATTGGGAGAGGCACTTTTTAAGTCATCTCTTCCTAAGTCATTGCCTTGCCCCTCAAGCCATTGAGGTTGAGGAGGAAGAAGAAGAAATTTAAGCTTTTCACTTGGTTTGAAGATAGGAAAAAGTATAGTCATTACTGTCGTGGGGAAGTTTAGTCTTAACAGGTCACTAATTCAACATTGTTTATCTCGGTAACACTATAATTAATATGCAATTGAAAATAGTGATGAAGCTGAGACGGGTGACTATAGAGATCCCGAAAGAATAAGGTGAGCATTATCAGCTATGATTTATGTGATGTGCTAAATATTTCAAATATAAATTAATTTTGATAATTCTCTTGGAAAAGAACTATGACATGGAATTCCTGATTCATTTTAAACCAAATAATCTAGCATTGCAGCCCCAGCATAAGAAAAAGATGAAAAAGACCAGACACCCAAAAGCAAAAAGGATTCAAGTTATGGAAAGTGACACTTCAAGAAAGGATAGTGCTAGAAGGGTTTGAGGAAGAGGTATTGGTAAAGGTGCTTCATAAGCCACCTCTTCCAAAGACAATGTCCTTGCCCCTTAAGCCATTGAGCAAGAGGAAGCTCCCAAAGATAGACAAAAGGTCAGTATTACTGTCTCAGGTAAGTTTAATCAAAGTCTAATCACTAATTCAGCACATTTTGCTTATCTCACTGATGTTAAAGTGGTAATATGCAACTAAAGATAGCCATGAACTGGTTAAGATAGGCAGTAATAAAGTTGATAAAAGGATGATGTGAGAATTATTCATTAAAATCCCTAACCTATTTTTGCATCCATTATTTATTGATATTGATCAAAAAAAAGTGAAGCCAAAGACCCACTTGGATCGACACATGAAAGGGATGACTCTAAATTGAATCTTCTGAGCCCAACTATAAATAAATCAATTGCAAGGCCTTCAAAGTTAGCTCCTGGCTCATCCAAGTCAATTCTTACCCCAAAAAAACTCTGAAAGGAGGTTGACATTAGTAGTGAGAAGAAAAAATAAAGGTTAAGTGGAATAAAGTAAGAGAAAGGAGCAAAACTACCTTAGATTTCCATCTCAAAGGAGACCTACAAAGTGTTTTGCAAAATACCACTTTCTATTTATATGTTGAGGTATTTATTGCAAAACAAAGCATCGATTGAAAGAAGTCCTTAGAAACAAGTTGTTGACTGAAGCAAATAAGAATAAAATTATTGAAGGTAGAATAGCTCTTGAAAAAAAGTTAATGAAATAGAAGTGAAAGTTTTGAGTAAGGAAGAAAATTAATAGAGTAGAAAATAAAGGAAAAGCTAAAAAAAGGACAAAGCTAAAAAAGACAGAGGCACCATCAAGTCAAATTAGAAAACATCTCTGCACAAGCCCCATTCTAAATTGTCCAAGGACACAAGGATTGCAACTGTGGAAATTGAGATGGTTACTACAAGTTCAAACTGAAGAACTACAGAAGTCAGCTACCCCTACAGCCAAAGATAAGAAGAAAATAATATCTATGCATAGGCATTATAACCATTATAGCAAGTATATGAATTAGCACACTTTAGATAGTTTTGCCAAGCTCAGAGATAGGGTGCTTCTAGAGAGTAGATAAGGCCACTCTTCTAAAGTTGAACTTTGGTTATCGTATGGAAAGAAAACTGGCTTGGTTGGCAAGGCTTTATTTAGAAGGAAAGTTAATAAACAAAGATCAAGCAATGCTCCCAACTGAGGAAAAATGCAGTAAGGCCAAGTTGTTGCATTTTCCTATTATTTGAATTTAATAATTATAATCATCTTTACTATGAATGATATTTTGATTTTATTAAAAAATCTTATATTGTAATATGTAGATTTGTTTCTCTTGTTTTCTTTTGCAATTAATTTGCCATATCCTATAACTTCTCCAGCTTTCTTTGAATTGCCTGTTTGAATGTTGATTATAATTGAATCCCTAACGAGTAAGGTATGATCCCAACTAAAGAGTTCATTTTTTCAAATCAGGTTCAGACAACCTTTTCATTGAATTGGGTATAATTTAATAAACATGTCAACAAAAACAAAACAAAAAACAAAAATACAAATCTCAATTGTCAATTAGAAATAAAATAGTACAACTAGAGCCACACAATCTTATATAATTATTATCAGTCTTATTATATAAAATGGTTAAGAAAATACTCTTGAGTATATGAATAAAGCAAATGTGCGTGCGTGTGTATTCACTTTAAGCACGAATAACATAAATCTTTGTAACAAAAAAACTATGTGCCTCTATCAGCATCAACCTTCCTTTGCTTCAACATACCCTTGACTCAAGTAGATTATAAACCCTTTCAGTTGATCTTCACTAGTAAAGAATGCTTCTTCAAGCACAATATCTTCCACTATCCTCTCCTCATTTTGTGTCCCTGAGTCATCAAAAAGAAAACAATTATAAGTATGACAAATTAAAAGCTCTAAAGAATTCATTCCTATCACAACGATTGAGCCGGCCAACAGAACTACTCACCAAGCTTTGAATTATAAATAGATCGTCCTAGTTTAATGATAGTTTATTCTAAGTATATTTTGAGACATCAACCTTTCTTAATCTAATTCCTGAGTTTAGCCATCTGTATTTTGAACATCAGCCTTTCTTAATTTAGTCCCTGAGTTTATACATTTGTATTTTGGATCGTCCTAGTTTAATAATTATTTATTCTGAGAGTATATTTTGAGATCATCCTTTCTTAATCTAAGTTCCTGGATTTAAATGTTTGGATTTTATGTATGAAGAATTAAGAGCTCTAAGGAATTCATTCCCATCACAATTTTTGAGTCGGCCAACAAAACTGCCCACCAAGCTTTGTATTATAAAGGGATTATCCTATTTTAATGATAATTTATTATAAGAGTATATTTGGAGACATCGTTCTTTCCTAATCAAGTCCCCAGGTCTAGACGTTTGTATTATTACATCTTATCAAAAAATTGAATAATATGGTTTGTTTTCATTTTTATTCTATTAAAAGAGGCTAACATCAATATCTTAATCATATAAAGGTCAACCTATCTTGACAAGTCATTTATTTTGACTTGGTCACCAAGATTAAGTGTTTGGTTTAATATTGCAATGACTCTTAGAGACAGGTATTATAACAGGAATAACTGCTTTTGAGGCTTAAGCTAAAGATAATAGTCTCTTCTTAAGTTGAGTTAGGATTAACTCAATAAACTCACAACACACTAAGTAAATCATATGGCCAACTCCCCCCCATCATTCAGCTTTCCTTGAGAAGTTAAATAATGATTTGTTGGTCACCTCAACTAGGTCATTTATTTGTGGCATTAAACAAATGAGAATCTGAGCTATGTGATATTCTTACTCATAAAATCCTAAAGTTTCTGAGAGGACAAATGAGAAAGTAATAATTTTAATAACGGAAATTCCAAACCTCAAGAAATCTTACTCCTAAATGAGTTTTATGTCTGAATCAATAATTATCTTGGCTAATGTCACTACTTCAAGCTGCTAGCTAAAATAGTTTATAATTAGATATGATATATCTGGACAAAATTAACCTATAAAACATACCCCCCCACAAGGCAAAGGACCGTTGGAAAAAAAATAGGTTGTCTAGGATAGATCAGCTCCCAATAAGTAAAGAAGAGTCAAATTCTTGAGAGACTAGATGACCTTCAATTAAAGAAGACGGAATTAATACATTCAAATATTTGGAATTGGCGCCAACATGCTCTAGTGAAGGCTCATAACACTGTCACCTTAATCTACAAAAAAGGAGTGTTTTTTTAAAAAAAATATGTTTTTTTTACTATTTTTAGATTTAAGAAAGTTGAAGTGGAGAAGCTAACTGATCTAAAATTCAAATGCATAAAGTTTGATAATTGTAAGAAATACGAAACCAAGAATTTTAAAGATTATTGCTCAAAGCATCAAATCTATAAACTAAAAATGATTCCTTAAAAATTCAATCAAAATAAGGACCAAGATATTGCATTTTGAAAAATCTAAGATATTTTGAGTTGATGGGATTAATAGCACTGCATATATGATCATCATGGGATGCTAATTTCTTAAAGACTAAAGACAAATTTAAAAAATGGACAAAAAATGAGGAATGGTATTTTCATATTAATTTTTAATCATTTTCTAATGTGCCTATTAATTTTGATATAAATACAAAAAAAATATGTATATTAATACAAATCAAACTACTATGATTATTCTTTCCAATTTAACCAAAATATAATTGTAAGAGATAATTGATACCTAATTAATGCTGCACAAAAACTAAAAAATATTTGGGTCTCTACATAAGCATTTAGGAGAAATAAAAAATATTATAAGGAAAAAAATTAGCCTTTAAAAACTATCAATATTAAAATTATAGATGGTAGAGATCAAAGGAACTTGATGTAAGGACTTCATAAAATGGTTATAAAAAATATGATATTTTAAAGTTAGACACTGCATAAATGAGGAAATCATTTGAATAGCCCAAACCAGCATAATGATACTAGACATATTATACCATCTATTGTTGAAAGATAGTGGAGAGCTTAAAGGCAATGATAAAGTTGTGCAAATGTAAAATTCAATTAAGCGAGAGCATTTCATAAAAGTAATGAGATTGTTGATGAAAAACAAAAGATTGATAATGGGGCCACTTCAAAAAGACATACAAAATAAGTGTAAAGTAAAAGACAAGCATAATAACAAAAGAAGATGCAAAGCTAGATTAATGGTCAATAGATTCCAATAATTGCATGGGAGTAACTATATAAAAATATCTATAAAAGCTGAGTTTAAGACTATTGCCACTAAAAATTTATATTTGGAGTAGCTAAATATAAATATTGCATTTTTATATAAAAATCTAATGATGATATATATGTGAAACCGAATAAATTAATTGTTCAAAAAAATTTGTAGCACAATATATGAGCTAAAGAAAAAATCTAATGATGATATTATTTAATTTTGATGGCATAAAAATTGCAAGATTAAATATGCAAAAAAGATCAGCATTATAAAATATAATTATCTAAGGAATTTTAACTAGACAAGGAGCCATTATAAAGATCTTTAGCAAGAGAGTGTTTAGATAATGCTCTAAAGGATCCTGAAGTTGGGCTAGAAAAAAAAATTTCAATAAGATGCTGAGAAGGTTTATTATTGAAGATTTGAAGCCTATAAAAATGTTTTTAGGCCACTTCAACTTGTCCAATGAACAAAAAATAAAAATTGAAGAAGAAAATAAGCAAATGTTTAGAATATCATATTCATAAGTCATTGGGAGTTTGATGTCTATTATAGTGTGTAAGAGGCCAAACATAGCTACAACAATGAGACATAAGCAACTTCATGTCGCTGTAAGAAAAAATCATTGAAAAGCAATAAAAAGAATTTTACAAAACATGAAAGAAATTCCAAAATTAGGGCCTTTGCTTTAAAATTCAAAGCTAATTTTGAAAGGCATTTTAGATATCAATTTGGTGAAGATCTGAACAATGAAAAGAACATCAATGGATGTGCTTACCCTTTGAGGGATTATACTTAGTGGGTAACTTCAGAATAGTGTCAACCGTTAAATCCGAGTACACGACAATATCAGATGCTTGAAAAGATATATTACTGAGAACATTTTTGAATAAATTGAGTTAAAAGAAAAAGAATAGTACAGTTTATTGCAGTAACCAAAGTATTATTCATATTGTCAAAAATAATGTTTCATACATGGACAAAACACATACAATTAAAGCACTACCACATTCATGGGCTAAGCAATAGTTATCTTCTAATAAGGGGCTATTTTGTTTTCTAAAATATAGTACAAAGTAAAAAATATTACCTACATAATTGGTTCAATGAATTAATTTTATAGTGCATTTTGTTAGGGGTAAACTTATTCTCACAATAGATAAATTTTGTGGGATTGTAATTTTGCCCAAATCAAGTGAAACAATAATCATGCAGTCCTTGAAGACGTGTGCGAATATTTTTTCTTTCGCTCACAACTCAGCCTCCAACCACCCTTAGCAGCTTTTGACCAACACTCATCATCCTCCGAATTGCCTTGCCAACTTCTAAACATCCTCGATAGCCTTTCAGATCTTTAAGAGCCTTCTCCATGACCATCAATCTCTCTAGGCCCACGTTGGAACCTCCTATCTAGCCCTCACAAGCCACATTTGTGAGCATACAAAGCCTCATTAACAATTGTGCAAGTTTTGTTTAGAATTTAGCTTTTTTTAAAATTTTGATGCATTGTGCATTATACCCAACAAAACATTCAAAGAGTAATTATATTGTGTTTCTTTTAATTTATTTTCTTTTACATTATGGGGATACTGGTTTGCTTTAATTGGGTGTAAAAAGCTTTAATCCTAAGATTAGTTGATTTCACATGTTTGGTCTAAAGTAATCACTTACAATGTAATTTAAAAGAAATTGAATTCCTTTGCCATTCACAAAATTAGTGTAATTGAATTATGCCCAAAATCGGGTGTAATTCAATTATGCGATGTGAAAAAAAAAAGTGTGCATGTGTTCTTCGTCCTAGCGCTCGTTCACCCAACTTCATCGTTGCAGTTTTTCGTTGTTTCTATGCTGCACTCTGGCTTTCCCTCGTCGATCTTGGTATTCATTTCCCAGAGCTCCTTCATGACTTCGGCAGCCATTGACTCATCCAGTCAGCTTTAGCCGATCATCACCTCTTCCAGTTAGCCTTTGTCGGCCCTCATTGGACACCAGTCGACCAATGCGTCCTCCATTTAGCCTTCTATGAGATTTTTTGTGTTTTGATTATTTTATACAATTAATTTCAACCAAATATATAACAAAATTAATTTGCACTATAAATCTTCCAAAGAATCAAATTCAATTTATTTGAATTTAAATTACTATGTAATAAAAATATCCCGTAATATCAAATAAAACAAATCAAACAGCCCTTATATTTATTTTACTTCAGCATTTGTTTTCCCTCAAATCAAACAATCCCTGAAAAAAAACTTAGTTCATAGAATCATATTGATCTACTAACTAGAGTAGCGGTCATCTAGAAGCAGAGACATTACATAATTTCAATTGGCACAAAATACTTTATTATTGGAGGCAGCATGCTATACAAAGATAATCATTATTTTAACATTAGAAGAAGATCAAGAAGAGATAAGAGTTGGTCAAAAGAATTGTCTCCAAGAAAGGGATTAATTTAGATGTTGATACTATTTGAATGGAATTCAGACTACAAAAACTTTTTTAATATTATCTTATTTAACTAGGTAAAGTTTTATGAAGCAGCTTTTATTGAAGAAAAGTGGAGCTGACTAGAATGAAGCTTCTCTTTCTTAAATGAAACAATTTCTATGAATACTTTTCCATGAATATGGAAAGGAACTTAACTAGAACATAATTTCATAAAATCTTTCTATTTGAGGAAATTTATGTAAAACTTCTTTTGTGGATGTTTGATGACATTTAGAGATTATAAATAAGAGTTGGATTGAATGTGAAACCCCTCATCTTCTCTCTAAAGGTTATCACTGATAAAAAAAAATTATTCCTCTCTAAGTTCTGACTAAACAAAGAAAGAACTTTGATGTGGCTTGTAAGAACAAGTAAATCATCAAACAAGCAATCCCTGTTGATTCTTCCAATTAGCACTTGAAAATTTACAAACAAAAATTGAACAGAATATGTGCATTAAATTGCATTAATATTCAACTCTTCAACCTGAATCCTTTGGTATATTATTTAGACAAACTTCAGATATTATAATAAAGCCTGTTTTTAGGACAACCACATAAAGATCCTGGAATCAATCAACCTATAAGGTTCATACTAAAATATGCCTCTTATGAGTAAATCTCATCAAACAGACACACGATTGGGACATAAACAAGAATGCACATCCCCAACACCTATTGCTTTCCAAAATACTAAAAGCTCATAATTGAATCATCCATAGTCTCTTACATCATAATTACACATTGAGGTAGTGCTACAAAATGCAAAATGAAAAAACAATCGACCGAGCTAATTTAAATTTGAATAATAAAAGAGAAAAATCATGCATCGATTTTACTAGCTAAGAATACAACCAAGAACCTGATTAAGAAAAAGCTTGGCTCAACACTGGAATATTCACGGCACACAATTCAATTCGAAACCCTAAAGTAGTCGGCATGTTGTTAAAAAAAGGTAAAAACACACCCGTACTAGGACCACCAAATCGACAAGAATCGTAAAATCAAATTAGCGGCCGCAGATACACCATACAATCCAAAGGCAAAAAGTTCGATCGATTCCCAAAAACGAAGTGCGTTCCAATTACCTTGGATAATCGCGATCGAAACGTTCGTAACCGAAACTTTCCTTATCATATCGAGCAAGACGATGATGGCAGAAAGAGAACCCAAAAGAATTGCATCGAATATTTAAATCCTGGAATTGGATCTGCGAGTAACCTGGCAATGCAGCGCACAAAAAGGAGCGGAGACTGCGTAAAGAGAGAGAGAGAGAGAGAGAGAGAGAGATACAGAGAGCGAGAGAGAGAGAGAGGAGGGGATGGGCGTGGTTGGGTGGCAGTGTGGGACAGGGTGCAGGACAAAAGCCCGACCGCACGCAATGGGCGTGAAGAATGAATAACCGTGGGTATATATGTAAAATCAATTCATTAGATCAGACTTAACGATCAACGGTCGAATTTGCTCTCTTCTCGTGTACGTGTCCTATGATCCTTTCTTTGTTTAGAGAAATCATCCCATTTTTTTCACCATTAGTTTAATTTAGTATTTACTTAAGTTAATTAAAACTCTATCGGATAGGTTACAAAGTTATTTTTATCAGTTTAATTTAATTCATGATAATTCAAATTAACATAAAGAAGTTGGTGTACGATTTATTATTTTCTTACTATTTAAAATTGCATATTAGTCTCTGTAATTAAATTATAATGCCTATTAATTATTTAATTATGTGATTAGTAAAAACGTAATACATACGTACATTATGAACACATTAATAGTAATTTTGTATTAATTTGGTAAGTTTAAATTAATTAAATAATCATGTATTAATTATCTAATTATATAGTAATTAAGTAATTACTAGCTGAAAATAATTATGTATTAATTAATAATTTTCATATTAAATAACAATTATTAATTACATGATAATCAAATAAATAAGTATTAATTAATACTAAAATTTATTAATTAATTAAATTTAATTAAATTTATATCAATTCATAATTAACTACATATTAGATAATTATGTATTAATCCTTGAAATATATACATATTAATTATATATTAAATTATTATATTAGTTAAGCATTAAATATTTAATTATGAATTTAAATATATTTTTATTATTAAGTATTGATTATAAATTAATTAGATACATATTAAGTGTGACAACAACAACAACAAGTATTAACTTTGTTGTTGTCGGGTCCTAAGTCCTGGATGAGAAAGGAGGTGGGCTGTGTTAAGTAGTTGACGGCAATCAGAAAACTTTATCAAAGTCAAATATATCATGAATCCCTTAAATATTAATAATGTATTAATTAATTACAAAAAATAATTATGTATTATTGATTATATATGTATTATCATGTAATTAAGCATGTTTTTATTATATATTTTACATTTAATCTTCTAATCTTAAATTAAACTTCTTCTCTAACTTTTTTATTTTTCACATTTTAACTTAGTAAGTGAGCATCATATCTTAGTTTAGCTCATATATAGACTCATTTTCAAAGACAAATTCTTGGAAGTACCCCTTCTTTGCATTCCCAATTCAAATTTTGAATACAAACTTTTGGTTAAGTTAATTTCAATCAAAACCCGAGCAACCGAGGTCTAAGACAGTATGTGGCCACGTAATCGACTTTGGGAAGCCTACCAAAGTAAGAGCTTAATGTGAAAAAGTAGAATGTGAAATCAAATGAATTAAAGCAATAAAAAATTGATCCACACCTACTCTCCCATACAAATTTCCATGATGGCACATTTGGATTGCTTGAATTGCTGCCAGAATCATAAACACAAGCAAAATATAGACAAGTGTATTTATAGTAACTCATCCTAACATAATATATACTCAAGAAATGGGTTTAATTTAATGTAAATATATGACTTATCACACCCAGCACTTAAGCTTTTGCTCATTCTCATGTAACATGAATTATAGAATATGATCAACGATAACAAGATGGTTAAGCTTGTACTGGAGTGCTTATCTTATTTATGTGAAATCGAGATATTAAAGAAGTTAGCAATGAAATGCATATGGTTGGATTCCATATGTTCGATTGGATTTTATCATCCTATTATGCTTAGTATTTTGAAAAAAACCAAATTTATTCACCTCAATTATCTCTAGTCATTACTTGTGCATCTACTAGATTTTGGTGTGGAGATAAATTCAATAATTCACTGGAAATTGCTTAGACAAGACTTATGATATTAAGTGTCATATGTGCCCCTTTCCATAAAATATAATTAATATAATATGGAGATATTTTTTTTTTCATCCATTTATTTTCTTAATTCTGAAGGACAACTCTCACTTTTATTTTTACTACATCCAATTAAGCATGATAATTTATACTCATGAGAAAGATAGGAGAATAGCACCCCTTTATACATAGTCTAAATCATTCCACATCAACTTACCCTCCCCCACACTCAATTTAATTCATCACTCATATTGCCAATGGATTCTATGTTGGTTTATATCAAATCATTTTCAATTGGCCAAATTTGTAATTTTTAAGACCAGCTTACTTTTGTTTTCTAACATAATTATCATTCAACATTATGTCATTCTTTAGCCTTATGTTAAAATTTTCAAGATAGCACATTAATTAACATAATCCCAATTTAATTTTCATTCATTTAATTCATTGTACATAAAGAGAAATAATTGCTCATGTGATGCAGAAATACAAGACAAATAGCAAAAACAAAAGTACATACACAAAAATAAATAAATAAAAAGAAATAAATACAACCTAATAATAAAAATGGGTTGCCTCCCAAAATTGCTTGGCTTAATGTCCTTAGCCTGATAGCTCGTTAATTTTCTTTTGGAAGTTGGGGGTTCGCCAATGCAAAGCTCCCATTTCTTTTGAATGGTTTCTTGTTCCAAGCAAGGTTTTAATCATTTCCCATTTGCTTTAAATGTACTAACATAAGGGTACACTTTGGTGATTGTAAATAGGCCCGGCCAAATTGCTTTTAGTTTTCAAGAAACAATTTAAGCATTGAGTTGAATAATAACACTTTCTTGCCAGGAGAGAAATTCTTTGGTTAGATATGCTTATCATGCCATTTTTTTGTTCTTTCCTTATAGATCTTGGCACTTTCATCTAATTCATCTAATTGCAGTAAATGATGCTCACCAACCATTTTGTAATCAAAGTTCAATTTTCTTAGTTGCCTAAAATGCTTTATGTTCTAATTCTACCATCAAATGGCATGATTTCCCATAAATCATCTCATATAGTGACATCCCCAAAGGTGTCTTATAAGCTATCCTATATGCCCACAATATTTAATCTAATTTCAATGTCAATCATTTTTATGATTACTCACTACTTTTTCCAGGATTGCTTCAATCCCCTCTTGGAGTTAGACTTGTTCACTTATTTGAGGGTGAGACATGAGTAACGCCTTGTTATTATATTAAGTAATCTAACCCAATAAGAAGTGTTATTGTAGTATTTAATATTAGGTTAGTGAAACTTAACACACTATTAAGTACTACGGGGAGTTTGCTGATCTCTAAAGAGGAAAACTAGATGCATATACAATAAAAATATACATACATACCATTCCAGTCATTCGTGAAATAGAAGATGCATCACAGAATAATAAAGTAAAATATATAAAATTTAATAAAGTTTATACAAGCTTTTCAGGGACACATGTCCATTAAGTAAATAAAGTAAGAGACTTAAAATAAGAAGAGCCCAAGTTTGTTACCCAATTGATTTGACCTGATTTTAATCAAAGTAAGTCAAAATTCAAGATCTCGATTTAAGTTGAATAAAAATTAAATAAAAATATCCTCAAGTAAAGCATATTGAGGGGATCCTCCTATGAAAATTTGATCGCAATTGGGATCCTGGATCATCCTAAATAAATTCAGGAAGTTTAAACTTCCGGAATAGATAATAGCTAAAATAAAAGTCAAAATTTAGAAATTTTTTTATATTTGAGTTAAGCATCATATGAGGATGCTATGTTTTAAGTTTCGTAAATTTTCAAGCTCCGGATTAATCGTAGCGAATTTTTAAAATTTTTCATTTAAAAATTAATATAAAATAACATACTAGTCCAAATTCAATTATTTTTAGACACATCATTCATCTTGTCGAAACGCCCGTTTTGATACCAAGTTTGTAATGCTTGAAATTTGTTTGGCCATTTAATCAAAGATTGGAATTTTCGGTGATTTTTCGCCACTCGAACTTGATCGAGTGGCTCTCAGCAATCCGTTTGGGTATATATAATAACCTCCTCTTCTAACCTAAATATCTTAAGACCTAATTTATTTTCCTTCAGCCGAATTCCTCTTTTCCTCTCCAATGCAAGCCTCGTGTCACAAGCTCTCCTTTCCTCTTCGATTCGGTGCCAACATCTTTTTCTGTCCAAGCTGAGAGGCACCGGTCCCTTGTTCTTCTTCATGGTCGAATGGCCGAGCAAGCTGCGTCGTTAGATTGCCTTGGTGAACGAACTTTTCTAAAGTAGCACGATCGAAGGCTGCAGCCCTCCTCTATGCTCGACAAGCATACCTCCTTGCAGAGAGGTTTTCTCCCTCTCTGGGCTAAAGGTTGTGAGCTCTCCGGCCCATTAGCTCCTCATTACCTTCATTTGCGGATCCTCTACTTGCTGGCAAGGTACCAACCTTCAGCTTTTGTTTTTTAGCATGTAAACAATGCTAAATTTTTCTCATAAAATTTTTGTTGATTTTTTTTCTCGTATCATATCTCATTTTTTTTTGTATGTTTTTGAGTTAGTCATAGGGCTGGCTTCGATTCGAGTTTGAGCGAGTTAGGCTTAACTCGAACTCGAATCGAGTTCGAGTCGAGTAAAATTTGACTCATTCAAATTTGAGTTCGAGCTAACCTGAAATTTGATTCGAGTCAGCTCGAAATACCATTTTGATTCAAAATTTTCGAGTTTGAGTAGACTCAGTTCGAGTCAACTCAAAAAAAATTAAAATATAATTTCTTAAAATATTTATGAATTTGAGAAATAAAAAATATTGTAAACAATACAAACAATCAAAATTCAGCAAATTAAATTAGGGCAAAATTGCTAAAATAATAATTCATAGTTCTATACACATTCATAAACATTTTCCAATTGCCACAGATCACAAATAAAATGTAATAAAATTATACATTAATTTAATATAAACAAGAAGCAACAATGATCCAAGCAGCAACAACTCAAGCCTGCCAAAATTGTAACAACTGCATCTAATCCAAAGTGTCAACTTGCAAGCCAAATAGCCAACCAACCTGTAAAATCTACATAAAATATAATATAATAATTCAAGTGAAAAATACATGTTACATCATTTCTTAAAGATAATATAATAAAATTACAAATAATACTTATCTGAATTAACACCAAAATATCTGAATCATCTAATTGAGTCATTGATTGACTCTGATTGTGATTCTGTTATTCTTTTTCAAGGACTCAGATTAACATCATTTCTTAAAGCTAGCCTAAGAGGCTTAGTATAGCAGTCAATAATCAATAATAATCATTTATTATAGACCCAATCTAGCCATCTCAAATGATTGCTCAAATTTAAATAAAACAAATAAAAAAAAAATAAGTTCATAAAATACAAAATCTATTACAATTTAAAACTTACCAAATGCTGCAGCATTGCAGTAACAAATCAATGAAGTAAACCAAAGCAGCAGCAGCAGCACCAATACTGTGATTCTGTTTAAAATACCAAATCTTGCAGTAAGTTGTTTGCATGTTTTAGGATTCAAGCTGTAAGTACAAGCTGATGTTGTGATTTTGTTTATATTATGTACATCTATTTAATTTTAGGGTCTTTAGATATGCAGTAAACCAAAGCAGTATCAGCAACCCAGGCAGCAGCAGTAGAGACAGCAGCATCAGAGACAACACCAGCCTAGGCAACTGGCAGTAGCAGCCTATGCAGCATCAACCCAAGCAGTAGCATCCAAAGCAGTAGCAGCCCAAGAAGTAGCAGCCAAAGCAACACCACTACAGCAATAAAGCTACAATAACCATAGCAATATAGCAGTAAACGAAATGCACAATAGTAAAAAACAATCTATAAATTTTAGAGTTTTTAGACAAACTGTAAATTAAAGCAGCACCAATACAGGCAGCAGCAGTAGAGATAGCTCCAGCCCAGGCAGCTGGCAGCAGCAACCCACGGTAGCAGCAGCAGCCCAAGAAGCAGCAACAGCTTAGGCAGCAGAATGTTTTAGGATTCAACTTGCATGTGCAAGCTGATACTGTGGATCTGTTTATATTCTGTAATTCTATTTAATTTTAGAGTTTTTAGACATGCTCACATAATCACATGCAGTATTTTATGAGCCTATAATTCTATTTTAAAGGGTTAAACTATGAGTTAGAATTGTGATTTTACAATTACAGTTATAGATTTACAGTTTAACAGTTTATGTTTTTTCAAGGTTTTCAATCTTGCAATAAGTTATTTGCATGTTTTATAGTTCAAGACTTTAAGCTGTAAGTGCAAGCTGGTGCTGTGATTCTATTTACATTATGTACTTCTATTTAATTTTAGAAATTTTAGAAATGGAGTAAACTAAAGCAGCAACAGTAGAGGCAGCTAGTAGCAGCAACCTAGGCAGCACTAGCAGAAGCAGCAGTAGCAGAGGCAACACCAGCCCAAGCAACTGGCAGCAGCAGCCTAAGCAGCATTAACCCAAGCAGTAGCAGCTAAAGCAGTAGCAGCCCAAGAAGTAGCAGCCAAAGTAACACCACTACAGCAACAAAGCTACAATAACCATAGCAATATAACAGTAAAAGAAATACACAATAATAAAAAATAATCTATGAATTTTAGAGTTTTTAGACAAACTATAAATCAAACAGCAGCAACATAGGTAGCAACAACAGAGACAACTCCAGCCCATGCAGCTGGTAGCAGCAACCTATGACAGCAGCAGTAGCCCAAGAAGCAGCAATAGCCTAGGTGGCAGTATGTTTTAGGATTCAACCTGCATGTGCACGCTGATACTGTGGATCTGTTTGTATTATGTAATTCTATTTAATTTTAGAGTTCTTAAACATGCTCACATAGTCACATGCAGTATTTTATGAGTCTATAATTCTATTTTAAGGGTTAAGCTATAAGTTAGAATTGTGATTTTACAATTACGGTTATAGATTTACAATCTAACAGTTTATGTTTTTTCAAGGTTTTCAATCTTACAATAAGTTATTTGCATGTTTTATGGTTCAAGCTATAAGTGCAAGCTGGTATTGTGATTATATTTACATTCTGTACTTCTATTTAATTTTAGAGATTTTAGAAATGCAGAAAACTAAAGCAACAACAGTAGAGGCAGCTGGCAGTAGCAACCCAGGCAGCAGCAGCAGAGGCAGCAGTAGTAGAGGCAACACCAGCTAGGCAACTGGCAGCAGTAGCTTAGGCAACATCAACCCAAGCAGCAGCAGCCCAAAAAGTAACAGCCAAAATAATTTCAGCCAAAGCTATAATAACCATAACAATATAGCAATAAAAAAAATGCACAATAGTAAAAAACAATATATGAATTTTAGAGTTTTTAGACAAACTATAAACCAAAGTAGTGGCAAGTAGCAACACAGGCAGCAGCAACAGAGGCAACTCCAGCCTAATAAGTAGCAGTTTAATAAACAAAATATAAATTTGAAGCAATCATAAGTTTCTATGAAGGGGTATAAATATCACATTATATTTAATATGAAATGATTGTTTATCATTATAGTCCATTTTCCACCACAAACTTGCTTAAATAAAAATCCAAATAAAAAGAGTTAGTATTCAGCAATGAAGATTTGAACTAAATAGATAATATTATAACTTGATGATTAAATATACAAATTAAAAACCTACTTAAATAAAAATTCAAATAAAAAGAGTTAGTATTCAGTAATGAGGATTTGAACTAAATTGATAATATTATAACTTGATAATTAAATATACAAATTAAAAAAGCCTTGCAGTTCTAAAAAAATAACCAGGAGCAGTGGAGCACATAAAAAATTATATCATATATGCCTTTAAAAGTTTTGCAAAAATAATTAAGTACAGCACACTCAAAGGTACTCAAAATTAAATAATCACTTGAATTACTTTGTTCAATTAAGTAGATCCTACACCACATCATATGGTATATCACATATTAGTTGTTCTTCCTATATAAGAAAAAAATCAAAATAAATTAATTAAACATGAACAATACTATTATCTCTCTTGTAAATTAGAATTTAGAATAAATTAAACTCAAAATTTTACATCTTCATCCAAGTGTGTAAGATTAGATTGAGACCCAGTAAGCTAATTTGCCATACAAATAAAAGCATTAACCATATTTGGTGATAATGAACTTCTATAATCATCAAGTACACGACCATCTGTGCTAAATGCAGATTCGAAAGCAATAGTTGTAATAGGAATAGTAAGAATATCTTTAGCTATCTTTGCTAATGTAGGCCATTTTAAAGAAATCATTTTCCACTATTCTAGAATATCAAATGAAGATCTTTATTCTTGAGGTAACTTAATGCAATCCTCATCCAAATAAAGCTCAATCTCTAATTTAATTGGATGGCTAGCACAAGCAGACTCCAAAAAAAAATTAAACTCTCTTAAAACTAAATTTTCTAGTACAGAATAGCTTGAACTAGAGCTGCCTTGAAGCATTAGCAAATTATTTGAAGAATCAAAAACTGTTCTAGATGTGTCTACATAATAAAAGCTGAACAATTCATGCAAATTTTGTAAAACACACTCAATTTTCTCATCAAGGGCTAAGTCAGAATATATTGATTTAAATGCAAATTTAATAAATGATATTTTTCTCCTTGGATCAGGCACAATGGCAATGCACACTAGCAAGTTAGTATCAGCCCAGTACTTATCAAATTTTTCTTTCATTGAAATGCACATTAAACTAAGAAAATTATCATTTTCACTTGCCCCTCTCTCAAGAATACATTTATCTGAATCATTTCAGGAAGGAAGAGATTAGCAGTTGGGTAAGTTGAACCTGAAAATATCTTTGAAGCATTCTCAAAAACTTTAAGAATACATTTAATTCTATCAAATCTATCCCAATCATCATCAGTCAAACCCCAAACTAATCCCTTATTTTTTCTAAGAAATTCATGCAACACAGTTTTATAATGAAAGGCACGTTCTAGTATATAGAATGTGGATTTTCACCTTATTTTTACATCACCTGAAAGACCTCTACGAGTTAAAATACCAACTAATATTGCAATCTCACCAAACATTTTTAAGCGGCTTGAAGATTTTTTAATATAAACAATAGTCTCTCTAATAACTTCAATGACATAATTACAGTTTTTAAGTCCATCTTGAATAATCAAATTTAAAACATGTGCACAGCAATAAATATGAAATATTTTTCCCTTAAAAAAAAGTCTGTTCGTATTCTCAAAATTTTTTGACAAAATCTTTATTGCATTATCGTTGGCACGAGCATTATCAAATGTAATTGTCATAATTTTTTTGTGGATGCCCATTGCATTATGCACTCACTAATGGCATCAGCAATGATATGTGCTGTATGCGGAGGTTCAAGATCATTAAAATTTATAATGGAATGTTGCAACACCCAATCTGAATCAATGTAGTGTGCTATTAAACCCATATACCCTATTGATTGATTTGAAGTCCAACAATCAGCTGTTAATGAAATATGATTCACAGACTAGAAATTTCTTCATCTTATCCTTTTCAATTTCATAAGCTTTTAAGCATTCTGCATGTATAATTTTTCTTGAAGTTTTCGAATAGTTAGTATTCAAAATACGTGCAAACAAATTGAAATATGGCTGCTCTACAAACTTAAAAGGTAACTCAGCTGTAATAATCATCTTTGCCAATATATTTCTTACTTTATTATTATCAAATACAGATATAACACAAAAATTACTTATTTCAACATCTACTGATTTACCCTTTTCCAAAAATTCTGGGTTAAAAATTTTTTGTTTTTTGTTTGCTTGACTCAATACTGGACTAAGTTTGATATGCCTAAAGCAATTTGAGGTAAATCTAGATTTTTGGGACATATAAGTCTTATGACAATGCCTACATAATAGTTTATTAACTGCATTACCCTTGTTATCTTTAGACTTTATAATTTCAAAATAATCCCAATTTGCACTTCTTTTTTATAATATCTTAACATTTGAAATAGTCTGGCTTGTTTCACCTATTTGAGATATACTAACAATAGGATCTATACTTGCTTCCCCACTTTTTGATTCAAATATAATATTTTGTTCTCCACCTGATTTATCAATTTCTATCTCAAAAGAATTACTTGTAGTTGTATATTCCATTTAGCTAAAATATCAAAAAAAATATAGATTATAGAATTATAAATAGAATCACATCATCAGCTTACAGTTGTAGTTTGAACTCAAAAATATGCAAACAACTTACTGCATGACTGAAACCCTTGAAAAACTATTAATAAAATGTGATAAAATATTAAATAAATTATCAAACTATAAATCTATAAGACTGTAACTGTAAAAACATAATTCTAACTCATAGCACTTGTAGCTTAAACCCAAAAATATGTAAACAACTTACTGTGAGAGTGCAACTAAAAATTCTAAAATACTACAAAAATAGTATGACAAAATTTTAAATAAATTGTTAGACTATAAGTGTGTAAGACTGTAACATAATTTTATCTCACAGCTTAACCCAAAAAATAGAGTTACACTTATAATGTTACATGATTATAAAATATTGCATGTTTAGAAAGCAAAAAACCTAAAATTAAATAGAAGTACAGAATATAAATAGAATTACAGCACCAGCTTGCACTTACAGTTTGAACCATAAAATATGCAAATAACTTACTGCAAGATTAAAAATTTTGAAAAAATATAAACTGCTAGACTGTAAATCTATAACTGTAATTATAAAATCATAATTCCAACTCATAGCTTAACCCTTAAAAATAGAATTATAGGCTCATAAAATATTGCATGTGACTATGTGAGCATGTCTAAAAACTCTATAATTAAATAGAAGTATATAATACAAACAGATCCATAGTATCAGCTTACATATGCAGGTTGAACCCTAAAATATGCTGCTACCTAGGCTGTTGCTGCTTTGATTTACTGTATTTCTAAAATCCCTAAAATTAAATAGAAGTACAAAATGTAAATAGAATCATAGCACCAGCTTGCACTTACAGCTTGAACCATAAAATATGCAAATAACTTACTGCAAGATTGAAAACCTTAAAAAAACATAAACTGCTGAACTGTAAATATATAACTGTAATTGTAAAAGTCACAGTACCAGCTTGCACTTACAGTTTGAACTTTGAATTATAAAACATGCAAATAGCAGAATGACAACATCAACTTGCACTTGCAGATTGAACCATAAAACATGCAAAATATTAAACCATGCAAAATATTAAACCCTAAGGTCTAAACCTAAAAAAATTAAAAATCCTAAATCTAAAAATATCAGCTTGCTCATGCAACTTGAACCCTAAAACTTGCAAACAACTTACTGCAAGATTGAAAATCTAAAAAAATTTAAACGACTTACAAAACCTCTACAACTTTTTTATTTCCGAAAGACAACGTGAAGAAGCAAATAACACACAGCTAGCAAGATCAGACTCAAAACTCGGGACAGAAGGATCCAATAGCCAGCAAAAGACGAGAGCCGAGAAGCGAGCAGAAGGTGAGAAGCTAGATGAAAAGGGTGAGACTCGAGAGTTGAGAGATCGAAAAAGAGAAGCCAGCCCTAAGAATAACCCTCTGCGGCTCTGCCTCTGTGAAGATAAAGATTAAAAGGATAGCCGCATAGATTATCGCTGAGCTTTTAAGTCCACTTTGAAATCCATCGATTCGCAGCGGATTAAAAGAAAATATTTGCCATTTCGGGGATTCGAACTGCAGTCAGTTGGGTGTCAAGCGAGCGTTGCACCCGACTGTACTGTGGTATATTTCAATAAAGATATGTGGCTTTATATACTTATGCATTCACTGGCAGTATATTTCGAGTTGACTTGAACCCAATTTGAGTCGAGTCAATCCTAACTCGAACCCGACTCGAATTGGGTTCGAGTCCAAATATTCAACTCGATAATCGACTCGAAAATTTCGAGTCAAGTTCGATTCGACTCAAAATTCGAGCGATTTTCGAACGGGTTTCGAGTTTCGGATAAAAGTGCCACCCCTAGTTAGTCATGTTCTTGTAAAGCAAATAAAAGTCTCATTAGTGTTTTTGCAGGTTGCTAGTTTGTCGTTATTTCATTTTTGGCTTTAGACAAAAAGAATTAAGTTTTTTTTTAAAGTACAGTAATGCCAAAAAATGTGATGTAGTTAAATATTTATTCTATTTGTAAAACAATTAAAAAATTAATGCATACAAATACTTTCATTAAATAAACATTTAAAATTGTTTTATATTTTGTTTCAATGAGTGAAAAGAAAATCATCATTATTCAAAGTGATCTAGATTTATCTTTCATCAACTTTAGTTAACAAATATATTGATAATACCTCTTAACACCACAACATCACTAAGAAATAAAATACTTAAGAAAAGTACGACTTACATAAATGAAACAAAATACTGACCGAATTCAACTTTTTGGATTCCATTTTCAGTATAATGAATCATCATAGAACTGAATTACATTGCACAAATTATCTATATGCTATAATGTAGGCTTTCGCCAAGGATAATTAATATTCTATTAGAATACTCTCTTTCAAAATAAAGTCAAAAATATAAGATGCAAAGTTTAAGATGCTAAACAGAGTGAAACATAGTCAAATAACTGATAATATGTACAAAATAGATCTTGAAATTCACCATGAAATCTCACTCCATCACCTTTGCAGATTTGGTAGGATTGGATGACTCCCTAGAGTACTTCACTTATTCAAGAAAAATAAGACAATCTAAGTGTTAGCAACAATTAAATATTAAAAATGTCGATGAGGCGAACAAGGGAATTCCACCATAGTATCAGTTTGTAGAGATCTCTGTCGAGTAGCAGTTTGCTGAAGAAGCTTCTTTCCTCCCCTTTCAATATAGATTATGTTCATACCTGTGACACATTTCTTAAAAGCCTACCAGTAGCCATTGTGTCTAAGCCACATATTGTAGAGCCACCCGCTCCACTGATCACACCTCACTCTGATTATGTCCTAACTATTATATTGTGTAAGTCTATTTGTACTTCAGGTCGCACTATTATTATTATATTCAAAATATGAAACTTAATTATTTAATTATTTCCTTGACAATTTATTCAACTTCATATTGTATCGGTCTTTTTATTCCATAAATAATTTCACAATATTTGATTAAATGCCTTTATAGATCAATTTTCTAATCTTATATATCAACCTTCTCGCATGATATTTTATTAATTTTAAGCTCCAATCTCTTATAGAAAAGCTAAGACATTTCAATGCTTCTTACTCTTGCATGCGTTTATACTAAAGTGCACTGAAATAATCACTTGTAAGTTTTTGGAGTTTATTTGGTCATTCAATCGAATCATAGAATTTTTGGAGTTTTTTTAATCGTTCAATCGAATCATAGAATTTTTGGTGATTCTTAGCCACCCGATCTTGATCAAATAGCTCTCATCAATCCATTTGAGCTTATATTTGTAACAACTCTAGGTTGTTACTTAGCTTAATTTTAGCTATAATTGCATCCTAATTATTATTTCATTAAGTTCATCTAGTCATTAGAACAAATCCCAGGAGATTTGGAGCAATTTGGAGCTCAATCAAATAATTGGAATATTTAATAATATTTAATTTGACCTTGAAATTAAAATTTGACTTTGTCATTGCACTCGTCACCGTCAAATTAGCTAAAGGTGATGTTTTGGACGCGTTTGGAAGTCGTCAGATTTTATCGAATATCTTAAGGTAATTAAATACCCCAAAAAATAGAAAAGTTAAATACTCGTCGAAATCGAAATCTGACTTTATTGTTGCGTTCCTCATATCCAAATTAGCTAGGGGTGAATTTTTGGGATTTTTCGGAGATTGTTTATAAAATATGATTTTAGAGATTAATAAATTTAAATTATTTATAATTCATTTTTATTTTCCCTCATTTTTCATATATTTTTTCTTTAGCTGGACTCCATCTCCCTTTAATTCCTTCTGAAAATTTGGCACCTCCTTCTTTTCTTTTTCTTTTCGTTTGCTCCAGCCCTGCCTTTGTCCCCCTCTCCTCTCAACCTCCTGCGACCCCCATTATCTCCACAGCTGGGATGGGACAATTCATGCCCATCCCATCCAAAGCCAAGCCTCCTCTTCCATTAAAATAAGCTGAGCTCTCCTCCTCTCCTCCTTTCTCTATTGCTGTGCTGCTAAAGTATCCCTCAAGCTCCCAAGTTCCTGCAGAAAATAGAGCTCTCTTCCTCCATCTTCTTCCATTTGAAAACCAAAGTACCTCCTTTCCCCTATTGAATGAATTCAATGGTTACTTTATTTTACTCTTAAGCTTATGTTGCATCCTTAAAGAATCTGTGTTGAAGTTATGGAGTTCATTAGAGCTCATTAGACTTGTGATTTTATGAAGTTGTAACAGCTCTGTTTTTCTTTCTTTCTGCACACCTAAATCTTTAACTCTAATGCTTGCATAGTTAGAGTGATTGCTTTGTGCCAATTTTGGTATCGATGGAAAGGTATTAGAAATACCTTTCCAATGGTATATGGCACCGCACGTGAAGTTCTCTAGGTTGAGAGTATTTGAACCCGAAAGATGACCCGTTACAGTTTTTGCACAGGTGAAATCATCGTCGAATTCGAGTCTGTCGCAGCACACCTCAACGGCATAATAGTTTGATGAAGCGTAAAAACATTTTTAATAAATATAAATTTACCCGCCGCATTGCCTGAAAGCACTGCCGCACGCCACAGCACCAAAATCTGCTACAGCGCGCCACAGCGGCAGTGCCCAAAAGCACTACAGCGCCGTAGCGGTAGCACTTCGAAAAAACAGTCACCCCGGTGCCGCAGCACCTGGCTTTCGGCTAGATGGCATTATAGCGCGCCGTAGCGCACAGAATTGTCCGAATTGGTCCAGAACTGGCTGAAATGGTCAAAACTTCACACTTTTTGAATTTTAAGGACCCTAGGACCCTAGTGGGGTAAAAATATATCAAATTTTAAGCACTATATAATTGTGTAGGTGAATTTTAATTTGCTTTAAATGATAATTAATCCATAATCGTCCTTAAAACCCTAGATATTAATTTGACCATATCTTAGTCAATTAGACTTCAAATTAAGAAATTCAAGATGCTAATTAGATTAGAAATTCAGTGCCAACAGTAAACTGAATAAAATTTGAGTTTTGACACTAGAAACCCAAGGTTGACCAAAATACTCATAACCTTAATTAAGTCATAACTTGGCCAAATGAGGTCCAACTTGGGTCTACTCCCAGTTAAAGTACTCAGTGTGATATAAGGAAGCTATAGCCACTGAGTTTACTGAATTTGGATCTCAAATGGAAAAGTTAGGTTTTTGACCCCTCTTAACCATAGAAATGACACATTTATTCTTAAACTTAGAAAACTCATAACTAATCCAATAGACTTTAGAATTTAGTGTTATTGGACTCTATGGAATCCAAGAATAGCAAGTAATAAACTACACAAATATTTATATTCCATTTGAAGATAATTATCAAATTGCCCATTGGGTCAAATTCCTTAGTTTAGGCCTATAAGACCCATTTCTTATCCAAATTTGATGTACTTATTGTCTATCTTCATGTTAGACTATAAATAATCATTTAGTAGTAAGAAAATTCAATTTGAAGCCTTAAGTCAAAAAGTAGCATTTTAGACACTTTAGTAGGGGCATCATTTTGCCCAAAATTTAGGTTAAGTGTTCTTAACCCTTAAAATATTTTTTAAACCATTAAAAATAATAATAAAACTAATTTATGATCAATTTAAGTCTTAAATCTTATAATTTGAATAATTTGTCAAACATCCTAATTTAGGCTTAAAGATCTCTAAGGATAACATGCCTTATATAGCTAAAATTCATTCTTAACTTTCCTAATTAAATAAAAACAACAAATTAAGTTAATTTAAAATAAATTCAATCAATTCCTAAAATTTCCAAAGTCCTTTATTAGAAGCTTCTAAGGATCTACATTTCACCTTAGGATTTTTTTCTTAAGATTAGGAATAGATGCTAGGTTATAATTCGTTTATTGAATAAATGGGTTATTCAATGAATGAAACCTTGGTTTAATTATGATTATTTTATCTTTTAATTTTATATTAAGACTAAGAGATTCATTCTATTAAGTCTTGATTTTGCTTAATATTATTTGCCTTAATCTTTAGTTCACTCTTAGACTTAAAAACCTTAGATCTTATGTTTGACCTTTAGATTATGTGAATAACTCCAATTCATGATGCTTAATTCATAATTCCTAACTTTAGCAGATCTTGATCAGATCTTAGTTTAGAACATCTAAATTCATCAATTAGGATATAATAATTTTTTATTTAACTTATAATTATTATTGATTGAATTAAATTAAAACATGATTAGTTCTAATTGCTTTTAACTTATAAGGCTGTATTTCTAAGTTACACTCGATAGTAGGAACTGGAGATCCTTAACTTTTGTAACTTGGAATACTTAGAATGGTTTAATAGATAACAATTAATGTCACTTTGTGTAGTAGAGTCCTTTGCTCATTATTGTTTTACTTATGCTTTCATATTTCTTGTATTTTATGCCTTATTCCTTGAACATGTCATATAATATAATATTGTTGCATGAAATGAAAATATAGAATATCTAGGATAGCATTTGCATTGGGTTCAGTTACTTGTCGATCTGGCATATTTTACCTTACTGGATAGGGGTAAGGAGATATAAGGAGTACATGGCATTACTCATTGAGGAGTGTTGTGCTACGTTAGGAACTTGTACAGTCTTACAGACGTGCTTGACTCCTCAGCTGCTTCTAGACATGTCCATAGAAGTAAAAGTAAAATAACTAAAACATTACTATATTTGTGATTATTGTCTCTTCAGTTTAGTTTATGTTCTATTATTCCAGCCTAGCCTTAGATGACACTAGGAATATTTTATCACCTTAGCCTCAGCATTGATGCTAAGAATCCTTCTGATATCAGTAGGCTAGATTAGCCCTCTTCTGATATGGCAGTATTTACATACCTATTCATTGTTTACCATTTACTGTTTATTGTTCGTTATTTCTTGTTTACCATTGTACTTGACTTTAGTCTACCTTTCTTTACTTGTTTATTTGTATATTATAGGTTGCTAGACCTTTGATGCTTACTTATATATGCCATTATTGGATTAATTTCTTTTAAATCAGCATATATCATATGATCATCAACATGTTTAGGATTAGATTTTTCTTTCAGTATGTTCACTTACTGTATTATACATGTATGCTTATCCTTGCTTAGTTTACTTGAGGTGTGCCTTTTTGCCTCAAATCTTATTTATTTATAAATATTGTATTTATAACTTATTCTTCACCTTTGTATGCTTACTGCACCCTTATGCTTTGCTTGTTTTTATAGTTTAAATAAAATGGTGATATCATAAACTCATGGATTATTAATAGCCTAAAATGTATTTAGATAATATATCTAGCCAAAATTTTCTTTTCTTTTGCTGAGGCCCTATCATTGTGAAACTAATAATGGTAGATTCTAAGTTATTCGAGATAATCGAGCCTTCTGAAGATCAGATTCAGGAGGAGGAGCGTGTTGCTGTTGAAGATCCTTAGCTTAACTCTCTTTTATTTTGTGAGGATGAGAGCCTTATCTTTTTCATTTAAAATTAATTAATGTTGTAATAATACAGATACTATTTAGATGTGTTTTCTTTATCGTACTATTTATTCTGAGTTGTATGTTGCATTTTTCTCTATTTATTATGATAAATTGGATGATTGTTTACTTTAACTTGTTTCCGCATTCTGATTCCATATTTGTTTAGTGACTGATTACATAGCATGTATGCATTGGCTTATCTCTCCCTTACTAGTAGAATAGGGTATACACAAAATCCAATGTTAAGTGAGGGGTTTGCTAAAGTGACACACCACCCCTTAGCTTAATCTTGTGGATTAAGGGGTGGGGCGCCACAATATTTAACCTCTTATCCCTAACATAATTTTCTAACCTAGTTATATACTTCAACTGAAACCCCCTCCTCCTCTTTTCCACGAGAGCCGCAAGATTCTTCTGTGATTTGGAGTTAAGAGTACGCTCCTTTGCCCTCGGTAGGAGGCCATGCCCTCCCCTCTTCGCAAGAGGCCGAGAGGCGTCGGTCCCTCCCTCTTGGCAGGAAGCTAAGAGATGCCAACACCTCCCTCTCATTTTATTTCTACCAGCACGTAGAGCTTGAGGATGCAAAGGTAGATCGTGAACACCGTCAAGCACTGCTCATCGTCTTTCTCATCTATCATCTCCTTCGCCGAGGCTGTGGAAGAGTGTGTTCAGCACTTTATTGCAACGATGGATGCCTCATGGTACTTAAATATTCCTACTTAAAACTTAATATTAACTATATGAATCCTGTAGAATTAATTATAGTTAAGCTTTACAGATTCTATCCATTTCTTTTTAGAAGTTATTCTATTAATGATTCATATAAATAATACATTTATCTTTTATCTTGCTACTAGATGTTAATGTTATCCTTATAAATTCATTCCAGCATACGTTAGAGTGATGGAATCTTATTGAGATGCTCACACACGACCTGTCCTTTAGTTCTTTTTCTATTTTATACCACAAAATGTATCTCTTTTTTGAGAAATATATATCACACTCTTAATATGAAAATAATTTTGTTCACTAGTTTAATGTCATGGATTGAGCATTACTCATATGAATGCATAGATGTAAGTGAGATAATCGAATGACACTAGTGACTTATTGACTACACAACAAAGTATCTTTTATGTTTTTTTTTAAATAAAAAGAAGGTTGATTAAAGTAGTTCTTAAAAGTTTGGAAAAAAAAAATTAATATAATATATATTTACATGAATCGTTGAGATCATTATTTATGGCAGTTTAACAATAAATTTTTTTAATACAACTTACAAATAAAATTGTTGTTGTTGTCATATATTCAGCCTTCTTAACGTATCTAAATGCAAAGAATTTGTTTTACGCACGGATTATCTATAAACTCACAAGTACTTCTTTAAACCCTACTTTTGCATGAAGTATTCGTGTTCTGAGCTGCTCATCATTATTTAATATAAAATGTGAATGCTAAAGATACATATTAAATTCATTTCTAGATTGATGATTAATACTAATAAATATAATGCATCTTCTATTTTATAAATAGATTTGTCTTTATAAACAGAATTGTCTTTCACTATTCTAAATAACATTATATAAGAACATGATTAAATATATTTATAAATATTAAAGAGATCTTTTGATGTTATTACAACATGTCAATGTATTATAGTAACCACGCACAAACTTTATAAATTAGAAACAAAGGGACAGCCTCATATATACAAGTACTTTGAGCTTGGGAGGAGTAGAAAGAATGGGTAATGCCTATTTAAGCTTTAAGAAACTAACATACTAAAAACAATTGCAGGAGTTGTGTGTTTGACTTCTCATTCCATTCAACCGTCGAGCTTCAAGTTTGAATCGCTTTAATGGTACATTACGTACTTAGAACTTTATTGAATTTTGTATTCATTTAATTATATTATTTTTTTGAGCTCTATGTACAGTGCGTACATCACTTGCATAGATCTTAGCTTCGTGATGATTTATTATTTAACTAATAGTCAATTTTGATTGAATTAAATTGGAATCTGATCAGTTCTAATTGTTTTTTATTACTTATAAGGCAGTATTTCTAAGTTGTATAACTTGGAATAGTTAGAATAGTTTAATAAATAATAAATGATGTCACATTGTGTAGTTGAGTCTCTTGTTCACTTGATTATTGTTACTTCGCATACCTTATATATTGAGCCTTTTTCCTTGGACATAATAGGTGAAATTCAAGATATTGATAATGTATCCTAAGTTAGTATTTAATAAGCATAAATATTCATTCAGTTCTTTCAGTGTATTCAGTTTATTAGGGTGTGTCCTAGCTTAATTTGCCTCCTCAGTTCTAGTTTTATTAAAGAATAGACTTGGACCTACCATAGTGCTTGGCTAGGATGGATATATGTCTTATTCTATAAATTCAACTTGGAACTAGCTATGATGATGCTTAGGATAGATACATGTTAAACTTTCTATATAGAGGCCCTGTATGGCCTATTTCTGTTATAGCAGTACTATGTTTAGGTATGCTCTTACTTCAGTTCAGTTATAGTACTTTGGCTTATTTTGCCACATACTTCAGTGGCTTTACTTTTATTTCAGTTCAGTGCTTTGACTTATTTTATCACATGCTTCAGTGGCTTTTACTTTACAGTTTATGTATACTTTTATAATTACTTCAGATCATTCATTTTAGTTCAGCACTTTTTAGTATTTGAACATTTAGGATGCTAGTTTTTATACACTTAATTCAGCATATTTAAATATAGTTTTCTTTTATGTAATCATCATGTATTCATGTGATCATAATCATGTTAGGATGAGTTTACTATCAGTGTCTTACATTTATTTATACCTTGTAGCCTTACCTTATTCCGCTTTATTTATGGTATGCCATTTTGCCTACATTGCTTACCTAGTTATAAATGTTATTTTATAATTATCTTATCTTTGTAGCTTGTTGCACCTATTTATTTTGCTTGCTTAGTAGTTTAAGTAAAATGTTGATATCTCTAAACTCATGAAACTCTTTAATAGTTTAAATTGTACTTAAACTTATTAAAGTTTAACCATATTTTCTTTTTTTGGCTGTTCCCTATCATGAATGTACATATTGCAGATCAGGAGTATTAGTCAGATCTAGCATTTGAGAATTTAGCTATTAGCGGGTTAAAGTAAGGTGCGGCTCATCGAAGGAGATTTGCTTCAACCTTCTTGGCCTACATTTATTAAAAATGCAATAATTAAGTTTTCATATTCTTATTGTTCTGCATTTAATGTATTATATGTGAATGGACTAATGTGGACTGTGTCTGGATGCCTCTTTTTACTTATTTTGCATTGCTATACTATATGCATGTTTCTGATAGATCTTGCTCAGCTCCTGATTAGTATTATGAATATATTTTTTGTTTAATATCCATGGTACTAATGTCGACCACCTCTTAAAACTTAGTTGACTAAGGGGCGGCCGCCACACATCCTCACTAAAGCAATAAAAGATTGCAGAAGCAAAATATTCAATCTACAAACAGCTGGTGCTAGTCCCAACTCCACTATCCAGAAGATGCTCCTGATCTACCGTATTTGATTTTGAATACGGTAGGGCACATCCAACAAAATAAAAGCAAGTGATTAGACTAAAAAGTCTAAGTACATTTTAAGATTATGCTAAGTTTTATTTAAATTTTAGCTAAATATCATATATATTTTCTTACAATTAAGAACTAAAAGTGAAGCACTAAGCATGAAAGTAAAGGTAAGTAAAAATTGTATAAGAGATAGAAAATAAAGTAAAGAGTAAGAACTCACAAGTAGGTTTGCTCTAGCCTGCAATAACAAGTAAGGGAAAAATAAGTCTCCTAATAAGTCTAGAAACTACTAAAGTGTATATGAAAGAATACAATGAATATATGAATATGTTTAATGAGTATTATGCTAAGTAAAAGAGACTGAAGTAGTGAAGTATAAAATGAATTAAAGCAACATACACTGTATCAAAATAAAGACTATAAAGAAAGGCAAACTACAGAACAAAAAGTAAGAATTGAACAATAAAATAAAGTAGAGTAAAGCTTAGCCGCATGGACTAAGTAAAAACATAGTAAAAAACTATGATAAGTAAGCATAGCCTAAAGGCTATGAAAAGCAATCAAAATCAATAAAATTGTGACAATATGATGTTCAATTATTCAACTTATTTTAATTTTTTGTTCTGCAGGCATAAATTATAGAATGAGTGAGGAGTTAAGCATATCTGCAGAAAAGGGGGGTCTCCAAAACAAATAATCATATTCCTCCTTTAGAATATATGAGGTCTCTTTATTACTCTGTAACCTACCCTAGCTTGATATCCTATAAATGAAGCCTCTAAGTTTTATTTATATTTTATTTATGCATAACATCTTTATGAATGTTCAAGGTTGTAGTCTCAAAGCAAAGCAGCATTTGAAAAAATTTAAGTAATTGTAAGTTATGTGATATCCATTGTTATCTAATGCTTAGATTATTTAACTTGATGATTGGAGCAGATTAAGATCCCAATTAACTTAGACATATTGATCTCTAAGTCAATTGAAAGTAATAATATAAGTAAATTAAGTTTGGAAAATAGTGATTTGATTTAAGTTTATATAAATGACAAAGTAATTTATATGAGTATCAACATGAGGTTAGTCATATACTAATCCTAAACCACAAAATCCTTATTGGTTGTAAGATTCAAGGCTTATGGAGCTAATGGAGATAGTCAAAGGTTACAGATTTGCTACACTTAAAAGGTACAAGTTGTAGGTTAAATACTACAATATAAGGCAACTTAGAATTAATAAATCCTAGCTCATTGAGTCACTAAATTGGCTAAGCATTTCATTGGATGGTTATAAGTATAAGGGATAGGAAAAAGGTTGCAAGCTACAATTCTATGTTAACTTATTACTGTAAGGTTATTAAAGCTTAAAAGAGAACTAAACATCCTTAGGAAGCTAAAGGGATACTAATATGGAGATTAGGGAGCTTGAGGTAAGGTTTAGGATAAGAAGGGTAAGTTCATTTGATCTAACTCTAAGTACTAGCAATTGATCCTAATAAGATCAAAAACCTTAAAAGGCATTGTAATAGTTAACTACACCTAATGGCAACATTAGTTATACTTAGAAAGAAAGTTGAACAAAGTTAGTGATTCTCAACTTACATTAGCTCTCCTAATATTGAATTTAAATTATATGTTTACTATCATACACAAGCATCTAACTACTCTAAACCAAACTAAATCTCACAAATCAAAGTGACATAAAAGTTAATAAAATTGAATATGCTTGTTGTCCTAAGGCATTAAGGTCTAAACATGCAAGTATTAAATTAACAAAAATCACATAATATGAAGGATTTTAGGTGCCAAATACCCAAGTTATCCAAATGTTGTCTAATCATAAAATTAATAACATATATGCAATCCTCATATGATAAGGAGAAAAATTACCCTAAGTAGGTCAAAATTAGATAACGTTGAAAAATTAGGGTTTTTGGGACTCCTAATTATGATTAGTAAGTGATTAAGAAGATTTGGGTCCAAATACTAAGTTAAATTATACCATTGCATTCGTCTCATTTTATTGAATAAAATGACATAATTCTATATAATTTGGATGTGTATAATTAAAGTTATGATTGAATGGAGTTTTCCTAAATTAAAGGCAAAATAAATAAATTAAATAAATCAAATAAATCCTTTTGAATTAAATTAGCTGACATCGCTGAAATTGGCGGCACAGAAATCCAGAGGCACATAAAATAGGGAGGCTCAAAAACCGAGGTGCAAAAGATGTCGCCAATGGTCATCGCCAAGAATGGAGACGCCTCTGACTCCAAAATATGGCTAGGTCCACGCGTTGACCCGATCAGACAATGCGTGTCGACCCAAGTCACGAGGAGAATTCGACATTGATGGCGCGGTCCAACAAACGAACAGGTACGGTACAACAAGGATACTCGAACCAAAGCATAGGGCTAGCTTGACTCCATCATCATTGGCAGGACCCGAAGGGGTGCACCTAGGGTTGGACCTCCCGGTCGAACCTGGAGTCCCCTGGCACCGCTCGCATACCGGCAGGTAGCCCTCACCAAGGTCGACATATCTAGCGAACAACCAGCCCTTGGCGTCAACTGTGCGACCGACGGGGAGATGCTCTAGATCCCAAGGGGCGAACCCAGATGGAACCCTATAGTCCAATGTGGATGGTTCGACTTATTGGAGCTTGATTGGCTCGCTCGAGTCCAATTGATGTTCGATACTACAATAATGGGTGTGGAAAAACCTTAGGACTAATTAATTAAGAGATATGAGGAGAGGATGAGTACCAGAAGCTTCATCTTTACCGGTTTCATTGAGGGAAATTATGGTTAGGGCTTGGCATTAAATTGTCGACCGCAGGTACGCCCAGGCCTTTTTGAGCTCTTGGTCAATAGGAAAGGGAGAAATACAAATGAATGAACCTAAGGAAGACTAAGGAGGAGGGTTTGGGTGAGCTGGAGGGTTCTGGTAGTAGGCACATGACTATAGGCAATGGCAGGGACTTAAAAGGAAGCAATCTCAACCATTGAATCCATATCCAAATCCGATAGCTAGATCAAACGTATTGTCCCACGACCGTCTAATCAACCATAAGTAGTGCGCGACAGCCGGGATTTAAGGAATGCACCATTCCATGCCTCACATGCCAGCACCGGATCCCCGTGGTTTGAAAATTTAGCCATGGGATTTATTTAATTAATAAATATAATATAATTTAAATACTTTAACTATTTAATAAATAATACACATTTAATTACTCAAAATTCAATAACCAAATGGACTCCAAAAAATCCCAAAATTTACCCTTATCTAAATGAGGGGTGAGGAACTCAAAAATGCAATTAGATTTTCGAACAATTGTCAATTTTGTTATCTTAATTTTCTGGGTAATTAAATATTATTAAAATATTCGTGGAAAATTTGACGACTTTCAAATATTTCCAAAATACCACCCCTAGCTAATTTGGGGGTGAGGAGTCCAATGATGAACTCCAATTTTTATTTTGATGTCAAAAAAAATAGGTATTCTTAGATTGATCAAAATAATTAGGAATATTTATCGATCATAAATAATTTCCAAATTACACAAAACTTGAAATAAAGGCTCCTAATACTAGTATAAGAATACTAGAAGTAAAATGAAGCTAATTGGGCTTCCCAATAATGGGTAACAATGCAAGGGTTTTTATAGGTGCATATATTGAACCACAAACATTTAAGTTGTGGAGATCCATTAGAGTCACTAAAGCTCTACAGAAGTACTCTCCTTCATTATTTTATCTGCTACTAACTAATGGTGGTGAACTAAAAATCTTTGAAGAGGCACTTTATGTGGATGACTATAGCAAATGGAATGTTGCCATGAAATATGACATGGCATCACTCATGTTAAATGGGATATGGGAGTTGGTGGCACTGCCAACTACAAAGAAGGCCCATCAAAATAGGTGGGCTTACCAGCTGAAAGAAGAACTGGATGGGAGCAATAGTTATAAGGTGAGGCTCATAGTAAAACACATCCAGCATTAGCATGGAGCTGACTACAATGATATCCTTATTCCAATTATTAAGGTGACTACCATCAGCTTAGTGCTAAATATCATTGCAATTAAAGTTTTGCACTTGGAGCAACTGGTTGCAAAGACTCTGTTTCTTTACGAAGAGCTGGAAGAGGAATTATGTATGCAGTAACCACAAGGGTACAAAGGTGAAGAAAAAGGAAAATGAGAGATTATGTGCAAACTCAAGAAGATCTTCAATGGCTTAAAATAGGTGCCTATGCAATGGTATAGGAGATTCAACAAGTTCATGTCATAAACTAGGTGCAAAAGGTGCCAAACAATTCATTGTAGCTCTATGAGATAGTGTAAGTTCTCTTATATCATTCTATTATTGTACATGGATGATATGATGATTGCATGATTGAACATGTATGAGATTAATTGCTGAAGAAGAAAATATCAAAGGAATTTGACATGAATGACTTGGGGCCATCTAAGCAGATTCTCAGAATGAGAATCAACAGGGAAAGAAGTGCAGAAAATCTAAAGTTCTCTCAAAAAGAATATGTTAAAAAGGTACTAAATAAGTTTAACATGAGAGAGCAAAAACTAGTGTGCACTCCCCTAACAAGTCACTATAGCCTATCAAAAGATTAAATACCAAAAACTAAAGAAGAGAAGTAACACATGAAAAAGGTTCCTTATGCTTCAGTGGTTTGGAGCTTGATGTACATAATATTCTACATGAGACCAAGCATTGCACATGTAATAGGAGTGGCTAGCACATTCATTGGCAACCCAATGAAGCCCCACTGGGAAGCGATCAAGTGGATCCTGAGGTATTCGAAGGGTATAGTGGAAAACACACTATTTTTTGGTAGGTCTAACATTACTTCACAGAGCTTTGTAGATTCATACCTTACAAAAGATGTTGATAAACAAAGGAGCACTACTAGATATGTGTTCACATTATGAAGTGCAGCAGTGAGCTGGGTCTCTAAGATACATAACATTATTACCTTATCCACCATAGAGGCTGAGTACATTTCCATCACTAAGGCGAGCAACAATATGATTATGTTGAAGAACTTTATGGTAGAATTAGGAAAGGAAGAGGGTGTGAATACCTACAATTGGAGTACGAGTGTGGTTCACCTTGCAAAGAATGTTGTATTTCATATTAGGATGAAGCATATACATCTTCGAAACCATTTCATTCAGACACTATTGTAAAAAAATTAGCTAGCATTGGAAAAGATTCACACATCAAAGAATCTAGATGACAAGCTTATAAAGATTGTAGCAGTAGATAAATTGAAGTTATGTGTTTTTTTAATTGGCCTCAATACATAATAAGATGGTAGGGTGAGCCACACCATTTCCTTTTGCAAGGATGGAAGCTAGGTTGAAGAAGATCCAAGTTTAAAGGAGGAATGATCTCAATAGGTATCCAATTGGGAGACTGTTAGTGTGTGAAGACCATTTAGATTATCCATAGAGGTGTCGATAAAGGTCTGGTGGGTTTCCAGGAGGTCTCAGGATGTTCTGGGATAAGCCAAGGGAAATTAAGATGTTCCGGCGCCCCCGTCATGCCTTGCATTCACTGGACATGAGAGCCATATGCTACAGTGCACCGTGGTGCCTAGAATTTGAGAGCCATATGCTACGACACACTGTGGTGCCCATTTGAGGAGCCCAAGCACCCTCTGGAGCCCGTGGTTCGAACCTGGGGTGCCCCGATGCGCTCTGGTTCCCACGAAAACCCTGTTATGGGTTTTGGCAGTGTCCTAAGCAATTTTAGGTGTATATTGTGTCCTTTGGAGATTAATTATGCCTTGGGTACTCAATAAAATATGTGAGAGATGTTTCATATGTTGAACCTTAACTATGGAGGTTGTGGCTTGCTACATGTGTTCCTTTTCCCTTGAGTGAGAGTAGGAGATTTATGGAGAAGAAAATGTTGATCATGAAGCTTTGAAAGCGATAGATCATTCTCATTCTTATGAAGGTGAATACCTTTGTAACTCTATAACCTTCTTGTTAATCATAGTGGATCTTTTTTTTGGTGGTGTGGCTCTGTGACTTTTTCTATTCATGTGTTTTCTAAGTAAATCCCTATCTTTGGATGTTCCTGTAATATATGTTGTGATTGCTTTATGTTGTGAAATATTTCTTTCTTGTGTTAGATTATATTTTATGATATTTACTATGATAACCTCAACGCAAACCCTCCGTAGAAGTTCTAGCATATATTCATATTCATAATGCTTTTTTTAGTTGAGTACTAAATACCTATAAAATGACATCAAAATAAATAAGCTCAAAAATAAAAGCAAAAAGTAGCAAACAATGCATTAAAGTGTAAAAGTTGTATCATTTCTTTTATGTCTATGAAAGTTTCTTAAGCATGACTTCAATCCAATTTTCTAAATTCTTTGACTTTATTTAAGCTTATGGATTCACTCACTTAATTATCTTAAAACATAAATGTATTCTTAGTCTTTTAATGAAATTTTATTATTTTATACAGCAAACCAAATTAAAAAACTATTTCAAATCAAATTTGACTTACTTCTAATACTCTTATCTCTGGTCCGATCAAATGTACAGATTCAAGTAGTTTAATCATCCATGGCTATTATGATGCATCTAAATACCACTGATATAGCAATTTATTTTTCTCTTGAATTGATTTGAACTATAGATAATTGCATCAATTTTTAGTCATTAATTAAGATTACTTTTCCACTCCTTAGATATGTTCAACGTAATTTCAATTGCATCTCTTAATACTGAACAATTTTTGTTACTGAAGATACAGTTGCCAACTAATATTTGAGACTTTATTCTAGCACCGCAGCATATAATTAGCATTGTATAATTTACATTGTACAATTGCAAATGTATCAATATTTTTATATCTAGGGTATTTGTATCTTAAAATGTGGGATTACATGCTTCTCTTATACATCAGTTTGGTGAACTTGATGTTTAAGCAGATTTTCATATTTTGTTAAATAATTCATGTATCCTACTGATGAATCATGTGATTGAGGTATCTAAGTATATTTTTTCTTTAAAATGTATCAAAATGATGGTTGATTAAATTACCAAATTTGTAATTAGTTTGGATTGGTTTTTATATAATTAACACTTAATTTACCACTAAAGAAGCTCAAGGGGATCATTTTTGGATTAATTACATCGAATGGGTCAACAAGTACACACCATAGCTTTGATTTAAGGTTCTATTATTTAAGATCGTTCAATCACAACAATGATCCATTTAAACGTAGGATTCTTATGCTTTAAGCTTAGTTCATGTGGTACATGAACACTTGATCATTAAGATAAAAATACATTTCATTAGATTTCGATTAACTTAAGAACTCTAACAGCCATCACAGCAGGTTCCTTTATAGATCACTTGAAACTGCATTGAATTTTTGATGTGCTTCATGCAAAACATTTAATAATGACCGAAATCTAAGTATATATATATATATATATATATATATATATATATATATATATGTATATATATATATAATGATATAATGTTGCATCATAGATTCATTCCAACACCAATTTAATAATAAACCAAGTGGTTCTATGTATTTTCTCACAAAAAATTATATATTTCAATTCTAAAATTATATAACATACATGTTTTTGGTGGACTTTAAATTGATTAAACATTTGGTATGAAGTAATTATATTCATGACTATTTATATGAAATAGATTAAACCAACAATCTTCATTCCATGACTCTTAAATTAGATATAAAGATTATTTTCATATTCTAGATAGATTACAATATTTGCTGATGTAATTTAACGGGATTAATATTAGCAGACCATAACTGTAATTGTTTTTATCTAATAGGGTTGAATATGACCCTTAGGATTTTATCTGATAACTTCTTTAAGCAATCTAGAATGGTGTTCAAATCTTCTATGGTTCAATCAATGAATTCAATCACATCTTCCTTCCCAATCTTCATCCAAAAGTACAATGGACTAGGCCTAACTGTTTCTCAACTTTAGATTCCTTAATGTAATCTAGAGTTCAAGTTAAATCATTGATAAAAAATTTTCACATGCAGTAAGTTCAAATTTTAGAATTCTATTAGAAACTTTTAAAGGCGCTTTAAATCAGAAACAATAAACTTCATGATATTTTCTAGCAATTTTGTTGAGATTTGCTAAACCTTAAATTATTATATAACATAATCAACTTTATTGTAAACATGTGTAGTTTACAAAAATTAGTAATGGGAGGTAGATTACAATATGCTACAAATTTTTTATTATATATTCTAATTCTTACAGTATATTTTAATCTAAAAGTAGCTTGATATATTCTTATAGATTCTGTTGAGAGACAAAACAACAAATTCAAAAATTTTAAAATAATGGATGAGAATGGTTATAGCTTAAACTCAATGTTGTAAATCAGATGTTAAGTTATTTTAGTGAATTTGAAACATAGAATGCTGACTAGCTTAAAGTTAAGCAAGCTCTTAGTTTTATTTTGTGGAATTACATGCAAATTTCAATGGGTCTTTCATAAAATATTTTATTCTTAGTTGAATTTAGGATTAACTATAAGGTGTCAATTGAAATCAAATTCATCTATTAAGAGAAGATCTCAAATACAGTCAAGTGTATATCATCTCCATAATGAATTCAGTATTCCTTTAGAGATTTCATAATAAATTTTAACTCAATTCAAAAGTACAATCCTAGTAGATGTTACAAATTTTTATTCTGGTGACAATCATTCATAGATTTCTATCCATGGTGTCAACTAGTTTGATCAATTCAATATGCATTATTATAAATCAAGATTTTAAAATAAATGTACTTTAATTTAAAATTTATCTTGATGTTAGAATATAGGAACTTATTCTTATGAATTTTAATTTCTTACAAGCATCTTCCAAAGGATTAGAACCATTCAATGATAAGCTCAGTTATTCAGGATCAAATTAGTTTAATGTAAGAGAATAATTTATATTTTATCCTCTAATATAAATCTAATATTAGATAACTATATTACAAACTTAGACTAATCACTTCATTAGATTATGCAATAAAATTTGCACTAGGTTAACTGCATCTTAAATTCAAATATGATCTATTCAGTGAGTTTTGAAATGAGAAAAATACCAAAATGGTCTCTTAACTATTGCAAAATGTTCAAAATAATAATTAACTTTTGTAAATATTTTTTTGGTCCATTAGTATTTATTTAAATGTTTTTTAGTCCATCCCATTAACTAACCCTCCCCTTCCATTAGATTTGATTATCTTAGCCGGAATCGACTTTTCAGCTGGATTTAGCGATCGATTCCCATGGGAATCATTCGTTGAATTTTGCGGTAGTATATTAAAATAGCAAGCCAATTTCAGTTGTTTGAATCGGCCGCTGGATTTAGCGGCTGATTGGAATCAGCTGGTTGAAATGGCCGCTAGATCCAGTGGTTGATTCCAACTATAATTGGATTTAGCTAGATTTAACTAGATATGGTCTCTGAATTTAGAGGCCAATACAAGTTGTAGATTCTCGTTATAATTGGTTGATGGATTCAGCATCCAATTCCCAATGGATTCGACCAGCCGCTGGATTCAACAGTCGATTCCAGCTAGAATCAGCCACTGAATCTTGATGGAAGCCAATTTTGGCTAAAAAGCTCAAATTTAATGGAAGGGGGCCAGTGAGTTAACTGAAGGGGTTTAAAAATAATATTTAAATAAAATTCAAAAGACCAAAAGAACATTAACAAATGTTAAGGACTTTTGAATATTTTGTAAGAGTCAAAGGACCATTCTAAATATTTTCTTGCTTACAAATCTTCCAATAGACTTACGTTTAAATTTAAATTCATAAATCATAGATTAATAAAAATATAATAATTTACTAAAATCTAAAAATCAGATATATCAATCCACTTAAGTAGTATTAAGCAGAACTCTTAAATATTGAAGCACCTTTTTAGATAACGGTGGAGTTCCTGATGAGACTGTATTTTACCCAATAAATTTATAAATGTATAATGATTTATCCCATGACTTAAATGTTCAAATCATAAGAATAAGAATTAATTGATTAACATATTTGATTATTTCATTTAATCAATGATTGAACTTATGAAACTGCATACAATTATAATTAACTTGATCTTAGATAGATCCTTAGAAATTGTACGATGTAGATATAAGTATTAAGAGCTTTAGAACCTTTAATGGTAAAGTTAAGCTTTTTGTTTAAATAATACAACCTTTAGCTAAGATAACTTTGAGGTAGGAATGCCTTAATTCTCTTGCATTGAGGTAGGACCATTGATGAACCTTATCAACCTTAGATGATTAATCTTATGCATTATGGTGAAAAAACCTAAGCAACTTAGATTGAGTTATCTACTTATTGTAGTTAACCTAATTTGATTGATTTAAGTATCACCTCTTAGAGCCACTTGATTAGGACTTACCACAATGGGAATGGTGAAATTATAATTCTCTCCAGGCTCTCAAGTAGGTCCTCTCAATTTTAGGGTTGAAAAGGTAGTTTGAATAATCTATTCTTTGCATGCAACCCAAATTTTAACTAATAGATGGTAGTTTACAGCCATTAATATAAACAATAGCAATATTTAAAGAAAATAATTAAAACTATAAATACACAAAATCTAATTGAAATATAATTACAAAAAATAGAAAATATATTCAACAAAAATTCACTAGTTACTATCGAGTTATCCTTAATTCGAAACAGTTAAACCATTCCCCGATAATTATTCTTTTATTCTCTTGAGAAAGAGGAGAATTAATTGTAATAGATTCATTTACTGTTGTGGGAAGAAGAAGAATTAACTTTCTTTCTTTTCCCATTGCTGATTTGAATTCCCATTTCTGAGAATTTATACGGCGACCGCTACGGCATGAGGTAGCTCCAGACTTTCGGTATTAAGGGTGCTAGGGCACGCGGTAGTATGGGACTTTTGAATTTGGTACCGCTGCAGTGCACGGTAGCGCGACACTTTCAGTCTTGAGACTGCTACAGAGTGCAGTAGCACAACACTTTTGGTCTTGAGACCGCTATAGCGTGCAGTAGCACGACACTTTTGGTTTTGAGACTGCCACAGTGCGCGGTAGCTTGGCATTTTTGAAGTAAATGGCACTGTAGCATGCGGTAGCACAGGATGTTCGGAAAATTGTACAAATGCTTATAGCGTTGGGGTAACATCTGATCCACTGTAGCGCATAGTAGTGTCAGACTTTCAAATATGATAGCATTGTGGTGCGTGGTAGTGTAGCACTTTTGAAATTGATGGCAATGCGACATGCTGTAGAGCTGGACTTTCGGTCTTGGGGCCGCTACAGTGCGCGATAGCGTAAGACTTTCGGTCATGGGACTGCTGTGGTTCATTGTAGCTCCAGACTTTCGAGTGAATTTCTGCCATAGCGTGCTGTGGCACGCCTGAGCGTGTTTCTTCATGAATTTCTTATTTTCACTGTAAACTTGATTTCAACTTTTTTTGTCTTGAAAGGTAGAAAATGCATATCAAAGCATACAAATCCTAATGAAAGCTATTATTTTTATTAACTCAAATTATAATAAATGTTAAACTTATTA
This sequence comes from Gastrodia elata, assembly GCA_016760335.1. Lineage (NCBI taxonomy): Eukaryota > Viridiplantae > Streptophyta > Magnoliopsida > Asparagales > Orchidaceae > Gastrodia > Gastrodia elata. Next base: position 41,276,469 of record CM028671.1, on the reverse strand, counting down.
ATGTACTCTTAACATGTGGTAACTTAAGATAATATAAAAGTGAAGTTTTGAATAATACTGACTTTAGTTAAGTGGATCTAGATTAAGGTAAAGTATGTGATTTTGTGTATTGATTTTTATGACATTTAAAGTAAATGTGCATGTTAGGGAAAATGGGTTAAATAGTTAGATAACAAGAACATATATTTACTTTTAATTTCTTCTAGCTTTCATTATCTTAAAGCATTTAACATAAATTGCATAAGTATAAGTATCAAGATCATTTGTGATTTACAGGATGCAATATGCATCAAGGTTGAGTAGGAACTATGGGATGCAATGGGCATTAGGATATTTAGGGTTCCTTTGGAAGCAGTGTGGCATCAAATGCATATATTAGCATAAATTTGGTGGCATATTCAGATGCATATACAATGGCATATAGCATAGTTCTATTTTTATTTTATTTTAGTTATTGTTTCCCTTCAGCTAATTTACTTTCAGTATTCATTTAATTACAGTTTTTTTGCTTTCATTCAGTGTTTAAATTTATAGTTTCTATTTATTTCAGTTTTTTATAGTTTGATTTCTATTTTATTAATGCTAAGTAAAATTCCTTAAATGTAAGAAAATATTAATTGTAGGCTAAAATGTCCTTAGACTTATTGCTAACAAGAATTTGTCTTTTTGGTTGGGGCCCTAGCATTATGAAATTGATAATATCAGATCCTAAGTAGTTGGTAGAGCCATCTTTAGAGGCATCACAAGAGATCTAGGAGGAGCAAGAGCAGTAGTATCTGGCACATCTTCTTACTTGCTTACCTATTTTATTTTCTACTATGAGACGAAAAACTTTTACTGCACATTTTATTTTAAATGATGGTTTGTAATAATTAACTCTGTATGTGCTTTTATTTGTTTTCTAAAATAAATGTTTTTACTTAGCTTCTGTGATAAATGTATGGATGAATGTTAAGGCTTCTGCACTCTATTATTACTGCTACTTATACTTAATATTATATTATCATCAGCAAGAAACACTTATGGGAAACTTAGATAAATTAGATATTTACTTATTATAATCTCTAAAGCTAATGTGTATAAGTACCTTAACCAATACTTAGGATAAAGATATTAAACTTAGCTTAAGAATTAGCATTCAATAGTAGGCCAGATTAGGAAAGTTCAGCCTTCCCGAGTAACACATTGTTTCACTGCCATTTATGTTGTTATCATCTTTCTGTTGCATGCGGCGATGGGATGAGGCGTTACAATCCCGTACCTCTGTCGTCCCAGACCAAACAAGTTCAAGTACCTCCTTTTTCTTGAGCTTAGATCTCATTCAACACTTAAATTCTAGTTGGATGAATCAAAATAGGTGCAATGGTCAATTTAAGATCGAATGGCAGCCTATTAGGCATCATCTCGACTCAACAGGGGCCAGGTCAGTGAGGATCACTGATTATATCAGGCAACTGAGCCAGATGCATGGGTAAACTTGTTCACTGATAATGGGCCCCAAATTCGATCACTTAATTACTTGATAACTTATCCCCTATATAATGCATAGGTTTGATAAGGTTCCTGTCAATTGGGTTAGCCGATTGACCCTTGTACTGTCTAAGCTGATACAATGCTCGATAGTAGATGGGGACTGATTAGGGTCTCACCATCCTAGTGCATCACCATCAAAGCTAGGATGGATTCTTGGTTGGCCTTGGTCTGTAGATCATTTTGAGATAGAGATCCAGCCAAATCAACTTCTCTATGGGGATAATTGAATCCCCATAGTAAACCCTAGGACCTAGGATGGACTGAATAGGGTCCCAGTGAATCCACCATTGCCACAGAGGGCTTTCAGGAGGAATCGATGTGCCTCAATCCAGAGGACATGAAGAGATAAAGACCGAGCCTGGCATTACCTGATCATTGGAATTTAACAAAAGACCCTAACCTTAGCGAATTTTCTCTTCGGAGAAAAGCTGAGGAAGAGAAGAATCGTGCGGGTCGGGACAGCCCGCGACCAGTATTGTTTAATAGTAGCGTGTCATTGAACCCTAACCTACCCGAGTTGTCCCATTCGAAGCCGATCCGTCGGGTCTCGGTTGACTCAACAGAGCTCGAAGGGAAAATTGTATAATGCGATTTGATTTATTAAACCTAAAATTAAAACTATAAGAAATTAATTGGAAATTAGGGTTTCAAATTATTTTTTCAATATGCATCCAAAATATATGATATTATATATCATTTTGTTCAAAAAAAAATGTGTAGATTAGTAAATTGCAATAATATTTTAGTTTCTGTGAATATTTTTCTTAATTATGCTCTAATTACATTAAATCTTGTTCAGTGAATATTATGAATTTCACTTATCCAAATTGCATATTTAGGGTCTCTATTCTTCATTATGTTAATTAGAACTTAATTATAAAGTTAGATTTACTTTTACATGTTTAATTCTGCTAATTATTTGCTAATTATAATAAACCTTGATTGGTGAACATTAGTCTCACTTATAACATGATTTTGGCAAATTTGATATCTATGGAACCATTAAATAGTAAGAAATCTAGTGATGACTTTACATTTTAGTATATGCATGTTCTATTGCTAATTATCCTTACTTAGCTTAAAACCCTAATTATCTAATGTTAAGCTTGGTACTTATCCAAATTTAGCTCATTTATTGATTTTATCTTCATTAGACAGTAAGGATTAATTTAATATCATTTGATTTACTTCTTAATTTAAATTCTATATATTGTACCATTAGTTCTCTAAGAAGATTAATATAATTAGAACTTAAGTATTAAGCCTTATACTTTGATGATTTTCTCCTAAATTATAGAATTAGCATGCACAATGTTACTTAATTGGTTAATAAAAGGTGTTGATTGATAAAATAACCACATTCCAAAATTATTGATTTATTTATTTTATGAATTTGCATGTAGTTTTAAAATAAGGTATCAAATAATTGCACTATGGATTTAAGATTTAACTCCATTTAGAAATTATAAACTGCATAGGCTCTTTCATGAGTTAGCAATTACCTTGATTATGATTTGAATTCACATGATTAGATAGCATAAGTTAGAACCATAGAAGTATCTCTAAGGGTGAGATTTAACAAAATGATTAGAAGAACTATAATTAAGTGAACATGTTGAGGTAAGTTTCCTTATTTGTAGTATACTGAGGCAGAATCCTAAATTCACCATATAAAGCCTAAAGATTGATCTTGTGTTCTTATGGTAGTATTAACGCCATGCAAATTAAATTAGACATATTCTCTTGATGTAGTGAAACCAAAATTGATTGAATTAGATGTTAATTCCTTTAGAGCTTAGTGTTGGAACCACTTACAGTTGAGTATATCTTCTGTAGCTTGAAACTCCTTGATTATTAAATAGTTTGTTTAGAATTACAAGTAATGATGATATTAGTATTATCATGTGAGAATGTAGTACATATCCATAGATATAACTTTGATTTCAGTAGTATATAGAATTGGTTAATTTTCCTTATATAGAACTATAGAGTTTCTATCTTATCTTAGGTAATTAAATAATAACAATTCAGTTTAGGATAAAAATCCCAATTCCAATGTATTTTATAAGTAGGGGTTTGGACATCTTAGCTTGGAAGAATAAATTGCAAAATGATGTATGTCTCCTATCCCTATGCATGGAGATAAGTGGAGTTAAGCAACCTAAGTATTCCATGTCACATTTCCTTAGACATGCTAATCATGTGTATATACTCTTAAAATGCGGTAAATTAGGTTGATATAGTAATTTAATCATGATATTTGTTGATTTCAGTTGACATATAATCTATAGTATGTAACTCCTATGATTAAGGATTCTGAGTATTATGGCATTTATATAAATGTGCATAGTGCATATTAAAATGAAACAGGTTAAATAATTAGATAACAAGGGATATATCTTTCTATTTTTTTATTTTACTTATTTATATCTTGTTTCATTAAACCTTTGGCATGACATAAATTTCATAAGCATAACATATCATTAGTGGTGCGATGCACAGCACACCTAGGATTTGTTTGCGGTGTGATTTAGAGCACACATAGGACATATGGGATTCTATGCCACATCTAGGTCATGCATACTTGTTGCATATACAGTGGCATATACAACGGCATACAACACAGTTCAGCTTTTCATGTTTTATTCAGTTTACAGTTTATTGTAGTTGATTTACTTTTAGCATGCTTGTACTATTTCAATATTACTCTATCACGAATCTCAGTATTTGACTTTACCGTCACAATTTTGAGGTGGTTTCATAGAGCTTTCTTTCTATTTTATTGTTAAGTCAAGTAATATACCTTAAAGGTAATAAAACATTGTTTGCAGCCAAAAATATACTTAGACTTATTGTCTAACATAAGGTTTTTTTTTTTACTGGGGCCCTGGCATGTGAAACTGATATGTCAAGTTTAGAGCAATTTGAGGAGCCAACTTTAGAGGATATTTAGGAGCTTCAGGAGGAGGCAAAGGAGAAGTAGTTGCTACAGTATTGATTTTAGTTTTGAGATGAGAGATTTACTTCACTGATCATTGTAAATTCTAGTTTGTAATACTTAACTCTTGATGTATTTTTCTTTCTTTTTTGAGATGAATGTTTACGTAGCTTCAGTGATGAATGTTATGGATGGATGTTTAAGCTTCTGCATTTATATATATATATATATATATATATATATATATATATTATCTTATACCTATATTGTGATGTGATTGATATACATATTCAAAGCTTATTCATATACTATGTCTATATTTCTTTATTCATCTTAAGGCCAATGTGTACGAATAACATTCACTAAATACTTAAGATAAGGGTACTTCACTTATCTTTAGGATTATCCTCAGTAACTGTTATTATTGTGCAAAAGGATAACTTATTGGATTCATATTATCTCATCATGAGCGATGGGTAGATAATGAGTCAGGATGGGTTACCCCTTTTAAGCTATGACATGTTTCATCACTAATACCATTATGTTGCATATAGAGGCAGGGCAGGGCAGTACATAGCTGACCCTACAGAGCCAAATGGGGCGACGGGAGCCAATGACTAAGTATATGGGCTTGTACGAGGCTCGGGAACTATACATCACTGTGCATGCTCAAGCTCGTCAAGTTCAATCATGATTTATCAAGAGCAATTGAGTCTACCTAATGATACTACAATCAATGAAATATAAAATTGAAATTCAGTTGAAGCAATTGAAGCTGAAATGATAAGTCAATTGGCGTACCTAGGTTTTAATTTAATGCAACTCTGGCGAGCTCCTGCTTGCAACTGAATAGCTCCCACAACAATCAATTCTTTCCAAAAGCTTAGGTTTCATGAGAAGGATAGAATGAGGAGTCAATTGGAAAAAATCAAGGTGTATTGGGGGGGATGGGATGGTCGTACCATGCCCCCCTTGCTCGGCCAGCAACAGTGGACGAGTTGGGGAAAACGGCAGAGCACAGGGCTCTGTCGCATTCCAGCTGCCCACATGATCGGATGATGCAAATCTCATCCCCAGATTAGATTGACCGTGGGAACTGCCTCAGTATTTGGATATGGGCCCTAATCCATCGGCTGAGATCAGATCCGCTGCATATCTGATCTGGCCCGTCATATCAAAATCTGAGATTAGGCGGGATGGCTCTGATCACCCGATCTAGCTATCCCGTGTTCGGGCGAGAACGACAAATCACCTGTCACTCTATAATTAATTAAAATCATTAATTTTAATTCTAATAAATAAATCAATTAATTAACAAATAATACAAATTAAAGTAATCAAATATTTCTAATCAAATGACCTCCAAAAATTCTTAGAAATTCACCTCTAGCTAATTTGTGGATGAGAATTCAAAAATACAATCAAATTTTTGATAGAACAACAAACTATTTTCCTATTTTTCTAATTATCTAAATTGAATAAAATATTCAATTAAATCAAATGACTTTCAAATTGGCTCAATTTTTTAGTGTTAGCTACAATTATTTGGAGACCAATGGTGAGGTTCTTAACATAATTAGACTAGCTAAAACAAGATAACATCACTAAGGTTATTGCAAGAGGAAAGTTATTTCATATAGGAATTGTTGGAGTTTCACATCTATGATTAAACTTTGTGGTTCATTTCATGAATTTCAATAGGAAATTCTCAATAAAGTAAGTCTCTTTATAGAATAATCTAGTATTATTCTGCTCCATAAAGAGTTTAATAAGAATATGATGGGGATCAATCAAGATGATAGTGTAAGAAGTCGGCTAACCCAGATCACTAAAAATGTTTTGAGTGAAAGGCATACATGGTTTTCCATGTAAAAATATCACAATTAAGGAAAATTTAAAAGGTTTAGTCAGTTGAGAAGATGGGTTTAATGCCAACTAGCTCATCTTGAAGATAATTCGTCATTGATTCTATAAGAATTTTGGAGCGGATGAACATTGATTAAATTTACAATAAAGATAAGGCAGATTATCAAGCCAAAGCCCTTCATGATTGTTTAAAGAGTGAGATGTTATAAAAAGCCATTGGATAAAAAGAAGATTTGATACCTTTAAACCCCCTTACTAATTGTAGGAATTTTTTGTCCAACAGGTGATGAAGCCTCCCCAGGGAACCCTAGATTTCCATTTAATGAGAGTATCTCTCTATTTAGTGAAGCTTCCTTATGATAGATATGAAAGGAAAATTTTTATTGATAAAATTAAATGCATATAAGAGCAGGTTGGATGAGTAAATTTAAACCTAATAAGAAAAAGAAACCTAAAAAAATCACACCAACCAAAAAAGGATCTCCCTAGGTATAACCTTAAAAAGAACCCTCAAAATAAAACAAACTAATAACACAACAGCATACATGTTCAACAAGTTTGAACAAAAGCAAAGTAAGGCAGTAAGAGACAAAATCACTCAAAGTTAAGGATAGATCAGTTTAATCTACAGACCTATCAGTATAGACCTGCTGCATATCAAGTTAGATCTTCTTACTTTCATCACATACCTTGTTGATATGAAATTTGATAATACAATAGAAAAACTTGGATAGAAGTACAAATAAAACAAAAAGAAAGACAAAACAAAACAAACCATATCGAGCTCTATAAAACTAACCCAAAATTTCATGAGGGTTAGTTCATTAAGAAAGAAGAAGATACATAATTAAAAAAAGCAAGGAACAATAGTATTTTTATATAATTACAACAAGGTCATAGAGGCCTTGATGGTTAAACCACAACAGCAACTGGATGGGCAAAGCTAGAAATGCATATCAACAACACCATATCAAAGGGTGAGCCTGGAGATCGGGATATCGACCATCCAATGTGTTTCTAGTCCACATGGATCATGACATCAATGCCAGTAACTTTTCTTGAGGTTTTAATGCTAGGCCAATTGTACATATTAATATTATTTGAATATTTTCTACCTTTCTTTTTCTTTTTCTTCCCAATTTTCTTAGAGCTCTAAAAATGATTTTTAGCCATTTTTTGTATTCAAAATTTTAAAATTAGAATCATCAGTAGTATCAATTACTTAATCAATAATAGATCTATAAAGGTCCAATATAGCATTAGTAATATAGAATTTAAAGGTGCTAAATATAATATTAGAGGATGACTAAACAACGCAACTATTAATGCTACAAAGATAACAGTTTTTTATTGTATTATCTCTTATCAATAAATGTTACAATGTAATAGCATACATGTTAAGAGAAGATTATTCATGCTTTAAAGATGAATCCCCTTTAACTGCCTCCAAGGAAATACATAACTGATATAGGATCCATGTTATCCAAATTAATCACACTATTACTCTCACTTTCAATCTCTCTAAGAGACTTTTTTAATTTAGCAGTATATAAAAGAATTACGGGTGACCCATCCAGAGCAACTGGTTGCTTTATTGCATTGGAATCATGATACAATTTACCTTCATAATTCTTTTGTATATTGGAAGAAACCATCATATTATCATCTATAGACTTTCTAGATAAATGGTTTTTAATATCACAACAATTTATGCCAAATATATTAATGCATGATTAGCCACAGTTTCATACTCTCTAAGGAAGGTCTCTAAGTTCATTAATGGTATAACATGGGAAGAAGTAAGAAATTCAGTGGCTTTATTCTCAGTGCTAACATCCTGAGATTACTTAATAATCTTATGATGATCTACCAGTGAGCTTAACTCACAAACAATAATATTACTAGTTAGAAGATTACTTGATGAAGAAGTTACAAAGCCTAAATTAATATTCAATTTTTAGGAAGGTGGAGCAATAACATTCTCTAAGAGGATAACATTAGTTTCTGCTTCAATAGAATTTAAACTAACATAAATAATAGTATTAACATGATTAACAAACATTATTCCCAAATCATCATCATTATCAACCATCATAGCTCCTTCAGTATTACTAACATCTGCAGTTGTGTTAAGCAGTTAATCAAATAGTGGAGGAGAATCAACATGATCATGTAATAGCCCAAACTCTTAACACCAAGGTATTGTCTGCTTTGGCCTGAAAGGCCTCACGATTTTGCCCTCAGAAGATAACTTTCCAGCAGGTCACCCATCTTGAGAGTGCTCCCACATGAGCACGCTTAACTTTGAAGTTCTTATCAAGAACTCCACCGTTATCTGAAAAGGCGCCTTGATGTTTAAGAGTTTCACTTATTACTACTTAAGTGGGTCATCACAATCTCCCCAACTTAAGTAACTGACGTCCTCGTCAGTATCCACACACAGATCCAAGAACCGTCCATTGGGTAGATAGGACTAGAGGTGACCCCAACAGGCACAAGAGGTACCCACAACCATGTAGCACCTTAACCATCATGGGTTCAAGAGGCTGCTCACATGAAGTGGTACTTTGCCCTGTATGGCACTTAGCTCCTATCTGACACCCTATGGGTTGCTCTGATATCATTTATAACAGCCCAAACTCTTAACACCAAGGTATTATCTGCTTTGGCCTGAAAGGCCTCACGGTTTTGCCATCAGAAAATAACTTCTCAGCAGGTCACCCATCCTGGGAGTGCTCCCACCTGAGCACACTTAACTTTGAAGTTCTTATCAGAAACTTCACCGTTATCTGAAAAGGCGCCTTGATGTTTAAGAGTTTCACTTATTACTACTTAAGTGGGTCATCACAGATCACTTCCAAAGAATTCCCGCATTGATAAATTAGACAGGGTGTAATTTAAAGAAACTAGGGATGTCATGCCCAATTATACCACAATAAGAACAAAATGTAGGTATATTTTCAAATACTACTTCATAAAACTATTCAAATCAAATTCTCAAATATTTTTGTAAAATCAATTTTGGCAAGCACACAAGCCCAAAAGAGCAAAGCAGATTATCCATTGCAAAATCTACATTGAGAGGCTTTCCAAAGTAAGAACCTAAAGGTAAAAAAATAGATTTAGTGATATTGAGTTCCCTAAGTAGGAGAAACTTAATCTAATTTGGAACAATTGGCATTTTACATCTAGACTTAAATGTTGTGGTTCATTTCAAAAAATTTAGATGGAAATTTCCAATAAAGTAATTGTCTCTATAGAACAACCTTGTATAATCTTTCTCTCTAATTAATTTTACAAGAATATGGTGGGAATTAATCAATATGACATTGTAAAAACCCAATAAACCCACTTTATTGAAAAAGTTTCAAATTGGCTACATTGCAGGCTTTCCATTTGAAGTTTTTCCAACGTAATTTTGAAAGGCTTCGCTAGCAAATCAACTACACTTATAGGTAAAAAAAGAGCAGGGTGACCTCTAAAAAATAAAATATGCTTAATGACAACTAAAGCTATATGCAAGGAGTTTTTCAAAGATCTTAGAAAGGATTAAGGAGCAGAAGCACTAAGATTGGGTTTGAGATATAAATTAGCTAAACCTAGCATAAGTTCTTCATGAACCTACATAAAAGAACTTTTAATGGAACCATAACTAAAAATGAAAAGGAAAGACTCATTCCACCTTACCAGTATGTGAAATCACATATCTAGTAGACAACAAAGCCGCCCTCACTTAAGTAGTAATAAGTGAAACTCTTAAATATCGAGGCATCTTTTCAAAGAACAGTGGAGTTCATGCCAAGAACTCCAAAGTTAAGTGTGCTCATGTGGGAGCACTCCCAAGATGGGTGACCTACTGGAAAGTTATCTTCTGAGGGAAAAACCATGAGGCTTTTCAGGCCAAAGAGGATAATATCTTGGTGCTTAAGAGTTTGGGTTATTACAAATAGTATTAGAGCAAGCCATAGGGTGTCAGATATGAGCTAAGAGTCATATATAGCAAAGTGCCACTTCATGTGAGCAGCCTCTTGAACCTATGATGGTTAAGGTGCTACATGGTTGTGGGTATCTCTTGAGCCTGTAGAGGTCCCTCTAGTCCTATCTACCTAATGGATGGTTCTTGAATCTGTGTGTGGATACTAATGAGGACATCAATTACTTAAGTTGGGGAGATTATAAATACCCACTTAAGTAGTAATAAGTAAAACTCTTAAATATCAAGGTGCCTTTCCAATTAACGGTGGAGTTCCAGATAAGAATTCCAAAGTTAAGCATGCTCATGTGGGAGCACTCCCAGGATGGGTGACCTGCTCGAAAGTTACTTTATGATGGCAAGACTATAAGGCCTTTCAGGCCAAAGTGAACAATACCTTAGTGCTTAAGAGTTTGGGTTGTTACAAGTAGTCTGCATAATTAAAAGTTAGGCAAAAAATCAGCAATTTGGTGCCTCTATCCAAACAGTCTCCAGTAAATATTTAATCATCTTTCAATCAAATTGCAAATCGAAACTTGCAATTGAACCCAAGCAGCATGCAAGATAGAAAGAGGAATAACCTCCAGCAAAACCTATAGAAACTAAAAATTCTAGCAACCCAAGAAAAACCTACAAAAACTAAAAAAGGAATAGTCTTTAGCAGCAAGCAAGAAAACAAACAGCCCAGCTCAAAGAAACGAAACTACTCAATCCAGTAGCCAAGACAAAAGCCACCCAACATAGCATAGAAGCCAAGCTCCATGACTAGCAAGCAACAACCACATCCACAAAAACGAGGAGCTGACCAACATAAAATAAAAAAAGAGGACAACCCAAGGGAAGCTAAGTAGCCCAAGAACACCAATCAAGAGAAACCACTAAGCCCAGAGCACCACCCAAGAGCAACCACCAAGCCCAGAGCACAGCCTAAGAATAGCCACTAGCAGCCCAACCAACCTAAAGTAGTCTCAAAATTGCCCCAACAACACCAAAGAAGCACCCAGGAACAACCCTGACCACAGCCAAAAATTTCCAGCCACCACCTTAGAGTAACACAAGACCAGAACAACTAACAAGAGAATAGGAAAAACCCCTAAACCAAGGATAGTGTATGGATATCCCCATTGGACACCCATAATATAGCCCAGAGAGTGAGAAGAGCCATCCCAATAAACCAATGGACAGTAATGGCCCAAGGTCTGACCAAGAACACCCAAAATACACTCTAGAGCCAACTAGATAGCCTAAAGATCAATCCAAACACAGCCTAAGAGGAAAGGGAAAAAACATATAGAACACCATAGGAGTCCAGGAAAAGCAATGGAGAGCCCAACAAAAAGTCAGAGACAATTGCAAGTGAGAGCAGATACCAAAAAAAACTAAACAAATGGGAACACCGCCATTTAAAGCAATAGAGAACCTCTAAAATAGGAATCCATCAGTACAGTTAGACTTGTAGAAACTAATGAATCTCCATTATAACCAGATAGATTAGAAGAGACCAACATTAAGATAATCTTATTCAAAGTAGTACAAAGGCTAATATGATGGAAGTCATACCACTAAACGGCCTTATCCTTTTTTGAGATGTGAGAGATCATAGTATGAGAGAAAATCTTAGGTTAGGGAACTTCACAAGAGAATTTTGTAATACAAAAGCAAACATCTAGATTAATGATGTCCCAAAATTTACAAAATAATCAATAGGGAAGCCATCCGAACTAGAACACATATTGTTTTTGAGATCTTTGATTACATCCCAAATCTCTTCATTAGAGGGCATGAGATTAAGCATACAATTTTCTGCCTCAGAAATTTGGTAGCCATTGAAGTTGAAACTAGAAAAGAGTGAGGGACTACAAGGAGAAGAAAAACTATCATTAAATAAGTTAATTGTAGAATCTTGCATATCAGCACTATTAGTGTGCTTGGAACCAATAGGAGTAACAATCTCACTAATATTATTAGTATATCTACTCTTATTAACCCAGTTATGATAAAAATCAGTATTTCATTCTTCTTCCAATTTCTAATTTAAATTGTATTTTTTCTTCCATAGAATTTCAATGTCATTGTGGTTTTGAATAAGATATGATTTAGCTATATTGTCAACAATTTTATTAACATTAGTGGGATGAGATTCAAACATCAATTTAAGAGGGTTTACTAAGTTTTCCTGCATCTCCAAGTTATTAAGAATATTGCCTATAGAGCTTTTATTCCAAGTGTTGAGGGCTTTTCAATCCTTTATAAACTTTTCAACCAAACGAAGAAACCCAAATCAGCCACAATGAGCATTCTAAACTGAATCAACAATATCATAACATGCTTCCTTGCTGAGCCAAAACAATTGGAATCAAAAGGATTTCAAAAAGGAGATGGAAATTATCCGAGAGGACAAAACATTGGTTTTATGGTCAGAGGTTGTGGAGTTTATTGAGAATTTTTTAAAGTTATTGAAAGTATTACACCATATATTGTTAATGAAGAAACAGTCAAGCCTAGCAAATTTCCTTCCACTATTCCAGGTGAAAGGGGCACCATAGTACTTAAAATTATCAAGACCACATTCAATAATAGTAGAGTTAAGATCATAAGAGGAATCAGTATGATTTGATTTATAACCTTTATACTCATTAGCATATAGCATAGCATTGAAGTCACCACCAACTACCTAAAGAAAATAAGATTGGGCACAAGTTTTTAGGAAATCCCATAGTAGTAATCGGTCGAATCTGCTATTATTTGCATGAACAAATGTAACAAGAAACTACAAGTTGGAGTTATGAAACTCAATGTGAATACTTGGTCACATTGAGAGAAAACCTCAGCTTCCCAAGAATCAGACCATAAAACCTAGTCACGATTAGAATTGGAAGTCATAGCTTTTCCAAGATTGATAAATTTGCTTAAAGCATCAATGGAATCAGCTTTTATTTTAGGCCTGAAGATGGCAGAAAAAAAATATTTTATTTTCCTTAATTATATGTTTAATTCTATTTTTAGATGAGACGTTACCAATGCCTCTGATATTCCAACAAAGAATATTTATTATTAACCAGTAGATAGACCCCTTGGGGCCATATAACAATTAGCATTGGATAAATCAAACTCTTGTTCTTAGGACATCAGTGAGTCAAACTTGTTTTGTGTGAGAACATCACTGTTATTTTTCTTATTGGCATGATAGCTTCTTAATTTTTCTTTATAAGGGTTGTTAGGTTTCCTAGAAGCCTTATTTTTATGTTTTTCAAAATTTTCTCTAAGCATTGAATCAACTGATTTAACAGAGTTCAAATTCCTCTTTTCAATGATGTTAATATCAGGAGCAATGGAAGATATGATAAAGGAATAATCATCGGCAAAATCTACTATAGTAGCATTTTCAACTTCAACATAAATCTCCTCAATACTGACCGTTTTGTTTGTAGGTATGGGAGAGTTAATAAAAGTGCTAATTTCAACAAAATTATCATTAAAGGCAAAATAATCAACATTATCTTCAGAGGCATATGTTTCAATAGAGTTAGTAAATTCAACATAATGCTGAGAAACATTATTAAGAACAAGATCTGAAGCATTAAAGGAAATAGAGATAGAATCTTTATCACTTAAAGAAAATATCAGAAGTGATAGCATAATTTTCAATAGGATAATCTTGTTCAACAAATTTAGGACCTTCTAAATCAATATTATCTTTGGCACATACACTAGCATTGTCCTCAAGAGCAGTGTCATTAACAATAGTTTCTTTTATACCAGAGAAGTTAATAGCATTCTTATATATGGAATTTATAATAACAATATCCATATCCACATTATCCTCAATATCAGTTACATTAACAGTAATATCATTAACATCAAAAAATACACTAGCAACATTAGTTTCATTAACGGTAATATCATTAACATCTATTTCATCAACAACAACAATGTCATTAACAGTAAAAGCAGAAATATTTTCCACAATAAAATCAGCTCTATTGAGAATAAATAATGTATTGAGGTTATTATCTATTCCCACATTATCAACTGAGTTTTGCAAATCTTTTCAATGTTACGTAGCTCATTAGCAACATTGTTATCAAGAGTTTCTTTTTGCAATAGAGCATCAAGCTTTTCCAACTCTTTCTCAGCATTCTGGTGTTCATTGATATTAGTGTAGCCTTGAGCGGTAACAGCAGATATATAAGCTTCATCATATTGTAAAGGAGCAGCAAGATTTTTATAGTCAAAATTTACATCTTGCATCTCATTAATACAGCAATTAGACCTTACACTGATATTGTGACTTTCCAAAGCATCATTTTATAATGATAGCAATAAAAGATATACCTGAATATTCTAGATTTTGTGAGAGACGAACGTTTTTAGTAGAGTTAGCAAGGTTACAAACCTATTTAGCCTGTTCAATAAAATTACAAACTTGTTTAGCCTCCGTAGGGATAGCAACAATAATGGAAGCAGTATTAGATAAAAAATTATGGGTCATTTCATAGTTAGTAGTAGGTAAAATAGCATTAACAAAATTCCCAAAAGTAATCTTAGATATAACTTGATCAGAAGCCTGATCAGTTGAGATTTGCAAAACATTACTTCCATTGTCTAAGGCTTCATTTAAGTTAACCTCAAGAGTTGAGTTATTAGGGAGATGAATAATTTCTCTGGCACCAAGTCTAATTGGGCTATTGTTGTGTGTTTAAGGACATTGGGAAGGGCCATGACCTAAAGTATGACACCAAGCACAATAAAGAGGTAAATTGTCATAACTTATAGGTTGATAATAACCTCTAATGGCCGAACCTAGCCAAATTTTGTTAAGAAGAGAGAGAGAGAGAGAGAGAGAGAGAGAGAGAGAGAGAGAGAGAGAGAGATAAGTTAAGTTCAACCAAAACCCTCGGTGCAACAGCATTCCTCTCCAAGGATGTGTTCCTATCCAGTTGGAGATGATTACCAATCGCTTTAGCTATGTTTAAGAGAATGTCTTTCTTGACAAAGTGAAGGTGAAGCCCCTAAAACTTAACCCAAACCGATGCAATTGGGGAATCAATGGTAACATCAAAATATGGATCCCATTTGGCAAATTTCATAGTGTTTCCTTTTAAATCATAAGATCCTTTGGCAAAGATCCTGGCATAATCGAAATTTGAGGAGAAACCAAAAACAACTCT
Organism: Gastrodia elata; assembly: GCA_016760335.1. NCBI lineage: Eukaryota > Viridiplantae > Streptophyta > Magnoliopsida > Asparagales > Orchidaceae > Gastrodia > Gastrodia elata. Next base: position 41,260,988 of record CM028671.1, on the reverse strand, counting down.
ATGAGAATCAAAGGCCCGAATGGATACTGGTCCAATGAGCTTAAGAGCGAGGATAAAACCAGATACAAGGCCAATGCTAGGCTTATGGTTACTAGATTTTTCTACTAGAGTGAGTGAGTGTTTTGTAACTAGGGTAGAGATTTTCTCATCAGTGAAGAATAAAGTTGGAGAGCCGTTATAAGAAATGATCTCTTTAGAGATCGCAGAGTTAGGTTCTCCATGATATCTCTAAAGGATCTAATAGCATGGGGCTCAACCATTAAAACAATATAGAAGCTTTCATTAAAAGGGAAAGAAGAGTTGCATAATATCACTTGAAGGTCACCAGAGGAAGGAGACAGACCTAGAGGCCGTCGGCAGAACCGACAAGAGGGAACCCTAGCATGGCCGCTCAAATCGCCTTAAGATCGCCCTAAAACAAGAACGGACGAGGAGTTGATATTATATATATATATATATATATATATATATATATATATATAAAGAAATTCAAGCAAACATGCTTAAATATCACCTCTGTCTCTGACTAGTCCTAGACAGAGAGATATTTTCAATTGACATGATGTTTGAAATTTTGTTACATGGTGCATCATTACATGTGAGACATGATATTTCTTATAATTGTGCTAGGATACTTTTATGACATGATACTACTATGATTCAAATATGATGAGACATGATACTACTATGATTCTCCGTGTTTGTGGCATGATGCTTTGAACCTGTTTGAATATTTGCTCCACCACTACACTTGTGACATGAAAACCTACAAAGAAAAACTCTTATTATTTATAACCTTTTAACAGCTTAATAGTTAGCACTCGACGCAGGATCTTTTCGACCTACATTTATTTCTTAATGTAAATGTTTTAATATCCAAATAAGAAAAATTTAATAGGATTCAATTCCTCTGGCACCTCATGTGTTTGGTCGAAGCCATTAGTTTGAGCAAGATAAGATACCACCTTTAAAATTTGGAGAAGGAAAGATTGAGGTTTTGTTATCATAATATTTTGTGCTATGATTTTTTTTTTACTTTGTATTTTTTTTTTTTGGCCACAATCCAACATTTGAAGTGATAAACTCTAGAGGGGTTAGATTGCAGTATTATTAAAAGAAATGCAAAAGCCAACCCAAAAAAGAAAAGCACAGTGTATAGTCTAAAAGGCTCAAACATGCAAAAAGCATACAAGAGCTGAAATAAAAGGAAACAAAAAGTAAAAAACAAAAGTAATCCCAGAGCAATTCACAGCGATCCAGCTAGACAAGGCTGATTTAGCTACAAAATGAGCGGTAAATAGTAGGCCCAAATTACTATCTAATAAGCCGATATCAAATAAGCAGAAAAAAAATGAGCATTAAAAATTGCAGCATCCCATTCAAACGGAGCATAACCATATTCATTCCTCTCGTCAGAGACCACGGTTTCACCACATTCTTCTGCTGACACAACCTTCGCAGGACCTCCCAGTTCTTTCCCATGCACGGCCACCACCTCCAGCCTCTGAAAGGTAAGAAAACACACCCCAAACCATCCCAAATATAAAAACCACAAGTCCTATACAAATAGATACTACTATAAGCACAGACATTCATCCTTAATCTCATATAAATACATTATGTTAATATAAGTCCTGGAGATCATGCAGCACTCCCACTACAAAATATAAATCAAAATAAGGAAAGCCATACATATATCAGCACACAACATGAAGCATTATCACCACAGTAATATTAATAACTAAATCCATACAGCAGCACAGAATTAAAGCATCACAACTCACGGCTGCAGCAATATATGACCACAATTACAGCAACAAAGGAATTACCACCACAACAACATCAACAACTAACTCCGTACAACAATTCATAATTAAATCATCGTAATCCTCAACTACAGCAACCCACAAAGCCACGCAGGCACACCAAAGAAAAAACATCACCCCCAGCCCCCAAACAACCACTAACTTACTCGATAGCAACATTATTGAAACTAGCTTGAACACATTAACATCATTATTCTTCCAGTTTAGTTTGTTCAAAAGAATACACTTAAACAGCATGCCCACTTTCATTTGAATTCTAACAAAAACTTGATTAGCATTGAACACCTCGTTGTCATGTTTAGTTTGATTGCACGCATTCCATAATTCCTAGACCACAATAGCACCAGCTAAATTACCAACATTAAGTTTACTCTTCTTAGAATGGTTGACACCATTCCAGTTGTTTACTTTTTCAAAAATATCAAATCAAGAGTCTCTTGACACCAACAAATCGCATTTGCCCCAGATCTCAAGAGTATTAGGCTCTTCAAGAAACACATGATTTAAGGATTCAATATTGTTATTAGTGCATTTAGAAGCTTGGTGAAAACCTTTAGACTGCATCACAACCTCAACACTAATCTAGCCCTTACGAAAAATCCATAAAAACATACTTACATGGGTTAGGAAGAGAGAATTCCAAAACCATGGATGGACAATGGGCATATTGTGTATGCACACAAAATTACATGCAAAGATTAAACTAAATTTATTATTTATGAAAAAATCAAAAGAGGCCCAGTAATCTTCTCAACAGCAGGATATGTTTGGAACAAAGTCAACTTTAATGCTCTAGTTCCACCAAACAATGTAAAGCAGCTTTCAACTGTAAGATTGTGATTGAAAACCTCATATTTGTCTCCTAAGATCCCAAAGTCGGGCCAATTTTAATACCAAAAGGATGATGACAAGTTCATCTTATCCCAAATTAAGAAATTTTTCATTACATCTCTACACTCCAGAATATATCTCCAATCAACGGAGTCCACTAGCTTACCCTTAACTCTATGAGGGAAGGTGCTAGAACCCACAATTCCGGCTTTTAGAATTTGGAAACACATACAGTTAGAAGTTTGAAAGTGCCACCAAAATGTCAACGAGACAACTGAGAAAATATCCTTAAGCTATCTAATCTCAAGGCCACCTTCAGCGATGGGTTGTGCAATAGTCTTCCAACCCGACCAGCGCAATTTAGATCCACCTTCCTTGATCCAAAAAAAAAATTTCATGATAGTCCTAAGCCTTTTATAAACCCACTTCATAGGAATGGAAACATTTAACTAGTATATATAGATGGAATTTAAAACATGCTTAATAAGGATGAGACTGCTCCCCGGGACAGGTAGTATAATTTCCACCCCTTGATTTTGTTAAGAAACTTATCAATAAGGCCCATAAACTGAATATGTCCTTTGATGATAGGAATACCCACGTGTAAAAGAGGCCATTTACCTTGTTTAAAGTTGAATTCATTAGCAATCAAATCAGCCTTCCTCATAATATAAAAGACAGATTTAATTCTATTGACGCTGAGCCTAATCTGATCTTCTGACTCATTCAACGTCTTAGCTATTGTTTTCATGGACCTATGAGCCGCATTAACAAAACACAATTAAGTCATCAACATAGGCTAGAGGAGAGCAAATCTATTTACTACTGAAACCAAATTTGAGAGTTTGGTCTTCACACATAATCAAATTGAGTTTCTTCGACCAAACATCAATTACCATGACAAAAAGAATGAGGGAGTCTTATGCCCCTCCGGGATTTGAAAAAACAATTAAGGGAACCATTCAAAATAATAGAGAACCAACTATCATTTAACAGCTTCATAATCAACCTAATAATTAAGGCATTAAACCCCATGGCACCAAAGGCTTATTCAATAAGCACTCGGTTGACCTTATCATAAGCTTTTTCAGGCCAATTTTAAGGACAAGATTATTACCTCTAATTTTTCTATCCAAACTGTGCATCAACTCCTAAGTTGCTAGAATGTTATCTCTTATATTTCTATTTGGAATAAAGGATTATTGATTCAGCTCAATCAAATCAGGAAGCATATTTTTTAACTTATTATTCATAATCTCTGAAATGATTTTGCTAAAACAAGAGCACAAACTTATAGGTCTAAACTTATCCCACCAATTTGCAAATCCTTTCTTTTGGAATGAGAGTGAGGCTTGTGTGAGTGAAAAACTTAGTAATGGGAATACATGTAATAAATAACCCTAAATAGTTACTCAATTTGATTGTCTTAATTAGTATAGAAACTCTTCCATTAGCCTCTAAATGTCATTAGGAGCAAACCCCAAAGTTTTGAGTCAATTTGGAGTTTCTTTGAATTAATTGAATATTTTATTCACTTTGAATAATTAGAAAAATAAGAAAATTAAATTGTCTTCTAATTAAAAATCCAATCACATTTTTTAATTCCTCTCATCCAAATAGCCAGTGGTGAATTTTTGAAAATTTTTAGAGTTTATTTAGTCAAGATATGCTAAGAAACTTAATTATAATTAATTAGAATTAATTAATTTATTTAAGTAATTATTTATTTAAATTATCCAACAGCCAATTGCTTTCAATGGAAATCATATGTCTGCTACCGAACACAGGACAACTAGATCCTCTAATTTGAGCCATTACACATTTCTCCTGATCCAATCAGACGGCACTAGTTCCATTGTGGTCTGATCTGGATTCAGTCGATGGATCAGAGACCAGATCCAATGCCCAGTGCCTTTCCCACTGTTAAGTAAATTGCGGGATCAGATCTAGGCTGCCAGATAAGATTCGATGGTCATGATTGGCAGGAGCATTGTGCTCCTGTCGTCATCCCCAACTCGGCCACGAGAGTGGCCGAGTGATCATAGGTACGGTGCCTACTGCACCAATGGTTGTCCTCTCCTAAAATATCAACTGAGAGTCCCATTTTCATACTATTGATCTTCAACAAGTGGAAGGTAAATTGGAAGCTCCCAGGCCCTCAGTGTGATTCCAAAAGCTCAACGATCCGGCAACAACAAGGTACCCTGTTACCTGATCCTTGAATGGATCCTTCGGCTTGTTGAATGCCTAATTTCATATTCCACTTCTTAAGGAATGATTATCGAAGTTGATCGAGCTGGATTAAGCCTGATCAAGGGCCAATCGGCTCAGGACTGTACCGTGGGGTGCAGTGCCCGACCAGAGTAACCCCCCAATAATCCAAACCACCTCTCGATCAGCTTAGGTGCTCCTTGGGTTGGCCATGACCCAATGAAGGTGTTGGGTTTGAATCTAGCCAGAAAAGAGAACTGTGGAGGGCAAATTCCCCCGCTATAGTAAACCCTAGACCTCTAGTGTTATACAAAAGATCTCAATACATGGATCATCTTAAGATAATAATCTTGCAATTTGGCAGTCTATATATCAAGACTTTAGGATTTCTTCAAAACCATACATCTTCACTCCCAATTCTTGTGAATCAGTAGGGAAGCACAGTGTCGAGCGGGTCAGCCCGTGACCCATGAGGCAATGCATCGGGCCCCATGGTCCGACTGACCCGACCCCTGCTATTTTGGCTAAAAAGGAATATTCTATGGGAATATTCTAGTTTCAATTAAATTTCTGACTAGGAAAATAATGCAATTTGTCTTAATGCAATAATTTAACTAATATAAATCCAATCATAATAAAATCATATATTATTTTAATCAATAAATATGTAGAACAATAATATGGTATTTAATTTTAAATTAGATGATTAATTTTGCTAATGGTATTTAGGAGATCATTAATGTTAATTAGCCTATTAATGAACCTAGAAACCCTAAAATTTAGCATATGATATGTCATTGGAATCCTTGAATTACTTAGAATATTAATATGCCAATAATTAATTGATTTGCCATCAATTTTATATTATTAAATTTTGTGCCATATGATTAGCTCTTTTTGCCACTAATTAGGTCAAACACCCCCATAGCCTCTCTAATTGTATTAGACTATTAGATTAACCTTGAATGGACTAATTTTAGTATGTTTGGATAATAATGTGGTAAATTAAAGCCTAAGTAGAGAAAACTTGAGAAGGATTATCCCTAAAGTTAGTAATTACCCCTTAATTTGAGTAAATCTTGATTAGTGAATATTGTCCTACCCTAAGGAAGCCAAGTGGTGCAGGCAAGGTCATGTGCCCCACTATGAATATTTCAGCTAAGGAGGATCAGGATGCATTGGTCCTCTCACTTGCAATACTGAGTTCTATGTGTTGGACTTGGGCGCATCCTTTCATGCCACTCCTACTAGGGTGCTTTCAAGACTTACACCAAGGGTGACTTGGGTAAGGTATATCTTTATGATGATAAGGCCTCCGAAATCATTAGCAGAGGTGATGTGGATGTTCAGCTACCAAGCAATGTAATTTGGAAGCTCAGAGATGTTAAACATGTGCCATGTCTAAAGAGAAATCTTATATTTGTTAGTTAGTTAGCAAGGGAGGGCTACAGCACATGCTTTATAAGGGACTTGAGGAAGGTCACCAAGGGTGCACTCATTGTATGGGGCAACATGGAATGTACACTTTACCCGATCAATAAAGTGTTTTATTTCATTGCAACTGCAGAATATATAGACGCAGGTCTATGACACCGGAGGCTTGGCTATATGAGCGAGAGTGGTTTTGTCCCAGGTCTGTATTAAACCTTATAGGGCATGGCGCGTTGTGGCGCACTTAGTGCGCACCATAGCGGTTAATCTTTTGGGGAAGCGGATTGGCACTGTTCAATTATTTCATATAATATTTTAACATTGCTCCCGAGAAATGACATTACGGCCCACTGTGGTGTGTTGGGATGCGCTTCAGCGATCATCCTTCAAGGCCTTTAGGTACACTTCCAGGTGAGAGAATTTAGTGGATCGCTATGGTGCTGTGGTGCCCCACAATAGTTTTCATCCAAAATTCTTTAATTTAGCTCAGGCTTGCCCTTTTCTTCATTCTTCCTAAAAATGTATAAATTTTATTAGTTTATATGATGTTTTGAATGTTTTTAACATTTAATTTTGCTATAAATTTTGGATATATCAGAGAGCAGGAAGAAGAACTTTACATGCAACAACCTGAGGGGTATAAGACTCAATAGTAGGGAAAAGCTAAGCTAGTGCTCAGTAATAACTCAGATATTATTACCCATCAATTAGTGATCTAATTGATTTCAAACCTCTTACATTACTCTTAATATAGTGTTAGGAGTCTCCACCTCAAATTTCGCATGATTTCTAGACCGTTTAGTAATTTTCAACATTTTAGTTTTCTAATAATTCTGAAAATACCTAATTTATTTAGACTTTAAAATCGAAAACGGAGTCATTCATTGGACTCACCACACTCAAATTAGCTAGTGATGGTAATTTGGAAACGTTTGGGAGTTGCCAAATTTTTCGCAAATATTTTAATATTATTTTTAATACCCAAAAAATTAGTTAAATTAAGAAAAAAAATACATCCGATCAAGAATTCATTTGCATTTTTGAGTTCCTCACCCCTCATTTAGGTTAAGGTGAAAATTTGGGAATTTTTCAAAACATGTGTATGGATAATTAATTTTGACTTAATAAAAGAATAAAAGATTAATATAAGTATTGCTTAACAACTAAAGTAATATATATATATATATATATATATATATATATATATATATATATATATATATATATATATATATATTCTAACAATAATAAACGGCTAATTATAATTTCCAAAACAACTAAATTTTAAAAGGCGAGGATCCGCCATATTATGCGAAACACGGAACATCTATATTATCCAATAGACCACTCAATATACTATCTCTATAAGATCAGACCATTGGATATCCAGAAGATGATCCAACGATATGATCGAATACCATTACCATCCGATATGCTTTCCTCACGATCGCAAGCATCCGGCGGCTCTAAATGGTCTTACAGTACGTCCCTGCACAAAAAGGAGGATCGTGCACAGAGACAGAGCATCTCCCGTGCCCTAAATGCATTCCTTATCCTGCCGAGTCTTTTTCCTTGGGCTCGGCTCTATCTTTTCTCCGATTTGGCAAGTCGCAAGGAGGTTTGGGAAGGGAGAGGTCTCGCTTGTGGATGAACCGAGTGACTACCGATTTCTTTGGCTAACCCTTATACTAGAGGATCGGCCACAATCAGGAGCCCTAAATCCCTAACTTCAGTCGGTAACTTGAAGACAAGAACCTTACAAAGTACCTCTTCATTTCACTTTCCCTTGGCGGTATGCTCGAAATTTCAATTTAATCTTCAATATCGATCATTCTCGCAAGGTATTAGTATTGGGTGTCACTTAAATCGATTTAGGTTAAATCCCTTTGTCATATGTGGTGCTCGATATTCATGGGCGAGTACATCTTGATGCAGATAGGGAGCTTCAATAGGCGCCTGCTCACCAATTCTATTCTATACTTTACTTTTGTGCTCTCTCCAATCTACTATGAGTTAATTGTTAGATATGTGAAACCATACTAGGCCGTTCAACTTAAAGGCCTTTTCTGCGTAGTGTTGGTTATGCCTTGCCTTATTTATTGTTGCTAGGATGATTTTAATTGTTATTCCACATTGGATTGTATCTTTTTGATTCCTTAAAGGAATTTTTGTTCTAAACCGAACTCTTCTGTCGATATATTTTTGGTCAGGGCCTCTTTTGATAGCTACAATTCAAATGAATTTTGTAATAGATAGCCCATACATAATTTTAGGAGTTATAGATGTGAATTTCTATATGGCAATTAAACATGAACTGTATGTATGTTATTCTCTTATCCAAAGTTTTAGCTATTTAAATTTGCAAATAATATGATTAATAGATGCACTACAGTTTAGTTATTCGCTTCAGTTTGTCTTTCAATCTATAAATTTAATCATGTGCTTCGCTTCACCATAGTATTCATCATTGCTTGTATGGTCTCATAAACTAATGAGAATTTGAGCATCTTGATTGAATTTAATAGAGCTCAAAGGTCTATACTTCATCTCTACATGTTTAGAACTTTTCTTGTCCCTTCTTCAACAATGAAAATGTTCTTGAATGACACAAGATTGCCATTTTTTTTATATAAGGTTTATAGGGCTAGTATCAATGTTTAGCTTTTTATCTTTTGTAACTTGGCTTCCACTAAAATTATAAACACACTTTTGTTACTTGATTAAGTTGGCAATGACTGCAAAATTTACTATGAATTTTCGCACACATTGGAACAAATGAAGCTTCTTTGGATGCATTATTTAGTCTTGGCTAACTATGAATGACTTTGATCTTGGTGGGGTCCATTTTATTTCCCCTTAGTCGATCTTGAGTCTAAGGTACACAAGTGATGTCAACTTGAATGCAAACCTTTTGGCATGAAGTGATAACTTGTACTTCCTTTGACAGCGCTAACATCTTATCAAGTTGCTCAGAATGAGCTTATTTACTTGGGAGAAGCTGTTGAAAATGATAGTGACCTGCATAGGCTGTTCGAGTTGATTGTCTATTACTAGGAGTTGACATTGGCTCTTCATCAAATGTTGCCTTTATTTCTAAAGTGATGAGATAAAATGCCGCCATTTCTTTTAACGGATCATATGTTGCCATATCTTTTAATAAAATCATATGCTGCTATGTATTTTCTAAAAATAAGATCAATGGGATCATAAGTGATTCAATGCTGCTATGTATCTTCTAAAATGAGATCAATGAGATCGTATGTGATTCAAATGCTGCCATGTATTTTAAAAGATCCAAATGTTGTCATATTGTTGCCATCTTTTATAATGAAAGATCAAGAGATCATAAGAGATCCAATGTGTCATATACATATATTAGAATCATATGTTGCTATTAGATGAATGTGAGACTAATGTAATATGAGAATAATTACTATCATTGCTGCCATCTTTTTATATGAGGTCAAATGATTGAAGGTTGCCTTTTATTTTAAAGCGAAATCAAATAAGAATCAATTACTGCCAATTATCATATGAGATCAAACACTACCATGTATTATTTGAGATCCAATGCAGATGTGTATTATTTGAGATCCAAATGTTGTCATCTAATGTAATGGAAGAACAATCGTTGTCATTAATTTCAATATGAATTAAATGCTATTAGTTAAATTGATGAGATCAATTGCTGTCAATTAACTTATTGTGATCAAATGTTGTTAATTAATCAAAGGTGATTAAGTGCTACCTTACCTTTTGAATGAAATTACATGCTATCATTTATTTTGTGAGATTCAAATGCTGCCTTCTATTCTAAAGTAAGAACGAAAGTGAGCAAATACTGCCACCTTTTATATTATACCATCAAATGTGATCAAATGCTGCCATCTTTTATATTGTGAGATCAAATGTGATCATATGTGGCCAATTATATAAATGAGAGAATCAATGGATCATGTGGGAGCTAATACCGTCATTTACATTATTAGAATTAAATTAACTGCCGTCATTAAATGCATTATTAGGAGCAAATGTTGTAATGATGTTGTTGTTCATTTATGTATATAGTGTTTTTATACATGATTTTCTTTACATAATTGTTAAATAAATCTTCTCATATTCCATGCATCCTTAACATTACTGCATATGATATTATGAGTTAATTAGATCACTTGAGACTAATTTAGGAATTATCTCATTTATTTCTGCATATTTTCATATATACATAGTTTACTATATCTCTCATACAACACTCAACTTTCTCTTTCCACATGCTGGAATAAATGTTGTAATGCTTTACAAAGTCGAATTTAAATTGCTGTATTTTATAATGCTGAGTTAATGTTTCAATACTTCATAATACTGAAGGAATATTGTTAAACTTTACATGCTGAACCTAATACTATGAGCCTTAGCAATATGATCAAGGTTGTCATTGAATGCATTGTAAGAAACACATGTTGTGCTAGAATTTAGTTTAAATGATTTTGTTTATTTTATATATAATTGCCAAACTAAAAACTATTATTCTTTGCAGGTTAAGTTATAAACCAATGATAATTGAAATGCTGAACTAAATACCATTACCTTATGCACATTAAGTCAAATGATGTTGCCCCTTATATTGCTAATTTAATTACTGCACCTTTTATTATTTTTCATAAATATATGATTTAAGATGTGTGAATCATAGGTTAGTAAACTACTTCATTTGATTTTCTCACGTGAAATTATTAAAATTAGAAATAGCCAATCCTATGTAATGGATTGACTTATAAATTGATGTTCTGTACAATTATTGAATTATTAGAATTGGAAATAGTCAATTCCATGTAATGGATTCACTTATATATTGATATTGTTTGTGTTTACTTTGAGCAAATACAAAGGAGATCATGCCAAAAAATTTTAGAATTAGAATGAAATTCTTAAATTATAAGTGTTATGCTTTTCCATTAATTGCATGTAAGGTTAAATTAGAACCTTTTAATTTCCTTTATAACCTATCAAGTTTAACATAGCAATCTTCTAAGTTAAGATCACTTAAAAGAACTTATGTTTTAACTAGTGTTTAAACAATTACTTAGATGACTAGTGTATGACTTCATAATCTTTAATCTCTTACATTAGTTCTCAATCAATTAAATTGAGAGTGATAGCTTCCTTTCATGCTTTAGATAAGCTTTTAGATTTCTAATTCCATATAATCTTAAAATGAATTATTTCATGTAGGGTATAATCTATCTCTTTACTTAAATTTAAATATTCAACATCAATTAATCTTAGATAACTTCATGATTGAATTGAGTTGATACTTTTTAGTTTATAAGTTAGATAGGTGAAGCTAATAGGATTCCTTTAGCTTATACTTTCATTAACTTAGTAATCTATAAACACTATTCTTCCTTACTATTTTCCTTCAACTTTAATCATAAATCTATTTGATTTGATTAGTTTATGATTAGTATAGGATGAACTTCAATTATATGAAAATACTATTTTTCCAAACTTATCTTCCTTCTACTTTTTATCAAAATTGACTTAAAGATCAATATCTATAAGCCAATTTTGAGCTCAATTAGCTCCAATCATTAAGCAAATTATTAAAGTTTAGATAACAAAATGATATCACATAGTTTACAATTATTGAAATTTATTGAATGCTTGCTTAGCTTCGAGCCTTTTCCTTGAACATTCATTCAAGATTATTGTACATAAATAAAAAGTTTCATTAAACTTTATGGGGAATACCTTATGGCAAGTTTGAATAAGAAAGATAGCGCTTATAATAGGACATCATATTTTAGAGACGGTAAATGTGAATATTTGACCTTCCCACCATATCTAGTTAGGCAGATGTGCTTAACTCCTCATCCCATTCTGTTGAATACTCCCACAAAATGAGATAGCTTCTAACTATAACTTTAACTAATAATATAAGAGGTCTTTTACAATCCTATTGATTATAATATCTCTTCATAACTGTTTAGTTATGATTACTTTTCATAGTCCTAGGCTATGTTTATCTTGATCAAGAGTCTAAGATACTTCTTTATTTCCTATGCTTTTTACTCTCTATTTCCAGTATTGTGTATTGCTTACTTCAGTTAAATTTAAATACAGTGTATGTTGCTTAATTTCATTTAATGCTTCACTATATTTCATTACTTACTTAGCATAAATTTCATTGAACATGCATTACTTTCAATTCATTTTACTTTAATGCACATATTAGTTTCTAGCCTTTTAGGATATTTTCCCTTACCAATTTTGGATGCAGGCTAGAACTTTTATATAAGTGAGTATTTTTACTCAACTCAGTTCATACTGTCTTCTTTATAGTTATGCTTAATTCCTTTTTCCATACTTGACAGCTTTTATAGCTTCGCTGCTTAGTTTAAATTATAAATTATGTTTGTGATATCTTATTAATTTAAAAATATAGCCAATCTTAAAATGTGCTTAGATTGTTTAGTCTAACTACACTTTTTCTTTTTTTGGCTTTGCCCTATCATATTTAAATACCAAAATATGATAGACCAAGAGCCATTTGATTCAGGTAATGCAAGTCCAAGTGCTTGAAAGGCTTATAAAGAATTTTGCTTCCGCTTAAATTTAAATTGTTTACTTGTATTTTATTATAAGTGAGGGAGTGATCTACTTACTTTTTACTCTTATTTTTAAAATGTTTGTAATAATTAAATTATAAATTCTTGATTTACCAATTCTTAATTAATCTGTGTTGTGTTTACTATTTTGTAACTACTTGGGATGAATGAATGGATTATTCTAATTACTTGTATTGAAAAATACTTGCAATGTTGTATTTACATGTATCTCCTTATCATGTATCTTCTATTGCATTCAATTGTATAACTTTATTTTAACTTAACAACTACTCACAAAGTGACTTGGCCACTTAGCATCTATACTTGATTTATTTCCTTTTAATCGAGTATTGGGTGCTAAGGTAACATCCCAATGTTTGGATTAATCTCTTATCCAATTATTGTGATCATTACATGTTCAAACTCAAGAAGAGCATCTACAGCTTGAAACAAGCACCAAGGCAATTGTACAAGTGATTCTACAGGTTCATGTTTGAGTCTGGGTACCAGAGGTTTCAAGCTAATCACTGTTGCTACATAAAATAGTGTAAGTTCTCCTATATCATTATATTGTTATATGTGTATGATATGTTAATTACAGGATTAGATATGGAGAAGATAAAAATACTGAAAGTGCAAACGTCAAGGGAGTTTGACATGAAGGACTTGGGGCCAGCCAAGCAAATTGTTAGGATAAAAATCAATATGGAGAGAAGTGTGGGAATTCTAAAGCTGTCTCAAAAAGACTATGTTGAAAAGGTGCTGAAAAAATAAAACATGAGCGAGGCAAATCTAGTGAGCACTCTCCTAGTAAGTCACTTCAGCTTATCAAAGGAACAGATGTCAGAGTCTAAAAAGGAGAAGAAATATATGCTGAAAGTTCCTTATATTTAAGTGGTTGGGAGATTGATGTACACGATGATCTGTATGAGACCACATGTTTCCCATGCAGTGGGAGTGGTTATCAGATTCATGGAAAACCTATGGAAGCACTATTAAGACGCAATCAAGATGATATTAAGGTATCTAAAAGGTATAGCAAGCAAAGCACTATGCTTTGGTAGATCTGGCATTTCTGTATAGGACTATGTAGACTCAAGTCTTGCAAATGTTGTTGACAGCCAGAGGAGCACTACTGGATATGTGTATACTTTGGGAAGTGTAGCGGTGAGATGAATCTCCAGGCTATAAAGTATTGTTGCTCTATCTACCACAGAGGTGGAATACATCGCCATTATTGAACCTAGTAAAGAGATGATTTGGCTAAGAAGTATTATGATATAATCGGTCAAGGAGCAGGAGCGTGTGAAGCTCTATAATAATAGTATGAGCGCTATTTACTAGCCAAGAATGCAGCATTTCATGCTAGGACAAAGTACATACAAATCCGGTATCATTTCATCAGATACTGCTAGTAGAAGGATAGCTGGAATTGGAGAATATTCATACTTCTAAGAATCCCGCTAATATCCTTACAAAATTGATAACCGTGGAGAAGTTGAAGCTATGTGCTGCTTCAGTTGGCCTTAACGTGATAAGAGAGCAAGGGTGAGTTACACTACATTCTTGACAGGGATTGAAAAATATAATGAAGAATCAAGGAGAAAAGAGGGTTGCTTCCAAAAGATCTCTAAGTGGGAGATAGTTATGTTATGAAGAACATTCAAATCATCAGGGAGATGCTAAAGGAGCTTCGATGAACTTCTGAGGTCAACAAGGAATTCAAGTTAATTGTAAATCATGTGATATATATTGTTGTCTAATTTAGTTATATAACTTAATGATTGGAGCTAATCAAGCTCACAATTAACTTTGACATTAGCAATCTCTAAGTCAATTGAAAGATAATACTATAAGTAGTTGATGTTTTGAAAATAGTATTTATTTAGGATTTACTTATGCAACAAAAATCATTTATAAGTATATAAATGCAAGATGATTTCAATCCTATCTTATTCTTGAACATATCATTCCTCATTAGTTACTCAGCTTAGACTTAGGCTAAGGTTCTTTAACTAGAAAGTAGATTGTAGGTTTCCTGACTTTAGAGCTTACTATGGCTAATATGGATTTGAAGTGATACTAGTTTATAGGTTCACTAAATTGGCTAACTACTTTCTAATGAAATGTTGAATGTATGGTTTAAAGGAAGGGTTACAATCTAGTAGCTTCTAGGTTTACTTAAGGGCATTAGGGACTCGAACGATTACTAAGAGGCTAGACCACTTTAGAAAGCTAATTAAAATTAGGTCGGAAGCCAAAAAGGGCTAAGGAGTGGTCTACACTTGAAGAAGATAGTTTATTAATCCTAGCTCAAACTAATATTTAAATGCTCTAAGAATGTGTCATACAAGCATAAAGAGTCATTTAGCCAAAATTTCATTCTATGGTTTTAAGGTCTCTACACAAGATTTGGTGTTCCAACCACTCCTAAGGTTTCAATATACACCATATTTTCTATGTTGAAGGCTTGATTTTAAGTTTACTAAACTACTCCTCAAGTATCCACCAATAATTTTCATGGCTAGAGCTCATTTCCTAGAATGTCCTAAAGATCCAAGCCAAAATTTATGTTTGCTATCCTAGGGTTAATGACCTAAATTATGCAAATTATAATTCATGAAAAATATATTTAATGAAAATTAGAATTACAAAAATTCAAATTCTTCAAATGATGTTCAATTGAAATAAAAATAGCATTTATGGAATCCTTATAGCATAAGGATTGAAATGACACTAAGTAGGTTCAATTTAGATATCATTTGCCAATTAGGGTTTTTAGGATTCATAATTATAATTAAAACGTGATTAGTAAAAATAGTCATTCAATTCTAAATTAAATTGCTTATTATTGTTCCTCGCATTTTTTTAATCAAAATAATATATAATTTTGCTATATTTGGAGTTATATATTTAAAGTTATTTAAATAATTAAATTACAATTAACTAACCTATAGTAAATTAATTAAACATAAATTAAATTCTACTAGAACTATACATGTGCGTCCACACCTTCTGAATATGCGCGCCTTCTAACTCGGTCTTGCTATCTAGGGTACAGTGCTAGAGTAGACGAATCGGGTCGACTCGCCCGTTACAATGCTTATGACCTAATCCTAATGGCCAAAATTAGAGCATCACACCATCGGTGAACCCAGGTGCCCCGCGGCTCAGCCCGCACGTTGGCGTGAAGCCCACGTCACATCCGACGCGCTGAACCCATAATCTCCGTTTGCTGGTGACCCTAGTGGCCACCAACTAAATCCCTAGTTTCCTTACCAAGCTAGCTAGGTTTGCACTATGCAACCCTGTAGAACTTAATCTGGGATGGGTTAGATTGAGCTTGATAGAGATCGATTGTCCCGATGGGAATGTTTCAATGCCATTGCAATTGCTAATCGAGATGTAAGGGAAAGGAATCAAAAAAAGATGAAGGAGGTCAGCATACCTTATCTTCTTGCTTACGACTAATTAGGGTTAGGTCATGTTCAAAGCTTTGTCGATCGTAGGTGCACTTCGACACCTTTCTCGAGCTCACAGTAGATGGAAAATGGAATAAGGAGTAATGGCAGGGTATTGAGGGGAGTTTGAGCTCAGCCGAGAGGTGGAAAGGTCAGTTGTATCTGGTCTGCGCCCTCTGTGCATGCACAATGTTGCGTGCGCATTGGGTGTACAGGGAATGCATCTCATCCATCTGACCATATGCGCGATCTTACAACTAGATCAAATCAGTGCAAGTCTGTCGTTTGATCCTCCCAAAAATGGAAAGCTACGGCTTAGATGCATGAAAAAGGTTGCTCTATGCATTGGACTCGCGCACGGGATCCACGTGGTTTGGCTGTTAGCTGTTAGAATTGTTAAATAATAATAATAAGTTAAATTATATTAATTAAATAATAATTATTTCCTTTTGATTAGGTCAAAATTAAATAACCAAATGAGCTCTGAAAAATTCAAAAAATTCACCTTTAGCTAAATTAAGGGTGAGGTACTAAAAAATGAAGTCAAGTTTTGTATCAGAGATCAATTTAATTATTTTAATTTCTTAAGCATTAAAATGCATAAGAATATTTAGGAAAATTCAACAACTTCTAAGAAATTCTAGAATTTCACTCCAAACTAATTTGGTGGTGAAGAGTTCAATGCTGAACTCCGATTTTAATTTAGAGGTTAAATTAAATAAGGTAATTTTCAAGTTATTAAGAATATTCAAAATATTTGTCAAAAATGAACCATCTCCAAATAAGTGCACTGGTAGTGAAATTAAGTTAATTGGACTACCCAATAATGGGTAATAACGCTATGGCTATTACAAACTCCCCCTCTTAAAAGAGGTGTCATCCTCAATGTCCTAACAAATTTATTACAAAAATAAACATAATTGGAATTAAATGATTGCAAAATACTTATTTAAAGGAAGAATTCTGGAAAACTCTTTTGCATATCCTCTTCCTTTTCACATGTGGCTTCTTTAATTTAGTGATTCTGCCAGTGGATTTTCATCATGGGGATACTGTGGCTCTTTAATTGCCTAAGATCTCATTCAAAAATTGCGATAATTTTGACGATGAAGGTTAAATCAGGTTGTAGGTCGACTACATGAATATGAACTTGCTGATTATGAAACATGAAAAACATTGTATACAACTAAAAAATCTTTGGACAAATCCAACTTGTATGCTGTTGTTCTCACTTTATCAATCACTTTGAAGGGTCCCACATATCTAGGACTCAATTTTCATAACACACAAAACCTTTGAATACCATGCATATGACTAACTTTTAGATAAGCTCTCTTTCCAATCTGGAACTCTAAAGGTCAGGTTGCGAGCATCGTGATATTTCTTCTGTCTAGCCTGCGCTGCTAACAAATTATGCTTAATTTGCATAACCTTCCTATTAATCTCCTCGACCAATTTAGAAACATAAAGCTGAGTGTCTCCCACTTTAGTCCAGACTATAGGAGTATTGCATCTCCTTCCGTAAAGCGCTTCATAAGGAGCATTACAAATGCTGGATTGATAACTATTATTGAAGGAGAACTCAACCAATGCAAGGTTATCTTCCCACGATCCACCAAAATCTAACACATAGATACATAGAAGATCTTATAAAATTTAGTTTACACGTTCAATTTGACCATCAGTATGGGGAAGAAATGCACTTCTTGAAGCTAAATTTTTCCACAGGTCTTGTTGAATAGCTAAACAAAATTGAGAAGTAAACCTACAATCAATATTAGAGATGATACAATTTGGTGTCCCGTGCAAATGGAGAATTTCCTTAATATAAGGCTTGGCCAACTTTCTACAAAGTTGGTCTAGCGAATTGGAATGAATGAGATGAGTTGGTGAGTCTATCGACAATCTCCCAAATTGCGTCGGCTCCAAATTTACCCTTTAGCAAATCCATAATAAAATTCATGGAAATATCAGACCATTTCTATCCAAGGATCTATAATGGCTTAAGAAGTCTGTCAGACTTTTGATGTTCAGCCTTTACTAATGAATAGGAAATACACTTAGAGATGAAAAAAAAAATGTCTACTTTAATGATAAGCTACCAAAAAGACTTCTTCAAATATTGATACATCTTAATGCTACCAGGGTGGACTGTGTAACTTGAATTTTGGGCTTTATAATGAATTTATAACTGTAGACTCTTAGGAACCCATAACATTTCTTTCAAAAAGATTACACCGTCAGCATCAAGATGCAACTTACATTTATTTCCTTTCTCTATATCAGAGTTAAGCTCAAAATAATCTTCATCTTCCCTTTGAGCTTTGATAATCCTTAACCTTAAAGAGGATTTTGACTTAAAGGTAAACAAAATTCTACGCAAGTCTGCTATTCTGATTGATCAAGATTCAGCATTTCAAATTCTTCAGTCAAGGTATCGTTGCAATAAAGAGAAGGTAACATCGCTTTACGGCTTAAGTCATCAGCTACTATATTAGCTTTTCTCAGATGATATTGAATTTCTAGATCATAGTCGCAATTAACTCAAGCCATCTATGTTTGTCTACAGTTAAGCTCCTTCTATGTGTAAATGTATTTCAGACTTTGGTGATCTGTAAATATCTCACACATTACACCATACAAGTAGTGCTTTCAGATTTTGAAAGCGAAAATGCTGCTGCAAGCTCAAGATCATGCACATAGTAGTTTTTTTCATTATGTTTTAACTATATGGAGGCAAAAGCTATAACTCTTTCATCTTACATCACGAAACATCCAAGTTCCACCTTAACGGCATCAGTGTAAACTTGAAAATTTTTTATCTCTTGAGGTAGCACTAGGACTAGCGCAGAAATTAGCAAATGATTTTACTTTTAGAAAGCTTATTTACAGTCTGAACTTCTGATGAACGACACTTCTTTTATGGTTAACTGAGTTAACAACACTTCAATTTGAGAAAACCTTAGAACAAACCTTCTATAATAGCCGGTGTGTCCAAAAAAATTACAAATTTTAGTTACAGACTTGGCTTGCACCCAATGTTTCACATCATAAATCTTCTTTTGGTCAACCCTTATGTAGCGCCCCGCCCCGTCGCCGTGCGCAAAAGAATTAAGTACAATCATATCGGCGGCGGAGCGGTGCGCCACTCGGGGAGGAATACCTCGTCTCCCCGAAATGGCTGAAAACTAAGCCCATCTGAAGGGCTGCTAACTCAACCTCAAGAAGGGTTGAGAGCTAATACTTAAGATACGAGTAGTATCCTTATCCTAAGTATTAGATAAATACATACATTGGATTTAAAATACAGTAGGAATTTAATATATGTATACCAGCATTTCCAGTATACTGATCACATCACAATACTAAGTATAAGTAGTATATAACAGAGTGCAAAAGCTTAAAGCAAACATCCAAAAACATTCATCATAGAAGCTGTATAAAACATTCGCCTCAGAAAAAAAAAGAAAATACATCCAAAATTATTACAAACAGTTTACTGAAATACTGAAGTAAGACTAGGTACTGAACTGAAAATACTAAGCAGAAAGTAAAACTGAAGGAGAGTCCACTGGTGCTCCACGGGCTCCTCCAGAATATCCTGGGTGTCCTCTAACCTGTCTCAATATACTGCTCAGGATCTAGCAAATTGCTGGATCCCAAAAGTACCTCGTGTTAGACAATAAGTCTAATACATCAAAACTAATCTAACAGTTTTAGTTATTCATTTAACATTTACATAATACGAGTAAATCTGTAGAAAATTGTAAAAATAGCTGAAAATATAAAACTGTATAAAATTGTATAAAACTGTATAAAACTATAGCAAGGTAAAATAAAACTGAACTGTAACTGAATACTGTAAGTGAATCAAAATAGTACTGCATCTAAAATTGGGTAATCATGTGTAAACTATGTTGTATGTCACTAAAACTATACATCTTAATATGCCACAATACTGTATGCTACTGATATGCCACCAAAATATCACTGAACTTTTATGAGTAGTACGGTCCAATGTATACATACATCCAGTTGGGAATACTGTCTACTGATGATGCTGATGCATCCTAAAATTCCCCATACAATGTATGCAACATTCCGTAACTCATAAATCATCACTGATACTTATACATAATTCTGATTCTCACACATCATTCTGATACTCACACATCATGCTTATGCTCATGCTCATGCTTCTAAACTACATGAGATAAATCCAAAAAATGCTTTAAAATATGATAATGCATCCAAAGTCTCCATTGTGCAGAATCCTGCTAAAAGGATTCTGACTCCTAAATTTTAATCTCGATAATTGGTTAAAGTTGAGAGTTTACTTAAAATCATTAGCTGGGGAGATTGTATACACATATTTAGCATATTTGCAAGGAAGGTAGATTTAACCCTTAGCTTGTTTAAACTGCACTTATCGAAGCGCACTACGATAGGAGGCAGAACCCAATCACAGTTTACATCTCAAGCTAAGCCGTTAAATGCCCTAATTACAAGTATACTTAGTGATCTACACAAAGTGACTTAAGATACTTAGTTTGCTTAAACTGCACCTATCGAAGCGCACTATGATAAGAGGCAAAACCCAGTCGTAGTTTACACCTCAAACTAAGGATCCTGTTCACTAATTATAACACTCTTAATCTTGGAAGATTTACTTTAATGGGACTATATTCGGCTAATCTCGTAAGATAGCACCTGGTCATAAGTCCACATTGGAGTGAATCAACCAATCTTGAATATTACTGAATTAATCCAGTAATATAGGTATACCCTACTATACCCAACCAACAATCTGAGTTCAGCAGATTCTATTTAATCGATAATGATTTATCAAATCAATTAATTCTTACTCTAAATAGGTGTATCCTATACAAGGCTCCAAGGATGTGATCAAAATATCACTCAACATAGGTTGCTACCACAAGGAATGAGCCACAATCTAAGTACTTTAGGTGATTCCTACCACAAAGTATTAAGTTCAACTTCTAAAGTTATGAAGGATCAACTAGGTTTCTACCTCAATAAGTTACAAAAGTCCTTCCTACCTCAATGTATCATTAGTTAAGATCTTTAACCATTTTAATAACAATCCTATAGCAAGACCCTTAAGATCTCACTTTTCTACTTCTTAAGGTTTACTTGTTATACTTAAGTTAAGTGATCAGATCAGATGATTAAAATTCATTTGATCCTTGCCTATTATACAATCATGGGGTAAAATTAAAGATCTTATTAGAGTTAGATCATTACATAAATCATTATAATTTTATTTCCATCTTATGCTAATTGTCTTATATAAGAGAAAATCAAAGGTCTAAAGTTTGGATTCAGATGGTTCAATCACACATATTCAATGTTATCCTTAGTACTTCTAATTTAATGATTTAAGATCAATATCGAATCATATGCATTATTGGAATAATATCAATTAAATTATCTTACAATCAAGTTAATTAATTAAGTGATTAAGATTTATATCTTATTCAAGACAAGCTAGGGATTAACCCCTGACTTCTTATCATTAAGACTAAATGTTAATTTACAAGTCAATGACAAATCAATATATTATTAGTGTATTATTGATGTCAAACTTAGGTTTGGAGTAAGTATCATCTACTTAATCAAGCTATCAATATTTTTAAGTTCAAGTAAGCACATTTAAGTGTCCAACTAAATGTTAAGGTATTCTAACATACATATCCTAAAGTTATAAAAGCATAAAAATGAAAAGATAACATAAAGAGGTAATAAATGCTAATTAAATTCTAGAATCAAACTAAAGGGATTAGCATTTAATCACAAATCTAAAAGACTTAAGTTTTATGCCATTTTGGTTATTATGATACACCTATTTAATTCAAGCACTTAAGACTCTATTGTTTGGCAATAGATACAATACATTCAAGCTATATGATAGGTGTTGAGCATTTTATAATAACAACAAAGTTTTAAATTTGATTTTAACATAGAATTTTATGCAATATTCAAATTTAGTATAACTTAGCCCCACTAGGGTCATAGGGGTCTTAAAATATCAAAACAGTGAAGTTTTGGCCATTTCAGCCAAAACTGGGCAGTTTTACAAAAATCTGGGCAGTTTTTGAAAAATTATAGAAATTTTACAAATCTAGGCGCTGGAGCGCACTGTAGCGCTTTTCGCGCAGCAGCGCACTGTAGCGCTTTATGCGCAGTAGCACATGGTAGCACCATTGTGCTGCAGCTCACTGCAGGCGCTGCAATCTACTGTGACCTGCTGCAGTGCGCTATGGCGCGCTGGAGCGATTCATTTTGCAAAAACCACTATTCAATTACTTTCATTAAATAATTTTATAATTTTTGTGAAATTACCACTGCAGACCACTGCAATCTGCTACAGCGTGCTGTAGCAGTTCAATTTGCAAAATCAGTGTTCAATTAGTTTTATTGGCCGTTTCCTAAGTTCCGTGAAATGCCGCTGCAGCGCGCGATCGCGCGCTGTAGTGGTCCATTTCACAAATTACTATTCAATTAGTTCAATGTGCATTTTTGTATGTTTTTCCAAAGTTTTCCTATCTGCTGCAGCCCGTGGCAACCCACTGCAGCGCGCGACAAGCGCGCTGCAGCGGCAGACGGTGATTTCGCCAGTTGCGAAACCCGTGAGGGCCATTTTTCGAGCTTAATTACTATCAATCCAAAGAGTTACATAAGTGGTGCCATATATCAATGGAAAGGTATTTCCGATACCTTTTCATAGACACCAAAAGCAGCATGAACGGAGCATCTTAGCTATACTAAAAATGACGATGAATACACGGGTATGCAGAATAGATGAAAAACAGAGCATATTTTTGTGAGTTCTTAAGAGCCTTAATAGCTTTCATACATGCATATGGACTTCTAAGGATGCATTCTAACATCATAACAACATGTAGAAGGCAAAAAGGAGGGAAGCAAATGGGTACCTTAATTCCTTGGAAAGAGGGGAAGAAGGAAGCTTTGCTTTCTTCTCCTTCTTCTTCTTCTTCTTCTTCTTCTTAGGGTCTAGCAATGGAGGAAGAGGAAAGAGTGGAGAAAGTTTCAGCAAGCTCAAGAGGAGGCTGAGCTCTCCCTTTTAAAGGAGAAAGGAAAGGGTAGGGCTTCATCATTAGCTAGGGAGGCTAGGAGTAGGGGCCATCATGGATGGGCATTAATGGGGCATGGCTTAAGAGAGAAGGAGGGGATGGCCAGCTGAATCTGAATTGCATGGGGATGGCCAGCCGAAATATAATTTTTGAAATAAATGGGGAAATTGCAAGTTATGGCCTCAATGTTTGCCTATTTACTTATTTATTTTCCCTAATTATTTAAATATTCCAATTTTTGGAATGTGCTCCAAAAAATCTCAAAAATTCACCCCTAGCTAATTTGGGGGTGAGGAATTCAATGGCGAAGTCAAAATTTGATTCCAATGATTTTTTAATTATCTTATTTTTCGACGCATTTAATTACATTAAAGTATTCGTGAAAATTTGACTGACTTCCAAATGCGTCCAAAACATCACCCATAGCTAATTTGGGGGTGACGATCGCAATGGTGAAGTCGGATTTCAATTTCGAGGTCAAAATAAATACCTCAATTTTCTAATTAATTAAATATTAAAATAATCCAAAATATTGGATTTAGCTCTGAATTGCCCCAAACCTTTAGGGTTTGGTTCTAATGACTAGATGAACTTAATGGAATAGTGATTATGATACAAATATGATAAAATCAAGCTGGATAACA
Source organism: Gastrodia elata (assembly GCA_016760335.1). NCBI lineage: Eukaryota > Viridiplantae > Streptophyta > Magnoliopsida > Asparagales > Orchidaceae > Gastrodia > Gastrodia elata. The sequence goes on along the minus strand of CM028671.1, from coordinate 41,236,861 downwards.
ACCTTGGGTTGTTACACCTTATCCCTTCAGCGTCAATCACATGACTCAGAAATTCCACGGAATCGAGCTAAAATTGGCACTTTGAAAATTTATCAAAGAGCTTATTACTTCTGAGTAGCTCTATAATGGCATGAAGATGCTTCTCATGATTGGCTTCTGACTTAAAGTAGATCAAAATATCATCAATGAATACTTTGACAAAATCATCAAGGTAAGGCTTAAGAATGTGTTGCATCAGATCCATGAATATGGATGGAGCGTTATGTAAGAACACTAATTGGGCTACCCAATAATGTGTAACAACACTAGGGTTATTACAGACTCCCCCATTTTAAAGAGGTGTCATCCTCGACACTCTAACGAATTCAACATGAAAAATGCATGAAAACAAAAATAAAAGAATGTAAAATACCTGATTAAGAAAAGAACTCTAGAAACTTTTTTCGCATGTCCTCTTCTAATTACAATGTGGCTTCTTCAAATGAGTGATTCTGCCAGTGGACTTTAAGCATATGAATACTGCGATTCCTCAATTGCTCGAGGTCTCATCCTAGAGTTGCAATAGATTTAACAGTAAAAGTTAGGTCAGGCTACAGTTCAACTGCATGAATCTGAACTTGTTAACTTGGGTCAAGCAAGCACCTTCTCAATGATGATACGTGAAACATATTCTGCACAGCTAAAAAATTTTCAGACAATTCCAACCTATATGCAGATGTTCCATCTTTAACTCAGCTTTCCTGACTTGCCAAATCTTATAATACCATGCATTTGACTAACCTTCGGATAAGCACGCAGTCCAATCTAAAATTATAACGGAAGGTGGTGAGCATCGTGATATTTCTTCTATGTATCCGAGCTATCAACATATTTCTCTTGATGAGCAGAACATTTCCGTTAGTCTCCTCGATCAATTTGGAACCATGGAGCTGAGTATCTTCCTCTTTACTTCAAGCAATAATAGTACATCTTCTACCTTAAAGGGCTTCATATTGCCTACTTGCTCTTTTTACTTATAACTTATTTGCCTCAAAAAGATTCTTGGCCATATAGCACTTGATAATGGGTTAATTTCCTTCTAATACAATATTAGTTGCTATCATAATGCTTTAGTATTTGATTGGGTTCCTGATTCAATATTAGGGTCATTATAGTTAGTTAGTCCAAAAGACATGACTAAGAACTCATAATGGCCATACCACATTTGTAATGCAGTCTTGGGAATGTTCTTAACCTTATTTCTAATGTAATAATATCCTGACCTCAAGTCTATCTAGGAAAAGACTATTACTACTGTCAGTTGGTCAAATAGGTCATTGATTCTTAGCAAGGGATACTTATTTTTTTGGTCACTTTATTCAGCTCGTGGTAGTCTATACACATCTGCATTGAGTTATCCTTCTTTCTTACAAATAAAGCAGGGGCTCCCCAAGGCAAAATACTCAAACAAATAAAGCCTTTCACTAATAGTTCTTGCAGTTGCTCTCACAACTCCTGCAGCTCCTTGGGAGCCATCCGATAAGGGGCATTAGATTTTGGTTGTGTTCATAGAATCAATTCAATGGAATATTCTACCTCTCTCAAAGGAGGTAGTCCTGGCAAATCTGCTGGGAACACATCCAGGAACTCTCTTATGAAATTGGTGTCTTCCATGGATCTATCTTCCCTGGCTTCACCAATCATTGTGTCTAGGTTCGCATCTCAACCTTTGCCAATGAGATGCTCAACTTCAACTACATTAATCATAGATGCAGTTACACTAAGCCTACCTATGAACACTTCAAATTTCTTTCTTACCCTTAGCATAACCCTTATTTTTTGTTAGTCTATAACGGTGTTGAATTTACTCAACCAGTTCATGCCTAAAATTATGTCGAAGTTGGTGATCGGCATAATAATTAGCTTGGCTTGAAAATGTTGGTTGTTAATAAGGATATTTAGGATGCAAAACTTATTGGCACATATTTCAGCACCTGATGGCATTTGAACATGTATGGCATTGCCTAAGCAGAAATATTGAAGTTTGAGGGAGATTGCACAATTCTCAGATATAAATGAGTGACTAGCACCCATATTAAAGAGTGTGTCATAAGGTTGATTATTTATAAGCAGTGATCCTACGATGGAAACAAAACTTTATTCAAATGATTAATGTAGGAAAAGTTAAAGCTAGAAAGTAAGTATGCAAGAAGGAAGATCATAATATGAAAATAAACTTAAAACATACTGGTAACCACTTCGTTGTTTACTTGAGCAACAATGGGCACTAAGGTTATGGCAGCCAAGAAATCAAGTTTTAGAATTTCCAAGAAATAATTCATAATCAAGACATTAGTAATGAAATAAAAAATGATAGTAAGTCCATAATTATCCACATAGAGCCATAAACTATACATTACATGAATTATTTAATATCAAAAGTTAAGGAAAAATGTTCATTTCCAGCTCACTTATTAAAACTTAAGCCTTTTCTTTACTCAAGTTGATCTTCTTATGTTCAATTAGCAAAACCTAAAAATTTATCAATAATTACCAGTCAAGTAGGAGTATGTAGACTATTCTTATAAAATTTACTTTCTAGCATCCTATAATAGGTATAAATCAATATAAAAAATTATAACTTTGTACCAAAAGTAAGGAAATATAAACATTTTCCAAATGTAGCTAATTTTTTCATACATGCTAGACTTAAATTCAATCTATATAAGCATGAAATAAATCTCATTAAAAGCATTATAAGATGTAAAGTAAAGTCTGAAGGCCCCTAAGCCCAAATGGGCAAACCCATATGCATAGCTCTTAGAAAGCTTCAAGACTACCTGTTACCTTATTAGCCATTTTGCAAATTTTGGTGTCCTTCCTCTAGAATATCCCACACCTCCTAAAAGGGCTAATTGCCTCCATATAACTCGCAGTGGCTATTGGTTGGCCCAATCTGTAAGATTCTCAATGTTGTTTTTCTTCCTTCAAAGACAAACACCACATATAGTAATACATTTCATCTTTTTGTAACATGTTTTGTGATAATATTTTTGCAATTCATTTAGCAATAAGCGTAACAAAAGAATGATTCAAATAAAAATAAGCTCAAAATAAATATAATGAAGTAAAACATACAAATAGATCTATGTACCTGGTTGACTTGATATAATACAAATTTCACTTGATTGGATTTGTTAAACATCAATTTAAACTTTACTATCTTAGGTCTTAAGAGGTGACTAATACATTGATTGAATATGCATGATTTCTATTAGTTTATAAGAAAATGTTGCAAATGCTAGTTTGTCATACAAAGTTCATATTCAAAAGATCCAAATATCAAAAATAGTGAATTTATAATTATACTGCATGCTTTACCGAAGTGGGCAGATTGCAAAGTTTGTGAGGATTTGGAAAATTGGGTACTGCAATGCGATATAATGCATTCTAGTGTCTTGAACCCAAGGCTCAAGCATTGCAAAGCACTACAGCGCCCCCGGCCCAAGACTCGGGCACAACAGCATGCTAAGGTGCCCCCAACCCAAGAATTGAGCACTACGGCGCTCCTGACTCGAGAAACAGGCACTGCGGAGCGGCATGGCGCTACGCGGATCAACATGTTCGAATGTAAATCATAGGTCTTTCCTTGGGCATCCAATTTATGGCACCTCATAAATTGTGCCATATACCGATCAAAATGTCTTTCCGATACCTTTTAATTGGTACATAAATTGACTTATTTGAACCACTCTAATGATGCTAAAATTGATGCCTTAGCTTCGGGTATTGGATTAGAAAAAGATAAACTACGATTTTAAAGAGTAATACCTTTCCTCTTCATCAAAAATTCAATTCGGATTAAGCTCATTTGAGCTCTATTGAGTACTTTAGGGATTCATAGTGAAGAGTAATAAGCTTGAGAACTTGAACTGAAATGATTGCATGATTAAATCTATGGGAAAGGAAGTACCTTAGTTTAGCTAATGCAGATTTTTTCTTTGCTTGAGATGAAGCTTTAGCAAACCTTTCTTTCTTCTTCTCTCAAAATTATTAAGTGTAAGCTAAAAGATCAGGATGGTTTTGATAAGGAAGGGTGATACCGGCTGGATTAGAGGAAGAGATGTAGGGAAGTCTTTAGTTGTAGCAAGTGAGGATGATGTACAATTAGGGAAGCTAGGCTTTGATAAGGGGATAGGCTGCAAGTGGGGAAGAGGTTTTATTAAGGAATGAGCTCCAATAAGTTCTTTATATTCTACAAGCGGGGAAGATGGACATGAGTTGAGGAGAGGTGGCAGACCCCACTTGCTAATTTGATTAACAAATTTGATACATTTTATCAATTAAGTATAGACTATTAAACAAGCTCCAAAAAATTCCAAAATTTCATCCCTAGCTAAATTGAGGGGTGAGAATTTAATGGCAAAGTCTAATTTTGACTAGAGGTAGATTTAATTATCTTACTTTTTCTAATTAAATAAATACATTAAAAAAACCTGGGAAAATCTGATAATAAAAAAATTCTCCATAATTGCCAAAAATTCTCTAAGGGTATGTTTAACAATCTAGAAATTTTATTTTATCATTTTATTGTGCAATTTAATTAACTAAAAATAAGGATAAACAAAAATAAAATTTTCAATTAAAACTAGGTATTTTACAAAAGTGTACACTCGAGGAAAAGTGAAAGATGGGGCAATATATTTGCCCTTGATATTACTCTTGACTTGAGCCTGCATTTGGGCAGGTGGAGGTGCTCCTAGTAGGTTTTGAGCATTTCCACTAGCTAAAGGTGGCACGATTGTAAGTGCCAGCAATTGCGCATTAACAGGAACAAGGTTGTGAACTGTGTTAGGATGATTGATCTTTACCTTATCGATAGTCCACATTGCTCTGCAGTCTCAATACATATGGCCAAGTCTGCCACATGTATAACACCTATTACCAAAGTGGTAACATTTCCCATAAGGATGCGGCCTCTAACAACGAACACCTTGTCTATCTTGTTGGTGCTGAGTCATCGGATAGACTTTAGGTCCTTGCTGGCAATTCCTCTTGGATGTCTCAAATTTAGAAGTGATTGATGGGGTCTTTTCTTCATCTCTTTTTGCATCTGCTGATGCTAAATCATTCTTGCCCCCTCCAAATGCTTAGCAAAGTTGTCGTGATGCTGGGACATAAGGTGATCATTTATTGAATCTTTCAATCCCTTCAGGAAACAACTACACCTAGCTGCTTCAGTGCGCACTAGGTCTAGAGCAAAACTTGATAACTTTCTAAACTCTATTTCGTAAGCAAGAATGGTCTTACTTCCTTGTGTCAGCTGAATAAGTTCATCCTAAATGATGGTTTGAGCAGAGGGTTGAACAAACTCTTCCCTAAATTCTTCCTTGAATTCTTCTTAAGGAATGTCTTTTACACTGACTCCAGCGAAGCAAGACTTAAGCTCACCATCCCACCAATACTTTGCCTCTTTGACGAATATGTGGGTGATAAGGTGAATGGCCTCAAACTCAGAGCACTTGATACTGGCTAGGTCTTTTTTGATGACCGTCAGTTAATTGGTAGCTTCAATTGGTGACACCGAACCTTAAAGGTAGAGGGATTCAGTCTTTGGAAAATGTGGAGGAAACCATCCACAACTGGCCCATAATCTAGTTGAGGGCTCACATTATTAACTTTAGGAGTAGGAGGTACTGAAACCCTCTCAATAACTCTAGTTCGTGTTTCCACCATTACCTTCATCATTTGCATTAGAGTTTTAATCTCATCATCGGTAGATGGTGAACTAAGAACAGCTTCCTTAGCAATGGAAGGAACGGTGGTATCTGGTTCAGGATTCATTCTAAAGAAGAGAAAGAGAGACAATTCAGGAACTAGAAAATAGAGATGATTCTCATTAGTACTAAGATTTGGAGTACAAGCCTTGAAGATACTAAAAGAAAATGATAAATGAGAGCTACTAATAGAAAACTAGTATAACTACTTTCAAACAGTGGCATAAAAGAGAATATCAAAATCTTGATAAATAGGAGCACGATAGTAATTTTTGCTCTCATGGACTATCTTAGAGTAGGCATGAATCCACCACTCTTCAGCATAGTTGTCCAAGAGTTGATCCAAGACTCTGAAATGAATTAGATCGGGACAATCAATCACGTGGAATACTTTAGTCACTCTACAATTTCATTCTCTTTCCAACTCCGATAAGCAATTACCTTTGAATACTGGCAACTTGAGGATCTTGTTTAGTACATATCCTTCTTCTTGAGACACTGCAACGTAAAGTCTTTTGTACTTGAGTCAGTTCTGATGATATTCATCCCACTGCTGGAAGAATATCCTAGTGTAATATACTAAATCTGATTTGTAATTCTCCATTTGAGAGTTAGTATTGATTATATTTAGTTAGGTTTATTATTAGTATGATGTGATGTTTACTAGTCTATGGCAAGATTATTAATGTTCTTATTCTACTTTTTGTGCTATTTGATTTGGATAGATGAATGTTCACTTGATTTCTTTTCCTCAATCATGGCTCTGCTGCCAACTATAATGACCCCATTGTTGGATTAAGAACCCAATCCAACTATAGAGCATTACCATAGCACTTAACACTGAAATAGTAGGAATCTAACTCATTATTTAGTACTATATGGCCAACAATCTTTTTGAGACAAAGGAACTGTAGTAAATATGAATAAGTAATATATACATAGGAGCATCCATATATATCATCCAAACCAAGCATGTATATAAAAATAAAAATGCATCCATCATAGAAAAAGAAGATTAAAATATCCAGAGTTAAAATTATTACAAATAGATTTAAATTTTATTAAGAAACGCATTCATCCTTCTCTACATCCTCTTACAATGACTATAGGATGTTCATGCGAATTATGACCAACCTTCCCCAGTCATGTAGCAATTACCTTTTTCTTTTTTGAATCTAACTAAAGCAGTAAAGGTGCAAGTCTCCAAGATAATGATAGTCGGTGCTTGTCCCAACTCCAAGATCCACAAGATGCTCCCGATATACCGTATTTGGTATTTAATACGGTAAGGCACAGCCAACAAAGTAAAAATAAGTTATTATACTTAAAAATTCTAAGTACATTTTAAGGTTACACTAAGTTTATTTAGTTTTAAGCGAATATAACATTAGCCATTTACAATTATTTGAGTAAGCAGAACACTAAGCATCAAAGGAAGTGTATTGAAGAATGCAATAACAATAAAGTAAAGTAAGAAAGTAAAGTACTCACTAGTAGTTTTCTTTAGCTTGTATCAAACGAGATATATATCCTATAAGGGCTAAAACTTCTAAATTGCATATGTAAATATGAAGGGATGCATGAATATGTCCCTTGGAATTATGCTAAGTAACATATAAAAATGAGCAATGTAAGCATAAATGTAAGTGAAAAGCAACATACACTGCAAGTAAAGTAAAGACTGTAATGTAAGAAATAACACAAAGAAGTAGTGTTGTACAGTAAAGTAAAGTGAAGTTCAGTCACAATGACTGAGTAAACACAGTCAAAGACTATGATAAGTAAGCATAGTCAAAATATTTTGACAAGTAGCTCACAATCAAAAAGATTATGATAAAAGTAATGTTAATTTATTTATCTTATGAAAGGTTTTGTTTTGCGGGCAAAGTTATAGAACAAATGAAGAGTTAAGCACATCTTCTTAACCAAGTAAAGTGGGGTTTCCCATAATACACACACTCCCCCTCATGGCTCTAGCGTCAGACTTAGGATAGCGGGCTCATTGTTGCAGCCCGTGCAGGCTCGAGTCAGAAGGCGCGGGCACACATGTACAATGCCAGTAAGATTTAATTTAGGTTTAATTAATTAACTTTAGGTTAGTTAATTGTAATTTAATTATCTAAATAACTTTAAATATACAACTCCAAATATAACAAAATTAGATATCATTTTGGTCAAAAAAACGAGAGGAATAATAATATACAAAGTAATTTAGAACTGGATGGCTATTTTTACTAATCACTTTTTAATTATAATTATGAGTCCTAAATGCCCTAATTTGGCCAATAATGTCCAAATTGGTCTTACTTAGAGTCATTTCAATATTTATGGTATAAGGATTCCATAAATGTTGTTTTTATTTCAATTGAACATCATTTAGAGATTTTGGATTTTTGGCACTTCTAATTTTTATTAAATGTATTTTTCATGAATTATAGCTTGCATAATTTAGGTCATTAACCCTAGGATAGCAAATAAAAATGTTGGTTTGGACATTTAGGACATCCTAGGAAGTGAACTTTATCCATGGAAATTATAGGTGGATAATTAAGGAGTAGTTTAGTGAACTTAAAATCAAGCCTTCAACATATAAAAGGTGTAGGTGTCATTGGAACACCTAATCTTGTGTAGTGACCTTAAAACCTTAGAATGAGAGTTTGACTAAATGATTCCATATGCTTGTATGACACATTCTTAGAACCTTTAAATATTAGCTTGAGCTAGGATTAGTAAATTATCTTCTTCAAGTGTATACCTCTCCTTTGCCTTTCTAGCTTCCAACCTAGTATTAATTAGCTTTCTAAAGTGGTCTAGCCTCTTAGTAAGCCTTAGAGTCCCTAATGCCCTTAAGTAAACCTTGATGCTACTATATTGTAAGCCTTCCTTTAAACCCTACAAATCAACATTTCATTAGCAAGTAGTTTGTCAATTTAGTGAACTAATAAACTAGTATCACTTCAAAGCCTTATTAGCCATAGTAAGCTCTAATGTTAGGAAACCTACAATCTACCTTCTAGTTATAGAACCATAGCCTCAGTCTAAGTCTAACAATTGATGAGGAATGATAGGTTCAGAAATAAGATAGGATTGAAATCAACTTGCATTTATATACTTATAAACTATTTTGGTCACATAAGTAAACCTAACCAAAATACTATTTTCCAAACCTCAACTACTTATAGTATTATCTTTCAATTGACATATTGATTGCTAATGTCTAAGTCAATTTAGATATTGATTAACTCCAATCATTATGTTATATATCTAAATTAGACAACAATAGATATCACATGATTTGCAATTAACTTGAACTCTTTGTATGCTGTTATGCTTTGAGACTACGACCTTGAACAAAGACATTGTGCATAAATAAAACTTTAAAATATTAAACATAGGGGTTTCATATGATGGACTATATGCTAGAGTAGGTTATGAGGTAATAAGGAGACCACACATATCCTAGGATTTAAATATACACCACCTTTCCTATGTTGGAGGTTTGATTTTAAGTTCACTAAACTACTCCTCAAGTATCCACCTATAATTTTCATGGCTAGAGTTCATTTCCTATGATGTCCTAAAGGTTCAAACCAAAATCTATGTTTTCTGCCCTATGGTTAATGATCTAAATTATGCAAGCTACAATTCATAAAAAATACATTTAATGAAATTAAAAGTGCCTAAAATCCAAATTCTCATAAATTATCCGGGTTCAGCGCTAAACCAAATCAACCTCCGTACAGTTAAATTTAGTTGTATACCTTGAATAGCTGCAAGCATAGCCTTTGTACTTAGAAAATCTCATCGCCATATTAAAATACCCTCCCACCATTTAAGGAAGGTTAAAAGCTTCACACCTTCTCAAAAAATCACATAATATGTCTCTATCACCTCTCAAATTTTTACATGAAGAAAGATTAACACCAACATAAATTGGGAATTTTGGGATCTCACATGATTGTCTTGGTCACATTCACTGAAAATTTCAATATCCCTCGCCTTCCAAAACACCCAAATATTACTACCAGGACTAGCTAACATGCGATCAAATTTTATTAATTTCAATGCACCGTTCAGATCAATCATAGGGGTAATCTCAATTTTATTTTTCAAATTAATGTGTTTGAATCCATTCTTAGAGAAAGAGTTAGTAATTCCCCTAATATTCCATACAAGGATGTTAATCATTGAGAATTTTTGCACTCCCTTTAATAACTCTAGAGTATATTTTGGATCGCGTGACTCTTTTTCACTTCGCATCATACCCCTAATCTTAGTACATAGTAATCAAACTGAGAGAGCCCTAAGGCCCATCCCCATTTCCCACCCCCAAATTCAAACACCCAAATGTTCACAAGCATCAATACCTTTTATGAGCAGTAGGCATCAAGAATACACTGTCAACCACTAAATCTAGAATTTCAACTGGCACAAGGACCAAATTGATCAAAAATAGCTATAGCATTAGATGACAAAACATTTCACCTTCCTCCAAATTATCACCTGTGGAGGAGACATCTTCTAGAGAATTAGGTTATCTTACTTACCAATATTATATTGATCATAGCATTAAGAAGTGTTATTAGAGCACAAAACAAATTATTCCAAACCCAAATCTTTATTCATTTCTATAAGAGCCATTTTATAGCTTTTATTTTTTTATTAGGTGTTCCCAACGTAACAACTTCACCATCCTCGCCAAGGAATGGCTTACAATAGTTCACATCTGAAGCAATCAAATGTAGATCCTTGCTATTCTTCTTGGCCTTATTAGAATTGATCATGCTTAAGCAAGTGAAAAGAACATGATCTCTAATAACAACATTAGCTTTTACATCTTTTCCCAAAGAGAAACCCCCATTAGAAATTGGGCTAGTAGCCTTTCCAAGCAAACTTTTTGATGCCTCTAAATTTTATTTTATAGCCTCTGGCACAAGCTTGCCACCCTCAACAGAACCAATAATTGCATGCACATTCAATTCAACTAGTTGAATCATGGTTTTTTGAGAAACAATATCAATATTCACCAATTCACTTGCCTCCATCATCATAACAGAGATCACAATACCCACATCATCATTATTACAATGAAATTTATCATGACCAAGTATAGCACAAAGAGAACAAAAATAAGGCTTTTTATCATACACTATCTTTTGATAATACCCTCGCTCTTTTGTTCCTAGCCAAACCTTATCTAGAAAAAGACTTAGCACACCCATTTCGACAAGCACACGAGAAGCAGAGATATTAATTAAAGTAGTTGTGTTTCTATCAAGTTGCAATGGACACCTAATTGACTTAGCAAAAGCAAAGAGGATATCCTTAGTTATGGAATGTAAATGCAACTCGGTGAAGTTTACCTAGTAGGGACAATGGAACATCAGAGTGATGTCAACATATGATTCCACTTACAAAAACACATCGTATGGCCCTAGATGTTTTATGAAACTTTTGCAAACACTCTTGCATAATCTAAGTCATCGGAGAATTTAAAAATGACTCACATATTATCAAAAAAGAAAAGTGAAAAAGGTTGTTTACCTTTAAATGGGAGATAAATGCCACGATTTGGCCGTAATTAGGTGAAGAAACAAAAAATTTACCAATCAAAGTAAAGTTAACAGAAGCTGACAAGAGAGCAGTCTTAGTCTCACAAAGAAAATTGCAAAACACCCATTTACTAGCTCCACCAATTTAGGGGAGTTAGGAGTATGACCCTCCACAATCTCCCTAATTGTGCAAACAGTCGAATTCCTTCTAGCCATGGTCACTCCATCAACAAAACTAAAAGATAACTCTAACAAAAGTAAACAACAAAAAGAAACCAACCAAAGGACATTGAAAAGCTAAAAATAATACACCAAATCAACAATAAAGCGGAAAGATCTAAAATTCAAAGGAGAAAGAAGTGAAACATAGAGTCGGGATGGGACATGACTTCAAGCTACAGCTCGCTAGCCAAAGGCTACCAAATGGGAAATCCTAATCTCTAAATGTGAGCTTCTCTCTCTAAGAGTAGGGCACCTGGATCATACACACACACACCCACACACACACACACACACACAATTTGATCTATTCTCTTACAGCTTGCTCTCACTTCTTTTCCTAGGTGATTAAGGGTTTCTAATTCATCAACCTAGCCGATGGGCCATCTGGCCCCGTTCATTTTGGTGTAGTGGTCTTCCAAGTCAAATCCTCTTTGGTGAGCTTTGTTGTCTTTCTTTTTATTTCTTATGCTCTCATGTTAGTAGCTATATTTTCATTGGATTGAGCTTGCTCTCTTGTTCTTCAATAGATTCTTAAATTTGTTTGAACTATAATATGTTTTCATTTTTATGGTTATTTTCTTCAAAATTATGGTTGTTGTTTAAGATGGTTATTGAATCAAAAAATTCTACCATATTATTTAGGGAGGTTTTGAAGGGTAATACCCCAATCCCCCCTAAAGAAGTTGAATTTGTCGATGGAATCCCAACTCTTTTCTTTTCTAAGGATAAAATTATGAGGCTTTCTAACAAACCTTAAATTTGTATGTCTATGTAAACACGCAAGTACATGCAATCTTAAGTAATATATGGCAAAGTTCAAATTATCGTCTACAGAGAATGGTGTGTGTTAGCTACTTATTACTCTTTTTCATACTAATGTTTGAATGACTGAAACATATATCTATCAGCCAAGATTACTCTATAGAGAATGGTGTGATTAGTTAGAATTAATTTGGGAGTATTAAACCAGAATATATGGTATATAAAATTTAGTACATGCAATTCCTTAATCCAGTTTGATGTGAGAGATTGTCTTATATATATTTTCTTTTCATGGAGCTATAGTTATGTAGATCAATTAGTGATTTCTCATGCATATGGATCTCTCATCACATTCAAACCTGATATCTTCTTCAACCAATCCCCTATAAGACCTCTTGACTTCATACATCTTTTTGATTCTAATGGTATTATGTGTTTACTGTGATGCCCTACCTAGTTCTATTATGAACTCGTTGTGATTCACAAACATCACATAGGTATTTTTGTTATCATGGAGAGTTGTGCAGTTAGGTCTACTATAGACTCCTCTTATAAATCTCATTTTTATGTCTAAGGAATAGATCTACTTTTTTGTTCAAATTACAAAACTAGATTTATTCACAACTAGCATGCATCAAGTTTCTGAACTGAGGTTCAGAAATGAGCAAATTAAGCTCTGTGAATATTGCTTTACTAAATATTTCCTTTCAAAAATCATAACATTATAATTATATAAACAATATAATTATTTGAGTACAAATTGACTCTCACAGTTCACTAGATGAAAACTTTGTTTGCACTGCACATAAAAATTATAAAACCATAGTTCTGAGCCTAAAGCTTCCCAAAAAGGAGGTTTAGGCTGTTGACAGACCAAAAAAGTATGTCTGCACTTACATGCAAGTGCATGTGGTCTGATATAATATTAGGATGATGAGATCCTGAGATTTATCGTCCTCTAAAAATGGTGTTTGTTTTGTTATTAGAGTTTTCCTGAGTTCACTGATGTTTAAATAATGACTAAGTTGGTTGATTTTTGGTTCTTAATTACTCTAGTTAAGGATTCTTGTTTAGAAAATACTTTTTGATTAAATTAGGGAGAGTTGGGTTTTGGTATATAATTCAATAAAGATTCCACGTTAGTACTCTTTGCTTAAATTTCATGTTAGGTGAATTTGATGGACTCTCACCTTTAATTATTAAGAGACTTAACCTTATGTAGGGAATTCCTAAAATATGCTTAAATCTTATCAAGTGCTTAAAAAGTAATCGTTGTTGCATTCACTCTCAGCACTTAGACTTTCATGAGATTTAAATTTGATGTATTCACTCCTTACATCTAAGTTATGAATTATTAAGTTGATTTGAGAAACTCATGAACTTGACTCCACTAATGGCTCTCATGCATTATTTTTAGGTCTAGCTAAGGAGTTGAGCTGCTAGGCTTCAAGGTTTTATGTCACATCACCACTATAGCACACAGCGCTCTAAGACCTCATGTAAATATAAAATGAACTATAGTGCTCTGTCGATGGTTCTCAGCTCACATGTGTCATCATCTTGATTTAGCAAAGGTCAATGTACTATGAAGCTCAATAGGGCATATCACTGAGCCCTCAGCTCAACATGTGATAACTTTGGGATTTATAGTAAATTAGAATAATAAAAGCAAACACTATTCTATAGGAAATGTATACTTTGATATACTTTTGTTGTGTTCAGGACAAAAGAGGAGATGAATTGAAACTTGAGCTGAATTCTGAAAGAAACCTGCTGCGGTGCACTACAGTGGATCAAGATAGAGAGCTCCATGCAAGCGTGCACTGCAGCAGATCAAGACAAAGACCTTTGCGCTACTGTACGCTGTAGAGCTCTCAAGAGAGAAATCCCCACGCTATCGCGTGCTACAGTGAACCAAGAGAGAGCTCCACGCTATCGCGTTTGCAGCGAAGCAAGACAGAGAGCTCCACGCTATCGCGCATCATAACAGTCTCAAGACAGAGACTTTGGCACTACCGCATGCCATAGCGGAACCTAATAGAGTTTAAGGCATTATCGTGCACCACAACGGAAGCAACTGTGTCCCAGATTTAGCAAATAAAAGTTTGAAAGCATCTCGTTATCGCGCATCGTAGCGGTCTCAAGACAAAGACTCTGGCGCTACAGCACACGACAGTGCTACAGAACTTAAAACACACCCGCTACAGTGCATCATAGCGGTCTCAAGACAGAGGACTCCAGAGCTTTCGCACTCCGTAGCCGTCTTAAGACAGAGACTCTGGTATGCCGTAGCGCCTGTTGCAGTTTTAGCCAAGCAAGAGCATTAAGGGCAGTATAAGGAAGGCCAAAAATCTCAAAACTCCTTACCTTCCCACAGCATCCTTTAAACTAATATGCATTTAATTCTCCTCCTTCTCAAGAGAAGAAAAGAAATTCAATTAGAATTATTCAATTCCTAAGGAGATGAAAGGGTGGCTACACTAATGCTAAGGGCATTATTCAAGATCTATAAAAGCTGAGAAGAAAGACTAAGAATGGATTCCCCATTTTGACATTCAAGGTTTAAAGAATTTAAGATGTGGTAGCTGAAGAAAAGGGAGAAACCCTGCCCAAGGAAGGAATAGGCTCTACCAAAAGGGAAGAGGACTCAAGCTCAAAACACAGAGATGAAAAAGTGATATGTGATTTAAAGAAGATCTGGTGAATGCGACAGTAGTTCCTAGTATTGTGTCTCAATCTCTATCTTAATTTATTTTCTGCAAGAACCATGCAAGGGTTCAAAGTCCTAATTTGCTTTCCTTGTATCTTCTTTGTGATGGCAGCCTAAACCCTCCTTTGGAAGGGTTGGGCATAAGTATGTAATGATTTTAAGGATTTAAAAGTGTTTATACTCAAAATTATCTATAAATAAAATTCATTAATCATTTGTTTGATTATTGATATGAAGAATGCTTGGGTGAATGATGTGTCATGAATGTATTTTATTTATGTTATTGCTTTTAAACTAGAAAAACTGTCAAGCTAGTTTAGCTTTTTAGAACTAAGGATATGCATGTAAAGTATCATCACCGTGAATATCTGTGAAAATATTTGTTGTCCAAGGATGATCAATGCAAGTCTTTAGGGTTTGAAAATATGAACAGAGTGATGGGAAAATTTCACGATCTTGGAGCTCCACTGATCACCTTAGCTTAATCTAGAAACATGTGCACAATTGCCAAGAGCCCGGTGACAAGCTCTTGAGAATTGTTGCATTATTCCTTTAGCTAAGTTGAGAAGTTTATGCATGTTAGCCAAGAGCCACCAAGTGCACTCCATAGCTCATTCTAAGTTTATGCGAGTACGATGAAGTGTTGAGTACTTATGGGTGATGTGACATAACCCACTTAGACGAATGACTCTCCTCCTTAGCTAAACTCAGAATCGATGCATGTGATGCTATTTGGTGGAATCAAGCTTATGTGATTGCACAACTAAGACAATAGATTTGAGAACTTAGATGTAAGTCTCATATTTAACTCATATCAATCATGTTAGGGTCTATGTGTTGAAATTGAACCTCCCTGTGTTCATATCTGAGCATTAGGCATAATTTAGTCTAATTTAGGGGACACCCTAGAGAAGATTATGTTGCTTGATTACAATTAAAATACCTAAGTAATTTGACACTTAAATTGATAAAGAAGAGTACTTACATGAAATCCTTAAATGAATTGCATGTTAAACCCTACTCTCCCTACTTTTTAACTAGTAGTTTCTAATCAATGAAACTCTGATTGTTAAATTGGAACAAACATCACAAATTAAATCATTGTTCAAACATTAGTTAAAATAAATATACTTTTGTAATGAAACACTCTGTTCTTAGTGGATGATAAATCTTGAGACTTCCATTCTTCAGACCACGTGCACTTGCGTGTGAGCGCAGACGCATATAAATAAGTCTGTCAAGTTCTTGCACCATTGCCAGGGAACGGTGATTTGTTTCGTAATAAAGACAAATTGCTAGTAATTGGTGATTTGAAATTTTACTTACTGCACATATTTTTTATGTTTTTGTAATTACACTTGTTATTGCTTTTAGCTAATTTCTTGTTAAACTAGTTTTTCTTTTCTTTATTTTAACTACTATTGATGTGAACCTCCATGATTAGAAACTAGGTTTGCATGAATAGAAGAGACTATTCTAACATACTTTTTGATCTAGAAATTGAAAGAACTTATTTACGAGCTAGGAGAGAATAATTAATTTTAAATCAAGCTCGATTAGATATGGATAATGTAGATGACAATCCGGTGGGGGGAGTAGGAGAGCAAAGGGGAGCGCATTGAGAGTCTATGCTTTACCTACTGTAAGGGGAATCCCTCATGCAATTGTTAGGCCGAACATAGCTACTAATAACTTTTGAGAAAAAGCCATCAACCCTAAATATGGTTCAAAATAGTCAGTTTGGGGGGTTAGCCACTCAGGATCCAAACTCACACATCTCCAACTTTTTGGAGATATGTGATATATTTAAGTATAATAATGTCACTGATGATGCTATTTGACTTAGGCTATTCCTATTCTCTCTAAGAGACAGATCAAAAAGCTGGCTCAGCTCTTTATCTAGTGACTCAATTTGCACCTGGGATGATTTGGTTAGGAAATTCCTAGCCAAATATTTCCCACCTACGAAGATAGCTAGGTTAAGGATTGAAATAACAAACTTCTGCCAATATGAGGGGTAGACACTCTATGATAGCTGGGAACATTTTAAGGAGTGCCTAAGGTATGTTCTCATCATGGGTTCCCATAGTGGATGCAAGTTTAGACATTCTATAATAGACTAAATGCACCTACTCGAATCCTAATTGATGCAACTGCTGGAGGGTCTCTAAGTAGCAAAACCCAGGAGGAGGCCTATGACTTATTTTAAGAAGTAGCAAATAATGCTTAGCAATGACCTACTGAAAAGCTTAACCCTAATAAGAAAGAAGTTAATAATGTTGATAAGGCAAACCAAATCTTAGTCCTCCAGAATGAGATAAACGCTTTGAATCAAAGAATTGGTAACATGAACTTGAATAATGCACAAGAAATTTATTGTGATTTGTGTGGGGGTAAACGTAATAGTGACAACTGTAAATTAAATAACCCTTTCACACCTTCAAACACTGAGCAAGTAAATTACTCAAGGAATAATAATGAAAACCAAAACCATGGGCTAAATATCCCTATTCCAATACTTATAATCCTGGATGGAGAAATCATCCAAATTTCTCTTGGAGCAAGAACAACATAAATGGAAATTTTAACAAAAATAACTACAAAATAGTCAATGGCAAAATTATAACAACAACCAGCAACCCCAAAATGTAGTCCTTGAAGGAGCATTCAACACTTTCAAGGCAAAAACCACTCAATTTATGAGAAGGACCAAAATGACTATAAACTGTCATGACGCCTCAATCCAATGGATTGAGGCATCCCTTAGGAACATTGAAGTTTAACTAAGACAAATTTTCTAACAACTGTCCATTCGCTAGCAGGGGACTTTACCTAGTTTGACTGAAGTGAATCATAGGGTGATAGTTAGCATCATTAATTTCGATAAGATAGAAAATGACTACCTGGAAAATAGCTATGGAAGGGAAATTGAAGCTTTGGGATCTAGGACAATCAATGCTAAGATTTTAGAAGAGAGCTTAATTACAAAAATATGTGAGGACCCTGGTCGGATGAATATTCCCTGCTTTATAGAGGGCGAGGTTCTCTTAGATCCCTTGTGTGATCTAGGAGCCTCAGCCAATGTGATGCATTCTTACATATATAAAAGACTGGAAATTAGGAGAATGGAGAGCACCCTAACCATTTTAGAGTTTGCCAACTTAGATTCATTAACCCCTTTAGGAGTGGTCAAGAATGTTGTCGTAGGTTTGGGAAGCTTTATAATTCTCACTGATTTTATAATATGTGAATGGAATAGATGGAATAAAAATTTCCACTATCACCTTTGGAAGACCTTTTCTTTCTACCACCAAGGCAATCATAGATGTAGCATGAGGGATAATGACAATTAAAATAAATGGAAAAATTGAAGATATAGACCTTAAGCCCATATTTTATAAACAAAGGAATATGGAATTGCATTGGAGAAGAAAACTTAGGATTGAATCACCTCAAGGAGATATTAAACTAGAGAATATTAGGTTAACTAATCAAAATTCTATGAGTAACAAAAGCACCTCATCTGGAGGAAATGCTAAGGAACAGATAAAAAGTAAGAAAAAAACTAAAAGGGGTAAGAGAAAAAAGAAGGGGGTTCCTGGACCCAACTCTGTGGAAAAGAAAGAGAAAAATAGCACTTTGAAATGATGGGTTTGAGCACAAGTTCTATTAGTGCTCACTCATATACTTCTAAAATTTGGAAAGAAAGACCCCTAGATAATTAGCCACCTGAGTGCTTAAACTAGTCGGGCTGACGACATTAAATCAAGCTCTAATGGGAGGCAACCCACATGTATCTTGAGTTTGTAATTTCAGATTGCATGTATAATAATAAAAAAAAAAATTAGGCGCTGCAGCGCACCGCAGCAGAATTCAACGCTATAGCACGCCGCAGCGGAATTTGGCATTGTAGCAGAACTAAATAGAAACCTGGGTGCTATTGCGTGCCACAGCACGTGACGCATAGCTGGAGCCTTTGTTGACTGCTTGGAAATTCCCAAGCAGTCAAAGATGCTACAGCGTGCCTTGGATGTTGTAACCTATTACAAAAAGCTGAAAAGACTCCTTCTTCTCTCATACCAAGACCTGATTTCAATCCACACTTATTGCATGTCTTAAGGACCACTTTGACCAGCAATTAGTATATTTGAATACTATTAAGCTAGAATCCTGGTATTTATAAATAGGGGAGGGGAAGAGTGCTTCACTTTATGTCTTGAAAATTTTCCCTGCTCTTACTTCTCTTGGATCCAAACCCTTTTGATCTATTCCATGGCCTCCCAAAAGAAAAGCATGGCAAGCAAGGGAGCTGCAGCTTCAACATCTAGAGGCTTTTTCAACAATAAAAGGTTCTCCTCAGTTGAGGAAGAATAGTGCTTCATCCAGATCATGTCACTTAGAAAACTCATCCTAGAGAGGGGGTTTAAACTCCCCTATCCTATTTGCCATAGTGACATGTCACCCCAGGGGTGGGAAACCTTGGTCGGCCTGTAGACCGATCCTTACCCATCCCTCGTGCAGGAAGTTTACTCCAATGTAATAAATGCAAATGGGTGTAAGTTTTTTGTATGATGGAAGGCTGTAATTTTTGGGCTCGAGCTGATCGAGCAATTTTATGAAATTGAGAAAATAGAGGAATGTGCCTACCAAGCCCTACTAAACTCTAAAATTGATCCTACAGCTATAGCTGGCACCCTCACCTCTAATGGTGCTGGCTGGAGAGGAAACCTTGCCAACATTCTACGAGCCTTTCTTAGGGACTCATGTAATGCATGGCATGTCCTTATCTCAAGTAGAATAATGCCATCTAGGCATTTAAGTGAGGCAACCCGGTCAAGAGAAATATTAATCTATGTAATTGAACAACCTAAAGATATCCATATCTCCAAGATTATTCTTGAACAACTATGGAATTCCTTGACCGGGTCGTGCACCGCTTTAGCTTTTAGATCATTGAATTTTGGGATTTGCCTTGACCAGGGGGTCAAAATATCATCTAGTAATACAATAATTTCTCCTCTTCCCTATGTTTCTCTTACTCGACACAACTTAAACTCCCATTTTCAAGTGGGTAAGAAAAGTAAGAAAAGAAAAGGGGAGGCATAAGTGACTTCTACTTCTTCAGGCATAATATCAACACTAAAAATATACAAAAATGAATGACTAAGATGAGGGCTTATCAATTGCAATTGGGGAAGTGTCTTAAAGAAGATAGGAGGTATAACCAAACCAACTTGTTTAGGTAGCTCAAATAATAGCATGATTTCCACTCAGCTCTCAGAACGATGTTTTTGAACTGGAGCTTGCATCGTGAACCGGAAGATACTATCCTTCCATAACCCTCAGCTTATGAACCCCCTCTGAACACTGAATGGCCTAGAGAATATGAGGATGAAGAAGATGAAAAAGAAGAAGAGGAGGAAGATGATGAACAGGTTGCCTTTTTCTTTTTTTTTGTTAGTATTTTGTTTTATTTTGTACTTTCAATTTCTCTTGATAAATCTTAGTGAATTTTTATTCTCCCAGTATATTGAAACTTGCACTGAATGAAATTTTATCTCCTAATATTCTTCTAAATTTTTAATGCGCACATTTTATTTGTTATGGAACATGTGAAAAATTTCAGCATTTTGAAGTATTTAACAAAAGGTGAACATTTAACATGAAACGGTTCTGAAACTTTCCATGCTGAGTAAGTTTACTCTCAAATCACTCTAGTTTTTTTTTTCAATTTAAATATGAATGATGCTCGAATCAAAGTGTGGGGGTGAGGAATCAAGGAACTTGATTAGGGGAACAAGAAACAGTTAAATAAAGAAAGTGCTAGGCTTATGTAGAGCTTACTATGCATAATGATTAAATAGATGGGGGTGAAAAAAAATATCTCTCCCTTGAACTGAATGTAAGAAGTAAATCTATGGATGAATAAAAATATCTCTCCCAAATGAACTGAGAAAACTGAGAAAAATATAATGAAGAAAAATATCTCTCCTGAATCTAACATTCATTACTATTTGTAAGAATAAGCACATGGCACAAGCAAATTCTAAAGCACCATTTCTTAACTTTTCTAAATTAAGGAAATTTGGAACAACCCCTGGAATATATGAGTTAAGTATCATCCATTATAAAGAAGGAAAATTGAGTAGAGAAAAGAGAGGAAACAACTGGTATGGAACTTTTGGAATATATGTTTCCCTAATCAGTTTCTTAAATCAAATTATAAATGATGAAACATTTCACACTCCTCCTTTTGAATTGTGCAAGTTAAGAAAATCAGAAAAAAATTATTTTATGCTTACACGAGGACGAGCAAAAAATTAAGTGTGGGGGTATGATAACTCTGGGATTTATAGTAAATTAGGTTAATAAAAACAAACACTTTTCCATAAGAAATGTATACTTTGATATTCTTTTGCTGTGTTCAGGACAAAAGAGGATCTAAATTGATACTTGGGGTGAATTTTGGAATTATAGAAGAAAACTACTGCGGTGCGCCCAGGCACGCCACAGCGCACTGCAGCGGATCAAGACAAAGAGCTACACGCTACCGTGCGCTACAGCGGATCAAGATAGAAAGATCTATGCTATTGTGCCCAATAGCGCTCCCAAGGCAGATAGCCCCGCGCTACCATGCGCTGTAGTGGATCAAGATAGAGAGCTCCACGCTATCATGCACAGCAACAGACCAATACTAAGAGCTCCGCATATCACGCACCATAACGGTCTCAAGATAGAGACTCTGGCACTACCATGCGCCATAGCAAAACCTAACAGAGGCCTGAGCGCTACCGTGTGCCACGGTGGAAGCAATTGTGGCCCATACTTAGCAAATAAAATTTTGAAAGCATCCCGCTGCCACACACCATAGCGGTCTCAAGACAAAGACTCTAGAGCTACCGCACGTTGCAGTACTCAGGACTTAAAACTCACCCACTACAACGAGCCATAACGATCAAAAGACAGAGACTATAGCGCTACCGTGCGCCGTAGCGATCTCAAGACAGAGACTCTGGTGCTACAGCATGCCGTAGCACCTATCGCAATTTCAGCTAGGAAAGTGCATTAAGAACGGTATAAGGAAGGGAAAAGATTTTAAAACTTCTTACCTTCCCATAGTAGCCATTAAAAAAAAATGCATTTAATTTTCCTCCTCCTCAAGAGAACAAGAGAATATTCAATAGAATCATTTAAGTCCTGAGGAGATAAAAGGGTGACTGCACTAATGATGAGGGCATTATTCAGGATCTATAAAAACTGAGAAGAAAGACTAAAAAAGTGTTCCCTATTTTGACAATCAGGGTTTAAGGAATTCAAAGCTGCAATAGTTGAATAAAAGAGAAAAACCTTGTCCAAGGAAGGAATAGGCTCTACTAAAAGGGAAGAGGAATTAAGCTCAGAACACAGAGAAGAGAATGAGGTCTATGATTGAGAAAATATTTGGTGAATGCGATAGCAGTTCCTAGTATTGTATCTCGATCTCTGTCTTATTTTCTTTTTTGCAAGAACCTTTCTCAAGGGTTTAAAGCCCTGATTTTCTTTCCTTATATCTCCTTTGTGATGGCAGCCTAAACCCTCCTTGGGGAGGGTTGGGCATAAGCATGTAATGATTTTAGGGATTTAAAAATATTTGTACTCAAAATTATCAATGAATAATTTTTTTTAATAATTTGTTTGATTATTGATATGAAGAATGCTTGGGTGAATGATGTGTCATGAATGTATTTTATTTATGTTAATGCTTTCAAACTAGGAAAATCATTAAGCTAGTTTAGCTTTTTAGAACTAAGGATAGGCATGTAAAGCGTCTTCACCACGAATATATGTGACAATATTCATTGTGCAAGGATGATCAATGCAAGTCTTTAGGGTTTGAAAAGATGAACAGAGTGAAGGGAAAATTAAACTATCTTGGAGCTCCACTGATCACCCTTAGCTTAATCTAGGAAAATGTGCATAATTTTGTGACAAGCTCTTGAGCATTGTTGAACTGTTCCTTTTTTTAAGCTGAGAAGTTGATATGTGTGAGCCAAGAGCCACGAAGTGCGCTCCATAGCTCATTCAAAGTTTATGTAAGGATGATGATGCATTGAGTGCTTGTGGGTGACATGACATAACCCACTTAGCAAAATGACTGTCCTCCTTAGCTAAACTCAGAATTGATGTATGTGATGCTATTTGGTGGAATCAAGCTTATGTGATTGCACAACTAAGACAATAGATTTGAGAACTTATATGTAAGTATCATATTTAACTCATATCGATCATGTGAGGGTCTATGTGCCGAGATTGAACCTCCATGTGTTCATCTCTGAGCATTAGGCATTATTTAGTCTGATTTAAAGGACACCCTAGAGAGTATTATGTTGCTTGATTATAATTAAAACATATTAGTAATTTGATATTTAAAATTAATAAAGAATAGTACTTACACAAAATTTTTAAATGAATTGCATGTTGAACCCAACTCTCCCTATTTTCTTAATTAATAGTTTCTAATCAACAAAACTCTGATTGTTAAATTGGAACCAACATCACAAATTAAATTATTATTCAAACATCAATTAAAACAAATATACTTTAGTAACAAAATACTCCATTCTCAGTGGACGATACATCTCAGAAATTTTAATCCCTTATTACCTTAAACCACGTGCACTTGCGTGTGAGAGCAGGCGCGTATAAAAAAGTCTGTCAACATATACAATTGACCACACATAAATCAAGTGAGATCAATGGAGTTCATAGATTAATATAAATCTCCAAGGCTCAATAGATCTACTCAAGTTTAAGGTTATGCACCAAGCATTTTTGCACAGCGAATGCTGTCACAAGAATTCACAGCATCCACTCACTATTGTGCATATCCTTAAGTCTAAGAGATCTAGTAAGCACTTGGAGTTTAAGATTAATTGATTATCATACATATTTTACATTTTACTCATATTTTCCAAATCATTCATTCACATGCATTTAAAGAAATAAACTAAATGGTAAAATTTTAAATTGAAGTACACAACACTTGTAAATCCTTACATTATCACATACTTATCACCCTACCCTCTCCAAAGAGGGTTTAGGCTACTATTAATTCAATACAACAAGAAAGCTACAAAGAAGGATCAACCCTTGCAAGGTTTGTCCAGGAAAAGAATTGAGAAAAAGGAAGAGACATAATATTAGAGAACAGCTCCTTGCATTCTCATCACTTTCTCCCGTGCCTGATCTTTCTTCACTTCCTTCCTTTTGTGCTCCTTTTATACTCTAGATGCAATCCTGCTCTCCTTGGGGAAGGGTTCTCCTTGTCTTTGATTTATAATAATCTACTAGAAAAAAGCCTTAGCTGTAGGAATTTTGGAACCCCTCTTTAGTATTGAATCCCTGTTTTTATAATCCCTATAAATCTTCTCAACATTAGTGTATCTACCACTTTCATCTTCCTCAAAATTTAATTGTTTTTAGGAATTATACTTTCATTCCCTTGAAAAGTTAGGAAGTTTAAATGTATTGCCATAAATTCAACTGTGTGAAGGGGGAAATTTAAGTTTCATCCTCTTTCCAATGCTGATTGAATGCCTATTCATGAGCAGATTTATGGCGGGCGCTACGGCGTGTTGTAGCGCCGAGCTTACTGCTCGTTAGGCGCTACGGTGCGCGGTAGCGCCGAGTTTTTGGTGATGAGGGCGCTATGCCGCACGGTAGCACTAGGCATTCAATCTTGAAGGCACTATGGCGCCCGGTAGCACCGAGCTTTCGGTAATGAGGGCGCTATAGCACGCAGTAGTGCCATGCTTTCGATCTTGAAGGAACTATTGCGCACGGTAGCACTGAACTTTCATAGATGAGGGCACTATGGCGCACGGTAGCGTCAAGCTTTCTGTCTCGAATGCGCTTTGGCGCGCCGTAGTGCCGAGCTTTATGTTTGGATCCGCCGCAGCACGTTGGGGCGCATTGTATCGCGCAAAAATCTTTATTTTCATCAATTTCCATTCTTTTTGTAATCTGATCACTTCCAAGTTGCAATAACAATAAAGCACACTAAAATTACGACTAGTTTCAGAAAAAATATGTATTTTAACATGAAAATGACTATAGATATGGGGCTCATCAGCTGTCATTACAAATGAAAAGCACAAAGAAATAAAAATATCACACAAAAGAGACATTCTTTCCTTGCAAAAAATAGACAAGATTTAGAAAAGAAATATAATATAATAGAAACTTGACTCTGTGTTCTTCATATCATTCTTTACCCTTTTTTTTTCTACTCTGAATCTCCTTCCTTAATATCATTAGATTTCTTCCTTCTTTTGTGGCTATTTTTCCTAAGGTAACTCAAAAAATATCTCTTTGGTGGCTAAGATTTTCTCTCTCAAAAATTCTCCAAAAGGTCCCCTTTAACTTTCTGCTGTTTCCCAAAATATTTTCCCCTTCAATCAACATAAGGAGTTGAAGGGGTTAATTAATCAGATTCCATAAACATCCCCCTTTGATCTGCCTAGTGAGTTGAATGGGCTCACTAATTATTCTCCTCTTTCCTTGGAAATTACATGAAATCTATAAAAAATCTCTCCTTAATTACTTTGACTATTATGATTATTTTTTGTTCAGAACAACGGTAGCTGTGGCGTGCCTAGGCGCCTATGATTCTATTTGTATTGAATGCTCTAAATTTTTATTTCGTATGAAGGTGCATTGTGGTGCGTCATAGCACTTGGCTCTTTGGAATGGGCGTTAGGGCACACCGCAGTGCTTGTGTTTTAAAGAAGGGGGGCAATGGTACATGCCATAGCGCCTGGCTCTCTGAAATAGGTGTCATGGTGCACTATAGTGTCTAGCCCTCTGGGATTGGTGCAAAGGCACGTCGTAGTGCCTAGCCCTTTGTTTTTGTGAATTTGAAGATTTGCTCTTTTTGTTGGATTTTCTCTCATTCTACAAAAATATAAAAATATGCAAAAAACTTAAAATAGACACTGATCTTATCTAAGCACCCATAAATTAACATGCAAAATTATTATAAATATGGGGCTTATCACTTTCCATTCCTCATAATCTCATTTTTCTATCTTCGATGCCTAAATATGATGAAATTGGGGGCTTTTATTACTCAACTAAAATTGAAAGGCAAGTTTTTTTTTCAAAATTTTGATAACATCATAGTTTTTTCCAAATTTACAAATGACCTTGATTATGCACGAGTCTTTGCGAAAGGTTCGTACGATATTCATGGTCACTCGGTTTGTTTCTGTAAATTGGACCCGTATCTAGAAGTTTCCATGAAAAACGGCTTAGGCATATGCATATATTAAAGGTCAATAGTACATCAATCAGGATCAAACTCCCCTGTTTCATCAACAGATATATCCAAGAGCCTCTCGGGGTGCATATTTCCCCCAACAAAAGAAAACTCGCCCTATCGAGCCAAAACAGAACAAAAATCCACTTCATAATTAGCATCGCGCAAGTTGTGTACAAAAATAATACGAGAGGAGTCTAAAACAAAAGCAAGCTGGTCGGCGTGTTGTTCCTCACCTCGTGTCTGAAGGTTCTTATCCCAGCACTGTCGCAGACTCCAAACAATGTCGTAGCAGCCACTCTCGATAATAAAACCGTCAATGTCTGGAGCTCAAAGTTGTAGGGCATGGCATAGCAACGTAAGCTCCTATATCATTGCCTGGAGCAGGGATGATTCCTAGATGTGGGCACCGTAAGCTATCACCAATTGTCCACAGTCATCCTAAGCCACTACTCTGTCATAAGTAGCTAGCTCACCGTATCTAAAAGAGGTGCATATGTAGGCCTTCAGCCAACAGGTCGGGGGGGCACCATCTCTAGGAGTTGGAGGGGGCCAAAAGGGCCTGGGAGCCATAAGAAATCATCGTGTTGCAAAAATGAATACCAATCAGCATAGATAGAATCAAGCCCACACAAACCATCGAAGTGGGAATGGCCTCCCATGAGTCTGCTCAGTCCTACCCCCCCAAGCCTAGTAAAGGGAGTAGTAGGCCATAATCTGATCGATAACTCTATGACACCTGAACAAGGTAGTCATCAAGTACAAAGCGATGGGTTTCTTTCAAGAGGACAGAGTGGCTGGAAGCATGCCCCAACTAAAAAAAACCTCTATGATCGCTCACAAGTAGCTACAGTGCATTGCAAAATGCTCCTTGTCCTCCAAAGCCTCGCAGCCCCTGACACATATGGATGACTGAGAAAGTCCTCAACTATGCAGCCAACTCCACATTGGAATAGCATCCCTAAGAAGCCTCCACACAAAACATGCCTCTCTCTCTGTCCCAATGATATGTCTTAGAGGGCAGTAAAAGGCCACTACTGATCACCCATCTCGGTTTGATATAGCTGACTAGCTGCTCCCAGAAAATACACCACCCGCATTGTAATGTGTCATGCTTCAACTGAGTGTGCCTCTACACAAATGGACAACCAAAGCCCAGAATCCTTTAAATAGTGGAGTCTGATCACTGAATAGTGAAACCCTCACCTCTGCTCCAATAACAGAAGTCCATCGCCCTCACCCAAAGAAGGTCTTCCCATTTGACAAAACTAAGTGTGTGACGGGCCACCAGAACTCGCCACCACATCCACATAACTCGGATCTCGAGGCCCCCTTCTACTAACGGTCGACAGACCTCTTGCCATCTCACATAGTGTTAACCACTACCTTCCGCCCCTTCTCAAAAAAACTTGCAGAGGATAACCTCAATGTCAAAATGGTAGGAGTGCAGAATTGGTACCACCATCATCAAATAGCTAGGGACAATGGCAAGAACTAACCTGATCAGACAGAGTCTCGCAGTAAGGGAGAGATAATTGCTACTCCACAAGACCACACTGGTCCTGACCTACTCCACCGTTAACATAAAATAGCTCGCCATGGTGGTATGTCGATCACAGAGACCCCAATATAATGTAGAGATGACTCCCTCCTAAATCCAAAATGGATAGAAATCTTGGGTTGCTGATAAGCTGGAGTCCTCTAGCTAGAGAAAATTTATGACTTATGTGAGTTCACAGACTGTCTGATCCAACTTATGTACTCCACCAAAATATATTGAACCTCTCTCCCTTCTGCATTAAAGGAAGGTGCAAGCTAGATGAGATCATATGCATTCATCATGTGGGAGAAGCTGGGACCACCTTTGTCAAGATTGATCTCAATCAAGCGACTAGTCCGCTCTTGTTGCTGAACCAGCAAACAGAATAGTTCCAAGCACATAATGAACAAGTAAAGAGAGAATGGTAGCCCTGCTTGAAACCTTGCCTCTCGACAATTCTGGGAAGCTGTCAGCCACCCACAAGTACTGAGAAATTGGGAGACAAAAAGCACAAGAGAGCCCAGTCTGACCACCTCTGTAGAAAGCCAAAGCAATCTAGGACCATCCACAGACAATTCCACTCCATATGGTCATAGGTTTGCTCCATATCTATCTTGAGGGCCATGTGCCTAGCCGTCAAGGTGGAGTACGAGAGCAGCATCAGAATCTTCTAAACCATGAGGTAGTCCTCACTAATGTTTCTCCCATGAAAAAAATCATCCTGCTCCCGGGAGATCAGTGTGGGTAGCACCGCCTTAAGGCGCATGACAAAGATCTTGGCCACCACCTTATAGACTGTGTTGAACAAGCTAATAGGACAAATTGTCTTATATTGGAAGCCCCTCCTCTTTAGTAATGAGAACGACTAGAGTGTCATGCCAATGTTGTAGAATATGCCACCATCAAAAAAATGGTGGATGATAGCCAAAGTGTCAGCTTGTGCCACCTTCTAGTAGCTTGTAAAGAAAGAGGGGTGATGCCATCAATCCCAAGGGAATAATGTTGCGAGCCCAATATTGGGTCAAGAACTGTGGGGTCCCATACCCTCTGCGACCATGCTAATACTGATATTAACATAATCACGAGGAGTATAGTGCTCAAACTGTGGCAAATCCTCAACCTAAGTACAGTCAGGTATAACCCAACCTGCCTTAAGCAAAAGACTTTTCACCTGAAATTGAGAACATACATCAACATATCAAAGTAGCAAAAGTAGAAAATAGTATAACATAACATCCGCATCACAGCATAGTATAGAAAGGTAAATGCAACAGTAACTCAGCTCAAAGTGCAGAAAGTAAATACATCCAGATTATAAATTATTATATACTAAATTTTTAAATGAAAGGAAAGAGCTCTCATCCTCACAGTAGAAAATAAAATCTAAATAAGCAGCAACAGGAAGATCCCCTCCTATCCAAGCTCCTCTCCAGCATAACCACCAATGAACAGCTCCAAATCTGACATTTGTCAATATCATAAATGCCAGAGGCCCAGCCAACAAAAGAAAAAGTTATAGTTAGAGAAATTGTCTAAATACATTTTAGGCTGATTAAGTAAATTGTACATTTAAAAATATCACATTATTACTTTAAGCATACAAGTAGTTTAAGGTGTAACAAGCTATAATGAACAGGATAGTTATAAATAATACATTTATAGCTAAACAATAAGGTATGCAAAATACCTACTAAACATGAAGCTGAATAAGGTAAGGCTAAAATATATAAATAACTGCTAGGTATTAAAAGTAAAACTCATCCTAACATGCTTATGATCACATGAATACATGCTGATTTCATAAGAAAAAGTTAAACTGAAATGTATAGAACTGAGTGTACAAAATTAGCATCATAAACATGCTTATGATTAATAAATACTGAACTAGAATAAATATACAAGTATGCAGAACTAATAAATAGAAGCCACTGAAGCATGTGACAAAATAAGCCAAGGTACTGAAATGAAATAAAAGTAAAGCCACTGCAGCATGTGGCAAAATAAGCTAAAGTACTAAAACTGAATTGAAGTAAAAGCATGCCTAAACCTATTACTGCCATAACATAAATAGGCCATACAGGATCTCTAAACAGAAAGTTCAACATGTATCCATTCTAGACATCATCAGAGCTAGGTCCGGGTTGAACTTATAGAATAAGACATATATCCATCCTACCCAAGCACAGAGCTAGGTTCAAGTCTATTCTATAACAAAATTGGAACTAAAGAGACAGACTAAGCTAGGACACACTCCACTGAATTAAATGTTCTAAAAGAATTGATTGAATGTTTATGCTTTTCAATCACTAACTTAGGATACATTATCAATATCCTTAGTTCACTTATTATGTCCAAGGAAAAAGGCTCAATATACAGGGTGTACGGAGCAACAATAGTCAAAGTAAATAAGAGACTCAACTAGACTTATGTGATGTCCATTGTTGTCTTAATTTAACTCATTCTAACTATTCTGAGAAGATACAAGTATAGGATCTTCAATATCTATCTATCAAGTATAATCCTAGATTCACGATCTTAAAGTTGACATTAGAACTTATCAAGTTCTAATACAAGATTAGATGTGACTATAAAGAATTAAAGTAGATAAATCAACTACTAATTAATAAGTTTAATCACTCAACCCAAACCTTGATTATACTAATCAAGATTAAGGATTCTAGACTTAAATCTATACTAAGGGTTTAAATCCTGCATCAAAGGTATTACTCTACTAAGGATCTAAGGTTCACACCCAACCTTAGTCTAAAGGTGAAGGATCTTAGGAGTTGAAAGATCAAGAAGTTAAGATCTTAATGAAACAATATTTTATTATTAAAAGGTAAGATAATCAATTAAGAATATATGAATCTAAGATCTATATTCAATCATTAGAATACTCACATTATCTCAAAGATTGAATCAATCCTACACTCACAAGGAGGTTTCAAGGTTATTAAGATAATAAATCACTTAAGGATTTCCAAGATGATATGATATAATTAGATCAAAATGATTAGAAGTCTAAGATCTAAGGCTTGATCACTTAAGATCTAAACTAGGATTTAGATTTAAGATTTACATAACACTTCTTTTAAAGTTATAGTTCATGAATGATTTGAATAAGGTAATTAAGATTAAGGTTTGAGTGTTAGTATTATTTAAGTTATTCTTAAATGAGGGGTCTTAAATTTTCTTTAAGACCTTAAGATCTAATTAGGGAAAATCAAGACTTAATCACATAGACTAAATTCATTAAACTTAAAGTTACAAAAAAGATGCTAATGAATTAATTAGAAGCACATTAATGAAATTCTAGGATTTAAGGGGGTGCTTTAACAATATTTTGGTCAAAATGACCAAAATACCCTTCTTAAGACTAAATTTAGGAAATTTAATATTTAAATATTCAAATTGATTCAAATCAATTTTAATGAACTTAATATTGGCTAATGAGATGAATGAAACACTTAGCTCAAGATTTGATATCATAATTAACCTAGTTAGTACTAATCATAATTTAAGTCTAATTAAGGTGATTATAAAAATTATGGCACATTAGGATGATCCAAGCACAATTATAAATTCTACTACACTCAAGAAGATGATTGAAACCTAAATCACCAAAATCAGAGGGTTAATTAAGGTTTAATTCACTAATCAAATTTTAGGGTAAGTAAGAGGTGATTGAAAATTCTGAAATTATTTCTAATGGCATAGATGGATTTTACTCGGTCTCATGAACAATCAGAAACCTAAATCATGATTTTTGGATATTAATTGAATTAATTATGAATTTATTAAGATCAGAGAAAGATTAAGCAATTTTGAAAAATTCAACCATTGGATCATGAATTTTATTTCATATTTTTATTTCTTATACTTTTTTGATTTAAATGGTATATTGGATCATACCATTTGGATAACTATAGCCAAAGTTTTTTCATAAATTTATTATGAATGTCTTAATTAAATTAAGCCATTTGATAATTAAATATATATACATTAATAAGCTAATTAATAGAAGGAATTTAATTCCAAATTCCTTAAATAATTTTGCAGCTCGAAAGCAAAATTGCGCGGGCCGGGGTCTGACTCGGCCTGCCACTGTGCGTCATCCCCGCGTCGCAAACCCGATATCAGGACACCTAGGGCTAGCTTCATACGCGCAATTCTGCACGAACAAGCCACGCCGGGCCTAGATCTTGACAGCTACACCATCAGAGACCTAAGATGCATTGATTGAGCAAGGAACCCCGTCTGGAATAAGCCAGATCGCTAGAGTGATATTCGACTGAGACAGCTTCTAAGTTGAGCCTCGGAGGAGTGAATTCTCCTTATAGAGGCAATGTCATGGGCTAAGGTATTATCCTACACGTTCATGGATTGGAGGAGAAGCGATTGGATAATTCGATGAGTTTAGGGGATGGGTGGATCACTGAAGTGCTACTCGCAAGATTTCACAGATGTGAGTGACATCTGAGTAGATCCATTCCATTCGAATAGATTGATCAGATCAAACCCAGTGATTGCTATGAATCTACAATCACTCAAGGAGGGAATTGGATATCGATTGGGGACTCGAAAGCCTAAGGAATTACTGTGATTCACTGGCCTAATGGTCGACTGCCAGTGCACTCTCAGACAAAAATTGCCCCGTTTGGTCCACTGTCAATCTCTACAAGGGCAATAGCTACCTACTGGGACACCAAGGTGCGATCCTAGCACAGCATCTAGGGTAGGAAGAATGCAAGTTGAGCTGAACCCAGCTCAACAGAGAAGAGGTCAGAAGCTGTACCTAGTATTGGAGAATAGTTGCGACTGAGGTGAAGAGATGAGCTCAGAAGCTTCCAGGTGATTGCAGAAGCTCAGCAAGGGGGTCTGAACACCAGACCACACCCTCGATCAGCAATTCATAGCAACTGGGATGCCTGGATTCGTTAGGATGACAGGGAGCTCCAGAGAATTCTCTAGAGGAAAATTTGATGCAGGGCATCAACGGAATTATCATCGACGTGCCAGATCATAAATTAGTTTAATGGTACTATGTTTTATTTTTCTATTTTGAGTCCTATAGGCTTTTGTATTTGTTCCATAAATGGGCATTCATCCTAGCCCATATATTGTCATGTAAGTTTTCTTTTTGTAAAAGGACACTTTAGTCCTTTATAAGAGAGTTGATTTATGGTTTATTTGGTCATTTGTGTGAAAGGACATTTTAGTCCTTCATGAGAGAGTAAGTATATGGTTTTTTTTGGTATTTTAGAGAAAAGGACACTTTAGTCCTTCATGAGAGGTTAGTTAATGGTTTTTATGGTCATTTGGTATGTATCTTATGGCTATAAATTGGCCACCCTCATATGTATTATGGCATTGCAAGTGATATAAAAAAAATACTCTCTTCTTCTTTGTGTTATGTGAGCTTCATTCTTAAGAAAATGACTTCTTGAGGTGTGGTTTGCAATTCTTGGAGAAGGACTTCCAAGAAAAGAAGGTTCGATCTACGGTGAATGACTGCTCGTAGAAGTTAATCTTCTTTATCGTAAGCGGCATATTTGGTAATAAGGCTCCCGTAAGATCTTCTTCATTTATTTTTTTTTTCTTTCCTCCTACCTTAGAAGTGTGCTCATTTAATCCTAGCTCTCATTACTTGTGAACGCTTACAACACTTCTCTTTATTCTCAATAAACGACTCGCATATCTTCTAGTAACTTAAATATGCAATGTTAATTTTGTTAATTAATTGGTGGATTTGATTATATTACATGTCATCACCCCCCATCCTACATCAGATTGGTATCAGAGAATTTATTCTCATATATAGTCCTATATTTCTATATTAATTCATAATAATTTTTATTTTAATAAATATTAAAGGTTCGTTAGTTTAATTAAAATTTAGTAGGATTATAATTTATATCATCCTTAGCCATCAAAAAAATAATAATAATAATAATAAAGAAACAAAAAAAAAAGATAATAATAATAACAAAAAAAAAATTCTTACTTTTAATTTATTCACATCTGCCTCATTAAAATTATTAAAAAAAAAAAATTATATTTATCATTATAAATCTAGTTTTTGGGTAATCAACAAGAGATTTACAATTTCGTAGCTGATTAGTTCATCATCTACTCGAATAGCTATGACTACTTGTAGTGGTCACCCATATCAAAATCAAATGCTCGGTCATAGATGTGAGAATATTATTCTTAATCTGTAAGAGCAGCTCGATGATTTAACTTTTCTTTATCAACAATCTTGTAGAGAGTTCAGAGGAAGATTGGAGGCCCTAGAAAATAAAAATAACAACAACACAATTCAGGAACCTAACCCGACACCAGATGCCCCACCAGAAAATAGTGAGCGAAATACACCTTATGACCCGCACACAAATTCTTCTCCACTTACGTTTAGAATACAAAGAAATATAACATTTCTACATAATGATTTATTTGAATATCCTGAGGCAGAAGATGTTCCATTTCAAACTCTTCGTAGAGCTAATGCACCTTTGGGTCGACTAGGAGGTTTTAAACAAAATCAAAATCATCTACGATTGAAGAACCTTATCGAGGTTATGATCAACTTTACGCCACCACAAGGCGCATTGAACATGACCAAGATATAGACATTACGAGGAAGGTTAGAGTAGACCCTCCAACCTTTGATGGGCGTCTTGATCCTAAAATTTTTTCTGATTGGTTTGTAGAAATGGATCAGTATTTTGATTGGATGGCAATGTCTGGAAATCGTCAGGTTAGATTTGCTAGTATGAAACTTGTTGGTCATGCTAAAATTTACTGGGTAAATCTAGAACGACAACAACAACGATCAGGCCAATTATTTGTAAGATCTTGGGAAGAAATGAAAGAGATGCTCAAGCAAAAATATCTTCCTTCAACATTTCAAGACCAGCTTTTAGATGAACTCATAACTCTTAGGCAATGATCTATGAGTATTGCAGATTATATGACTCACCTTGATGAGTTATTAATTCGCTGTGATATTATTGAAGATTCTAGAGCAACTATAGCTAGGTTTCGAGTTGGGTTAAGACCTGACATTCATCGAGAGATGTTGACTCGAGAGGTGTATACACTTGAAGAAGCATTTCAAAGAGCCCTCCAAATAGAACAATACTTAAGGCCAATTTCTCAACGTAAATTTAACAATGTGCAAGGTGCACCTCTTAAGCCAAATCAACCACCACCATCTGTTCCTAAAGTACCAAATGATCAAAGAGTAAAACCCATATCTGGAAATTCAAATGCTAAATCAAACATCACATGCTTTACTTGTGGAAAGACGGGACATTATGCAAATAATTGTCCACATAGAAATCTTCATGTAGATTCCATCGATCCAGAAGTACAAGATGATCAACAAGATAATGATATTGAGTGTGATCCATGTGAAGATGCTAGTGATGCTGATGAAGCTTTAATTAATCCACATTTAACAGTAGTTCATTGTGTCTTAACTACCCCCCAAACCACTACAGATTGGAAACGAACAAATATCTTTCACACTTACTTTAAAAGTGGAGATAAGTCTTGTAAACTTATAATTGATAGTGGTAGCTGCATGAATGTGGTCTCAGCTAGTGCATTAGTAAGAATGAAACTAAGCCCGGAGCCTCATCCACAATCATATAAGGTTGCATGGGTAGATAAGACTAGTATCTCTATTACCCAAAGATGTCTTGTTCCCCTCAACTTAGCAACCTATTCTGATCTCATTTGGTGTGATGTTCTCCTTATGGATGTTGAACATGTACTTTTAGGGAGACCTTGGCTATATGACTTAGATGTTACTCACTTTGGATAGGCTAATACTTACGTCTTTATGTTTGGTGGAAAGAAAATTATCTTAAGCCTGGCAAAGCCAAAGGAACTTTTGATTGAGAATCCAAGAGACTCTTCTTCACCAATAGGGAAGCGACCTTTAACTATAATTAGTAAGCAAGAGTTTGAGCATTCTAGTGAAAATAATATTATTTATGCTCTTATTGTTATGGAATCTTTAAAAGGGAATGAAAATTCAACCCAATCCTATGAAGTCACTCAACTCTTGACTGAATTTCATGACTTATGTCCTGAAGAACTTCCTAGTGAACTACGCCCATTGAGAAGCATACAACATGCTATCGATTTGGTACTTGGATCTACCTTGCCCAACTTGCCACACTATCGAATGAATCCAATTGAGCATGCTTAACTTAAGAGCCAACTTGATGATTTATTACACAAAGGATTCATTCGTGAGAGCTTGTCCCCTTGTGCTGTTCCAGCACTTCTTACACCTAAGAAAGATGGAACTTGGCGCATGTGTATTGATAGTAGGGCAATTAATAAGATCACCATCAAGTATTGATTTCCTATTCCAAGGTTGGATGACATGCTTGATATGATAGCTGGATCTGTAATATTTTCAAAGATTGATCTTCAAAGTGGATATCATCAAATTAGAATGCGTGATGGTGATGAATGGAAGACTGCTTTTAAAACACAAAATGGCCTTTATGAATGGTTAGTTATGCCTTTTGGTTTAACTAATGCTCCTAGTACATTTATGCGCATCATGACACGTATACTTCAACCGTATATTGGGGTCTTTTTAGTTGTGTATTTTGATGATATTTAATATTTAGCAAGACCCAAGAAGAACATCTAAGTCATTTAAGAAAAGTATTTGAAACACTTCATTGAGAAAAATTTTATATTTATATGAAGAAATGCTCTTTCATGACTTCATCTGTCATATTTTTAGGATTTGTTGTTTCAAACCATGGAGTCTCAGCTGATCCTGAAAAGATAAAAGTAATTAAAGAATGGCCTACACTAAGATCCATTCATGATGTTAAGAGTTTTCATGGGTTGGCCACATTTTATAGAAGGTTTATTCGTGAATTTAGTACCATCATGGCACCTATCATACAATGCCTAAAAAAATGTAATTTTAAATGGACTCCTGTAGTAACTAAGGCTTTTACTAAAATAAAAGAGCATCTCACTAGTCCACCAATATTGAAGTTGCCAGACTTTGATAAAATTTTTGAAGTTTCATATGATGCTTCTGGGGTAGGAATAGGTGGAGTGCTTAAACAAGAAGGCCATCCGATAGCCTTTTTCAGTGAGAAGTTAAATGATGCCAGCCAAAAATATTCCACGTATGATCGTGAGTTTTATGCAGTCGTTCAAACTCTATGGTACTGGCGACATTATCTTTTATCTCGTGAATTTGTTCTCTACTCTGATCATGAAGCCCTTAAATACTTAAACTCTCAAAAAAAGTTAAGTGCTCGTCATGCTAAATGGGTTCAATATTTACAAGAATACACTTTTGTTTTAAAGCGTAAGGCCGGTATTGATAATAAAGTCGCAGATGCTTTGAGTCGCATGTTTCTCCTTTTATATACAATGAAAGTAAAAGTAACTGGGTTTGATAAAATGATTTCTGATTACTCTACATGCAAAGATTTTAGTCAAATTTACTTCATTCTCTGAAATAGGGCGAGTTATTGATTCAAATTACTAATTTCAAGATGGATATCTTTTTTATGGCACTTGTCTTTGCATTCCTGATTCATCTCTCCGTATCTTTCTCATTGACGAGCTACATGCAGGAGGAATTGCAGGACATTTTGGGCGTGACAAAACTATTGCAATGATTCAAGATCGATTTTATTGGCCTAGTCTAAAGAGAGATGTTGCTCGTATAGTTTCTCGATGTCGTGTATGCCAACTTGTAAAGGGAAAGTAGAATAATTCTGGACTCTATACTCCTCTTCTTATTCTTCATAAGCCTTGGGAAGACATAAGTATGGATTTTATACTAGGATTACCTCGCACAATACGACACTATGACTCTATTATTGTAGTTATTGATCGATTTTCTAAGATGGCACACTTTATTCCATGCTATAAAACTTCCGATGCATCTCATGTTACGACATTATTCTTTTGTGAAGTAGTCAAGTTACATGGTTTACCTAAAACAATTGTGTCTGATCGAGATGTACGCTTTATGAGTTATTTTTGGAAGACTCTTTGGATGAAACTAGGCACAAAACTTCATTTTTTGACAGCATATCATCCACAGACAGATGGTAAAACAGAAGTGGTTAATAGAAGCTTAGGAGATCTACTTAGATGCTTAATCTCAGACCATTCTGCTAGCTGGGATCTTATATTACCCACTATTGAGTTTGCTTATAATAGTTCAATTAATAGATCTACTGGTAAAAGTCCTTTTCAAATTGTAACTGGTTATGAGCCATGAAAACCAATCGACTTAATTGGTCTTCCCATAACATATAGAGCTAGTGAGTTTGCATCATCATTTGCTCAAAGCATGCATGATCTCCACCAAGAAATTGAATAGGAATTAACCATTACATACAATAAGTATAAAATTAATGCAGATAAGCGAAGAAAATTTGTTGAATTTCAAGATAGTGATAAGGTGCTAATAAGGATGAGATCTGAGAGATTTCCAATAGGAACATTCAAAAAGTTGAATGTTAGGCGAGCAGGACCTTTTAAGATATTAAGAAAAGTCAATGAAGATGCTTATGAAGTTGATCTTCCGAATGATGCTGGAATATCTCCAATTTTCAATGTGGCAGACCTTACATTGTACCATGATTATGCTTCTTCCGATATATTGGATGCTTCTACTTGTATTACTAACCTGCAGGAACCACAAAACAAAGAACTAGTACCACCATTGCCACTACCGACTCGTTGCCTCCGTTCTCATCATCTGTCCCAAATACTTGATGATCAAATAATTGCTAGTACTAATGGTGGGGTTCAAAGATATCTCATTCAATGGAAAGGCCTTTCACCTTTAGAAGACCCTTGGTTGACGCATGAAAAACTACATCAACTTGATTCAGATCTACTTCAAGAATATAATGAGCTTCATTCACCATAGGTGAATTCTTCAAAGCCGGGGAGTGCTGATGCAGGGCATCAACGAAATTATCATCGACGTGCCAGATCATAAATTAGTTTAATGGTACTATGTTTTATTTTTCTATTTTGAGTCCTATGGGCTTTTGTATTTGTTCTATAAATAGGCCTTCATCCTAGCCCATATATTGTCATGTGAGTTTTTTTTTTGTAAAAGGACACTTTAGTCCTTCATGAGAGAGTTGGTTTATGATTTATTTGGTCATTTATGTGAAAGGACATTCTAGTCCTTCATGAGAGAGTAAGTATATGGTTTTTTTGGTATTTTAGAGAAAAGGACACTTTAGTCCTTCATGAGAGGTTGGTTAAGGGTTTTTATGGTCATTTGGTATGTATCTTATGGCTATAAATTGGCCACCCTCATATGTATTATGGCATTGCAAGTGATATAAAAAAATACTCTCTTCTTCTTTGTGTTATGTGAGCTTCATTCTTAAGAGAAAGACTTCTTGAGGTGTGGTTTGCAATTCTTGGAGAAGGACTTCCAAGAAAAGAAGGTTTGATCTGTGGCGAAGGACTTCTCGTAGAAGTTAATATTCTTTATCGTAAGCGGCATATTTGGTAATAAGGCTCCCGTAAGATCTTCTTCATTTATTTTTATTTTCTTTCCTCCTACCTTACAAGTGTGCTCATTTAATCCTAGCTCTCATTACTTGTGAACGCTTACAACACTTCTCTTTATTCTCAACAAATAACTCGCATATCTTCTAGTAACTTAAATATGCAAGGTTAAATTTGTTAATTAATTGGTGGATTTGATTATATTACATGTCATCACCCCCCATCCTACATCAAAATTGAGGGATCACAGTGAGCAAAGGGACTCACTTGATGCTACAGGGGTACTTATAAGCAGTTGGAAGGTCAGGGTTGGATGCCAGAGCTCCAGTTTGGAGAAATGGCTCGGACCGAAGGTGAGGGATGGCTTAACCATCTGAGGGCAGAATGGGGAGAGCACTGCCAGCAGACCGTTGCACCGGAGGGTAGAAGAGGAAGAATGGAACTTTTTCCTGTACTACCACGGAGTTGAAATGGTCAGTTTGTTGGGGGGACCGATGCGCGCGAAGGATCGAGAGGAAGACGAAGATCCATAGTGCTAGGATTTACGCCCGCCTTTGATGGATCGACCGTTGGTTTTGGACGATCCCGATACGCCTCAGGATGTTTACTTACGTGGGTTGAAGATCTGTCGTCGGATGCTAAAGGATGATCTGTCGGCTGAGATTAGCTCTAGGCACGGGATAGATGATGCCATCAGATGGATAGCGCCAAGATGTGCACTCGCGCATCCAGTGGGAAGGAAGGGTGCGCTGCTATCGGGACCCAGTAGCAGATCTGTCGATGTCCCGACGGCAAATCCCAAAGAATTAAAATTAATAATAATTAATTTATTTAATAAAATTCATTTAATTAATTAAATTAAAATCCTAAAAAAAATTAAATCTTATTTAAGACCAAATGAGCTCCAAAATTTTTCAAAATTTCACCCTTAGCTAATTAAGGTATGAGAAATTCAAAAATGAACTCAGATTTTAATTTAGCTATTTTTCAGGATCCAAAAATAGGCAAAAATACTAAAATGCTCAAATGAGCTCTGATTGATTTCAAACTTCTATGGTTAGGTTTAAATGACCCATTAAGTCTAATGGAATCAAAATTAAAGCTTGGTTTAGCTTAACTAATCTGAATTTAGCTAGAGTAATAATTAAGGTTATTATAGGAACCCAAACTAACATTAGGTGTTACTATAGTACTTAATACTGGGTTAGTATCTTAACCCATTGTTAAGCACTATTAGGAGCAAAGGGTCTCTAAAAGAGGAAAACTATGTTCATAATATAATATAGATATGTATACCATACTAGTCATCCAGAAAAGAAAGTAATAACTCATCACAAAATAGTAAAGTAAAACATCTAAAGTTTAATTAAATTATACAAACATTAGACGTAATGACACTCATCCTCACGGATGCTAAATAAGAAAATATAGTAAAAAGAAAATGGTCTTCAATCAGTAGCTACTGGATCAGATCTACCTCATATTCAAGATCCACTTTAAGCTCTTGATCTACTGTATTTGGTATTTAATATGATATGGCACAACCAACAAAATAATATAAGTGATTAGACTTAAAAAATTTTAAGTACATTTATGGAAACTAAGTTTTTTTAGATTTAGTGGATATCACATTAAACACTTATAATTGTTTAAGCGGAACATAAAGCAGCAAACTAGAAAAATAAAGTAAGAGTGTAAAGTAATAATAAAAATGTAAAAGCAGTAAAAAGATGAAAGCTGGTGCACAACCTGCAACAAATATATAAGTAGGGAAAGTAGGTAAAGCTATAAATACAAGTGTACTATAAATAATGCAAATATGTACAAAGGATATATGCTAAGTAAGTAAAATAGTGTAAAGAAAAATGAATGCATAAGCTGAACTACAATGTAGAAAAGTAAGTAAGAAATGGTAAATGCAATTATATAGCAAATGTGTAAGTAGATCTAAGTCTCAAGGACTGAATAAAATGTAAATATAGTCATAAATTACTGTAATATGAAAATGTTATTTATTTATCTTTCAAATTATCGGATTTGTAGGCACCGTATAGGCCCCACACATAATCCTCCAAACAATAAGATTGACAGGTACCACATTGGCCCCACATACAATATTTCAAATAATCGAATTGGCAAGCATGATATTGGTCCCACATACAATCCTCCCAGATAATTGGATTGGCAGGCATCTAATTGGCCCCACATACAATCTCTAAGAATTAAGTAAATGTTATTTATTTAAGTTATGCGCAATATCTTTAATGAACGAATTCAAGGATTTAGTTTCAATATGTTGCAGAATACAAGGATGTTCAAAGTTAATTGTAAATCATATGATATCTATTTTTTTCTACTTTAGTTATCTATCCTATGATTAGGACTAATTAAGCCCCCTTAATTGACTTAAACATTCTTCAAATGTCTTGATTAATTGATACATTATTATATATACACTTCAAATGGGTTTTTGAAAATAATGATTTAATTATGGTCTTATTTATATGACAAAATAATTTAGAAATATAGTTGAAATATTACAAATAAATATCCTACCCTATTGTTATTACAATAATTATCTAAACGAATAGCTAACACTTCCATTCTAATGGAACATTCTAACTTAGACTAAAGGTTTCACTACTACTCTGCTTGGGTTACTTAATTTTTATGACTTATGATACTTGAAGGTCTAGCTAAAGGATTCTTCAACTTCCAAACTTAGTATCTCACTACACTTGATTGCAAGGTTTCCATAACTACTAAATTCAAACATCTAAGTTATCATTAATTATCTACTTAACATATCTCATTAACATTTTTAGGTTCTATACTTAAGAAGTTCCTTATTAACCACTTAAGCTGTCTTAATCTTAAGCATGTCACTAGCAAATCAAATCTAATATATCCTTAAACTTATGGGTTTTATAAGACTACTAGTCTAAGATGGTAGGACTAAAGGGTTAAAGATACTTAAGTTACAGTTACCTAGATTTACCTCACCTTGAGTTACTAATCTAGCAATTAAGTTCTTCTTCATAAATCTAAGGGTTCAAGATTTAGTATAGCTATCATTAAATCCCTAAGCTTGACTTCATTACTTAGCACTTAAAGATTCTAAGCCTTTTAACATTTAAGGCAATATCTTTCCTTAGCTCAATCACTTAGTCATTCTAAGGGATCCTAAGTATTAATAATGTTTCATTCTAAGTAATTCTAAGTTCTACACTTAGCATGGCATAGCCACTTATGATACACTAAGTAAGTTGTACTAAATTACTTGGATTATTCTCTAAGTTCAAGTGGAAGGAACTAGTCTTCCTAAGATGTTTCCATTCTAATCATCTTATAAGACCTCTCATAGTCACAAGTGCTACACTAGGGAATTCCTCAAAACTACTCTAGCAATTCACTAGATTTAAGTATAGTCTATAACTTCTCTCTCTTACAAGTTAGGATTTATTCTATGTTATCTTGATGGCAATAAGTGTGTGTGTGGATGTAAGTTTAATTAAGAATTTAACTTATTATTTTAACTCTTGCTATTTTAAGCCACTAAGCTTGGGATGTTTCTAGGATCCTCACTTAGAAGGTTAATAAGGTGGTTGCTATCTTAAAGTTTACTATGGAAATTAAGGATTAGGTAAGCCTTACTCATTAACTAAACTCCTAATAGATCTAACATGAAGGGTTCTAAGGTGAGGATTTGCTTAACCATTAATTTCTAAGTTGTAATTAAAACATTGGAAGTCCTAAGGTTGATGTATGAGGTAAGCTACTATAAGGATTTATAACTACTAAGTAAGGGCTTAGGAGGGCTAGGGTTAGACTTACACCTAAAGAATGCAAGATGCTAGACTAGATTTAATCTATTCTTTTAAGGCTTCTACCTATGACCTTGATGTTATATGAACTAACCACTCTACCCTCATTCTAAGGTTCTAGAATAATCTACAATAATTTCACCCTACATCTAATCTTAAGATCACTCACTAAACTCTTAATAATATTATAGGGATCTATCTTAAGTTCACTTGCACTAAGCTGAAAGTATGATTATCCTAGTTATTTTTCTACTCAAAATATCATCTAATGTTAAAATATGTCATAAACTAAGTTTTCTGAGGTATTCTAGGATTTAGGGAACCTAACCAAGCAAAATCGTAATTTTGAAAATTTAATATTATTTTATTTAAGGGTCAAAAATTCACATTGTCGATTTAATGTAAAAATTATGTAAACATAATGGCTATAACTTCCTTATAACATAATAAGTATAATGACACTAAGTGAGGTCAAATTGGACATCAAATGATCAATCTAAGTACTAATAACTCTTAATGACTCTTAAAAGGTCATTAACAAAATTAATTATCAAAATCTTAATATCTTACATTCTTTTTTTGATAAAAATGGTCTACTGGAACATCAAATTTGAATGTGAATTAACTAATTTATGGC
The DNA here is from genome assembly GCA_016760335.1 of Gastrodia elata. Lineage (NCBI taxonomy): Eukaryota > Viridiplantae > Streptophyta > Magnoliopsida > Asparagales > Orchidaceae > Gastrodia > Gastrodia elata. The sequence goes on along the minus strand of CM028671.1, from coordinate 41,193,024 downwards.
ATTAATAAAAATAGATTAAATGATTAATTAATTAAAAAGATGATTAGTGAAATTAATTATCAAATTAAAAATCTAATGGCATATTAATGATTCTTACATTTTTCTAATCACTTTGAGATATAAAATGCTTTTATTTACATTTAAAAAGTTATGAGGCTTTAAATTTTTAGGAATAAAATAATTAATTATTTTAATTCTGTTTTAGCTGTTCACAAGGAACAGACGCACACACAGTCGGCATGCGTGCGAGCATGCAACCAGCCGCACGCACGCGGCCCCAGGTCGGGCCTACAGGTCAAGCCCGACTCGGCGAAACCCGAGAGCCGTGAGCTAGGGCATCAAAACTGCCTTAGCTCCGGAGACCTCTAGTTTTCGGCCACACACCGATCGAAAGGTCTCTCTGAGACCTTTCAATTGACACCAAAATCGCCACCTAAGTTCACCTCTAATGCCTAGCAATGCCCTAAATAATGGTTTCCGACGCAGCAAGATTCAATTATGCGCTAATGTGCACCTCTTCGGATCCAGCACCAACCGAGCTCGACAATAGGTCCTACAACTAATGGAATAGCAAATCAAAATATTTAAGAGGTAAATCATGTACTAATACAATGGGATTGAGAGGTACCTTCGATCCCGTCGTCAGCTAGTTATGGTTAGGAAAATCAGTATACGCATTAGCTCGATCACCCCCTTAGGGTACAAGTAAAAGAGCTGGAGGCCAACTGTTAATGGCTAGAGTTGGAGGCCCTAGGCTACGATTTGTGTCTGTGTGCACGCACGATCGTGCGTGCGCAGGGACGTATAATGACTAAACCTGCTACCATTGGATGGAGTCGCTCACGGGATGGATGGCTAAGATGGGCCCGTCGTTTAATCAAACGGCGGGCCAATGCCGTCTACCTGCTTAGTTTAAATAAATTAAATATTAAATATTAACTAATTAATTTTCATTTAATTAATAAAAATTAGATGACCAAATGAGCTCCGAAAAATCCCAAAAATTCACCCCTAGCTAATTTGGAGGTGAATAACTCAAAAATGAAGTAATAATTTTGATCGGATATCAATTTAATTTTCTTAGTTTTTTTGTTAACTAATTATATATTAAAATGTATGCCAAAAATTTCAAATCACACCAAATTTTAGAGGTTGGCTCCTAATGGTAATAGGAGTCTAATGGCGATGGTCTTAACCTAATTTGAATGTCTTAAATTAAGTAACAATGACATGTTGTTACAAACTGTAGCGCCCCGCCCCGTCGCCGCGCACAAAGGTTACAATTATTAAACAGATCGGCAGCAGAGCGGTGCGCTACTCGGGATGGACGAGCTTACAAAACCCATCTTCCCGAATAGGTTAAAAGACTGAGCCACACTAAAGGCTACTAACTCGAACCTGAGAGTAAGATCGAGAGTCAATATTTAAGATAAGAGTAGATTACTTGTCTTAAGTATTAGACTAATACGTACATTGGATTTAGAAAGGTAAATATGAATCCAATATACGTTATCAATATATCAACATTTCCAGTATGTTGATCACATTACAATACTAAGTATAGTAGTATAACAGAGTACGGAAGCTAAAGCAAAACATCCAGAATACATTCATCACAGAGCAGTAGTAAACATTCGTCTCAAAAAAGAAAAGTAAAATACATACAGACTTATTACAAACTGATTTAAAAGATGAAATGTAAAGTATAGAAATAAGCAATAAGCAAATGGTGGAAGACTAATCCACTAAGGCTCCACATACTCCTCCAGGATCTCCTATAGGTCCTCCTGCTCAGTCTCCACAAGCTGCTCGGGATCTAGCAAATTACTGGATCCCAAAAGTACCCCGTGTTAGACAAGAAGTCTAATACATCGCAACTAACTAAGCAGTTCTAAAGTAAATGCAATAAATATTAAAGTAAACACAACCGTATGAAATAATAGTAAAATTACTAGGTAACTGAAACTGTAAAGACTAAACAAGTAAAATTGCATCAAAACTGAATATTAAAAGTAAATAAAAATATAAACTGCTCAGAAATCAATGTGAAAAGTCAAATGCTGCACTATATGTCACTGGAATGATGTACCCAAATATGCTACAACACGGTATGCCACGGGATGTCACAGAACTATCACTGAAAGGCTATGAGTCATACGGTCCAATGTATGCATACACTGAGTTGGGAAGACGGTATGGTGATGCCGATGCATCCTGAGATTTCCCAGTCTATGTATACAACATTTTGTAACCCATAATTTATTACTGATACTCATGCATCACTACTAAAATGATTCATCAAACTCATGCTCATGTATATGCCCATGCTTCTATTCTATATGAGTAAAATTCAAAAATCCACAAAACTTTGAATATCGAAAATGAATTCTAGGTATCCACTGTGCAGAATCCTATTAAAATGATTCTGACTCCTAGCTTCTAGAATGATAATTGGTTAAAGTTGAAGATTTTCTTAAAGATCATTAGGTGGGGTGATTGTATACACATATTTAGCGCATTTGCAAGAAAGGTGATTCTTATTTCTTAGTTTGATTAAGCCACCCTAACGAAGCGATCTTCGATAGGAGGCATCACTCGTTGGCGATTTGTATCTCAAGCTAAGTTAATAAGATGCCTAGCTTACAATCACACTTAGTGTCTTAAAGGAGGTGATTCTAATTACTTAGTTTGTTTGAACCATACCTATTGAAGCGGTCTTCGCTAGGAGGCATCGCCCGTTGACAATTTGTATTTCAATCAAGCTAAGGAATGAGCACATGTTTAATACACTCTTAGTCTTGGGAGATTTACTCTAATAGGACTGTATTTATCTAATCTCTTGGGATAGCACCTGCTCATAAGTCCACATTGGAGTGAATCAACCAATTCTGAATACTACTAAAGAAAATCAGTGCTATGTGTATGCCATACTACACCAACCGATGATTTGGGTTCCCCCAACTCTATTTAATTAACAATGATCTATCAAGACTATAATTCCTATACTAAATAGGTAAGTCCTATACAAGGTTCCAAGAAAATATGATCAAGTATCACTCAATGTAGGTTCTACCACAAGGAAGGGTGTCATTCTAATATTTTAAGTGATTCCTATCACGATGGGTTAAGATCAACTTATAAAGTTAAGGGGTCATCTAAGCTTCTACCTCAATGAGTTATGAAAAATCCTCCTACCTCAATATATATTCAAATTCAGGTCTTTAAAATATTTCAGATGACGATCTTATGATGAGATGCTTAAGACCTCACACTCCTAATTCTGATGCTAACACATTAGGTTTTTCTTATCTTTTTGATTTAGAGTGATTAGATCAAATGATTAAGTCATCTGATCATTTCTTATTTAAAGATTATGGGATTTAAATCAAGGATGTTATTAGAGTTAGATCACTTATTGAATCAATGTGATTCTATAAATCTTATTATGCTAATAGTCTTATTTAAGAGAAAATCAAGGATCCAAAGATTAGATTTAGATTAAGCAATCACACAATTTTATTATTAAGCTTAATATGTCTAATTCAAATGCTTAAGATCCATACCAAATCAAATGCATTATTGAAATAATGTCAATCTCATTATCTTATAATTAGTTAATTAAATTAAGTGTTTAAGAGTTTGGATCTTAATTAAGCAGGGTAGGGTTTGACCCCTACTCATGCCATAGTTGAGATCAAGTGTTCATTTATAAATCAATGACAAATCAGTGAATTAAGTATGTATTATTGGTGGCAATCTTAGACCTAGATCATCTTAAAAGCTTGATCAAAGTCTTAAGACTTCTTAAGTTAATTAAGGTGATTAAGTTCTCTAATTTCAGATTTATTCAATTTATACATTAAAAATTAGCATACATTGTTTCCATATATGTACCTACTATTATGAAGCATATCATTAGAAAAATTTATAAAAACAAAAAGTAATTAGTGCTAATCAAATCCTAAATCAATCCAAAAGGATTAGCACATAATTACAAATCTAGCCATCATAATTTCATACAAATTAGCACATAAGTTCTATTTAATTATACAATTAATCAGAGACTATGTTTGCTAAGATCCAATATATATAAACCATAATTTTCGCTAATCATGGTTTAACAAGATTAGAGCAAAAGTTAAAGTACAGAAATCAAAAAAATAATTCACTTAGCACATTCATTCTACTCTTCATAAGGAGACTAATGGCATGCTAAACATGCAATTTAGTTAAGCATAATTGCTAATTCACCCTAATCAAGATCTACAATAATTATGCAAAATTGGAAAATCTAACCATTAGATGTTCAATATTATTTTATATTCAGATCCATGATGATTTTCTAATCAATTTCATATATGATATCATAGTGTTTGGACTAGTGGATTAAAAGTTATTCAAATAATTTTCCTATGATAGGATTAATTTGATTATTTTCCTTACGGAAAATAAATCCAATTAATCAGATTTATTTAAAACGGGCTCGGCCCATTAGCCGAACCGCGCAGGTCGACCGAGACCCAAAGACCCGAAACTGTCGCACCGCGTGGGTCACGAGCTGACCCAACCCGCACAGGGTCTTCATCCCCGCCCTGTCTCCTCTCGACAGGAGCCGATCCGGGAAACCCTAAACGGCAAAATTCTCTGTCTATAGCGCACGCCTTGGCCTCGGGTCAATCGGGAATCGATCCTCTAGCTGAGACGCACTGATATACACTTGATGCCCCCTGTGAGGTGGTCCAAATCGGTTGGACCTTACTCACCTGAGGGCTCCCTTAATGGAGCTACTATGGGGAGACAATTCTCCCCACAGAAGCCATGCAAGACCCAGGGCTCGATCCCTACACCTTCAGGGAGGTGAGACGGATCGAAGCCCCTTGGTTTGAGGGCCTGAAATGGGCTGGAACGCCGGGACCTTGCTCACCCGAGGCGTTCCTTAAGGAACTTAGCCCGGTCGATCGATTCGATCGACCGGGGCTAGCTTAAGGCGTAATTAGAATATCATTAGGTTCGATTCAACAATATGCATCAATACAAGTCAAAAGAAGGAAGGTTCGAGCCTCATTGGCTTGAAACTGGCAAATGGGGGTACCTGGTTCGACGGGGGAACTCGGAACGATCGACTGAGGGCTTGGCTTGCTTAAGTTGAGGTTCCAGGTCATGCAAAGGATCCTGAATACCAGGAGATCCTACTATCAACAGTTCGGGAACTACTGGGATCGCCTACGCAAGCTCGAACAGACGGCAATGGCGAAAGTTGCAGAGAGCTCAATTGATCAGCAAAGGATCATAAGGTGGAACACTGAGGCTATTTATAGCCTCAGCATGGAATATGGAAGCTTCTAGAGCCATTGGCTCGGGTTGGAGAGACCCAAGATGTCGGGCTATGGCCGTGCTCTCAATTTTCCTAATTGAGCTCGGCCGGGTCACGAGGCCTAATCGGGGTCCTTGCCAAGACGGGGGAGGTCCTAACGACCTTGTTGAGGTGGACGCAGGAGTGGGGGACAAGCGGGGCAGCTGGCAGTACGAGGAGGATCTCCTTGTCGGGCGTGGCGAGAGGAAGACGAAGGTCCACAGTAGCGGGACCTTCAGATGACGCTACGGCTGGGATCGCTCGGTTCCTAATGGCCGATCGCGGGGGCGATCCTGGCCGTAGGATCGGTCGGGCAGATTCGATGGCTGATCCGCGATCCCACGGGATCTGATCTTGGCCATTGGTTCCTTAAGCGCAATGGCTAGATTTGCGGGACGCCGCTGTCGTGTGACCCGGGCTCCGCAGTGGATCTCCCGAGGTCCACACAGCGGATCCCGACCATTTTATTAGTTTAAAGGGTATATATGCAAATTTGAAATGTTATGAACCCTTTTATGCAATTAGACCATTTTAATTAAATGTGAATTATGGCTTAAATGATTTCCAAATTGAACCAAACAATCACTCCTAGCTAATTTGGGGGTGAGGAATTCAAAAATAAAATCAGATTTTAATTCTGAGATCAAAATATTTTAAGTCTAAAATAGGGCATCTATATTGATCAAATTATCATTTTGGACTTAGAGAAGTTTAATGGACTCCAAATTTTCAGGATAGGATTCATTTGATATTCTTAAAGCAATGGAATCAAAATTAATGATTCCTTAGACTATAAATTAGCATGGTAACAACTTAGGGTTGTTACACAAACGGTTAAGGCTAAGGTCTTATATGGCTACCCAGATTTTTGCATCCATGATCGCACCTTGGAGAGAGGCTGAATATGCATCTCCGAGGATGCTATTGAGAATCAAATCATCAGGGCAGTCCCTTATGGGACAAGAGGAGCCTTACTTCTCCGAAAGAAATCAAAAAATACTTGGCCGATCTGCTCGGTGCCTAACATGAGATCCCTGGACACCTCCTGAAGAGCAAAGTAGTGTTCAACTTACAATGTTGTCGCGAGCCGGTGGAACACCGCGGTGTATCAATCACCCTAAGCAAGACACAAGACCTTAGCACATTGCCGCCACCAACTCTCCAATCCTTTCTTCCACATGAGAGAGCTGCTGCGTGGTGACCTGGAGCTACAGCACAAACTTCGGAGTGAGCTCCACCTCCCTCCTCCGAAGATCAGGAAGAGTGTCGTGCCCCCACCGCCATAACTCCCGGACAGTGTACGCCATCTTGTGCTTGAGGATTAAGGATGGTGAGATGCGAGGTTGCCTCACCCTAGCACTCTCTACCATATAAAAGACTTCTTGGTACTGGAGCTAGGTGTCCACAAACTTGTACCATGCCATGGTACTCAAAAAGATGATACAAGCATTAGTAATAAAGTTGGGGTGGTGATCAAAGCCTATCCGAGAAAGATGGTACACGACTGCGCGTGGCAATAGGTTCAAAGCCTTTGTGCTGAGAAGGAAATGGTCCAAGCTCTCACAGAACCTCGTTGTTGCTCAATGTGACGCATGGACCAACAAAACCTAGGTCATGAAGATGGAACGAGCTGAAGACCTCCTAGAAGTTCGTCTAAGTTGTCGTGACCCAAAACTCCTTCCCGCTGCGCTTCTTCTCCTGTGAGAAAATGCAATTGAAGTTGTCTTTAAGAATAAGCTAGCACCCTTCCACCCGAACAGTTGACATCATCCTGCAAAGCTCCCTCCTACGGCGCATATCGATGGCTGCATAAACTTCCCCAAATTGAAGGCGTGTGCCTGAGCGTAGCATAACAATGGCCAGGATAATCTAGTTGTAACGTTAGTGAACCTCGCACTGGATAAACTCCCCTTGCTAAGCCAATATGATGCCTCCAAACTTTCCTACAAAGAGCTGAACAACAAAACTCCAATGCCTTCCAAAGAGGCGATCCACCTCGCAGTGAGTAAACGACCCAAGTCTCCAAAAGAGCAACTAAACTCAATTTACGCTTCGATATAAGTGGTGGAACATGAGACCGTGTCACACCCTTCCGCACCCGTGATAATTCCAACAAAGGATAATGTTCATTTGGGAGTTGGAGGATGCTCCTTACTGCTTGAGCGTAAGTTTCTAGAGGAAGTTACCTCAAGAGTAAGCTTTGGTTTAAAGGTTCGTATGAGCTGCTTGTCGAGCTGCTCAGGTTGCTGCACAGGTCGTCAGTTAAGACTTAGTTGCTCGAGCTGGGCCTCCGCTCATTGGTCAGGCAACACTGGGCCGTCCCAAACTGATATGCCGTCCTTGATTTGGCGAGGAACAGCAGCTTTTGGGCCGGCCTCGAGGATCGTCTCATCTTCAGCAATATCCAGCAAAATCACTACACGTGGATCATCTACCTATGTTTTCCCATCCATATCAACTTCTTGCATATAGGCTTCCTCGTAGGTAGGTGTGTAACTCTCTTCTTGACCCATTGTTTACCTTTTCCGATGTTGGAGTTCTTTGGCCCCTCCTGCCATTGAACTAAAATCCACTCGTCCTCAGGCAATCGATTTTCTCTTTGAACATTTGGATTTTCGGTTGCGGCTGGGGTAGGCCATTGTTTGGCCACTTGCTTGATTAAAAGATAGTAATTCTTGTGGCTAAGGCTCCCATAGTGATTGCAAAAGAGTGAGAAGCCTTCATATTAGACATTTTGGGATAGTATTATTTCAACATAAGATGAGCCAATTACGTCGGTCTGGATAAATTTTCTGGGTCTTAGACTTCAGATGAGTAGTAAAGAGCTTCTTTTTGCAATGGAATAGGCCAATGGTCATCCATTACAACTTGATAAAAATACTGCTGCTTTGAGAAACATATCGGCACCTAAGATTTTGGTTGAACTTGATGTTCTCAGTCCTCATTCAAACAAAATCTGGTTGGGAACCAAAAACAAAAGGGTACTAACATAAAATTATTTATGAAAGAATGCCTTCTTTTTGCTCTTTATGCGCAACTTTTGATCATGATAATCACAACTATATTTCTCTAATTCCAAATGAATTGCGTCGAGAGAACAATGGTTGTCTTAAGATTGTTAAGAGGGATCCAATTAATTTGATCCCTACTGAACGTCTGAGCATAAGAAATGGGAATGATTTAAATTTGTCTACTTTTGAACAAGTTACACAACTTTGCAAGAATTTGATTAATTGCCATCTTTTGGTAATAGTTCGTGTGCCAGGGAAATAGTTGGGGATGCATAAAACACAATAAGCATTGCTACTGAATGTGCTTTTATACCTAATAATATTTCTAATACTAAGGTTTTGGAGACAGTGGGGGAAGTATTGAATAATGCTCCTCATTTTAACTCATTAAATTTGGTTCCTAATCCTCATAATTACTCTATTTTAATGGAGAATGGCTCAAAAGTTTTGGGGGAACTAGCATCCAGCTCCATTTCGAACAATATTGAAAATGTTGATAAATTGATTTTCATTATTTCTATATATTCCTGATCTCCCTATATCTTGCAAACGAGCCTCGGTTGAGGTGGCCAATTGTTGCTCCACAGTCAGTGTTCTTAATGTGCAAAATGGTAGCATTATTAATGTTGTTTCAGTTAATGAAATTATTGAAAAAGGTGCTAACACATCTAAGATGCAAGAAAAGTTCCACGAAGATATAGAATGCCTTAGTCACGTCCCTAAAGAGACGGCTAATGCTACTGAAAATATCAATTAAATTGTTATTGTTGTTCCTATTGTATTTATACATGAACCCTTGAATGCAGATAATAATGAAGTTGATTCTATTCTTATTAGAATTATGCAGTGTGTGATGCTCTGCCTTCTTCCCGTCCACACAGCAGGTAACTCCAAATCCTTCAGGGAAGCTGTTTGTGGGGTCTCACCAGTTAAAAAATGCAATAAAATTTTGGGGTTGGATTTGAAATTCAAAAAAGTACTAGATCCAAAACTAACTATAATGCCCTTAAAGGGTGTTACTCATTCATTAATGATTATACTCTTGTGTGGAATATTAGAGGCTTGGGTAATAACTCCTCTAAGAATAAATTTAACCATTTTTTTGGGAACATAAAATTGATATGCTGCTATTATTGAACGAAAAGTTAATCAATCTTCCAATTATAGGATTTGTAAATTTGTTATGTTTGATAATATTTTCTCTTCCCAACTAAGAAATATATGGATGTTTTGGAAAAATGGTTGAGTATTGAGGTTCTAGATGAATGTAATCAAGCTATTCATCTCAATAAGATACTTTGCAAGTTGCCTTAACTTTTGTCAATGGTAAAAATCTTAGAAATGATAGAGAGTCCCAATGGGATTTCTTAAGGAATTTTAATACCTTTAATCTCCCTTTGATGGTTGGCGGTGATTTCAATGCAGTTCTGAACTCTTCTGATTATAAAGAGTGTTCTTGTAATAGTAAATCCAATGTTGAATTCAATTATGTTGTGCTGGAATGTGGTTTGGAGGATTTTAATTACTCTAGAGCTCATTTCACTTGGTTTGCTAGTAGAAATTTTGCTAGAATTGATAGATTATTTTTAATAATAAATAGATTAAACTCTTTCAAAACTTCACAAACTCTTCCCTAAATTCTACAAACTCTGATCATAAAGGTTTGATTATTAAATCTTGGGAGGAGTCTCCAGCCTTTACTGTTTTGCCAAGTTATTTTTTTTCAGTTGAGTATTTAGACTCTTTTCTGTACTTCAGTAAACTATTTGTAATAATTCTAGATGTGTTTTCTTTTCTTTTTTAAGATGAATGTTTTGTTAAGCTTCTGTGATGAATATTTTTGGATGTTTTCTTTAGCTTCTGTACTCTGTCTTTATATTACTTATATTTAGTATTGTGATGTGATCAACATACTGGAAATGTTGATGTTTCTATATGTTATTGGATTTCTCTTTCTTAGACTTATAATCTAATGTATGTATTAGTTTAATACTTAGGATAAATATACCACTCTTATCTTAAGTATTAGCTCTCAACCCATCTTGAGGTTGAGTCAGCAACCATCAATGTCATTCCTAGCTATTCGGGGACATGCGAAATCCCTTCCCGAGTAGAGTGCCGCTCCACTACCGATTGATTGCCTCTTTTGAGCACGACAATGGGGCGGGGCGCTACACATGGGCTCCACAGCGGATCACCCGCGGTTTGCATTGCAAATCCCTGCGTTGGGAGGATAATTGTGTAATTATTTAAATTGAAGAACCCTTGATTACAACTATCCCATTTTAATTTTAATTGAATGATGGCTTAAATGATTTTCAAAAATTCCTAAACTTGCACCCCTAGCTACTTTGGGGGTGAGAAATTCAAAAATATACTCAGAATTGGATTTGAAGATCAATTAATTATACTAATTTTCTAAGCCACTCAATCGACCATTTAGTTAACTAAACAAAATGAGATTCGATTGACCCCAAAATTTCAGGGCTTGGTCCTAATGATAATTAAAACTTAATGGCACAAGGTTAATACTTGATTATTCATAGATCAAGCTAGGCAACAACCTAGAGTTGTTACAGGGCCAAACTCATTGAAGGTTATATTTATTGAGTTGGATTCAAAGCTTATTTAAGAGCCAGATGAGACTACATGAGGAAAATCTTTGGTTTGCTTAAAATTAAGAACTTACATTTATTTGCTTGTTACTAGAAAATAAACTTAACAACTATGAATAGATTATTTGTTTGAGATGTAGAAGTAGGTCGAGAAAATGGAAAAAGTCATTTGTAGAGTATCCGTTAGCTCCTCGATTGTGTTTCATTATGAACTATGAGACTAAAGTTTAACTAATCACATTAATAATAGCGTATGTTTTTTATTGATAATTTGATGATTATAATATATTATAACATTATTATAAATTGGAATTTTAATGTGTTTACTTTTGAGTTAATAGTAACATAGTTTATCAAGCTCAAACCTTATGACTGAGACTATTAATAAGGATTGAACTCCATCAACATTACTCTATAATTGATTTTCCCTAAGGTTAAAAACGTTTAGCACAAATCCATTCACATCGCTAATTTCTAAGGCAATAATGAGCAAAATTGAAAATTTAAATTCCTTTGATACATCATCTTGAAATAAATGAAATAGAACAAATCCATTACATCTTTTAAATAAAATAATTATAATAGTCTTCTTGCATTTTCTAAACTGGTCCAAATTCAGATCCCTTGTCTGCCTCTTGGCTCAACCTAACCTCCTAAATCTGTTTGAATAAATTATTATTTAAGAATGACATTTGTTGAATTATCATAAGAACATGTACTTATAAAAGAACTAAAGGGTTACAAACTTGAAATAAATGAATAATCAAGCAATCATAAGAAAAGTTTGTAACTGTAACTTTAAATTTATATCCCTTATTACAATAAACATGAGTTTTATCATTTAATAATGTTATCGGGCATGATCACTGCAAGATCCATTAGGATATGCTTTAGTAAAAATATGCATCCAACTCTTTCTGTATCTTTAAAACAAACAAGCAAACACAAGCTGGGAAAGAGGATGAGACTAAATGAGAGAACAGACAAAAGAAAAAAATCACGAAAGGCAAAGACGGCTCAATCAACATATGAAACTACAGATCTACAAATGCGAATGGAACAGCCCATAAATGCCATTAAATAAACTTACCAAGAGATATGGAAAACTAGCAACCCACCAGAGCCAACCAAGCCAAAAATAGGAGATCCGAACAACCATCCAAGCAATAGGACTAGACAACCAAAAGCTAAGCCCGCAACAGAATCAAGCTACAAAGCCTGATATCCATAGAAAACAAGCAAAAACCAAAAAAGCAACAGCAACTAAACAACTTAGATGTTAATTTTCTTCCCGATCTCAGGGATCCCTTAAAAACAAATTGTAATTTTAGATGAATTCTGGATAGCACCCTCAAAGAATTATAAGGAATATTATCATATTTAAATTTGTTTATGGCATTCCATATTTCCCAGATACAGACTGCATCATTTAGATTGCAAAACATGGATCTTATGCTTTTTGGACTGATTCACACTATTCCATCTATTAAGAAATTGAAGAATGTTATTGCCAGTAAAACAATAAACTTAAAAATTACAATGATCCCACATACAAGCAGCAAAATAATTTTTCCAAAAAATTTGGTTTATAGATTCAATTTGATTGCAACAACCACATTTGGAAGAAAGGCTGAAACCCCTGCTTGAATGACCTCATCCAGACTCGCCAACCCATTATAAGTATGCCAAATGAAAATGCTTATGTTAGTGGGAATAGCAGAGTTCCAATACTAAGGGAAATTGGTGGGGAGATTGTGGATTCTCACAAAATTTGAAGCAAACTTCAAATTAAAATTGTTTTTACTTGACCAATTTGCTCAAGAACCGGGGTAATGTTATCGATATTAGAGGCAGCCAGATCTGGGATAGAGTTACCAATGGCAGTCTAGTCCTAATCGAAAGTTTGGTCTAAATACCTGCTGATTTTAAGCTTAGGATATAAGCATTCAAAAGTGAAGCCTAACACACCTAAGTTAGACCAATTCTCAAACCAGAATGAGGAATCTTCAATTACCTTATCCTAGATAATAAAATTTTCCATCGTTACCCGATAGTTCGTAATTCTTCTCCAAATCATAGAGTTAGTTGATTTCCAACTAACACGATTATAATGATAAGAAGCAGAATATTTGGCAGCAAGAATTTGAGGCCAAATAATGTCACCCGTGCAAAATTGCCACCAAAGCTTAAGAGATAAGGCTTCAAAAATATCCTCTAATTTTTCAATGCTCAGACCACCTTCAAGGAAAGGTTTGGCAATAGTGCTCCACCTCGCCCAAATGAATTTAGAGCCACCTTGTTTTATTCATATAAATTTAGTGATCTATATTCTAAGTCTTTTCATAATCCATTTAGTGGGAATGGAAACATCTAGCCAGTAGATGAGGATGGAATTTAGCACGGAGTTAATTAAGGTAAGCCTGCCCCCAGGGGAGAGATAATGTAATTCCCAACCACTTATCTTATTTATGGTCTTTTCAATAAGAGTTTAGAAATATTCATTTTTCACATGAGCCTTAAAGATGGGAATCCCAAGGTGATCAGAGGTCATGTTTTTACTTTTTGAATTTAAACTCATGGGCAACAAAGTTTATGGTGTTTTGCTTAGTTTTTTTGCTAGTAAAGGATAGAGATTTGTTCTTATTTATACTCTAACTAGTAGAACTTTCGAGGCTCATCAAGGTTCTAGCAATTGTCTTGATGGATCTATGGGCAACATTTGTAAAGATAATGAGATCATCCGCATAAGCACGATGGGTAACAATCAATTTATTGCCCAACACAAATTTAAAAGATTGATCCAAGTTAATAAGAGTAATAAGATTTTTGAACCAGTGATCCAACATCATTACAAAGAGAATGGGAGATATAAGGTAACCTTGTCTCAACCCCCTTTGCGAAATAAAGAAGCCTTTAATAGACCCATTTAACATGATAGAATACCAAATATTGCCTATAAGGTTTCTCACAATTTTGATACGACTATTAAACCCCATATCAGCACGAGTAAAATAAACCAACTTCCAATTAACTTTATCATAAACTTTATCTTAAGCTTTTTCTAAATTAATTTTCCTTTCAAGGCTATGAATCAACTTTTGAGTTGTAAGGATATTATCTTTAATATTTTTATTAGGGATGAACACACTTTGATTTTTTTTAATTAAGTCAGGAAGGACAACTTTACCTATTATCTATAATTTTAGAGATGATTTTATTAAAACAAGAGCAAAGGTTAATCGCCAGTTACTATTCTTTTCTTTGGGGATAAGGGTCAAGGCTGTGTGGGTGAAAAATTTAGGGAGAGGGACATCACAGAAGAATTCAGCAATAGCATCATAAACATCTGTTTTAATGAAATTCTTAAATTTTATTATAGAATTCCATTGGGAATTCATCAGGGTCGGGAGCATCATCATCTTTTAGGCTATTGATCACTATCCTAATTTCATTTTCATCAGGGCTTTTAGTAATATTGAAAATTATGTCCTCACTAACCATAGAAGGTTATGGAATGGCAGACCTGAAGTATATTATTTAAAACACTTTTGAAGAGATTGGAGAAATAATAAATAGCAGAATTGGCCATTTGATCTTTATCAAAAATACAAACACTACTTGACAAAGTCATACTATAATTCTTATTGATGTTTCTTCTCCTATTAAGCCAAGGATTATAAAATTTCAAGTTTCTTTCACCTTCCATCTTCCATCTAAAGCTATATTTTTGTTTCCAAAAGATTTCAATATTGTTGTGATCTTGAATAAGGTTAGCTTTTGCAAGATAAAGCTCAACACAATTAGATTCACAAGGGTTGGCATTAAAAATAGTTTCAAGAGCAACAACTTTATTCTCAAGGAGAGTAAGGTTATTAAAGATATTACCAATAAAAATTTTATTCCAATGAGCATGGCCTTTCTTAACCTCTTTAATTTTTGAACTAATATAAACATACCATAATATTGACAATCATCATTTCAAGAATTGGAAATAATCTCAGCATAGTCCTCTCTATTGATCCAAAAGAATTGGAATATAAAGGATTTAGGGATCTTGTACTAGTGCTCCACAAACTCCTGCTTGATCTCCTGAGTATCCACCAGATCTGACTCCACTAACTGCTCTGGATCTAGCAAATTATCAAATCCAAAAAGTACCATGTGTTAGACAATAAGTCTAACACATCAAAAGCTATTCTAAACAATTATAATTATCTAGCTAAAAATTTAAGTAATTTAAAACTTCCTGCAATAGCCTGCTAATCCCAGAAAGCTTTTGATGTCGATTACAGATTTTGGCTGTGACCAATCTTGGACAACGCTGACTTTGTTTTAGTTTACTCTGATTCCTTGAGCGTCTACGACATGGCCCAGAAAAGCGACTAAATTAAGCCAGAACTTGCACTTATAATACTTAGCATAGATTTTGTGGTCTCGCAGCTCTTCTAACACTGCCCTTAAGTGATTTTCATGATCCACATTACTTTTTGAATAGATCAAAATGTCATCAATAAAGATGATGGTAATTCTATCCAAATATGCTTTCAGCACACGCTGCATTAAGTCCATAAATATGGACGGTGCATTTGTTAAACCAAATGACATTACCAAAAACTCGTAATGTCCATAGTGAGTTATGAATGCAATTTTTTCGATATCAGAATCCTTGACCTGCAACTGATGATAACCAGATCGCAAATCGATCTTAGAAAATACCTTAGCTCCAGATAGCTAATCAAATATATCATCAATGCAAGGCAGTGGATATTTATTTTTGATGATTACTTTATTCAATTCTCTATAATCGATGCACATTCTCATCGATCCATCTTTCTTTTTCACAAATAAAATTGGCAATCCCCAAGGAAAAGAACTTGGTCGAATAAGACCCTTTTCCAACAGTTCTTGAAGTTGCTTATTCAGTTCTTACAGCTCCTTAGGCGCCAAACGATAAGGAACTTTCGACAGCAGTTGGGTTCCCGAAATTAATTCTATAGCAAATTCTACTTCTCTAATGGGAGGAAGACCAGGTAGGTATTCAAGAAATATATTAGGAAATTCACAAACTATTCGATTCTCAGAAATAAAAATGACTTTTTTCTTTTCTCCCAACATTGTTATGAGATACGCATCACATCCCTTTCTGACTAACTTTTCTTCTTTCATTGCATTGATCAATGATGCTTGGGTACTAAATCTTCCAATGAAGGTTTTTGACTAACTTCCACTGCCCAAAATGATTTTTCTCTTTTGGCAATTTATGGAAGCACCGTGCTTATTTAACTAGTTCATACCCATAATTATATCAAAATTAGCAATTGGCAGCATGATTAATTTGACTTCATACTTCTGGTTCCCAATAGGAATTTCTAAGTTACAAAATTGATGCGATTGCATACAGACTCCAGATGGTAACCTAATGCTTAACGAGCTAGCTAATCGATATGACAGGATTTCAAGAGACTTGGCCCAATTTTTAAATATAAAAGAATGACTTGTTTCGGTATAGAAAAGAATATTACACGGTTTGTTGTTTATCATTAAGGTACCCATGATTATCACAATAATAAAATATCACTATTTGCAATATTTAGAAAAGTTGAACTGAAAATGACTATAATTAAAGTAAATTTAAAACATACCTGAGACAACATCGTTATCCTCAGGCGCTGAAGTAGGAGTTAACATATATACTCTGGCAGAAGCTGTTGGCTGTCTGCCCTGAGGTTGCTGACCTTGACGATTGTAGGCCTAGTTTTGAGCAGGAACAGATGCTTCAGGGTTGGTAATAGGAGCGGAAGCTGGCATCACAGCCAAGGCAGGAGCTCGGTTTTCCGACAGCTGGGAGCGAAATACTTGGTCACGATTTGAGCGGGTGATGAGTGCCCCATCAATAGTTTTATTGACTTCACAATCATAGAAAAGATGGTCATGCGGCCACAAGTGTAACATATGTTACCATGATGGTAACATTTGTCGTACGGGTGATGGCGCTTACATTCATAATTTAACTTCAAATCGGGGCTATTTATCTTCGAGGTTGTAGACCTTTGCCACCTTTCGGTGACCAAAGTGTTCCTTCCTAGGCTGCACAAATGTAACCTTCCTTTTCCAGTTCATCTGGCCTTGGAAACCCTCTTTGAGGTGGGCAGCCTCGATTAACTCAATCAGGTTCTTAAGTTGGCGGGACCCCGGGTGAGCCTTGATGGAGTCCCTTAATCCTTTTAGGAACCTATGGCACCTGGCAGCTTCAGATCTGACTAAGTCTGGAATGAAGCGAGATAGTCTTCGGAATTCTTGCTCGTAGTCAGATACAGATCTATTTTCCTAAGTGAGGTGGAGCAGTTCATCCTCAAGAATCGCTTGAGCTGACGCAAGGATAAAAACCTCTCGGAAGGCTTCAAGGAAAATATCCCAAGGGATATCCTCTAATTCATAATCAGCGAACTTGGTGTTTCACTCATTCTCCTACCAATATTCCGCCTCTTTTTGAAATAAATGAGTGATTAGACGGATTGCTTTGGAATTTGGACACTTGATACTTGCCAAATTCTTTTCGGCTATCTTCAACCAGCCAACAGTATCCATAGGGTTTAGTGCCCTATTGAAGGTAGGTGTTCTAAGAAGCAGAAAGCTATGAAGGATTCCATCTCCTGAGAAATGAGAGGAAGAAGCAGCTCCCATCTATGGGGTAGACTGTTGACGAATGCTTAAAATAAGGGCACTGGTTGCTTGCGCCTGTTGCGCATTACTTTCAATCTTGGCTTTCATTAGACTAGCCATTGAATTCGCCTCATCGGGTTCACCCAAAGACGAGACTACATTTTTAATCGGTGTAGGAGCTGAAGGAGATCCTAGATTCATGACTACAAATAAAAGTATGCATTCAGCGAATAAGACAGAATTCCACTATCTTTTTAATTATTACTTTCTCAGATAAGAAGTTGTATAGGTAAGCAAAAAGAAAGATAAATTGATATGAAAGAAGGTCATGAGGAGAATCTAGGAACATCAATTACAATATTTTGTCCTAAAGCCAACACAAAAGTCATTGAATATTGCTACTCGATGCTTTTTAGCTAATCTTCTATATGTCCAGTACCGCCATCTACTTGCAGAACCTCCAAGCAGAATTCCCATAATCTAGAGATGGTAGTCATCAGGACAAGCTGTCTCTCAAAAAATAGTAGTCACACAGTCCAACCATTCTTTAGCAAGAACAGAAAGACTGGTTCCTCTGAAGGTCGGACAAACTAAGATCTTATCCAGCACTTCTACTCCGCGAGGAGATACTCCTTCAACGATCCTTCCGCAACCTTTGCCATCTTGGAAATCATCTGCCCAATACTCGTCGAATAACCTAAGGTAGTAGAATAAATCGAACTGCTGATATTACATCCCTAAAATTTCATTCAATTATTAGTTCTAATTTTCTACTTATTGAAGTTATAAGCATTTAACTTATATATTTTACTTCTTTAAATTTCGTTTAGATCCTAAGATGTCCTTTGTTACTTGTATTTACCCTTTAAACATATTTTACTCATTTATGAATCGTTCAAATCCTAAGGTATCCTTTCTAGATATACTTAATTTCATTTTTGAGATTTCAGTTGGATGAAGTATGGATGTTGTTTTTCTTACACTTAGTGATTGTGATCATATCCGTTGTAGAGAACATATCATAAAGTAGATAAGAACATTCTCCTTATCTCACTTTAGGATACTTCTCAGATACTAACTGTATCCCCCCGTCCTGTCGTCGAGCGCAAAAGAGGTAATCAATCGGCGGCGGAGCGGCGCGCTACTCGGGAAGGGATTTCGCATCTCCTCGATTAGCTGGGAATGACACTGAAGGCTGCTAACTCAATCTCAAGAAGGGTTGAAAGCTAATACTTAAGATAAGAGTAGTATCCTTATCCTAAGTATTAAGTTAGCACATACATTGGATTATGAGTCTTAGAAAGAGAAATCTAATATATGTATAGAAACATCAGCATTTTCAGTATGCCGATCATATCACAATACTAAATATAAGTAAAATAAAGATAGAGTGCGGAAGCTAAAGCAAACATCCAGAAGCATTCATCACAGAAGCTGAATAAAATATTCATCTCAGAAAAGAAAAGAAAAGATATCCAGTATTATTACAAATAGTTTATTGAAGTACAGAAAATAGTCTAAATACTAGACTGAAAAAAAATAACAAGGCAAAATAATAAAGGCTAGAGAAGAGTCCACTAGTGCTCCATGAACTCCTCCAAGATCTCCTGAGTATCCACCGGATCTAACTCCACTAAATGCTCTGGATCTAGCAAATTGTTGAATCCCAAAAGTACCACGTGTTAAAAAATAAGTCTAACACATCGAAAGTGATTCTAAACAGTTATAATTATCTAGCTTAACATTTAAGTAATTTAAATAAAATTGTAGAAAAATCATAAAATAGCTGAAAATTTAAAAATAGTATAAAGTTGAAATAAAGTAAAATTGAGTTGTAAACTGAATACTGAGTGTAAGTAAAACTATAAATGATCTAAATCTGAGTAAGTAATGCTGTAAAATTGTGTTGTATTCTAATGAGATTATGCATTTGAATATGCCACTATATTGTATGCTACTGATATGCAACCAACATATCATTGAACTACCATGGATATACATTTTACTGTTTACATACATCCTGTTAGAAAATATAGTTTACTGTGATTCCTGAAGATCTTGAATTTCTCCTATTGATGTATGCAACATCCCATAATCCATACATAATGACCAATACTCATACTTATACTTATGCTCATGTTTCTAAGACTACATGTCTTAAATCCAGAAATTTAGAATAGTGCTTTAAAATTGGATTATGAATCTATTATCTTCATTATGCAAAATCCATTTAAATGAATTTTGACTCCTATCTCTAGAGCATTTTGTAGTATTACTTAGTATTTTAGTTAGAATCATCAACTGGAAATGTTGTATATATATAGTTGGTATGTTTCCAAGAAAAGTGAATTTAACACTTTGTTTTTTTTAAACTGTGCTTATCGATGCGCACGAAGATAGGAGGCAGAACTGTAATAACCTTAGTGTTGTTACCCATCAATTAGTGATATAATTGACTCTAATTCTTTTCCATTAGTCTTATAATAACATTAGGAGTCTCCATTTCAAATTTCATGCGATTTGGAGATCATTTGACAATTTATAATATTTCCTGATTTTCTGATAATTCTGAGAATGCCTAATTTATTTAAACCTCAGAATCAAAAATGAAGTCCACCATTGGACTCACCACACCCAAATTAGCTAGGAGGGATATTTTTGAAGTATTTGGAAGTCGTCAAATTTTCCCCAAATAGTTTAATAATATTTAAATACCAGAAAATTAAGATAATTAAATTGACCTCTAATCAAAAATCTGATTGTATTTTTTAGTTCACCACACCTCAATTAGGTAAGGGTGAATTTTTAGGATTTTTCGGAGTGCGCTTGGTTATCTAATTTTGATTTAATAAAGTGCGTAAAAATTAAATTAAATAAGTTAATGTGTATAATATATAAATTAAATTAACATTATTATAATTTTCAGACCGCGCGGATCCTGTGCGCGAGTCCAGCGCACGGGACAGTCGCGCGGCTCGATCCAGGACATTGGATTCGTTTAATCCAAATCTAACGGCACTGATCCAAGTGAGCAGATCCAGCCATTGGATCAGCGCTTCAATCCAACGGCCTAGATCAATCCCATGTACGCCTTTCTAATTCTCCTCAGGCACGTTCGCAACTCGCCATGGAAGGACAGTCCGACCCTTCAGTTGGCTCTCCGCGGCTTATACCTTCATTCTACCTTACCCTATCCTTTTTCTAATCTCTTTTAAAGCTTGTGCGGGAGCTCTAGGCTGTGAGAGGACTTCCTGGAAGAGCACTGTGAGTTGCGAAGGAACCCTAAAAGACTCGGCCAACACATCCCTTCCAGGTACCGATCTACACTTCTAATTCCCTTTCAATAAGTCTCATATTACTGAATGCAATCATTTAAGTAATTAATAGATATGCCAGTGC
This sequence comes from Gastrodia elata, assembly GCA_016760335.1. Classification (NCBI taxonomy): domain Eukaryota; kingdom Viridiplantae; phylum Streptophyta; class Magnoliopsida; order Asparagales; family Orchidaceae; genus Gastrodia; species Gastrodia elata. Next base: position 41,171,983 of record CM028671.1, on the reverse strand, counting down.
AAATCAATTCATTATCGAGCGATTTAGCTACCCAATTGAGTTAAGGTTCCATCGGGTCCGCCATTAGATTCGGGCAGCGCCTAGTAGGCCACTCCGTCGATACCGTAGGTCAATTTAAGGTTCATTAGGTGTGCCTCAGTCTCTACTTCACATCAGTATGCGGTCCATCCCATGAGGTCTGCGCCTAATTTGGGGACGAAGTGGCTTAACCAGAGGGTCAGGGATCGGCAGTTTAGGGGATTATTCTGAACCAGATCGGTTCATCCTGCTAAGCCGCATTTTCAATTTTTCTTCTTAACGGCTATCCTAGAGACACGCGTCGTAACGGGAAGTCGATGCGTGTCGTCTGTTGCCCACGGAACCACGTGTCTAGTGGCTTATCGAAATGTGTGCGCCGTCCGCCGTTCTCCTTCTTTTTCGTGCCGCCGTCTTACCTCACTCTCAGCACTCCTAATTTCTGTGCTGTCTTAATATTTTGTGTTGTCTTAAAATTCCACGCCGATTAATCATTAGTATTTAATGCTGATTGAATTATTAATATATTTGAAATTTAATTAGTATAATTGAATGTTGATTTTATTTAATTAATAACTTTTATTATACTCATCTAAATAGCACAAAATTATATACTATTTTGATCATAAAAATAAGTAGAATAATAATATGCAATTTAATTTCTATTTTGATAAATATTTTAATTAATCAATATTTAGGATTAATTAATTAACTACAAATTAATTTCATCATTTCATGTGACCTAATTTGATCATTTAAGACCCAAATTAAATGATCAAATAGTCCATTTCACTCACAAAAATGTGAGGAACAATAATATGAAATAAAATTTAATATTTGAATCCTAATTTTCTTAATCACTTTTTAACCCTAATTAGAAGTCACAAAAACCCTAATTTTCCAAAGTTGTCCAAATTTGACATACTTAGTGTCATTTTTCTCTTTATGATATAAGGATTTCAATAAAAATATAAATCATTTCCATTGGACAATAATTAATGATTTTAGGCTATTGACTCTTAATTAGGTGTTATTGTGATAATTCTATTTACTTAGATGACATGCTTTAAGTTTTATAAAACTCTAGAATATCTAACATGTCATATTTATTATCTCCCTTATCAAATTAGATTACATTTATATGAACTTAGTTCTCAATTTTTTATCTATGTGAATTAATTGCCAAGTGCTTAATTAAACTTTCAACCCTAAGGTAAGAACCCTATGATTGATTTGCAAATTGAATTATAGTTGATCCTAAATCTATTTAGTTACACCCATTGATTGTGGATATATTCAATGCCTTTGTAATGGTATATTAGTGAATCAACTAGATCTAGTTTAGTGACTATATTAGAACTTAGTTCATTCACCCCAACCCTTAAAGCATCCTCTTGAATATCTTAAGAGCTAGTATTAGATATCCTAAATCACTTAGATTAATTTAGGAATCCTATTGAATTCCTTAAACATCAACTATTAGAATACTTAGAGCTTGTAGTTCTTAAGTTCTATCAATTATTTATTTTAAGCCTTTCAATTGCTCATAATATAGCTAGATTAATACTTGATTGATTCGATCCTTCAAGCTATAACCTAGCTAGTGAACTCTAGTGAACCTTATTGGATTTCTCTTGGCTCCAAATTCTTAAGTTAGATATTTTCCTTATCTTAATCCCTTCCTACTAGACACCTAAACTTTGATTCAATTATACAATTGAATCTTATAGTTTAGGATGTGAATAAGACCAAGTTTTTAATAGTATTAATTATACTTATAAATTATTTTATCACATCATATTAATTGAATTAAAACTACTACTTTTGAAACTCGAACTACTACTTTACTTACAATTAACTTGAGATCAATACCTCAAAGTTAATTGGGAGCTCAATTAGCTACAATCATTAAGTAGATCATTAAAAATTAGATAACTTTAGATATCACTTAGTTGCAATTATTGAACTTCCCTTGAATGCTTGCTTAGCTTTGAGTCTCATTCACTTGAATCATTCATATAATACATTGTGCATGAATAAAGCTTTCACATTAAAATTACCAGGGGTTTATATAGTAGATCAGTCTAGGGTAGGTTAAAAATAGAGTAATAAGGAGACATCGCATTCTTAGAGGGTGAATGTGAGTGTTTAAGGATTTGACCCCGCTTTTCTTTAGTTGTTAAATAGACGTGTTAAGCTCCTCATTTCATTCTGAATATGCCCACAAAATGAGCACAAATTAAAATAACTTGAATTAATAAACATGTGAGATCTCTTTCAATCTTATAGATTGTTAAGACTCACCATAGCTTTTATCTATGTTACTTTCCATAATTCTAGACTATGTGAATCTTAGACTAATAGTCTAAGATCTTTCTTCAATTTTCCTACTATACATTTTCTATGAATTATAACTATACTTTACTTGTTTACAATTTACTTAGATTACAGTGAATGTTATAAAATTACATTTAAATGCTTCATTATTTCTTTTCCTTACTTAGCATAAGTTCATTTGAACATATACATGATTTACCATTTATTTTCATATGCACATTAGTTTATTTTTAGCTTATTTAGAATGCTTTTACCCTTATTCTATTTGCAGGCTAGGATGTATACTTAAGTGAGTATTCTAACTCACTTTGTTTTCCTTAGTTTTCCTCACTTATATGCTTATTATATTGCACCCATGCTTATGCTTACTTTGTAACTAAAAAGTGATATCCGATTATAATAATAATATGTTTAGCCAATCTTAAATTATACTTAGACTGTGTAGTCTAACTAGATTTTCTATTTCTTGGCTAAGCCCTATCACATTTTAATACCAAAATATGATAGATTATGTGAATTTGGAGGCTAGTGAAGCTGGACCAAATGCTAAAAATTAATTGCTTACGCCTATCATATACTAAACTATTTAGCTTAATAAAAATTGCAAGTGAGCTATTAATTTCTTTCTTTCCTTTTAGTTTACTATTAGTTTGTAATAAATGTTATTTACTTTACTTTTTTTATACTTTGTTGGAGCTTAGATTATATTTAAATACTTGTGATGAATTAATGGATGAATGTATTGAATGGATGGATGGTTACAAATGTATAAAAATGAATATTAATTAAGTTATTAGTTGCATATCTACCTAGGATGTTAATTAGAATTAGTTGTATATTCAATTATTTATAGAATTGGAAACTAGTTTCTTATCTAAGTAATAACCTTTTCATATGTACATGTGAGTGTTAAATGTTGTGATGAAACAAACCTTAGGATAGATAATTGTTACACTTATGATTTTCTCCCTTTAAATCTTTAGAATTGTAAATGAGCAATCCTTTGAAATGGATTGAACTCTATTTTAGAATTATAAATGAGCAATCCTATAAAATAGATTGAACTCTATTTTAGAATTAGAAATGAGCAATCCTATGTAATGGATTGAACTCTATACTAGAATTAGAACTAAAATGGATTGATTACATGTTAATTTAGGTTGTCCTTTTTTTTTTTAAATTATAACTTCCATTGGAATGGAATTCTTGCATATCTACTTTGCAGGTGTTTCCTTAGCCATTTGCAATGGAGACTCTGCCAAAAAATTTAAGAATTTTAGGACTTAAAAATTTTATTGAAAAATGTAGACTTATAACTCATATGTCAAATACTCATTAAATATCTAGAATTTCATATCTAAGATTGAATGAATTCATTTCAATTGTTTTAAAATATATTCTCATGTCTCCTTACATATATCACATGTTTAATCATATCTCATTCTCATTTATAAATTCATGTATTGTATCTCTATTTATAAACTACTTAATACCATTCATAATTTCTCTTCCATCTTAACTTAAGACCCTCTTCTAAACTTTGGCCAAACATAATATCTAATGATTTGGATTAGTTTTCTTCTAATCTAGTATTAGGTATTGTGGTGACGTATTAATGTTGAGTTAAGTGATTCTCAATATTGGGGTCATCACATTTGGTATCAAAGCCAAGTTGAGAACTTTAAGTTAAGACAAACACGCCCATTCATCCAAAAGCAAACAATACAGTATAGTAAAAATAAATAATGACACCTTAGGACAGTAAACGCATTTTTAATTAGATAAGTGATCTAAATTTCTAACTCAAACTTTAATTTAACTTTCAGATGGCAAATCCTAGTACTGAACTAAGACTTTATACCAAATTGTTCTTCCAATATTTTGAGTATGATCATTGGTATGGGTCAACATTTGATAGAGTTTACTTGGGAGTATCTACTGCAGGAAGTGACATTCTAAATAAAATTCTAAACTTTTGTGTATTTAGAGGCGATTATTTCCCTCAATAAGCTAGGGAATGGCTCACCCGTGTTACTACGGTGTTTGAAGCCATAGAATGCCCTGATCACTTACGCCTTAAAATTTTAGATAAATGTTTTAGTGACTATTCCATGGACTGGTGGTGTCACGCTTATGTAGTTCTCATTCGTGGATGTAGGCATCTTCATCATGCCCCCACTTATGAAGACTTTAAAAATATGTTTTATGCAAAAATTTGTAACTAGTAGTACTAGTCTTCTTTTTGCTCTATCTTCTTCCCTTTAGTAGCTTTGTAATTAGCTTCTATTTTACTTATGTTTCTTTCTTTTCCTCCAAAATTGTAATCTCTTAAAAGCTTCAAATTTTAATGAGAATTTTCTTTTCTTATCTTCTTCAATTTTTGAATTATATTTTCCTTTCCTTTCTTTAGAATGGATCCAAATCCTAATGCACCTATTAAACCAAAAGTGGAAGAACCTACTTCCACTATGACTTCTCAAATTAAGCAAATGCAGAATTTATTGGACATGATGAAGGTTATGGTAGAAGCACAAACACGTGTAGCGGAAAGGATGGCTTCATCCTACAACCTTTCCCAACCTTTTCCAGTTCCATCCCAATCTGCCCAACTCCTCATCAAGCTTCTTCTCCTATTATTCCTGAACTTCCCTTAGCTCCACAGCCATCTTCAGGCCCTATTGTGGATGCCTACCTTCTTACCTTTCTTCGTCTGAACCCTCCAACCTTCAATGGTTCAGTTTCCCATTTTGAAGCCATAGATTGGCTAAAGGTCATTGAGAAGACACTAGCCAGTATTAAGTGTCCGTAGAGCGAATGCCTCCATCTTGTAACCTACCTATTCCACGGAGAAGCCGGGTACTGGTGGGATAGTGAGTTGAAAACTCACTTCTCTGAGGTTCAAATAGAAGACATTCCTTGGGATGAATTTGAACAGGTGTTCCGTGATCCCCCTTCTGCCCAAACTATAATAGAAAATGATTTCATGCAGCTTACCCAGGGAAATCGTTCCGTGCACGACTACGAGATGGAGTTCCGTAAACTCTTTCGCTTTGCTCCAAATCTAGTCCATACGGAAGTGGCTAGGTGAACTAGATTTCTGTCCGGTCTTAGAGATTCTATCAAAAGTCATTTGATGTCTCAATATCATGACAGTTTTCCCAAGCTCTTGGAAGGTGCTCGTATAGTAGAGTACCATCAATCTCAGATGGATTTGAGGAAGCGCTCCCATCCTCAACCTTCCAGATTAGAACCCTTCAAAAGAAACCGTTCTCATGGTCCAAAAGTCTTCCAGCTTACTTCTGGCCAAAACCCAAATCAAAATCCTAGCCAGAACCCTAGGCAAGGCTAGCAAGGAAGACCAGGAGTAGTATGTAACAGACCCCATCTTTATGGGAAGTGCTACCACACAGGTGGTAGGTGTTACATATGCGGCAGAACCAATCATAAACATTGGGACTATCGTTCTAACTGGACTATGGACAAGGTAAAGATCAACTGTCAAGGTTTTGTTCAAAATCTAATTCCCTTAAATTCTCAAGCGCCAGCGCTTGCCTTAATGCCTCCCCCTACTGGTGGAAGTGGTCAGCACCAAAAGGGAGTACCTCCATCTTCCTCCAAGCAAGACTGCTACAGTAGGAAGGAAAAGGGAAAGTCCGTTGCTCAACCACCTGCTCTACCAAGGGTATACGCACTGTCTTCTTCAGCTGCCCCAGATGATAATAGCGTTGTTACTGGTATGTTCTAGTTTAATTTCCTATTTTTTGTTTTTCATTTTCTTCTACAATTTTAATTTTTAGCATTTTTCTTCTTTAATTTTCATTAATATAATTAGAGTTTATTTTCCCTGTTATAGGAACTCTAATTATTAAAAACTAATTTTGTGACACTCTCTTTGACATTGGTGCTAGTCACTCTTTCATGGCAGTGAGTTGTGCCTCTTCCTTAAATCTTCAACATTTCAGCTTAGGTAGTCCCTTAGTAGTTCAAATGCCATCTGGTACTGAGATGTGTGCTAATGAGTTCTATTTAGTAGAAATCCCAATCAGTAATCAATTTTCCAATCCAAACTTATTATTAATTGTCCATTATGAATTTTGACATAATTTTAGGAATGGATTGGCTAAGTAAGTTTAATATCGTAATAGATTGCTTTCGTAAGCGAGCTTCACTTAAGGTTGGAAAGAAACATGAAGTGTTTATAGGAAAGCTTGGCTTGACTGCATCCTTAATCAATGCAATTGAAGCCAAGTGCCTCATTAGTAAATGTTGCTATGCGATTCTAGTAACTTTAATCGACGAAAAGAAGCAAGTAAGTAGTCCATAAGAGACTATCATCGTTAGAGAGTTACTGGATGTGTTCCCTGAAGCTTGCCTGGACTACCTCCTCTATGTGAGGTAGGGTTTTCTATTGAACTTGTCCCTAGAACTTAATTTAAGTCTAAGGATCCTTATAGAATGGCTCCAAAAGAACTGTAAGAGCTTAGAGAGCAGTTGCAAGAGTTGTTAGAGAAAGGATTCGTTCGCCCTAGTATGTCACCTTGGGGAGCTCCTATCCTATTCGTCAAGAAGAAGGATGGTTTAATGTAGATGTGTATAGACTACAGTGAGCTTAACAAAGTGACTGTGAAGAATAAGTATCCTCTCCCTATGATCGATGATTTGATTAATCAACTCGCTGGAGCGAAGATCTTCTCCAAGATTGACGTAAGATCAGGCTACTACCAGATTAGAGTCAAGGATGAAGATATTTCCAAGACTACATTCAGGACCCGATATGGGCATTTTGAGTTTCTAGTCATGAATTTTGGACTGACAAATGCACCTTCCATCTTCGTGGACCTGATGCAGCGCATCCTTAAGCCGTATCTCGACGAGTTTGTCATCATTTTCATCAATGACATCCTAACCTAGTCGAAGTCAACCGCTGAGCATGAAGAGCATCTTCGTATCATTCTAGAATTGTTAAGAGAGAATAAACTTTTCGAAAAGTTTTCTAAGTGTGAGTTTTGGCTCAAGTCCGTGGCATTTCTGGGTCACGTGATTGATGTTGAAGGCATTAGAATTGATCAAAAGAAAATCCAAGCTGTTCAATAGTGGGTTTAACCTAAATCTATAACAGAGATTCGGAGCTTCTTAGGACTTGTTGGTTATTACAGAAGGTTCATTCCTGGATTCTCTCTAATTTCTTCATCATTAACTCAGTTAACTAGAAAAGATGTTCTGTTCATCTAGAGCACAGCCTATGAAGAATTGTTTCAGAAGTTGAAATAGTTATTGACTTCTGCTCCTATTCTAGTACTACCTTATGAGGGTAAGGATTTCAGGTTTATACTGATGCCTCTAAGGTAGGACTTGTTGTGTTCTGATGTAAGATCACCGTGTGATAGCCTATGCCTCTAGACAACTTAAGCCAAATGAGAAGAACTATCCTGTGCATGACCTTGAACTCGCAGGTGTAGTTTTTGCTCTAAAGATCTGGAGACACTACCTGGATGAGTTAAGTGTGAGATGTTTACTGATCATCAAAGCTTAAAGTACATCTTCACTCAGAAAAAGCTTAATTATCATCAGCGTTGGTGGCTAGAGTTACTTTGCGACTATGATTTGAAAATCCAATATCATCTGGGTAAAGCTAAGGTCGTAGCTGATGCCCTTATTCATAAAGTGACTTTATCTTCCCTTAGTTGCAATGAATCTTTAATCAAAGATTTTGTCAGATTGAATCTTGAGCCTATCAGTTCAGCTGATTTAGGCACTTTACTATTTGCTATTCAGTCAGATGATTCCCTTAGATCTAAGATTATCGAAGCTTAGTAGGAATATTCAAATTATTTAGTGTTAGTTTCTGAAATCGTTAGTGGCAAGAGATCTGAATTACGTCTTTGATGATGAAGGTGTAATATTTCAGAAGTTCATATTATGGATTCCAAAAAGCTTGCAGTTACAGATATTGTCTGAAGCTCATAACTCTGGCTATGCAGTGCACCTCGGTAGTTGTAAGATGTATCAGGATCTCAAACAATCATTTTGGTGGTCCGACATGAAGCGGGATACAGCTATTTTCATTTCCAAGTGCTATCCATGTTCCTTAGTCAAGGCCGAACACCAGAAGCCTGGTCGACTTCTTAAGCCCTTAGACATTCCTGAATTAAAGTGGTCTGATATCTCCATGGACTTCATTGTAGGTTTGCCTAAGAGTAGATCTGGTTCTGACTCTATTTGGGTGATAATCGATAGACTCACCAAGTCAGCCCATTTTCTAGCTATTCGTCAGACAGATCCAGTTGAGATGTTAGCTAAGCTTTATCTTAAGGAGATAGTTCATTTGCATGGTACACTGAACTATATAGTTTCTGACAGAGATAGTAGATTCACTTCCAAATTTTGGTTAGCTGTTCAGCAAGACTTGGGGACGAGTTTAGCATTAAGTACTGCTTTCCACCCCCAGACAGATGGTCAGACTGAGTGTGTTAATCAGATCTTGGAAGATCTCTTGCATCTTTGTGTTCTAGACTTCGGTGGATCATGGGAATATCATTTATCAGTCCAGTATTGGTATGGCACCTTACAAAGCTCTTTATGGAAGGAGGTGTACGACTCCAATTGCTTGGATTGAAGTAGGAGACTCTCAACTTTATGGTTCTGAATTAGTAGAAGAGACTACTAAGAAAGTTCAACTGATCAAGCACAATATAGCTGCAGCTCAGGATAGACTAAAGAAATATCATGATGCTCGTCATCGTTAGTTGGAGTTTCAAGTAGACAATAGAGCTTATCTTAAAGTTAGTCCAATGCATGGTGTGCAGAGATTCGATGTGTCTGGAAAGCTGAGTCCAATGTATTTAGGACCCTTTGAAGTGATTGAGAGGATTGGAACATCTGCTTACAGATTAGAGTTTCCTGAAGACTTCTCAATTGTACATAATGTGTTTCACATTTCATCACTAAGAAGGTGTTTGCTAGATCCAAGTCAGCAAGTTCAGATACCTGTAATGGAACTGCAACCTAATCTGACTTTCATTGTTAAACCTATTGCGATTCTAGGGTGGGATCTTAAAAAGTTAAGGAACCGCAATACTCCTATGATCAAGATCCACTAGCAAAATCATCCAGCTGGTGAAGACACATGGGAGACAGAAGATGATATACTAAAAAAGTTCCCATAATTCTTTTCTTAATCAGGTAGATTTAGTTCTTTTAATTCTGTTATCATTTCTATAGACTTCTTTTGTATTTTCAATTTCTCTATTTTTGTTTGTTGTGTATCGTGGGCGACACTCTTTTTAAGGAGTGGAGTATGTAACAACCCTAGTGTTGTTATCCATCAATTAGTGACCTAATTGACTCTAATCATTTTCCATTAGTCTTATAATAATATTAGGAATCTCCATTCAAATTTCATACGATTTGGAGATCGTTTGACAATTTCTAACAATTCCTAGTTTTTTGATAATTTTGAGAATGTCTAATTTATTTAGACCTCAGAATTAAAAACAAAGTCCACCATTGGACTCACCACACCCAAATTAGCTATAAATGGTATTTTCAAAGTGTTTGGAAGTCGTAGAATTTTTCCCGAATATTTTAATAATATTTAAATACTAGAAAATTAAGATAATTAAATTGACCTCTGATTAAAAATTTGATTGCATTTTTTAGTTCACCACACCTCAATTAGGTAAGGGTGAATTTTTGAGATTTTTTGGAGTGCATTTGGTTATCTAATTTTGATTTAATAAAGTGTGTAAAAATTAAATAAAATAATTTAATTAAATAAGTTAATGTGTATAATATATAAATTAAATTACGTTATTATAATTTCTGAACCGCGCGGATCCTGTGCGCGAGTCCATCGCACGGGATAGTCGTGCGGCTCGATCCAGGATATTAGATTCGTTTAATTCAAATCTAACGGCGCTGATCCAACTGAGCAGATCTAGCCGTTGGATCAGCACTTCGATCCAACGGCCTGGATCAATCTCCTGTACGCCTTTCTGATTCTCCTTAGACACGTTCGCAGCTCGCCAGGGAAGGATAGTTCGGCCCTCCAGCTGGGTCTCCACGGCTTATACCTCCATTCTATCTTACCCTATCCTATTTCTAATCTCTTCTAAAGCTTGTGCGGGAGCTCTAGGCTGCGAGAGGACTTCCTGGAAGAGCATCGTGAGTTGCGAAGGAACCCTAAAATACTCGGCCAATGCATCCCTTCCAGGTACCGATCTCCACTTCTAATTCCCTTTCAATAAGTCTCATATTACTGAATGCAATCATTTAAGTAATTAATAGATATGCCAGTTCTGCCCAGTTAAGTTAAGGTTCCATCGGGTCCGCCATTAGATTTCTAGGGCAACGCCTAGTAGGTCGATTCAAGGTTCATTAGGTGTGCCTCAGTCTCTACTTCACACCAGTATGCGGTCCATCCCATGAGGTCCTCTGATTCGGCCATATTTTGAACCCCTAGTACCACTCTTCTGCGCCTAATTTGGGGACGAAGCGGCTTAACCAGAGGGTCGGGGATCGGCGATTTAGGGGCTTATTCTGAACCGGACCGGTTCATCCTGCTAAGCCGCGTTTTCAGTTTTTGTTCTTAACGGCTATCCTAGCGACACGCGTCGTACGAAAAGTCAACGCGTGTTGTCTACTGCGCACGAAACCCTGTTTCTGGTGGCTTGTCGAAATGTGTTCGCCGTCAGCCGTTCTCCTTCTTTTTCGCGCCGCTATCTTACCTCGCTCTCAGCTCTCCTAATATTTTGTGCTGTCTTAATATTCTGTGCTATCTTAATACTCTGTGCCGATTAATAATTAGTATTTAATGCTGATTGAATTATTAATATATTTGAAATTTAATTAGTATAATTAAATGTTGATTTTATTTAATTAATAACTTTAATTATAATCATCTAAATAGCACAAAATTATATATCATTTTAATCACAAAAATGAGTAGAATAATAATATGCAATTTAATTTCTATTTTGATAAATATTTTAATTAGTCAATATTTAGGATTAATTAATTAACTACAAATTAATTTCATTATTTCATGTGACCTAATTTGATCGTTTAAGACCCAAATTAAATGATCAAATAGTTCATTTCACTTATAAAAATGTGAGGAACAATAATATGAAATAAAATTTAATATTTGAACTCTAATTTTCTTAATCACTTCTTAACCCTAATTAGGAGTCATAAAAACCCTAATTTTTTAAAGTTGTCCAAAATTAACATACTTAGTGTCATTTTTCTCCTTATGATATAAGGATTTCAATAATATATAAATCATTTTCATTGGACAACAATTAGTAATTTTAGGCTATTGACTCTTAATTTGGTTTTATAAATCCTAAAATAGCCAACATGTCACATTTATTATCTCCCTTATCAAATTAGATTACATTTACATGAACTTAGTTTTCAATTTTTTATTTATGTGAATTAATTGCCAAGTGCTTAATTCAACTTTCAACCCTAAGGTAAAAACCCTATGATTGATTTGCAAATTGAATTATAGTTGATCATAAATCTATTTAGTTACACCTATTGATTGTAGATAGATTCAATGCCTTTGTAATGGTATATTAGTGAATCAACTAGATTTAGTTTAGTGACTAGATTAGAACTTAGTTCATTCACCCCAACCCTTAAAGCCTCCTCTTGAATATCTTAAGAGCTAGTATTAGATATCCTAAATCCATTAGATTAATTTAGGAATCCTATTGGATTCCTTAAACATCAACTATTAGAATACTTAGAGCTTGTAGTTCTTAAATTCTATCAATTACTTATTTTAAACCTTTCAATTGCTTATAATATAACTAGATTAATACTTGATTGATTAGATCCTTCAAGCTATAACCTAGCTAGTGAACTCTAGTGAACCTTATTGGATTTCTCTTGGCTTCAATTTCTTAAGTTAGATATTTTCTTTATCTTAATCCTTTCCTACTGGACACCTAAACTTTGATTTAATTATATAATTGAATCTTATAGTTTAGGATGTGAATAAGACCTAGTTTCTAATAGTATCAATTATACTTATAAATTATTTTGTCACATCATATTAATTGAACTGAAACTACTACTTTTGAAACCCAAACTACTACTCTACTTACAATTAACTTGAGATTAATATCTCAAAGTTAATTGTGAGCTCAATTAGCTCCAATCATTAAGTAGATCATTAAAAATTAGATAACTTTGGATATCACTTAGTTGCAATTATTGAACTTCCCTTGAATGTTTGCTTAGCTTTGAATCTCATTCACTTGAATCATTCATATAATACATTGTGCATGAATAAAGCTTTCACATTAAAATTACTAGGGGTTTATATGGTAGATCAGTCTAGGGCAGGCTGAAAATAGAGTAATGAGGAGGCATCGCATTCTCAGAGGGTGAATGTGAGTATTTTAGGATTTGACCCTGCTTTTCTTTAGTTGTTAAACAGGCATGTTTAACTCCTCATTTCATTCTGAATATGCCCACAGAATGAGCACAGATTAAAATAACTTCAATTAATAAACATATGAGATCTCTTTCAATCTTATAGATTGTTTAGACTCACCATAGCTTTTAGCTATATTACTTTCCATAGTTCTAGACTATGTGAATCTTAGACTAATAATTTAAAATCTTACTTCAATTTCTTTACTATGCATTTTCTATGATTTAGATCTATACTTTACTTGTTTACAGTTTATTTAGATTACATTGAATGTTGTAAAATTACATTTAAATACTTCACTACTTCTTTTCCTTACTTACCATAAGTTCATTTGAACATATACATGCTTTACTTCATTTATTTTCATATGCACATTAGTTTATTTCTAGCCTTTTTCAGATGCTCTTACCCTTATTCTATTTGCAGGCTAGGATGTATACTTAAGTGAGTATTCTAACTCACTTTGTTTTTCTTACTTACTTTTCCTAATTCGTATGCTTACTATATTGCACCAATACTTGTGCTTACTTTGTAACTAGAAAGTGATATCCAATCATAACAATAACATGTTTAGCCAATCTTAAATTATACTTAAATTATTTAGTCTAACCAGATTTTCTATTTCTTGGCTTTGTCCTATCACATTTAAATATCAAAATATGATAGATCAAGTGCATTTGGAGGCTAGTGGAGCTGGACCAAGTGCTAAAAATTAATTACTTCCGCCTATCATATACTAAACTATATAGCTTAATATAAATTGCAAGTGAGCTATTAATTTCTTTCTTTCCTTTTAGTTTACTGTTGGTTTGTAATAAATATTATTTACTTTACTTTTTCTATACTTTGTTGGAGCTTAGATTATATTTAAATGCTTGTGATGTATGAATGGATGAATGTATTTAATGGATGGATGATTACAAATGTATAAAAATGAATATTAATTAAGTTATTAGTTGCATATTCAATTGTTTATAGAATTGGAAACTAGTTTCTTATCTAAGTAATAACCTTTTCATATCTACATGTGAGTGTTAAATATTATGATGAAGCAAACCTTTAGGTAGATAATTATTACACTTGTAATTTTCTCCCTTTAAATCTTTAGAATTGTAAATGAGCAATCCTATGAAATAGATTGAACTGTATTTTAGAATTGGAAATGTGCAATCTTATGTAATGGATTGAACTCTATACTAGAATTGAAACTAAAATGGATTGATTATATATTAATTTAAGTTGTCCTTTTTTTTTCAAATTATAACTTCCATTGGAAAATAAGTCTTGCATGTCTACTTTGCAGGTGTTTCCTTAGCCATTTGCAAAGGAGACTCTGCCGAAATTTTTAAGAATTTTAGGACTTGAAAATTTTATTGAAAAATGTAGACTTATAACTCACATGTCAAATACTCATTAAATATCTAGAATTTCATATCTAAGATTGAATGTATTCATTTCAATTATTTTAAATTACATTCTCATGTCTCCTTACATATATTACAGGTTTAATCATATCTTATTCTCATTTATAAATTCATGTATTGTATCTCTATTTACAAACTACTTAATACCATTCATAATTTTCCTTTCATCTTAACTTAAGACCCTTTTCTAAATCCTTGGCCAAACACAATATCTAATGATTTGGATTAGTTTTCTTCAAATCTAATATTAGGTATTGTAGTGACGTATCAATGTTGAGTTAAGTGATTCTCAATATTGGGATCGTCACAAAAACCCGATCACAGTTTATTCTCTCAAACTGAGCTGTAAATACCCTAACTACAAGCATACTGAGTGTTCTAAAAATGGTGACTTGAGATACTAAGTTTATTTTAAACTGTGCTTTTTGATGTTCATGACGATAGGAGGTAGAACCCGGTCATAATTTATCTCCTCAAACTAAGGATTTGATTTTTCTTAATCACAACACTCTTAAGATTGGAAGATTTACTCTAAGCGGAATTGTACTTACCCAATCCCATAGGATAAGACCAATACCCTACAATCCTACTTAAAGTGATTCAACAAATACTGAAATACAGTTGAAGTGACTTAGCACTATAGATATACACTGTCATATCCTACAGACAATCTGGGTTCTAACTATTCTATTTAATAACCAAGAAGTATCAAAACTATGCCTTTTACTCCATTGAAAGGAATCCTACACAAGGTTCCAAGAATGTGACCAAAGGTCACTAAATATAGATAGTAACACATTGGAGAAACTCATTCTGCATTCTTTAGGTAATCCTACCACAATGGGTCCAAGACCAAACATCTAAGGCTAAGAAAGAGCATCTAGGTTCCTACCTCAAGTTTCAACAATAAGATCTTCCTATCTCAATGTCATATCAATTGATAAGGCTTAATAATTATTACATTAATAACCTAAGGCAAGATCATAAAGATCTTAGACTTCTAACAAGAAAGTATAGTTAAGTCTTATATTTTCACTAATTCTTATTCTTTTAAGTTTGAATTGATCGAATCAGATGGGTAAACTCATCTGATTAACACCTATGCTATAATTATGAGATAGAATCAAGAATATTATTAGTAGTTGGTTATATTGTAAATCAGTATATTTTTATGTTTTATCTCATACTAACAGTCTTATATAAGAGATAATTAGGGATCTTAAGGTATATATCTGGATACTAAATCACATGAGTCCCTTAATAATCCAAGCACTTCTAATTTAATAGTTTAAGATCAATTTCAAATCAGATGTATTATTAAAATTATGCAAGTTGAATTATCTATCAATTAAAGTTAATTGATTAATGTAATTAAGGTTTAGATCTTAATTAAGACAAGTTAGGGTTAAACTCCTAACTTAATCACATCAAGATTAATTGTTTAGTTTAAGGATCAATGACAAATTAGAGAATTATTGATGCATCATTGGTGCTCACTTCAAGTTTAAGATCAAGCATTGATTAACTTAATCAATTCTTAAGGTTCTTAAAGTAAATATTGATTAATGTCAAATTAATTAAACCAAGGTGTCCAAACCAAAATTAAAGTTATTAAACATTCATAAGCATCATATTGATTAAAACAACAAGTAATTAAGGCTAATTAAATCTTAAATCATCACAAAAGAGATTAGCACTTGATTACAAATGTAAAGCAACTAAATTCCATAGAGTTTGGTTATTAAGTTCTACTTCATCGCACAAGCAATCAAAGATTCTAAAATTTTCATTTGACATAAAATATTCAAGCAATTCCATAAGAGATTTAGAACATACTATTTAGGGTAAATGATAAATTTTCACTTTGAAATTCACCTCCAATTTCATACAATGCTTAATTTTACTAAACACAGGTTCGATTTTGATATATTTCAACCCCATTAGGGTCCTAGGGTTATTAGAATGCGAAAAATCACAAATTTGAGCAATTCCGAACAGTTCTGGGCACTTTCAGACATTTTTGGGCGCTACGGTGCGCCGCGGCGCTCTATGGCATGCTGCGGCGCGCTGTAGCACCTCCTGGCCTAGAGCCAGGCACTACGGCATGCTGTGGCGCCAGACTTTCCAAAGCGCGGGCACTGCGGTGCGTGGCAGCGCTTTCAGGCGCTACAACAGATTTCAACATTGTGGCGCGCTGCAGCGCTTTCAGGCGGTTCGACGCGCTATGGTACTAGAACTTCTTGAGGTCTTAATGCTACAGCGTGCGCAGCACTTTTAGGCGCTACTGTGGTTTTCAGCGCCGAGGCACGCTGTAGCGGCGAACTTACGATTCGAATCTGCTACAGCGCGCGGTGGCGGATCTAATTTAATTTCATCAAAATTTATGTCATTGTGGCGCGCTACGGCGCACCACGGCGGATTTCAACTCGAAGCTCGGGCGCTACGGCGCGCTGTAGCGTCTGACGGTGATTTTGCCTGTACAAAAATTGTAACGGATCTCTTTTCACACTCAAATACTCTCAATTTTGAACACCTCACGTGAGGTGTAGTATGCCAATGGGAAGGTCTTCCTAGACCTTTCCATTAATACCAAAATCAGAACGAATGGGTCATTCTAATGAGCATAAACTGATGCCCTAGCTACGAGTATACAAAAACTATACAGTTTTTTATAGAAATTTTAATGGATGAATAAGCTTCGATCGAACTCATTGAGTTTGATTGAGGCTTGACGATCGAACTATGCTTCATACAATAGCTACTTGAAATGTCATTCACAACATTTTGATAAATCAATAGAGAGAGTAGCCAAGAAAGAGTATAGCAAAATGATACCTTGGCCTTGGATGAATGGAGGAAGAAAACTCGGCTGGTTCCATGGGAGCTTATGGGCTTGAAGGATTCTCCAGCAGCAAACACAGCAAGTAAAGGGGAGAGGAAAAGCTTGGAAAGTGAAGGGAGATTTCAGCATGAGAGCAAAAAAAGAAAAGAATGATTGAGCTTCCATCTTATAGGAGAAGGAGAGCAAAGCTTTGGATGGGAAGGGAAGGAGTTATCCCATCCAAGGCATGGAGGAGAAGGCTTGAGCAAAATGGGAAGGAGAGGGCCTCTGCCCTTTGCGTGCACTAGGGAGAAGAGAGGTAAGGGCGTTGAATCTGGAGGAAAAAGGGGAAGGCAGGCGGGTCCCAGCGCAGGAGGAAAAATGGAGAAAATAAAAATGAATTTAAATGAATAAATAATTATGCATTTCTAATTTTTAATTTATTAAAAATTCAGATTTGATAAACGCGCTCCGAAAAATCCCAAAAATTCACCCCTAGCTAATTTGGGGGTGAGGATTTTAACGGCGAAGTCGAATTTCGATTTTGACGATTATTTAATTATGGTATTTTTTGGGTATTTAAATACATTAAAATATTCAAGAAAATTCGACGACTTCCAAACACGTCCAAAACATCACCCCTAGCTAATTTGGGGGTGATGATCGCAATGGCAAAGTCAGATTTTGATTTCGAGGTCAATTTAAATATCTCAATTTTTTAATTAATTAAAAATATTAAAATAATCCAAATATTCGATGATTAATTCTAATAACTAAATGAACTTAATGAAATGATAATTAGACTGCAATTGAGCTAAGATTTGGCTAAGTAACAACCTAGGGTTGGTACCTTAGGTCACGCGATAGCCAATCCCGAGCCATCTGGCTATCTATTCACTCGAATATGATAATCTAGATCGAATCCTGCTATATTCAATAATAGACGTCGAATCGCACCCGCAATCCGACGGTTATGAATCCACCCCCGCTCGGCCATTATGGCCAGTGCATCTAGACAATCCCTCCTTTTCATTTGATGAACCAGACGGCCATCAAAGATCAAACTACTGTGGATCTTTATCCCGACTGTATTCGACTCCCGACATCAAAAATTCATCGTATCGATCATGTCAGGGATGCTCCCCACTTCGCCTCCACAACAGCATGACAGTTACTCCTCATTCCTTCTTTTGAAAGGATCCCTCCACCGGTTAGATGTCCCGATTCCCCCACCTTAGCCAGGTGGGTGCCACCAACCTCTGGGCTCGAGCCGATTGGCCACAGCCCGAACTCTCCAAGTCACCTAAGGCTATAAGAGCCTTGGGATTTCTTCAGCGAGCTTTTTCTCTCACTAAGAGAACCTCAATCTCTCCCTGTCTTCCCCGAGCCTTACAAACTCAACCCTGGTTCAACCAATCGGACCCAGCATTTCCCAGATCCAATTATCGACAAATTCAAAGAGTGAGACTTGGTGTTCGAGTCTCGTAGTGTTCACTGTGAGTCAAAAAGAGCTCCAGGAATCCAAGCTCGGCCAGTCGCCCCCCGTCAGCATGCATTTGGCATTTTCACTCCACAGCCATGCACCTCAATTCTTAGTGCTGAACTCTCTATCTAAGTGGTAATCAGTGCCATTATTGAATCCATGCGACCCTAGAATGATTGCTACTAACGATCAGGTTCGAACCTGATCGAGCAGCAATCAGCTCAGGCCTGTACAGTGGGGTACAATGTCCGAGCCATAGGAGCTCCCCGTCGACTCAGACCATCCCGCGACCTATGGAGGTACCCCTTGGGATGACTATAGTCCCAGGAACATTTTGGGATTGAGCGAGGATGAGTTAGTGAACTGTTAAGGGCAAAATACTCCTCCATAGTACCTTAGAGGTCGATCAAGTTGATTAGGGTTACAGTAAATTATGGCCTTACAATTAGGTCTTTCATTGCGTGGGTGTAGAATTGATCCATATGAATGTTTTGGAATCCTAATTTATGCTTAATTCGACTACCATTGACAGAATTTCAAGTTCATAGCGAACCCTAATTCCATCTCCCAACCCCGATGTCGGGGAAGAAAGATGAATAGCATTGCTCGGGCCGACCCGTGATTCGTGTTGTTTGATAGTGCGGGCCATCGTGTCCCAGTCGACCCGCGCAGTTCCATTGTTGGGTCGGTCCATCGGGTTAAGGTCGACCCAATAGGACCCGTGGGATAAAATGGAATATGCAGCCGAATTATTTGTATAACCTAAAGTCTAAACTTTAGGGAATTTCATGTAAACTAATGTTTCAAATAATTCCTCAATTTGCATCCAAATGCTATGATATTATATACCATTTTGATCAGAAAAATATGTAGATTAATAAAATGCAAGAATATTTTAGTTTTTGTGAATGATTGTCTTAATTATACCTTAATCATCCAAATTGCATGTTTATAGACTCTATTTCTTCCTTATGTCAATTAGAACTTAATTATAAAGATGGATTTACATTTTTATATTCAATTTGCTAATTATTTACAAATTACATTTAACCTTGATTATTAAACTTTAAGCTCATTTGTAATTGGATTTTTGGCAACCAATGTCTATAGAACCATTATACAGCAAAAAACCTAATGATAACTTTACATTTCAATTTTGGCATGTTTAATTTCTTATTATTCTTAATTAGCTCAAAACCCTAATTAAACAATATTAAACATGTTGATTAACCAATTTTAAGTCAATTGTTGATTTTACATTTCGTAGACAGCAAGGGTTGATTTAGCCTCAATTGATTCGACTATTGATCTATAATTTTGCATGTTAAATTCTTCAACCTTAGTGAGAATTAATGTGACTATGACTTTAAGTTCTAAACCTTACATTTGATGATTTTCTCCTAAATAAGAGAACTAGCATATTTAATGATCCTTAACCATTTAATAAAAGATGATTGATTGATCAAACAACCAAAATTTAAGTTAAATGATTAGTCTTATGAATTTGCATGTAACTCTTAGAAGCCCAATATGGATGATTTACATCCTTGATTTATCTTTAAATTCAATTTGAGATCATGAATTAACATGTAATCTTACTTAAGATTGATTACTGTCTTAACTTGCATTTATTAGATAGAATAATCAAAAACCTTAGAAGTATCTTAAAATGTAAGAGTTAATCAATGTATTTAGTAAAATCATAGTTAAGCAAAATTGTTGAGGTAATTGCCTTATTATACAAAGTATTGAGGTATAAACCTAGATTCATCATATAAACCTTAAATATTGACCTTATGTTTTTGTAATAGTATCAACCTCATGCAAACTAGATTGGACCTAATCACTTGTGGTAGTAAAACCAAGTTGATAGTCTTAGATATTAATTTCCTTGGAGCTTTGTAGAAGAGCTGCTTGAGTTTGGAAGTAGCCTTAGTAGTTTGAAATTCCTTGCTTATTAAAATAATCTGTTTATAATTACAAGTAATGATAATATTAGTATTATCATGTGAGAATGTAGTGCACATCCATAGATATGACCCTGATTTCAATAGTATATGGAATTAGTTGATTTGTCTACTATATAATTGTAGAATTGTGGCGCCCCACCCCCTAACTTGCAAGATCAGACTTAAGGGGTGGGGTGTCACTCTAGCAAATCCCTCACTTATTATTGGATTAGGTAAGATCTACAATCCACTAATAAGGGGAGGATATGCACAGAATGAATATAAATTATCAGTCACTAAATCAATAGAAGTACAGAGTGCGGAAGCATACAAAGTAAACGTCTCATCCATTTCACGATACATCAGTAAGAAATAAGAATGAAGAGTAGCTTAGATAATAACAGGAAAGTAAACACAGTCACAAGTGTACCTGTATTATTACAGCATTTAATTAAAGTTCAAAATGAAATAAAAGCATCACTCATCATCACAAAATATAAAAGAGTCTAAGGATCTTTAGCTACAATTTGCTGCACCTCCTCTAGATAAGGCTCCTCCTCGGGTACTGAATCTTCAAGCACCTCAAATTCTGATATTGTCGGTTTCACAATGCTAGGGCCCAGCCAATAAAAGAAAAATATACTTAGACAATTGTCTAAGTACATTTTAGGCTGAAAATTTGTTATGCATTTATTATATTATCATTTACACTTAAACTCAAACAAAGTGAACTATCTACTATAGGAGCAGTAAGCATACAAGGAACAAGATAAGCTATAAATACAATATTTATAACTAAGCAGGAATTGAGGCAAAACCATACCTCAGTCAAACTAAATAAGGATTATGCATACATATATAATACAGTAAGTAAAAGTACTGAAAGTAAAGTCTAATCCTAAACATGCTGATGATCTCATGACATATGCTAATTTAAAATAGTAATCTAAAAGTAGTACATATAATAAGCAATAAGATCTAGCATCTTATGAATAATACAAGTGAGCAGGTAAGAAAAGTAATACAGCTGACTGGAATAACATGCATCAATAACGTAGTAAACAGTAAACTGAAACTGAAACAAATATGTATAACTGTCATATCAGAAAGAATTGGCAATCCGACCCAATATAATTCCCAAAACTTTTCTAGGATAGGGCAGACAGAAATTCCCATAGCCTTTCTAAGCTATGCAGACAGAACATAGCAGAAGAACTAAAGAGGCAGTAAATACAAATGCAGAATTTTTTAGTTATTTTACTTCTATTTCAGTGGACAAGTCCAGACACAGCTGAGGAGTCAAGCACCTCTACAAGACTAAATAGGTTCCAGGCTTAACACACACTCCTCAATGAGTAATATTAAGCATCCTTTCATCTCCTTACCCCTATCCATTAGGGTAAAATATGTCATATCAACCAGTAACTGAACCCAATGCAATGTTATCCTAATATTCTATATTTTCATTTTCATGCAATAATATTTTCTTATATGACATGTCCAAGGAAAATAAGCACAAAGTTCAAGAAACGTGTAGCACAAAATTAAGTAGTAAGCAAAGGACTCTACTAAAGTATGGTGATATCATTTGTTTCCTAATTAAACTATTATAACTATCCTAAGTTACACAAATTTAGGATCTCTAATTCCTACTATCGAGTGTAACTTAAAAATACGACCTTATAAATTAAAAAGGATTAGAACTGATCATGTTCTAATCTAATTTAATCAAGTATGACTACAAATCTAAGAAATAAATCCCAATGTCTAATTTGATGAATTCAGATATTTTATGCTAAGATCTGATCAAGATTTACTAAACTAGAGATTATGGATTAAACACCACGAACTTCAGCTTAATCACATAATCCAAAGGATAAAACTTAAGATCTAGATTTCACTAAGAGTGAACTACAAATTATAACAAAACCCTATTTAAACAAAGTCAAGCTCAATAGGATGATTCTCCTATCCTAGATCTATAATGTTAAAAGACAAAATAATTAAAATTAAGCTGTAAAATCAAGAAACTAATAAAACCAAGAATTCATTCATTGAATAATCCATTTATCCAATGAATAAAATCTAACCTATGATCTAGTACTAGTCTTAGGAATTGTCTTATTGTCATGTGAAATATTCTAAGGAAAAGACTTAGAGAAATTTTAAGAATTTAACCAATTTTATTGAAAAGCTGCTTTTATTCTCTTTAAAAGATTCTAATACAGTTCTAATATTGATTTTAGTAATCTAAAAGACAAATTAGGGCTTAAGGACACTGGGCAAAATGATAATTTTGCCCCTACTTTAAGAGTCTGAAAAGCTACTTTTTGATTTAGGATTCCAAATTAGAATTTCTTACTGCCAAATGATTCGTTACTGCCTAATATGAAGATAGACAGTAAGTATGCTCAATTTAGATAAGAAACGGGTTCTATATGTCCAAATTAAGGATTTTGACCTAAGGGGAAATTTAGTAATTTACGCATAATGGAATCTAAATTTTTATGCAGTTTACTGTTGGCTGCTGTTCAAGGATTCCATAGAGTCCAAGAATACTGAATTCTGATGTGAATTGGCTAAGTTATGAAGGTTCCAAGATTCATGGGCAATTCGATAATTTTCTAAGGGGCAAAGGGGGCGAAAAACCGAACTCTTCCCTATAATACACTGAGTACTTTAACTGGGAGTAGACCTAATTTGGACTTCAATTGGTCAAGCTATGACCTAATTAAGGTTAGGGTAGTTTGGTCATTTCTAATTTTTTAGGATTTAGAATCTAATTATTATTTATATTACTACTGGCACTAAAATTCTAATCTAATTAGCACTTTGAATTATATGGATTTGGAGTTCAATTGACCAAGTTATGGTCAATTGAAAACTAAGAGTATTTTGATTATTTTCAGAAGAGGGTCCTAAATATCACTTTACAAACTAAGCTGCAAATGGGAAAACTAATACTACTACAGTGATTGGGCTATTTTCCTGAGTATTTTAAAACTCATATTGCATATTGCATATTTTTGGATAACTAGATAAGAAATTATATGTGTTTAATTATGACCTAAAATGTCACTATGTTAAATATACCCCGAATCGAATTTTTGATTTACGTCATTTAATGTCTTTTATTTTTTTGAGTAAAATGAGACTAATATTTGATATGTTTGAATCATTATTTTTAAAGTTATGAGGCTATAAGGTTTTATTTAATTTAAATTAATTTTATTTAATTTACTATTCAAATATACAAATTAAATGAATTACTATTTTAATTAAATCAATTAAATATTTTTTTGAATTAAATTAGATTTATTGATTTACTGTTATTTAAAATTAATTAACTAATTATTAAGTATACTTACTGTTAAATTAATTAAATTAACTAAAGTTAATTAATTCAGATTATTTAATTAATCCACTGGTTATGCTAATTCACTACTGTTTGGCTACTAACTAATTACTGATTAAACTTAATACTACTAATTATAATTAAGTTAATCTAATTATAGTAATTATATCTACATAAATATATATATGTAATTCTGTATAGCTATATATATATATATATATATATACATTGTATTTTCTGCTGGTTTAATGGTGGCGGGACCCGCCACAAATAGGTGGCGCCTTCTGGTTGGCTGAACCAGAGGAGGCGGGACCCACAATGCCACGCGGCAGGGCCCGGTTGGCCGCAGCACAGTGGGCGGATCCCACTGCTGACCGCAGCTGATGGCGTGGGTCCCAGCGGGACACGTGTCAGCAAGCGATACGTTGGGCTGGCGTTGGCGAGCCCCACGACCTGCGTACGAGGCCTGCGACCCGAGACGGAACCGCGGGTCAGGATTGACCCGGCCCAACCCGCGTCGGATCGCCTTCTCTACCGAGGACCGGGGCTAGGGCACGGGAAATGGACGTCCTCCCGGCGGCGAGATGGCTCAGCCCGCATGCCGTTGGATGGGGCCTGGCCTGAGCTTCACGTCGGGGGTTGGAACGTCAGCCGAGACGGAGAGTGCCAACAGCAGCGCCTAATCCTAGGTCTCTCCCTTCGGGAAGGCGACGGACGAGAGGAATAATGACATCAATTGTTTGCATTTGTCGAAATTTGGACGATCGAACCGGTGATTATTCGATTGATCCCGTCTAAACCCTAATCTATCTTCCGGAATAAGCATGCGTATAGGTAGATTAGCGATTGCGTTGGAAATTTTAGGGATTGGAAGGATACCTTTTTGACATCAAGAAGCTGTTAGGGTTGACGAGCCTCCACCAGACCAGTTTGTGCGACCAAAAGGGTGGCTGCACAAGCTGGCGGGGCTTAAAGGCTTCCGGGACGGAGAAGGCGAGGTTCGGGGATGCTCGGATTGGCCCGAACATGCGGCGGGGCGCCGCGTGTCACGGGCGACATCCGCGATGAGGACGACGCTTTGGGATTGTCTGATCTTCGATCAAACGGCCTGGATCCTCTAACGGGAGATCAGACGGCGCATCGAAAAAGGCGGACGGCGTTAAGTGATTTGGACGGGGCGCGGATTTATTAAATAATAATTAATAATAATTTAATTATTAATTAATTTAAATTCTATTTTTATTAATTAATTTAATGACTCAAAATTTTCCAAATAATCACTCATAACTAATTGAGGGGTGAGGAACGCAATGGCGATGTCGGATTTTTGATTCGATGAGTATTTTATTTTTTCTAATTTTCGGGGTATTTAAATATTATTAAAATATTCGACGAAATTTGACTACTTCCGATTGACTCCAAAACATCACCCCTAGCTAATTTAGGGGCAATGAGCGCAATGGCGAAGTCCGATTTTCGATCTGAGGTCAATTTAGACAAATCAATTTCTAGGGTTTCTAAATTTCCCAAAATCAGTATTTGATCCATTCAACTCCTGATTTAGACTATGTTTTGGTGGAAGACTCCTACTAACATAATTAGAGTACTAAGACTGAGATTAGAACTTGGATTAATCCTAACTGACTTGGGTAACAACTTGGATTGTTACAAAAATTTCCGTCTTATCTTATATAATTAGATAAGTGCAGTTCAGTTCATGATAAATATCACATTTCTAATATGTTATAAGTAAGGGTTTGGACAACTTAATTAATGAGAATAAATTGTAAAAGAATGTATATCTCTTATCCATGTGTATGGGAATAAGTGCAGTTAAGCAACTTAAGTAACCAATATTACTTTTCTTAAGACATGCTAATCATATATATGTGCTCTTATCAGGTGGCAATCTAGTATATCAGTGCAACTGTGAACCTTATTGACTTCTGTTGTTAAAGAATCTAAATTATGGAACATTATGGCATGTAGATCATGAAACTTATTAAGGTAAAACAGGTTAAATAGTTAGATAACAAAATGGATGCATTTTCTATTTTCTGAAATTGACTGTTTTATATTTATTTTCATCAAATTTTGGCATAACATGAATTGCATAAACATAATGCACCAAGATCATTTGTGACTACGAGATGCATCATGCATCAAAGTTGTTTAGGAATTACCGGATGCAACAGGCATCAGGATTACTTAGGAATTGCGAGATGCAATGTGGCATCAAAGTTTTGACATATTTATAACATAATCTGTGGCATATTCAAATGCATATTCAGTGGCATACATCATGATTCAGTTTTTCATATTTTATTCAGACTACAATTCATTTCAATTGATTTATTTTCAAAATATTATTCAATTTCAGTACTACTTTATCTCTAGTTTCAGTATTTGGCTTTATTGTTACAATTTTAATTCCATTTTATATAGTTTAATTTTTATTTGGTGGTCAAGTTAAGAAAAATATCCCTTAAAAGTGTAAGAAAATATCATTTGCAGCCTAAAATATACTTATACTTATTAACATAAAATTTTTCTTTATTGTTTTGCTAGGGCCCTGACATATGAAACTGACATGTCAAATTTAGAGCAGTTTGAAGAGCCAGCTAAAGCGGAAACTCCAGAGTTTTAGAACGAGACAAAGGAGCAGTAGTTGATACAGTGCTAATTTTAGTTACTTAGTTTATTATTTCTAATGTGAGATGAGAGATTTATTTTATTGCTCATTTTCTTTTAAACTCTAATTTGTAATAATTAATTCTGGATGTATTTTCTTTCTTTTCTGACACAATGTTTACTTAACTTCTGTGATGATTAAGCTTCCACACTTTGATATATATATATATATATACATATTCTATCTTATACTTAATATTGTGAGGTGATCGATAATTATTCAAAGCTTATTTGTATACTATAGCTACTTACCGTTATGTATCTTAAGACTAATGTGTATGAATAACATTAACTAATACTTAAAGATGAGGGTACTTCACATGTCTTAAGGATTAGTCCCAGCAGCTATCATCAGTATACGAGAGGATGATTCATTAGATTATTATCAATTCATCTTTAATGATGAGTCGGGATGGGTTACATTTCTCAAGTAATGGCCCGCTTCACCACTAATACTGTTTTGTTGCGCGTAGCGAGGGGGCAGGGCATTACAGGCACCCTCTTAAAAGTTATATTTATTGAATAAATTTTATTAATTAAGCTTCCTTTATTTCTTTTGTTCATTCCTCACATAAGAATAAGATGGTGCCATAAATAAATAATTTAAGCTCTTTATTTAAAATTTCTTTGCTAACCTTGATGTCAACGCCTTATTAAAATGATGCCTCATATTCTCAATGTATCTTAGGCCACAACTTGATCTCAATTATTATTATGACTATACCTGAATTTCCCAAAATGCACTTTTTGAATGACTCTTCCTTTGTCTTTTTTGTCTTTCTCCTTATTCTCATTATCAAGTCTTGAGCAATTAGCATGGATGTTTTCGTTTTAGTACATTTACAATATATAGCACATTAGAATCTAATTTAATTGTTGATTTAAAAGTCTTGCATTTACCTTCTCAAGATACTTTCGAATCTTCTTATGAAGAGAGCAATTTGTTCATCTTCTTTAGTACTTTCATTATATGAAATAGGCTCTTCCCTTTCATGCATTTATTGTGCAATGGTCTTCTGTTTTTTAAGAGTAACTTTTTGTTTACTCAACTCTACTTATATATTATCAACAAACGAAAAAGTTGATCAACTGAATATTTTTGTATGATCATGGACCTCAATATAGCCTGAATCTTTGCATCATAGTTGGATGTCAACCTTCTCAAAACTCTATTTATTTAAAAATATTTTACCAAGAGTATGAAAGCTCAATATGATCTTTGTCAATCATGTGTTCATAACCATTAAAGACTCGTCGAGTCTAATTTGAAATAGTTTATATTAACGATTTATGCAAGATTATTGAGCATCGCACGCTCCATCATAACTTACCATTATTGAGTCTCCAATCTCTTTACTAAATGCACATAGTTAATACACACATGTAAACCTCTAGCTTAAGAGCAAAGAAAGAAAATTAAGTACCTTTGCATTTATTTGAGTTATCTTTATTTGCTCATCATTCCAATTTTTTATGATGTGGTCAGATTTTTTAGCATTCTTCAATTTGAAACCACATTTTGAAATAGTTAAAATGCAAAAACAAAACCAATTCAATCAAAAAAAATGGTTAAATGGGCCTTTTAGAGCATTAACATTACATGATTTAAATTAGGTTATATTGATGAATCTTTAGTCAAAGAGAATGTTGGTTACTTGTAAGGCAGAGACATGCCTTAATAATATTTGTATTAAGCATATATCATAACCCCTAGAGGATGTGAATTAACAGACTAAACAATGAGATTAAAAAGTAGAATAAGATTTAGAGTTATTATAAGTAATTACCGAACAACCCACAAGAGTAAATGTATGATCATTAAAAGTTGAAATAACAACACACATGATGTGTGATGAAGGCCCCAAGAATATGTGCATTTGAGTTAGTCTTGTATGTCCCAATTTTGATGATAAAAACCTTGAAATTACTTTCGACAAGTACTAATGCTTGATATCGAGTCACCAACCCCAATCCCAGGTGCGACGCCCACTCTATTCACCTATAAATATGAATCATCTGCCAACCTTTCCAATTGTCCATAAGCAATTTCATCGCATTTTCTAAGTAATCGAGCCCCTTCTTAGCTTTTCAAAGGCTCTCTAAAAGATCTCTCAAAATTCTTTAAGAAAATTAGGAAAGCTTGATGATCTCGAATACTTCGCCTCAAGATTGTATATTTATATTTTTAAGGAAGCCTACACTTAAAGGGAGAAAAAAAAAATTGTGCTTAAAATAGCTATGACATTGTGATGGAACTGGGAAACTTGCTCTTTAAAGATTGTTGGATACCGAGGTCAATAAGGCTTTATTGAACTTTCAAAGGTATGCATATTTGCTTATAAAACAATAGGACATAGCAAATCTTTTTGAGGAAATGCCTTGTGTTGCATTTTCAAAGTAACTTATAAATAAGGCATGCATGCATGTATACCGATTATTACCTGACTATTGAAGAGCATCTCTATATAATTTCTCAAGAAGTATTCTAGGATAGACTCTTATGACAGAAAATTTTACAAGATAATTGTCATAATGCCCACAAAAAACACTATCATTGGTGAAGAGGTGGAAAAATCATTCTTCAAAAATATCTAGATGAATTTTGATCCTCTAAATCTTTCATATTTATCCAAGGCATTGGATTCATGAGCAAGTTATAGAAAGGCATTTGGGCTATGATAGACACTTATTGAAATAGCATATATTTATTTCCATAAAACAAGAGCTAAACTAAAGTAGTTAATTAAATTGTGATACATTTGCAAGGAAAATGTAAGCTAAATACCTAAAGCATTAGGATGAGAATTTCCCATATATCCACATTTCATTCAAATATAGTTTACATGGATTCACATCACTGAAACCATTTGAAATGTGTGTCGATAACCATCAAAAAGTTCTTTTATTGTACAATGTTTGATAGATTCAAACCTAATTGTCAGCATGAAGAAAAGATTAATGGTGATAAAAATTTTGGGAGCATTAACTAGATCCACTCTTAAGTAGAGTCAAATATACAATTCTTTCACAAAAAAATATATGATGAAACATGCCGTCAACAAAGAGAGTTACGAGGTCATTGATCCTTTTTAGCTTTATATGACCAAGAAAGAATAAAAGGCAAGGAAAAGAAGCTTTAAGCAAAATAGAAATGGTTCCTCACATATCCTAAAAAAGGTTTTTACAATGCATATCAATTAGAGCACCCTTTCTACATGCATATCCACTCTATATTCATTATTGACATTCTCAAGCCATTCAAATTATCAATATTAGATGAATAAACTAAAGAAGTGTTATAACTAGTGGATGAGTTATTTTGAGATATGAGCAATTATCAAAAGACACCTTGATTGAGATTAACCTACCAAACCAACAAATGAGATTAACCTACCAACCAATAAGGCTAAGTGACACACAATAGAAATCACTAAAGAACATTCAAAGATTAGAGTTAACTCATAGATTAAGCGCAACCTTTAATTGAGTGGCTATGACTAAGAGATTGATATTGGGATCATAGCTATCTTAAACCTGGCCAATCCAAATTATTGGCAGTTCATCTAATTATTAACCAATTTATTATTTCTCAATTGAACCAAAATCGGAATTGTTGAGTTGAAACTCAGCACTACTCAACAAGCAAATGAGAAGGACTAACTAAGCTTTTTAGCTCGTTCTAAGCCTGATGATGAACTTGGGGAGTACACAACCTTTAGCAAAAATATGGTGGTTATGCTTTGGGTTAGTTTTGCATGCATTCAAGGAAAAATATACATAACCACAAGCCATTCAACAGTAACATGTTATTTATTCAGTCAAATAATAATGTGTTTTTGATGCAAGGCAATAAAATTCCAAATTCTAACTAATGCAAAAGTTTTTGCTAATTATTGATTCTACTCTTTGCACATCAATTATTTAATTTTAACACACTGAATATCCCCTTTTATCACCTCCACAAACAAATACAACCTGGCCAATTTTCTTCAATGAGCTAAGGTATAACAAGACTTAATTGTACTTTGCATCTCCAATTGTGTCTGATCACTGTTCAAGGAAAGGAATTATAAATAATTTTAAATTTGTAAAACTCATCGACAATTATTAGTAACATCATTCGAGATAGAAGCCTACCAGTAGATTCAGTATGTAATCCATTCCTCATTTGCTTCTTAATGTAATTCTAAATCTTGATTTTGAACAAAATTTACACATCAACTGACGAACAAATTATAAATGAGTACATCATTCATCCTATGATTAAAATATTATGGATTGAGTTACATGTGCTCAATTTAAGAGTAATTATATTCAAGTGCTGGCTAAAATCATGAGCAAATAATAGGAAATTCAAATTATGGATATTAGTTAAGGAAATATTTTTAGAGTTGTTTGATTTATTTAATAATGTAGAAGACATCGTCTATCTATTTTAGTTATGATTTTCAAAGGAGAATGATGAAATATGTAAAGTGTTTAAATTACATTGACATTTAATTCTAAACATTAATAATATTATTGATGTTTATATTTTAAATAAATCTGGAAACAAATTCAAACAAGAAATGATAGAAAATGAGCTTTAGACATTTTGAGAAGCAACAAAGTCATCTGAAAGGGATGTAGCGAAACTCTTTAAAAAGCTCTTCTCGATGGATTGAGCTTTATTGGTGGCCTTAAGTTAGATATTTTGTTCGGCCAAGCTTATTGAGTAAACACCTTTTAAGTAAATTAAAAACATTTGCTATAAAATGCCCCTTCTACAAAATGAACAATAAAATGGAGATTTATAAATCTAAAATCCGATATTTGCCATTCAAAAGGAAACCTACAAACATTCTTTGAAAAAATAGTCAAAATACCATTCAATACAATTGATGAAAAATTTAAATATTAAATTGAAAGAGGTCTTTCAAGTTGAAATCGATAGGTTTGAAACTATTAATATACTAATGCATTGCACCTTATAAGGATTTTCATGTATATGTTAATCATTTAGTAGAATTTCTTTTGATGTGACATTATAAGAAAACTTTTCCTTTAATTTTAATTTGGTTAAACATATACATCCATCAGAAAACTTTCTTGCATCTTCCAAGCTATATCTAGGCAGCTTTAGTATCTTGGGTGATAATTATGAGCTCTAAGCTATTGTTTCCTTGTATAGATAATAAATGTTAACAATAATTATTGAAATGCAAATTTTCATTTTTTAAGAAAAATTGAAAATAAATAAAACCTTTTTAGCCAAGATTTTAATGGAGACTCAAAACTGTTCATCTAAATTAGTAATAATGATTCACAAACTTGTATCCTCCAAGCTAATCATAAGCAATTTGTGCCTAATTAGGATCATTATAACTTGATGTCTTAGGTGATATAATTTGGATCCCAAATCTAGTACATTTCTTGTACTAGATTTAATAATGTTAACAACAGCTATGATTGAAATTTGTTAAGAAAAGAATAAAAATCAATAAACTGCCTTATTAGCCAAGAAATATTAATGGAGACTCAAAACTGTTCACAACTATTGTGAAAGATTAATAAAAAAGGAAACACATGCTTGAAATAATAAACATAAATGGCTATGCATGATGCTTTCTTTTTGAATTGAATTCTTTCCACCCATCCTAAAATAGAGCACGTGATACAATAAGTAATCTTTTGAATCAAAATTTTTTATTAATTGTCTAAGCCATTTAAGGGGATGAATGATGAGAGATGCGTGAGAATTAATTTTTTTTGCCTAAATTTATAGTAGCATTTCTCACTCTCTCATCTTTTATCAATTTAATTTTTCTTGAATTTTTATAAGAATTTGATGTAAGCAACAGACCGTTCGGACACAAAAACATAAAATGGAAACGATTTATTCAAGCTAGAAATCAGGTATATAAAAAAAAATATGATAATGATTTTGAACATCTAGGGCTTTTGCATTCTCCGTGTACCTGTTAAAGACATTGCGTCCATTCTGCTGGCCACCACTCAGGTCTAAAAGTTTTGACACTCACATCAATTCTCTCCTTTATAGCCAGCGTTGACGGCTGCTCCAAAGTTTCTAGTTTCAGTAATCCCATCCCTCGGCTTCCAAAAACAATATTCACAGTCCCAACCTTCTTGTTAGTAGCTCTAATTACTATTTCAGAGCCTAAAGAAACCTCTTGATCTAACTCTGCATATATTTTTAGAAGAAAAACAAAATAATCATCAAACTTTTCAAGATTGAAGCCAAGTATATACTGGGCAAAATTGATAAATTTACCCTTTCCAGTTTCCTCTCTAAAAATCAATGGAAGCAATCGCTTACGAATAACCCCACGATGGTGTGTTCTAGCAACAAGTTCTTGGCCGACGTAGCATCCTTTGTTAAAGGAGATGGCATTCAACCCTTCCATATTGTATTCAAGTGGAATAGCTTCACCTTAATAATAATAATAACAACAAAAACAACAATAATAACAATAATAATAATAATAATAATAACTCTGTTTGCAAAGAAAAAACAAGTCTTTTAATGTCATCCTAAGCATCAATAATGAGATTAATCTACCTACCCCACCTTTTGCAATATAAAAATATCACTTATCACTCAGTACCTGCAAAGTTTATTCAAGAAATAAATTAAAAAAATATTGTCACCTAAATTGTTGCTTCAAACAATGTCTTCTATTAACAAAATAATAGTAACAGCAATCCAATGACAGCAGAATCAATTGATCTCTAAAGCAATTAGTGAATGGTACGCCTCTTTAATTTTTTAAAGAGAATTTTATCTGTTCAACAGCAAAATCTTTTTATCATACATGTTTAGCACCCCTTTAATATTTACGAAAAAGCACTATCAAATTCTCATTTTAATTGCATGGCACCTAATTTCTACTTTGAAAAAATCTATGGTTGGTGAATTTTATTGCAGTAATTGAAAATATTAAAATCTGGCTGCTGCGTCTGTATAATTTAAAAATTTTGGTGCTATGTCTATAAGACCCCCCCCACCCCACCCCTTTTAAGATAAAAAAAGGAAATGAGCCCTAGCCACATCATTTGGCAGGACATACATCGATCAAAAATCTTTATAAAGCATTGTAATAACAGCCTCCAATGTTGAAAAAAAAGATTAAAAAACATAAATTAACAGCCTCCTAGACACATCATTTTAGTAACCTTGTGGCTTAATGATGCATAAAATTTAATGTGTCCCTATTTTGCACTTAACTCTTGTGCAGCTAATCATCGACTATAGATGTCACATGTTAGTCAACGAAGTTTTCTTAAAATCTTTGTGCCAACATTGTGCAGTTTTCCAATAAATCAAATGTTCATGAAGTTCAGAATCTTAGTAGCAGACCAGGAATTTCTCAACCTCTTCCCCCCTCAAGAATTCCAAGCTTGTCCCGCAGAGATTTTCATGCAAGGATTCTTCCCTTCAGATGATTTCAATATGCCCCTTACTCGAGACTTTTCATAATGGCCATGCTCTTTCCCTTTTATGATTTCCCCTTAAATTCTACTTGCAGCAATTGGGACTCCCTCACCAACCCCTTGTTGAGTTGGCACACTTTTCATAATCATATTTGCTTTTGACGACTCTCTCGGGTCATCAATTTGACGACTTAGGTAGGGCTGGCAATTTGACATAAAACTCGAAATTCGAACTCGACTCGACTCGAACTCAAGATATTTTGACGCGACTCGAAACTTTTCGAGTCGAGTTCGAATCATACGTATTGACTCAAACCCTATTTAAAATTATTCAAAATGACTTGAACTCGACTAGAACTCGAACTCAAATAAGTTCGAGTTGAGTTCGAGTATGGGCTGACTCGACTCGAACTCGGCTCGAAGCTAGCCATAGTCAACATCTTAGAAAGTCAGTGCTTTCCCAAGCACTCCCCTCTTACCATTTCAAGAATCTGGAAACCTTCCACTAGAATGATTTCAACAATCAACATCAAAATGGTTCAAAAAAGCAGTTAGGACTACAGTGCAAGATGGATGAGGGCAGTACAAGACTTAATAATATGCTATGCGTAGGATCCCTAAATATGCATGATGCTTTATAAGGATTCAAGAAAATCTACAGCTCAAAAAATTTCAAATAAACCCTTTAAATTTAAATATAAACAGCAAATTTAATATTAAATATTATGAATAAACACATGCCTAACCCCTTAAAATTGTTTGCATGAAAGCTAGTATGTTTTCGAAAACTTTTAACCCCAAATAATTCTGAAGTTTGGTGTTTTCTAACAATGTCACACAACCATGAGTAATACAAATAACAAAAAATAGAAGAACAGAATTAAGAAAAGATATACGAAGTAACATAAATATTGTCGAATCATATTATAACATGAATACTATAAAAATTGTGCTAGATCTAGAGAGTCCCTTGGAAGCAAGACATTGCATTTGCCTGAATATTGTGAAAGTGAGCAAAGGCCGCTACATCGACACCTGGCTATAATTAAATAAGCAAGGGTTCCCTGCACTATGAACGAATGCGAATGAAGAAGCCAGTTTATGATTTAAATAATATTAGTCAGTTGAAATGTTGATACTCTCACCAATAATCTTTTTTAGTTATTTGATATTATGATAAATAGGATGATTAAAATATTATGCCTCAAAGAAATTGAGTAAGAGAGAAAGCAATAGAAACTGACAGTTTAGGCTTTAACTATAGTACTTGGGTAAAAGTAATTATAGGAATGATGTAGGTATCATTTTAAATAAATTTTAAAGAATAATGCAGTGAATGTTTAGATATCGTGAGATAGAATTATATATTTAAAACCAACAATTAATAGAATAAGTTTTAATATTGTAAGTGTTTATGCCTCATAAATAAAATTAAATATATGTATAAAAGAAAATTTTGGCTTGATTTAAACAAGTTGCCTCAAGAAATGATGTTTTTAATAGAACAAAATTTAAACGAATATTTTGGTAAGGTAATTAAAAAATTTAATAGTATTCATGGTTGTTTTAGTTTTGGAGAGATTAATAAAAAGTAATAATAATTTTAGAGTTTGCTTTAGCTTATGACCTTATGATTGCAAATACTTTTTTACAAAAAAAAAAGGAGCATATTATCACTTTTAAAACTAAGATTTTTAGATCTCAATTTGACTATTTTCTCTTTAAGAAAAGGGGTTACCTGTACCGTAAAGATCGTGAGATTATTTAACAATCCAGCCCATTGAAAATAAGAGGTAATAAAAATAATATCAAATGTATCTTAAAATTAGATAATAAAATCTTAAGAATGGTATCTTAGATATTTTTATGAATTAAATTTTAAGACTTGGACAATGAAATTTGATTGCTAGCTGTTTATGTAATGTAGCAAATAATTTACTTGGTGAATCAAAAGGGGGAGTGCCCAATAATGAAGATGCATGGTGGTGGAAACAAGATGTTTAAATTAAAATTAAAGATAAAAAATTCTAAGAATATTTTAAATATAAAACTGAGGAGAATTTAAAAAATTATAATCGAATATGTCATGAAGACTAAATAATGTTAGATGAGTGGAGAACAAATATTATTATACCTATTTACAAGAACAAAGGGGCTGCTCAAGACTACAAATTTTAAAGGAAGAAGTTAATGTGTCTTGCATTTAAATTTTGGGAGAAAGTAATGAATACTAATTATGAAGGAATATTTGTATATCTCAAAATCAATTTGGTTTTATATCAAGTAGATCTATCATGAAAATCATACATATATTAAGAAGTTTGATAGAGATACTTAGA
Source organism: Gastrodia elata (assembly GCA_016760335.1). Taxonomy (NCBI): domain Eukaryota; kingdom Viridiplantae; phylum Streptophyta; class Magnoliopsida; order Asparagales; family Orchidaceae; genus Gastrodia; species Gastrodia elata. Next base: position 41,135,691 of record CM028671.1, on the reverse strand, counting down.
GAAAGAAAAGAGCTCTTAATTTTTATTGATCATGAAAAAGCATTTGATAGAATACTAAGAAGTTCATTGGAGAGAAAGAATTTGTATTATATACATTTATATTATTAAAGATATGTAAAGTGGGGCTGCAACATGTGTTTGATCGCAAGGTGGCTTTTCTAATAACTTTTCTGTTACTATTGGATTATATCAAGGCTCAACTCTTAGCCCATGCCTTTTTACATTAATTATGGATGTTCTTACTGAGCACATTCAAGAAGAATATTATTTGCAAATGGCATTCTATTAATTGAGAAGACTAAGGATAGAGTTAAAGAAAAACTTAGAGTTGTTCAGCATTATTTTAGAATCAAAAAAATTTCATCTTTGCAAATCTAAAACAAACCATATGGTGTAAGTTCATTTGTACTAAATCCAAAATCTTAAAGATAACTATTAAAAACCATGGAATCAAAAAAAGTGAGGTTCAAATACTTTGATTCAATTATTTAAAATAATGATGCAATAGTGAGCTGTGTGATTAATAGGATCCAAGCTAGTTGGATGCAATGAAGGAGCGCTTTTTGTGTGATGTGCAATCAAAAAAACCCACTCAAAATTAAAGGACAATTTTATAGAGCAACTAAACTACCAACTATTAAATGGGATTAAATGTTGGCCAACAAAGAAAAAACTTATTGATCAAATAAGTGTTACAAAAATGAGGATGCTTACGTGGATGAGTGGGTATACTCGTAAGGATAGAATGAGAAATTAGTTTATCCATAAGCAAGGTTGCAGTGCTCCAATAGTAGATAAGATTAAAAGATGTTTCCTTAGATTCTTCAAGCATATTAAATGTAGATTGTTCAATGCTTTAGAAAAATTGAACTTATGGATTTTGCCCATATTGAAAGAGGAAGAGTAAGACCAAAAAAGGCTAGGAAAGAAAATATTAGAAAGAATCTTCTCTGCTTGGAACTTAAAGAGGGGCTTTTATGTGATTGTGCACAACAAAAATAAAGGATTCATGTAGCCAAGCCCACCTAGTGAGATTAAGGCTTGTGTTGTTGTTTATTAATGAAGTAACATAAATCCAAGCCTCACACATAGAAATAAGAGAAGAATTTTCCCAAATATCCATTGCTTTTATTTTAAAAAATGTCTTGAAAAGAAAAAATAAAGCCTTATTTATGAATTTAGAATGAGAAAATCAATCGATCAAAAGAAACTTTGATCACTATAGGTGGTGATCTGTGGAATACAATTTGCTGCCTAGAATCGATAATCCATGGAATGCAATTTGATTGTTAAAGAATATAGTTTGTGTGCAGTAATCTTATAGTTGTGATTGATAATCCATAAAGTACTTCGAACGCTGTGAGCTTCAATCGCTATGAGCTTCAATGATCACTTGGGCAGAGCTTCAGCAGGAATGCTTAAAGTTCAATCTCGTGCAAGGAATGAGATTTTTATAGAAGGTTTGAAGAAGGGTTGGATAATTAGATTGTCAGAATGCAATGTTTGACCAATTGTAAAGGTACATTATTAGGTTAGTGATGACAGCTCCAGTACATGTTAAGCACGTGTACAATGTTCCTTGACACAACGATAAGCTATTACTGGATGTAAGAGCAGTGGTTCTCAGCTGGGATATGGCTGAGCTGGAAGAACTTCGAACTGCCATGCAGGGTGAAACACTCGACTCGAGCATCTGAGGTGGTCTTATCATTCAGCAAAGGTGTGGATGACTCAACATTTGACTAACCTTCAAGAACTTGAGTACGAGTGATATAAATATAATACAAGGAGTATGCATGAATAATTAAGCCCATAAGAGGAGACCTGATGGTGACATGCAACTAGTTGAAATTCAGTATAAATAAGGCATACAACATGGGACTGGAGAGTAAGCTCTCAAACCAATGAAATCGTTTGCAAAAATTTGGTATGTTTTAAGTTTTTGCATAAGATAAAATATCTAAACTATTTCCCAAGTGGTGGCATTTGCTAATGATTTTTCACAATCTCAAGCAACATTAATAACGAAAAATAAACGAAAAGAAAAAAAGAAATATATTATCAAGGTAACACAAATTCAAACATCTAACCAAAATAAGAGGGAGGATCCCCTAAGAATATGTTGCTCTTATTTCATGCTCAATGTTTACTACATACATCCATAAGCAATCACAAATTTGAGAAAATTTTATTTTAAAGAAAGTTTCTAATAACGGAAAAATTAAAGTTATTTAAAAATATAAAATAAGAATAGCAATTGATTCTAAGGAAGAAAATCTAATCAGTATCCAGTGATTTGTAGAATATAATTTGATGGCAACAACTATTAATTCATGGGATGACATCTGATGGTTGGAGTTGATGATCTGTGTTGTGATATGGTGGCTAATGTTAGTAATCAAAGGGATAAAAAATGATGGCTAAAGTTGATCCGTTTTGCAAATTGATGATCATTGAGATGTTATCTAATGGTTAAAACTAATGATCTAAAATAAAAATTAGCCTCATATATCACTCCAAATAAATATATATATATATATATAGTAACAATAAAATAAATACAAAATTCTCTTTTCATATATATTTTTTGACATTAACTTGAATGCTGATTGTGTGATGTGTAGGTGTGATTCCCATCAGATTCTCCCTTGACTAATGCCCCAATTATGCTTCCATGCATTTTGCAATGCCTCTTCTAGGCATGTTTGTTCATCTTTAATTTTATTATGGAAGGGGCTTGCCAAAACAATTCCGCCATGCCATCCAATTCACTGAACAAGGATTATAATTCCTAACCAAGTATCATTACGTGGAGTTACCATACAGTCTTTGCAACCAGTACACCAATGCCTACAATCTTAAGTAATTAATGCATCCCACATAGGGGAGCATCGCATCAACAAGTTCATGCCTACCACATGTTAGGCCAATAGACAGTTATAATGGATCCTCTAACAATTTGAAGAAACAGTTCACCTGCCTAATATAGCTGCCATCATCAAGTCTTTCTAAAAATGCTTTTGACAACATTGTCTTATATTTAATGTGCCAACAACAAATATCTGAAGGAGAATATGCATACATATATAAATCCCCCTTTCACAATGCCAAAAGGCAACAAGTGGAGAAAGGAGAAAGCTTGGAGGGTGCGCTTTGCTATACTCCTGTATACAACACTCCACCACCCAAAAAGGGAAGGTGTATACACCTTTGTATGTATTTTTCTACCCATAGACAACAAGCAATATTTGCCATATCACCCTTCAGAGCAAGAAATATCGATCCTTTTGAATTGCGAGTCATCTCTCAAAAAATATAGCACCACATCTAATTTCAAAATAAAAAATATCTCAAAAATAAATTAGGGATTTCATACGAATAGCATTACATAGATAACCATCAGTAAAGATATAATCCTTATCTAAAATGAACAAACAACTACTCAAGACATGATAAACTCCATTAACTTCGCATCTCCTTTATATCATCCTCAAAACAAGTCAATATGACATGTATTACCATATCAAGGTGATATATCTACTTGAAGCATTGGTGAGTTTGTTGTTATATATGCAGTTTCAAGGAAAAAGCATATCTCAAAAAAATATTAAGCCTCTTAATTTCTTAGTGAACAAAGTCGCCTCAAAGTCTAATGGTTAAAGTATAATATAAACTAACGCAACAAATAATGTCTCCTATAAAAATATGGTACTATAATATAGAACTCCCTATTAGAGTTAAACTGTTTCTATTTAATTTTGCGATGATCATCCTAACTTAATATTTCTAGACTAATTACCCCAAGAAAATCACAAGCAACTATGAACAGCTACTTAATTCAAGCAATTCAAGTACGTGTGCAATAGAACTCAACCCCAGGAGACCCTTGTTAGATAAAATCAACTTCATTTTGATGATTAGAGAACTATAATTATGTTTTTGCAAGATAATCCCATGGCCATCTTCATAGGTATATGAGAATAACCAAAATCTTAATGAGCATTCACATGCTTGGAAAATCAGAATTTCGCCACTGAGTTGGGAATAAAAGTTCAAGCTATTGTTAAAGCTAAGGAATTTTAAGAAAATTGTTTAATTAAATTGGTTGGCAATTAATAGTATATAATCAGGTAATCTCAAGTAGATTAAAAAAGAGAATTCTAAAAAAAAAAACAATTGCATTAAAGACAAAAGAGGTTGAGTAGTCAGCCTCAAAGGAAAAGTTCTAAGACAGATAATGAGTAAATAGCCCTCATGACAAGAAAATTCAAAAGCTTACTGAGTAATCATAATTTTTTCTATTATGTAAGAAATTACCTAATAAATTAGTCACCTAAATTTAATATTTGGTTGGCAATTAGAATAAGATCAAATAATCACATAGAATTGAAACTAATCAATTTTATATGGTTTATATCAATCTTTTATTATTTTCAATTTTATCACTCAAATTGTTTAGATGTGCAAAATTTTTGAAGTATTAAATTTTGAGTTTAATTAAGTAAATTTATATGATTTAAATGATTATACTATAAATGCTTTAAAGTTTAAATTAAAAAAATTTTGTATATTATTGTTTATCTTATATGATTTATAATTGTATTGGGACTTTAATTATACGTACTAGTAAGCAGCCTTGGATTGGGCCCATATGCACGTGAAGAAGGCACATGCTTCGCCTCCCAAAATGTAACAACAACAATGATCTATACCTAAATATAACATCAATGCCAATCATAAACAACAAATCAAACCAGGCTTGTCAGTATATGTGGCAGTTTAGGTGGCTAACAATATGGCAATTAAGCACCTCTATACTGATTTCATATGCTTGAAACAAAATCCATAGGCTGTGAATCTGATTCAAGATTCAAAGATGCAGTAACTACACTATCAAAAATGAACATGCACACAGTTTTCTCCAAATTTTAAAATTTAATTAAATACACGGAATTTTTTTCAATCATTTTCTATCTTGGAAGTGACTAATAGAGCGCAAGGCATACAAAGAATTCTCTACATACTTAGATTTACCAATATCCTCAATTAACCCCATGAACACCAACACAACCATCAACTACAAATTCTTCTACACCTATGAAAAGCTTAGCACTAGCATAATGATGAAATTTCAAACCAGATTTTGCAAGACTTTGTTGTCCTACTACAGGTTTAGCTAATATCTTCAAATAAGCTACATGCGATGGAACAAGTCCAAGAGATATAGTGAATAGATATTCTAGAAAAGTATGTTAAGTCACTTGGACATGAAGTTTTAACATCTACTTACCATAAAAGGACATTTGAAAAACACGTAACATTGACCAAATTTGATGAAGAATCATCCTATTAAAACACATGCTAAACCTACAGACTACTAAAGATTTTGAAACTCAATAGCATCTCTTCAAATTTATTCAAGATTTCTACAACAGTTACCATTCCTTGTCTTAATTAGCTGTATACATCCAACATGAAATTTCAACATTGATAAAGTCAAGTATCTTATTTAAGATATTGTTCCTTTTAGCTCAAATTATACCAGATGCTTTTTTAACTACTCTCCATCTATCCATATTTAATCAATAAATTTTTGCATAGCCTGCCAATTTCAGTGTTGCAAAATGTACTTGCAACTCATCAAATATATATTATAACTAAAGAAAGTACCATTATCTAGCAATAAATCAATGAACATTTTTAATCAAGCTTAACATTTCTAGTTACATAATCATCTACATTAAAATTGAAAGCTTCTTGGCTAATGGCAATGAAGTGCTTAGCCCGATGATTTCCTACATTCGCCCATCATTCTGATAAAAGTGAGGTTCATTATTTTTATTGGGATGCATGTTATGTTGGCATTTTTTATTTAGCCCCACCTATAAGTTACACATTGACCTGATATATGATGCTAATCTGATAAAGAACGGCTCAGCATAAGCTCCAAAAAAGACTACTATGTGAGATTGAAAACATAATAATTTCAAAGTTATTTGTGTTAGATTTATAGTGTAATTTGATTTCAGTGTAATTTGATTATAGTGTAACCTAATTATAATAAAATTTGATTGTAGTGTAATTTGATTATAATGTAATCTGATTACAGTAAAATTTGATTATAATATAATATGATTGTAGTGAGATCTAATATCTTTGCAATTGTTTGATACACTGAATTTGTTTTATAGATACTTTAAATTTTTCTAATTGAAATAAATAATTTGTAGATTAAAATGCTCCTAGTACTTCAACAGTGAGATTACTCTCAAATCTATATAAGACATTTAATTTAAACATAAATAAACAAATTATTGAATCTAAATAAACATGCTTGATTTATTAGTTGATGAAAAAACCACTCCAATACATTTATCAAAAGAAGCCAATCTTTCCTAATTGGCATAGCATGAATATTATGATAATTGAGGAAGGATCTAGAGAGTCGCAAAAATCATATAAAAATTAAGTCATGTGAGAACCTAGAGACAAAAGCAAACAGATTTATTGGCATTCAAGTAATACAAAGGTGAAAAATCTGAATGAAGGCAAAATCTGCAGTATCATTGTAAGTGATAAAAATATAAGAAATATCTTAAATGTAAGTAATCTTCTAAACAGCACATCCACTCATACAACCTATGCATCAACACAATTAAAAGCAATAAGAATAGAGAGAGAAGTTCAAGAAGACTAAAGAAATAGAAGTAATCTTGTCATGACTAACCAGTTTTGAGACTTTGCATTTTTCTATGAGCTTATCAAGCTCTTAATGCCTAAGAAAAAAATAGTATATTAAGTCATCCTACAGATTTCAATGAATGAGATCTACCACAATAGTGAAGCAATACGTGATTCAACTGTCAACATATAAAGATGAAGAAAAGAATCCAATGCATTGACCAAAATTAGACAATATTCTCTAATCGGCACAGAATAAGCACTGTGAGAATCAAGAAAGGGCTTAGAAAACAACAAAATTCTTTAAAGAAAAAAAATATTTGGATGAAAACTAACATACCCGTTCCTTTAATGGTATAACAAATAAAGAAGAGAATCAACTCCTTTGATCTATAACAATACTCTCATAGTGCACATATCGAGGCAAGCCGAATTGCCACCCCTAAATCAGCATCGGTGATAGCTAGGCGATGAGGTTGGAGATGAAGTGAAGAGCAAAATACTCTTCCCACCCCTGAATCATCGATGAGAAAAATCTTGAAAAATGTTGCAGTTGCACCCCAGGAAAATGATAATAGAAGAAGAGAAGCTCGGCCGAAAAAGTTAAAATCATAGAGAGGACTTGTGGATATTCTAAAACGCACTGGCAATGTCTTGGCAACGAGGCAGAAGATGAAGGTGACAAAGCTACTCATTCTCAAACAGGTACTCTTTCCCACCCTCAAATCGCTAATGAAGAATCTCAAAATAATGTCGCAATTACTCAAGCAAAAAAAATTCATGTTTTTTAAGTAGAGTAGCATAATTGAAACACGCCAGATTTTGGGGTAATTCGATTATGCAAAAACTATGAAGAGACAGGAGAATTCCCTAGTTGTAAAAGTTTCTTAAGTGTAATTAAATTGAACTTTTAAATATTGAGGCCCTTTTTCAGATAATAACAGAGTTTCTAATAAGAATTCCAAAGTTAAGCGTGCTAAAATTTGGAGCATTCTCATAATGGGTGACCTGCTAGAAAATTATCTTCTGATGACAAAATCATGAGGCCTATAAAGCTAAAGCAAACAATACATTGGTGCTTGAGAATTCAAGTTATTCTTAGAAAGACGATCGTAGCCTAAGCATAAATACGTAAAAGCATCCGTACATCATTAGTCGGGATCAAACTCCACGATGTCCTCAACGAGAAGGTCTAAGAGCCCCTCGAAGAGGGGGAGCACATCTTCCCTAACAAAAGAAAAATGGCCTTGTCAGGCTAACATAGAACAAAAGTCCACCGCATTATTCGTATCGCGTGAACGGTGAACAAAAATCAGAGCAAATCATTTGGTGTCAAATAAGAGCTAAGTTCTATGCATGGCAAAGTACCACTCAGCAAGAGCAACCTCTTGAACTCATGATAGGTTAAAGTACAATATAATTGGGTGTACCTCTTGAGCTTGTAGTGACCTAATCATATCTACTCGATGGATGCTTCTGGAACTATGTGTGGATACTGATGAGGATGCTAATTGCTTAAGTTGGGGAGATTACGAACTCTTAAATATTAAGGAATCTTTTCAGATAACAGTAAAGTTTTTAATAAGAATGCCAAAGTTAAATGTGCTTAAGTTGAGAGTACTCCCAAGATTGAGTGACCTACTGAAAAGTTATCTTAGGAGTACATGCTGTTACATTAGTAAAATTACCATAATTTAAATTAACCTAAAAATATCACACATAAAACATCCAAATTTTTTAAATCTCGAAATTTAGAACTTTACATATGTAATCATGCATGCCAAACAACCAATTAAAAAATTTACAAAATAGCAACTATCAATTAGATATTAGACGTATCTGTTATCGAAAAAAAGGCTAGTTATAAAAGGTAGTAATAATTAAAGTTGCAAAATCCAATAAAAATATGGATAAATTATAATAAGTATTTTTTAAATCTCGAGGCATTAAAATATGGACAAAATCATGAAGCTTATAATGCTAAAGAGAAAAATATCTTGGTGCATAAGAGTTCGGGCTATTACACTAGTAAATTTATCATGATTTAGATTATGCTAAAAATCCCGCACACCAATAACCCTAATTTTTTAAATCCTGAAATTAGATCACTTTACACTAGTAATCATACAACCCCTTAAAATATTTGCAAAATAGCAACTATCATTTAAATAATTATACGCTTCTATGATCGAAAAAAAGGCTAGTTATAAGAGGTAATAATAATTGAAGTCACAAAATCCAATAAATTTGACAAAACAATTATGGATTAATTAAAATAAGTATTTTTTTAATTGCCACATAATCAAACTTTCAGCACATCTTAAGTTAACTTATATCGCACATCTTGTGTTAACTTATATCAGCAACACAAGGTTGGCAAACAACTAAATTGGCCTAGAAAAATTAAGTTAGCCCAAAAAACTTCACAAATCATAACTCACCAGATACAAAATAACTTGTGGAATCATAGGTAGCCTCATCTACAGTAAAAACTGACAGCATCTGATAATGCTAACAAAACTAAAATTAAAAGAATTTTATTCAAACAAAGGGATGGTCTAATAAATGCTTCAAACTTGGAAAGAAAATTGGTTAGCACAAAAAAAATAGTAATTAAAGCTAATCGTCCTTGTACATAACTTTTAAGAACTCCCAACCTCCATGTCGTCAATCCAACAACAGCACTTGAAAGCAGAGTGCTTCCTATAGATGAAGATCAAATGATAAAAAATGCTGTAGCAAACACAAGAATACAGGATTATAAAGCAACAGAAATACCAACTTCAAGCCTAAATAATACTAGCGAATAACAATTACAAAAAGGCTAAATAGGAGACACTAAATGAAGAACAGAAAATATAGGAAAGCATGCACGTCCATGTAGTCAAATAACAATTCCGTTTCCAACTTTGGCCTTTCGTATAAAGGTCCTTTTCAATGCCAGCCCCAAAAGCAACCATTCACGGTTCAATATTTGCAAAGCCATATATATTTCAAACTGGATAATAACTGGAACTCCTCTTTCTATTCTACATAAGAGGTAATGTTGCTGGCAAAGTTCAAAGTAAAAAAAGTGTTGCTGGCAAAGTTCGAAGTAAGAAATAGTGTTGCTGGCAAAGTTCGAAGTAAGAAAACAGCTTGATACTTCGATAGCAATTTCCCACAAGAAACCTCAAGTGAAATTAAATTAAGGTTGAAGTGTAAACAACCTACTAAACATGCCTAAATTATAAAAACAAACAAACCTTTGTTAGACGTAAAATCTTTCTCAGCTATTATCGTCAACATGTATATAATATAATTTTCCATAAAAACTACTGATTACAAAAAATAAACAAATGCAAGAAATCACTCAAAGAGAGCCAATGCTTATCATGCTGTCTGTGATGAGAATAGACAGGCACGAGGGACTACATCAAAAATCTTGCCATGTGTTTAAATTTTAGGGTAAACTCAGATGTCATGAATACAACCACATAATGAAATATGCAAAAGAATGAATGCTGTACAACGACTGGTCAATATGAAGTAAAAAAGGCTACGAGTGGATCTTTAATGGTGTATGCATAAAAGTAGTAAGTATACCTTTTGGGATTTCAGTTGATCCTTCAGGAACTCCTCTTTCTATTCTCCATAAGAGGTAATGTTGTTCATCAACAACCTTTCCAACCTCACCTAGTGGGGCTATACAAAGAATGCAAACAATTATCAAAAAATACACAACAACAAGATATGCATTCCAACATTAATCATGAATAGAAAATCTCTTCTAAACAATCAAAAGGTAATAAACCTTACGAATTGTATTGGATGGAAAAATTCCTCTAAATCCTAAACATTCCAGTCTAGGATCTCTGTACCATTGCCAACCCTCACAACATCCATGAACAAACGGCATACCAGAAAGATCAATGCCGCCACCCCAGCCAATTGCAGCTGCCTTGAACTCCTGAATTGGTTTGTTTTCAAATACTTTTCCTCCAAACAATTGCCAACAAGAGTAATTTTCACTCACATTCTCAATATCAACTTTGGACCTTAACTTGTATCTACAATAATAATCAAGGAAAATCTTGCTATATGAAAAAGTATCAAAATAATAAAATGCAAATTGTAAATTTTGTGAAATAACTAAATCATAAATTCATTAACCATCATTTTAGATAGGAAATATGTAATGCATTCATATCTTGCTACCTTAGTTGGGTTGTTTGGAAGGTAAGATTCAGAAAACATGTTCTTTAAAATTGGTTTGTAAGAAGAATGAATGTATTCTAAATGAAATGTATTTATTTTCATGAGTTTGGCTAGGAATTTAAAATTAAGAACGACATCCTCTTCTACAATGTCTCTTTTTTGTTCAATGTGAACTCACGTCCTCCTTTACTAACATGTAAATCCTTAAATACTAAATACTTTAATCCAACTATCCCCTAGATTTATTAGATTATGGAATTACCTGAATTCGGTCAATTTACACATAAACAGAGAATTTATTGCACCGTAACTCTCATGGCAGGTGTTGTTTTTTTAACAAAATAATCGTGATGTCCATTGCATTGATCTTACATAACGGATCTTCCCAAGAATACATATTTATAAACCAAATTGTGTACTACTCGAGTAGCTTTGTTTTCAAAAAAATTCAAACATTGCTTACTTGTACAAATCAACACTGCTTGATAATATTGCTGTAAGCGACTTGTATATTTTTACTCGAACAGAATTGCATGCACTCATCAAATCATGAATGACAATCACCCAATGGTTACATTATGAAAGTCACGTTCTTCGGTACATATATGACAAGCGTCACTAACCCAAGTAATTATAAGGCTTAAATTGTGTTTAGTGCCTCCAACCAATATCCTAACACATCATCAACGATTATTTAGCCAACCAAAGATATTCACCACTATAAATAGCTCCTTACATATTATCATATTTTGAGAAATTTGGATACTAAAGCTTCCAGGATCTAAGTATTCAAGGCTTAGAGATCTTGTCTAAGTCTTGAGAAAACTATTTGCAATAACACTCCAAAAAATCAAAAGAATTATAAAAGTGTTGTATATCCATAGTTACATTATAAGGCCAGGCAAAACAAATATAAGGAACCTTAGCATTCTATACAACAAACTCAAAATAATTAAAAAGAGAAATAATATCTAAAGTAGACATAAATTTATTAAAAACCAAATTATTATAAATTTATCTTTTCTGCCCTGTGAATGAACTATTCCCCTAACTTGGCCAGTTATAATGAAAAGTAATTCCCATAAAATTCCACAAAATTGAACCCCATCCGAGTCATTTGACTAATCTTGGGAAAACCTTTAGATCAACATAGCATGGGGAGGTGGAGCGGGACATTCCGAGAAGTTTTGAGAAGATCGTATACCAAGAAACTGTTGAATGCAGATAAGATAATCATATTACCGATTTTCAATATTCAAACCACCATGAGTACTTCACGTTCATAATGGAGTACGTATAACAAACTTGGCTAAGCAATAAAGCAACAAAGGCCTCATATCACTGCCCAGAAAGTCAAAATAACTCCATTTAAGTGGCTACTCACAAGTCATTCGAACCTTACAATTCCCCAACCACATAATTTGGGGCCACCTATGTGACGGAAGTTGAAAATGTCATTCCTAATCCACCAAAAGTTCCTAAGAGAACTTAATAAAAACACATGTGGATGATGTTAGTGCAACTCACTCCCACCCAAACAAGATATTGCTCAGCACCCAGAAATAACCCGAATATCATTTGGGTACTAACACTTTGTTGGGAAAGCCACAAGTAAAAAGGGTTCACATGCATTGGTGCTCAGGAGAATTAAAATGCCACTATCGCTCGGGTTCAGACCATTGCGTTTCAATTTATATAATGTCTTGTCTGACCCAATTGACCGTGTTGATCACTTCATAATTCTGATTTGGTTGTATAGTGCAAGTGAAGCAATAAACAACAACAACAACACCAAAATTTAATCCCACTAGGTGGGGCAGGTTACATGAATCTTGTATTTTCATTGTGCTGAGTCAAATAAAAGCCCCCTCCTAAAATTCCAAAGAGACAAGACCTTTCTAATGGTTTCTTCCAATATTTATTTGCTTTTCCTCTTCCTCTACCTATTTCACCACGAGCAATATTCATATGCTCAAATTTTCTAGTAAAAGCATTAAATGGTCTATGTTTAATATGCCTGAACCATCTAAGACAACATCCTGTAATGGTACCCATCATTGAAGCCACTCCAACCTTACTACAAATGAATTTATTTATCATTCTATTTGTACAAGTATATCACTCATCCACCTTAGCATCCAAATATTTGTAACACTTATTTTACTAGTTTCTTCTTTGTTGGCCACATTCAGGCCCTATAACATAAATGACCATGTAGTTGTTGTACAAAATTTTCCATTAATTTTAATTGGAATTTTCTGATAGAGCACTCCAAAAGCTCTCCCCCATTTCATCCAACCAACTTGGATCCTATAATTCACATCGCTCTCTATTTTGAATAATTGAATCAAGTTATTTGAACCTCTCGCTCTTCTTGATAGCATGGTCCTCAAAGGTTATGTACTCAAGATTATGGTTTCTATTACGTTTAAACTTACACTCCATAATTCTAGTTGAGATCTACAGAGAAGAAAGCCTTCAGATTACAAACTAGTCTTCCACAACTCGAGTATTGCTTTAACTCCATCCTTCATCTTATTAATTAATAAAATTGCATCTGCAAATAACATGCACTAAGTAAGCTCCTTTTAAATGTGCTCGGTAAGAACATTCATAATTAAAGAAAAAAAAATAAGAACTAAGAGCATAGCCGTGATGCAATCGAAAATATAACAACAAAATCATTAGACAAATCACCATGCAATCAAACATATTACAACCACATTATTCATATATTTACTCATTATACATATCTTTAATAACATCAATATATACTACACTTTTTTTTTTCTCTCCAAAGCTCTATAGAGAACTTTTCTTGGTAATCTATCATAAGATTTTAAAATCAATAAAAATTAAATAATGATCTTCATTTTTTTCTCTAAATTTTTCCATCAAATCTCTTACTAAATGTATAACTATTATGGTAACCAAATATAAAACCAAACTGAGCAAAATACAAGTATCCCTTCATAAGTTATGTTTAATTAATCTCTTTCAAAACTTTAACGTATGGCACATTAACTTAATTCCCTATTATTTGCAGTCTTGAGCATCACCTTTATTCTTATAAATAGGTACAACAATACTCCTACACTCATCTGACATCTTTTCAACCTTTAAAATAATATTATATAACTTGGCAAACTAAAAAATTTCTTCCTCACCCAAACATTTTAACACCCCGACAATGATGTCATTTAGTCCTCTACCATTTTTCCACTAACATCTTCTTAAAGTAATCCAAATCTCAGCTTACAAATACATCAAATGAAAGTTTAAATGATATTATTTTTGTAACCATTAAACTTATAATAATTGTATAAGTACAACCATTATTAAAAAACTTAGTAAGCTAATCCATCCACTATATATAATATTTCATCACTAAAAAAATTTTATTATTATCTTTTATATATTTTATTAGAGTATAATATTGAGTACTTTTATTTCTTAATTTAGCTAGCTCATAGATGTGTCACTCTCCCTCAACGATTTCTAATTTATCATAAAATCCTCAAATATTGCAATTTTAACACATAATTGGGGATTCACGACAAGTAAATTTATATTTTTTCAATTCTCACCACTCTTACATTTAAACCATCATTTATAACATGCATTTTTATCTTTAATCTTTACCTCAAACATCTTTAGTATTCTCCATTTTGATTTACCAAGAATAATCTTAAGTACATTGCAAATACAAATAATAATTGAATTTTGCAAGTGTAAATTGATCACGATAACACTTATAGAGCTTTTCAGAAGATGATTCAACTCCTCCCCCCACCAATATGGGTTTTAAGCAAATGGTTGATCTCTTTGTTAACTATTTTATAGTGGCTAGAAGACAACCAAAGTTTTCTCAAACACTACTGCCAATAAAGCAAGAAAAGAGTGATACCTCCAACAAAGTACGATAAGATTCACTCAGACACGGCACGATGTACTTGATGAAAATAAAAATATCATAAAGTTGGTGTTTATAACATAATTCAGTGTCATGAAAAAGACACTTGACTATGACTTAACTATTAGCAAGGGTCACAATTTATAAACATTAAAGAAGTCACGAGTCACCATAAGAACCCAAAGATAGATCCTCTGACAATGAAATAGTAGAAATATTGGCCTAGTGATTAGAGACATGAGACACATGGTAGTTGAGCTTCCTAGAGATAGCCCCAAGTTATTTTTTGAGAATTGTGTGAGGAAAAACTATGGTGGTATATTTGAAAGAACCACACCTAAAGTTAGAAGATCAAAGAGCCTATAATGACTCATATGGGTAACCATTCTCTCAACAACAGTTCATACTTGGACAAGTGTTACCTCATATGATATAGACATACCATCATTCACCAATCCATTACATGATGTAAATATGTTCCAAGCCATAATTGGCATGATCCGAGTGTCCCAACTACTTTTGACATAACAACAACGTCAATATGTGCGACACTAAATAAATACACAGATGAAGAACCTCCAACTAGTGACTTGAAACTTGTTGATTGCAACTTAGAGCCATGTGCCCCAAATGGGGAGATATCCTTGAAAGTCACTTGAGAACTGCAACCAGTAAAGTTAAAAAACAAGCATATAGTTTGATTTAAGTCCTAACTGCTAATAATAAGGGAATCATGGATCAACCAATGTTGAATGACTTCCACAAAATCGTCTCAACTAAGAACACATTAGAAAGAAAATACATACACATAGACCCACGATGCTTGGGAACAAAGGGATTTCAAATAGCAAAGCATCATAAAATGATATCTTAACTAAATTAATTGTTTCACTAAAAAATTACTATTTATGTTTTATTTGATGTTCATAAGATATCCATGGTGTAGATCCCTCAATCGCATTACATAATTTTCGCATTAATCCTAGCAAGTTATATGTTACTCAGAAACTAAGGCAATTCTTAACTAATGAAAAAAAAGACAAGAACTTGCAAAAGACGAGTTACATTCTAAAAATTCTATTTTCAACTTGGCATTCTAATGTGGCTATGGTTAGAAAATCAATGAATGACAAGTGGAGAATGTACATCAGCTTTAAGAAGAATCATAACTTTTTCCTAAGAAACTCAATCTTTATCAAACATAAAAAGCTTAATTAATTCCACAATCAGGTTGAAAATCTTCAATTACCATGATTTTTACTCTAGCTAAAATCAAAACAAAAAGGCAGCCTTCATAACATTATTTGGCACACACTTCTATAAAATGATGTTATTCCGCTAAAGAATGCCGAGACAACATATCAAAACTTACAGCAACACTAATCCTTAGTCCCACTAGGCAGGGTCAATTATATGAATCCCAAGATTCCATTGTGCATGAACAACTAGAAATCCCTCCTTAATTTCCAAATAAAGAAGATCCTTTCAAACAGTATCTTCCTACATCTTTTTTGATCTTTCTCTTCCTCTTTTACATGAACAAAATTCATATACTCAATTATTATGATTTACATTCTCAATGTTTCTTTATTTTGCACTGTCAATCGATCGCTTATTGACCAGCATATCAAAATTTAAGGATAAAAAATTTTTGGGAATAAAAAAACTATGATTGTTGAAGTCTATGTATATGATATATTGATGAAAAATCACTTGGGATATGAAAACCTAGGTAACATAGGAGAAATATCCACAACTTTGTTGTGTTATAACATGAAGTTAAATCTAAAAAAGTGCATTTTTGGATCCATCTTTAAGAAATTTTTTATGTATATCATAAGCCCAGAAGGAATCATAGCCAATCTGAGTAAAGTTCATGCTGCATACTCGAGGCAAAGTCACCTAAGAATATAAAAGAAATAAAAAAAATTAGGCAAACCATTAGCATGTCTCAACCACTTTGTTCATAAGTCGGGTGAAAAGAGTAATATCTTTAACTGATCCTAGCAAAATTACCAGGCAGTTAACCAGCTCAAGTAATGTTTAACTTACCACCTGACTTTCACAGCTCCACAACCAAGTGATACAACATATAAATGGGAAGCTCAGTCTTAGATATAGAACAAAAAAATGCTCAAATCCTGATCCATTATTATAACCATGTTTTTAAGAATGAAACTAATTACACCTTCATTGAAAAATTAGTCTTCACTCTCCTTGAAACTTCAAGGAGGGTTCCCCAACTTCACTCGTACAAAGTAAGTCATCATCAATCAACCCTTAAAAACAATTACTCAAAAACTCAATCATGCTAACTGACTTGCAAGATCGTGTGAACTCTCTTTCTTTGCATAAAATTCATCCCAAGAAACAACAAAAAGACACAAATGTTGGTCAATTTTTCGTTGATTATGCATATACTAACTGAATCACTCTCGGGAGAGAACATGAATCACTCTGTTGGAGACAATTTAGTTTGTAAGTCATAAGACAAATATTTTGACCATTCATTAAGAAGAATGCCAAAGAAAGAGTTCGTCATTATAAAAGCTATCAAATATATACAAACATAGGAGATGACCAACTTACCAAGCTCAGCCTATATTTTTCTCTTGTTCATCTACACTGTAAGGTATGAACTTTGTTGATCCTTTATCACTAGCCTATGGTCAAAAGAGATGTCTTAATCTTAGTAGATTACTTT
Source organism: Gastrodia elata (assembly GCA_016760335.1). NCBI lineage: Eukaryota > Viridiplantae > Streptophyta > Magnoliopsida > Asparagales > Orchidaceae > Gastrodia > Gastrodia elata. Next base: position 41,118,196 of record CM028671.1, on the reverse strand, counting down.
ATCAAGTGGGTTAAATAGGTGGCATTAGCCAAAAAAACTGCCAAGTTAACAATCAAATTCATTCAAGAACAAGTTTTTTATGATTTGAGATACCCATGACGATTATAATGAACAATGGACTATAGTTCTAATAAAAAAAATAATGCTTCATAAAAGAGATTCAAGTTCAGCTCGGGTTTTCTTTAGTTCGTCATAGTCAAACAAATGGAATAACAAGACAACAAACAAAACAATCATTCAATTTCTCAATAAAAAAAAAGTGGCAGCAACCAGGGGTGGTGGCGGCTAATGACGTACCAAGCATTTTATATGGATCCATGCCTAATTCTACCACTAGGGAAACTCCCTTTATGTTAGCTTTGGGTTTGGGGTGGTAAGATCAAAAGAATTAATCACTCCTACTCTTAGGACAAAAGCAATCTCAACCTGAAGTGTTGATAATATCAGCCTTTAATAAAATAAAATGGCACTAGGATAAAATCACTCAAAATTTTAATAAAAAGTTTAAATAATCAAAACTTCAACGCAGATATGTTTAGTCCAAAGAAAACTTGAAGTCTCAAGACACCCATTAAGAAATAAGCTTACACCAAATTAGGATAAATTCTTAATATTTGAAAACTAGGCCGACAAATTAGCTAACAAACTACTAAAGACTAGTAAAGGAGAATTCTCCTAAGCTTTTAACTCGTCGAACTCAAAAAATTCTATCCTCGAATTTTTAGGAGGTGGGAAAGATGAACAAATTAAAGCAACCCCCAATACGAAGAAATCTTATAAATAAGTCCTATATGCTGACCCAAAATCAGCAAATGATGTCATAACCCCCCATCACCATAGAACTAACTTCCAACAAACACAAGGATAATTAGTAATTTAGTATATTAAGGAACAACTACTAAATTTTTGAAGTCTATTTGTGCTACTCAAAGTCAGTATCAGGCCCACATGAACACCTTGTTTTGCTAAGTTCATCTAAAAGACTATCGTACCTATGATGGTGTGTGGTTTGGATGTTCTGAGCATATTTATTCTTATTATTGTTGTTGAACCGAATCTACAAAAAGTAGAGACCAACTTTAAAAGTCACTGAGTTTCTTTAATTTGGTTCTCGAGAGAAACCAAAAGATCTAAAGCCAAAAGATAGCCTATGTTGATTCATCTAGTGCACTTCTTAGTTGGGATGGAGACCACTTGGCAATACCCTAGAAAACCAAAATTAATGGGAAAAGTCACTCAATGGCTTGGAAAATGATCATTTTAATGGAGCTTAGTCTTCCTATAAAAGAACTTGTAAACTACCAATATATACAACTAAGCAAATACAAAACATGCATGCACAATAAGATAGATAAGGATCACAAGAGTTATTAAATGGATACATAAATTCATTTACAAAAGGCTTGGTTACATGTATAGGGTTAGCACTTTTACTCCAAACTCGAAATTCACTCAATTTTCAATTCAACTACAAATTTAAACAAACAATTTCAAGTCAGGAGCCTCGTGCTGAAAATCTTTTCGAGTCAACTATGAGTCTAAGCCGTAAATTCAATTTATGACTCGAGTTGATCAAAATTAATAATAAATATTTTTATATGCATAATACAATATGCATAACCCAGTTAGTTTGGGGCACAATAATAGAAAGAGAAATCATGAGTTCAAATCCCAACTCCATAATTTAGCATTTTATTTTTGATACAGGCTCAATTGATTTTGAGTTGGCTCAAAATTAAATCATTTCAAGTCAAGTCAGCTCAACTCAATAAATTCAGGTCTGAATTGATTTTGAGCTGAGCTAAACACAAAATTTGAGTTTAAGTTTAGCATAACTCAAATCAAACATGACTCAAATTCAACACTAATGCATATTTAAATTAATTAATCCCACTTCACAAACTTTATCCAATCTTCTATATTAAGAAATATTTTAGAACTTGTTGATGGGTTTTGAGATATCTTTAAGCTTTACATTTTAGGAGCACTTTTTATTGAACTATCAAAGTCCAAATACATGTAGCTAGTATCAATCCATCTTACCTTTCAAATGATAGCTCAGCCCTCAACAATGAAAAACCACTTTTGATATAATTATGCATCACCTTTGTGTGCATTTCGGAGTCCTTTTAACTAATAGTTAATATATCTTATTTGAGGATGAGGAAGTAGCTCCTTGAAGCCTGACCTTTTTCGAGCCGAGCTAAACACAAAAATTTTGAGTTCAAGTTTAGCATAACTTAAATCGAACTTGGCTAAAATTCAGCCCTAATATATATTTAAATAATTAATCCCTCTTCACAAACTTTTTGCAATCTTCTATATTAAGAAATATTTTATAGAACTTGTTGATGGTTTTTGAGACATCTTTAAGCTTCATGATTCAGGAGCACTTGCTATTGAGCTATCAAAGTTCAAATACAAATAGCTACTACCAATCCATCTTACCTTTCATAAGATAGCTCATCCTCAAGAAGAAAAAACCACTTTTAAAATAGTTATGCATCACCTTTGTGTACCTTTCGGTGTCCTTATGTTCAATAAATATTCTTTCTTATTTGAGGATGAGGAAATAGCTCCTTGAAACCTGGCCTTCAATTATACAATTACTCTTTCCTTCTCTTTTACTATAGCATTTTGTTTGTTGCTCAAGTATTGAGAGAGAAGATGACTTGATCCTAATGCTATGTGATACAGATAATTTGCCACTTAAGATTCATAAGTATTGAGCATTCAGCTTAATACTTAGATATTGTATAATTCTTCTCATCAATTAACTAATTTTAAATAATTCCCAACAACAAAACACTTGCCCACTAGCGCCCCCACAAAGTAGCATCCAAGGGACTTCATTACTTTGGAATTGAAATTTAAATTATTAATCTCTATGGGCCAAAGGTGAGTCATGGTTTTCCATGAGCTGAAAATTTGAGTATACAAATATTCAATCTTTCTCTCCTTTTGGCTTGTGGACAAATTGGTAGAATAAATACTATTTTTTATGGGTCTGGATATTTATAATTTTCTTGACTATCTTTACTTAAACGATAGTAAGCATCTTCACTATTAAGAATTTGATGAAGTGCTGAGTAAGAAGCTCATAACAGCATTCGAAATTCAAAAAATTAGGGCAAAGTTGGCTTCACACTATTCCAAAGAAGGATCCTTGAACGCCTCCATAGCATTGCTCTTCATGCATGCATCTAAAGCATAAACATATAACACTAGAACATGTTTTGTGAAGATTGTTTATAATGAGTTTTCAAGTTCCCATACTCTTCACAACCACTTCCTCCCTGCAATCCAAGTTTTCTTTTAGAATCAGAATCTTATCTTTCATGCTCTTTGTTTTTTCATTATAAATATTTACCACTCCTAAACAAAACTATTAATTGCATATTCTTGTAAGAGCATCTTAGTTATGTAATTCCTTTATTTGATTCACGTCAATCTCAAGCCGTCTAATTTTTTCTCAAAAAGTTATTCACATGTTTCAATTGAAAACTCTTTTCAAGCATATCCACATATAGCAGCTCTGAGTCAATGCTTCTAGACTGGCAATGCACTAATGCTGACTATGAACACTTTTACAACAATACTCGAGACTCCAAAAAAAGCTGCAAAGTAACAATCCGAGACATTTAACAAACCTAACAGCATTAAACACATGGAAATTGATAATCCTAGAAAGAGCTACTACTGTAGAAAACATTATTAACTCAATTAATGCCATCGAGCGATCAGTTTCTCTGCAACAATAAGCAGACCAATTTGATCCATCTCCTGTTCCTCATTCAACTGAATAATACTCAGCCTTAAAGGGTCATATAAATATACTTGTGCCTGCTCAAAATGAGAACTTGGGGTAGGCAAACCCACCACTGTGAGTGTAATCTGAATGTTTTCACTTATGTTTCTTTCCAATTGCGAGTACTATTCTTCAGTAAAGTTTGTCTTGTAAATGATGTTCAAATAATCATAAATTTAGTCACCGCATTAGTCCCTCCCTTGCTAGAACTACTAAAGCTTGGATCATCTCTACAGTAATAGGCTTAGAGAAAATTTGCAAGCAGATTCATCTATCACCTTGATAATACCATTCTGAAAACAGTGTTCAACACCTCTAATATATAAGTCCCATATTTCTTTCCAATCCCGAGTATGATTCTTCGGCAAAGTTTGTCTTGCTCAATGGGCTCATCGATGCTCCTGAAAATTATCAGGATAGCCTTAACAGATTGGACATAATTTTCCCCCCCATATTTCTTTCCAATCCTGAGTACGATTCTTCGGCAAAATTTGTCTTGCTCAGTGGGCTCATCGATGCTCCTGAAAATTATCAGGAAAGACTTAACTGATTGGACATAATTTACATCATCAATTGTGTTCAAATAATCATAATTTTAGTCCAAGACAATCTTAGCAATCGCATCAGTCCCTTCCTTGCTAGAACCACTGTAGTTTAAATCATCTCTACAATAATAATGTTTAGAAAATTTGCAACCAGATTCAAATGTGTTGTCCTCCTTAACAAAATGGTCTTCTATCACCTTTGCAATACCATTTTGAAAACAATGTTCAACACCTCAAATATATAAGTACCAGCAGGTAACACTAAGGATGAATGCTAACTAATTCGGGAAATTGCCTCGATTGAACTATTCCCCCATATTTCTTTCCAATCCCGAGTACAATTCTTCGGCAAAGTTTGCCTTGCTCAGTGGCTCATCAATGCTCCTGAAAATTATAGAGATAGACTTAACTGATTGGACATCATTTACACCATCAATGATGTTCAAATAATCATAATTTTAGTCCAAGCCAATATTGGCAATTGCATTAGTCCCTTCCTTGCTAGAGCCACCGTAGTTTGGACCATCTCTACAATAATGGGCTAAGAGAAACTTTTTGCAAGAAGATTCAAGTGTAATGTCTTCCTTTACAAAATGATCTTCTATCACTTTTTCAGAACCATTCTGAAAACATGTTTAATACCTCAAATATATAAGTGCCAACAGGTAACACTAAGGAAGACTTGCCAACTAATTTGGGAATCTTCCTCGATTGAACTACTCCCCCACCCCCCCCACCCCCCGACTTTCACAATGCCACACAAAACATTCACTCTCAGAGCAAATGTGTTGTAGAATAAAGAGCCAAGAAGTTAAACTAAAGAAATACCTCAAATCCTAATACCCTTAAAAGCAATCATGTTTGAATTTCTAAGGGAAGAAATTTTTTAAGAATTTTCCACAAAAAAATCAAGGTCATCCATATATCTTGATCTTATAATGGATTTCCTAAAATGTTCATTATAAATCCAATCGACTATTACTCAGAATATATTATTTTCTAGAGATGTGAACATTACCAACTCATACAAATTATCGTAGACAGATAATCATTTATATAAATCACAACTTCAGCATCTTTCTTTAGACAAAAGTAAGGGCTCATGTCAAGACATAAAAATATTGTCATTCAATGTTTACATGTAGGAAAGCCATATTCTTCACTAACACGAGCGGTTACAAAGCCTAAGCCCAATCTAGTTCTCACTATTATAGCTTAACCAGTTAAGCTAACCTCAAATTTTTTGGCTTGCAAGATGGCTTGAGGTAATTAAATTGATTTAAAATGGCTATATTTAAATAAAATGGCTCATGCTTAAGGCAACAATTTATATGTGTAAGAAATTAAGTAAAAAATATAATATTTTGAAAATGAATAAATTAATAATAAAATAAAATTATGCAAGTATGTTAACAGCTTATACAATATAATGTCGTCGGATCCCATGTCCCAAATGAGAAAAGAGGATGAGCAATGACCAGCATAAAACTATGTCAGATTTTAATATTATAAATCCTTTAAGAGATTGTGATATAGCTAGGGTATCCCAATAAGCAAAATGCCATTGCCTAAATGTAGTAAAAAGTATGCAAAAGCAACATGAGTGTTCGGGTATGTGCTAAATGAGCAAGAGTTCCTGCATTATGAACAAATGTGGGTAAAAATAAGTTAATCCAAGATACTAAATTAAGAATATGAGTTACAATTATTGGTATGCTTTAAAAGTTGATAGATATTATGGTTAACAAAATAATTACGATTTTATATCTTCAAAAAGCCAAGTGGTGAGTAAGAAAGCAAGAGAATCAACAGTTTAAGCTTTAAACGCTAGATAGCAGCTGACAAAATTCTATTTGGCTAGATTTATGAATTTTTCACCTTAAATGCAACCTAAATCATATCCAGTCATGCCAAACTGCCTCTAACCGTACAAAAAATAATGTCCTGGAAACTGTTGTTTTAGATTTCCTGAATGGAAAATTCAAATTTCCGGGCTTAACACTATAAAGGAAGAGATAGAATCAAAGCGAGAAACAAAGATCCTACTTTCTAAAGTAAACCATAATTTCATCCAAAATTGACGCGTCCACATCCGCATGAAAAGAAAAGAGCTCCTCTTGGTCCTGCTGTCTGATGTAGCCATCACCGTTCGGACTAAGCGTCTGCTTCAATAATGGCGTTCGGTAAAGGAAAATATCATAGAGGAATCGCCCCCGGGGAGTGAGCATAGCCGCATATTTTGGTGGGGGTAAGCGAAAGGGCGCATTAGGTGTCGGAACGTAAGAGGCAACTGAAGAAGAAAAGGAAGCCTTCGGATCGCCCCCTTGGCCAACGTCGATAACGGAACAAACGTCATTAGTGAGAAGGCCTTCAAGAAATTTGTTAGTGTCCGGACCTCGGAATCGGATCACGGAGCGAGATTGCAGTCGGCAGGCGAAAATGCCGTAGTTATCAATGCCGCTATCTTTCTGCTGAGAGAAGTGCCTAGTGACATAGCAAAGAATAGGAGATCGGGTCTGAAATGAGCAGCGGAAATGAGAGAAGCAGAAAAGAGACATTGACCTGAACGGGAGCAGTCCAGCTGAGAACTCCGTCATTTACTTATCCATCGTTACATACACCAGACCATGTCTTAGTTTACCTGTACCTCTTTTGGTTAACTTCTACTTCTAATTTTTCTAATGATTTACTCTTTATGCATTTGACATAAAAAGTCTCTTAGGACTTTCTAATATCATTACTAAAACATTCGACATGCCTCTATGTGCATCAAAGCAACAAATTTGAGTGGGGGCATTCTAAAAAATAGTCCCTTGCTATAACACAAAAACTAGAATCATGAATGGATAGTCGACCAAACACAGTGATCCCCAATTTCTTTAAACCTTCATAACACAAGCAAGCGTCACACACTGAAGAGTTCATGCAACAACAGTTATTTGGACAGCTCACCCCTTTTATTAGAAATATTTAACCGTTGTAGTAAAAGAGAACTCAACAGCAATTTGAGTGGTGGTGTGTACATCCACTTCAACTCTTGTGTGCATGCATATCGGCAAGATCACTGCGTGTGTGTATAATCCCAATAAGCTTATATTTATGTTTTTGAAGTTTTTTCAGCTTTTATAATTTCTTTGCTCTTCTCATTCCTCCACCATTCTCCAAAGATTTTCATCAAGTTAATTTATGTTTGTTATTCTTCTTTCAATGTCATTCTCCATTTTTGTATTATTATTTTAATGTCCCTTCCACCATCTTTCTCTCCAAAATTTTTCTCAAAAAAAAAAAAAAAAAATTGAAGCATCACCCCACCATAAATGGCCCTATTATCTACTTTGCTTAATTTCCCTAAATCTTGCTCTACTGTTATCTGTGATTATCACAATATAATATAAAGGTATTTAAACAAATGGAAAAAAAAAATAATCAGAATTTATTATGTGTTTTAGCAATATATCATAGTGCCAAATAACAAAACGTCTTAATAATTTATTAGGTTTTAGTAAAATAAAAATTAAGAATAGAAAATATCAAAATAGTCTGCATTCTTGCCCAATTGAGTCGCTCCTCAGAAAAATTGGATGAATATCTTATGCTCTTGAAACTATCATATGAAAGGTGTAGGATCTTGAATCTCATTAGTTGTGAATCAAGTACATAAATAGTAATAAAACATTATTAAGCATGCTAAAATAATGGTTGATAAAGTAAATGGCGACTTGCAAATGATGGGAGTTTTGGACAACATTGCACAATGTTCAAATTTGAAAGGAACATGTGTAACAACCCAGAGTTGTTAATCACCATTTAATATCTTAATTAACTTCAAATCTCTTCTATTTGACCTTAATTAGTCATTGGAAGCAAGTCCATAAGTTTAAGTTCAGTTTGAAATCAAATAAGCAAAATTTTAATTTCAGATAAATATTTAAATTAAGAAAATGAAAAAATTAATTTGACCTCAGATTAAAAATCGGACTTCATCATTGCATTCCTCACCCAAATTAGCTAGTGGTGAATTTTTGATGAGTTTTGGAGACAGTCAAAATTACTATATTATTTTATTGTATTTTTGAAAACTTGAAAAATGAAATATTTAAATTGACTTCTGATTAAAATTTTGACTATATTTTTGAGTCCGCCACCCCAATTTAACTAAAAATTAATTTTTTAAAATTTTCATTAGAAATAAATAATTGTACAATTCTAATCAAACAAAATTTCTAATTAATGAAATAATATACTATATATATATATATATATACATAACTTTATCGCATATCCTTTGCCCTAAAAATCTAAGTCGCACGCCATTACCTCTCCCGTCCTGATACCCTCTCATCCCTATCCCTTTCGAGCGGCTCGCATTGATGATGCCGCTCGATCGAGGCGAGCGACCATCAACGTGTACCTCACGCCGCAGCTTTGCACCAATGGGAAGCTTTGTGGCGACCGGATCGTCATCCTAGACCATGCCTATCGCGTCTTTAAAAAGGGAGATTCCGAGTCCAAGAGGGGATTTGGAAAATACTCTTGCAAACTCAAGAACCCTAGCAATGATCTCTCAACACCCAATAAGGTACTCCACCTGATTCTACTCCTCAGTATAGCTTACAAATGATTAATGATAATTTAGGATTTCTAAATGTTAAAAGGATGCGTTATTGATTATTCAAAGTAAATATGTTCATATTTCTTTCTGAATATTTACTTTCGATTTGCTATTTATTTTAAATTTCTGACTCATTTTATCAAGTGAAATAAGTAGAGTATATGTGAACTAAATGGAATTATTGTGCAGAAGGAATTTTTTTTAATCACAAATGAACTGAAAGAAAATTATATTGGCATATTTTAAGATACTTATTAAGCACCTCAGTATAGGAAATGAAATCTATATCCTAATATTGCCCTTCAAGTTAGAGAACAGATTTCAATCCTTCCAGGCTGTGTATAAGCATATATCTCAACTTAGTTAAAACTTCGAACATCATAGTTCCTCTCAAATTTAGTAATTCCTCTTAAATTTAATTGGAAAGTAAGGAGATTATTATGGCATCCCATTATTTTTTTAATTTTCAAAGCCCAACACTCGTTGGGTTTAAGATGACAAGATGCATCCACTTGTATAACACTATTAGCCGAGTGTTGTTTTTTATTTATATTGTGCAACTTATGTACTACTAAGCTAAGCCTGTTAAATCTCATTTTTATCTTTGTTTACATCATTGGATTTACGAGCTCCTTCAATTTTAGGAAAGAAAGAGGAGGAATATATAAATTAATTAATGTGGTGGACTATACTGTTAGCATGTGTAGTTTTAATTCACAAATACTTCCTTGGCAACCACGATAAGAGATGTCTTAGCTGATATCGCAGTCTTTGCAGACATTTTAGTTTCCCCTAATTTTTCATGAATTGAGATATCCTTTATGTAACTTTTAATAGTTTATGATTGGGGGAATCTTATTTATTTTGTTGATTTTTGTCAAGCACACTATAAGCATATTTTATGATATTTGAATTGCAGTTACTTTTATAAATAATGCCAAGTATCATTATCTTGGATATAGTTATTTTATTATAAAATTGAAGAATGAGATATAAAATACACGGTGGTATTTTATTCATAAATACTCTAGATTTGAATTATTTTTTTATGTTGTAGAGATATTAAAAATAAGTTACTAATATACTAATAGTGTGCATTTTAGTTCAGCAATAATAAATTTATTAGCATAATTAATATTGATATTATGTTAAATACTAATTTACATATTTTTTTTATTAAATACATTAAGTTAATCACATTTTGCAATCAAAGTTAGAATACTTAACTAATTTAATCCCATTTATGAGCCTTTTCTTATTTAGCTTTGCTCATATAACGTAGCTTAACATATTCTCAAATCATATTACGACTTCTCTTCAATGCCAAAGCCATGAAACAATGTGAATCAAACTTCAATAGAATAACATTGTTATATGGGTTAGTAAAAGCTTACTAATAAAATAATTGTTGTAAAGGATGCTAAGTGTATGTTTTAACATATATGATGAGAAATGATTATATCCATAACACGGTTGAACTGACATTAGCCAAGTGAAGCTTAAAAGTCATCTTAGATGATTCATACATTATTTTATCCTCTAGTATTGTTGCACTAAGGGTGTGTGTAGCTTTTAGAGTTCTTATTTAAAAATGCAATTTTTTTTAAAGTAAAATAATTTTTATTATAGATCAAGAGTTTAAATACATATTGAGAAATTTTTAATCTAAATAATTTCAAGTGTCACTAAAACACTATATATATATATATATATATATATATATATATATATATATATAGCTTAGTTATAGTTATAGTATTGTATCTTCTCATACTACAAAAGAGGAATCATTTGGATAGAAATGTTTAATGATCACTTTACTATCTTTATTTTATTATACATCCTATTGCTAAAAGATAACAATTTCTAGTTTACAAAGTTTTTCCTTTTCAATAAAGTTACTTCTACTTTGTTTAATTTTGCTTGGCTTTTACTTAAACTGTAATCATTATATTGTTTCCTTTTTATAAAGAAAGTTTGGTTGATAATCAGTTTAGTACAAGGTTAGATAACCATTCACGAAATACTAAAAGAAGCATGTTACTCCACTTTAAATGGTGACCTTATTTATCACAATTCAGTTGACTTTACTTTTATTTTGATAAAGAAAGCAACATTTAGAATAAAGAAGAATATTACATTTTATTTTCACATTAAAATCTGTGATGCCCATGCTAAGTGCCAAATATGAAAGAGAAGAAGGATAAGAATAAACTTTTATAATTCTTATGGTCGTCGGATATTGAAAACAAGTCAGCCAAAATAAGATATATTAGAGGACGTTACTTCGTGTAATTTGTCCCAATTAATATGTGTTTTCATGCTAAAGTTTGAGGAATCACATCCTGCAAATTAATTGCAAGAAATATATTTAATTTTTTTAATTTACTTATTTGAAGCACAAAAAAATATATATTATACTTATTAAGCTTTAAATAATTAAAAAAAAAATTAATTAAGATTAGAAATTTGATTAACATTTTTGAGTTACATCTAAATTATACCGAGTATTTTATCTTGTAGATCATTTTATTCTAAACTGACACTCAAGCAAATGCCAAATTATTGTATTACGCCACGGTTCTAACATACCAAAAATACCCAATATTAATGAATTTGAGAACTGTTTAAACAACTTTGACAACCATTATGTTATTGAAGTATGAAATCACGTTCTTTTATTAAATCTTTAATATGTTGCAATTATATTAACTAGTAACTAGCTTTGTTGTATAAAATTAAGTAATGATACTTGGAAAAGTGAGTATACTTTATCTACACTAAATTATACAAGATTGTTTCTTATGAAAGTTTGCAGATTTAGTACTCAATATATATTAGATTTTTTTTTTCTCTAGCGATTTGGTAAGTTATTTTTTTTTTATCAAGTGTTCATTGAGATTTCAATTATGAATTGGCATACTGCATTTCGTTATGCTTCCTCAGTTTTCTGTTAATATGTCTATCTGAACTAGCGTGCTTATCATTGAAATTATTGCTTCTAAAGAATAAAAATACATAGCCATATGACAGCTACTTTTGCAATACATTGTTAAATTTCATTAGAATTGGGATGTACCATGTTATTTTATTAAAAACTGTAATAGGAAAGTTTTTGTTCTTGAAAAGCAACTGCAATTTTAATCTTGATGCTATGGTGACAATTAAATTTAGATTCAGTCAAAGTTTTTGAATGACAAATTGAACTAATATTGGTAAGAAAAAAAAAACCCAATTATGTTGGAGAAATTATCTTTGAAATTTTTTAAGGGATAAGTATGAATGGAGGAGTATTCGGCATATCAATTTAAGCAATTATTTTATGCATGTAATTGCATATATTTGGCTTGCAGGAAGCATTTAGATCGCATATTATTCATAACAGCCTTCTTTATTATACGCTTGATTTCGTCTCTTAATAACATGTGCCTAATTTTTGTGTGTTATAAGTTAATTTACTTTATAATTCCACATTATTATTCTTGCATATGCTGTCAAAGTAGTATAGTAGAATCAACCATACATGTAGCCATAAACAATAAGATTTAAATGCCCTCCAAGTTTCAGCTCATAAGCCATCTCAAACGAAGCCTTTCCCATTAAAATATTGTAATGTGGCTTTAAATAGATTAGCAAGAATGAAATAATGTGATTTCTTATTATAATGTCCAATTGAATTCACAATATGATATGGATTTGCGGCTACTGCATTATATTAATCTTCTTTATATTGTATTTTCATTATTATTCTGCTTCATTCTCTGAAAGTTGTCTTTTTATCAATCATTGATACAATTTTATCATTGTCTATCTTTAACTATTCATCTTTCACATACACATGTTTGCATGATCTTTATTGTATGATGAATTAGAGAAGATTCTGCTTATGATATTAGTATTGCATCAAAAAAAAAAATTGTTTGTTTAATTATTGCTCATCGTATGTATTTGCTTTATATACCTTAATAATTAGAATTAGCAACTATACATACATGCACTCGTTCATCGCAAAATTTTTTCACATTATGAAAATTACATTAGGTTGAATGGTTCATAGATGTTGTAGTAGCAAACAATGTAATATTATTTTGTTGTTTTAATTTTCTTGTAAATTAATGATAATCTTATTTAAAGCTTAAACACTTACAAAATTTGCTTATTCCAAAAGTATTATTATAGCAGCTTGCAAATTATTATTTTTGGAAGTCTTACAAATTATGTTTATCTTATGTTGTACTATTTTCTTCTGCAAATCTCAAAATAACTAATGAGGACTTGTGATTAAGAAGGGAAAGACATTCAGATGCTTTAATTCAGTTATTCAAAATTTCCTATTAGTTAAGACTTTTAAAATGTACAAAACTTCAGAAGAGCACTCTTATTAAGAAAACAAAACCTATTTAGAAGTCTTGAAATAGAGTAAGGAAGGCATAATTTTAAATAAGTTATGCAACCACTCTAATTTCTATAAATTATGAATTGTATTTTTAGAAATAGAAGAGAAGATGACTATTATGATTTTGATTGATTGATTTCATTTTTAGAAGAATAAACAATAAACAGTTACTGTTGTTTACCACATAAATCAAAACTTACAAAATGAATAATAATTTTTCTATAAGATACTTATCTTGAGTTTCTTAGTAAAATATTAAATGGTAAATTTATAGATTAAAAATTATATTAAATTGGTTGAATTGAGAACATATATTTTTTAAGTTAGTCAAAAGTCATTAGAATAGTTAATCAAAAATAGAAAATAATGGATACTATATGATTTACAATACTTTGATTGAATTTTTGTGCTGTAACGCATTAAACCTAAATCTTGATTCATACATCAAGATTTTGTGCATATAATAAATATTTAATAAAATATTTCAGAGGGGTCTATATGGAAGATTTTAGTATAACTGTCATTTGCCTAGGCAAGGCTATTGGTGTATTTGGAGACCACATAATTCTTTTGAGGGGGAATGTGTGTATTTGTTTTTAACCCCACTTATAGATAAGTTGAGTAGACGTACTCAACTCCTCACTTATTCTGCGCCCACAGAGCAAAATTATAAGATAAATAAATTATAAATTGTATTTCTCACAATCTCATTGATTGTGAATGATATATTCAGTCTTTAGACTGAAATAATTTACCATGATTAAATCTTTCAAAATTTTATATAGTGTAAGATTTCATTTAAAAATACAGTTTTTTTTCTTACTCTATTTTTTTCTTCTTACTTAGCATACAAAATTATTTTAACATATTCATATTTTCCTTTATTTTACAAATATTTCAAATACTATAGTAACTTAATTGTTGCAGTATTTATAAAAATACTCTAGCACTGTGAGAAAATTTTCTTACATACCCTCCTTACTATTTTCATACTTATTGCAACCGCTTATTCTTTAAATTGTAAATGTCTAATATGATATCCGCTTAATTAATGTTTAGATTACTTTTAAAATGTACTTAGACTTTTAAAGTCTAACCAGATTTTTCTTTTTTTGGCTGTGTCCTACCGTATTTAAAAACCAAAATACAATAGATTAGGAGCAAGAATCAGGACCTATAGTTAAAGAGGAACCTGAGCAATAGTTGAGAGAATATAATTTACTTTTTTTTCTTTATGTGAGAATCAGCTTTACTTAAGAACATTTGTAAATTAAAAAAATTTGTGATGTGTGAAAACTATTCTTTCATATTATTTATAATTTCATATTATAAATAATGAATGTTTAAGTTAGAATAATTAAATTTTCTTCCACTCATAGATCCTTATAAAATAAGGTAGTATCTAATAATGCGTTAGAATCACCAAACTCAATATTAAATACTACTGTAATACTCATTGTTAGATTATTATATTTAATCTAATAGTGAGGCGTCACAACATGTATAAGGGATTAATAATAGAGAAAAATAAATATAAGCTTCCAAGTGATTTTGCCAAGAAATAAAAAGTGTTGTATAGATAAAAATTTTGTATACATTGATTTGATTAAGATTTTCAAAAAGAATTTGATTAAGAAGAAAAATCAAGCATGTTTGTTTGAAAGATGGTTCCTAATGTATCACACAAAAAATATCTATTGACCTCCTCTTGATATGATACATGTCTCCATATCACTCTAAAGTGGATAATGTTGTGTCTAATATCTGCTTATTTTCATAATATCAACAATACAAAACAAAGTGAAAAGAATATCGCCTAATATAAAATAACTTTTAGATAATCAAAAGAAAATAAAGATTTTTATGTAAAGCATTATAGAATATCAAATAAAGGTTAAATATGGCTTTTCAAGAAAAAATAAATTATCATGGAGTTAAAAATATAAAAAGGCACATGTTAATGTCTTATGTTATATTATAGACCAAAATTGTAAGTTTGCACTTGCACGCAAGTGTACTGGTCTGAAGTAATATGGGATGGTGAGATTCTGGGATTTATCGTCCTTTGAGAACGATGTGTGTTTGTTACTAAAGATATTTCTTTTCAATAATATTTAAACTATCAACAATTAAAGATTTTTATCCTAATAATTAAGCTAGATTAGATTAAAGTGATTTTGTAATCAATTTGAGAGAATTTGGGGAGAGTTAGGGTTTAAACATACAAATCATAATAAATATGTGCATAAATAATCCTTAATGTCATGTCTCATTTTTGTTGTTCTAAGATAATTTTATAATCAAGAGGTCTAGCAATATCATTTGAACATTGAATTAACTAGCACCCTCTCTAGTACTTAAGATGAACTCACTTGGGTTCAATCTTAACACATAGATATCTTTGTGATCTTTTTATAAATTAAAGTTATCATAATGTCTAAGCGATAAAATCTATATTTTATCTTATGATCGCTGTCTTAACTTCATTTATAGCTCACCCACTTCAACTCTTGATCTAGCTAATGTAATGAGCTGCGAGGCTGAATATGTCACATCGCTTATAGCTTAGCGCGCTATATTATCTCGTATAAATTAAGAATGAGCAATGGAGCTCTATAGATGAGTCTCAGGTCATATGGACCTTAACATAGATTCGGTAATAGCCTACGTGAACTATATCACATCGTCCACTGTCTGATATGCCTTCTCTATGTGTTATGGATTGAGCTACAGAGCTCAGAGATTTTACCATTATTTACCTATGGCTCAAATTATCAAACATTGGTCTATATCTCGTGCACGAGCAATTACACTCAGCGAATGATGTCACGGTCATTTGCGGTGTGAACGCTCTAAATGCTTAGCTTCTAAAACAAGATGATCATCAAGCACTAGGTTTTTAATATAAGTATGAATTAAATGAAAATCAAAATAGCTTTTCTTTCGACAACTTTATTTTATTCATTAAAAGATAAAGAATATTTCATTTTTGGCAATTTAATCATTTTTAAGCTAAAATAATATAAAACATATTAAAATAGCAAATAATTATATTAAAAATAGCTAATTATTCTAGAAAAATATAGAAATAATTGGGGCTTATCAATATTCTCGTATCTATTAGCTAAAAAAAGTTTATATGGATATTGGTTCTAAACTCATAGAATTTGAAATTATAATATTTGAAAACTTATTATATTTTATTCATATAACAATTAAATTGTTTATATATATATATATATATATATATATATATATATGCTTATATATGTCCAACACATTATATCAAATATTTATACATAAGTATATATATTTAGTTAAACGCTCTACCCTCACTCACAATTCCCTCGCATTAATATATACTTATACATGGGTTATACTAATATATGCATAATACATACATTATTCATATGTATGTATATAAGCATTTATTTACTTATATATGTACACACACATACACACACACACACACACACATATATATATATATATATATATATATATATATATATATATATATATTATAAACTTATATGTTCATATATATTATATTATCTACCATGTACAAATATATATTTATGAAATGATACATTTATAAATGTGAGAAAGCAAGCATCTTAAATAAAATTGTTCTTAGCTAATCCAGAGTAAGATCCTGTTTACTAACAAGTTCTTAACACCTTAAGGTACGAGTTTAAAACTTCAATTGAAACTAGTCTTAATTCATACATATAATGATAAGAATTTAAGCTACGAGCTAATAGAATCTAAGATAAGGCTAAGCAACGGTTGGATTAAATATTTTTACTAATCCAACTAAGTCTTAGAATAGCTGAATACTATACAAGGTTATTTAAGGTTAGACTTATAATTATTTAATTGAGCTTAAGCATGATCAGATCTTGGCTAATATTATTTATCCATATAAATATTATCCTTAATTTTAAGATAGGTGAAAGTCTTGTAGGTCTAGGTTTAAGAAATTAAGAGGTTTAAGAGTTGGTTATATTATTTAAATTAAAATTAGTGTTAAATAGTTCATTAAGAAGAAACATTTATTATTAAAGTGAACTAAAGTTTAGTGGTAACATGCAAATACCATAAATACACCTTAATAAGCTTGGACTAGGATCATTCAAAACATTGAACGAGCCCTAATGGTAATAACAATAAATATCAATAAATTATAGTGGTATGAGAGAGAAAAAGAAGCGCCTTTAATGAAAGTGAGAAAAAAATTAAAAACTTGAAAATTAGTTGTTGTACATCTTCATGCGTCAACCAAGAGTCTTTTAAAGGTGAAAGGTCTTTCCATTGAACAAGATATCTTTGAAGTCCACCATTAGTGCTAGCAATTATTTGATCATCAAGTATATGGGATGGATGATGAAAACAAAGGCGTCGTGTCAGTAGTGGCACCGGTAATACTGGTTCTTAATTTTGTGGTTCCTGCAGGTTAGTAATACAAGTAGAAGCATCCAATATATCAGAATAAGCGTAATCATGGTACAATGTAAGATCTGTCACATTGAAAACTGGAGATATTCCAACATTATTCGGAAGATCAACTTCATAAGCATTTTTATTGACTTTCCTTAATATCTTAAAAGGTCCCGCTCGCCTAGCATTCAACTTTTTGAATGTTCCTATTGGAAATCTCTTAGATCTCATCCTTATTAACACCTTGTCACGTTCTTGAAATTTAACAAATTTTCTTCGCTTATTTGCATTAATTTATTACTTATTGTATGTTGTGGTTAATTTCCATTCAATTTCTTGGTGGAGATCATGCATGCTTTGAGCAAATGATGATTCAAATTCACTAGATCTATATGTTATGGGAAGATCAATTAAATCGATTGGTTTTCATGGCTCATAACTAGTTACAATTTGAAAAAGACTTTTACTAGTTAATTTATTAATAGAACTATTATAAGCAAACTCAATAGTGGGTAAAATAAGATCCCAACTAGCAGAATGGTCTGAAATTAAGCATTTAAGTAGATCTCCTAAGCTTCTATTTCCACTTCTTATTGACTATCTGTCTATAGATGATATGTTGCCGAGAAGCAAAGTTTTGTGCCTAATCTCTTCCAAAGAGTCTTCCAAAAATAACTCATAAAGAGTGTATCTAGATCAAACACAATCATTTTAGGTAAACCATGTAACTTGACTACTTCACAAAAAAATAATGTAGCAACATGAGATGCATCGGAAGTCTTATAGCATAGAATAAAGTGTGCCATCTTAGAAAATCGATCAATGACTACAAGAATAGAGTCATAGTGTTGTGTTGTGCGAGGTAATCCTAATATAAAATCTATACTTATGTCTTCCCAAAGTTTTTGAGTAATAGGAAGAGGAGTATAGAGTCCATAATTATTCTACTTTCCCTTTGCTAGTTGGCATATACGACATCGAGAAACCATACGAGTAACATCTTTCTTTAGACTAGGCTAATAAAATCGATCTTGAATCATTGCAATGATTTTGTCACACCCAAAATGTCCTACAATTCCTCTTGCTTGTAGCTCGTCAATGAGAAATATACAAAGAGATGAATCAAGAATGCAAAGACGAGTACCATAAAAAAGATATCCATCTTGAAATTGATAATTTGAATAAATAACTAGCTCCTTTTCAGATAATGAAAAATAAATTTGACCAAAATCTCTGTAAGTAGAGTAATCAAAATTCATTTTATCAAACCTAATTACTTTTACTTTCATTATATGTAAAAGGAGAAACATACAACTCAAAGCATCCGCAACTTTATTCTCAATACCGGCCTTATGCTTTAAGATAAAAGTGTATTCTTATAAATACTGAACCCATTTATCATGATGAGCACTTAACTTTTTCTAAGAGCTTAAGTATTTAAGGGCTTTATGATCATAGTAGAGAACAAATTTCACGAGATAAAAGATAATGTCGCCAGTACCGTAGAGTTTGAACAGCTACATAAAACTCATGATCATATGTGGAATATTTTTAGCGAGCATCATTTAACTTCTCACTAAAAAAGGCTATTGGATGGCCTTCTTTCTTAAGCACTCCACCTCCCCAGAAGCATCACATGAAATTTCAAAAACTTTATCAAAGTCTGGCAACTTCAATATTGGTGGACTAGTTAGACACTCTTTTATTTTAGTAAAAGCCTTAATGGCTGCAGGAGTCCATTTAAAATCACCTTTCTTTAGGCATTGTGTGATAGATGCCATAATGGTACTAAATCCATGAATGAACCTTATATAAAATGTGGCTAACACATGAAAACTCCTAAGATCATGAATGGGTCTTGATGTAGGATATTCCTTAATTACATTTATATTTTCAGGATTAGCCGAGACTCCATGGTTTGAAACAATAAATACTAAGAATATCACAGATGAAGTCATGAAATAGCATTTTTTAATAGGAATACAAGATTTTTCTTGACAAAGTGTTTCTAAGACTTTTCTTAAATGACTCAAATGTTCTTCTTGGGTCTTGCTAAATATTAAAATATTATCAAAATATACAACTAAGAGGATCCCAATATAAGGTTGAAGTATATGTGTCATAATGCGCATAAATGTACTAGGAACATTAGTTAAACCAAAAGGCATAACTAACCATTCATAAATGTCATTTTGTGTTTTAAAAGTAGTCTTCCATTAATCACTATCACATATTTTAATTTGATGATATCCACTTTGAAGATCAATCTTTGAAAATATTACAGATCCAACCATCATATCAAGCATTTCATTTATTCTTGGAATAGGAAATCAATACTTGATGGTGATCTTATTAATTGCCCTACTATCAATACACATGCGCCAAGTTTCATCTTTCTTAGGTGTAAGAAGTGCTGGAAGAGCACAAGGGGACAAGCTCTCATAATTGAATCATTTGTGAATAAATCACCAACTTAGCACTGAAGTTCAGCATGCTCTATTGGATTCATTCGATAGTGTGGCAAGTTGGGCAAGGTAGAGCCAGGTACCGAATTGATAATATGATGTATGTTTTTCAATGGGGGTAGTTCATTGGGAAGTTCTTCAAGACACAAGTCTTGGAATTCAATCAAGAGTTCAGTGACTTCACAGGATTGGGTTGAATTTTCATTCCCTTTTAAAGACTCCATAACAACAAGAGCATAGACAATACTATTTTCACTAGAATGCTCAAACTCTTATTTACTAATAATATTTAAAGGTCGCTTCTCTATTGGTGCAGATGAGCATTTTGAATTCTCAATAAAAATTTCCTTTGGCTTTGCCCGGGTTTAAGATAATTTTCTTTCCCCCAAACATAAAGACATAAGTATTAGCATCTTCAAATTGATATACTAATATTATCTACCCATGAATAAAGGTGTAACTCTAAGTCATATAGCCATGGTCTCCCTAAAAGTACATGTGCAATATCTATAGGGAGAACATCACACCAAATACGATCAAAATAGGTTGCTAAATTGAGGGGAACATACATCTTTTGGTAATAGAGATACTAGTCTTATCTACCCATGCAACCTTATATGGATGTGGATGAGATTCCAAGTTTAGTTTCATTCTTACTAATAATGCACTAGCTGAGACAACCTTAATTAAGCTACCGCTATCAATTATAAGTTTATAAGACTTATCTCCACTTTTAAAGTAAGTGTGAAAGATATTTGTTCATTTCCAATCAGTAATGGTTTGTGAGGTAGTTAAGACACAATGAACTATTACTAAATGTGGATTATTTTAAGCTTCATCGGTGTTACTAGCATCTTCACATGGATCACACTCAACATCATTACCTTGATGATCGTCTTGTAATTATAGATCGATGGAATCTACATGAAGATTTCTATGTGGACAATTATTTGCATAATGTTCCATCTTTCCACAAATAAAGCATTTGATGTTCAATTTAGAATTTGAACTTCCAGATATAGGTTTTACTTTTTGATCATTTAGTACTTTAGAAACAGATGGTGATGGTTGATTTGGCTTAAGAGGTGCACCTTGCACATTATTAAATTTGCGTTGAGAAATTGGCTTTAAGTATTGTTATCTTTGGAGGGCTCTTTGAACTACTTCTTTAAGTGTATATACCTCTTAAGTCAACATCTCTCGATGAAGGTCATGTCTTGTTCCAGCTCGAAACCTGGCTATAGTAGCTCTAGAATCTTCAATAATATCATATCAAATTAATAGCTCATCAAGCTGAGTCATATAATCTACAATATTTATATATCCTTACTTAATGTTATGAGTTCATCTAAAAGTAGGTCTTGAAATATTGAAGGAAAATATTTTTGCTTGAGCATCTCTTTCATTTTCTCCCAAGATCTTGCAAATAATTGGCTTGATCATTGTTGTTGTCATTCTAGATTTACACAATAGGTTTTAGCATGACCAACAAGTATAATACTAGCAAATCTAACCTGACAATTTTCAGACATTACCATCCAATCAAAATACTGATCCATTTCTACGAGCCAATCAAAAAACTTTTTCGGATCAAGATGCCCATCAAAGATTGGAGGGTCTACTCTAACTTTCCTAGTAATGTCTATATCTTGGTCATGTTCAATGCGTCATGTGGTGGCGTAAAGTTGATCATAACCATGATAAGGTTCTTCAAAGTGTTGATGATTTTGGTTTTGTTGAAAACCTCTTAGTTGACCTAAAGGTGCATTAGCTCTATGAAGAGTTTGAAATGGAACATCTTCTGTCTCAGGATATTCAAATAATTCATTATGTGGAAATATTCTATTCCTTTGTATTCTAAACGTAACTGGAGAAAAATTTGTGTGCATATCATAAGGTGTATTTTGCTCACTATTTTCTGGTAGGGCATCTGGTGTCGGGATAAGTTCTTGAATTATGTTGTTGTTATTTTTATTTTCTAGGGCCTCCAATCTTTCTCTGAACTCTCTACAAGTTTGTCCATAGAGAAAAGTTAAATCCTCGAGCTGCTCTTATAAGTTAAGAATAGCATTCTCGCACCTATGACCGAGCATTTGATTTTGTTAAGGGTGATCACTGCGAGTAGTCATAGATATCTGAGTGGATGATGAAACCCTTTGGAAGCTTGAAAGATTGAAAATGACCAATTACAAAGTTGTAAATCTCTTGTCGATTACCTAAAAATCAGGTTTATGATGATAAATTTTGACAACTTTTTTTTTCTTATGTGAATAAATTAAAAGTAAGAAAGAAGAATTTTTTTTTTGAATGATTCTAGTGAGGCGGATGTGAATAAATTAAAAGTAAAATAGAAGATTTTTTTGTTTTTTTTGGTGGCTTAGAATGATATCAACTATAACCCTACTAAACTTTAATCAAACTGACAATCCTTTAATATTAATGAAAATAAAAATTATTATGAATTAGCATAAAATGTAGCACTATATATGAGAATAAATTTCTCTGATACCAATCGAATGTAGGATGAGGGTGATAGCATGCAACATAATCAAATCCACCAATAAATTAACAAAATTAACCTTGCATATTTAAGTTACTAGCAGGTATGCGAGTCGCTTATTGAGAATAAAAAGATGTGTCGTAAGCATTTACAAGTAATGAGAGCTAGGATTGAATAAGTACACTTGTAAGGTACAATGAAAGAAAATAAAAATAAATGGAGAAGATCTTATGGGAGCCTTATTAGCGAATATGCTGCTTATGATAAAGAAGATTAGCTTCTGCGAGCAGTCCTTCGCCGCAGATTGAACCTTCTATTCTTGGAAGTCCTACTCCAAGAATTGCAAACCACACCTCAAGAAATCCTTCTTTCGAGAATGAAGCTCACATAATATAAAGAAGAAGAGAGTTATTTTTTTATATCACTTGTAATGCTATAATACATGTGAGGGTGGCCAATTTATTGTCATAAAATACATGCTAAATGACCATAAAAACTATTAGCCAACCTCCCATGAAGCACTAAAGTGTCATCTTATAAAAGACCGAAAAAAACCATTTACTTACTCTCTCATGAAGGACTAAAATATCCTTTCACACAAATAACAAAATAAGATATAAACCAATTCTCTCATGAAGGACTAAAGTGTCCTTTCACATAACTAACTCACATGACAATATATGGGCTAGGATAAAGGCTTATTTTTAGAACAAATAAAAAAGCCCATAGGACTCAAAAATAGGAAAACAAAATATAGTACCATTAAACTAATATATGATTTGACACATCAATGATAATTTTATTAATGCCCTGCATCATAAGGCAGTCGTAAAGCTACGGAGCAAGAATTAGGGCTTTCCACAGTAGTAGAAATTTGGCTCAAAGGAAGATTAGGTAAGCTTCTTTGAGGTAATGGAATCAAGGCTTTGTGGGGATATTGAACAAGCTAAAAGAGAAATATGCTATCTAAAATCTATTATTTATAAATCTAGATCTTCTACTAATGTCATGCTAAACGTTTGGGGCGTTTGGGGCTCAAAAGGGAAAAAACATGAGAACTAAAATGGGATAAATTTAAATGAAATGGTTTTTGTGGCTTACTTCAATTAGCGTTAATTAAGACTTAATTAAAGCTATTTACGGCTTAGAGTTTGGAGAGATTAAATAAGCCAATCTAGATTAAATGTGTTGACAATGGATGCATTTTGTTAAAAACCCTAATTCAGTTGATATTAGGATTTTTCAAGCAAAACTGTTAGGGAACACAACACTGCAAATGGGGATAATCATGGGTAAGGGAGGGCTTTACTAATGGTAACTTTGGATTAAATGACATACATTTGATCTCCACCTATTAAAATCTACAATAAATTTGATTATCACAAATTCAAAAAAATGCAAGCCATTGGATTTGATATAATTATTTGATTGAATATGCATTTTAAATATCATTATCAATCATTGACACTCCGTTAGATCCTTGCATGAGTCATGTGGGTTGATCCAATGGTGTGATTTGATTAATGTGGTGAATTTGTTAACAATTTGTACATACTCGGTAAAAGCGTGCAATATGTTTTGCAGTTGATCCAATGGTTCTGATTTCGCTAACCATAGACTTTTTCTTTCTATTATTTTTAATATACATATATTTATTTAAATATATTATTTATAATATAAATATTTTATTTCTAAAAATTAAATGAACTCCAAATTTAATAAAAATTTACTGGTAAGTTGTGAAAAATCTGAGAAACATAAAAATACAAAAATATTTATAATTGAACATATATTTTAGTTTACTTAAATTTTTAAAATTAAATCATTAATAAATTATTAAAAATAATTAGTGGTCAAAATGTTACAAAATTGTCTCTAAAAAAATACATAAAAATATTCTTTGATTTTGACATTTTTATTTTTATAGATTTTTAAATATACCAAAAAATATTTTAAAAATATAATTTCCAATATTAATTATTTATATTAAATTTCTTAAGTTTTAAAAATCATCATAATAACCTAAGGTTATTATCACTAGGGCTTCAATCTCTTTAGTGATGAACTAATTTAATAAAATATTATATGATATTTTTAAAAGGCATAGATATTCATGAGTTATACCAGTTTAATAGCATTTACAATTTCATGAAAAAAAATATGGCACTCATAGAAAGTTTGAATAAAAACTTATTTATGAAAAAAAGATTTTGTGATAAGTCTAGGTTTATATTAACAAAAAATTTTGTTCATCAAATGACGAAGTTTTTTAATCATTTATTAAAAAACTTGTATGTCTTATTAGCTGTGCTTTCATGTTTACAAATTATTATAAGGAGAGTCAAGCACATTTGCTTACATGGGTTATTCTTAATACCACGTAGACATTGTGAACTACCCCTATCAAGATAGAGACACAAGTCTTCTTTGTTTCTACATCTTCTTGGGCGATGCCAAGCTTTATGATAATTATAAAGATGCATAAAAGAAATATTCCATGTATAACATAACACGTAAAATGCCATAGCTGTTTTTAAAACATTAAGTGCATTTAAATTGAATTCTATATTTTTACACAAATAACATATATTATAAAACTTGTACTAGAAAATGAGTATGATAAAGATTGGAGGAAAAGAAATGTTACCTACTTGAGATGAAATGTTCAAAAAAAAAAAAGGGAAGTGATCACATCTCACAAAATTTGAAAAATTATTTCAAATTTGAATATTTATCTTAAATTGAGTTTTGAGCACATTTAATTTGTATATTCTCATCTATTTATACATATACTTATTTTATATTATTAACCTCATATGTATCATAAGAAAACTCAATCAAATATAAGTGGGTGTTTATGAAATTCTTGAAAGAAATGGAAATAATGCATACAAGCTTTAATTTTCAAATTATTTGAGTTTAATTTATAATGTGTTATACATTTTCTCCCTAATGTGGATTAAGAAGTTTTTTAAAAGTATATATAAGAGATATAGTTTTACAATCAAACTTGACATGTGAGGATGTACCCAAGTAAATGCTAGCCATTATTATTAGGAAGATGAAAAGGAAGTCAATTTATATGGTTAAGGTTCAATCGATCATATCATTTTCTTTTCACATAAAAAAAAATGCATATATCCAATTTATAATTTTCTTTTATCAGTATTTTTTTAGGTCAATGTCAAGGATGGCATTCCTTTAAGTATGGGAGATTTTGATATGTTGGTAAACTAAATAATTTTAATTAATATGATCATTAATTATTATTATTATTATTATTATTATTATTATTATTATGTTTAATATAATAATAAAAATAATAATAATATTAATTATTATTATTATTATTATTGCTATTATTATTGCTATTATTATTATTATCATCATCATCATCATCATCATCATTATTATTATTATTATTATTATTATTATTATTATTATTATTATTATTATTATTATTATCATCATTATCATCATTATTATTATTATTATTATTATTATCGTTAGTATCTTCCCCTAAACAAGTTATATAAAATAAAGAGGAACACATAAGGCACTTATATACTCCACCTCTCTATAAGTATGCCATCCTACTAAACCACAAAAGCTATCTCCACACATACATATGACATCATTATGAGTGTTAAATAAAGATAATTGAGGTGCATTAATGAGATTTTTTCAAGAGATTCGATAGAGTTGGGTGGAGAATCTATGAAAGCATAGGTTAAATACAAATCATCTAATATATCTATATTATTTCCATTGATACTCAATCTTAACTTATCAACACTAATATTTCACTCTAAGTGTAATCACTTTTAAAAATTTTTGATTCATCTTCTCAAGATTAAGAAAGAACTTAAATGGGTGTGATAAGGTCTTAATTTGTAGTAATTTAACCCTCTTTTTGTATGTGAATATGTGTTAGAATTACATACTATTAAGTATTTTTTGTTGTGTTT
The DNA here is from genome assembly GCA_016760335.1 of Gastrodia elata. Classification (NCBI taxonomy): domain Eukaryota; kingdom Viridiplantae; phylum Streptophyta; class Magnoliopsida; order Asparagales; family Orchidaceae; genus Gastrodia; species Gastrodia elata. Next base: position 41,091,462 of record CM028671.1, on the reverse strand, counting down.
ATGTCTATGCAAAGGTTCGCGTGGATCAATCGTGTGATGAATCAAGAAGGCTAAGAAGGTAGCAAACCAGGCGTGCATGGGCGCATATTACAAATTGTAAGAGCAAAGCTAGTCTGAGACCTAGGTCCCCAGGAGCCTCATATTGAAACTCCAAACGGAGACCTGGTGCCAAGGGGCCCTATATTGAAGTTGCAGACAAAAACCTAAGTGCCAGGACATGCCCATGAGCCATATATCACATGAAGTAGACAGAACCCTTGGCACTTAGGTGCCTTAGGATTAAAATATCATTGAACGTTAAGTGCCCAATCGCCTATGTAGATTCCAGTTCGAAAAGATGTCCCCTTTCATATAATTTCAACCATCCCTTAGGGGGAGAGGGTGTGGAGAAAAGAAAAAGAAAAAGTACCCTAAAGAGCCACCAAGATGACTAGAGAAAAAAAACTAAGGAGTTGCCAATGGATTGGAGGAAGGAATTTGAGAAAGATTTGGGAGCACTGGTAGAGCAAATTAGAAGATGGATTATGTCTATGAATTGCACATCCTACTGCTGCACCTTGTATCATTAGGATAGATAAATTTATTGAGTAGTAATTTTATATTATCATGTTGAACTATATTGTTATGGTGTGAATAATGTTATGAACTGAATATCTAGATAATATATGAGTGCGTTCTTTTTAAATCTTATTTTATTTTATTTTTCCAAAGTAAAATTCATTTTCATATTTGCACTAAATCCATGTTTAGAATTTTAAAGCTCTAAAATTAAGGATTTATGTTGTATGTAACTTCATGTTCTTATATATCCTATGCTATATATAAATATCACATAGAAATAAGGTTAGGTTTTGTAGAGGGATGTCGGAGTAGAGACATGTTTGCAATGCCTTTTGAGATACGAGAGAATTTGGTTGCATGTCAATGTATGTTCTAAATGCAATAAATCTACTCCCCAATGATAGCATTTAATTTCTCATAGAATTTATGTTAAATTTAGTGTTTTGCGTGTGATGAAATTACAAACCTAATAAGATCTAGTGTAATCCTCAATATTTCACCATTGTTAGTATCATCAATATTAATTAAGAGATTTTCATTCCTACAATTAATTTAATGTAAATATATTTCAACAAATATCCACCATTTGATTGTCCCGACATTAGTGATAAAGCTAACTTTGATAACCCTAGATGCAATCCCTGTGGACTAGGGCTGGCTTTGAGTCGAGTCCACCTGTAATAACTCTAGTTATTACCCTAGCTAAATCCAAATTTAATTAAGCTAAACTAAGCTTTGATCTTGATTATATTAGACTCAATAGGTCATTTTAACCTAACCCTAGAAGTTTGAAATCAATCGGAGCTAAATAAAAAAATTTGGTATTTTGCCTATTTTTAAGCCCTGAAAAATACCTAAATTAAATTAATCTCCAAATCAAAATCTAATTTTATTTTCGAATTTCTCATACCCTAATTAGCTAAGGGTGAATTTTTGGAGTTCATATAAGCCTAAATTGGATTATGAAATTAATTAGAATTTAATTAATTATTAAATGAATTAATATTAATTAAATTAATTATATTTATATAATTTTAATACGCGGGATTTGCTGTCGGGACCGCAGTATATCCGCTGCGGGGTCTCGACAGCGGCGCATGGGTTTGAGCCACCAGTTGCCATAGCACTCGTCTTATTGCAAACCATCGAATGGCGGGATCTCCTCCGTGGTAGGATCTAATCCTAAGCGTCGGATCTGTCACTCGCATCTGACGGCTGCTATCTAATCCGCTTAAGTAGTCCATCCGGATCGTCCAGAGCCAACGGTCGATCCATCTGAAGGCTCTGAAGACCCCAAGCAGTGTGGATCTTTGTCCACCTCCCAATCTCTCCCATGCGCACTGGTCCCCCTGACAGCCAGGATCCTCCCTGCCCCGTGGCAGTACGGGAATTGACCCATTCTTCCTCTCCTACCCTCGGCGCGACCCTCTATCGGTTGCCTTCTCCTTGAATTTCCCCTGACCGTTTCAAGCAAACCCATTGCTTCGGGCCGAACCATTATCCAGGCCCGAGCTACGGCATCCACCCCTAGGGTCTCCTTTGGTCTATAAATACCCCCAGGATCTCACAGTGAGTCCCTTTGCTCACTGTGAACCCTCAATTCCCCAGCTGGAGTCCTCTGGAGCCCCTGTCCTCTCGGCAAATTTGTGGCATTCCTGAAGCTTCGAACCACTGATAGAGGGTGTGTGTCTGGTGTTCAGACCCCCTGCTAGGTTGCCGAGATCTACTGGAACCTCCAGCTCATCTCAATTCCCTTCGGCCGTGCCTGCAAACTTGTCTTCAGGTACAGCTTCTCCCATTGAACTCAATGAGTTCAGTTTTAGAATTACACTTCTGGATGAGCCTCTGGATGTTGCCTAGATTGCCTTAGCCACTTAGAAAACCCAATGTGATTGTCCTTAGGGTCTGGGCTTGTAATATACGTTCATTTCAAATATAATTAATAAAATTTAATTATTAAATAAAGTTTGAATTATATACCTTTTACTATTTTATTATTGTAATATAAGAAATAAATTTAGAGAATATTTGATAAATATTGAAAAATTAATTTATGTCACGATTTTTCATGGTTATTTTAATAAGAATTTAAATTAAAATAACTATTTAAAAATATTTAGATGTCAGAATCGAAAATTTTTGATATTTTTAGATTCAGGACGTCGATATATGCTAAAAGGGAAAATTTCATAAATTTAAAACTATTTTGAAAGAATAGTAAAAAAAAAAAAAATGTGAATTTCCAGGGCTAGTTGCCACTTATCCGTTCATCCAAATTTGACGTTTTTTGTATCGTTGGAATCGTATGGACGAGACCTTTCATTTGATACCTTAAAAAGTTAATTTTCGTTATATTTTGATTTTCTGAATTTGTAAAAAACATAAATTGTCATTTATTTATTTATTTATTTATTTATTTAAAGTGATCTAATTTATAATTTTTATCTTTTCCTAAAATTTATCTTTGCAAATATACCCTTAGGAATTTTCTTATCCTATTTGGAGAGAATTTTATTCCAAATAAAGACAAAATCCACTTCTTAATCTTAACCATCCATTCTTATTTTGATTTATTTGTCATTTGATCTAATTTCTCTCTTATCCAAGATATTTCTATACATTTAAAGGCGGTAGATGAGAGAAAAAATCCAAAATTTGTAATTCAATTTAAACTTCTCCTTTCTTAGCAAACACCTCTCCTCTATCTCCTTCCATCACATCCAAATTCTTCTCCTTCCCAAACACTTATCCTTTCATTTTCAAGAGCTTCTTCACATCACTTTCTTTTTCTCTAAATCTCTCCTACTCTCAAGGCTATCCTAGAGATCTAAGAATTTATCTAAGATATTCAAATCATCTTAGAGAAGAGATCCAATGAAGAAATCTCCATCAAACTTTCCAAAAGGTAATTATCATTTTTTTTCTCATTTTATTTATAAGATCAAAACATGCATGCAAATCATCATTCCATATTATTTAGATCTCCTCATGATAAACAAAGGTTTAATACATGATTATATTATTTTCTTATAAAATTTCTAAAATTTTAATTTTATTCAAATATTTCTCATGCTTAAGAAGTATATTTATGTTAACTTTGCACATATATATCTTTTAGATTAATAATATTTAAAACTTAAAATCTTTTCTAATATGTTCTCCTATATATTGGTTGTATATTATTAGAAGAAACTATTTAATGATTTTGCTTCTATGCTAATTTAAATTAATCCCAAAGTATAATGAAATTTTTGAATTTTTACTTCTAAAAATTTCTGGATTTTCTAAAATTTTAAGATTTTGGTAATACTTTGAAACTTTATATCTTTTTGGTTACCAAGAATATAAAGCTGTAATCTTGCATGTATATTCTCCTATATATTGGAAGAACTTCACTTAAGACATCACAGATTTTTGGGCACTTTAAAGTTAACATATAAGTGCTCAAAGTTCAATAAAAACTCTAAAAGGTTTCAAATTTAAAAATAGTTTTTTTTTTTTGAAATTTTATCGATGTTTAGCTTAGTATAATTTTTATTTCAAGCACAGTTAGATGTTTATCTTTGGCAAACATAATCTTGGTTATATTGTGAACAATTTTTCTGTTAATCACTTGAGTTGATTATGTCATTAAGAAGGTTATTGAAGTGCTTGAAATTCGCTAAAAAAATCACAAATTTGAACTTAGGTAAAATTTCTGGAATTTCAGAAAATTTTTTAATATTTGAAATGATATAACTTTCAAAATACAGAGAATCCAAATATAATTTTTGGCAAGCATATTCTCTAATATATAAAGAATAATTTATATTTAGATATCAATAGAAAATAAGCACTCTAAAAACACATTTTGGATGACACAAAATGAGATAAAAACCTAAATTTCTTAGTTATCCAAAATTAAAAAAAATTTCTAAAAATAAAATTTTCATTTCAAATAATATGTATATATAATTTACAAACTTTATAATTGCTGTAAGAAGATAAATTTTGATATTTATGAATAATTGAAGTAATAAATTTGATTTTTTGGAATATTTATAAATATAATTTCTCATAATAATAATATTATGAATTTTTCATATAATCTATTAAATGAATAATTTAAAGTAAATTAAGATAGTTGATTAACAATTTTAGATATTGATTTAACAGATTGAAATCAACAAATTTAAGAAAATTATTCTTCAAGTCTGGTACGAAATTATTCTTAAGTTTTATTTCAAGTATCTTAATTTTGAGCTTATTTCTATTTCAGTATTGCTTATTCATTTTATCATGCAAATCACTTTATTAAATCGTAATATTTTTATACAAAAGTGTGTGACAAAAAGTAAAGAAATTTCCTTTTCGGTATTTATCTTTGAAGGAAGAAATGAAAATGTAACATGTACATGTAGAGCTTACTAGTAGCTCACGATGCAATAAGAAGGGATCTAGCCCTTATGGAAGTGGGCAGAAGATCCAGAGGAAAGATACACCATTTTACATCTACAAGATGAGGCACTACCGACGGGTGGTGATAAGCTTTCATGGCCAATAGGTTTTTCCTATTGGATGATGAGTCATAGGCTCAGCTTTGTGTCACACTTTTAATTGAAAAATTTTTACTTAATGATTTTCAAATGTTTAAATTTTATATCTAATAGGCAAGCTTGGTAAATTTTGCAGCATTTATTTTATTACATGTCAACATAAAAATTTAATCTTCTTGTCATTTCATTTGATTTACACCTATTTCAAGATGCTGGAAAATAATTCTTAATAGATAATTTTCGTACTCCTGCCTGACTGGCTTTACTGATAGTTATTTTAGGTTTTGAAAAGTAAAGCTTAAGAAGATACTCACTTAGGAAGAGCTTATAAGAAGAAGTAAGATTGGAGTGAATATATATTCTTTTGTTATATATTGTCATAATAATTAAACTTATGTAATTTTATAAAATTGGCTCTGTGATGAATAAATAACTAATAATTTTATTACCTTATTCTCTATATTTCAAATGATAAGTTTATTATTTATAAATTCTCAAACTTGATCACTCAGTTGTCACAGGGATAGCCTATCGCGATCGATCGATTGTCTGGTTTCCCCCGCGAGCTCGTAGTCGAGCTCGAGTAAGGATTCGACGATCCAGGGCATCCCAAGGCCCGTGGCTAGATGGCTTCGATCCGCCTCACCACTAGGACGGTGTAGGAATTGAGCTCTGGCCAAATGACCGTCAATATGAGGATAATTTTCTTCTCACAATAAACCCTAGCAGCTGTGGGTAGGGCCGAATCCATCGAGTAGCCATCCAGTGATCTAGTGCGTCACGGAGAGGGTTTAAGGGTGGGATCGATGCGTCTGAACTTCAGGAATGTGTAGGGATTGATTTGAGCCGCCGTCATCATCTAGGTATCAGGAATTTCAGTGCGGAAGATTCCTCAGGTCGGAGCTGTCTCAGAGAAGAAGACGAAGTCACGGGTCGGGCCGACCCGTGACCCGCGCCTTTTGATTTTAGGCTGCGGTTAATAAAACAAATAATGGAATTATTTTTAATATGATAATTAATTAATAAATCATTTCCTATGGTTTTTATTAAAATAAAAATGTAGATTAAATTATTTAAATAACTTTAGCTATACTTATCCAAATGATATGATCTAATATATCATTTTAATCAGAAAAATGCAAGGAATCTGAATATAAAATAAAATCAAAGATCCAATAGTTAGATTTAAAATAAGTAAAGAAATCTTAAGTTAGTTCTTATTAAGATCTTAAGATTTTAAGAGTACTCAAAATCATCTTGTCTTAAGAATTAAGTCTAACTATCTTAAAATGTTAGATCCTTAGTTAATGACTTAATTAAGTTGATCCATAGGCTTGGATTCTAAAAGAAACACCTTGGTAAAATTTTAAGTCTAAACCTAGCTTAAGTCTAAAGTGATCAAATATTAGATCTTAGATCTTAGATCTTAGACTTTAGATCTTCTGATTGAATTGAACTACCTCCATTTGGAATTCCTTAAGTGATTCATTATTTAATTCTTTTGCAGCCTTCCATGTGGGTGTAGGATTGGTTCAATTCATATGATAATATAATTATCCTAAGAGATTGAATATAGATCATAGATTCTTAGTTCTTATTGATTATTTTATCTTATAATCAGTATAGTAACCTTTTATTAAGATCATAGTTTTTGACTTCTACAGCTTATAAAATTTCTTATCTTTAATTTGGGTTTTAAAGTGTGAACCTTAGATCCTTACTAAGGATACTACCTTGGATTCAGGATTTGAACTCCAAAGTGGAGTTTGGATCCATAATCCTTAAATCTTGGTCCACTTAATCAAGATTTGGGTTAAGAGAGGAAAATAATAATAATTAAATCATTGAATCATTTACTTTAAATCTTTATAGTCATCCTATGATTATGAATTGGAACTTGTTGAGTTCTAATATTAACATTAAGGTCGTAAATATGAGATCTTACTCGATAGCTGGATATTAGAGATCCTAACTTGAATTTACTCAGAATAGTTAGATTTGAATAAAGTAGACAACAACGAATATCACATAAGTCTAGATTGAGTCTCTTTCTTACTTAACTTGATTGCTCTACACTCCTTGAATATTAAACCTTGTTCCTTGAGCATAGTAGGTAAACTTAGGATATAGAAGATACATCCTAAGTTAGTATTTGAAAAGCATAGCATTCATTCAGTTCGTTCAATGCATTCAGTTAGTAGAGCATGTCCTAAAATAGTCTGCCTCTTCAGTTCTAGATTGTTATAGAATAGACTCGGACCTAGCTTGACAGATGTCTAGGATGGATACATTTCTTATTCTATAAGTTCAACTCGGACCTAGCTCTGCGGATACCTAGGATGGATACATGTTGAACTTCCAGTTCAGAGGCCTTGTATGGCCTGTTCTATTATGGTAGCACTATGTCTTATGCTTATTGCTACTTTAGTTCAGTTGTCAGTGTTTGTTTTCTTTACCACATGCTTCAGTGGCCTTTCTTTTAGTGCTTAACTTGCTTTGCCACATGTCTCATTGGCTTTACTTTTGCTCATGCATGTACTTAGTTTAATTTTTCCATATGTCTCAGTGGCATTCTTCATGTCAATTTGCATGCTCGTGTATATGCTCTTATTGATTAGTATTATATATTTCATGTTTAGGATGCTAGAATTATATGTCTATTTTAGCAATTATGTTCTTATTATATTCAGCATGTCTTCATGTGATCATAAGCATATTATGATCATATTTATTTTGGTAATTGCAGTTACTTTTGCTTTTAGCTCATCCTTGCTTAGTTTCATATTTTGTATGTTATTTTTGCATACTTGTTGATTAGCTATAAATGACTAATTTATAGCTACCCCGTTCTTGTAGCTTATTGCACCTTTTCACACTTGCATGTTAAAACCTTTAAATATGATATCTTTAAATATTCAGTTCATTTAAATAGCCTAAAATGTACTTAGACAATTGTCTAACTGTAATCTTTTTCTTTTGTTGGCTGGGGCCCTAGCATTTGTGATATCGACAAATGTCATATTCAGAGTTGTTCGTCGGCAGTGCTGCAGGATCGGAGCCGGTGCAGGAGGAGGATCTTCCTACTGCCGCTTAGATAGATTTTCTCTTTTTGCAGTGGGATTGAGACTGGATGTATTTACTTTTCTGTATTTGATCTAAGTTACTATTTCTTTTACTCGCTTATATTATGTTAATGCCCGTAGATGTTATATTATATTGTTTCTTGATTCCGCCACTTTGATTTGTATTGATGTATATTCATAGTTCTCCTATAGGGTGACAAGTTCTTGGCTTAAGGCGAGTTGGGTCCTACTTAACTCTACTTGAGTTGGGGATTTGCCACCGGAGTGGAGCACCGTACTCCCCATAGTTATGCTAATATTAGAATTAGAGTAGCCGCGGGAAAGTACGGGGCCCCACACCATCAGACTCAAACTTGAAATTTTTGAGTTGAGACTGACTCAAACTCATTCGAGTTCAAGTTCAAATCATATCAAGTTATTTTGAGCAGAGTCAAATAGGGTTCGAGTCAAGTCGTTCGACTTGAACTAATTCAACCCAAAAATTTTGAGTCGAGCCTGAGTTGAGTTAAAATATATTGAGTTTGAGCTCGAGTTTTGTGTTTTGTCTCAAATTGCCAACCCTACTGAGGATGACATAAAGAACTCCCATTTCAATATTACTTGTGACCACATATACTTATGCTACCAAAATAGACGCTACAGATAATTTTGCACCTGTCATATATACCCAGAATATTAAGGACATGTATGGAACTCGAGGAGGAAAGTTTCAATCATTTTCTATTAATAGATTATTTTATATAAACTAAAATTAGCTAGTTACTTAAAAACATTATTAAAAATAATTTGTAGAGCACAAATTAAAATTATTTATGTATTTATAGTTCTCACAGTATTTATAGTTCTCACAATAAATACACATTTAGATAAATTTTACTATATTTGGATTTAAAATGAGCTAAAAATACATCAAATATATTTTAAAATACATTAATTAAAATTTTTTATATATAAATATGTTAAAATCTTATTTAAAAACCTTTTACGATTTAACATCAGATGAAATATTAGTTATCAAATTCGTTGATTAGATCAAATGAAAAATAATATGATAAATAGTGGGTGAAAACTAGGCCATCAGTTATAATATGATAGTATAATAAACATAAATGGTGGTTGGAATACTGAACCTCGAATTCGTAGATATGACGACAACTAATAATCAAAACAACATATAATATTTGAGTCATCAAATTTTTAGTTAATATCTGAAAGATTATATTATAATAGATTTGTTGATTTAATATACATCATACGATTTTAATTGGGATCAGATTGAATATGCAAGATTATACAATTGCTTAAGAACCTAATGCCTAAGAATGAGGCTACAATATCATTATTCATGAGCTCTCCTCCCTTTAAAACACTAATTTGCAGTAACATGGCTTTCTTCTTTGGACACCCAGTAGTAGAAAGAATAATATAAATAAATTCCTTAAACTATTAGGATTGTAATTAAATAAAATCTCAGTTGAATTCTACAAAAAAGTCTCAATTATATATGGCTAAGGATGCTTCAAACCTTCAATTCCATCTACCAATGACACCAACATTTGTGCCAGGGACCCATTTACCTGCTTGAACCTTGAGTCAACCATAGTTTGACAATTCCCATCACAACCTAAGTCCATGGTTGAGTCATAATAGAGGCTCAACTCTTGAGTCTCCTTTTGGAATTTCTATAGTATGCTTGCTTCTAGATTGATCCAAGTGTCTCTCACCAACATCTCATGTGGTCTATTAAGGACACTACATAAAATGCAATGGATATATTTTAGCCCATAATGGCTAACAACCTATCATGGTCGTTTGTGGATCAACCCATACACCCCCTAATAAAGCCTAAAATAATCCATATTTAAATCCCTAAGGTAAATAGAGAGATTTATTTCATAATTAAAGTCATATAATGTAATAAACCTAAGTTGCTACCATGCTTAATTAAACTAAATTAAGTTCTAATTCTTGTTCCATTAAGTAATAATTATTATTTGTATCTAACCCAAAAAATTTGGGATCTAACGGAGCTCGTTTAGATTAGTTAACTATTTTGTCAATTTTATGACCTAGAAAATTAGATAAATTAAATTGATCTCTAAATCAAAATCTAATCCTATTTTTGAATTTCTCACACCCAAATTAGTTATTGATGAAATATGAGATTTTTTAAAGGTCATATAAGCCTAAAATGAATTTAATTTAAATTGTGATTTGCATAAAAGGGTTTTCCAAAATTTATATTTGCATTATAAACTCAATACTAGATATGTAAAACCTTTTGAAGTGTTATCCAAAATTAGATCATCTGCCTGATGAACCCAACAAATATAGTTAATTTAGTGTTAGTAGTTATGCTGTTCCTAAATTTAATTGTACTTTAATGCGTGTTTTTGTGGCATTTCAAGACCAATGAGCTAAATTTTAAGTTTAAGGAAGAATCTGAACTAGGAGGGCGCTGTAGCACGCCACAAAACCACGAATGTTCATGACAACATTTGCCGTGCAAAAACTGCCCATGCACAACCTTAAGCTTATGCTACTCAATCAAGCCATGGGAGATATCAAAACTCTCTGAGCTCCATAGCTCATTCTTAACTTATGTGAGGTAATTGGGCATGTTAAGCTTAGAGCTAGGTAACAAGCTTTTTGAGCATCGTAACACATCACCTCGGATAAATTGAGATGTTGATGCATGCGATCTAGAACCACTGATTGATCTCTATAGCTCACTCTAGATTTATGCGAGGTTTTAGAGCGCTAAGTGATATGGGTGATGTGACATAAACTCATTTAGCCTAGCAGCTCTTCTCTGTAGCTAAAACTATAGCTGATGCATGTGAATCATTAGTGGAATCAAGTTTATGTGATACTTAACCTAAAATTATAGTCTTCATAACTTAGACGTAAGAAATGAATTCATTAAATAAAGATCACATGAATGTCTATGTGCCAAAATTGAACATTCTTGTGTTCATTTCTGAGCACTAGACAAGACTTAGTTCATTAAGTAATTTAATTAGAAAAGACTAAGTCTCTTGATTATTAAATAGTAGTTAAATTCAATTCACTTTACATAAAATTAAGAAGAAGAGTACTTGCACGAACCTTTATTAATTTTCATGTTAAAACCAAACTCTCCTTATTTTCTCCAAAAGTAGTGTCAAATTAAGACTCTAATATTATTATTTAAAACCAAAATAACAATCACTTTGACACTTAAAATTAATGAAATTAAGCATACTCTAGTAGAAAAATAGAACACCATTCTCAGTGGATGATAAATCTCAGGATCTTATAATCCCTTATTATTTTATACCACGTACACTTGCAAGCAAGCGTAGACTGTGTATTTTCTATCTATCAAGTTCTTGGCGTCGTTGCCATGGATCAGTCTATTTGTTTTGTATTAGAGATAACTTAAGACTAATTAGTAATTTAAGATTTTGATGCATATACTTTTTAATTTATATAATTAAATGTTATTTTAATTCATTTTATATTAATTGATTTATTTTATTTTATACATTTCATATATCTTATTGTACTACAAAATCTTGTTAATTGTGTTGTGCATGTATAGACGTAATTTTGTCAAATTTTTATTTGACCCTGAAATCGAATGTACTTTATTAAGATTAAGAAGATTGCACGTTAGTACTAATCCTGTATAAGAAATAATGGAAAACTTAAGAGACATCTTATGTGAGATTCGTGAGCAATAGAGAGGTAAAGCCTTAAGAGACTATGCATTGCCAACAATTAGGGGGATTGCTCATGCAATAAAGACATAATGTAGAGGTCAATGTCTTTGAAATTAAATATTTAACACTACAAATGGTCCAAAGCAATTAGTTTAGTAGACAAGATACTGAGGATCCCAACTCACACATCTCAAATTTCTTAAGGATATGTGTTACTTTTAAATATATTGGCGTTACTGATGAGGTCGTTAGATTAAGATTAATTCAGTTCTCACTGAGAGATAAAGCCAAATCTTTGCTCAATTCTTTGCCTGGAGACTCTATCAGCACGTGGGATGATTTGGCTAGAAAATTCATAGCTAGGAATTTCGCACATGAGAAGACCGCCATGTTAAGAAATGAGATCTCTAATTACTCTCAGTAAGATAAGGAGAGTTCATACCATAGTTGGGAAGGCTTCAAGGAGTGCCTAAGAAGTTGCCCACATCTCGGGTTCCCATAATGGATGCAAATTCAAACATTATATAATGGTTTGAATGCACCCGCTAGAACTCTGATTGCTGCAGCTACTGGTGGTTCTCTCAATAGTAAAACTTAGGAAGAGGCCTATGACCTCATAGAAAATATGGCCAACATTGCATATCTATGGCCTACTAAAAGGCTAAACTCTTCTAGGAAAAAGGCCAATAACATGACTAACACAAGTCAAATTACTTCTCTTCAGCATGGAATTCCTTTATTAAACCAAAAATTTGAAATAATGAATTTTAGTGCAATTTAAGACAAATTATGGGACCTAGAGAGGAATTCAATCTAACAATAACTATGAAAATGTTAGCCATTTCTCTAATTTGGAAATGAGGGATTTTAATCTAATCATTAACAATAACGACACCCATAATGACACTTTCAATCAAAATAAGGGGTACTTGGAACATTCTTTAAATGAGTTCAAAATTTCCAAAACTGATGCCACTCTAAATAGACACAAAAACACTTTAATGAGGAAGGAAAGCACTATTAAGAGAATAGAAAAATAATTGGAAGATATCATTAATCAATTTAAAAAGCCTCTCTTAGTGGGAGCTATATGTGCGTGTGAGAATGAGGAAAGGAACTGTATAACTTTGAGAAGCGGAAGGATCACTGCACTTATAAAAGCAAAAGATAATGAAATAAACTCAAACATAATTGGATTAGGACAAAAAGAAGAAATAAATGAAGAGAAGCACATGGAAAGAGAAGTGGACTTAACTGAATCTACAACACAAATAGATCAACCTGGAATCAGTTAAACTATACCCTTTCCCTAATGCATGGCTAGGAAAAAATTAGATATTCAATTTTAAAAGTTTTTAGAAGCTTTCAAAATCTTGCACATAAAGATTCCATTTGCTAAAGCACTAGAAAAAATGACTAGCTATGCAAAGTTCATGAAGGACATTCTCACTATGAAAATAAAAATTAATGAGAAATAGACTATAGCTTTAAATGAGGAGTGTAGTGCTATTTTACAAAGAAAAATACCTATCAAAAGAAAATACCTGGGTTGTTTTACAAATCTTTATACAATTAGGAACTGCACCTTCCCAAAAGCTCTTTGCGATCTAGGGAAATCCATTAATTTAGTGCCTTATTACATATTTAGTGAATTGGGAATTGATAGCTTGAAATTCACCTTGATTCTTTTGCAACTTGCAAATCGATCAATATAAACTCTTGTGGGAATGCTAGAAAATGTGCTTGTAAAGGTAGATAATAAGTATTTTCTAAGTTATAGCCAAAATAGGTTAAAGGTTTGAATATGTAAATTAGGGTTTCATAAATAAGGTCAAAAACCTAACTTTTCCATTTGAAGTCCAAATCCAGTAAACTCAGTAGCTATAGCTTTCCTTTAACACACTAAGTACTTTAACTAGGAGTAAATCTAATTTAGACCTCATTTGATCAAGTTATGACCTAATTAGGGTTAAGAGTGATTAGTGAGTGATTAGTGAAATTAATCATAGAATTACAAAACCAAACATACCATAAGGTTCTACTATACTCTATAAGATATCAAAAACTTGAATTACTCAATTTGGATAATTAAATATGCTAATATTCACTAATCAAGATTTGGGGTGATTAAGGTTGATTAAGAAATTTAGTCACCAAATCCTAAGTATTTATGCAGTTTACTAATTATTAGGTCTTCCTGATCAAAAGGGTATATTAGAAGATTTAATTTGGAGCTCAATTGACTAAGTTATCGTCAACTGAAGTTCTAAAGTTAATTAGAGTAATTAGGGTTAGGTCCTTAGAGTAATTAGGTTAGGTCCTAAAAGTAATTAGGCAAATTATAACCCAAACAGAGAAATTGACACTATCAAAGTAATCTAAAGGTTCTCCTAATTACCTTAAGACCCATATTGAGTATATTTGGGTGACTGTATGCAACGTTATGGTAGTTTGAAGATTTGTGACATTTAGGGCAAATTATGGGGGTCCTAATGCCACTAGGTTAAATACTTATCCAAACATAGATTTGACAAATCTATATTATTCCTCTAATTTTACTATTCAAAATGACATATATATTTGACATATATATTTGATAAATTTGGATAAGCAGATTTACAATTATGAGGGATTAAAGCTTAGCTAATTAAACATTTAAATACTTAATTAATTTAATTAAATTAAATATTTTCTGCAGGATGAAGACAACGACGGGCCCCACAGCTTGCGTGGCGCAATCGTCAACGCGACAACCCACAGAGTGGGGCCCACGGCGCAGAGATGCCGATCGGTGTGGGTCCCACGTCCACACATCACGCAATAGATATGCGAACGGCATTCTGTGGGTCCCACCTCGCTGTCCCGCGAGGCAGAGAGCTTGTGGGTCGGGCCCAGGTCGACCCGGCCCCACCCTACTTCTTCTTCCTCCTATGGAGAACTAGGGCACGAAGTTTGAAGGGGTTCCCGGCTTCGCCGGAGAACGACCCACATGCCTTGGAGAGATCTCAGGGAGACCTTTCGAGTGGCAAATGATTCAGCATCTGAGTTGGATAGGTTCATCGATAGTTCTCAACCCTAAGTGTAAAGTTACGTGCGAAGGTGAGTTAATACTCTGCATTACTGTGCAGTATTTTACAAATTCAACCGATTGAGTTCAGTTGAACTTGATCAGACATAATCAATCTTCGATCCAATCATCGAAATGAACTTGAAAAAATGAGCGACAACAATTACATAAATATGGGAGGACGTTGGGTGAGCTCCTGATTAACGACTGGCGATCGAATTCTTTCGGAATGTGATTCAAACAAAAATGCAAGCGAATAAAGAGCTAGGGTTCGAAGTGGCAAGATCAGATGAGGCTAAAACGTGGTATGGAGTAGCCCTTAGGCGATGGATGATGCCTGGCGAGATGGTAGGGCGACGCATGCGGCTTCGAGCTCCACGCAGAGCTTCCATGAGGATGACGACATCTCAGCCGTCTGATCAAACGATCAGATGGCGCGGATGATCCGTCTAAACAGGCGGTGAGGATTAAATTATCGAGAGACGACATTAAGGATAAGTGAACGACGCCGATTAATTAATTAGATAAAATATTATATAAATTATTTTAAAGAGATTTTTTAATTAAAATTAACTAATTAACTGCATTCCAAAAATTTCCAATAAATCACCCATAGCTAATTGAGAGGTGAGGAACGCAACGGCGAAGTCCGATTTTTATTTTGACGAGTATTTAATTATTCAAATTTTCGGGGTATTTAAATATATTGAAATATTCGCCAAATATCCAACGACTTTCAAATGCTTCAAAACTTCACCCCTAGCTAATTCGGGGGTGAAGAACATAATGACAAAGTCGGATTTTTGATTTGAGATCAAATTAAATATGTTAATTTCTAAGGTTTCTAGAAATTCCCAAAATTAGGATTTGATTTAATTGACTCCTGATTTGGACTAGGTCTATGAGGTGAGTTTCTAATAACTTAGTTAGTGCACTAAAATTATAATTAGGACTTAGATTAGTCCTAATTGACCTAAGTAACAACTTGGGTTGTTACAATAAGGCTAGATGCTACTAATGTGCATTTGAAAATAAATGAAATAGAAATATGTATATGTCCAATAGAAATTATGCTTAGTATAGAAAAGTATTGAAGCATTTAAATGAAACTAAAGCAACATACACTGCATTTTATAATGAATTATAAATAAGTAAAGTACAATACTAAGAATATAAAGTGCAAAGCATAGTAAGTAAATGAAGATCTTAACCTCATGGGTTAAGAACAAATAGCCTAAGACTATAGAAAGTAGACATAGCTAGAACGCGATGAGATCTCACAATCAATAAGATTGTAAAAAAACTCATATTTTATTAATTGAAGTTGTTTATGCAAATACCCATTAGATGGGCACATATAGAATGAAGCGGGGATTTAAGTATGTTTGCCTAACTAGTAAAGGAAAGTGGGGTCTCAGAAAAATAAGCACTCACATTCACCCTCTGAGAATGTAAGGTTATCTTATATCTCATTTTTAGAGTACTCTTGGCTATCCATCATAGTAAAACCCCTAGTATTTTATGTAAGTTTTATTTATGCACTATATCTTGTAGGTATGTTCAAAGGAATAGGCTCAAAGCTAAGCAAACATTCAATGAATTCAAATAATTATAAATTATGTGATAACCAAAGTTATTTAAATTTAATAATCTATATAATGATTGGAGCTAATTGAGCTCCCAATTGACTTATAGACATTGATTTCTAAGTTATTTGTAAGTAATAGTAGAAGTGAAAGAAGTTTTAGAAAATAGTATTTTGATTTAGTTTATAAAATGAGAAAATAATATATAAGTATATTCATGCAAATGGAACTTACCCTACACTAGTCCTAATATAATCAAATTAAGTATATTAATGATTAAAGTTTAGTAAACTAGTAGGGAAGAGTAATACTAATGGATCTCTAAATTAAAGGAAGTGGAGGTTAATGTACAACCTACTAGCTTCATCTAATTAGCTTACAAAATGAAAAAGTTTCCAACCAAATCATTCACTAACCTAATTAGGATCAATTAGTAGGAAATGTCTAAGTATATGGGAGATAATAGACTATTAACTACAAGTGCTAGTTTACTTTAAGTTGAAGTCTATAAGCTATCTTAAGCATATTTTGAAGCTAAATGATTCCCAATAAAATTATTAGAGAATTATAATAGAAGATTAAAAGCTAAGTAAAATGAGTGCTAACAATCCAATCTAAATATTGGGCACTAGTCTTATGAAGATCACTTAGTAAAATAAGGTATACTACTAGCATACTAATTATCAACTTATTGAGGACTTAATGTAAGAACTGGAAGTTAAGGAACTATCACAAAGTTTCAATCAAATCGTAAGATGCTAGCTCTAATGAAATTATAACATAATAAGAATGCATGAAATTTAAAGTCTACAATTATAGAATAAGTTAGCTAATATTTTGATGGCAAATCATACAAACTAAGTTCCTGAATTCCATAAGATGTATTCTATGAATGAAAAATTAAATATAGAGAGGTGCTATGTAAATAGTCCTAATAAACTCATAATTTTGTAATTACAAAGGTATAAATGTTATCAACACTAATTAAAAATAATATATAATTCTAAAGATCATAAGCAATTTATGATTTCAAATCAATCCTGTAGAAATTCCATTAAGGATGAAGGTTAAATCAATAAGTTACCAAGTATTCCAATTATCATATTTATGAAATTTAAGTCTCAAACATACAATTGAAAGTGCGTGGGAAGTAAATAAAATAAGACATGTTTGCTGTCCTAGGATTTAATAAGCCTAAAATATGCATTCAAGAAAATAGGAAAAATGCAAATTTATACTAATTAAAGAGCCAAATATCTAAATTATCCAAATATTTCCTAAATGGAATTATGGAAGCATAATTGAAATCCTTATTATATGAGATGAAGAATGACACTAAGTAGGTCAAATTTAGACAACGTTAAAAATTTAAGATTTGGAGGACTCTTAATTAGGGTTAAAAATTATTAAGAGATTTTGGATTTAAAACATAAATCTAATTTTATATTATTGTCCTACATATATTTGTGATTGGAATGGACTATTGAATTATCAAATTTGGACATCAATTGCTCAAGTTACGCTACATACAAAGTTTAGGATAAATTGTAATTAATTAATAATCCTAAAACAGTGATTAATAAAAATAATCATTGAAATAAAAATTAAATATTGTATTAATGATCTACGCATTTTTGTTATTGAAATGGTATGTAATAACATATACTTTTGAATGAATACTTTCCTTAAGAAAATTAATTTATTAAAAACAGATTAATTAAATTAATTCATATTGAATTTAATTGATTTATATTTGTTAAAGGATTCGACTGTTTCATAGACACGAGAGTAAGCCTGAACCTGGGCCGTGAAATTGGCCCTGTACTCTAAGAAGTGGGAGTGGCCCAGTAAGCCTAGCCTATGGAAAAGGTCTCGCCCCAACGACCTCACTATAGCCTGACCTATGAACACGTAGCTCAAATATAATCAGAAGGACTTGGGCCCATACTTGGGCTGCATCTACGGGCCCTGTCTTCCTCTTCCCATGCTTTCTAGGGAAGAAGACAAAGGGAAGTACTAACCCTAAAAACTAAGTGTTACAATCACGACGACAACAAGAGATTACATGGTTGGTTTACATGCATCCTATTCATTGTGGAGGCTAAGATATCAAGAAAATAATTACCAAACCATGAAAACACTCGATACCACTTACCCTAAATGTCGAATTAACTAGTAGGAAAAATAAAAATGTGATGTCCTAAATTTTCACATTAAGCTCAATCGATTAATTCACAAGTCTAAACAAAGATGAAATAAGAACGATTGAGAGATAATTTCAAGGAGTTGAGGATCGATATAAAGTACCTAATGCTTGCAAAATGACGAGTTCCTTCAACTATAATTAGGGTTTCAGGTCTTGACTGCAGCATGTTCGCTTTAGTTCTCCTTCGCAGCTCCTCCAAAGTGAATGGAAGCAAATGGATGAAAGAAAGGGGTATGCTGAGGCCTAATGGCTGAAGAGAAGGGCAGCTGGCCTACGCAAC
The DNA here is from genome assembly GCA_016760335.1 of Gastrodia elata. NCBI lineage: Eukaryota > Viridiplantae > Streptophyta > Magnoliopsida > Asparagales > Orchidaceae > Gastrodia > Gastrodia elata. The sequence goes on along the minus strand of CM028671.1, from coordinate 41,072,440 downwards.
GTACACCTTTACGCCCAATCATGGCACAGAGAGGTGTACAATAGAAATCATCTAAGCCATCGGATCTCTAGCTCTATCTGATGGTCAGATCTTGATCACGCGAGCCGTTGTTTGATTAGGATTAAACAAGGGTGGACAATTCTGATGAAGCGATTAGCTATTTTGTGTTTGAGGCTGCTCACAGGATTTTAGTCTTCTTTAAAATAACCATAGGATATTTATATTTATTATATATATTATTCAATTTAAAACAAAATTTAGTTAATTCAATTGAACATAGTTATTTACTCAAATTTAAGTAACTCTGAAAAATCCTAAATTTTCATCCTTACTTAATTGAGGGGTTCAAGGAACTTAAAAATGCAATTGAATTTTTAATCAGAGGTCAATTTAATTAACATAATTTTATGAGTAATTAAATATTATTAAAATAATTGGAGAAAATTTGATGACTTCTAAACACTCATAAAATACCACCCTAGTTAATTTGGGGGTGATGAGTCTAATGGCGGACTTCGCTTTTGATTTTGATGTATAAATTAAATAGGCATTCTCAGAATTATTGGAAAATTAGGAAATATTGGGAAGTCTCAAATTGTAGCGCCCCGCCCCGTCATCGCGCGCAAAAGATAAGTATAGTCATATCGGCGGCTGAGCGGTGCGCCACTCGGGGAGGAATATCCCGTCTCCCCGAATAGCTGAAAACTAAGCCCGTCTGAAGGGCTGCTGAGTCAACCTCAATGAGAGTTGAGAGCTAATACTTAAGATAAAAATAGTATCCTTATCCTAAGTATTAGATAAATACATACATTGGATTTAGAATATAATAGGAATCCAATATATATATATAAGATCTCAGCATTTCCAGTATACTGATCACAATACTAAGTATAAGTAGTATATAATAGAGTGCAGAAGCTTAAAGCAAACATCCAGAAATATTCATCACAGAAGCTGTATGGAAACATTCGTCTCAGAAAAGAAAAGAAAATACATCTAGAATTATTACAAATAGTTATTAAATAAATGACATAGAGCTAAGTGTTGAACTAAAAATATTAAGCAGAAAAATAAAACTGAAGAAGAGTTTGCTAATGCTCCATGAGCTCCTCTTGAATCTCCTGGGTGTCCTCCTAACCTGGCTTAATATACTGCTCAGGATCTAGCAAATTACTGAATCCCAAAAGTACCTCATATTAGATAATAAGTCTAACACATCGAAACTAGTCTAAACAGTTCTAGTTACTCATTTAACGTTTACATAATATAATTAAATCTGCAGAAATACTATAAAAGTAACTGAAAGTATAAAATTGTATAAAACAGTATAAAACTGAAATAAGATAAAGTAAAACTAAACTGTAACTGAATATTGAAAATAAATCAAAATAGTACTGAATTTAAAGCGAGTAATCATGTGTACAACTATGATGTATGTCACTGAAAATGTGCATCTGAATATGCCACAACACTGTATGCTACTGATGTGCAACCAAAATATCACTAAACTATTATGAGTAGTACAGTCTAATGTATATATACATCCAGTTGGGAATACTGTTTACTGATGGTACTGATACATCCTGAAATTCCCCAGTCAATGTATGCAACACTCTAGTAACCCATAAATCATCACTAATACTCATACATTACTCTGATACTCACACATCATGCTTATGCTCATGCTCATGCTTATGAGATAAATCCAAAATCCAAAAAATGCTTTGAAATCTGATAATGAATTCAATATCTCCATTGTGCAGAATCCTGCTAAAAGGATTCTGACTCCTAGGATTCTAACTGTAATAATTAGTTAAAGTTGAGAGTTTACTTGAAAATTATTTGTTGTGATGATTGTATACACAAATTTAGCATATTTGCAAGAAAGATGGATTTAACCCTTAGCTTGTTTAAACTGCACTTATCGAAACACACTACGATAGGAGGCAGAACCCGATCACAATTTACATCTCAAGCTAAGCCGTTAAATGTCCTAATCACAAGCATACTTAGTGTCCTACGCAAAATGATTTGAGATACTTAGTTTACTTAAGCTGCACTTATCCAAGCGCACTATGATAGGAGGCAGAACCCAGTCACAGTTTATAACTTAAACTAAGGATATTATTCACTAATTGTAACACTCTTAGCCTTGGAAGATTTACTCTATCGGGACTGTATTCATCTAATCCCTTAGGATAGAACCCGGTCATAAGTCCACATTGGAGTGAATCAACCAATCCTAAATATTACTGAATTAATCCAGTACTATGAGTATACCCTACTATACCCAACCAATAATCTAGGTTCAGACAAATCTATTTAATATACAATGATCTTATCAAAACTATAAATCCTTACTCTAAATAGGTGTGTCCTGCACAAGGCTCTAAGGATATGATCAAAAGATCACTCAATATTGAATTCTACCATAAGGGAGAAGTGTCATTCTAATTGCTTTAGGTGATTCCTACCACAAGGTATCAAGTTCAACTTCTAAAGTTCTAAAGGATCATCTAGGTTTCTTCCTCAATAAATTATAAAGGTTCTTCCTACCTCAATATATCAGTAATTAAGGTCTTTAAGTATTTCAAGAATGATCTTAAAGAAAGACCCTTAAGATCTCACTTTTCTACTTCTTAAGTAAATATTTAAGGTTTACCTATTAATTTTAGATTAAAGTGATCAGAACAAGTGAATAGAATTCATCTTATCCAACTCTATTCTACAACTATGGGATAAAATCAAAGATATTATTAGAGTTAGGTAATTTCATTAATCATTATAGTTTTATTATTCATCTTATGTTAATAGTCTTATCAAAGATCTAAAATTTAGATTCAGATGGTTTAATCACACATATTTAATATTAACCCTAGCCCTTCTAATTCAATGATTTAAGATCAATATCAAATCATGTGCATTATTGGAATAATATTAATTGAATTATCTTACAATCAAGTTAATTAATTAAGTGATTAAGGTTTAGATCTTAATCAAGATAAGCTAAGGTTTAACCCCTAACTTTTATATCATTAAGACCAATGTTAATTTAAAGGTCAATGACAAATTAATGTATTATTAGTATATTATTAATGTCACACTTTAGGTTTGGATTAAGTATTATCTACTTAATCAAGTTATCAAAATTCCTATGTTCAAGTTTAGTTTACATATCAAGATGTCCCATTTAAATGTTAAAGTTCTCTAACATACATCCTAAAATCATAAAAGCATAGATATGTAAGTTTGATATAAAATGGAAAGTAATTTAGGCTAACTAAATTCTAAATCAAATCAATGAAGTTAACAGTTGATTACAAATCTAAAAGACTTAGGTTTCATGCCATTTCATTGTTAAGGCATATCTATTTAACATAAGCATATAAAGGTTCCATTATATAGAAATTAGCACAATACTTTTAAGGTACATGAGAGGTTTTGAGCATTTAATCAAAGTGACAAAGTTCAAACTTAATTTCAATATAAAATTTTATGCAATGTTCAATTATAACATAGTCCCACTAGGGCCCTAGGGATCTTAAAATACAAAAACAGTGAAGTTTTAGCAATTTCAGCCAAAACTGGGCAGTTATAAAGAAAATTTTGGGAATTTTGCAAGTTTGGGCGTTGTAGCGCTTTTCGCGTGGCATCGCGCGGTAGCTCTTTTCGCGTGGCAACGCGCAGTAGCGCTTTTCGCGTGGTAGCGTGCGGTAGTGCTTTTAGTGCGACAACGCGTGATCGCACTTTTCGCGCTGCCGCGCTCTGCGGCCCGCTGCGGGGCGCCATGGAGCGCTGCAGCGGTTCCATTTGCAAAATTACTGTTTAAATAGTGAAATACTAATTTTCCTATAATTTTCATGAAATACAGTTGCAGCCCGCAGCAGTACATTGCAGAGGCCTAGATTGCAACTTTGGGCACTGCAGCGCCAGACGTCATTTTTCACCTAGACGAAAACTTAAGGCCTACTTTGGAGCTCCAATACACTGCATTCCATGTGTAACGACCCCAATAATTGTATAGAAGATTAATCCAAAGATTGAGATGTTACCTTAGCACCCAACACTTGATTAAAAGAAAATAAATCAAGTGTAGATGCTAAGTGGCCAAGTCACTTTATGAGTAGTTATTAAGTTAAAATGAATGTAAAGGAGGATACATATAAATGCAATAATGCAAGCATTTACAATACAAGCAATTAGATTAATCCACTTATTCATCTCAAGTAGTTTTAAACATAGAAGATACAACACAGACTAATAAATATAGGCAAAAGTAACTTAAGCAGTTTATAATCTAATTATTACAAACCTTAAAAGTAAGAGAAAAATGTAGTAAGTAAATCACTCACTCTCACTTATAACTAAAATATAAGTAAACTATTTATAAATAAGCGGAAGTAGAATTCTTTATAAGTTCTTCAAACACTTGGACCTGCATCACCTGAATAAAAGGGCTCTTGATCTATCATATTTTGGTATTTAAATATGATAGGGCAAAGCCAAAGAAAAGAAAATGTATAGTAAGCTAAGAAGTCTAAGCACATTTTAAGATTGGCTATATTTTTAAATTAACAAGATATCACAATTATAATTTACAATTTAAAGTAAGCAGCGAAGCTACAAAAGCTGTAAAGTATGGAAAAAGGAACTAAGTATAGCTGTAAAGAAAATAGTATGAAATAAGCTGAGTAAAAATACTCACATTTATTAAAGTCCTAGCTTGTGACCAAATTGGTAAGGGAATGCATCCTAAAGGCTAGAAACTATTATGTGCATGAAATGGAAGCAGTATATGTTCAATGAAATTTATGTTAAGTAAGCAAATGAAATACAGCAAAGCATTAATTGAAATTAAGCAACATACACTGTATTCAAATTAAACTGAAGTAAGCAATACACAATACTGGAGATAGAGAGTGTAAAGAAAAAAAAAAAAATAATTATCTTAGATTCTTGATCTAAGATAAACATAATCTAGGACAATGAAATGTAAGCATAACTAAATAGTTATGAAGAGATCTTACAATTAATAAGATTGTAAAATGACTCTTATATCTTTAATTAAAGTTACATTTAGAAATTACCTCATTCTGCAGGAGTACACAATAGAATGGGCGAGGAGTTAAGCACGTCTGCCTAACCAAATACAGTGGGGAGGTCGAACATTCACATTTACTCTCTCTAAAATGTGAAGTCCTATTATAAGCATTATATTTCGTACTCAAATTTGCCATAAGGCATTCCCCTTTCAAATTTTATGAAAATCTTTGTTTATGCATAATAATCTTGAATGAATGTTCAAGGAAAGAGGCTCAAAGCTGGGCAAGCATTTAATAAATTTCAATAATTGTATAGTATGTGATATCCATTTGTTATCTAAACTTTAATAATCTACTTAATGATTAGAGCTATTTTAGTTCCAAATTGATTTATAGATATTGATCTTTAAGTCAATTTTTAATAAAAGTAGAATGAAGGTAAGTTTGAGAAATAGTATTTTTCATGTAATTGAAGTTAAGGAAAGAGATTGATTATACCCTACTTGAAACAATTCATCATATGATTATAAGGAATTAGAAATCTAAAAGCTTATCTAAAACTTGAAAGGAAGTTATTACTCTCAATTCAATTGATTGAGGGCCAATGTTCTAAATTGAAAAGTTGAAATAAATACTTATAATTGAAGTAAATATTTTTAATCCTAGATATGAAACTCTAGATACTTTATAAGTAATCAACATGTGAAAATATCTAATATTTCCTAAAAATTCCTAAGTCCTAAAATTCTTAGAAATTTCGACAGAGTCTCCTTTGCATTTGTTCAAATAAACAGTTTACAAAATCAATATATAAGTCAATTCATTGACTATTTCCAGTTTTAAAATAGAGTTCAATCCATTTTATAGGATCGCTCATTTCCACTTCTGAAATAGAGTTCAATCCATTTTATAGGATTGCTCATTTCTAGTTCTAAAATAGAGTTCAATCCATTTTATAAGATTGCTCATTTCCAATATAAAATTTCAACTTTGCAAAATCAAATAAAGCAACTTACTAACCTATATTTCATACATCCTATATCAAATATCTATGAATTTAATAAGAGATGCAAAAATAAATTTAGCATTTTATAAGGGCAGCATCATTTGACTTATTGCACATAAGGCAATAGCATTTAGCTCAGCATTTCATTTGGTATTAATTTACAACTCAACCTGCAAGGAATAAGAGCATTGAAGTTGACATTTATATATAAGAGAAAAAGAATCATTTAAACTAAATTCTAACACAACAATTGGTTCTTTTAATGTATTTAATGATGTAAGTTAATTTCATACAAATAATGTAAAGAACAATATTAAATTTGACATGATTCAATGATTCTTTCATTTATATATTCGATCACATATGATTTTAACAAGAGAAGTGACAGCATTTGAACATTTGATTTTTCGAATTAAAAGCATCATTTGATCAATTTGATTTTACTTTAAATGAAAGGCAGCATATGATTTCATGGCAGCACTTGATCACATTTAATCTCACTTTAAATGGAAAGGCAACATATGATTTCATTTACAAGAATTAGCAGCACTTAATTACATTTAATCTCACTTTGAATTGAAAGGCAACATATGATTTTACACATGATGAATAACAGCATTTGATCCTATAATGAAAAGACAACATTTATTTTCATATGTTGAAAGAAATGACATGACAATCTTCTAGACCACATCCTTCAAACAAGATTATAATAAGACAACTAAATGCAAAACATAATTTATAATTAGTTTGATATGAAACTTATTGCATATAATTGAGAACTATCAACTTAGCACTTATGCCAAACATAGTCATCAACTACTTAACAATCATTTAAGAACATTTAATTACAGCCTTTAATCAAAGTACGTCCAATTCAATTTATAAAAATGTCTAATAAAATCTGAAATCTTAAATCAAATAACCTCATCAAACTAAAATACAACAATTAAATGTAGAAGCATGCAATACATAAAACTGCAGGTTTAAATGGATTTGGCCACTGATTTTCTCCTTACATCTTCAGTTTAACTAAAGTATTTGATCTCAAATGATAAATGGCAGCAATTGTAAAAAGAAGGCAGCCATATTTTACTATACACATAAGGTACAGCATTTATGTCCAGCATTCAAAGGATACCAATTTAAATTATGCAATCACAGAATATAGCCTTAATGATTCATCTTGAATTAAAGAATAACATTTGCATTTCATATCTAAATGGCAGCAATATGACAGTATTTTTTTTTCTTTTAAACCATTGAGGACAACCTATGAATTCAACTAAAAGAACAATGGTAGCATTTGATCTATCTTAAATGAATAACAGCATTTGTTCACATGGATATGACTAATATTATTTGATCCTATATTAAAATCATGACAACCTTTGATATCACCTTACAATAAATAATGGCTTTTGGTTCACATTGAAATGAATGAATAACATTTATTATCTAGATTCAATTAATAGCATAAGTTTCTTTTATAAATTATAACATCATTTAATCTTAATAAAAGAAAATGATAGCATGTGATACTAATAAGAGAAACAATAATATGTAATCTCATATATAATCTATGGCAGCATTCATATTCGATCTCATAAAATATATGTAGCATTTGATTATGTTGAAATAAATGGCAACACATGCTCCCTCATTTCAATTTATAGCAATATTGAATCACTTAAGATCATTGATCTCCTTTTAGAAAATACATGGCATGTTAAATTCAAAGAAGCTAAGATCAGATTTATAATATAGATATTCTTAATTATCAAACAAAGCATTTGACTTCATTCCATCTTATAAAGTATGTCTATTGTATTATATGAAGATTTATAAGTCTCCTTCCATTTTGTTTTGAACAAAGCTACTTGAAACCGAGTGAATTAAGGGTAAATAAGATCAAGAAGGGGTTGTAGTTATCGATTTATAGACATGGTCCTCATTTCCAACATCTCATCAATGGGGAAGAATAATAAATAGAGATAAAGAAAGACAACATATGAGAAATTCATTATCTTGTTTAACATCCTAGCTAAGTCATGTAGGTCGAAACATTGATCGAAAGAAAGGAAAGGATTCAGGTAGAGATATTAAAAAATTTAATACAGCCTATCAGGAACTCAACGAGAAGATACGTATAAAGTATGAACTTCATTTAACGCACATCACATTAATAGACATCACATTAGATAATTCAATCAATCTATTAATGATCGCAACTAATTACATGGCATCCTTAAAAAAAAATAGCTAATTAACCCTTTTGTAATTTGACTCCAACTTTCCTAAGCTAGTATACTATCCAGTAATTTCTTTTAAACTTCCTAAGTATATAATAAGTACATTATGTCATTTAATTATTAAACCATACACTAACTTATACAGCACAAGAAAAATAATAATTCAACCAGTGGTCTTCCACAAGCTAAAAAAGGGGCATGCTAAACAACTCTCGTGCGAACAATGCAATTGGATTTAACTGAATGCTTGTAATACCTCAATAAAAAAAAAATCTAGATAACTTGTTTAGGTAGTAGTACATAGCTCATAAGCTTCAAGCATACAATAACCTCTAATATGCATGAGCATTTCACTATACAGATTATCATTAAAGAAGTAAGCTGCACTATGATAAAAAGAAATAAAATAATAATAAAAAAAATTCAGTAATTCATTTGCAAAACAATCCATCACCATTTAATATGCTTAATTGAAGAAAAACTGATCAATCTAAATAGAAGAAACCTAAATCGCTAGATTATTCGAAATGGAGAACTAATAGCAGAAAATCAAAACCTTTAACTAAAGAAAAAATTTGAAAAATATAGAATTCATCTCGACTAATTGTATAATATATATATATATATATATATATATATATATATATATATTTTTTTTTTTTTTTTTTTTTTTGCTTAAGATCACCCATGATTCGTAAGGCTTAATAAAGAAATGAGACGGTAAGCATAAAAAGGGAAATCGCCATTGACATCCTCTTCTTGCTTGACTCAACTAATGTTTAATTAAATGCTATAAGAAAAGGATTCACAAGATCTAGGATTCAAAGAGATAACAGGCTCGAGCCACGTGTCGCCGACTCTCCTCTTGTTCGCTCGTAGGATAAGGATGGAGCCGAGCGTGCGTAGGGAGGAGACATCTCGAGGAGGATAAGAACGGGAGAGGCTCTCGAGATGGGAGAGGCCTCGTGAGTGGATTAGGGCAGATAAGGAAGAGATAATGGATTTATATATATATATATATATATATATATATATATATATATATATATATATATATATTAATTTTCATTTAAATTGAAATTTCTAGAAAATTTTAAAAACTTACTTTTTAGCTAAATTGAGGGTAACAAATTCAAAAATGAAGTCAAAATTTTAATCGAAAGTCATCTTAATCAATTCAATTATCAAATTATGAAAATATAATAAAATAATCAAGAAATTTTGACTATATTCAAAACTCACCAAAATTTCACCCCAAGCTAATTTGGGCGTGATAAACACAATGGCGAAGTCCATTTTCAATTCTGAAGTCTAAATAAATTAGGTATTTTCAGAATTATCTGAAAACCAGAAAATATTGGAAATTGCCAAACGGTCTTCAAATCGCACGAATTTTGAAGTTGAGATTTTTAACGTGACTATAAGAGTAATGAAAGAGATTTGGAGTCAATTAGATCACTAATTGATGAGTAACAACATATGGGTTGTTACACCATAAGCGGTGTCATATATCAATGGAAAGGTCTTTCCGATACCTTTCCATCGACACCAAAATCGGCACAAACATAAAATCCTAGCTATACAAAAAATGATGATGAATGCAAGGTTGTGCAGAATGCAAGAAAAACAGAGCATCATTTTTATGACTTGAAGAGTTGTAATGGCATTCATACTGAAACATGGATGTCTAAAGATGCAATAAGCATTATGACAATATGAGGAAAACAAGGAGAGGAGCAAAAGGGGTACCTTTAGTCCTTAGGAGCGGAGGAAGAGAACTCTTATTTTCTTCAAATGCCTTGGAGGTGGAGAGCTGCACTTCTTCTTCTCTATCAAGCACCCAAAGAAGGAGGAAGAAGGGAGGAAGGAGGAGCTCAGCTTTTTTGTAAAGGGAAGGAAGAAGGATTTGAGCTCCTTCTTAAAGGAGGAAAAGCAATAATGAGCCTAGGGAATAGGCCATCATGAGGCCTAGGGAGTGGGAGAAGGAGACCATCAAACTTGCTTAAGGAAGGTATGGGGGCGCCGGCTAGGGAGAGGGGCTGACAGGATGATTAGAAAATTTAAGGGAAATTGCAAGATTGGGACTATATAATCCTCTATTTATTTCTTTGATTATTTTAAAAATTCATATTTTTGAAACGTGCTCCGAAAAATCTCAAAAATTCACCCCTAGCTAAGTTGGAGGTGAAGAATCCAACGGCGAAGTCAAATTTTGATTCCTGACGATTATTTAATTATGCTATTTTTGGGGTATTTAATTATATTAAAATATTCGCAAAAATCCGACGACTTCCAAATGCGTCCAAGACATCACTCCTAGCTAATTTAGGGGTAACGATCGTAACGGTGAAGTCGGATTTCGATTTTGATGACAAAATAAATACCTCAATTTTCTAATTAATTAAGTATTAAAATAATCCAAAATAATCGATTGAGCTTCGAATTGCTCCAAACCTTTAGGGTTTGGTTCTAATGATTAGATAAACTTAATGGAATGATAATTACGATATGATTAGGCTAAATTCAAGCTGGGTAACAACTTTGGGTTGTTATACAAATGATCTCTAAACTATATGAAACTTGAGGTTAAAGCTCTTAACACTAGTATAAGAGTATTAGAACTGGAATAGAGTTGCTTAGATCACTATTTAATGGGTAACAATACTATGGTTATTACAAATTAAGTCTAATTCAATGAATATTAAGACTTGGTTTAGTTTAGATAACTTAGGGTAATAAACTTGGGTTATTATAAGGTATGTTTACTTACATCTTATTTTGCTTAAGTTATAAATATATTATTTATAGATTTTATTGTTTTAGTTGATGCTTTTTTAATCTTTATTACATAGAATGATTTGTGTTATCCTAAAATTTAATAATAATTTATCAGTCTAAAATATACTTATACAATTTATCTAATGTAAGATTTTTCTTTTTTGGCTTGGACCCTGACATGTAACAATTAATATGTTAGATTTAGAGCATTTCCAAGTTCTAACTTTAAATGAGGAGCAGGAGCAAGAGGAAGACCCTTCTGTAACTACTTAGTTTCTAGTTACTATTTTATTTTGGGAGAGAGTGGTTCTTACTCCAACTTTTCATTCTCTTAACTTTTAAATTATGACCTACATTAATTTAATTCTAAATTTTATGTTTCTATTTTAATATTATATTATATGGAATGTATTATTCATATTGATTATTATTTCATTTCTTAAATGTGATAAATGAATATATTTCATTTATATCAGCTTTTGCACTTTATTTATTTGTACTCCAAATTATACTTATCATTATATGATAATTCAGGGCATAATTGTATGTCTAAGTAGTTGGTTACTTAGTATAATAACCCAGGTTATTACTTAAGTTATTTATGACTAATCCAAGTCCTAGTTATGGTTCTAGAATACTAATTAAGTCATTAGGAACTGTAACAACCCAAGTTGTTACTTTGCTCAATTAAGACTAATCTAAGTCTTAATTAAGGTTCTAAGTCACTAATTAAGTAATTTAGAACTCATCTCTGAAACCTAGGTCAAACTAGAAGTCAACTGAGTCAAATCAGAATTTTGGAAAATCCCAAACCCTAGAAAATTGACTTTTTATCTAGACCTCAGATTGAAAATCTGACTTCGCCATTGCGTTCAGAACACCCAAATTAGCTAGGGGTGAAATTTTGGAGGCATTTGGAAGTCGTTGGATTTTCGTCAAATATTTTAATAATATTTAAATACCTGAAAATTCAAATAATTAAATACTCATCAAAATTAAAATCCAATTGCGCGGTTGCGTTCCTCACCCTTCATTTAGCTAGGGGTGATTTATTGGAATTTTTTTTTGGAAGTATAAAATTATTAGGTTACAATTTTAATTAAGAAATCAATATAAATAATTTATTAAAATTAATTAAATTGATTTGACGGATTCCGTTAAATTTTTAGACCGCCGTTTCCTTCATCAGACGGTGTCACCATTTCCGTCTGGCTGGAGCAGTGTCTTCTGGATCGTCCGATTGAAATCAATCGGACGATCGGCGAGTCTTCTTCTTCGCGTGAGGCGCGTGTTTGCAGACCTACACGCGGCGTACGCAGGCGATCGCGCGTGTCTTCCGCCGTTTCCAGACCTCCTTTTTTATCTTAATTGATCATTTGCAACTCATCCTTTCAATCCGAAGGAGTGGCGATCCCTCAAGAGTGGAGTCCTGAAGAACCCTAAGGTACTTCACTTCAGTATTCTCTTTATACTCTCCTTGTACCTCTTTTTGCCCATATGAATACGCAATGCTCAGAATTTTATTTAAGATTGCCTGTAATAAAGTATTGATAATTTGAGGTGATTTCAATTATCTCTTTTTGGTGAATTTCGATTTTACATCTTTCAATTGATTTGTATCTCTTTTCTCTTCAGCTTACTGCACTGGCTTAATGAGTATCTTCAATAACGGAAATTTCTATCTATTGATTGAATAAGAAATTCTCTGCAATCATTTTCATTTCAGTTGCTGAATCATCCAAATGACACCTAATTCTGCATATCTTTCCATTGATGTAATATAGTTAACCTATTATTGAATACTTTCGAATGTTGTAGCTATTAATAATAACCCAAAATTAATTTAGTTGCTGTATAATCTTATATTAAATAGTAAGAAACATAATCCAAAAGAAAATTTCAGAATTAAAGCCCTAGATCAAAATTTGATCTTTTGAACCCTTAAGTAGGGGCAAAATGGTCATTTTGCCCAAATTTAGGATTTAGCCTTTAAAAGCCCTAAATTCAATTTTTAATCACTAAAATCAGTAAATAGAATGATTTAGAACTGAAATTAATCAAATCTAAGTCTAAATTAGATTTTGATTAAAATTTCAATTTTTAGCTCTTTAAGAAAATTCCTAAGTCTTAAGTGAGTGATTTCTCTTCTTTAATCATTTTTAGATCTTTCCTTAGGTCTTTATAATATTAGTTAGGATGTGTATCTTGAGAGATACTCTTAGTAATTAAGAGCCTTGATTCTTAAGATTAGGGATAGATCTTAAGTTAGAATTCATCTATTGAGTAAATTGGGTTACTCAATAGGTGAAACCTTGAGTTTTCTAGTTTATAGATTTTCTTAGTTTATTAAATGATTATTTGATCTTTAAACTTTAGAACTAAGAATAGAGATCTATCATAATGAATTAATTTATCATTAGGATTTACCTTAACATAATCGGTGAGTTTTGGGTTCTAAACTTAGACCCTTAGATTATACCTTTAGATTAAGTGATTAGACCCCATCATCTGGAGTCTAATTCTTAATCTTTTCATCTTAATTTGGCTAATCAAGATGAGGTTGGGGTAAATTAAATTACAAAATTAGGATGATGATTTATTCATTTTAACCAAATAGTCATCTTTTGATTAAGTTATAATTAGGACTTGGCCAATCCTAATTATCTTCAACTAGTAAGATTCGTGATTCTAAGTTATAGAATGTGTAAGAATTGATGATTCTGAAACTTATGTAACTTAGAGTAGATAGAATGAATAAAGTAGATAATAACGGATATCACATGTGTTTTAGATAGAGTTTCTTGCTCACTTTGATTTTGATGCTTCGCATTCCTTGATTTTGAGCCTTATACCTTGAACATGTGTTATGTACTTAAGATATTTGATAAATATCTTATGTCAACCTTGAACATTCATAAGCAGCATTATGTTTTCATTTCACAAGTGGTTTGTAAGGTGTTGCTTGATTAGTATACCTCTTTGATCAACTCGTTCGGGGTCGGCAACCTTTCGAGGGTTTAATGTCCGACAGTCTATTGGCCATGCCTAGTCCGAGTGATAGGATGGATAGACTCTCGCCCTACTGACTATAGAGTCAGGATTCTCATATGGATATACTAATTTAAGTACACTTACATTCAGTTCTGTCTTAGCTTATCAGGCTAAGAGTTTTCAGTGACGTTCAGTTCAGAGTTTCTTAGCTCATCAGGCTAAGATTTGCTAAGTATGTTTTCAGTTTGAGTGACTTAGATGGTCACTGCAGTTTCCGTTTTCAGTTACTGTTTTACTTATATATATTCTGCATCGTAGCACTGTTTTACTTACAGATTTCCTGCACCATATAGGATGTTAGTTTTACTTGCAGTTTTCTTATACTTTTAGAATGTTAGTTTATTTCAGTTTCACACTGTTAAATATTGTAAGTCACTTAGCATATTTTTGTTTGATCATATGCATATTTAAGTTATATTTTCTTACAGTTTTACTTTTCCTTCACTTACCTATCTTTGTTGCAGTTGCTTGGAGGAGGTATGTATTACTTCCTATTTGTTTAGTTATAAACTATTTGTTTATAACATATTACTGTTCTTTTTGTATGCTTTTCTGCACCTATTTTGCTCAGTTATGTTTTTATGGTGATATCTATTTAACTTAACAAAATTATTTCTCCTAAAATGTGCTTAGACATATTGTCTAACCAGTTTTTCTTTTGTTGGTTGGGGCCCTACCATTATAAAACTGATAATGGTAGGTTCTGAGTTTGTTGGAGCAGTAGATCCAGTGGAGAGCTTGCCATTGGAGGAGGAGCCCATTCCTGAAGATCTGTAGTTTTAGTTTTCTTTCTTTCAGTGAAATTGAGAGTTTCCTTTCAGTTCTTTTAAACTTATTAAATTATTGTAATAATACAGGTTTATATTTCTCTTTCAGTACTTTACTTATTTTGTATTATTATATTTATACTGTATTGGATGGATGTTATACTTTTTATGCTTCTGCACTCTGAGTTCATGTATAGTCAGTTAGTGATAGTTCTTATAGATTGAATGGCAAAGTTCTTATTTAAGTTGGATTAGAACATGTATCTAAATTCAATTTTAAGTGGGGACTTTGTCATTTGGTGACCCCTCCACCGTAATCATGTTAACTTAAAAGTTAACAAGACCATGGCGGGGCAGGGCCGCCACAGGAACTCACCTCTAAGATCTAGTCCAAATGAGGGATCAAATAGATCAAATCCTAATTTTTTGGGAATTTCCAGAAACTATAGAAATTGACATATTTAATTTGATCTCAAATCAAAAATCTGACTTCGTCATTGCATTCACCACCCCCAAATTAGCTATGGGTGATATTTTGGAGGCATTTGGAAGTTGTTATATTTTTATCGAATATTTTAATATTATTTAAATCTCTCAAAAAATAAAATAATTAAATACTCATCAAATCAAAAATCCAATCACGCTGTTGCGTTCCTCACCCCTCATTTAGATAGGGGTAATTTATTGGGAATTTTTGGAACACATTTAAGCGATTAAACTTAATTAATAAAATGGATATAAATTAATTAAATTATAATATTTTTAAATAAAATATAACGGCACCATTTAAATAATCCCTAACGCCGTTAAATTACTTAAAATCTTGTTAAAACAAATGACCCCCAAATCTAGCCATTTGATGAATCGAGCCATCTGGATTAGATGGCTGGCATGCGTCGTCCCCGTTGGGAGCCGCGTGGGTCATGCGTGTCGCCCAGCTCTCATTTGTGAGCTCTCAACGGCACACGCATAGCCTCCCACCGCCGTAGGAGCCAGATAAAGACCCATATTCTTTGTCTTAGGCTGAGCTTTTGCAAAATAAGCTACCTTATTGAAGTTCTTCATTCCAGAGCGAGCCATCTAACCCTAAGTCGCCAGAGCTGTCAACTCTTAGGTACTTCTACATCTTAAATCTTGCATTCAATTCCTGATTTCTTGTTTTGAAATCGTGGTTAGCATATTGGATTAACCTTTGATCGGGTTCGGTTGTGTTCGATCGAATATGATCGTGTAATCTAGGCACTGATTTTTTTTGTGTTTCGTCCAACCTTAGTGTTCTCGTTGAGTCGCTGAAGATGAAGGGGATCGGGTTGGGTCATATTAGGCTAGACTCGACCCGCTCATTGGTAGAGCCCACCTCTGCGATGAGGTAAAGGCGTGGGGTCCGCATCAATCTCCTGGACGCTTTAGGTGCCGCCACATGTCCTCGCTTGGTCCCGTGGCGCTGTCGTGCGCCAGCTGGTGGTCCCATGGCGCTGTCGTGCGCCAGCTGGTGGGCCCGGCCGCGTGGTTTTGTCTGTCGAAATGGGTCTCAACTGCTGAATCTTTATTAAATATTGTCTTAATAATTTTAGTTAATTAATTAATAGTAATTCATTCAAATATTAATCTTAAGATTTATTTATTTAAAATTAGAATCTGTAAGTGCTAATATCTTTTGATTTATAAACTCAAATGCAACAATTAAATATACTATTTTAATCAACAAAAATCAAGTAATTTATTGGTCCCAGTTAATTTCTAGTAGGACTTATATTTTGCATAGTGATATTTTAGGATATTAAATAATTCAAAAATTTCACAAAACTTTATTAGACTTTGTGTGTGTTTATCTAAATATACCCAATATGGGTCTCAAAATAATCAGCAATGTCTCAGGATTAACCTAATAGTGTTAGTTTTGCTATTTGAGACATATTTAGGTTAATCACCTTTTGACCCAAATCCTAATCTTGTAAAGCTTATAACTTTTTACCTACTAATCCAAACATATGCAATATAGGTCTTAAAGTGATCAGTGGAACCTCTAGAACAACATAGTAGTGTTCATTTCTCTGTTTGGATTAGTATTAGCTTAATCACTTTTAGGACCTATCCCTAATTATCCTAATTAACCCTAGAACTTCAATTAACCATAACTTAGTCAATTGAGCTTCAAATTAGGTCTTCCAAAATACTATTTAGATCAGGAAGATCTAATTAACAGTAAACTATAAAAAATATTTTAGATCCAAAATCTTTTAATCAGCGCTAATCACCCTAAAACTTGATTAGCAAATATTAGCATAATTAATAATCCAAATTGAGTAATTTTAGTTTCTAATTACTCATAGAGTAAGGTAAAACCTAGTGATATGATTGGTTTAATGATTCTGTGATTAATTTTACTAATTACTCACTAATCACCTAAATCTTAATTAATTCATAACTTAACCAAATAAGGTTCAATTTGGGTCTACTCCCAATTAAAGTACTCAATGGGTTATAGGGAATCTATAGCAATTAAGTTTACTGAATTTGGACTTAATTTGGAAAAGTTAGGTTTTGACTCCTATTAGGAAACCCTAAATTCCATATTTAGCCCTAGATCTTGTACTGGCTATAACTTAGCCAATATTTATCAAAATTTAGTAACTTTTGGTTATATGGAACCCTTAGATAGTAAGCTTTAATAAACTAATAGAAAAATTAAAAATTCATTAAGTAAAATTACCAAATTGCCCCTATGAGTCAAATTCCTTAATTTGATCTCATAAGGCTTAATAATCATCCAAAATTGATGTATTTATTGTATATCTTCATATTAGATAGTAAGTAATCATTTGTCACTGAAAAGTTTTAATTTAGAACTCTAAATCAAAAAGTAGATTTTTAGACCCTTAAGGAGGAGCAAAATAATCATTTTACCCAAATTTAGGGTTATGTGCGTTTAGGCTTTAGTTTCATATTTTAATAGCTAAAAAATAGTAAGTAAGGTAATTTAGAATGAAATTTCATTAATTTAAACTATTAATTAAGTCTAAATCAAAATCATTCATTTTCCTCCTTAGGAAAATGTTAAGTAATTTTGGTTGTATGATGTGAGATAAATCTCACATCATACCTCTTCTTTAACCTCTTATTTTTTTCTTAAGTCTTTCTTATAAAATTAGTTAGGAGTGGAGCTTGAGTGTTCATCTTAGTGTTTAAGAGCTTATTTTCTTAGGAGTTAGGATTAGTCATTAAGATAGAATTCATCTATTGAGTAAAATGGGTTAATAGGTGAAGCATTGATTTTGATAGTTTATAGATTTTCATAATTTATTTATGCTTATTTAATCTTTTAATTTTAGATTTAAGAATAGAGATCCATCCTATTAAGTATGACTTCGCTTAATAGGATTTGCTTTAAATCTAAATCTGTGAGATTGAGTTTTAAACCTTAGTCCTTTAGGTTCACCTTTGGATTAAGTAATTGAACCCCAATATTTGGTGTTTAATTCTTAATCCTTCCATCTTAATTTGGCTTAATAAATATGGGCTTGGGATTCTTAAAATTATCAAAAATAGGTTGATGGATTTATTTATTTAACTTATAATTGACAGTGATTAATTAAATTAGGACTTGGTTAGTCATAATTGTTTTCAACCTATAAGGACGTAAATCTGAGTTATACTCAATAGTAAGAATTAAAGATCCTAAATTTGTGTAACTTAGAATAGTTATAATGAATAATTAGACAACAATGAATATCACCTGTGTCTTAGTAGAGTCTCTTGCTCACTTTGAAAATTGATATTTTGCTTACCTTATTTTGAGCTTTATACCTTGGTCACATATATTGGGCATAGACATTTGAAAAGTATTTAATGTAAAACTTGATTTTTATAATAGCATTGGCATATGTCATTATCAATGTTGTGGTTTGTTGAGGTTTTAGTTGGTTAGAATGTAGCTTAATTAGTATACCTTTTTCATACCTATACTTTAGTACAGGCCAAGCCTAGACCTATGACCAGCTAGGATGACATTCGTCTACCTAAAGTAAGTCTAACCAAGCCTAGACCTATGACCGGCTAGGATAGTATTTGTCTGCCTAAAGTAAGTCTAACCAAGTCTAGACCTATGGCCGGCTAGGATGATATTTGTTAGACTTTATATCCTTTTTCCCCTTGTTGGCAGTACTAATTTAGGTGCATTTCTACTTTAAGTTTGATTATCTTGATTAAGTCATAGCATTCTCAGTTTCATACTTTTTGTTTTAGTTTACATTTTAGCACTTTCTTACTTATTATCTTCTACATTTATTAGCTTTGCTTCTACTTATAGGATGTTAGTCTTACTTATTGCTTACATTCATATGATGTTAGTCTCACTTTCAGTTACTTAATTATTTCATATGTGCTTTTACTTTATGTCAATTAGCATGAATTTATATTGATCATAAGCATATTTAGGCTGAGTTTCCTTCAATTATATTAGTATTTAGTCTTTATTTTATAACTAACCTTTTTGCAGCTGTAGTTAGAGGTATGTGCTTACTTCTTATTTTGTTAAGTTATAGACTTATTGTTTATAATTGTTTTTCTCTTTCATATGCGTACTGCTCCTTTACTGCTTGTTTTAAATGTAAAGTGTATGGTGATATCTAAATTAACATAATAAATTTGCAATCTAAAATATACTTAGACTTTTTATCTAATTAGATTTTTTTTTTATTGGCTAGGGCCCTATTATTGTGAAACTGACAATGGTAGACTCTGAGCTATTTGAAATTGTGGAGCCTTCTGAAGACAAAATTCAGGAGGAGGTTTAAGCTGCTAAAGACCCTTAGCTTTTCTTTTCTGCATTATGAGGATGAGTGTTGTCTTTATTTCATTTCAGCTCTTATCCCTTAAAAATCATGTTGTAATAATACAGGGTTAACTTTATACTTTTTTACTTATTCTAAGTTGGATGTTTAGTTACTTATATTGTAATAAATGGATATTTACTATTTTTCTTCCACACTCTGCTTTCATGTAATTATCATTTAGTGGGAATATACTTTGGAAATGATAAAGTCTTTAACTATGATGAATTAAGATGAGTACCTAATCTAATTATAAGTGAGGACCTTATCATTTAGGTGACCCCTCCGTCATAATCATGTTAACTTAAGAATTAACAGGATCACGGTGGGGCAGAGGCGCCACACTTAGACATCTTACTATGATTAGTGTTAGCAAAGCGAGTGGTCTCTTGATAGACACTTACCTTATTAATACTAATCTATGGTTATCTTTGAGTGATGACCCACGCTGTCGCTAAATTATTACTCATTTGTGCAAAGCGGGGAAGCGGGGCTCCACAGTTGTGGTGAGCTGGATCTCTAGACTTCAAACGATAATCACCATAGCTATTATAGAGGTAGAGTAAGTCACCATCACTGAGTCAAGGAAATAGATGATTTGGTTAAAAGGTTTTCTAATTATATTGGGCAAGGAGAAAGAGGATGGAAGACTACATAGTGATAGTGTGAGTTCCATCAATATAGCTAAGAATACAACATTTCATGTTAGTACAAAGCACATTCAGTTGCGGTACAATTTCATTTGATCATTATTGGAAGATGATTAGTTGACATTAGAGAAGATTTACACATCAAAGAATACAGTCGATATGATCACAAAGATGGTGACAATGGAGAATGTGAAGCTATGTGTAGTTTTAGTTAGCCTCAAAGCGTAATAAGAAGGTGGGGTGAGCCACACCACATCCTTCGCAAGAATAGAAATCAAGGAGAAGAAAATCTAGGGTTAAAGGCAGATATATTGCAATTAGTCTCCAAGTAGGAGATTAGTATGCTGTTAAGATCAATTAAATCATCAAAGAAGGTGCAAATGGAGTCTCGGTGGGTTCTGGGGCAAAGCTACACCAGCAAATACTGAGTCAGGTACCCAAGCACGCCCTTGGGCACCCAACAACAATAGTAGGCTGAGACATGGGAGCCTAAGCGCTCTTAGGGGCTTGTAAAGCAGGACCAAGCTAGAGGCTTGGGCGCCCATGCGTACACAGGCGCCTACGATGAATTAATATGAATCTTATGAGTCCCATGAGCTGTTTAGGGCAATTTAGGATTTGTTTTGTGCCTCATATGTAAGCCCAAAGCATTTGGCTCAGATGAGCGAATGCATTTTCTATGAGAGTTGCCTGAAGGTTAAGAATCATAAAACCCTAAAGTGAGAATAGTGGAGAAATGAGAGGAGGAAAAAAGGAAACATAAATTTGACAAATCCTTCATTCTTCAAGTGATTGATAAGTTTTTAGTAATTTTGTATTCATCTTATTGATAATGAATTTTCTTGTGGTGATCTGGTTTCGTAGTTTTTCCCATTCTTGAATTTTTCACATAAAAATTTTTTTGTACGTATGTTTATGGTTTGTGTAAGAATGACTATGCTGTGATTTAATTTTTGCTTGTGTTGGTTGATTTTTTTGTGCATTGCTTCGATAAATTTCAGCGATCAAATCTCAATTTCATCCATAATAACAAATACATACTAGAGTTAGCTATAAGATTAATAAAATTAGTTAGCTTACAGACTTTTTAAAGTATATCCGCATACAATATACCATAACCACCATAATGTTGGCCAAAATCAAATGATGTTTTCTCTTTTCCACATCACCATCATAGAGAAACCGACTAAATTTTCCATAAAAGTCTGTAAGCTGAAGATATAAATACAGAGAATATAAATAGTTGAAGACTGACAATTGATAAAAAATTATTATTCCAGCCTGAGCCAATCTTTGAATTTCCAAAAAAATTGAAAAAAATCAACAAGTAGGTGTTAGTTCCATCTTCTGCGTTTCCAGTAGGTCCAGTAGGTCCTCCCCAAATTTCTTTACTTGTGTCGTCGTTAGTCCTTTAGATTCTTTCTGTAGTCGTTAGTGCCTGGATCCCAGCAGTGTCAGCAGCTATGTATCGATTATTTTCCAGATCGAATTTCTTCTTAAAACCAATCATTAAACCTCCTCCCCGAATCCCTCCTCATATATCAAGTGCCTCTTCTCCTGTTTACGCCACTCTGATCAGTCCGAAACCCGTATTGCTATTTAACTTCTCTTTCGACTATTCGAAATTGCGAAATTCAATTTCCGGCTCTCAGGTGGGCCAATGGAGGGCGTTTTGTAGCAATTCGAGCAGGCGGGAGTCTATGCAATACGATATTGTTATAGTTGGAGCTGGGCCTGCGGGGCTGTCGGCAGCCATACGGTTGAAGCAGCTGTGTTTAGAAAGGAACAAGGAAATGTCAGTCTGTGTCGTGGAGAAAGGCTCAGAAGTGGGTGAGTCATCTCATTTCCATTTTCCTTTGTGTTATAGAACTTATTCTGTTTTGCTGCAATGATAATCTTGCAAAAAAAAATTTAAACATGCAATTTTGGGCTAAGTGTAATGCTCTGTTGTTTGCTAACCCTTTAATATTTTTTCCATTTTTAACTTTCTATTCATTCCCCTTTTCCTTTTTTTATTGGTATGCCAATTTGACGTACAATCTTTAGTTGTTTAAACTAACTTTGGGAACATTGGATTTAAGTATTTATGTAAGCCTATATATTTTTAAATCCTGCCAGACAAGATATATCTTCTGTTATTCCTTATCAACGAGATACATTTCATGAATCTTGAAACCTTATTAAACCTTGAATTTTGCAAATCCTCATATTCTAGGGTTTACTAATTACTTGTGGATTAGAGAATATGTTAATCTACAGCCAAATAAGTTTTAGGATTTAACATTTTTTGTTAAATACTGTGCCAAACAATTTTCAAGATTTATTATTCTCAAGATTTGTTTGATTTAAATTTAAATATCAATTATATTTATTTGAATTAATTCCTGCTGGTTTCAAAATAGCTCATATATATAGTTCTAGATAGACTTTCATTGGTTATATGATATTATTGGATAGCCACAAGGAATGGCTTTGTGAGTGAATTTGGAGTAACTTGTAGGTGGGAGGAGTGGGTAGCAAGTGCAGCCAAAGACACGAAGGTGGGTGTAGGTGTGTTTTTAATTTTGGAGGAGTTCGTAGGGTGTTTTGTTTTTTGGCTGCTATGGATGGGAGACGAGTTATGAGATAGGCCTAGGTTGAGAGCGCGTTGGTCAAGAAGGTGGGTGAGAGGTTAATGTTGTTGAGGCGTATAGGGGCAACAAATTTGATGATGAATTGCAGTTTGCTGTAGAAAAGTGGTGAGATTAGCGTTGCAATATTCGCCATCATCGTCGGTACGAAGGATTTTAATTTGATGGTGAAACTGTCTTATAATGAAATGTGATAGTTGAATGAATAGATTTGTTGTTTTAGAATTTTGTTTCATTGAAAGACCCAAGTGAAGCGAGAGAAATCATCGATAAAAGACACATATATTGATAACCTTTATTTGATAAAATAGGGGCTGAACCCCATACATCGGAATGAATTAATTCTAATAATTGATAACATTGTTTTTAGAAGTAGGGAAAGATAAGCATTTTTAGAAGTAGGGAAAGATAATCAGTGATGTTTATTCATCATACATTGAACACAAGATGAGTGGTTGTTGCTATAGGAGATATGTGGATGTTGCTGAGCTAGGAGGTGTTGGATTGGGGCGGCTAGGTGGCCCAACCGTTGGTGCTAGAGGTTTGAATCGAGGGCATTAGAGGAAGCTAGCGTGATTGGCTGGCGAGGAGGTGGTGGCTCGGGTGGAATGAAGTAGAGGCTGTTACGGCTGCGTTCTTGAAGGAGGACTGTGTTCGATTGAAGATCCTTAATACAGAAACCATTGGGATCAAAGGAAATAGAAACGTAATTGTTCGTAGCAAGTTTATGGACATAAATAAGTTGATATAGTGTGAGTTTATGAGGTGGAGTGGGTAGGAGGCCGTTTTTGATGTTGGAGATGTGTAAGGATTGACCATTGCCAATGGTGACTTTGTCTTGTCCGCTATATGAATATGAGATGGATATGTTGTTGAGGTCCTTTGTTGTGTGGACAGATGCTCCAAAGTCAAGAAATTAATTGTTGTCTATATAGCTCTTAGCTACAGGAGCGGTGGGATATGTAGATTGTCTTGAGGCGGATGAATCAGTCTGATGCCAACAGTTGAAGGTTGTGTGGCCTCTTTTGTTGTATATTTGACAGTTCACGGTTGCAAGATGAGGATGATTGTTACAGTTGCTGATTGTTCTTGATCCAGAGTTGAATCGGCCTCGCTCCCTCCTGGCCGGTTACATCCCCAGCCTCTTATATGCAACTGGAGTGCGGGCTGTAGGTATTTATTTCTTCGCTACAAAGCAAAGAGTATAGATCGTCAAGCCTTATGGGTTGCATATTTGTGCAGATTGCTGTTTTGAGGCTTGGTGCTGAGCCGGGAGACCATTTAGAGCGTAAAGAATCATTTTCTCTGGGTCGACCGTGGAACCGGCGGCTGAGATATTGTCGACGATCTCTTTGATTTCTGAGAGGTATGCTGTCATTGGCTTATCTTTCATGGTGACATTGTGTAGAGCATTCTTGAGCTGAATCACTTTGGATCGATTTGTTGATTGGAGTCTTCGTTCAAGAATGTCAAGCTTCTTGGCAGGTTCCAGCATGGATTATGTATGGTAGAATTGAGGGGGAGATAGTGGAATAGAATGTTGAAACGAGATTTCTGTTGGTGAAATTCCATGCGGTGTGTAGAGGTTGGGGATGAGGTTGTTGGTGCTGTTTTGGGTATGAGAAGGTTTTACGGAGGAGCCATCTAAGTGGTTTTGGAGGCTGTTTCTAGTGAATAAATTGAGAAGTTGCACACACCAAGTTTGGTAGTTATTGGTGGTGAGGATGTTATTGACTAGATTATTGACGTTGTTTATCAAGAATGTAAGGTTGGAGGTGAGGTTTAGTGGTATCGTAGGTTCTTGATGTTCTTGAACTTTGTTATTGCTGGATTGAGGGCTAGAGGTTGATGATGCCATGATGATTTTGAGGTAAGAGGTGAAGAAGTTGGTGGTTCTTGAGGTTTCGATGGAAGAAGTTCTTGAGGAGCTGGAAGGTTCTTGAATGGTTGGAGGAGAGGAGATCGAAGGCTCAGAGTTGCATTAGCAAGGAGAAGCTCTAATACCATGTAAGAATTGAGAGATGAGAAGGAAAAATAGATTTTCATTACTTAAATAATGTGTAGATACATAGCTTTATATAGAAAATAACATATACTATTATATTATAATAATATATGTACTAAGTGTTGGTTCATAAGTGCCTGGGTGTGCTTGGGCGTCCAGGCGCCGTCTGGCGCTGAACGCGTCTGATTCACAGACACCTGGGCATGCCTGGGCGTCCAGGCTCTGTCTGGCGCTAGACGTTCTGGTTCACAGATGCCTGGGCGTTCAAGCTCTATTTGGTGATGGTAGTGTTTGCGCTTGTGCACCCGGCCTCTGTCTGATGCTAGCCATACTTGCGTCTATGTGCGTCTGGGTGCCCAGTCTTTTGTCTGACGCTGTTATATCTTGCTGTTCTCTAATAAGCATGAGATTATATCTCTAAGTTGAAGGTCTTGAACCTCACCATCCATTATGTTGAATTTATTCCCCATTTAATTTTCAAAACTAAGGAAATATTGGTAGTATATATAAGTTAATGTTAGTAATTAAGAGTAGCTAGAGAAGTAAAATGGGTTGAGGTTGGTTTAGGTTCAGCATCTTATTTGGTTGGTAGATACGACACAATGATACCGCTGTTTTAAATACATATAGAATTAAAGTAAATTTAAAACCAGAATTGACATATACTAACTAAAAAAAATTGATACTGATGTAAACCCAAAAGAACAAATCTGTTTGGTGATATACTGTCAGAATAAAGGATGAATAATAATATTAACAATTAAAGTAAAGCTTTAACCAAGAATTAAAGGGATAGGGACAAAGATTCAAGTAAAAGAAATAGTGAAGTATTTGAAGTTCTCCCTTAGAATAAGTTTTCAGCTTTAAATAGCTAAAATTGCATCCATAAATTATTATCCAGAGGAGATACCAGCAATTAAGTAATGATTCAGATGAATTAGCAGGGAGCAACACAATACCTTATATCACTTTCCGCACATACAATTGGGCATATCAGCTTGATATAAATTTAAAAAAGGCAATAGCCCAAATGGCACTACCAAGAGTGGACTGAATGGTGCTTTTTGCAATTTAGAAAAATTTACTTAAACTTAAGATTACATAATATTTACAAAATAGATAAAAGTAAAAGTGCATGCACAATCCCAACAGATAAAAGACGAACAAAAAAATAAAATAGAAAATACAAGCAAGCGAGCACAAGGAAATTTATTGTGGTTTGGTATTCTCTGTCCATACATTCTCTCTTTTGAGGTTCTCCTCCAAAAAGCCATCCCAAACGAGTCACTCATTGGGTGACCAACAAGCAAAGAAGCCTTGCATCATTTGTAAATCTTGGCCACAGAGCAGCGGAGTTTCCCTTGTTCCCAAAGCTTTTGTGTAGGCGGAGCTGCCTGAAAACCAAGCCCTCTTGCACAAACCCAGCAAGAGTTATTGTTAAAAACAGAGTAAATAAAAATTGAAAACAAATTTACAAAAATTTGGAGCAAAATCTCCAGAAGCTCCTAGACTTTGAGATATTCGTTTGAGCAGCGATTAAAACTTTTCTTTTTAAATCACTTGAGCACTTAAGACGTCTTTGAGAATTTGAGAAGATTTTAATTGCTTTTTAGCTTGAGAGGTGATTATGAGAGGCTTTACTAACCGACTCCTATTTATATGGAGCCAAGGTGATTCAAAATACGGCAACAACTAGTTCTTGGAAATCCAAGATGTGCCTAGGCGAACTGCATGCGTCTGGGCCCATGGGAACTATCCATCGCTTGGGTCTTACCTAATCAAGTCATGGGAGGCAAGATCCTTCCTAGGCATGCTTGGAAGCCCCATACCATGCATATGGGCTAGTGATCAGCCATTTCCAAAAATCTCTAACTTAATTTCGGGCTCATCCTATGCTTATCTAATCTCAAAATGCAGTAGCACAAACAAGCCTAAACTGGCCTAATTTTAAGTACACTTTCATATACAAAAATACAATGTATACAAGATCCTGCCTAATTTTAAGTACACTTTCATATACAAAAATACAATTCAAATCTCTAACTTAATTCTAGCTAAACTAAGGCTTCTGCAATTTTTTCCTTGATGGCTTCACTTTCTCCTTAGGCTTTTAAGCTGCAGTGCTACTCCTTTGGTTATCTTCTTGTCTTGGTCTCCTTCATCATTTCAAGTGTTCCTACAAGGTTTGATGATTGAGTTCCTGTAACATGCTGAGTAGCTAATCTTGACTAAGCAAAGTTTAGCTAACTTGAAATACACTCAGCATAAGATATTAGTATCAAAAATAATTTTAGAGTATTGTTATCATCAAAAGCAGGATATTCATCAAGTCGGATGTGCTTGTGACTCATAGAATCAATGCATAGCACTAATTGTTTGTTAATATATAGATTGCACAACTGTATATAGTGGAAACACGCTTATGTATAATAGCAAAGCAACATATAAGGTTTATTATAAAGATAACTGAATATTAGATATAAAATTTCTCCACTATACTAAAGCAACAATTCACTAAAGTTATAGAAGAGGCAAACAATCATACATATCCCATTATCAGAAACTAATAACCCAATACCAGATAGCAAACCAAAAACTTACAGATGAACATAGTAACCAACAATAGAGCGATCTGCAAACAATCCACATGAACTTCTTAAACACAACAACAAATGATGAAGCCAGATATGGAGCAGTTGAGAAGTGCATCAAAATTAAAAAAAAATTGCAGGACAACTCACAAACCAACCACAATAATGTGCCCATAAAAAAACTATATATGGAAATTGCAAAGATTCAAGCATACAAATAGCTTTAAGCTGAGCAGGAATTTTCTCAGAAGAAAAGGACTTAAATTTTTACTTATGCCTTTGTTAGCAATCCAATTTGCTGCACAGTTACCTTCTCTCCTAATATGGGCTATAGTGAAGTTAAAACTTTTAAGCAACTGATAAAGATTTTTAAGAAGATAACAAAAATGCCAATCACCCAATGGACCAACCTTAATAATGTTAATGAGGTTTACATCACTTTCAATCCAAAGATTAACTAAGATTTTTTCCTTACAAATGGTAAGGCCAGTAATAAGAGCTTTAGTTTCATGAAATATGGCTGTAGTTTATGCATATATAAATAATATCAACAGTACAAAAACTCAACTGAGATCAAATTCCACGGTATCCTGCGCAAAGAGGTCCAAAAGCCTCTTGAGGAGCACATCTTGCTTAGCAAAAGAAAAATCATCCTGCGGGCATACAGAGCACAAAAGTCCGCCACCCGATTCTCATCGTGTGATCGGTAGGAAAAGATAACACGAGGAAAAACAAGCAAAAAGGCAAGGTGATCGGCATGCCGCTCTTCGCCTTGTGATTGGAGAGTCCTCTCCCAGAGGCGCCTTAGTCTCTGAACCGTTCCCAGACAGTCATCCTCAATGATGACGCCATCTGTATCCACCTCTGTAGCCACAAAGGCCTGCCGTAGTATAATCACTGCCTGAATCTCAGCCTGGAGAGGGGACTGGGCCTGTAAGCTAGCTTCTGCAGCAACTGGTAACTGTCCGTCCGAGTCTCGAACCACAATAGCCCCAAAGGTAGTAGCCTCTCTGTAGCTATAGGAGGCATCTGTGTTGGCCTTCAGCCAACGGGGGGGGGGCACCATTTGTAGTAGGTGGAAGGACCCTGGTGGGCCATGGAACCCCAGGAGCCAGACCCGTCCTGTAGTCTAGCATTGACCATGGTAGAGAGAATCGAGCCCGCGCAGACCCGCGGAGTAGGGTGCGGGCGACCATGAGAATGCTCACTCCTGCTCCTCCAAGATTGGTAGAGCGAGTAGGCAACAATCTTGCAACTGAAACGATGACGGCGAGATGCAGAAGCAGTCGAGAACAGTGCAATAAACTGGTTCCAGGAGGTAAGTGTGGCCAGAAGCAAGCCCTAACGCACAAAGATCTCCATAACGTCCTCGTGTATCTGTAATCGATCACCAAGTGCTCTCTGCCCCCCTCTGAGTCACAACCCCAAACACAGG
Organism: Gastrodia elata; assembly: GCA_016760335.1. Classification (NCBI taxonomy): domain Eukaryota; kingdom Viridiplantae; phylum Streptophyta; class Magnoliopsida; order Asparagales; family Orchidaceae; genus Gastrodia; species Gastrodia elata. The sequence goes on along the minus strand of CM028671.1, from coordinate 41,043,401 downwards.
CTGCAGATTGAGCGAGCCATCTCCTGAGTAACCAACAGCCTGTCGGGATAACATCTCTGAGCAGTCTCCACAGTAAGCATGCCTCCTTGGGGCCCAAAGCCATCTCCCACATGGCCGCATATTGCCAAGACTGACCTCCTCTCTCCATATTTTAAATTTGACTGGCTCGGCTCTTAGTAAAGTCATCAACCTGTCACTGCAGGCTCCCCTCCTCTAGTTGAGTGTGTCTCTGGACAACTGGCCAACCGTAACCCAATAGTCTCCAAACTGCAGAGTCAGCCTGCTGCACTGCAGAGTCCTCACCCCTGCGACGGTAGCGAAACTCCTTGGCTCTCACCCAAAGGTGGTCCGCTCTGCTGACAAAATTGAAGGTGTGGCGGGCAGCTAGGACAGTCCTCGAAAGCTGCAGGTCTCTGATCCCAAGTCCACCAGACTCGAGCAGTCGACAGACCTCCTGTCACAAAGGAACTTATGGAGGATAGCCTCAATGTCGGAGAGGCAGTAGTCCGATATCGGCACCACCAGCATTTGGTAGCTGGGAATCATAGTAAGTACTGACCTGATCAAGCGCAATCTGCCAGCAAGGGAGAGGTGACGTCTGCTCCAAGAGCTCAACTTGCCATGACCCGTTGTGTGACAGCTGAAAAATCTACTCTCTGCGGGGTCTGACAGTAACTATAATCCCAAGGTATCTGAGGGACACTCCTCTCTGGAAACCCAGCTGGATCGTTACTCTGCGTTGCCTGTAAGCTGGTGTCTGTTGGCTAAAGATGATCTGTGACTTACGCGAGTTCACAGACTGCTCGGTCTAACTCTCGCACTTTGCCAGGATCCGCTTGACCTCACGACATGCTGCCATTGAAGCCGGTGCAAAGAAAATCAAGTCGTCGGCGTACATGAGGTGAGAGAAGGTAGGCCCACCTCTATCCAACTGAATGCCGATCGGACGACCAATCTGCTGTTGTCACCTGACTAGGAGGGAGAAGAGCTCCGAGTACAAAATGAATAAGGGGAGAGGGGGCATCCCTGCTGAAGCCACTCCTCCCCACTATCCAGGGAAGTCCGTACTCGCCAACCAGGATTGAGAACCTGGGGGACTCCACACACTGCATAGCTCAATCCGTCCAACGCTGCAGAAAACCAAATCTCTGTAGAACCAAACGTAAGCACTCCATTGCAACCGGTCGTAAGCCTGCTTCATATCCCCCTTGATGGCCATATGACCGACCGCCGAAGTAGAATATGAGAGACGAGTGAGGATCTCCTGGTAAGACAGTTCTCGCTAATATCTCTCCTAGGAACAAAGGCACCTTGTTCTCGGGAGATTAAAGGAGGCAGCACTGTCTTAAGACCTATGACCAAGATCTTGGCCACCACCTTATAAACAGTGTTGCACAAACTAATAGGGCGGAACTATCTTGGAGTGGAGGCCCCCTCCTCCTTCGGAATGAGGACTACTAGAGTATCACGCTAGCACTGTGGCATCCGACCACCATCAAAGAAATGGTGAATGGCTGCCAGAGTATCAGCTTGGGTAATCCTCCAGTAGCCCGTAAAGAAGGAGGGGGGATGTCACCAATCCCAGGGGAACGGTTGGGGCCATAGTTCCTCAAGGCTGCACAGATTTATGCGTTCGTGACCGCATATTGGAGAGATGCGGAGTCTGCGTCACCAAGTGTACGATCTAGAATCAGATCATCTGGGCAATTCCCTACGGGACAAGAGGTGCCCCACTTCCCCCGAAAAAACTCAAAAATACATGGCGAATCCGCAGTGGGTTAGAAGTGAGTTTTCTGGACTCCTCCTGTAGTGTGAGCACGGTGTTCGACTTACGATGCTGCGTCGCAAGCCACTGAAACACCGAACTGCACCGGTCACCTAGAGTGAGCCACCGTGCCTTGGCCACCAGCTCACCAACCTTGCCTTCACCTGTGAGAGCTCCTGCGTGGTGGCTCGAAGCTGCTGAACAAGCTTCAGGTCACCGCCCTTGTCCGTGACCATGTCCTCCTCCTGGAGCTGTGTCAAAGCTAACATGAGCTTTGTCACCCTCATCTTCAGGTCCGGGAGCATGCCCGTCCCCATCTCCACAGCGCCTGGAGAGTGCGAGCCAACTTGTGGTTAAGAACTGAGGACGACGAGCCGTGAGACGGCCGCCCCCAAGTTCTCTCCACCACAAAGAAGGCCTCCGGGTACTGTAGCCACGTGTCCTCGATCTTGTATGTTGCATTTCAATATCAATGAGATTCTAAAAAATCCTTATTAATTAAACTTAAGCCTTATTATGTATCGCTTTCTAATTGGTAACAAGATCTAGAAGATTTTGTTTCATATCTATCATTTGTCTCTAATTAGATGACATACACATTATGGGCTACCCCATTTAAATGTCAAGGCCTGCCACATGGGCATTTTAATATACAAATGCCCAAATGTATATTTTAACTTTGAGCTTTTCAATAGTTGTAAGTCCCAACTCAATCTATACTCTATGCAATACGTATGTGCTCTCTAAATTCAAATTAGAAATTATCAAATATATAACCTCAAACCCTCAAATTATTGAACTTTTATTTACAAGTTCAATCGAAACTCTTATTTCCTTCTAATGTTTGCAGATTGATCATATGCCAACATACAATGTCTGAATCATGGATCTTAATTAGGTCTACTTCCGTTTTCCTAACCATATGCCGTCTCTCAATTATTTTATGCTTAAAAGTTGATGCAATTTTAAGTTACAATTAAACTTGTTAATTGAAAGTGCTTTAGATAGGTAGGAATAATTATTTATGGTGAGTCTATAGGAAATCTTAAACCTCAAATATAAATAAACCTTATTATCTAATTATCAGGAAAAATCTGGTTAACATATACAAATTAACCTTATTATAAGCTTACTCCTAAACTAAACCTAAATGTTACAGGTTCTTACACTTTTTACAGTGATCACATTTGCAAATGAGTGTTGGCTCATTTTGAATGGATTCCAAGATATAAAATCTCTGAAGTGCAGTCATAAACTTGGAGGATCTCATCCACATTTGCGAAGGAGTGTTGACTCATTTTGAATGGATTCCAAGATATATAGTCTCTGAAGTGCAGTAATAACATTAGGAATAATTATCTATGGTGAGTCTATAGGAAATCTTAAACCTCAAATATAAATAAACCTTCTTATCTAATTATCAAGAAAAATCTGGTTAACATATACAAATTAACCTCAATATCTCAATATAAGCTTACTCCTAAACTAACCTAAATGTTGGAGGTTCTTACACTTTTTACAGTGATCACATTTGCGAAGAAGTGTTGACTCATTTTGAATGGATTCCAATTATTATATGCTTAAAACTTGACGCAATTTTAAGTTACAATAATTATTAATTGAAAGTGCTTTAGATACCGCATGCATGATATTTGAGGTTTAAGATTTCTTATAGACTCACCATATTCCTGGTCATGGCCATGCTTGGATAACACATGCATGATATAATGAGCAAACATATATGTATCTTCTCAGAATCATGATGACAATGCATCAAATTTTATAGCTTGCTAAATTTTTTTTTCTAAAAGAATTTGTTGTTAAAAAGTATACCCTCAAACATTATGATGGAATCATTTACTCTTTCTCCATATAGTGTCTATACGAGACAAAATCAACACGATGTGTGGGCATAGTGTAGTTGCAGCTCCCATCGTGCCTCTCCCCACAATATTATGCCGACCCGGTCCCGTGCTGTGGTTCTCTTAATTATCGATTTGCATATTGTGTTGCGCATGCTTGCTCTACACCTTTGCGCATTGGGCTTCGCCTCCCGCTCTTTCTTGTTCATGCAAAAGATTTGTGGAGAATTTTAAATTTCCTCACTCTTTTGTACGCCTTCTATAATGATGTGCCCATCTCTAGCCACTGCGGTTGGTCGAGCCTCTCCCAATGTCTTGCTCGCACGATGTTTCCCTTGCGCCTCTCCATGCACAGTGCCTGTACTGCACTCCTATGCGATAATGCCCTTAAGCCCACGCCACTTTGGCCCTCGAGCCCACGTCGTCTAGGCCTATTTGTGCCTCTCCCTTGCATAGTGTCACTCTCATACACATCTGTCACCACATTGCTCTCCATCACCACGATGCTTTGAGTTGCCCCTGCTGTGCTTGTGCCTATCTGCCCCACGCTTGCGATATGCTTGCCCATTTTTACGTAAATATTAAAGTTTTTGTGTTTCTATCCAACCCCAATTTAAGTAAGGAACCCTTTTAATTTAATTTTTTACATTTAGCAATCATTTTTTGTAAATATTGAAAATTCAATGCTTAGTACATTAATTATAAAAATTGAAGTACTGTGAAGGTCTTCATTTTTATCTATATTTTTTATTTGAAAATTAATTAAACTAAGTAAAACAAAATTTTTATTATAAGCATATGTATTTTTGGAGTCTCTAACTTGAAATTTCTCTTAAACTGAATTTGGTTAAATATTTTGCGTGCTATTATCCTTTCTGAATTTCTCATAAAAATAGGATATGATTAGATGCAATGTCATATGTAGTATAAAGATTTGTTTTATGTATCTTTTTTTGCGAGCATCACCTAATATTTCTCTAAATCTTACTCTCGCACTTTTGTGACATTAAAATAAAATTTAGGTGAACCATTGCTGCCTCACCCACATGCTAATTCACACATCTTATGTTGCTTGGTGCCATTTGCCCTTTCTCGTGTGCCTGCACTTGGCCTCATGTGGTGTTCCATCCTTACGGCCCACCGCACTCCCACCCTCGCAGTGCTGGTGCAATGTTTGCACCTCCTCAGTCTACCTTGCCCACATGCTGAAAGTCTTGTACTGTGGCCATGCCACCTTTAACTTGCCCCAACACCTCCCTAGCTTTCCTTGCACCCATGATGTCTAGCCTATTCCTGTGTCAGTACCACCTTGCTATGGCAGGGAGCTGCTCTCAAACGAAATTATTTTATGGTTTTGTGCTGCCACATATATAAAATTTTTTCTCGAATTCAATTCAATTCAACCTTTAACTTGCCCCAACGCCGCTGTGCCATGCCCACACCCACCCCCTCTTTGCTCTTGCCTTGTTCTCACGTATCCCTATCTTTTTCTTAAGTGCTTGATATATAAATAGAAAATATTTAAGAATTGTCTGCTTGATATACAAATTATAAATTTATGTACTATTTAGGTTTTTTAATTTCTCTATGTTAAAAGAAGAAGATCAAAAAGACATGGGAAGGAACCTAGGGATGAGCTTCTTAATGATCATGCACAATCGAAATCAAGGATTCATATGGCCAGCCCCACCTTGTGGGGGACCTAGGCTTGATGTTGTTGCTGTATTGAGGAGTCTTAAATTTATTGTGTTTTTTGTTTAATTTATATTTAAAAAGAAAAAATATTTTCTTATTAAAATCATTCGTCATCTCTCTCCTCCCTTCCCTCTTTCTCTCTCCTAACAAAAATATGGGATTCAGAAAATGAATCTCCTATGTTTAATATTGAACTATGAATAAAGATATATGCAGTTTTTCATAATTATTTACTCAATGCATTCTATCATCAAGTGTTTCCCTTAATTACAATTTATAAACACACGAAAGACTATGACAAAGCGCCAGTGTTTTGAAATTTTTTTCTTAATTTTTTCTACATAAAATGAAGATAATGCATCCCAAATGGCAGGGTGCGCTTAGTTACTGCAGCAGACATTTTTGTTTAATATATAACTGTAGATATGCTTCCTAGACACTTTAATTTACAGATAAATCATCATGCCGTTCTATAATTCAACTTTGCATTGAGCTTATATATTTGATTAATTTGTCATATGCAATTCATAGGCATTACTTGAATGCTATTTTCATATAGATTGGTTAAACCTCATTTCTTATTAAAGTAATTCAATATCTGCAGGTGCACACATAATTTCGGGGAATGTTTTTGAGCCTCGTGCATTGAATGAACTTATACCAAATTGGAGACAAGAAGGGGTTGCATATCTTTTTTGTGTTGATTGCAGATTTTATCCTTCACATTAAAATTTTCATGGTTTTTAAGATATTGCAAGAGTTGTTTTTTTTAAATGAAAATTAATGTCATGACATGTTCACTTGTATGCAAATTAAGAGGTATGAACACAAACGAGACAACTTTCAAAACTTAACAAAGCTATAATAATCATAAGTTATCAAGTATCAAATGTTCCCTCCATGGTTGAAATTGTTTGATTTATTGTTCTTTGATTTCTTCATATGTCACTTCTTGTCTCTTGGAATATTTGGTCCATTTCCTTCTCTTTCTTGTAGTAACTTTTATTCAAATACTTACGACTTCTTTCAAAGGTCTTAGGCATTGTGGATGGGTGTGTGTGTGTGAGAGTTGGGGGGGTTAAGGAGAAAAGAGGGAGAATAAATAAGAAAAGGTCTTGTGATTGATTAAAGTGGAAGGGATAGACATTGTGGGCTCTTTAAGGAATTCAACAAGCTTGTAACGAGTTTGTATTCATATTAGTTTTATAAGACAACTAATATTCTAAATGAGAAACTATTTAATGATTTTACCATTCATGAAATACGGCCATAGCCTAAGCATATATATATACATATATATATATATAAATGCATCGTACAAAATCAACTGAGATCAATCTCCACGGTCTCTGCGGCAAGGAGGTTCAAAAGCCTCCTGGGAAGCACATCTCACATAACAAAGTAAAAATCACCATGTCAGGCATACATTGCACAAAAATTAGCTACCCGATTCACATCAATTGTATCATTGCCTGAAAGGGATAGCTAATTTTTGTGCGATGCATGCCTGACAGGGTGACAAAAATAACACGAGGAAGATCTAACAGGAAAGCAAGGTGATCGACATGACGCTCTCCGCCTCGTGAACCTCCCCTCTTCCAGTGACCTCAGAGCTTCCTGAGCGCTCCAAAGCAGTCGCTCTCAATGATAAGTTCATCAGTATCAGTATCTCTGGTCATGAGGGCCCGATGGAGAATGGTAATCGCTTGTATCTCTGCATGAAGGGGGGACAAGGCCTGAAGACGGGCTCCAACAACAATAGCGAACAAGTCTCCTCTTGAGTCGGGAACCACAACACCACCAAAAGCAATAGACTCTCCATAGCTGTAGGAAGCACCAATGTTGGCCTTCAGCCAACGGGTTGGGGGAGGGGGGCACCATCTGAAGGAGGTAGAGGGGTCCTGGTGGACCATGGAACCCAAGGAGTCAAACCCATCATGCAATCCAACACTGACTAATGTAGAGAGAATCGAACCCGCACAAACTAACGGTGTCGGGTGCGGACAACCATGCGAACGCGCAGTCCTACTCCTCCAAGCTTGGTAAAGGGAATAAACCACAATCTAATAGCTGAACTGGTCCCAAGAGGCCAAAGTGGCTGGGAGCCAGTCCCAATGCACAAAAGTCTCCAAAATGGCCCACGTATAACTACTGTGTACCACAAAGTGCTCTTTGTCCTCCTCAGTATCACAGTTCAAGGCACAAGCTATAGATTGAGTGAGCTCTCTTTTGAACAGCCAACCACTTGTTGGGATAACATCACTTAACAACCTCCACAGAAAAAAAGCCTCCCTAGGGCCATCTCCCACATGGCTGCAAATTCCACGGTCGACCGCCCCTCTCTACTCTGTAGATCTGGCTTGCCTGGTTCTCAGTGAAATCGTCAACATGCCATTGCCAACTCCCCTCAAGAAGAGTGTGACGCTGGACAATTGGTCAGCCATGTCCCAGTAACCTCCAGACTGCAGAGTCAGCTCTCTAAACTGCAAAATCCTCACCCCGACAATGGTAGCGAAACTCCATGGCTCTCACCTAGAGGAGATCCTTTATACTGATATAACTAAAAGTGTGGCGAGTTACCAATACTGTCTTTCATAGTCTCAAATCTCTAATCCTGAGTTCCTCAAACTCAAGCGGTCGACAGACCTCTTGCCACCTCACATAGTGTAGACTTCTACCCTCCGCTCCTCCCCAAAGGAACTTACGGAGGATAGCCTCAATGTCCGAGAGGCAGGAGTTCGGAATCGGGGCCACTAGCATCTGGTAGCTGGGGATTATGACAAGCACATATCTAATTAGACACAACCTACCAGCGAGAGAAATATGGAGATTGCTCTAAGAACCAATCCTGCCTCGTACCTTCTTAATGACCGCGAGGTCGGCCTATAATCATGACACCCAAGTATATTAGTGAAGATTCTCTCTGAAATCCTAACTGAATCGTGATTCTACACTAATGATAGGCTGGGGTATGATGATTGAAAACAATTTGTGAGTTACACGAGTTCACAGATTGCTCGATCCAGCTTCTATAATCTACCAAAATCCGCTGTACCTCTCGGCCTGCCGCCTCAGAAGCTGGGGCGTATAAAATTAACTCATCTGCATACATAAGTGGGAGAAGCTGGGCCTACCCCGATCCAACCTGATGCCATTCGAGCAACTAATCTGCTGCTGCCACCTGACGAGAAGGGAGAAGAGGGGGCATCCCTGCCTGACGAGAAGCTGTGCCACCAACCAAGACAGAGAATGTGATACCCCGATGCCGATTTTGCTAGAACCGTCCTGACATCGGGTACTCACATACCACAGGATCATATTGAGCAATTTGAAATCAAATGAACACACATGTAAAAGCCAAAAGATAATTTTCATTTATTAAATTTCCTGATTACAAAAAATCTTTCACATTCCTCTTACAAAGTTTATCAAAGATGAACTGAAACAAAAGAAAAATAAAAATAAAAATAAAAGTAAAAGTATAGTAGCCCCTTAGATTTATTAGCAAGTTTGAAAATATATAAATTTTGGTTCTTGTTTGAATTCTCCCAGAAACACTTGACCTGGTATTGTAAAGAAAACAATACTAGAATTGAAATTTTCAGTAATTAGAGAATACTCTAAGTACTGCAGTAAAATAAAATATTACGCTTTTATAAAAGCAGAGATGCGATTAGCGGAAATAAAGGTGTAATAAACATGCAGGAAATAAGGCAATAGTGCAGAAAGGAATAATAAATTTCTTGCTAAAAGTATTATCACAAAATATAGGTTACTGATGTCATTTTTTCAGTAATCCACCATGAATGTTACTGATGTTATTTTTCCAAAAACCCACGTATGTGCTGATGTCATTTTTCCATCAACTCATGAATGTTGCTGATGTCATTTTTTTAGCAACTCACGAATGTTACTGTTATCATTTTTCCAGTAACAATCACATTATATGTTGGTTCCGAACAACAAACAAAGCTTCAATACGAATTTAGCTCAAAGCTAAGCTAAGCAGCAATAAAGTGTAAAAAGTAATACATGTCATATACTGGATACCTTTTTCTTTAAGTTCAAATGTGCGACTATTCGTTCGAATCTGCATTTAGATTTTGATATTTTATATTAGCTTTTTTTTTTTAAGATATGATATATTTTTTAGGGATTTTTTTACTTTGTTTTTTTCTATTATATCTTTCGTTCATTCTCTCTTTTTATAGAAGACAATGTTTTTTAAGTCACTGAGGGTAGCAATTATATTTGATATAATATTATTATTATCATTATTTCAATGATAATAATAATATATGAATGAAAGAAAAATAAAACAGAAATGACAAAAAATGAAAATGCCTAAATTGAAATTTAATAGAATGAAAATAATAATAATTTAATAATAATTGTATTGTTCTCATTATTAATTAATGAGAATAATAATAATATGAATGACTAATTTATTAATTTCATAATAATGATTTATTAAGTATATGTAAATAGAATAAAAAGAATGAAAAAATATTAGCAAAATTTTCCCCTCATTTTATTCCTTTTTTTCATCTCCACTCACCTTTAGGATTAGGATCATCGAAAAACGGAGGGAGGCCGGACGTCTGGCCGGCTGAGTTGGCTAGTTGGCAGCGGCAGGAGGGCGGCCGGCAAAGGCAGGTGGGCTGGCTGGCAGGAGGCAGGGAGGCTTGGTTGGCAGGAGGTGGGCTGCTGTGGATGTGGGAAAAAAGGTTGAGGGAGTTGGGGGGTTATATAGGTGTAGAGGGAGGGGAGGGGGTTCGACAGATTGGCCGACCAACCTGTGCCCAATAATGGCACAGGCGCCTCTGGGCAGGCGGAACCTTCTGCCTGCAGGCTCTGTCTTGCGACAGAGCCTGCGATCGCAGGACGCAAATCCGAATCGGGGGGGAGAAGAAGGAAATTTGTCAAGGAAAAATTAAATACTTTAAGTTAAATTTTCGCATTTTTCTGCTGTTTGGCATCCAAAAATAACGAAACTTAACACCGAGGTGTGTTACGATGTAACGAATACCATCGTGCAAAAAATTTTCGATTCAGAGCAATTTTTTATTTTAAATTAATTTTTGAAGTTTTAAAGTCTGAAAATTAATTGAGATCGAACCGAAGCTTCAAAATCGATGAAATTTCTTGAGCAGCCTTTAAATAATATACTCAACATGATGACACGAGAAATGATGAATTTGGACACGTATTTAATGTTTTCAATCTATTGAATTTTAAAAAGTTCAGAAAAATAAAGCGGGAGTTTCCGTTATTCGGATTTCTCCCAAACTAGGGCACTTTGATTTAAAAATTATTCTCATATAAAGGTATTTTTGTTTGCCCTAATTTGAAGTTCCCCGGGATCCTGACGTTAGAGTTGGGATTTTGACCTAATTTGCAAAGTAACGACATTGGGTCATTACAGAGAACCTGGGAGACTCCACACGCTGCATGCCCCAGTCTGTGAAATATCACCCATGCATACGCACTAATGACCCATACGCACTAATGACTCATACACACTAATGACCTAATCTATATGTGAATATAGATTAGGTTATTACAGAGAACTTGGTATTTTTGTAGTGTAACTTGATATATATATATATATATATATACACACACGCATACGCACTAATATTCATTGAGCAGTTTGTTGCACTTCAAAATTTTCTCATAGAAGCCTCTATGAAATATCACCCAATTTGATTACATGATAATGCTTTCAATTAAACCTAATCTATAGGATGTACACTCCATTATTTTTTGAAGCAACAATTTTGTTTGTGGTGAAAGGTATTTTGCATTTTTAGTTTTTCAAGCAGAGGTTGGGGTGATGATGTATGCATTCATATGATCACACTAGCAGAATACCCACACAATACACAATAATAAACAACAAAAACAGCTACAGTCATCGCCAAGTCTCATGTCTTGGAAAATAAAGTTAACAGTTAGCATAAACCTTATCAAATTAACATTATAAAAATAATTGAGAAGTATGCATGATGTTCCGTATCAGCATCTTATTTACATCTTATTTACATATTTTCTTATAAAAGTCATTTGTTTTATGCAATCTTAGCAGCACCATTGCTGAGTCATAAGTTTCGATTGAGAAAGGTTTAGCAACTGATAAAATCTGTCAAAGTAAAAGAATAATTTAATGGTTTTAACAGATTTTGATTTCAACAAGATTAGTAAGGAAAATTGATGTTAAAGTTTTCTTTAGCTTCTTATTTTAAGATTGCTAATAGATTATTCAAGGAATGAATTCATAAAAAATATTATTATTAAATTGTCTTCCAAAACTCATTAATTATTTTCTTATTAAAAAGAGAGAGAGCTAATTTTGTAAAGCTTACAAGTTATTCTAGGGAAAACATATCAATATACATAATTTTATTAATATAGATTTATAATTATTAAATTGAAAAAAGTAAATAAACAAGATATATATAAAAATTAAATGATAAAATCTTAAGAATAAAAATAGGTGTAATTAACAGTTGAGCTTTTTGAGCTTTTTATGCAGATAGTGAGAATTTATGGGGGAAGCTAATCATATGGCAAATGACAAATAGTTCTATTTATGAATTGCTTAAGATGTTCTTAAATTTTTTATATAGTAATAAAGATGCTTGGTGATGAAAATAAGTTCTTAAAATTGTAAAAAGTAAAGGTATAAAAAGTGGATTAGATTAGAGAATAATATGAATTGAAAGATAATTATATTATGTTATTGTGAGTTTAATAAAGCATTAAATCTTACATGAAAGGCTTTAAAGATTTTCTTAAGAAATTAGATACTATTCATGGAAAATAATAATAATAATAATAATATATATATATATAAATTAATATATATATATATATATATGTATATATATAAATTAGCAGTATTAAGAATTAAAAAGCTTTAGACTATGCTTAAGTGGATGTATTATGAATGTTAATTAGAAAAGGCTTCTTATGAATAAGAACATTTATGCTAACTAGTCAATTATTTTATTAGTTTTTTATGAAATTTGTAATAATAATATTATGATTGCATTTGATAGGTTTGAAGATTATTAATCCTCTTCATTTGGATGTTATTTGATTTAAGGTCAGAATTTTTTGAAAAAAAGGAATAATGAAAAGCTATAGGATCAGATGATTTTTCAATTGTTTGTAGAAATATAAAGGTGAAGATAGAGTTTTTGGGTTCATCAAATTGTCTAATATAGTTTATAAATTAGAAAAATGTTGAATGGTCATGTGTTGTGATAATTATTTATCATTATAAGACAATTAGTGAGCTTAGTTTGCAACTTTAACATTTAGATTTTGAACATTGATTATGATGAGACATAAGTATTTTAAAGAATTAATTTGATTTATGCCAAGTAGTTTTATTATGGTGGTCATTTGTGGGATGAATTTAATAGAGAAATTTATAGGAGAAAAAAGATTGCTATTTAATTTCTTTGTGATATTAATTATAAGAGGATATTTATATGAGCATATTGGAAGTGAGATCAAAGAATTAATCATTTTCCTTGAGAAATATAGAGAAGGATTTTGGAGTTTTTTTAACTGATGATCTTATGCTAATACTTATTGAAATGTGAGAAATATATTATCACTTATAAAAATATGCCTTCTAGAACTTAGATTAACTTTTTTCTATTAAAAAGATTGTTTATATTGTAAGAATTTAAAATTATTCTAGGTGATTTGTGGTGTCCAAATATTGATTATTAATTTATATTTGAAAATTATTAAGAAAAGAAATATTAAGTTTAGAGCATTTTTTAAAACAAAATGGTTGAATCTTAAGAAGGGTAGTATAAAAATTATTAAGCATGATTGTGAGATTTAGAGTGTGAAGCCAATATTATGTGAAACTCGGTTAATAGTTATATTTGCTATGTAGCTAAAACTAAATACTTATTGAATGAAAATGGAGAACACCTAATATTATAGGTTCTTAGTAGTGAAAATAAGATGTTCAGGGTGTGTATAATTCTGAAAGAATCAAGGTGTGCATAATCTTGATCAAACTTATCTTTTATTATTTTATCTATTTTCTTGTTGTTCAAGCTATCATCTTTCATCCATTTTATTTTGCCAAAATTCGCTTCCGTTTCGACCGACAAACACCCCTCCAACAAAACCTACGCAAGCCCCTACGCCCTCACACTTCGTTGCCCATAACTATCTCAAACAACCACCAAATATTTTATAAATATATTCATTCTATCCATAACATCCCCATAAACATCCTCCAAAAGTTTCGTCCAATTTCGACTTCATTTAACCCACCAAACGACTTCTGGAAGTTGAACGGTCTCTTATGCACGCATAATCATTTTTCTTCAATTTTGCGCCACCAAATACCCTTCTAACAAAACCTATGCAATGCCGTTTCGCTTCGCTGCCCATAACCCCCACAAGCAACTACCAGAAATTCTAAAATAACATTCCCTAGATCTCTAACATCCCCATAATCATCCTCTTTAAGTTTTGTCCAATTACGACTTCATTTGACCTATCAAATGACTTCCATAAGTTGACGATTGCTTACAAACATGTAACTGCCTGCTTCAACTTTGCGCCACCAAGAAAGTTTCTTGGTGCATGTTATTTGCAAATGACATTCTATTAATTGATAAGATTGAGGTTGGATTTAAAGAAAAACTCGAGTTGTGTATAATTACTTTTGAGTTTAAAGGTTTTGTTGTAGTAGATCTAAAATAGAATATATGGAGTGCAAGTTTAATAATATTAGAAATCATAATTTTGAGGACATAATTAGTAAGAACCATGTGATCAAAAGGAGTGAGATGTTCAAGTACTTTGGTTCTATTTATTAAAATAATGGTGTAATATAGTGCCATGTAATTAAGAGCATCCAATTTGGTTGGATGAATGGAGGAGTGCTTTTGGAGTGTTGTGCGCTCGAAAAATACCACTCAAAATTAAAGAAAAATTTAATAGAACAACAATACATCCAACTATATTATGTGGCTGAAAGCTTGCCAACAAAGATGAAAATTTTCAATAAAATAAGTATTACAGAGAGTATAATGCTAAGGTGGATGAGTGTGTGTACATGAAAGAATAGAATAAGAAATGAGTTCATTCATAGCAAGGTTGGGGTGGCTCCAATGGTAAATAAGATTAGAGGATGTCATCGTTGATGGTTTGGCATACTATGTGTAGACCTTGAGTATATGAATTTTGCCTATGTTAAAAGAGGAAGAGGGAGACTAAGATTTGGGAAGAAGCTATTAGAAAGAATCTTCTCTATTTGAAATTTAGAAAGGGGTTTCTATTTGATCACACACAATTAAAACTAAGTATTCATGTAACCAACCCCACTAAGTGGACTGAGGCTTGATGCTGTACAAATGGTTTTGAAAAGGCATTTGATGAAGTACTAACGGAAGCACTTGTTAAAGAGTATTAGAGGAAAATGAGTTTATGATGCTTATGTTGCAATCATTAAAATATATGTTGTGAAACATTTATATGTGCAGGATTGCATGGTGATTTGTTAAATATTTTTTTGTTTCATTTGGAATACATCAAAGTTCAGCTTTAATTCCATATCTTGTGGTGCATATTTACAGATGATATTCTTTTCATTAATAGACTAGAGATAGAGTTAAAACAAAACTTGAGTTATAAAGAACTATCCTAGAATCTAAAATGTTTCACCCTATTATATCCAAAACAAAATGTTTATTTCAAGCTCTTTGTAACAATGTTACAATATCATGGATGTAACAATTGAGAGCCATGTTATAAAGAACATTAAGAGATTCAAATATCCTTATTTAGTCCTGTTAGTAACAGTGAAACAATGGGAAATGTGTTTCAAAATTCAGGAAGGTTGAGTGAAATGGAAGAGCACATTTTGGGTGGTGTGCAATTGAAAATTTTCACTTGAACTTGATAGTAATCTTTCTAAAATTTCTATAAGGTTAATAAGTAAGAAAATACTATTAAAATAAGTGTGCTAAATTGGATGAGTGGGTAAACATGAGGTATGATGAGAAGTGAGTATATTTGCAACAATGTTGCAGCTGCTCTAGTTTAGGATAGACTTTGTGAAAATCGTCTTAGATGATTCAAATATAATGTCTATCACACGCCTCAATTAGGGAACTTGCGATAATGACTGATCTCGCATCGTTGGAGCTTGGGGAAGTGTTATTTTAATTGAGTACAATGGTGGCATGATTCATGTAGCCAATTCTACTTTTCGGGACTCGGGTAGTGTTGTTGCGATACAAACTTAGCACCCTCCAACCCTCCCTAAAAAATTGTAAATTAAATATTGACAATTAAAATTTGATTTTCTGGAATATCTTTTTGGAGCATGCTATCTTTAAATTAGGTGCTGCACTTTTACTTGATTATTAAAAAGATGTAACGATTCATCCTATTGAAACAGAATCTACCATGGTAATTTATTGGAAGAACAATATTACCATCTAGATGATCGAACCACTTCATTATTAGATTAACCATTAAGTTTTTTCACCTCTCTTTGGTGGTACAAACATAGTCCTCATTTTGGTGGTACAAACATAGTCCTCATTTTTAAAAAAACTGTGTGAAAGGCCTCTTACCTTGGCAGTTTCAACCACAAGCTCTTTATATTCAACTTAAAATTATCACTCTAAAAATGGGTTTAATTGCTAAATTTTCTAATATCTAACCTTGTGAATCAACTTAAGTGCTATATTTGATTTGATGGTTCAAAATCTGAAATGTTCAAGAAGATTAATTTTTTTTTTAACACGATGATATAATTTTTGATCAAAGGTAATGAACCATCAAAACTGTACATTTCTCCTGTTCTTTGAAGTACTCTACGATGCTAATCTGGTTGTAAACTGTTCTGTCAAATATTTGTATGAATATTCATGCCATCCTAAAATTTCTAGCATTTGTAGTTGATGAATCTACCTGTCCTTTTTAGTACAACATTTTATTATTTCCTTTTATTTTCTCTAGGCTCCAATTGAAGTTCCAGTGTCTTCTGACAAATTTTGGCTGCTAACGGAGAATAATCATTTCCCGCTGCCATCTCCCTATAATAATGATGGAAACTATATAATCAGGTGCACACAGTTTATTATCGTGAATTCTATGGAGGTACTTGTACTTCATTACATATTTACTTTTGGGGTCTTTACATTTCATTAGTTGCTTACATTGGAGAGTTATAATGAACAACAAAGAAAAAGAGCTTTGATGTTTTCTTAACTTCTCTAGACTCCTTTCTGAAAGAGTTGATCGATTTTGTTAATACAACCACTTATTTCATTATAAGATATCATTCTTCTTTATCTACTCAATCATATATTGTTACATGGCTTGTTGCTTGCTTTTGGCTGACGTACCTTTTTCCTTAATATGCATTTTGATGTGAAAGGAAAGGCTTGTATATTTTTTTCCCTTTTTGCATTCTGCTGTATATTTCTTAAGAGTAAAACTTCCTCAAAATATGATTTTTAAGTTACTTTTGAAATTATGACAACGCACTACTTTTATTTTTTATAAGTAAAGGTTTCCTCAAAGTATGATTTTTCAGGTTACTTTTGAAATAACGATAACTCACTACTCAACATGAAAATTACTTTTGGCCAGACTATGGCCTTTCTCCATTACATCAAAGAAAAAGTCTTCTATATGTATCTTATGCCAACACATGGATTGCTAAACACTTCTTTATCATTTGCCTAAACACTTGATTTTTTGCCACATTACTATAGTAACACTTTCGAGCTTATTTAAACAAATGGTGCACATTTTTGAAGGGCAAGAATCTCATTTTTGGTAATTTTTGGCATGCTAGGTTAATCTACCATTAAGTTTAAAAGTAAGAATATACTTCTACAAGAATTGTATACACAAATATTGATATACTATCATTTGCAAGCCTCTTGAACATTAACCAAAGGATTTGGGTGAAGCTCCCAAAATCTGAAGCCACCTAGAACACTTTTGAGAGCTTAAGGATTTGGATGAAGCTTATAAGTTTTTGAAACTTTTGTTGGCGCTTAGGATAGTTGGAAGCAAAGGAAAAAGACCTTGTTTATATGAGTGAAAAAAGCTTTTGTTGATTTTCAGGTGGGCTTGGGCACCTGGATGCATGGGCAAGGTGCCTTGGTGTGCTGCTTGTTGTTCGTGGCCCTTGACTGTATTAATAGGCCAGCCTGGGCATAGATCTAAGTTTGCCTGGGTGCACGAATAGCACTAAAATACAAACTCAATCCTTCAGAACTATGTTCAACCTGTTTGAAATAGATGCATCTGAGTGCAAGCATATAAGGTACTTTGTCTATGCACCTTGTGCTTAGGTGTAAATGGGAGCTATTTAACAGGTTCTCCATGATGCAGTGCTCTCTCAAACTTTAGCATAACTAACCTTAGGTTTAATATAATAATTTACATATTATTTACATGGTTATAGAATAAAAAATCTTCAAATTCTCAGATTTAGTAAATAGTGATGAAGCAATATGGTTGATTTTGGTACAATGTAGACAATCATGTGAGTCAAGGTGCTGGGACTTTGGTACTTGGGTTGCATTTTACTAAAATAAATTTAACTAGTCTCCTTTGTTGTGTGTTTCACTTGAATCATTGACCTAGCATTTGATTAACCTGTGCTTCTGAACATTTGATGCATCAGATCATCTGAGTATAGGATGAGTTGATTATCTAAGATCATTTGACCATCTAAGTAGCTGAAGCTAGAAGCTATATGAGGTTAAGATAATTCCTGAAATTCATAATAAAATTTAAGCACTCATCAAAAGGTGGATTATAGGTTTGTTGTTCTCAAAACGAGATTTTATGTGTGTGACTCAAAGAGGTAACATCCAATTCTTCCCTTTTTTAGCATAAGCAAAAAGGAATGAGATATAGAACCTTAACTTTGTATATAAAAATAGAATCTTATGAACTTCCTAATAAACTAACGAGATATAAAAGTGAAATGTAAAAGTCAAAAAAATTCTCCCTTCTTATCATAAGCAAAAAGGAAGGGGATAATATATAATCTGAAAATGAGTAAATAAGCACCCAATTCATGCCTCTACTAATAAAAACCATATGAGATAATGGCTTTGTAAGGATGTTTGGAAGTTGGTGCTCATTAATTAAGAATTCTAACTATACATCGCCTATACTAATGTGGTCTTTAATAAAGTATTGTATCATGATATGTTTTGTGTATGGGTGATTGATTGGATTTTTAGTGGCTAATGGCATCATTGTTATCACATTTTATCAATATCTCTTATAGCTTAATCCATAATTTAATAGTTATTGCTTAAGCTATAAAATCTGAACAATACAACTTCTAGTAGTTATATACACGCTTCCTCGGTGATAAAGTACTGATTTTGTCTTACTACAGTGAACTACCAAGAAATTAGCTAATATTGGGTATGCTCTTCATTTCGGTTCTAAATTTAGTGGAATTGGAATAGATTAAAGTCCGGTCTGCTTTGGGTGTGGTTAATGCATCCAAGGATTCACTTAATGGAGACTAGCTAGGATTCGTTAGGGTTAGTTTAAAACCTTGCACTTAAGCAAGCATTTAACATAAAGTCATGTCTGCTCCTAGTATGACAGAAGGATTTTCTATCTTACTATAATAAAGATTCTTATTTGTAAGTTTGCTAAATAGGTTCCGCTCTGCAATCGAAGAACACATAGGTGTTTCTATGGGTTTGGCTTCATCAAACCTAATGCACTTAAGGAGCTCTCTAGTGTAATTTACTTGTAAAATGAATGCAACATGTGGATCTTATTTAATTTGTAATCCTCAAATAAAAATTAATTTTTCTATTAAGTTCATTTCAAACTCACACCTAGGAGAGTAAAAAAAATTATGATATAATGCACACTTAAGTAAAATCTTAAATGCTTTCTAATGTGAAATAAGAACAAATGTTTCGTTAAAATATATACCATCAATATGTTTGAAATTGTCTACAACCTTAATATTATTACTAACTGCAACACCATCATTCAATTTTCTTAAAAACTATAGTTCTAATAATACTATGATCAATGATTTAGGCACTAAATTTCATATACTTTTACGATTAAATTGATTATGTTCCTGCATAATAATAATCTATTCTTATCAATTAAAGGTTTTTTTATGCTTTAGGATTCTATTAAAGATATTACAGCAATATGATTGATCTCAGTTTTATTGAATTTTTAGTACAAATCCTTTGGGGAAACTCTCCATTAATCAAGTAAGATGGTGGACTATTTTTATAGCTATATTTTCTTAGCAAATTATTGTTGATTCTAAGATTTTCTCTCTCTAAATTAAATTTATAAAATCATTTTCTAAATTATTTTCCAAATAGTTTAGTTGAGGGTTAAATTGAGTTTTGTCAAATGTCACATTTATTGATTTCTTTGTAGTCATTTTCCTCTTATTAAAAATTGTTAAATGCTTTGCTTGGGGCACAATAACCAACACTTATCACCTCATCTGCCCGTTAACCAAGTTTGCTTGTATTATCAATGAGAATAAAATATCTAAACTAAAATGATAAAATATGAAATTGTTAGCTTACATCCTCATAGAAATTAATACAGAGTTTTTTGCAGTGTCTTTTGGATATTGACCTTGTTAATGACAATGCATATGATATTTATTGCTTCAACCCAAAAATACTCGAGTAATATAAACCTACTTTTTTAATACAATATTTTATTTTTATACTATACAACTCAATTTTTTTTGAATGCTTGGTACTAAGAAATTATGTTTTACTCATAGAAACACATGATTAAAAATTTATCTTTAAATTCTACATCATGGTTATTATGAATAATTAAAATGATATAATCTATATATATTTTAATTCAATTTGCAAATTTCTCAAATTCATCATAAGTTTCATTTTTACAGCTTAAGGATTTAACCATATGAACGAAGAATAAGTATCTACGATCACAAATCTAAAATCTACTGCCACCTATGTTAGTTCTGCTAATCAGGCTTAATAAATTTGTGTCTAGAATTTGGAGTGGATGTGAGGTGCTAACTATATGAGATATATGAATTAAAGAGCTTTCTTGCTTGCCTAATTGGTTGCTTCTCAAGGGTTAGAAATTAATCATAATTTCAAAATCTTCTTTAAGTATGTGTATGCTTACCGTAATAAAATCTATGATATAATAATCACGGGTCACCACAATTAATTTTAAAACATTTTATATTAAAAATTAAAAGTGCTTTACTTTAGCTTTATAAATATTATTTATGCAAAAATATTCAATTATTTTTTTAATTGAAACTTTAGCTAATAAAAAGTCAACATTAAAATCTTTCTCACAAAGCCGACTAATACTTAAAAATGTCCAAGTTCTTCAACAAATTTTTTTTCATGTATAAGTAATTAGGATTACTTATTGTACTAACATTATTTGTTAAAGTCACCCTTCTACTTTTTGGTTCTAGGTATGGAATTTTTTTATCAACTATTATATGCTTGGAGTAATCATTGTTTAGGTACAACATGCCTTCCATGCTCCTAATGTGAATACGCACCTATATTAAAAAAAATCAAATATTAAGGGATGAACTCACCTAATGTCTGATTACCTTTTATTATCTTTATATTTCTCATGGAAACCCAAATCCATTTTTTATTTTTACTAGCATGACAAATAGAAGAAATATGTCCACACTTATAAAGCAGAAATTTTCTTATTAGGCATTTATTTTGTGAATGGAAGGTGTTAAAGGGTTTAATCTTTCTCTGATTTTGTATTATATTTGTAAATTCAGTTACTAGTACAAATTCTTTCAATTAATTTTCTATATATTTGCATATGAATTTGAGTTCAGTATTTTTTGTGGGCTTTAAATTTTTTGCATAAAAATTCCATTGTGCTCTTCATTATTTTCATTTTCTAATTTATTAAGATTAAATTTCAATTAATCTTGTCCTTTTTTGAAAAATTGGCTTAATGCCTTAACTACAAAAATTTCTTTTTTATTTTCCTTAGAGTTGTATACGATGAAT
Source organism: Gastrodia elata (assembly GCA_016760335.1). Lineage (NCBI taxonomy): Eukaryota > Viridiplantae > Streptophyta > Magnoliopsida > Asparagales > Orchidaceae > Gastrodia > Gastrodia elata. Next base: position 41,022,015 of record CM028671.1, on the reverse strand, counting down.
ATGATTCCTCTAGTAAACTTTCTTATTCGTCATAAGATATTTTTACAGTGCTTATTTTTTAGCATAATGAGTTAATGTAGAAAGCTTTTTTTTGGTGATCTTTTTTTGTTTCTCTTTTTCTTTGCCATTGTACTTAGTTTGTATTGTCCTTGTACTTTCTAAGCTTTGATCGTATATGCATCTTCTCCTTTCACTCATAAAAATAGTGCTATTGGTATAAAAAATTATTCATAGAAGTTGAATTCTTACCTAAACCCTTGTATTGAGTTCGTTTGTGATTTTTAAAGCGCTTCGTTTTGAGCATAGATCTGAACCTTCTTGGGCTGTGTTCATTGTCTTTTTGGCTTCTTGGTACAATTTGTAGCCCCCTCAGCATTTAAAACTATTCTTTTGTTTTACCTCTTAAGCTCTTTATGTCCATCTTTTGTATTTGTTATAACTTGTTATATGCTACAAGAGAACCTTATAGCTAACAGTGTGAGTAGGCCATTAGTTCTTTATCTTTAAAGTGCTTTTTTAGATCCTAGCTTCTTAAAGTTTTTTTTACTTTCTCTTTATTCGTATAGGTCCTATCCAAACTATGAAGTATAGTAATAATTTTCATCAATTAAGTGTTCCATATATGGACTTTATCAGATTTTCACAAAAAAATTCATACTCATGGGTGAGAGAATTATTTCTAGACTATCACATTATTAATTCTTTCATATGTGACAATTAAGGTATCTTAGATTTATTTTTTGGTCTTGCACATGAATACATGTACCTAATCCTCTTACATTAGTGCATGCTGAAAGCAAATGATTGTTTTTTGTTCAATTGTGCTTTATTAAAATTTTCATCCATGCATTCACTATATGGGATTATAGCTTTGTTGTATCCTATTTTAATCTATACACATGTAAAAATCAGTAGATTGAAGAAAGTTCCTCATTTTGATTTTTCAAAATCCAAATCATATTCTATTGAACAATAATTGTCAGGTGCAAGATGCATCTTCTATTGCATGTATGTTTTTATTTTTGAATAGTGTTATGGAATAATATTTTCTCTCTATTGGATCGTTAGAGAACGAAAGTGTAGAGACACATTCTAATATCTTTTGTTGGGTTTGAGACAACTTAAGTGATACTATTCAAAAGAGGGGTAAATTGATCTAGCTTTTATACATTTATATTTAAACCATAAAAGAAAGAAAAATAAAAAAAATCACAAAGAAATCACATTTATAAAAAGAAAAATGTAATTAATAAAATGAGCACCCCAATTTATAGTAGTTTAAATCAAATTGAGATTCTGCGATTATTCTTTGAATTATTGTTTCCATTTGGAATCCACTTAAATAAGAGTCGCTCATTCGCTATCCAATGTTAAGCAAAGAAGCCTTGGTATAATCCCTTTTTACAAATTTTGGCAGCTGCATTGCTTAGCTTACCCAGTTTTTTCAAAGTTTACCTACCCTGAGCTGCCTCGATCTCTCTTGCATAACTTGTAAGAGCAGGTAAAAGAAGAAGAAAGTACGCACAAAGTCTTGAGGTGAATTCTCAAGATCAAAAGCCACCTTAACTTTGTGAAAGCTTAAGTATGGAGTTTAGAATATTTTTGCAAGATTTTGTTTTTGCTTAGGGTGGTTGGAAGTAAAGAAAAAGGGTCTATTTGTAGGTATGAAAAGAAGGGTTGAAATTTGTATGTTTGACTTTTTGGTAAACTCGGGCAACTAGGTGTATGGACTGTTTGATATGCGGCTCTTTGATTTTTTAAGATGATAGCCTTGGTGCAGCTCAAAGCCCATATAGGTGCATGAATGGCGCTATAAAGCAAACTCAAGCTGCCTTAACTAGATTCAATTTGCTAGGCTAGATGCTCCTGGGCACAAGCATTCACTTGCTTGAACAGTTGCGTCTGGTTGTCTTAAGCTCAAATGCAAATGTGTATGATTTAACTAGTTCTCTATGATACGGTGCCCTCTCCAATTTTAACATGACTAACTCTAGGTCTAATACACTAATTTACAAAATAATTGCATAGTTATAAATATAAATTTAATAGAGTATATTTTTTAAAATTTTTGGTGGTCCATTAGATGGTGATGAAGCAATTTGGTCCATTTCATTGCAATTTACATGCTTTATAAGTGTCAAAGTGCTGAGACATTAGTGCTTGAATTGCATTGTACTTTAGGGAAATCTTTGTATTTTGGCATTTAGATTCTTAAATATAATGGAACAAAGCTCCTTTGTTGTGTACATCATCTAGATCATTGGTTCAACATTTGAATCACTCGAGTATTGGAATATCTGATGCTTCAGATCATTTAAGCATATCATGGTTTGATCATATGTGATAATTTGACCATTTGAGTGGTTAAAGCTAAAAGCTATCTTGAGATTGATTTAACTTTCTAAAAACTTCAATAAAATTATAGTACTAATCAAAAGTTGTATTATAGGTTTTGTTTTTATCAAAATCAAGTTAGAACTGCATTGTGATTCAAAGAGTCAACACAAGCACAATGTTCAAACTTAATTATCAGTATACCATCCCTTTATTCCTTTATATTTCAACTCTGATATTAACAATATTGTTGATATTTAATTTATTAAATCAATTAATATAACTAATTAATTCATTAAATTTATTTTTACTAAATAATTAAATTATCAATTTGATTTTTTTCTTAAAATATAATTTGTAATTTCATTTGAAATTTTGTCAGCTAAATATGTTTCAATTTTTATCAATTTTTTGAAATCTTGGCAACATAGCAGTGTTCAACTTTGTGCTAGAAGATGCTCGTTGGATTTAGATTTAAGATCAATTGAGGGAGTTTTGTTCTTTGTCTGGCTTTAAAAGCTATAAAATATAGAGGTCTTCAAATGTTCTTGCTTTACCAGCTCCTAGAGCATTATATTATGTGGTCTCGACCTGTCTCTTTGGAAAATCTCTCATTAGGCTTCTAGGGACTTTTCCTATGTCCTGTGTTAGAGAAGGAATACCTCTACTATTTATTAAGGCAAAGGATAGGTTGTCTAGCCAATTTAATGTAGTTCCCTAGATGATTTATGTTTAGTTATAATAATTGAATCTCATGATCCTCTAGTACACATGAGAAGTCATCTAGATCACTCTATCAAGAGTATGAGATGGCTCATCTGTGATCTTTCCATAAGAATTGGGGCATGATCGCTTGTCCTAGACGTGGGCTTCTTTGGATGTTTGCTCACGTGCACGAGAGAAATTGTCTGAAAGGAAGAATCGGTTAGATGTGGGAGATCCTTTGATGTGGGTGCTCATGTGTGTGGCTTTGATTTTTTTTCTTGAGATCCATGTAAGGGAAACTAAGGTTGTGTTTGACCTAGATTGTTGGTGACTTAGTCATGTGGATTTAGATTGGCATGTAAGTGAGTAGATTATGGGAGGAATGAGTAGTGTGCTCGGGTGGGAATTGTGGAGGCTATTGTGTTTTATGCACATGAGCAGGTGTTTTGGGGTAGGTGGCAGCATACAGAAGGCAAATGTGTATTGTTGCATGTGAGCTTGTGTGTGCTCTATGCATGGAGGCAGGTGATTGAGTGTCAAGGGTAGGTAGTTGAGCACATGTGACTTGGATTATTGGTGATTGAACTTGTAGGGATTGGCTAGCTCATGCGATACATATTCATGTAAGTAGCATGGGCATTGGTGCACAATGACAGGGCATTGGTGCAAACCAATGATAGGGCATTTGCAAACTTAGGGCTCGTGGGTGGCTTGTTGATTTGGGCACATGGTTGGTTCGTGTGCGGATTGAGATTAGATGAATGTGGGCGACTCGGTGATTACATGTAGATGATGACAAGGGGCATTTTTTTTTTTCATCATCATTTCTTACTTGCAAATAAGATGTTAGATGATAGTTGTTGAATTAGTGAATGAGTTAAATAGTTTATTGATACTTTTTGTCATGAGAAGACTCTGCTATCCCAACCATGGATATTTTGCTTGGGGCTACACATGCTCTTATATCTTGGGATTTTTTAGAAGTAATAGAATGTGAACTATATTTGATTCTTATTATTATAATTTAAAGAAATAAGACTATGATTATACTTGTTTGAACTATTGTAATTGACTGTCTTAACAAATACAAATCAGGACTCATCTTGCATCTTGATTTCTTACTAATAAATAGAAAATTTGGTATGTGCTATCTTGATTGAAAGTATAACCAACACTTATATATTAAAATAAAATTATTTATGGAAATACATATTAAATGGCATGATTGATGAAGTACACATGCAAATTGTCATTTTAATGATAAGGAAAGTGCATATAGCCCTACTTCCTAATACTGTAAGATACTTTGGCAGGCATATCATGCTATGGTGCAACATTTTGCACACAATTATTACTCAAAGATAATAATTTTACATTAGTTTATCACATCAAACTCCGAAAAACCTGTCAAAGCCAAAATATTATATTTAGCTATGTTTAGGTAGCCACAACAGAAAAGTGGGTAAAATAAAACTAAATGTACTTCTTGAAACTTCCATCTTAGAAATAAGATGAAATAACCCTAGTTTCAGAATTTAAAAGTTTTTCACACTTATATTTGAATAACTTGTACAGTTCATCTCTCAAAAATAAAGTAAAAGTTTATCTAGTCTCACTACAAAAGTCATTCACCACTCAAACAAAAACAAGCCACTATCCCCTTTCAATCATGTTACATGTACCATTAGGTTTTAATGCCCCCCAATACCCAACATATATTATAAACTAAAATAAAATAAGTAAAACAATAAGGTGTATGTAAGAACAGAAGTAAAGTAGTGTTACAAGTATGTAATAGTAACAAGTTTAATAATGTATATGCACAATAGTAGTACAAAAACAAACTAAACAAAAATAAAGCCTTATTTAAGCAAAATTAAAGCCTATTGGATTAGAAACAAATGCTCTATAAAACATAAATAAAAGTAGAATTGAATCAAAAGTAAAAGCTAAATGAAACAAAAGTCAAAATTGAATGAATTATCTTATTATACTTTTGAAATTAAAGCCAGTGTAGATTTGGTTCAGAAAAATAATAGTATAGAATAAAAACCTATCAAAATATAGTTTGTTTGGATTTTTCATTGCAACTTTTCATCTAATTGCTCGAGTAAATCCTCCTTTACAAAAATTAATATTATTTGGCTAGTGGTGTGATGATTGAGTGGTCATATTAAGAAATTGATGCAAAATAGAAAAGAAATATTTCATTCAACTAAAACAAAGTGTCCAATTGACATTACAGAACCAAATATAGTTTAATATTACATGTATTTAATTAAAATAATAAAAAAAAAATATATGACCAAAATGATGGAAACTAAATCCTTGGGTCGCCAACTAGTCAACATCGCCTCTTTGAAAAATCTGGGCCATACTCTGAGCTTCCTGACTTGACACATAAAAGGTGTAAGAGAATTGAATCAAGTTGGAATGATTTAAAAATTAAATATTATTATAAAATTGACATTGAGCATGCTATTAAGAAAAGGAAATTTGTAAAAGTAAAATGTGAAGTGTGATATGTTTTATTGCATGAAAATAAAAGAACATTGCATGTATTTTGAAATAAGCTATTGCACAATGCCACAATTAAGTTTCATGTTTCATAATCATGTTATATTTTCGTGTGGCCAAATATAAAATAAGAACTTATGCAGCAATAATACGTAAAATCAAGGCTATGCTCACTTTATTTTAAATATTATGTGAGATCAAAATCATGCCAACCCAACTTAATGCCAAGGATTTTGTAGCAATTATTGTGAAAAAAGTCACATCTTATTTTTTCACCCATCTTTCTAATTGAGCATTCCCATACAAAGAGGATTTATACAAACACGTTTGCTTGTTTGTGATTCTTGAAATATGACAATAAAATGTGTACTAACCCTCCTCATGGGCCATGGTGCAGGTCTCCGTATTCCTTCAAGGTGGACAATGCTCAGTCTGATAATTGTACATATTAAGTAGACATTATTTTACTGAAAGTCATATAGACATAATATGCAATTTATAATGAAAAGAATGAACATGTGCTGGCAAAAATAAGGCTATCGCAAGAACAATGGAACATGCAATTCTATGGAAATGAAAGGCTTGCAAAAGGTTAACATACATAATGCAATTTATAATATTTGCATACTTGAAATCCATAAAAGCAAGGACAAAAGTGTAAAGGGTGTAGCTATCCACCCAATTTAAATCTATTAGCTGTATTTTAATGTATGTTATTCATGTTTTTTCAATTTACATATACCATTTGTTAATGTGTTATTTTCTTCATGAATGAGTATATATATCTACGTACATATATGCATATACATATGCACACACATGCACTTAGCCACATATGCTTAATTACATTGCTCTCTATTTCATACACACATATGTTTCGTAATTATTTTTATATATTTATTTAAAATAATTTAATAATGTGAAAAATACCAAATTTGGCCAGAAAAATAATAATTTTTTTCTTAATTAAGTGCATGCTTAAATTAATAAAATTTTAAACTATATGTGAAAGACTAAAAAAAATTATTTGAAATTAATTATGTTTTAAGTTAAATAAGAGTATTAGCACCTTAAGAGTGCATATGGTCCAGATCAAGCCACTGCCAACTTAGAGATTGTCATTCCCTCTTGTGTTAAGTAATATAACATTAGCCAAAATATGAAAGGAATTCACAGACACTCACAAAATGACCTGGAGGCTCCTTGAACATAATAAAGTTTTAAGCTCATGCTCTTATTTGATACATCACATTGAATCTTAAATATAGTGCCTGAAGTTTGTTATTTCGCTGTAGATTACTCATTTGTTTGCCCTTTACTCGAATCCCAAGTTAATTCTTTCAAATTTAGGTTTGCTATATAAATGTACTGTTTTTATTTTCACAACCCTTGCCCAATTTTAATGATCATTATATAACTTATAGCTATCCTTGCAAAGCAAAATAAAATGGAAGTCAGAATTGACTTAAATATTTTGTTATGTTTATGTATATTTATCAGTGTAACAGCTTAGACTTGCATTCTGATAAGTAGATTGAGCTTAGAAAACCAGTAATGCATAATATAAGATATCATACAACGGGTGATTTGACTATCCTCACAATTGGACACATTAGTACTCTTCAAAGAGATCGGCCATTGGACAACTACTGTTTGTGCAAGGCAATGGAATATAAACCAAATTGGAAAAGGAATACATACTCTTTCAAAATGGAACCTAAGGGCTCCCATGATAGAATAAAATAGTTAGCTTGTCCCATTACCCTACACATCACACTTTTAGTGCTAGAAATTTTTTATTTCTTTTCTTCAAGATTGGAAAGTATTATAGATTGTTCATTTGTTTGTCATTTTATTAAAATCCTCAATTAATTATTTCAAAACTAGGTGTTTTATAAAAATACAGAACTTTTATTTGTATAACCCTTGCCCAATTTTAATGATTATTCTGCATCTTAAAGGTATAAAAGAATTAGACTCTACATGCTAGATAGGTCGGCCATTTTGTCTAGGTTTTCTGTTTGGTTCATCATACTCGATAAACATTGCTGAACTTGTTTAACAATAGAAACCTTAATTCATATCTAGGCTCCACAACAAAAATTTCATTTTAAAAATACTGTCCTAAACATAACCAAATTATCACTTTTATAAAATTTGGAGCTTGCTCTCACAGATCTGGCTTGTTTAACAAACTTTTTTAAATGAATATACTTGAAGGCATCTTCATTTAATGAGTTTTGGATTATTTGTTCGACAAGGTTCCTTCATTCAATGACCCTTCTATAGCAACAAACCCTAGAGCTCACCTTTGAACTCAGAATAAAAGGGAAATGCTCCCCAAACAAAATCAAACATTCTTGATCTAATCTATATTGTACAGCAAAATGGAAATTAAGCAAACCATTAGATTTATGCTAATTTTCTACAAATCTTGCTATTGTATAGAAACTCCACAACAAAATTTTAACATGTTTATTTAATTTGATCTTATTAAAGTGAAACATGGTTGATTTCTTGCATATGTAGCCTTATTGATGCAAAACTGAAGAGATCCTATAAGATTGCAAAAAGTCAAAGTGGCAACTGTGATCATTAGAACTTGTAGGAGACACATCCAAGCTCTGGAAGAAGAGAAATAAGAGATCCACACAATATCAAAGAGAACTACACGAGCTCAAACTTTCCTAACGTAGAGAAGAAGAGGAATATGGAGTTTGGAGGTAAGTGGCAACTAAAGTTTCCCTTTGGCAGAGGAGATAGGAGAAGAGAAACTTAAGGTTTATGAAGGGGAAGCGGGTGCGGGAGAAATGACTCCACAACCAAAATGAAAACTTATATAAATTTAGGGTTTGGCTTGGACAAACCCACATAGTTTAATCTCGAAATATGCTTTTATATTTCATCTTAGGTGTCACATGTTTGTTCAGTAAACCATTTAGTTCATTTGACAAATTTTTTCAAGAGATTGGGCTATTTAATTTGTTCTTGATTTATTCAATGGGGAGATGCTTATCGATCAACGAATCTTCTTTTGTTCAATGATATACCAAGAATTTGGAGATCAATGCTGACCCATCCAATGGTGTAGGTGCACCGAGTCAAAATAGGTTAGGCTAAAGAATGCAATGCTATAAATCTTTCCTCAAATAATGTAGTTATTGATATTACTAGCATAAGTGCGGAGTAAGAGTCACAATATCATAGGATGGAATAAAGCCTTATGGAAGTCTATGAAATCATAATGGTGAACAAAACCTTAAACCCAATAGAAATCCACATAAAAAATCTAAATTGAGTGAAACCCAAACTTTTTACTAAATCATCAAAAAAACAAATCTACTACACATAAATTTTAACTTTCCAAGTTGCAGTACACTTAGCCCTGTGCTTTCACTGAAGATGGGCCATTGGAATAGTTTTGTTTCATAACAAATGCTAAAAGTCAAAATGGTCATGAGTTGTTCGATGTAAGCAAGATTTGTTCAAATAAACATTTTCTCTTTGGTAACCCCATAGAACAAAAAAAGTTGAGATACTTCAAAAACATCAGGCACATCTCCCAACTTTGCAAACAGATCAAATCATAAGTAGAAGATCAAACAACCTTGTGCCACCATATAGGTTCTCATGATTTGAGATATGGGCTATCCCTCATGACCAAAATGGTGCACACACTTTATGGGGCTAATGCATGGACACAATCTTTGATAGTAAAGTCTACTAGACGTGCTTCCCATTATAGTTTTTATTCTAATTGTTTTGGGCAGCTCACATGTGATTTTTATGAGTCAAATCTTCATGTTAGCATTCTTCGCCATAATTTAACCCAACATTGGTCGATCAAAGGATTGCGGTCCTTCCACGATACAACAAAATCAAGAGTACATAATTGTAGAGTACATTCCTTACAAAATTATTTTTCCTTTCAATCCAAGTGCCTATTTGAGGAAGGAATGATGTGTTGAGATACAAGAATCTATTGAGATCCTATTGAATCGCTTTTTAGGAACTAAAAGTAAAACTTCATCATGATCATCTATTTATTGTGGAAATGAAGTGATTCAAAATAAGGCAACACTTAGATTTTGGAAGTTTTGAAGTGCATCTTGGCTCGTGCCGCGTTTGGGCTCACAGGCACGATCCATGGTTGATAGTTTTCAAGCCATGGTTAGGCAGAATCTTTTGGTGCAATCCCACTAACCCACCCTCAGATCCACTACACTCACGATGTGTCTGGGCATGCCAGATGGTGCGTCTGGGGGCGCCCATAGTAAAATTTTAATACTTAACCTATTTGCATGGCTCAACCTAATCTAAAGTTTTTAGCACCACATACAAACTTAATACTAACCTAATTTTACGTACAAGATACAAAATAAAAAAATACATAGAATATAACATTAAATAAAATTGAGTCTTCAGTCTGTTGCTGCTACTTCTAAGTTGCAAGCTATCTTCCTTGCTATCTTCAAGTCTTGTTGTACACCTTGGTCTTTTTCACGGTTTCAAGTGTGTTGCAGGGCTTGTTCACTAGATTCTACAACTTTTTCTTTTGTTGGATTGTAACATACACTTCTCTTGTAAATGCAAAAAGGAAAAACCCTAAATTGCATCACTATCACTATTGTTTTCATTTTAGATAGAGAAAAAGTACAATAGCTTGCATACTTTTTGTTGAATCACTATAAATCTTGTTTATTTTTTGGTTTCTCCTTCTTATACATAGCTTAGCTTGATCTTCTATACTCTTTGAGTTTAAATTTCAATAAAATATACTTAATCAATCTTATGTTTCTTAGCATTACTTACTCAACTATCTTTGTAAATATAAGGGTTTAACATTTGGTGGCATATGAGAAACCAAACTTAGTAGGATAGGAAGAAAATTATAGCTATGGTTGATGAAAGAGAAAGGTAACATAACATAAATCTTGCAATTCTCACATTATCTATGCTATGCGCTACCACACCGACTACAATACCACTCTGTGCTTACCATCACATATGACTATATTGCTCAATAATGGATGGATTATCTCATATTTGTTCAGTACAGTAGAATACCAACAATCCTATTCAAACCATTTTGATTGCATGTTTATTTAAATGGAAACCTTTAATTTGCGATTGAACTTGCATCCTTAGTTTGGCTCATGAACTTTTTTTCTCCGCCCCTGAGATTCCAAGGATAAATTATACAAGAAAATCTATTCTCAAACCAATCATAAGTGCTACCTCCAATAAGGAATGCCCTCTTGACAATTTCTTTAGTGAGGAGGTTTGGGATTGGGATGACCTCTAGAAAAAGTGCAAGATACACTGGTATAGTCAGAAAGGTCGACATTAAGATGAGTTAAATTTACTTTGCGCATGAAAATAAAAGATGCATTAGTCCATAAGGGTTCAAACCTACTTGCGAAGTTTATAAACGATTGTTTGACCTGTTTGATCATATAAATCATTTTAAGATGTTAGCGATGCGGTGAAGTACTAGTAATTTGCAACTATATATATGGAATTGATGAGACTGTTAAATTTCGAGCCACTTGAAAGCGTTATGAACTTATGTCAATGATTGATTGATTTAATAATCATTTTACTTAGTGAGAAGATATCCAACATCTTTTAAGCTTTGTTGTTGATAAACCAAAATGACGAGTTGTTGCGAGATTATGTAGCTTTGTTTACATTAGCTTTCCATGAAATGCTAGATAAAACTAAGCAATTGCTTGGCTAGTCTTTTCTCATGGCTACAAATGTAATAATTCTAATCTAGAGCAACTAAAGAGAGATGCTTGCTTAAGTATCAAAACACATAAATGTTGAGGCTGCAAACTAATCACGACCATCCAACTCAAAAAAAAAAATGCTAGCTAATTTTTCCATTGGCCTTTTTGACTTGAACAAGAAAGTCGACAATTGAAAATGTATGAGGATGGTTCGTACAGGAAGCAAAGTTGCTCGGAATAGAGAACATGGCACAACTCTAATGCTATCTAGTACGGGAAACAACACAAGATCAATGGGTCGGCCTTAAATTTAGTTTCTCTGATCAATGAGTGTGAAATTTTGCAATAAATTGGGCTCCTATCATCAATTTTGAGAGCATATATTGGCATTTTATTTAAAATATTTGTATTTAATTAATGTTTTTTTATTATTAATAATTAATACACTCAAAATGAGTTTACTATTTCTTATATTTTAAAATTGGGTAATAAATAAATAAATACATGAAAACATTTTTATATGCTTTGCTTGTTAAATCTTCAATTTAATCAATTAGTTAATTAAAATTTGAGCATGTTGCAAGTTATGGTCTCATTTTACCCAATAAAATTATAAGAGGCATCTTTGTCTTGGCACTATTAAAATACCCTAGCCTTGAAGTGGGCCCATGTGTAACGACTCAAAGTCGTTATTTTACAAATTAGGTCAGAATCCTGTCTTAGGAATCAAGATCATGGGGAATTCCATTTAGGGCAAACAAAGCTACCAGTAGATAGAAACAACTTTAAAGATCAAAGTGCCATAATTCGGGAAAAATCCGAAAGACGAAAGCTTCTGATCAATTTTCTGAAATTTCTAAATTTTAAAAATTGAAACATTGAAATGCGTGTCCGAATTCATTGTTTTCAGTGTCGACGTGTTAAGTATATTATTTAAAGGTTGCTCGAGAAGTTTTATCAAATTCTGAAGTTTTAAACTTCAGAAATTAATTAAAAATAAAATATTTGTCAGAATCGAAAATTTTCAGCCCGGGGGTGTTCGTCATGTCGTAACACACCTCGGTGCCAAGTTTTGTCGCATTTGGACGCCGAACGGCGGAAAAATGTGAATAATTTAACTCTTTAAGTTTTTTTTTCTTTCCCCAAAACCCTAATCCCCCGTGTTCGCCCCCCCCCCCCCGCGACCCGCCCCAACAGCATTTGGCGTGGAACCTTCCGCGCCAGGAAGGGGCTGCCTGCGCCATTTTTGGAGCAGGCTGGTCGGCCCACCTGGCTGACCCCCCTCCCCCTCCCCCTCCTCTCCTCTACATAAGCCCTCCCATAGCCCATCTTCCCCTCCCTCACACATCCCTTTCCTCTCCCCATCTCCCTCCTCTACATAGTAGCTTCCAGCTCCCTCCTCAACCCTTCCAGCAGCCGGCCACCCCTCCTCAGCCCATCCAGCAGCCGGCCAGCCCCCGGCAGTACCTTCCAGCAGCTTCCGGCAACTCTCGGCAGCCTCCGGCAGACCCTTCCAACAGCTTCCGGCAGCCCCTGGCAGTCCCTTTCAGCCAGCCAACTCCCTCTCGGCAGCTTCCAGCAGCCCCCGGCAGCCTTCGATGGCCAGCTATTAAGCCGCCAAGACACTCAGTAGCCGCTGCCAGTCAGCCTCTTGCCATTGCCACCTCGGCCAGCCATCCGGCTACCCCGTTCCAACCCTCTCTTGTTTTTCGGCAATTCTAAAAGCTAAGGTATGAAAGGTTGGAAATGGAGGAAATTGAAGAAAACACTTTTCTTGCTAATCTTATTAAATCATTGATATACTTTTATATTTAGTCATTCACATTTTGATCGTTCTCATTAATTAATAATGTAAACAGTTCATAATGCTATAAAATGATTACTATTTTCATTCCTATCATTACTCTTGCAATACAGTAACATTATTATGAAATACGGATTTTAAATCATTATAAAGAAAAATGACAAAATAAAGAATAAATATAAAAATCATGAACTATCGCATCACTTATAAAAGAGACAAATTTAAAGAAATATCGGTGCAGATTGAGCGAACTGTCACTCATTTAAGCTGTTGAACTTCTGAACTTAAAGAACAAAGGTACCCAGTACATGACATGTATTACATTTTGCACTTTTACTGCTACTTAGCTTCGCTTAAATTGCTTCGAGCCAAATTTCGTTTTGAAGCTTGATTGGTTGTTCGGAACCAACGTGATAACATTCGTGGGTTACTGGAAAAATGACATCAGTAACATTAATGTTTGGTTGGTTGTTAGAAACCAACATTCTTTTTCTTCGTGGCCAGTTACTAGAAAGAAGACATCAGTAATGGCATTCGTGGCTAATTACTGGAAAAATGACAACGGTAATAGCATTCGTGGGTTGTTACTGGAAAAAAGACATCAGTAACAACATTCGTGGCAGGTTACTGGAAAAACAACATCAGCAACCTGCATTTTTGTGTTAATATCTTTTGCAGGAAATTAATTATTTCATTTGCGCTTTTACCTTAATATTTTTCCTGCATTTCCTTTGCAAATCGCATATCTGCTATTATAAAATGTAATACTGCATTAATTACTATGGCACTTAGAGTACTCTCTAATTACTGGGAATTCTAATCCCGGTATTGTTTGTTGTACAATACCAGGTCAGGTACTTTTGGAAGAGCTCAAGCAAGAACCCTAATGATTAAAATGTTCAACTGCCGATGAGATCCACGGCGCTATTTTATTTTTGCTTGTTTATCTTTTATCTTTTCTTTATTTTTACTTTTGTACGAGGAGTGTTGAAAAGACCTTGTAAAGTGAACATTGAAATAAATGAATATTATCTTTTGGCTTTTCATGTGTATTATCTTCTTCTCTCAAGTTACTTAATATGATCCTGCGGTAAGTGAACGCTCGATGTCAGAACGGTTTCCGCTGAACCGGCGTCGGGGTCCTCACACCATGGCACATGGACTAAAAATTACACTTAAGGCACTAGACTAAGAGGAGGTTGACCATATATTCCCAAGGAGAGAAGTCTCACAGGATCTCATATTTTTTTGAACTATAAATCCCCAAAAAATGCAGGTCTTCATCTCAGCTGAAGTCTGTCCATACATATCAAGTTTGAGTCGTTGAGAAGGGTTTTCATTTTGTTGAGAAACTTGCACAATGAATGAGGAAACTCTTTTTTGGGTGAGCTGCACTGTAATACAGGCATGATGATCAATTAAGTCAATGGAGAATGTTCTTGAGAGGCCCAGTTCACTGAAGATTTGGCACACTGTATGCATAGAGGGTTTTCCATTGGTGAATTTGGCTACTATTGCATGCTCAAGTGATTTGTCTAATAGCCGAATTTCTTCTTTAGAATAAATCAAAGCAGGTTTACCTCTTTTAAGATGTAATAGGCTTAATTCCTACTTGTGAATCCAGTGTCGGGTTATTCGTAAGAGTGTTAAGAAATGATTTAGGAGCTTTGGGGGAATGAGGGGAGGATTAGGGGAATAATGAAGGTTGGGGAGAGAACAAACTCCTCTACTGTTCAAATATTCATAATTGAAAAGCTCAGCAGGTTGGATCGGGAATCACAAGCCGATACTTTACTCTAAAGATAAAAAATTAGGGCAATTCCAATAGAGGTGCCAAACGACTTCAATCCATTTCAAACTTGCAATAAATGAAATTGAAGGGCCAAGCGAGAAGTAGGAACGAAGATGCCCAAAGGAAGAGCGACTGACGAGTTACCCAAAATTTGCAAGAACTCGTAAAAAAATCACCGCTAACGCATATAACAAGCCACAATCATTGAGAACGAAAAGAAACTGGAGGGAAATTGCTGGAAAATGAACTAGGAATCATGAATATTCATTTTGGCTCTCCTACGTCTCAGCCATCATGAGAAAATTCACCTGAGATATATATACATACACATGCACACACGCATTTAAGGGGAATTTGTTGGAATGTTATCAGAAAAGATAACGATAGACATATTTTGGATGGTAACTATGAAAAAAACCAAAAATAAAAAAATCAAAAACTAAGACTAGGTTTTTAATTATGCTTTATGAAGTATTAAAATGATTAAAGTAATTTAATTACTTTTGGATAGGAATTGAGTGAAATCAATCACGATGTAATCATAGTTGAGTGATAAATGAAAATCGATATCTAAATTTTGCAGTACTATGATTAGATCATACTAGCCAACATTAGGAAGACCTCTAATTAGCCCAAATCAGTTATTTGATAAATTCTGGAGTGAGTTATAATTTTTTTTTTTTGTTTTGAATATTGTCAACCTCCTATCCTAACTTATACCTTAATGAACATTAAGCCTTTGAGTTCATACCAAATTAGATCATAAATAATAACTTGAGAGGTTTTGAAATCTTGCTTGAATGAAGCATGTTGTATTGCCCTAACATAATAGACGAGTTCGGTGTTGATAAAAGAGAGGTTTAGTAAAAATATTATCAATTCAATTAGACTCTTCTTTTCTCTAACTTTGTAATGCGATTCTTTTAGATAAGGTTGCCTAAGTCCTTTAAGTCTAATAAAGTATGATTTTAGTTTAAATATAATAAATTAGAGTTATGAACCTTCTCATCGTATAATCTACTCTTATGAGATGTAGATTTATGTAAACAACTAAAGAAAAATTGGGGAGTACAAATACTAGTTCTAAATCTTGTAAATAGATAGTTTCATAATTTAATAAAAAATCTCAATTATAATTTTTGTAGGCACATCAAGTTTGTGAGTGATTCATCTAGTTAAGTCAAACACAAAAGGTACACTGGATATTACTTTTATGCTTTTCTATGCTTTCTATCTTTTTGCTGCTTAAGCATCGCTTTGAACCTGTTTTATATTGTTACGTTTTACTCTTACTGCTAGAGAGATAAAAGGATGTTTATGTATATTGTGAATGTTGCAAAGGGTTCCGATACAGAGGTTAAATTAAGTTAGGGACGTGGCTAGTCCATCAGGAGTCATAAGGGTGCCATCTGGAGCCTTTGAGGGGGCCTAAGTGAAGGTCATGCTTAACTGCATATATGATTCCATCTGGAGCCTTTAACAGGGGCCCAGGTGAAGGATACCATCTGGAGCCTTGAGAGAGGCCCAGGTGAAGGTGCCATCTGGAGCCTTTGATGGGGGCTTAGGTGAAGGATACCATCTGGAGCCTTGAGAGAGGTCCAGGTGAAGGTGCCATCTGGAGCCTTTAACGGGGGCCCAGGTGAAGGATATCATCTGGAGCTTGAGAGAGGCCTAGGTGAAGGTGCCATCTGGAGCCTTTAACGGGGGCCCAGGTGAAGGATACCATCTGGAGCCTTGAGAGAGGCCCAGGTGAAGGTGCCATCTGGAGCTTTTAAGGGGGCCCAGGTGAAGGTCATGCTTAACTGCATATATGATTCTATCTGGAGCCTTTAACGGGGGCCCAGGTGAAGGATACCATCTGGAGTCTTGAGAGAGGCCCAGGTGAAGTGCCATCTGGAGCCTTTAACGGGGGCCCAGGTGAAGGATACCATCTGGAGCCTTGAGAGAGGCCTAGGTGAAGGTGCCATTTGGAGCCTTTAACGGGGGCCCAGGTGAAGGATACCATCTAGAGCCTTGAGAGAGGCCTAGGTGAAGGTGCCATCTGGAGCCTTTAAGGGGGCCCAGGTGAAGGACATGCTTAATTGTATTTTTATGAACCCAACCTCACGGTTCTGGCCTTGCCCATCAAAACCACTAACAGTACTTCATAATATCAAGCCATAACATAAACATGAATTTTACGCTATATTATTGCTTTTCCTTTTGAAAACTTGGCATGTGAAAAGAACAATTATTTTGCAGGGGATATATTTATCTTGTATTTGAAACATTATTTTCCTGCAATTGTTATTATTTTTGCTTCCCGCTCTGCTTTAAGTATATCTGTAATATCCTTTGTATTTAGAATGTGCACTAAGGCATTATTTTTATAATGCCAGATCAATTACAGTTGGAGGCGGTTGATATAATCTAAAGGCATAGCGCGGGAAAATAACTGCCCTTTCTAGGATTAATAATTTGATGTATAATGAATTTCATGTAATAAATTTTTGGATATTATATGCTTTAAATTGAATGAATGATATTTTTTATATTTGAATGGCTTTGATGTTTGCTTAACTGCTATTTTACCTAACTGCCAAAATATGATCCTGCGGAAAGATGTAACCGATGTTAGATTGGTTATTACCAACCTAACATGGGTCATCACATTATTGGAGTGATGAAATGAGGGACATTCTTAAGATTACATTGAGTAATCCAGATAGATGAGCTTTGATGAGTTAGTTGAAGGCTATAAACTTAGCGCCAATTAGGAGGAAAAACCAATGTGTTTTTTTTTTGTTTGAATTGTGATTGGTTGAATATTATTTTATTGTATTATCATTATTAAAATTATTTTTATTAATATTGATGTGCTTTGTGTAGTTTTCTTTTGGTGTGTAGGTCTAGAACCCAGCTTGCAAGTCTTTTAGAAAGGTTAGAGTCACATTTCAGGAAGTGTTCTCAACCTCTTGGTTTCATGTTTACATTAGGACAATGTAAAATTATAAGTTTGTTGGTGCGATAGCTCTTCATTTCTTACCACCTGCTTCATTGTGCGGATAATATTTTTTTCCTAAATATTAGAATTTAGATGATCATTTCTTAATTTATTGGATTTGTTTTAAATTTGAAGAAATTATATATGATAATTATTTTTTATATTAATTATACTAAGTTATTTAATGTTATTTTGAAGACTAAAAGGTGGCATATGAGTGGAGAAAGAGTATTATTATACATATTTATAAGAGAAGGCAATGCTTAAGATTGTACTAATTATAGAAGAATTAGGTAAATATGTCATACATTAAAACTCTGGAAAAGAGTAATTGAATATAGATTACGAAATGATACTTGTATTTCTCAAATTCAATTTGGTTTATGCTATGTAGATCTACTATGGAAGCTATACATATATTAAGAGGGTTGATATAAAAATTCAGAGAAATAAAGATCTCTTAATTATTTATTAATCTTTAAAAGGCTTATAATAGAGTACCAAGAGAAATCTTTTGGAGTTTTTCGAAGAGAAAAGGGATTTTGTATTGCATATATTGATGTTATTAGAGTATGCATAATGGGGCTGTAACATGTATTCGATCACAAGGTGACTTGTTTAATGAATTTCATGTTTCTTTTGGATTACATCAAGTCTCAGTGGTCATATCTTTTTTCTTTAATTATGATGTTATTATGGAACACATTCAAGAGGAAATTCCTTTGTGCATGTTATGACTTGTTTAATGAATTTCATGTTTCTTTTGGATTATATCAAGTCTCAGCGGTCCATATATTTTTTCTCTTAATTATGATGTTCTTATTGAACACATTCAAGATGAGATTCCTTTGTGCATGTTATTTGTAGATGATATTCCATTACTTGATGAGACTAGGGATGAAGTTAAAGCAAAACTTGAGTTATGGATGATTATTGAAGAATCCAAAAGTTTTTGTCTTAGTAGATCTAAAACATAATATATGGAGTGTAAATTCAGTTGTATTAGAAACCATATCTCAAGAAAACTATTGAGGGCCAAATGATCAAGAATAGCGAAAGATTTAAGTACCTTGATTCTATTATTTAAATAATGGTGAAATTGAGAGTGGTGTGATTAAAAGATTCCTAGGATCGACGCTAATTGGATGAAATGGAGGAGCACTTTTAGAGAGTTGTGTAATCTGAAAATCCTATTCAAAACTTAAGAGAAATTTTATAGAGTAGCTATAAGATTAACTAGGTATATGGGGCTGAATGTTGGCCAACAAATAAGTAACTCAATGATAAATTAAGTGTTAGAGAGATGAGGGTGCTTAGGTGGATGAGTGGGTATACTTGTAAGAATAGAATGAGAAATGAGTTTATCCATACCATTGCTGTAGTGGCTTCAATAGTAGATATGATTAGAGAATGCCACCTTAGATGGTTTGAGCATATTAAACCTAAACCGTGCAATGCCCCTATTAGAAAAATTGAATTTATGAATTTTGCCCATATTAAAAGAGGAATAGGAAGCCCAAAAAAGCATGAAAAGAAACTATTAGGAATGATCTTCTCTATTTGGAACTTAGAGAGGGGCTTCTATTTGATCGTGCATTATGGAAACAAAGGATTCATGTAGCTGATCCCACCTAGTGGGATTAAGGCTTGGTGTTATTATTGTTGTTATTCTTAATATTGATTTTACATATTTTGATTTAAGAAATGTTAAATAATCTCCAAATGTATCACATTTATTATAAATGTCTAGTGAATGAGTTAGAATTCAACGTATAATTTGATTTTACTTAAATTCACATATCTTGATGTTTTTTTATATTTTGCTTGGGATGTTTCAATTTAAAAAGTCATTTAGGTTATCATTTAAATAGTTTATATTTGAACTATGCTTTAATTTTCATTTAAATTCCTTGTTAAACAATTAGGCCTTAATTATGATTCTTTTGGAGGTCTCCACATTTCTCACTTTCTAGTTACATGTGAAAATTTTCTTAATAAGAGCATGATCTTATTGTGTTATCAAATGTGCAAATATTATGTATGCTTACATGTCATTTGCAAAAAAAATTAAAACAAAAAAAAAGTGTATGCTACTTTATAATATATGTGAAGATCAATTCATATTTAAGAAGAAAATTTTAAAAAGATTTAGAAAATATCATGCTATTAAGAAGTTAATATCTTTAATCTTGACTATTTAGATTAAATCCCATTTAAGCTCATCTAAGTTTATTTTAAAGTTTAGGATTGTGGAGTTTATTGAACTTATTGAAAAATCTGATTATGTATTATAATTTATAATTCATTGTTATATGAAGTAGTTTCATAATATTGGGAGTCACACTTGCAAATAAAAATCATGTAAATTTATCTTGGAAATTATTTGTTAGAGTATGCTGCATTTCAAATTTATTAAATTTTGAACCATCCAAAACTATATTTAATGTTAAATTATAAAAAAGAGTTATTAAAAATAATTTGATGCAAGTTTAAATGTGATTATATTTATTTATTATGCTTTTATTTATGAGTATTTAATATTTATATTACAATTATGTTAACATATATTATTGTTTTAGTTGAAATTATAAATATGAATGCCAGAAGACTATTTATTGCAGTACTTTTGAAAAGAGAAAAATATCACTTTAAAAAATGAGTCTGCCTTCTTTATATATTTCTGAATTTAATGTGGCCATCTCTCTTATTTTCAATGGCTTGCTATGCAAAAGTTGACTAGCCGCAATTTTCTTATTCCAAGCTAGTTTTATATTTTATTTTCTGCTGGTTTTCCATTTGTTGATATAACCTATATTCCAAGCTCTAATATTTGGCTTTTTGTATGTAGCTTGAGCCAGCTTGCTCGATGGATGGCAACAAAAGCTGAAGAATTAGGTGTAGAAGTTTATCCTGGTTTTGCCGCTAGTGAGGTGTTTTTCTTAAATTTGCTTGTGAGAACTGGTCTATTCTTTTTGACGTCATTCTAAAGCTGTTTAATTGGACAGATTCTATATGATGAAAATGAAAGGGTTGTTGGGATTGGAACTAATGACATGGGCATTGCCAAGGATGGATCAAAAAAGGAAACTTTTCAGAGTGGCGTTGAGCTGAAAGGCATGTCTTGAGGTCTTATTCTTTAATTTGGAACTACAACATTGTTTGTTCTTCTCTCTTGCTTTATTTCTCTTATAGAAGGATGTTGTTTGTACATTAATTAATTATTTAGTTACACCATGCCCAGAAGATCTAGGTATATAGTCGTCTGTACTGATTTGCTTAATGGAATGCCCTGAACAAGCAAACTCAAAGGATTTGCTTGAATAATAGCATTTATCTTATTCTCTATTTCATATGCCTTCAGTGAAATTTGATTATAAACTTATCTACTTTGTTATTCAGCACTGATCTTATTTTCTTCCTTATCAAGTAAATTAATATCATTTCAATTTGCAGATTTGCGAACA
Source organism: Gastrodia elata (assembly GCA_016760335.1). Taxonomy (NCBI): domain Eukaryota; kingdom Viridiplantae; phylum Streptophyta; class Magnoliopsida; order Asparagales; family Orchidaceae; genus Gastrodia; species Gastrodia elata. The sequence goes on along the minus strand of CM028671.1, from coordinate 41,000,684 downwards.
GGTGGTCGTTATTACTGATCATATCTTTGGCTTGAATATCACATCCTTTTGAATACTTGCTTACATTTTCTTGTTACCTTTATGTTGCATTTGGCTTAAATTTCTCAACTGTTCGAATGCTATTATCCATTTTCTTGTTACCTATAAGGTGCTGCATTCTTGTAATTTATCATTCTTTCTGCTTGACTTTCTCAGCTCGCATGCGGTGTTCTGTTTGTAGATTCATAGAGGGGTGGCTGTGGTCGTTGTTTTTTATTTTTCTTTTTATTTTAATCTTGCTCTCTATGTCTATGTCATTTGAACTCATGTATCTACAATCTCTTGTTAGTGGTTATGAGTGGTAAGCTTGAGATTTGTCACTTGTTACTTGTTCCAAAATTGGCATTTTTTCATTGAGCAGTGACAGTTATTATCTAATTGTTATATTCAATCTTTTTATGAAAAATAACTGAATGTTTATGGTTCAGGGAGGCTTACATTTCTTGCTGAAGGTTGTAGAGGTTCATTATCAGAGGTCAACTTAAAATCTACATCGTATTTGTTGAATAGTTGGTTATTTCTCTGTAACTTTTTTTTCCTTGAGGCTGTTTGTTTTGAGGGAATTTGGATGCTAAATAATTCAGTTACAGTGTAATTGCAAAATATATAAATTTCTTTATAAAATTTTGGGGGTGAAATCACACATATAAATTAGCGTAATTCAATTATTCCCACGTGGGCGTATTGTTGTGACTACATAAATAGTCATAGCAACTGTGAAACTCAAATGAGCAAAAACTCTTTGTTGAATGCAAGTGCAGGACATGCGTGGAGCCCCGGTAGCCCAACCAACCTTCAACAGCCTCCAGGAGGGCCTTCAATGAGAAAATAAAATTTTTTAACGCACTTGTAGAACTCATGTCCCACTGATCTTTGACGTTGCATCGCCGCCACTTACTGGGCCTCTTTGGTCCAACAACCGTTATCGGCTTTTGGATGCCATCAAATTCATGAATTGTCGACACTGCTATGTTCCTCCTTGCTGACTTTTGCTGGCCTATCTCATTTAAGCCTGTGATGGCCATCGCTGCACCAGCTAGCTCTTGTTGATGCTGGCTAGTTCTCACTGGTGCTTGACTATCAACTCCACTTCAGTGTTGGTCTCCATCGCCCTTCATTTCCTGTTAGAGTTATTTTTTATTTTAAATTACTTTATTTTCTATCTAAAGAAATATTAAAAATTAATTATACTGCAATAGTTATAAACAGCAAAAAAATATTTACAGTGTATTGATTTTATGTAAAATATTTTACACTGTATTTATTTGGCTTAGGCATTCTCTTACCTTAAATCAGACAGCCCCTTGCTTTGTTAAACAATTTTACATTGAATACTGTTTTTCCCGGTTCCTTTTTCTTACAGAAATTAATAAGGAAATATAAACTTCGTGAAAAGGCCCAAGGACATCATCAAACATATGCATTAGGCATTAAAGAGGTAGTTCATCAATTTAATTTCGAGTCCTCATATTTGCATATAGCTATTTTCATTGAAAATTGTTTAGTTGATATTTTGTTATGTCTGTTGGCATTACGCATTTAACTATCCTACCAGAAACACCAGGAAATGCTATACATTGTGTTGTTTTCAAAATCTTGATCATCCTGCAGCATGTCATCCCATAAACCACACTCTTTAATATCCTCTGTTCTGTAATCATATCTAAAAGACCAAATATTTTTGTTGGATTAGGTTTGGGAGATTGAAGAAGAAAAACATGAGCCTGGCGCTGTGTTGCATACTATTGGATGGCCCTTAGATAGGAAAACGTATGGTGGAACGTTCTTGTACCACATGAAAGATAGACAGGTAATTTGCCACTTGTTATCCTGCTGTTTTAATAGTAGTGAACCTATTTGGTGCCTTCTCATTAGTTGTGTATCAAGGACCTTACTGTAACTGAAATGTATGACTAACTGATTTGTAACACTATGCAACTAATTCTGTTTTGTTTTTTAATTCAAAACCAGAGTTGATTTGAAAGGAACATTTCCCTAAAGTATATAGAATCTGCTTTTTATTTGCTTATATTTTCCCCTCCTTTTCTTAAACTAGATATATTTTTGTTAGTTGTCATACTTATCTCAGCCATTTTAGAGTGTAAAATGTACCAAAGAAAAGTTTATAGCAATCTCTTTGGATCTCACCCTACTTTTTCAATAGCAGATTCTCAAATATGCGCTGCATCATAAATAGACTCTTCACTATGCATAGTAGAGTGGGAAAGATATTTAAAAGGCCGCTGCAGGCTGTCATTTTGGAGGGTTTTCCCAATTTACTTTTGGACATAATTTGATTTCTGTCCTTTAAGGGTTGGCTAGACCTTAATGGGTCTGTAAGTTCTCTATGGTTTGGAAGAGTAATTTAGCATAGTCCCGCTCTGCCAATTATGTTCTCAGGCTTGTGCCTCTCCTTGAGCACTTCTACTGATATCGTTTTGAGCATCCTTTGTTAGGTTTCTGCTGAATAGTTCATCTGTGAAAAAGCTCTCTTGAATTTAATCTCGCACTCCTGTCATCTTTACAAGTTTAATATGTTTCACTCATTGAACATGGTTGAAAATCACTGTTGTAAGATTTGAAAACCTCTTGACTATGACATAGATCCCAACCGAGTGCCCACTTGGGAAATTTTTTTGAGTGCACATGAGTGATCCTCTTTTTACTTGGGAATTTTGCCTGAGTTACTTTTTCTCAAATTTTCTTGGAGTAGCTTCATGCCTTTAGTCAGCAGGCTTGAGTAGTCCCAGCTGGCATTGCCTCCTTTTTACTAGCTGATATGCAGTTGGCTCTTTGCCTTTGTTGACTCCTTTTTAATTGAGAGCATTGCCTCCTTTTCTCTAGTTCATATTTGCCTTTGTTGACTTGTTTGTAATTGACACTTTGACAACTATTAGCATTTTGATTTGCCAAATCTGCCAGCCAGCAAGCACACTCAACTTTAAGTAGTTCCTCCTCTAGAGTGTGCAATGATATGCCGTACAGCCAACTGAACTTGTGAGTTTCCTAACTCACTATGGAACTTCGTGATTGAGTGCACAACTTCATGTTTGACTGCGAACGGCATGGCCGACTGAAACCACACTTCAGCCAGCTCAGAGAAAACACGATCATTTTGCGCACCTTGAATGTTGAGGATTCTGAAGTTAGATCCTAAATAGGCCAGCAAAGTGTAATAAGATTAAACTACAGATAACTACGGAAAAACATTTAACAAAGGATTTTCAATCAAGGAAAACTCTTACTAATATCACAGATTCTTGGACTCTGGATCTAAATATGCCGTGATCCATGTATTAGGAAAAGGTATAGTTAAAATCTCTAATCTGCCTCAATGAAAGTTTATTTTTAAAACCTAATCAAGATGGAAGGCTCTTGCATTTTTCTAAGCAATCAAATTTTCTAGCAATTTCATTGTGAAAATTTTCATTTTTTTACAAAACCTATATTTGATAGCTCAGTTGAGTGTACTACATTGCATATTACATTATGACATCATGTTTTAGAATATTTACAGGTTATTTTGTTTGTTGCAAAACTTTAGGGTTTAGTACTTCAATTAACAATCAACTAACCTTACCTTTTGTTGGAAAATCAACAAATAACCTACGAATGCAAAACATGATAACTTTGGAAGACTTTCTGCAATGATGTTCGGGGAAGAATCAACTATCATGTATCCTGGTGTTGTATTGAGTGTGGGTGTAGTTGGAGACACGCTCCAATTTACAACTATTGCTGAAGCTGTGGAGTTTGTCTCGACCTCTCAACAAGTGAACTAGTCATTTGCTTTGGGAACTGTGCGGACTAAACGGCCCTAAATCCTGCCACTTTCACTCATTTTCTGACATAACGTAAACTCCCGAATGTCATTAGCCTTGTCGGTCAATAGCACATGCTAGTGCACGTGCTGCCGCAAGGAGCACACATAGTGGACGTAGGCCATAAGGCCGAACCACCAAATTTTGGTGTTCTCTTTCTTTTTTTTTTTTTTTTTTTTTTTTTTGCATAACTTCAGATCATATTAAACTGCATAATTAATTTATAGACATTGGCTTTTATAAGTTAGACACTATGCTTAGAACAGGCTAAACCATACTTTTGACTCCTTAAATTTAATTTGATAAATTAAAAACAAGGATGCTGATTATAATACAGGTTGAGATTTATTACTCATTTACACGTACTTTTTACAGGTTGATTGTTTATTTTGAAGTTATCTCTACCTTTAGACCAACAACTGTGTAGGTTCACTTTTATCAAAGTTAAACTTAGTTCCCTTGGGAATTCTCCCTTTCTAAATTAGTTACTTTTTGAGACCAATTGAAAATATTGGTCTTGATACAACAAATAATACTATTATTTATTGTATGAAAAGCTTGCTAAAATAGTCCATCAACTATTTTAATTTGGCCAATTTAGTCCCACACTATTCAATGTCCAATTTAGTCTCTTGATTATCTTAATTTATTCAATTTAGTCCCTCAACTATTTATTTTAAGCTCAACTTAATTCTAAGAAATCAAAATTTAAGGGCTAAATTGATCTTTAAACGAGTAGTTGAGGGACTAAGTTAGACATATCTAATAGTTAAGCAGCTAAAATGAACATATTTAGTAGTCTAGATCAACTGAAAACTTCTTAATGCAGTAATATTGCTTATAATAATGTTTTTTTTTTGGCTGCCATTGCTAAATGTTTAATTATCACATTGTTTAGTAAAATTTTGTTGCTGCCAGATTGATGTTTCATCTCTAGCATTATTGATTGTAAATGTCTACTCTGACAATATTATTCAAGCATTTTTTTTGCGTTAATGTGCAGGTATCAATCGGTTTAGTTGTTGCTTTAAATTACCGCAATCCCTACTTGAGCCCTTTTGATGAATTTCAGGTAACTAATTTTTGGCGTTAATTTTTAAATGAACTAATTTTATCTTCAGGATTTTTGGTGTTCTTTATCTGTTTCTTATCATTCCTTCACGTTAGCAGCTAAATCATCTCCAAATTTTTAAAGCTTGGAAATAAAATGTTTTGTTGACATGAATCCCTTGGAGGCACTTCAATTATTTATTTAAGTCTCCAGCATCTGTTTGATGCCTCTGTTTACTGGGACAATCCAGATTTATTTTAATTTGTTTATTTAAAACATTTAATAATTAAACTATACTAGATGAAAACTACACATGTGAAACATGGATATACAGAAAATGTGGCTGCAAGGATGTCAACTATAATTGATTCATCTGTCAATAACTAGAGTAATGCTCAGTAATCCATATTGAAAACTTGTAGAAGTGTATTTTTTGTATATTTTCTTCTTTAAGAACTGCGTAGATTGCTTTTAATCACAGGAATATTCATTGTACCATTTCCTTTGTTTGTAAATTATCTACTAATTTGGTCCGCAATATACCTGTTAAATAGGAAATACTAAAAGGCATTCAAGTTTGTTATAAGTTTAAGCCTACTATATTGAAAAGTCCTTAGTTGAACTTTTGCTACTCCCAGAAATTCAAGCATCACCCTTCAATCAAATCTCTTTTGGAAAGAGGAACTGTTCTTCAATATGGTGCCCGCACTCTAAATGAAGGCGGTTTTCAGGTAAGTATCAATAATTGTTCGTGATACTTGAGATGCAGAATATTGTTAAACCACTAAAGGGTTTATCATTGGTTCTCTAAGTTAAACAAATCAATGCTCCTAGCCTCTTGACTGGAGGTCCACTGACAAATGAATATAAGACCTAGTCTTATCTACTATATACAGTAGGACCTTACTTCATTCAATTATATCTGAAAAGAAATAGAAGTACACAAAAGTTTAATGAATCTGAGTTTGTTTATGAGAACGGATGAATTAAATTTTCATCAAGGTGCCATTATGAGCCATGTTATGAGCTTGGTATCTATGGTAGGAATACTTTTTTGTCATTCTCTTACAATTTAACACTTGTGGACACAACCAAGATGGATTACCTCTTGTAAGTTTTGCAGTTAACCTATTTATGTTGATAGTTTCTATAAAACATTTCCTATTACAGTGACAGTCCAACTTTTAAATTTCAGTCAATTCCATATCCCGTGTTTCCCGGAGGAGTTATTATTGGTTGCTCTGCAGGCTTCATGAACGTGCCTAAAATAAAGGGTACACATACAGCCATGAAATCAGGTTACCTTTATTCCGTTTTGTATTATCTTTGAAATGCAGTGGCGATAAGGACTTGTATAAATAACCGCTCACAGTGGGACTAAGGTTTAGTGATGGTGTTGCTTTGTTTTTTGTGAAATTTAAGAGATGCTTTGTTTTTTTTGAAATTTAAAAGATTAAATTCCTTGAAAGGAGTATATTTTGTTTGCCAGCTACTTTTCTTTTGTGAGCTACGTATTTTCAAAGTTTGCAGGTAATCTCTTAAAAAGAAGTGTAATATGTTCATCAGGAATGCTGGCAGCAGAAGCTGCATTCAAGGTCCTTGTTGAAGGCTCTCAAATGGAAACGTACTGGCACTGTTTGAAGGAATCCTGGATATGGGAAGAGCTTTATCGAGTTCGAAATTATCGTCCAGTAAAAATCTTTCTGTTTCTAGCACTGAATACTGTTGCAGAAATATTTTGAGGCTAATCTTGAATATAGAAAACTTGATAACCAATTTATTGCTCAAGATTTGATGAATTTTAACTTTTTTTTGTTGAATCGTGATAGGCATTTGAACATGGTTTAGTGCCTGGCTTAGTCATCTCTGCATTAGAGAGGTAAGATCAAATAATCTGTTGTATTTAGCCCTACTTCACCTTTGATGGCTATGTGTTCTCTTTCTTAGGTATATTTTTAGGGGAAGCTTTCCATTGACACTTAAACATGGGAAACAAGATCATGAAGCAACAGAGGTGACTCCAACTGGTCTATTACTCTTATTCATTAATATTACAAAGCACAAAGTATAGACTATTTTCTTAAAATGTTGATATCTGGTCGGGCTTGTTTCATGTGTAGATCGCAAGTCTTCACACTCCCATTCAATATCCAAAGCCAGATGGTGTATTATCTTTTGACGTGCCAACTTCACTGTACAGGTTAATTACTGGGCTACCTCTTAATTTATGATAATAGCACTTCTTTTCTCACACTTCCATGTACCGTCCCTTTAATGTATAACATCTTCAAGTTGCACAGAAAGTTCATTGCATGGTTTCTATCTAGATGATACCTTCGATGAAATTAAAAAGAAAATATTTATGTGTGGCTATGGTACTTGCATTGTTGTAGGTGCTCGGAATGTAAATGGTGCATTAGAAGTACGAGGGGCTGAAGAAGTAACATCCAGACAATCACGATTTCTGTGGGTACTTGGCCACACTTAAAATAGGCTCCTGACACCGTCCAGCAATAGCGACCACGATAGGTACACAAGGGGAACACTTTCAAACTCTCTGTAGGGGTAATAGAAGGTGATAGACCTAGAGTAGGACTAGTCATAGAAGCCATCTTGTTGGAGCATGTGAAAAGAACCACCACCACTACTGCACTTGTTTTTCTTCCTTGAAGACTTGCTATGATTGGAGTCTCCATAAAATGACTGCCTTTTGGACTTGTGCCTTTACCGAGTCGAAGTAAGGCACTGCTAATTTATTCGAATCATCTCCACTAAATGCTTAAAGTTGTCCATCTTGTGAGTGAGGAGGTGAATGCTTAATTAATTGCATAGACCATTCAGAAATGAATAGGATCTCACCCCTGTCGCTGCCACAAACTTCGGTGCAAACCTAGAGAGTTGATTATACTCATTGGTTTACTGTTTCACTGTCCTCAAACCCTAGTTTAGACGTGTGAATGCCTGCCTCATTTCGTGCTGAGCAGACAACCGAATATACTCAACCCAAAATCAAGCCATGAACTTAACTCACATGATCGTCCCGGCATGTTGCTCAGCGAAGAAGTTGGCTCACTGCATGGTTCACCAGCTTCTTGAGTCTCCTTGCAATGGCATCGATTAGTTGGGCAAGCATGTCTTCAAAAATATGTTCCACTTCATGGAGCCACCTCTCTACCTCATGAGGAGTCTCAATGGATGAGAAACATGGTTCATTTTCTAATAAAAAGAAGTTATCAGTCTAAATATCCTCAACATTCTCAGAGTGCGGCTGGGTTGAGGCTGTCATACCCCTCTTGACATCAGCCAACAAAATAGCTAACGTCTCCATAAGAAAATCAGTCATTGATGTAGTAGTAAAAGTTGAGAGCCTTAAATTTCAGCAGGCGCAGGCATGCCCAGGTGCAAGAGCAGGCATGTCTATAAGAAATTCAGTCATTGATGTGTCATTAGGCATGCCCCGGAACTTGTTCTATTCTACATAAGTTCACAAAAATTCTCATCATGATGAGAGGGTATTTGGATTACACAAAACATATTGAATATTCTTGCATGGCAATATGAAATACCAAATTAACTTAAGATCTTCAAGAACAGTGGTGCTGTTGGAAGGACAACTCCAAACGATATAGTGGTAAAAGCATGAGCGACTTTAATTGCAGTAAGTGCATGCTGGTGAGCTGTCATTAGGCATGTCCTAGGACTCTTTCAGTTCCACAGAAGTATCACAAGAATTCTCATTATGATGAGAAGATATATGGACTTATACAAAACATATGGAATATGGATATATGGCAATTGGATATATCAAATTAAGCTATGGTCTTCACGAATACCACTGCTTTGGAAAGGAAAGCTCCAAGCGATCTTCTTAATTCTCACAAACTCAAAACTCTTTTAATCTTCAATTATAGGACCCCACGTTAGCTCTAATACTATGTGATGCATGGCACTGGATTCATAATCCAAGAGCAAGTAATGCATTACGAAGTGTCGTCGCAGGCCCAATTAAGACTACTGTAACTTAAAGATTTGGTCATGCTGAGTTATACAAAAGCGAAACAGAATAAAAATAAGGTGCATAACGATAAATGTAAGTTTACAAATCTATAGTAAATTTCTCAAAAATATAAATAGAACCCATAATAAAAAAAGTTTCTTAGTGCAAAATATCTCTTAATGTACAAAAATTGCCTCACTTTAGGCCACCCAAAAGCAAAACTGAAAAGAATTGCTAAAAATAGTATTCAGGCTCACTTACTCATCTTGCAGCTCAGATCCCACTCTCTCAAAGTTAGTCATCCATTGAAGCTTTTCTCTTGTCAGCAACATCATATGTACCTATGCCTGCTACATTTAAAAAGCGTGGGTGGGCAATGTAACCTATGCTTTAATACTTGTTGACATCTCATCCCATAAAAGGTATATAACATGTAAAATTTCTTAAAGTTTCCAAAAAAAACTTTAGATATACCCTTGAATTTTAAGTCAATTTTAACGACCTCCAAAATTAATGATTTTACATGTGTTAATTAAAATTTTGTGAAATCAGAAATTATGCATCCAAAACGTCTAATTTTTTTAGCATTTGCAAATTGAAACTGTGAACATTTTTGCACAAAGTTTGTCTAAATTAGAGTTAGAATGTATTTTTGGTGAATTTTTTCTAAATTTAACCTCTTAAAAATACATAAACAACCATTTAGTTTTTAGTTAAACACCAGCTGAATCCTTTATCCTCTTGCACAAGTTGCCTCCCAATTGCGGTCTTCTTCCTAGAACACATGAAGCTGATTTCCCAACCACTATAGGCTTACGTGAACTCCCTTAATCAAACTGTAAATTCTCTTTCCCTTCTCCCTGCTCTCTCTCACAGCCACCATCCATTTGCTGCCACACTAGTGCTAGAAGAGCTATGTTCGACCCGACCGGCCCTACCTCGCACCTTACATGATTGACCCTTCCCTGCACCTTGCACGACTAGCCCTACCTTGCATCTTACCTGACCGGCACTTCCACGCACTTTAGTCTGCAAAGATTGGCTCCCATCCTCTACACCGACCTTGTACATGTCATGGATGAACCTATGTCGCAGACCATTTTCCTCAGTGCACGCTAAGGCCAGCTGCCCCTTTTTCTTCTCCAATAGCCTTCAAAAAAACCCTAACTTTTCACTTTCTTCTCTCTCTTTCACTCATTTACTTTCTAAATTTTGTGTGATTTTGGCCTAAAATTTGTAAATTGTAGATTTATCACCTTTGCAATTGGAGTGAGATTTGCCTCCAATTTCATGCTCTCATAAATGCACGCATCCTTAATAATGAACCCAGAGTGTGCCAACGATCTCTGGTCGCCCCTTAAGGTATTAATATCAAAATTATATTTGCTAAACTCTAAATGTGTACTCTCCAAATAGTTTAAATTAATATCAAGTTCAGCCTCTTCACATCCACCAAAACTAAGGTATTATCTTCATTATTTTGTGATTTTAATCACTTGAATAATCAAATAAATCTTGGATTAAATTATAACTTTCTAATTTAGGTTAAATTTTATTGTAAAAAAAATTGCTTGCATGATCTATATTCTTGGACTTGGACTTCAAATTATAGTTGGTGTTTATGATATTTATTTTATATTAAATATAGATTTTTTCTTGATTAAATAGCTTAATATTTAATTTTATGGTGAAAGTATTTTTTTAAGTCTAAAATCCTATATGATTAAATTCATGTCTCATTTTATCTAAATATTAAATTAATGAGTCGCATATTATTGTCTTTATATATTAAAAATTAAGTTAAATGAAATTGCCAGGTTCTTAATTACAAGAGATAATCATTTGTGTAAAGCTTAACATTCATGGCACATGATGTAATTTTATAGTTTATATTTTACATATTTGATGATCTTATGGTATTTACCAATTTTATAAAAATTAAATTAAGTTTAAATAAGAAAAGTTCAATATAAATATTAATATTATGAATGCTAAAATATGAATGCCTGCCTACTGGATATATATAACATATGCTTTCGTATAAGTATGCATGGCAAAGATTTATGGGCATGTTACTTTCACAAAGAATCTTCCCAAGGGATATGATCCTCCCTAGATTCGGAAGGGCTTCTTGTTGCAGGTCTATAGATGGGGGTCACTCAACTTTATTACAGGGTACTACTTCATCTTTGTTAAAAGTGATAAATAAAAGCTAAATAATTAACATGTGAAATTCGAATCTAATTTACATTTACTGTAGCTATGTGATTAATGCTATGTTTTTTTATACGTAGTTTATCTATATTACAATTGATAATAATATTAACTTGTGGTTTTTTAATATAATTTATGTTTACTATAGCTATATTTTTATTCTATGATTTCTTATAGTTATTTTATCTGTTACAAGCTAAATACTTAACGTGTAATTTCCAAATCTAGTTTATATTTACTGTATCTATATGTTTTATACTATTGATTTTTTTATAGTTAATTTATTATTTATATTTAGCTACTATCTTTTTTTACTTTTATCCTCTATAGGTTTGAGAATTTCTATATTTTAATTGAATATATATACAAGTATAATAATTTACTTAAAATATATTTTATTAATATTTTACAGAATAGGATTAAATGACCGATAAATTTACCGATTGTATCTATACTTGTTATTGTGTTCGATACATGTGTCTTTGGTTTCTTTTTTGTAATATTTGTTTTCTGATTTCATTATTAATGTTATTTAATTAAAATTGTAGATACTTAGTTAGCTCTTCTTATTGATTGGATAATATATTCTTATATGGTTCCTTTATGTTAAATGCTAAATTCATGTTTTTTGCCATCCAACTTCCAATTCTTGACACTATCAGGCCATATTATGTTAAGAGTGGTTTTAGATCTAATGTTGATTCGAATTTATTCTAATGAAGAGCTAATTTGATTAATCAATTTTCTTATCCTTCCTAAAGTCTTAAGCCTTGTTATGTCTATGTTAGATCCTCTTAATATTCTGTTTTGTCTAATTTAAACTCAACGATCAATGACAAAAAGTTCATGGAGAAAGATGCAAAATGCTCAAAGTCGGAGCTAAGAACCTCTCGTTATGGCTAGAGGCTCTGTGACTATCTTTGTTGAGACTTTTAGTTGGACTACAACCGTTAAGACTCAGATGATGTAGTTGACCCAGCAAAGGGTTAGTGAACCAAGTGCATTGCGCATGCACTTGAAAGCATTTTTGGATCTGCGATCAACTTATTTCATTGTAGCTACAAATCTTGTGGTGCTAAAGATTAGCTCAAGAAATGAAGAAAATGCTGAATGGAATGAGGTGCTTTGAATACCAAAAGGTAAGTCTTGCTACATTCATGTTGTATGGAGAAGCTGAATATTGGCTATGTAGTTAGCAACAAGAGAAATTTGTAGAAGTTTCTAACTCTTCCATCATTTGGGTAAACTTCACCATCTTCAAAAATTAGTATGTGCTAATGGATGTTAAACAAGAGATGCAAATGAACTTTTTGTAGCTGTTTAGGGAGGCCACTCTATCTCAACAAAAGAAAATTTATCTTGCCTCTCAGGATATGCACAAAACTTGATTTTTATAAACATCGAATAAGTGTGATAGACTTTTAGATGGACTTATGGACATCATTGAACACCACATGGTTCATGCAGAAATTAATGATTTTTTAGTACTATTAAGGAAGGCTAGACGTGTGGTTAGATTCTTAAGTCATTCAAACTCACCCACTCGCACAAAAGGTAAGCTGTTAGAGGCCATTTCCAGAACAATTTGGCATGCCAAGGCAATGCGGGGTGGAAAGAACTCAAAATTGCTCAGAATATTTCTAACAATAATATCTTTGGAGCCTTACACCAACTATTGAAAGAATCTCAATGGAGAATGCTTAGCAGGTTAAGGAATTTGCTTCAAATGCTGACATTTGGTTACACGATGTCCAATTGCAATCAAGTATTTGTAGGTTGATCCCAAGAATAAGGCTGCTATGTTAAGGAACCATCAATCAATTGAAGGTGGCAACAAAATGGCCAAGTGCTGATCCAAGTACTTCTTGCAAAATCATGGCATTTGTATACTTAGTAATGAAGAATCTTGAAACTCCATTAGGGATCAAGGATTAAAGATATCCTTACGATCTACAAGTATCCAAAAGTTTTCTTAGATAAGCTTTTAGGATTGTTGCCATCAGGGAGATTGATTTCACCATAGATCTTCTACTTGACATACTCTCATCTTCAAGGCATTATATGGCATGGAGACTATGTAGCTACAAGAACTCAAAGTTTAGTTTCAAGAATAGCTAGATAAAAGTTTCATCAGGTCTAGTTATCAACTTAGGAGTTCTAATATTTTTATCAAGAAGATGGATGGAATTTTAAGAGTATTGTGAATTGGTCAAACTAATCATTAAAAACAAGTGTTCGTGGCTTAGAATTGATGACTATTTATTAAGCTTGAAGGAGTCTTAGTCTTTTCCATGATTAATTTGAGATTTGTCTATCATCAGTTGAGAGTTAAGGAGAATGGCATTTGCCAAATAGTTTTTAGTACGTTTTATGGGCAACACGAGTTTGTGGTCATGTCTTCTGGGTTGATTAATGCCCCTACAGCCTTTATGGAACTTGTTTACATGCCTTTCTTAGATTCTTTCGTGCTGGTTTTCATTGACAATATTTTTATATAGATGAAGTTCCATATTCTAATCATTTGTGTTGTACTCTAGATACATACTTAAAGGAAGCACTCTATACGTAAAATTCCTTAAGTGTAAAGGATGGCTTTAGGATGTTGGTCTCTTAGGTCACATTATCAGTGACGATGGAATCTTTGTCAACCAGTAGAAGGCCAACGTCTTTGTCGATTGATTGAGACCTAACAGTGTTACTGAGGTGAGAAGCCTCCTAGACTTGCGGGTTATTATTGCAGATTTGCGGAAGACTTCTCCAGAATAGCAATACCATTTTCTTTGCCCACTCAAAATGCTATGAAGCTTGTCTAAGATGATAAGTGCGAGGAAGCTTTCAGAAGATGAAAAATGTCTTATGTCTACTCTAGTGCTGATGATATCATTAGGTATGGTTGTTTTCAGATTTATAATGCCACATCTTTATGTGACTTTGGTTATATATTGATGCAACATGTTCGTTTAGTCTCTTATGCTTTTGGTAATTGATGTTGCAGGAAAGAATTTATTTGTTGCATGATTTGGTGTTACTAGTTGTGATCTTTGTTTTGAAATTTGAAGGCACTACCTTATGGAGACAGATTTTAAGTTTTCATCGATCATCAAAGTGAATTATATATTCACCCAAAAAGATTTGAATTTAAAACACTTATGATGATTGGGGCTTATCAATGGTTATGACCTTGGCATTCAATACAACAAGAAAGGAGAATAATTTTGCATATGCTGGTAAGTAGGAAACCAATTGTCGAACAAATTGGATGACCAGTCAATAATCAAAAGTGATCGAGTTTATGGAGCAATTTGACCTTACTTTGGTTAATTCCTTTGGTGAAATTGATACTTTTTTGAATCATATAGTTAAATCGATTGACTTAATGGATATGATTCACCTTGCTTTATTGCAAGATGAGAATTTTCTAAAGATTTTGAATTTAGGAGTTGGTTATATTAATAGGTTTGATCTAGGTGCCATCGCAAACATCTCGACCTAGTAACTTCTTTTAATGCCAATCCAAACAATCTTGTACTTGAGCCAATCTCAGGGAATCATGTTTATCAATCTCCTCCTAAATTCTCTCCTCCAAAGGATTAGTCTGATGTGTTTAACAAAGTTTCCACCACCAAAACATCCCAAATGGCCAGTGGAATGAATAAACAAAATGAATTAGCATTGGCATGGGGATATAATTAGAGAATCTATCAAAGTGGAAAACTGCAATGATCCTTTCCCTGATCAAAAGAAGTAATGTGTCACCCAACGCTGTAGGCCCCCACGCGCATTTATTTTATAAATTAAGTTTAAAATAAAATATAAATTACTAAAATAGTTCCTATGCCAAATTAACAGGGCATTATAAATAGATATAAGCTCCATCTTAAATCAAATAATGGGCATTCTAAATTGATACAAACCCCATCTTAAATCCAATATGGGCATTCTAAACAGACGTGTGCCCCATCCTAAATCAAATTTAGGCTTTCCAATGGGTATAAGCCCTATCTAAAACTAAATAAGCATTATAAATAGATGTAACCCCCATCTTAAATCAAGTCTTATATTCCAATAGATATAAATTTCAAATTCAAGATGCTAAAATCTAAATCCTCAACAAATACCACTCAATCTGCTCGAGACTTCTAAGATAAGGTAATTTATGGTTGTTAATCAGAATCTTTGGATGATATGGATAAATTCCCTCTAATGTTGTCAGATTAGATCACAAGCCAATTTGGGATGACAGAATCATGGGATCTTTATTGGGCTAGCTTCCACGTACCCCCACTTCGTTGTTGATTAAAAGAAATAATCTTTTAATCGACAACTCTCTCATATATGGCTTGGAAGGGTAATTAACTATAAGGGTTTGCGTGTATAGAAAACCCTCGATCCTAGATATAACTAAATGTTGGACCACTCCTTATGGGAAAGTATGGTTAAAACTCAAATCTACCTCATGAAAGGTCTTCCTTTGATGCCTAATAAAAAAAGTAGAGATTTGCACTTTTCGGATTGATCACTTATCAAATGGGGTTGATTGCATGAATCCTTTGTTTCCATTCTGCATGATCAATTAAATGATCCCCTCCATGTTTCAAATAAAGAAGATCCTTCCTAATGATTTCTTCCCATGTTTCTTTGGTCTTTTTCTTACATGGGAAAATTTTGTATACTTAGTTTTCTCAATAGAGGCATTGAACGGTTTATGTTTTATAAGCTTGAACCATCTAAGATGATATTGTATAATCTTATCCATTAGTAGAGTCACTGCAACATCGCTACAAATGAACTCATTTTTCATTCTATCTTTACGAGTATATTCACTCATCCACCTTAACCTCCTCTTCTTTGTAATGTTTTTTTATTTGTGTTTCTTCTTTGTTAGCCAACATGCAACCCCATATAATATAGACCGACATATGATTGTTCTATAAAATTTTCCTTTAATTTTGAGTGAATTTTCCATTGCACAATATTTCAGAATCGCTTCTCCATTTCATTCAATCATCTTGGATCTTATTATTTATGCTGCTTGTATCTCACCATTATTTTGATAATTGAACTAAGTTATTTGAACCTCTAGCTCTTCTTAATCATATGGTCCTCCATAATTATGTCATCGAGATTAAGACTTCCATTACCAGTAAACTTGCACACATTATATTTTATTTAGATCTATTAAAACGAAAATCTTTATATTCTAAAGTAATCCCCCATAACTCAAGTTTTATTTTTGCTCCATCCTCTTAGTTTATCAATCGATCGTTTTAGTTTATCAATTAACTGAATGTCATATGCATATAGCATGCACGAAGGAACTTCAAAGAAGGTGTAGGAAGAAGGTATACCTTTAGGTTTAGATGTACTACCAATTGAGATTTAGAGAATTGTCAGATATTGAAGCTGTTTTATTAACAATCAATATTGTCTTGCAGTCTTAAAACAGAATGAATAAAATGATTGGAGATAAAATGTTTTGCAACCATTCATATATATGGGGATGGGCATGATTAAGAGTTTAATTACTAAAATTGGTAATTAAGCATACATGACATAAAATGTTCTGGGAGAGGATTATTGAACGATCAATTTCATTCTTAGGCGGTATGACCTGCCACAAAAATATTTGTGTTAAACTAGTTAATGGAAAAGTATAGAAAGCAACCCTTGTAAAGTGCAGATAGCAACATAGAATCATCGTCATCATTTTTATCTTAGCCTAATAAGATTCTGAGTAATATTTTATTCCACGGTATATAGAGTAACTAACCTGCATCATGCTTAATTATGGGTATGTTGTTAATAAAACTTGCTTGTCTCATTGCTTGGTTCACGGACATTATATATTTGTTTATATTGATATTATTCATACGGTATGGAGCTATTTTACTTTCTAGTTAGATTCTTATGTTGCTGCCGTTGAATGTTGAGAAAATGATTATGATGTGTTGTTTATAGCCTAAATTCAATGTGAACTTATGGTCGATCAGCATCTGGTTCAAGCACATAATTGCAAATTTAATCACTGAATGAATTATTTTCTTCATGAAATGCTTTGTTCATTTCTCTCAGTTACTATGTCTTGCAGAAGCAACACGAATCACGTGCATGATCAGCCTGCTCATCTCAGGCTGAGGGACCTACATCTACCAAAACTTGAAAACTTGCCAAAATTTAAAGGACTGGAGTCCCGGTACTGCCCTGCCCATGTATACGAGTAAGTTGTTTATACATTCAAAATCCACCTTCTGAATATAAGTTGTGAATTTTCTATATGATAACAAAATAGTAGTAATGCAAGATGGTAGGCTTTTGGTTATAACTTCAGATAAAAGTTATTAACAGCATTTTAACCTGACAAGGTATGTCCCGGATGAGTCGCATGGTCAAAAACTCGAAATCAATGCCCAAAACTGCCTTCATTGTAAGGTGATGCTTTTTTACTCTTGTTGTTAATGGCCTGTATTTATTACTGATGGTTATTTGAAAGAATAACAGCTCATACTAAATTTGACTATAACAAGGTCAACTCAATAAAATTTTCACAAAATAATAATATACATGTATATATAAATATATGTATATATTAAAACATCTACTGGGTTTTATATTTATGATAAAAAGATTACAACAGACGTGGTTGATGGCTTCCAACAAATATAAAAACAAAAAATAAATAAAATAATTAAAAGAAAAAGAAAGAAATGTAAACAACTTTCAAACCCCCTTGATAATCTCACATGGGATATTTAGTACAAGTGCCAAAGATGTAAACATAGCGATACACATCCTTTCCTTGAATTAATATCTAGATATCGATCCTTTCTTTGCTTTTTTATTTTTTCCTATTTTGTTAAACATCATTTCCTTGGATTAATATCTGGATATCAATCATTTCTTTGACTTCTTTTTATTTTTTACTTTTTTATTAAACATGATATCTTCAATTCTATCAAAATCATAATTTGACATTGAAGAGTCCCCATCCTCTTCGAACCCAAAAACCTCCTTGGAATCATATGCCCTCACCTTAGATAATGGAATGAATTCTTTGGCAAAAGGATTGGACCGTATTCTCCTTACCAAGGAAGAAGCTTGCTCCCTCAAAACTTTAGTAATTTTTGTAAATCATAATATAAAGCATATTTGTTGGTACACCCATCAACTTCACATCTAATTTATTGACCCGTTCACTATCCACGAATGGGATGCCACGATCTCATTCGGGACACTTTTCATTTTAGCTCACATCTTCAGGATATCTTTAATTGCATTAAGTTTGATTTTGTGATCTAAAGAAAAGCAGTCACACTGATGTCGCCTCATCTTCCCATGCAATAGTGTCAACATCCAACACTGCCTTCTTTGGTATCGAGACAACATCACCCATAGAAGGTGGATCACCCATCCCATGCGCCTAGTGATCAACAGTGTCAACTGACCCCATAAATACACTAAAGCGCCCACTTGCTTCCCCCCATAGTTGTTTTGCAACTCATTCGAGACAACAAGAATGGCATCCAAGTACTCCATCACTAGATCTACATGATCTATACCCAACCTAGAAGTCCATCTCCATCAAAAAGAGTAAGCAGATCAACCACATCATTTTCTTTAATTCAAAAGTTCAACATTGATAACACTGTTTTGAACTGCTTCTTCTGCATTTGAATGAGTACCCATTGGAGAAATAACCTCCAAAGAATCGTTCTCTTTGACCTCCGCAATATTATCAGGAGCCTCTTCCATCACAGCATTGTCGTTTCTTTGTAGCATATATACAATTTGCTTCTTTTTTGTAGTTTTAAGGGAGGAAGAATCATTTGCCTTTGGTTTATCTTTGAGTCACCGATGAAGGCGATAACAATTTCTCAATTCATGCCCGATAATCAAACAATGAGAACAATGCAATGGCTTGTTCTCAAAAGTGTATTCTTGTAAATATCCATTCTCCTCATTTTCAATCTATAATTCTGATTCAAATTCTTCAGTGAGATCAAGTTCCACTAAAACATTAGCCACCGGTGGACGGAGGAGGTTGGAGATAGCAAAATTGACTTGACACAGCTTGCCAAAAGAAGACCCCTGGGTGAATAAGATTGAATGCGTCATCAAATGAATCTTGAGTAGAGGAAAGTTTATCTATCCGGGAACAATGGAGGTTCACTCCTTAGGTCAAAGGATGCCATTCATTTTAAGATTTTCACGTGAAAATTTTCAACGAAATATGTACCTCTTGCAAATAATCTAGTGTAATATGCTGCATTTGATAATTTGATGAGGATATGACTAGAATCAACTAACCCCGCATTATAGTTTCCGATAATGCTAAACTATGAAGAAACTTACGAATGGCTACCAAAGACTGCTTGCCTCGTAGATACATAATATGTTTGATTCCGATTAGCTATCCTCGAGAAGGGAGGGTTAGATCTTCTCGAAAGGATAAAGATGCCAAATTTACTACCGCTCGCTTGAGATGAAGAACATGAAGAGGATCTGAGTCGCACATCATGAAAAGATTATCACTATGAAAGAAGAAAGGTTGTAGCAGTCTTCACACCCTCTTAGTACTCTTGGATTTCTTTCATGCAACGTACACTTGTGATGACTATTTATAGGCTTTTGGATGAAAAACATCAAGTTGCTATCTTTTCTCTATTATGTTGCATAGCGACAAAAACAAATTTTCTTGTATAGCGGATCCTCTATCCGCATCTTCCAAAGGGCACATACCATCGGCATTGTTCCGCTCTGTTCGACACCTCCAGTTGATTTGTGTCGCGTTCTTGGTCTCTCCAAAACACACAATGCTCCAAACACTCCACATATGTCAGTGTTTGAGATGTCTGACATGACAACAAACATTTTTGTGGTATTCATGCATTATAAGTTCTAATTGTTAGTTAAGAAATTATTTAGTAGTATTTGTATTAATTTTAAATTTGCTTTCAAACAATGATCTTTACAATGATGATTTAATTATATTTATTGGTAATATTTGTAAGTTTATTTTCAAATATTGTGAAAAATTAAATGACTCACATAAGTAATTAAATCATCTAAAATATGCATTTAAAGGAATTTTATTAAAATTAAAAATATAAAATTTTTGAATGAGCTTTGATTTGATATAGTGTTCTCAATATTTAAAGAAGAATTATTCTCTACAGTATTTTAATACATTCTATGCATATTTATTTGATAAAGTATTCATTTATTAAAATCTTATATATGATATGATAAACATGAATTAAGAACCAGAACAAAGCTTTAAAAACGAGATCTGAGATACTACTATTTCAAGTTTGATGATGTAGTCGATTATTGAATAACTTAACAATATCCACATCATGCTGCTCATCAACAAATTCACGATCGCAATCCTAAAGGCCTACAGTAGTCGATTATTAATCTAGGAATTGTATACCTTGATATTGGGAACTTTTGGTAGTGCTTTTCCTTTTGCACTAGATCAACAGCACAGCTTCTTTTGATCTCATTTGCCAAAGCCTAAGAAATTGATTCAAAGGAAGGCCAACGGACATTCTTTCGAATTTATCTTCTTAAAACTTGAATTTAGTTGGTTGATTTAGGTAAAGCACATAAAAACCTAGATCCATGAATATTACTGGCAGTGAAAAACTGTATGTGCCTTGAGAAATAATGGTAGCAACATCAACCAGCCTAGGAACCGGCAGGACGTGTACTGTCAATTGTAAACCAGCTTGATATTCCTCCACCATGTTATAATGGCCAACCAGTAGGGGCTCGCTGAAATTTGAGGCTTGGATGGAGCCTAACACAAGTACTTGAACTGTGACTAACCATGTGATGATCCGAGGAGCCCAGAAAAGCCCTTGATCAATCAAGATGAGCCTCTAGAGGATTGTCATCAACCAGAGGTGAGAAACAGCTTAGCCACCAAAGCAACACCCAGGTGCCTCACGCTGCTAGTGTGCACTCGAGCGGAGTTGAGGACACTAGAATCTTGGCAAACTTTCGAGGATCAAGAATAAATGATTGACTTAACAAACGGATCACAAAGAGGATATTTGCTAGAAGGCACAACAAATGTACTACCAAATATCGCCAATGAAGGGAGCACAAACACGAATCCCAGCTATGGCGGATAGGTTTTAAAAGAGGCAGATTGAACCCCTAACCTTTGGCCTAGCCTATGGAACTCTCATTTATCATATATATGTATGTATGTGGGTAAATTTTTTTTTCTTAGGGAACATTATTGAATTTTATATATTTAAGGAAGGGTTACAATAGATATGGTTGGTGATCTCTAACAAATAAAACATAACAAAATAAAGTAAAAAAAGGGAGAAAATAAATATCAAATGATTATCAAACCACCCAGAAGAGATTTATGAAAAGAAATCTCAGAAGATGAAGAAAATATAGGAAGACAATGGACCTCTAAGTTGGTAAGACCAATCCAATAAATACAACGATTCTTGTTCTTCTATTTGAAGATTTCAAACCATTATTTCTTTTCTTTTCTGTCCTTGTGAATTTTTCAATATCATCGAATTCAGTCTTCGATTTCATTATTTTTTCATTTGAGGCGCCTGCGCAACATCGTGAGAGTCTATATATATATATATATTGTAATTTGCCAACCCCCTTATGTATTGTGTTTTGATTATCAATAAAATCCCTTTCCCTCTAAAAAAAATTTTAAGCGTGTGTGAAAATAGTAATTTTGTTTGATTTGCTTGTGTTCATCTTTTTGTTTTTCTGTCAATAAATTCGTCAATTAAGGAAACATTAATAATTATTTGATTAGTAGTCTTTCCTGAAATTTCAAATAATTCAAGCAAAAATTACCAAATTACAATTAAGAGTTTTCTTCTTCAATGATATGGATTGGAAAAATTGTAGAACTAGTGTTCAACTCAGATTTTTTAGTACTGGAATTTTGGTTAACATTATTTATCTTTCTTTGATTTTGTAGGCTTGTGATATCAAAGATCCCAAACAAAACATTGAGTGGACAGTTCCTGAAGGAGGTGGTGGTCCTGGATATACAATTATGTAGACCTTTGCTACCGCATCACTGCGTTTTGAAATTGCATTTTGAATGTTCACAAGTAAGAAAGGAACAGAGAAATGGGTTGGAATACGTTTCAGTTTTTGTAGCCTCACTTAACAATGTTGTACCCGTTTCTTCATTATTTGAACCTATGAAAAATAAACAATGTTGTTAACTTTATAGCTTTCCGTGTAGTAGGGCAGCATGTGTTGTGTATTTATTATGTTAATATTGTTTGACCGGGAGTGACACGCTATATTGCGTGAATATAGTGAAAAGTGTGCAAGGGCCGTTACATCGGCCCCCAAATGTGATGTTAATTAAGCAAGGATTCTTATATTATGGATGGATGCTGGTTAAGAAGTTAGTCTGTGTTTTAAATTAAGATTAAATAGCTGGAATATTAACTCTTATTGCAAGTTTTATGAGTTAGTTGATATTATGATAAATAATAATTATCTTCAAAAAATTGAGTGAGTGGGATAGAAAATATAAGAAATTGATAGTTTAGATTTTAAAACTCTAGAACATGTGTACAAATCACCATAAAAATAGTGTGAGTATTATTTTAGATAGGAATTAAATGAAAATATCGGAAAGTTTGTTGGGAGATAGAGATTTATTTTAAAAACTTATAATTAATAAAATAATTTTTAATATTGCAAATGTTAATTTCTCTCAAATAGGATTGAATCTAAGTACGAATACAATATTTGGTCAAGAAATTTTTTAAGATGAGATGTTTTTATAGGAGATATTTAAATAGATATTTGGAATGGTAATTAATGAAGAAGAATGATTTTAGAGTTTATGATTTTATAATTGCTAACATTTAATTTTAAGAAATAAAGTAGACTATTATCTCTTATAAAATTGGGCTTTTAAACCATAGTAATTTTTTTCAAGAAAAAGAAATTATTTAGTAATGATTGTAAGATTATCCAAGTAATTATTTGTCAATTTGTCATCATTTATTAGTTTTGTTTTAAAAATTTAGGTGTAATAAAATTATTATTAAATTTAAAATTTCTTAAAATTAGATTGTGAAATTTTAAGAAGAGTAATATAGATATTTTTAAAAAAGCAATAAATTTTGTGAGATTTTGTTATTAGTTATATTCACAATATAGTAAAGAGTTTATTTGTTGAATAAAAATGTTTAATATCTTATATTAAAGATATATGTTGCTAGAAATAAGTTGCCTAAGTTAAGATTAGAGATAAAATTGTTATAAAAAAATATTTTAAATGTAAGATTGAGAAGAATAGGAAGAAACATAAATTAATTTATGAATTTGAAATAATAGGTCCATGTTAAAAGTGTAATATTTTAGGATTTATTTAATAAATTAGGAACTGTCGAGGGATAAAGACACATCTATAAGCTAGTCAAATTAAATGATTAAATAATCAAAGATTTGCTCATGTTGAATAAATTAACAATAATAACAAAAATTTCTCCTTAGAAATGAAGATATTCTACTAAGATGAATGAATTATTTAATAAGCTTTTTACTAAAAGTTATATTAATACAGTTAATATAAGTGAGTTTAATAGTTATAAAAGTAATCTTTATTATAATTTCACTTGACGTGTTAATAAAGCTGAGATTTGGAATGCTTTTAAAGATGATAAAAATTGGAATAGTGGTATTAGATGACATCCCTATCGATTTATAGAAATCTTTTGGTGTGAAAGAAATTTGTTGGCATAACAAGTTATTTAGTTTTGTTTTGAAGAATAAAAAGATGTCAGATAAGTGGAGGAGTATAATTATACAAATTTAAAAGAATAAGGGTGATGATCAAGACTACTAATTATAGAGGAATCAAGTATGTTGGAATTTTGGGAGAATTGAATATGCATTACAAATGGATACTTGTTTTTCTCAAAATCATGGAAGCCATACATATATAAATATGTTTGATGGAGAAATTTAGTTGAAGAAGAGATCCTTATTTATTTTGTATTGATCTTAAAAAGACATAATAGAGTATCAAGAAAAGTTCTTTGGAGAGTATTGGAAAGAAAAGAGATCTATGTTGCATATATTATTAGGTCTATAACTTGTGTTCTATCTAAAGGTGGCTTGTCTAATGATTACCCAGTCATTATTGAATTCATTGAGGCTCAACTCTCAGCCCATATTTTTTTCTTTAATATTGAATGTTCTTATTTAGCACATTCAAAAGGATGGAGTTAAAGCTAAACTTGAGTTGTAGATGACTACTTTAGAATATAAAGGTTTTTGTCTTGGTTGTTCTAAAGTAGAATATATGGTGTATTTCTTCAATTGAATTAAAAACCCTAATCTCAAGGACAACTGTTGAGGACCACATAATCAAGGAGAGCAAGAAATTTAAATACCTTGGATCAATATTCAAAATAATGGTGAAATAGAGAGTGATATGATTAATAAGATCCAAGCTGGTTAGATATGATTATTTGTTTAATTGGGTTGTGTGATAAAAAAATCTCACTCAAAGTAAAAAAAAAAATTATAGAACAACTATAAAACCAGCTATGTTTTATGGGACTGAATGTTGGCCAACAAAAAATAGTTTTATCGCTAAAATAAGTGTTATAGAAGTGAGGATGCTTAGGTGATGAGTGGGCATAATCGTTAGGAAAGAATGAAAAATGAGTTTATCTATAGCAATGTTGGAGTGACTCGAATTGTGGATAAGATTAGTGAATGTTGCCAAAGATTGTTCGTACATATTAATCGTAGATCATGCAATGCCCCAATTAAATAAAGAAGAGGAAACACAAATACGACATGAGAGGAAACCATTATATAGGATTTTCTCTTTGTTGAAATTAGGAAGGGGTTTCTATTTGGTTGTGCACAATAAATATAAAGGATTCGTGCAGCTAACCACACCAAGTGGAATTAAGATTTGGTTTTGTTGTTATTTTTGTTTTTTTTTTTCTTTTAATTGCACAAAATAACATTGGTTTAATATTATTTTGATTTGTTGTTTGTGCATTTTATAATATCGAGATGTAATTAGTAGTAAAGATTTTACGATCTGTTTTGAAATACAAATCAAATGCTATTTAATATTAATGAATGACATGTTTGTAATATAAATAAAATCATATTAAATTTATCCACATAAAAAAATTGTCTCTTTGATTCACTCAATGCAGGAGAAAAGAAAAATAAAGGATGAAGTTTCATATTAAAGAATTTTATTGATTGCTGTGACTAACTGAATGAGCTAGCAATAAGAAGAATAAATATGTTTTTCTCAATGTAGCTCGATATTTATAGTAATGCCAAGTTCCAAAGAACTAGGATAGCCTTAGTGTTTGTTTAATGTTTTATTGGCATTAAGCTAAATGATTTAGGATCCAGAGATTATGATGAGTTCAACTAAAAAATAAAATACCAGTACTACACAGTGTGCACCTAGAAACACGATGTCTTGCAAGATAAACCAAAAAAAAAGAACACAAACTAGGAGAAGTGATGGTTTATGGTGGTTTGACTCCATTAAATAGGAGCTTATGTCCACTTGGATGGTGCAGCCTCCTCTTTCTGCTAAATGATTTTGTGAGTAACAATTGATTCAGCTCATATCTTTTGTGGAGGTCTAAATTAAAAGTCTTAATGCAACCAAAAGGAAGAAAAAGGAAGAAGAAAAGAGCTTTGATTTTAATTGGGATAATTGAGTGTTGACTCTATGAAATGTTGAGGGCGCCATTTAGTCATGTAAATTTCTATCCCAACGCCAACGAGGACCGTATTCTAGTTTAGTGAGAACTAAATCAATATTAAGTTCTCTAAGCTGCATGACTCTATTGAGTGTTTAAATGAGATAGCACAACATGCATTCCAGAGAGACATATAAGTGAGAAAATACTATTCATCCAGTCATAAACATTTGTCATCCTAAAATAAAGATCAAATTGCTCCATACAAGAAGTTCATTAACATTACATGGCTTTAATAAGATAGATTGAAATAAAATAAAAGGTGAAAGTGGGAGTGACTGCATTAGTAAATTATCTCAAATTATTAGAAGCTCCTCAAAGATCTCGCTCTTGCACCTCCACTAGCTCTTGATTTGACATCGTAAATACAATAATGGGATTTGAATTACCAATAATTAGAGAATATTCTAAGTACCGAATGATATCAAACAATATATTTTTTCAAGGCAATTAGCAAGTGCAGTAAAGAAAAATTGAATGGAAAAAGAATAAAAAATGCACCACAATCACTGTTAAACAATCTGTTAGGTTGCAGAAAGTGTTCATATTTCATTTATTGTCGCTCCAGGTGCGTGCCAAAATCTGTCACATAAAGATATGAAATAAAAGATATGTCTTGCATCAATTAGTATATTCATTTCTTATTCAATCTGTTAGGCAAATCAGAACCTTTGGGTCGATCATTATTTTTGGGTTCATATAACATCTTTCAAAATTGCACCCCACGTAGGGTACAATATAACTTCCATATAGGTCCTAACAATAATATAAATATAAATATAAATATATATATATATATATATATATATATTAAATATTTATGTGATCATATATATGTGCTATGTATTCACTATCACAACTCTTTATCTATTAAAATATTCATTTATGATTATTTAAATTATTTTGTATGTGTATTCATCTATGAGTATATGAATTAGTATGAAGTTTAATAATAAGTGAATATCTATTGATTACTTATGCAAACTTCTAATTATATGTTATTATGTTTATAATGGATTGTGTATCTTTCTACGCATATTTCTACCAATAAGTTACTTACATTTACTATTTCAATTACTTTTTCTCCACCCAAAAATGATAGTTAATTCATTATGCATATATATATATATATTACATGAATCTTGGGAATTTTATTAATAAGAAAATAAAAAGATACAGAAGGGGTTGGGAGGTTACAAAGCTCCTAAATTTAAAAGCCTGAAACTAACCTCAAATGAAATGATCCAGGGTGTATCCTAAAAGACCATTTCAAAGTGCAAAACACCAAAAGACAAAACATAAGCAACATAAGCAAATAAGATAGAGTATTAACATAAATGTCTAGACGTAGCAAAATCACATATGAACAATAAAAAATAGATATTTCTAAGGAAATCAACAACATAAGAAGAAATCTACAACTTTCTCCCATCTACAAGGTCTGATAGCTGCCCGAACCGCAGTGGCTTGGCGTAGCCGCAAATAACCAGAAACAACAACCCAACAACATGGTGCAGCAGCACAATACTAGAAACCAAACATGGGGCAAACCAAACTAGCAAACAGACTTACAAATAGATTTGAGCAAACCTGGGACCAGGCAGGCAGCAAACAACTGCCAAATATTGGCAAAACTGGTCCATACAACAACCAAAACAAGCAGCTTGGTTCTGCTACCAAACAATAAGAATCAAATAGCCACTTATAAACCAACTAGAAAATCTGCAGTATTAAACTGGGGAAGCAATAATAGTACCAAAAACCAAACATGAGGCAACCAACAACAAACATGGAGCACACTAGCAGCAAGTAGAGCAGACAACCACAAAGCATCTGATAATGCAATCTCCAGAGGTTATAGGAAACCTCATGAAATAATAAAAAACCTTAGGGGGCTTTGAATTTAATAAATAAAACATTAATATTAGCCTTCTGGTTATCCCAATAAAATTATCATCATTATAAGCATTAATGGTAGAGTAAACATCTACAATAGTATCATTAAGAATTCGATGAGCAGTGTGAGGAATATTCAAATATTTAACTTTATTTTTAGCATTGTAGATATGCAAAGAGTAATAGCATCAATCAAGTGGACGATATGAAGCATTTTATTAGAGTGAGTCCTCCATCTTCCTAAGAATGAAAGGAGACTAGTATGATTAATGGTAATAGAATGCAAATTTAGAGAGTTTCAGACTAACTGAGAATGGAAAATTTCCAAGAACACATGATTAAGGAATTCCAAATCATGGCAACAATGACATTTAGAAGCCATATGATAATCCAAAGATTGTAACTTTCATCAGTACTAATGAAATTGTGATAAATCTTTCAAATGAAAAGACTAATCAGCGTTGGAAAAGTTTTATGCCACATATAATTGGGGAAGGTCGGAGAGGTAGTGGGACGACAAATATTCAACAATTTGCTGAACTTTATTGAATTAAACTAACATAAAGATGAATTTGCTTATTTACTAGTGGAGAAAAAGGATTAAGGCTTAGGATGTTACCAACAACCTCATTAGAAAGAATTTAATGAATAATATCCGAGTCCCAACTATGAGAGTTAGAGAAACAATCTCTCATAGATAATTTAGGAAAAGTAATATTATGAAAGTTACCTAAAATGTCTGAACCATTCCATTTATCAAACCAAAAAATATCGGTCAAAATAATCGCAATATATATATATATATATATATATATATATATATGAATGGTGATGTAGCCTAGTGTTTGAGGCTTAGGATTTGTTATCCTAGGTCATGAGTTCAAATTCCACTGGCCACACATTAAAAAAAAAAAAAAAAAAAAAAATATATATATATATATATATATATATATATTATATATATATATATAATATAGGCCTATATGTGTGATATTATTAAGGGTGTGTATATGTGTTTATCTTTGCACGAGTATTATCTTGCATTCAAAAGTATAAGATCATAAAATAATTAAGTCTCAATAAATTATTAAGATTCCATAATTTAGCATATATCCTTAAACATTGGCATTTATTTAAGATAATATGAGATAACCATCAGTAAATTTTATCTTATGTCATATTACATGGTTTATATTGATTCTTAAGACATTTTAAATTTCATCATATGATCAACAATGCTAAACATTAAAGAGGTTTTGCATAATTTCCATGCCAGTGACTTATTTTATAATTATGCTAACATAATAGTTGCTCTTAAAGTTTGATTGAACTCATTGAGACACTATTAAATCATTTTAATATGCATTATTCTTTTCATTTATCTCATTTATTTAGATATAATCATTTTTTTGGAAAGGCTTAAAATGCATTGACGACATTATTTTATTTCAAAGTTATGTAATGTGTATAAGTTAATAGGAGTGTGTGTGTGTCTATGTACATGAGTGCATATGTGTATGTGTTCAAGTAGTATTGTAACATGTATCTGTTGGTTGAGTATGTGTGAATATGCTTAATTGTGCAAGTGCTTATTAAATGAATAAATAAATTTTTTAAGTATTTTGAATCTAAGGCAATAATTATATATATGCAATTTCTTAACTTCTCACATATACAACTTTGGATATGAAGAGCTTAGTAATGCATCATTAAGCTAGAGATCTATCTTTAAGAATGTAGAATTTGCCCCTCTTAGATTTATAGGGAACATCAACAATTTATCATGCTTATGATTGAATCTTCACATATGTGTATATTTATGCATATTTGCATTTTGATTAATTTATTTTAATTTATATTTTTATAAATAATATATATATATATATATATATATATATATATATATATATATATATTTGTGCATATTGACTTAATATATATATGTTTGAATGGTATTGTAGCCCACTGGTTGAGGCTCAAGATTTGTTATCCTATGTCATATGTTAAAATCTCACTGACCACACATGAAAAAAAAAAAAAATTAAGAAAGAAAATTATGTACATATGTAGACATGCATGCCTATATATATATAATCACATAAATGTGTATTAATGCAATTCTAATTAATGATATAGGAATAATCATTTATTAAGTCAAAATTACAAATATTCCCAAAAGAAATAATTAAGGTCCTAATTAGCTTATAAGGCAAGTGCAAGCAAGCAATGTGTATGTGCTAATTTATTTTGCATGCAAATATTATAGTTAGTTTACAATATTATATCATACAGTAAAAAACATACAAGCGTACTTGTATTCATATGAAAGAAAATTTCTCAAGTAAAGATTCTTAATCAATTCACCACTATAAACTTTATTTAAACATGTTACTTATCTTATATACATATGGATGAGATATTTTTTAAATAGAGTTTCTTGATTTACCTACCATTAAGAGTTCTGCTTATGCATGCCACATTCCACCTCATTATGATTTTATGGATGTATTATTACAAGACATGCAATGGATAATGATAGGCTAATTCTATAATAATGTCTACAATGATCATGCAAATATACGTGATCACAAGTAATAAAGGAACATGTGTTCTAGATATCATCCACAGGGATTGAATTTAGGGTCACCAATCTCAACTTAATTACTAATGTTCGGATGATAAATTTGTGATTTTTGAACTCAACATTAAACTAATTACAAGTTTAAAGAATTTTTTCTTAATTAATATTAAGGATACTATCAACGGAGCATTATGGAGGATTAGACTATAATTGTCATGTTCATAATCTCATCACACACTTAACCTGTAAATTAAGTTAAATGCTATGAAGATTTTAAATTTATCACGGGGAAGTAGAATTATTGATCCATTAGTGATGTCTCATGCATATGGATTACACGCCAACCAATGCCCTAAGATAGTTTGTACGAGACCATATTTGGCACCAGTAGTTGGAGTTATGAGTACGTATGCATAATCTGGGGAAGGATTATTAAAAAATATTGATGGGCATATTCTAAAATTTGAAGAGTACAATTGGTGTTGGATTGTTGTTCCAGAAGCAGTCATTTGTAGCAGAGTGGTGCATTGAATATGTGGATTTTGACTATGATAGTAATTTGGATTGAAAGCGATCAATGGCAGGTTATGTGTTCATATTGTCAGGAGATCTGGTTGGGTGGAGATCTACACTACAATCTACAGTTTTCATGTATACAAAATAGGCCGAATACATGGTAGTCACGGAAGCATTCAAGTAAAATATAAGGATGAGGGGTCTACTGGAAGACTTGGGCGTGAAGCAAGAAAAGTGGTAGTCTACTGTGATACCAAAGTGGTATATTTTTGGCTATCAATTATATGTGTCATGCTAGCACAAAACAAATAGTTGCGTGACACCTCTTCGTTAAGATATCTTAAAAGGTGGAGAAATCTTGCTAAAAAAGATAAACCCGATGGACAACTTGAGAGACATGCTTATCAAAGTAATCATAGTTCATAAGTTTCCTATTGCAAGAGCATATTGAACATGGAGAAGCTTTGATAAGAGCTTATGGCATGGATAAAATACATGTGACTTGATTTCTTTAGGAGGAAAATACGTAGGAAACCATTGTAGGTGCACCCACTACACTTGATAATGTGTTGAGATATGACAAACCTAAAATTGTGTGTCTGCATGAACATGGAAGTGCATGTGGTCTAGAGTAATATTAAGAAAGAGTATAGATTATTGTTCTCAGTGAACAATGTGTCTTAAGCTACTAAATACTTTCTTTTCTTACATATGTTTGAATGACCGAAACAAATATATTGCCTATTTTCTATTGACTAAGATTACACTAACTTTTTGTGATTAGCTGGAATAGATTAGGGAGTGTTAAGTCAAAATATATAGCATAAATAGAATAATGCTTGTAATTCTTTATCTACTATGATGTGAGAGATTATTTTTTTTATATCCTATTCATGGAGATGCAGTTATGTAAGTGTAACAATCCTATGTTATTATCCAATCTAATCAGGATCAATCAGAGCTTAAACTTGTTGTCACTAGGTTCAAAATATCATTAGGATCAAACACAAAAGTTTTGGGTCAAATTGGAAGTTAATTAAGTAAATTGAATATTTTATTCAATTTAAATAATTAGAAAAATAAGAAAATTATTTTCACATCCAATAAAAAATATGATTGCATTTTTGAATTTTTCACTCTCAAATTAGCTAGAGGTAAAATTTTAAAAAATTTCGGAGCTCATTTGGTGAAGATACATTGTTAATACAAATAGTATTAATTAATTGTAGTGCCCCACCCCACCGCTTGTGCAAACAAAGTATAATTTGCGACGGCATGGGTCATCACAAAACGATAGCCCCGGATTAGTGCTGACAAAGTAAATGTTTGTTGAGAGACACTTACACTGCTCACGCAAATTATACTGAAATTTCTAAGTAGCTAAGTACTTGGACATATGATTGTTTCTTGAATTATCAAGTAATAATAATAATAATTCAGAATATAATACTGATATATGCAAATATTCATCACAGAGTGCGGAAGCTGTAAGAAAACATACATCCATCCATCACATTCAAGTAATATAAAAAGAAAAAAATATAAAGTTGCATCTCAAATAATACTGTACTAAAATAAGAAACATAAAATGCTGAATTTGAGTTATTATATATCAAAGTGCAATGAAAATAAAGAGAATGAAAAACTAAAAATCACTCGTTTTTAAATAAAATAATAATTAAAGCTAAGTAGTTGTAGTAGGATCATCCTCTTTTTTCCTACTCCTCACCTAGTATAGACTCCTCAAAAAGCTCTAAATTTGACATGTTGATTTTTACATGCTAGGATCCCAGCCAAGAAAAAAAAAGTTCTTGTGTTAGACAAATTGTTTAAATATATTTTAAGCTGATAAATTATTACTAAAATTTTAGATATCACGAATTATCCTAAGCAATATAGGAGTAATAAGCAATCAACATAATATGAAAAGTTATAAATAAAGCATATATAACTATAACAAAATGAGGCAAATAAAGTAACATACCTAAAATTCAACGCTGTAGAAATAGTTAAGCGTATATGCATATAAAACTAATATAAGTACAAGAGAATATTCCTAAAAAAGTATGATCAAATCTAAACTTATTGAACATACTAACAAAATACTAAAATATATAAATCGGAGCTGAAAATATAGTATTTTAACAAGTATATATATATATATATATATATATATATATATATATATATATATAATGCTAGAAAATATATTGAAAATAGGAAAATACAAAAAATATTGCAAAATTATAAATTGAACTGAACTAAACTGTATTGTTTATAAGTGATAAATCCATAATTTATATCCTAAAATAAAGGAAAAAGTTCATTCATTTCCTTATTTTAAACCGTCATCTTGATCAAATTCTACTTATTTTCAAGTAAAAAGCAAGCCCAACAAATTATGGGAAATTATGGAGTGTTTTTGCATTTTCTGGAAAAAAATCACTGTGACGCGCTGCAGCGCGCCACAGCGACTTGCATATAGAAGACTCTTAACAAGGACATTACAGAATTATGGAGCGTTTTCGCTACGGCGTGCCACGGCGCGCCCTAGCGCGCTGGAGCGGGAGAGCTTGCGCAACTCAATCGCTCTAGCGCGCTGCGGAGCGCCACAGCTACTTGCATACAGAAGACTCTTAACAAGGACATTACTGACTTCTGGAGCGTTTTCGCTACGGCGTGCCACAGCGTACCCTAGCGCGCTGTAGCGAGAGAGCTTGTGGAACTCAATCGCTCCAGCGCGCTGCAATGGGAAAGCTTGCGGAACTCAATCGCTACAGCGCGCCACAGCGGGAGAGCTTGCAGAAATCAGTCGTTGCAGCGCGCCACAAAGGGAGAGTTTGCGGGACTCACTACAGCGCGATGCAGCGGGAGAGCTTGCGGAACTCAACCGCTACAGCGCGCCACAGCGAGAGAGCTTGCGGGACTCAATCGCTACAGCGCGCTGCAGCGAAATAGTTTACGAAACTCAAGCACTACAGCGCGTTGCAGCGGGCAGGTTTCATGACTTAAAACTGCCACAGCGCGCTACAGCAAATGAGTTGCGAGACTCGATCGCTACTGTGCGCTGCAGTGGCGCGCCAAATTTTTGTCTGTTCAGGGCATTTATTGTGGCTGGGACAAGACCCCAACCTGCTCCTTGTCTCCCAACCATCATTTCTTCTGCAGCAGAATAGTTCTTAAAAGGAAAAATGAATTTTTGAAGTGATGTGGAGACTAAAGAATGAAAAAGAGATTGTCTTATCATGCCTCAAGTGGATTAGGCACTCATTGCTACAGAATTTTGGAGGGAAGATGCAGAATTTGAAGGGCAAGGAAGAGGATTGACCCCTCTATAAATGCAGTTTTTGTTTACTTAAGAATGGTTCCTAATTTTCATCCAACAAATTCAGTTTTTAGGGGGCTGCATAGAGGAAGAAGGAGACCTCTCCAAGGGAAGTGGAAAGAGCTATTGCTAGAGGAGAAAGAACCGGAGGCAGCACTAGGGAGCTAAAGGAGAGGAGAAGAAGAAGAAGAGAAATTTGGAGAACCCCATTAAGAGCTGTTCCTAGTAAACTATAATCTTGCTTTTACTTTTCTTTTAGTGGATCATGAAAGGATCTTCATCTTTGTATGTTTTTCTTCTTTTCTTCGCTGTAATAGAAGGCTAAACTCCCTTGGGGAGGGTTAGGCTAAGCCCATTGTAAAATGTAAATGACTCAATGAATGATGTAGAACTTTCTCAAGATTTGATCTAAAGAAAAATTTGTTTTTGAATGACTCAATAAAATCATCTTAAGAACAAGCTGTGTAACAAATGAAAATCTTATGTTATGAAAATATAACTATAAATACTAATAAACAAAATGAAAGTTTTGTGCTCCATAGCTCATTGCTTAGTTAAGAGCAAGATATGTGTGAAAGAGGAGCCTAGAATTAAGTGAGAAGTTCTTGGAGCCTTTTTGCACATATTTTACACTCAACTAAGGAGTTGAAGCGTGTGAGCTAAGACCCATTAACTGAAGCTCCATTGCTCAGCATACGTGTAAGGAGGGAGCGAATTCTTTGAGAGCTCATGAACGACGTGACATAGTTCATAGAGCCCAATGAAATCACTTCCTTATCTGAACTGCGCATGATGTACGAGAAGCTCATTAGTGGAATCAATGCTCTTGAGATCGACTAATTAAAACTGTCAATTTTGGCAATCTAGACGTAGAAAAACTAAAGTGTTCTTCTTATGATCTCATGGGAATCTTTGGTCAGAAATTGAACCCTAGTGTGTTCATATCTCGCACAAGATTTGCACTTGAAGGATTTAGAGGATAACTCTAAGGAATACAATGTGCACTTGATTAATTAGCTTAATAAAAAAAAATGAAATATGCTTGAGAAGTAATACAACTTGAGGCCCCCATAATTTCAGATGGAATAAGCCCAACTCTCCACTTTACTTTAATTAGTTTCTTAACAACTGAATTATTTCTTTGACAACGGAACCAAATCAAGCTGAATTTGTACCATTTAAACATTATTGAAATTAGATATACCTTAGTAACAAAACACCCCATTTCCTGAGGATGATAAATCTCGGAACTCAACTTTCAAATTATTACTTCAAACCACGTACACTTGCGTGTGAGCACAGACGTGTATTTCATAGTCTGTCAAGTGTTTGGCGCCGTTGCCGAGGAATGGTAATTATTTTGTTTTAAGGAGAATCTATTAGTAAATAGTTATTTAAGCAAACCTCCTGCATATAATTTTGATTTTTGTTTTTGTAATTATTTATGATAACCATTTACTTTTCTTTCATTTATTTTTATTTGCTGAATCATTGAATGCTATTACTATATTTGTTCTTGATAGCTTAATTTATGTCTTGTATGAGTAGAAAAATTTGTACTGAATATCTTTTTGATCCAAAAATTGAAAGAACTTATTTATAAGCTAGAAGAGAACAAAATATTCTACAGAATCAATAAGCTGTTATGGAAAACTTTAATGAAAATCTAGGAGAGCCAAGGGGAAAAGCACTTAGACTATGCACTGCCCACTATTTGGGAAATCTCCCATGCTATTGTTAAGCATAACATCGAAGCAAATAATTTTGAAATCAAACCTTCCATGTTAAGTATGGTTCAAAATAACTAGTTCGATGGATTAGCCACA
Source organism: Gastrodia elata (assembly GCA_016760335.1). NCBI lineage: Eukaryota > Viridiplantae > Streptophyta > Magnoliopsida > Asparagales > Orchidaceae > Gastrodia > Gastrodia elata. The sequence continues at coordinate 40,964,650 of CM028671.1, read as the reverse complement.
TAAGATCCTAACTCACATATTTTAACCTTCCTTGAAATTTGTGATACCTTCAGGTTTAACGGTGTCTCTGAAGATGTAGTTAAACTAAGGCTATTTCCATTTTCCTTAAGGGATAGAGCCAAAAGTTGGCCCAGCTCTTTCCCGAGCGACTTGATCCGGACTTGGGATGATCTTGCTAAGAAATTCTTAGCCAAATATTTCCCTTCGATGAAAACTGCTCGCTTGAGAATTGAGATAACTAACTTTAACCAGTTTGAAGGGGAAACGCTGTACGATGGTTGGGATCATTTTAAGGAGTGCTAAGGGCAATGCCCACATCATGAGTATCCTTTATGGATGCAAGTTCAAATCTCTTATAATGGTTTGAACGCTCCAACAAGGACTCTCATTGATGCGATTGCCGGAGGCTCAATAAGTAGCAAAACTCAAGAAGAGGCTTTTGACCTCTTAGATGAAATTGCAAATAATACCTATCAATGGCCTCTTTAGAGGAATGATCACATGGCTAAAAATGAATGTAACTCACTTGAAAATTCATAACAAATTCTTGAGCTCTAGAATCAAATCTCTCAACTAAATAAGAAGTTAGAATGTGGGCACTTAAAATCTTATCAGGAGGGAGATTGTGAGTTAAGGAATGTCAATGTAATCATGAATCAGGGCCGAAATAGAGAAAGATTGGAAAACTCATTTATTGAATTTAGAACAAACACAATTGAATTCATGAATAAAACTGATGCCACACTAAACATGCATGAACATACTCTTTAAGGCAAGAGGAGTCAGTTAAAAGAATTGAGCAAAAACTAAACGAAATCATGAGGCAATTAAAGAAACTAGCTTTAGTAGTAGTCATCGACGAGTATGAAAATGATTTAGGGAACTCTATAACCCTAAGAAGTGGAAAAATGACAAGGCCGGTTGTGAGTGAGGAGAATAATTAAAACATAATAACAACTAGAGAGGGACAGGGGGAGGAAGAAGTAATGATCAGAAATGAGAGGAATGATGTAAGGATTCGAAGAAGGTTCAACCTAGTGAACAACTTAAAATGACCCCCAACATCCCATACCCTCTGCGAATGGCTAAGGAGAAACTTAATGTCCAATTCCATAAACTTTTAGACACTTTTAAAACTCTTCACATAAACATCCCTTTTGCGGAAGCTTTAGAGCAAATGCCGAGCTATGCAAAGTTTATGAAAGATATCATATCAAAGAAAAGAAGGATTGATGAAAAGAAGACTGTGGCATTAACAGAAGAATGTAGTGCAATTCTTCAGAGGAAGATTCCCCTTAAGAAGAAGGATCCTGGTAGCTTCACTATCCCTTGCACTATTGGAAGCCAATCTTTCCAAAAAGCCCTTTGTGATCTAGGCGCATCCATAAATCTGATGCCATTTTACATATTCAAGAAGTTAGAAATTGATCATTTGAAACCCACCTTTGTTCTCCTCCAATTCGCTGATAGATCTGTAAAAACCTGTTTAGGAATCATGGAAAATGTGCTTGTAAAGGTTGATAAATTCATCTTTCCAGCTAATTTCATAATCTTATATATGGAAGATGAAAACCAAGAAATTCCCATCATCATAGGTAGACCCTTCTTGTCTACCGGAAGAACATCGATTGATGTCAGTAAAGGGGAATTGAGATTGCGATATGGCGATGAGGAGGTGAAATTTCATGTAAATGATTTTATGGAGCACCCATCTAAGCCCAATGAGGACTGTTGGAGGATTAATTTAATCAAAGAAGCTTGGTTAATGGGAGATGTGGAAGAAGAGGAGATGCTAGTGAATGAGGATGATGAGGATCTCACCGAAGAGGGAGTAATTGAGGAATTGATTAAGGAGAGAAAAATAATTCAGCCTTCTATAGTTTTCCCTCCATAATTAGAATTAAAACCTCTTCCATCGCTCTTAAAGTACACTTATCTAGGGGAGGATGCATCTCTTCCCATAATAATTTCTGCCTTGTTAACTCAGCATCAAGTGAGTCTTTTATATAAGGTTTTAAAAGAGCACAAGAGAGCAATTAGATGAAGTATAGCTGATTTGAGGGGGTTAGCCCAACTCTTTGTATGCATCGTATCCTTTTGGAGGACAACTCTACTCCTTCGATTGAACCTCAATGGTGCTTAAACCCTAACATAAAAGAAGTAGTTAACAAGGAAATTATTAAACTCTTAGCTAGAATTATTTTCCCCATCTCTGATAGTCCTTGGGTGAGCCCTATTCATGTGGTTCAAAAAAAAAAGTGAAATGACAGTTGTGCTTAATGGCAATAATGAATTGATCTCCACTAGAATGGTAACCAGATGGAGAGTGTGCATTGTTTATGAGAGATTAAATAAAGCTACTTGTAAGGGCCACTACCCTCTCCCATTCATTGACTAAATGCTCGATAGGTTGGCAGGGAATCCCTATTTCTATTTTATTGATGGGTATTTAGGATATAACCAAATCCTAATTTAACCTGAAGACCAAGCGAAAAAAACCTTCACCTGCCCCTTTGGGACATTTGCCTTTAGAAGAATTCCCTTTGGATTGTGTAATGCCCCTGCTACTTTCCAACATTGTATGATGGCTATTTTTTCTGATATGATCGGGGAATTTTTATAAATCTTTATGGATAATTTTTTTGTTATCGGAAGCTCTTTCGATCATTATTTAATCAATCTGAGAAAGGTTTTTAAAAGGTGTGAAGAATCAAATTTAATCATAAATTGCGAAAAATGTCATTTTATGGTGGAAGAAGGTATTGTCCTTGGTCATTTGATCTCTAGGAGAGGAATATAAGTTGATAAGGCTAAGGTAAAGGTAATTGAAAAACTCCCCCCTTCTATCAATGTGAAAGGAATTAGAAGTTTCCTTGGGCATGAAGGATTTTACAGAAGATTTATTAAAGATTTCTCCAACATAAGCTTGCCACTCTGTAGATTACTAGGGAAGGATGTCGAGTTCAAATTTGATGAAAATTATTTAAGAGATTTCAATGCCATTAAAATTGCCTTGATAATTCTACTCCAAATTGGGACTCTCCATTTGAGATTATGTGTGATGCGAGTTACCTTGCAGTTGGTGCTGTTCTCGGGTAGCAAAAGGAACGGACCTTCTATTCAATTTACTATGCTAGCAAACTCCTTGATGATGCCCAAAGAAACTACGTTTCCATGGAGAAAAAACTCCTAGCTGTCATCTTTGCTTTCACTAAATTCAGGTCATATCTCATTGGGTCTACAACTATTATTTACACTGATCATGCAGTTATTAAGTATCTCCTTTAAAAGAAAGAAGCAAAACCTCACTTAATACGTTGGGTGCTGCTCTTACAAGAAGTTGATCTAGAAATCTGGGATAAGAAGGGGAGTGAGAATGTGCTAGCTGACCATCTATCTAGATTGACCCACCTTGATAGTGATAATTTGATCGAAATCAGTGAATCATTCCCCAATGAGAAACAATACACTATTTCTTCTTCAAAACCTCCTTGGTTTGCTAATTTTGCTAATTATCTTGCAGGAGCAGTTATATCGAAAGACCTGAACTTTCAACAAAGGAAAAAGTTATTTACTAACATAAGAAATTACTTTTGGTATGATCCATTCCTCTATAAATGCTGCAATGATCAACTCCTAAGGAGATATGTGCCCGATTCAGAAATCCAGGACATTCTTTACCATTGTCACACATCCCCTTATGGAGGGCACCATGGAATTGATCGAACATCGGCTAAGGTTCTTCAATCTGGGTTCTTTTGGCCTCTTTTATTCAAAAATGCTGTGGATTTTGTTAAATGTTGTGACAAATGCCAAATAATCGGAAACTTTAGCTAAAGGGATGAGCTCCCTTTGAATGGGATCTTCAAAGTGGAGTTATTTGATGTTTGGGGTATTGATTTCATGGGCCCATTTCCCTTATACCAAACTAATTTGTATATTCTGGTTGCTGTTGAATATGTTTCAAAATGGGTAGAGGCGCTTTCATGTGTGAACAATGATGCTAAGACTATTATTAAATTTCTTAAGGAGCATGTGGGGAAAGTATTTCTGTAATCAGCAGCTTGAGAGTTTGCTTAGAAGCTATGGAGTAAAACATAAGGTGGGAACTGCTTATCACCCTCAAATTAGTGGACAAGTTGAAGTCTCAATAGGGAACTAAAGCAGATCTTGGAAAAGACAGTGAACCAAAATAGAAAGGATTGGACTTCAAAACTCCAAGATGCCCTTTGGGCATATAGAACTACTTTCAAAACTCCCTTAGGAAGTTCTCCTTACACACTCGTGTATGGTAAATCTTGCCATTTGCCCGTTGAGTTGGAGTACCGTGTGTTTTGGGCAATAAAGAATTAAACTTTGATTTCCACTAGGCAGGAGCAAGGAGAATGCTGCAATTGAACGAACTTGACAAATTCAGATTGAATGCTTATGAAAGTGCTAAAATATACAAAGAAAAGATGAAAAAATAACATGATAAATTAATTAAACCAAAGCATTTTCAACCTAGAATGAAGGTACTTCTTTTTAATTCAAGATTGAGAGTATTTCCATAGAATTAAAGTCAAGGTGGACGGGACCATTTACAGTAACAAAGGTCTATCCTCTTGGAGGCATAGATGTTTCTTCAAGCGAAGGAACCTTCAAGGTAAACCGAAATCTATTGAAGCCTTACTTGGAAGAGAGTAACCTATAGGAAAAAGGGGGATGAACATTACAAGACCTCCCTATGGAAGGAATCACGTAAGAGATTTTACTCGTGTCAAGTTAAGAAGTTAAAATAGGCACTTGGTGGGAGGCAACCCACAACTAAATTAGGTTGTATACTTTCTTATTTGCATTTCTAGTTTTTGTACTTTTCTTTTGTGTGCTTTTATTTTTGTTTAAGGAAATAAATTATGGATTTTCATAGTTCCAAATTCTTTTTAAGATTGCAAACGGTATATTTTTTCTGAATTCTTCAAGATATTGAAAGTTACAAGAATATCAATAAAGAAATTGATTATCATCCAAAGTTAGTATAACAAAATTTTGACTATACTCATTAACACCATTAAATCATCTAAACAAGAGAATGATTTCAGGTTGAATTTAACCTCCAAAAATTTAAATCAATGGTAAGGACTAAGTGTGGGGGAAGGCTTAGAAATCAAAACTAGTGATGAATATTGAGTAAGCAAAAGAGTGTGCTAGGCTCATATAGGACTTCATATTCACAAAAATTTGAAAGTGGGATGAAGAAAAATATCTCTCCCTAAAAGATGAAAAAGAAAGCAAAAATAAGAATATCTCTCCCATGGAAAAATTGAAATAGGATGATGAAAAATATATCTCCTAAAATTTTTAAATATCTTTATGATTCATAAGAAGGAGCACATATGACATAAAACTCTTAATTACTCACCACCATCAAAGTTCCGTAATTCCAAGGAACCTTCCCCATTACCTAGCACCAAGCGTTGCAAACTTAAGATTAGAGACTAGTTTATTAACCTTGGTTCATAACCAAAGAAAAAAATTTAAATGATGCCAAATGCTCGTCATTTCAGTTAAGCATGATCTTTGAAATTACAATCAAACTCACATTAATATTACTTATAGACGCTCTTACCATAGAAATAGAAAAAATCATTTTTGAGCTTACTTGAGGACGAGCAAGGTCTAAGTGTGGGGGTGTGATAAATTCATAATTTATATCCTAAAATATAGGAAAAAGCTCATTCATTTCTTTATTTTAAATAGCCCTCTTAATCAAATTATACTTATTTTCAGGTAAAAAGCAAGCCCAACAAATTCTGGGAACTTCTAGAGTGTTTTTGCATTTTCTGGAAGAAAATCGCTGCGGTGCGCAACGATGCACCACAACTACTTACATATAGAAGACTCTTAACAAGGACATTACTGAATTCTTGAGCGTTTTTGCTATGGCTCGCCACTGCGCGCCCTAGCGCGCTGCAGTGCGAGAGCTTGCGAAACTTAATTGCTCTAGCGCGCTGTAGCAGGAGAGCTTATAGAACTCAACCGCTACAGTGTGCCACAGTGAGAGAGCCTGCAGAACTAAATCGCTGTAGTGTGCCACATCGGGAGAGTTTGTGGAACTCAATCGCTCAACGCGCTGCAACGAGAGAGCTTGCGAAACTTAATTGCTACAATGTGCCACAGTGGGAGAGCTTGCAGGATTCAATCGCTGTAGCGCACTGCAGCGGAAGAGCTTACAAAACTTAAGTGCTACAGCGCACTACAGCGGGCAAGTTTCATGACTTAAAATTGCCACAGCGTGCTGCAGCAAATGAGTTACGAGACTCGATCGCTACAGGGTGCTGCAGCGCGTTGCAGCGGAGCACTGAATTTTTGTCTGTTCAGGGCATTTATTGCGGTTAAGACAAGACCCTCAACCTGCTCATTATCTCCCAGCCATCATTTCTTCTGTAGTAGAATAGTTCTTAAAAGGAAAAATAAAATTTTGAAGTGATGTGGAGATTAAAGAATGAAAAAGAGATTATCTTATCATGGCTCAAGTGGAATAGGCACTCATTGTTGTAGAATTTTGGATGGAAGATGCACAATTTGAAGGGAAATGAAGAGGATTGACCCCTCTATAAATGCAGCTCTTCTTTACTAAAGAATGGTTCCTAATTTTCATCCAACAAGTTCAGTTTTTAAGGGGCTGCATAGAGAAAAAAGGAAACCTCTCCAAGGGAAGTGGAAAGAACCATTACTAGAGGAGAAAGAATCGGAGGCTGCACTAGGGAGCTAAAGGAGAGGAGAAGAGAAAAAGAAATGAAATCCAGAGAACCCCATTAAGGGCTATTCCTAGTAAACTCTAATCTTGATTTTATTTTTCTCTTAGTGGATCATTAAAGGGTCTTCATCCTTGTATGTTTTTCTTATTTTTTTCATTGTAATGGAAGGTTAAACTCCCTTAGGGAGAGTTGGGCTAAGCCCATTATAAAATGTAAAGGGCTCAATGTATGATGTAGAACTTCCTCAAGCATTGATATAAAGAAAAATTTATTTTTGAATGACTCAATGAAATCATCTTAAGAACAAGTAATGTAACAAATGAAAATCTTATGTTATAAAAGTATAACTGTAAATACTAATAAACAAAATGAAAATCTTGTGCTCTATAGCTCATTGCTTAGTTAAGAGCGAGATATGTGTGAAAGAGGAGCCTAGAGTTAAGTGAGAAGTTCTTGAGCCTTTTGGCACATATTTTATGCTCAACTAAGGAGTCGAAGTGTGTGAGCTAAGACCCTTTAATGGAAGCACCGTTGCTCAGCATATGTGAAAGGAGGGAGCAGATTCTTTGAGAGCTCATGAACGATGGGACATAGTACATAGAGCCCAATGAAATCACTTCATTATCTGAACTGCGCAAGATGTGCGAGAAGCTCATTAGTGGAATCCATGATCTTGAGATCGGCTAATTAAAACTGTCAATTTTGGCAACCTAGACGTAGGAAAACTAAAGTGTTCTTCTTGCGATCTCATGGGAATCTGTGTGTAGAAATTTAACCCTAGTGTGTTCGTATCTCGCATAAGATTTGCACTTGAAGGATTTATAGGATAACTCTAAGGATACAATGTGCACTTGATTAATTAGCTTAATAAAAAGGAATGAAATACACTTCAGAAGTAATACAACTTGAGGCCCCCATCATTTCACATGGAATAAGCCCTGATGAATCCATAAATTATATCTAAATAAAGGGGAAAATTCATCTATTTAAGATCTTTATGCAGTTCCTAAAATCAATTTTTTTTATCTTTCTCAGGGAAATAGAATTCAAAAGAGTTCTAAGGCGTTTCTGCATGTTCTTAAAAAATTTACTAAAGGAAAAACCGCTGCAGCGCGCTGCAGCGGGTTGCAGCAAAAACATCTAAACTTTATGAAAATTAATTGAACAGTGTTCTTCGCGGAATTCACTGCTACAGTGCGCAGTTGCGCGCTGCAGCGGTTTATAACGAAAATGCTTGACTTTATAAATCGGGCCGCCCAACTAATTGAACAGTGTTTTTCGCGAAATTCACCGCTACAGCGCGCGGTTGCGCACTGCAGCGGTTTATAGTGGAAATACTTGACTATATAAATCGGGCCGCCAAACTAATTGAACAGTATTCTTCGTGGAATTCACCGCTACAGCGCGCGGTCGCGCGCTACAGCGGTATGCAGCAGAAATACTTGACTTTATAAAATGGGCGGCCAAATTAATTGAACAGTGTTCTTCGCAGGATTTATTGCTACAGCGCGCGGTCGCGCGCTGCAGCGGTCTGCAGCGAAAATACTTGACTTTATAAAATGGGTAGCCAAATTAATTGAAAAGTGTTTTTCGCAGAATTTACCGCTACAGCACGCGGTCGCACGCTGCAGCGGTCTGCCGCGAAAATATTTCTAAACTCTATAAAAGTAGGAAAAAGAACTAATTGAATAGTGTTTGCGGAATCGACCACTACAGCGCGTGGTAGCGCACTGCAGCGGTCTACAGTGGGGGACTTGGCTAATATGCTAAGGACAGGGTATGCTAAAGCACGCCATAGCTCGCTACAGCGCGCTGCAGTGGCCCGTCGAATTTTTTCTCAGACACTACATTTAATGCGGCTGGAGACATGACTTCTATCCTGAATTTTGTCTCCAGCCACCATTTCCTGCAGCAGCTATTTTTTTTGTCAAAAAAGGAAGCTTTGAGGTGATGTTTTGGGTAAAGAAATGAGATTATTGTCACTTCACCATTAATGGAAAAATATTGCAATGATGAATTCAGAATTCTTTATGGAAAATTTGGTTACAAATGAAGAGAAAAATTCAGCCTCCCCCCTCCTATAAATACCCCTCCTCTTGACTAGAGGAGGGTTCACAATTTTATCAAAAATCCACTAAGGAGGAGAGCCAAAGGAAGAGAGAACTCCCCAAGGGTGGCAAGACAAGCTTTTGCAAAGGGAGAAGAGGAAGAAGGCAGCACTAGCGACCTAAGGAGAGGATAATTAGAAGGAGAAGAAGAATTATAGAGAACTTCTACGGAGCGTTCCTAGTATCTTCTAAACTCAATCTTGTATTTTCTCTTTAGTTGACCATGAAAGGGTCTTTATCCATGTATATATCTTCCTTATTTTCTTGTGTAATGAGTAGCTAAACTCCCCTTGGGGAGGGCTGAGATGAAGTCCCATTTTGCATGATGTAATATTGATGTATGAATGTTTTCCCTCAAGCATAATGTATTTGTGATTTTAATACCTTACTAAAAAATTTTCATCTAAATAAGTCTTGATGTGTTTATGAGAAAAGAACTAAAAAATCCAAGATCTAATTGTCTTGTGCTCCTTAGCTCACCTTAGGTTGGATGCTAGATTTTGAGTGCATGAAAGCTTAGAACCATGTGAGAAGATTCTTGAGCTCAATGCACCTCAATCTAAGCTCAACCAAAGAGTTGATGTAAGTGATGCTAAGACCCACTAAATGAGCTCCTTAGCTCAACATAATTGATATTGAGTAATGAAGTGTTGAGTGCTCATGAACTAAGTGACATAGTCATTGAGCCCAACATGTGATTCTCTCATCTCAACTATGTGAGATGCGAGTGATGCTCGTAATGGAAATCAATGCTCGTGAGATCCTAAAATTTAAGAAAATTTAAACTCTCCTTGAATATAGAGAAAATGAATTAACTTTAAATCTCAAGAATCTTACAAGAATCTTTGTGCTAAAGTAGAACCGAATGTGAGTTCATTTTGTGCATGAGATTTGAACTTGTAAGCCTTTGAGCTAGACTAAAGGACAACAATGCGCACTTAATTTCAATTAAATTAAATGATAAAGTTTGAGAAATAAATCTACATGAATATTATATCATTGTATGTGGGATGATCCCAACTCTCATCTTTCTTAGTGAATATTTTGCTAATTTTAAACCAACCAACCAATACATACTATAGCTTAAAATATTAGTGAGAATAGATATACTTTAGTGCCAAATCAACTAATTCTCTGTGGTTCGATAAATTCTCAGAAAGTCACACTTTCCACTTATTACTTCAGACCACGTACATTTGTGTGCAAGCGCAGACGTGTATTTACAGTATGTCAAGTTTTTGGCGCCGTTGCCGGGGAATTGTTTTTTTTTTACTTGAACTAAGGAGAATCTATAAGTAGCTAGCGATTTAAGCATTTGATTTTTTTTTATATATTAGTAGTTTTACATTTTCTTTTATAATTATCAAGCTAACATTTTATATTTCTTTTTTATTAATTTTCATTTCTGAAAAAAATCTGTTTGATCTTTATTGCTAAATCATTCTTGATAAGCCTTATTAAAACTTGTATGAGTAAAAGAGTATGTACTGATTATCTGTTTGATCTTAAAATAGAACGAACATACTTATAAGCTAGGCGAGAATGAAATTTATCAAACCAACCAGCTGTGATGGACACTTTCACTGAAAACTTAGAAGAGCCTAGGGGTAAAGCACTTAAAGATTATGCACTGCCCACTGTTAGGGGCATTCCCCATGCGATTGTAAGGCCGAATATAGAAGCCCATAATTTTAAAACCAAACTCGCTACGCTGAGTATGGTACAAAACAATCATTTTGGAGGATTAGCCGCTGAAGATCCAAATTCACATATTTCAACCTTCCTTGAAATATGTGATACCTTCAAGTTTAACGGCGTCTCTGAAGACGCAGTTAAATTGAGGCTATTTCCTTTCTCACTGAGAGATAGAGCCGAGAGTTGGCTCAGCTCTTTACCGAGAGATTCTATCTGTACTTGGGATGATTTGGCTAAGAAATTCTTAGCCAAATACTTCCCTCCGGCTAAAACTGCACGGTTGAGAATTGAGATCACCAACTTTACTCAGATAGAAGGTGAGACTCTCTATGATGGGTGGGAACACTTTAAGGAGTACCTCATACATTGCTCGCATCATGGGTTCCCTCTCTGGATGCAAGTGCAAACCTTTTACAATGGTTTGAACGCTCCAACGAGGACACTCATTGATGCGGTCGCTGGGGGATCCATTAGTGGAAAAACCCAAGAGGAAGCCTATGACCTCTTGGAAGAAATGGCAAACAACGCTTACCGTTGGCCTTCTGAAAGGCTTAAAAAAGAATCTATTAAAGTGAATGAGTCAAATCAAATAACAGCTTTGCAACAAGAAATTCATGCTTTGAATGAAAAGATAGAAAGGATGAATGTACACGTGGTTTCTGAGGTACAATATGAATTGTGCGGAGGGAGACATAATAGTGAGAGTTGTAACTTGAACAACCCTTTTGTACAAAACAACACTGAACAAGTCAACTACTTAAGAAATAACAACCAAACAAATAACCCCTACTCCAACACATACAATCCAGGGTGGAAGAACCACCTAAAGTTCTCATGGAGTAATAACAACAACAATGCAAATCAATATGGGGGGAATTCATCCAACCAACAAGGCATGAATTATAGTAACAAAAGCCACAACTGCCAGCCCAATCTAGAAGGGGCATTCAACGCATTTAAGGCCGAAGCAACCCAATTCATGCGCCACACTGAGGAAACTATCACACGTCACAAGACTTCTATCCAGGGAATAGAAGCCTCCCTTAGAAATATTGAGACTCAATTGGGGCAAATCTCTAAGCAACTAACCTCTCGGCAGCATGGGGCTTTACCTAGTTCTACTGAAATAAATCCAAGGGAATTAGTGAGTGTGATCTATTCTGAAGTTGTATCAGGATGAATGAATGATGAAAAAGAGAGAGCAACAAATTTTGGATTAGAGGTAGAGGAAAGAATAAAAGGGAATGATAATGAAAAGCTAACTGCACCCAAATGTGATGATCCAGGGAGGTTATGCATTCCATGCGTAATAAGAAATGAAGTATTTGTAGATCCCTTGTGTGATATAGGTGCTTCAGTTAATGTTATGCCCTACCACATATATGAGCAATTAAAGGTAGGAGGGATGGAATACATCTCAATGATTTTAGAGTTTGCTAATCTTGAGTCCCTTACTCCTCTGGGAATGATAAAAAATGTTATTGTGGAACTAGGAAATTTTATTGTACCAACTGATTTTATGGTGTGTGAATAGGACAGATGGAATAAAAATTCAACAATTATTTTTGGAAGACCCTTTCTGATGAGTGTTAAGGCTGTTATAGATGTAAGTCGCAGTATAATGAGCGTCAGTGTTAAGGGAAAAACAGAAGTGATTGAGTTAAAACCCACTCTCTTTAAAAAGAAAAAAATGGAGGAAGAAATCAGGAAAAGAATTAGAGAAGAAAGATTATGGGTAGATAATATTCTAGGAGACCTGACGATAGAAGAAAAAAATTCTGATGGCTATTCTACTCCTTCCTCTAACAAGGGGAGCAAGGAAGGAGTGAAGAAGAGAAAAACACGACGGTGAAAAAGAAAGAAAAAGACTCCCACAAATCATGAAATCGAAAAGAAGGATCCTTTAGTTGATGTTGAAGATGAATAGGGTTCGAGCCACCAAGAGGGGTGTGCTCACTCGGACATCCTTAGCCTATGGAAAATGAAATAGTCAGATCCAACTTATTAATCTTAAGAGATTCTAGCTTAGGACGTTAAACGGAGCGCTTATTGGGAGGCAACCCAAAAAAAAAACAAAAAATTTGCACTACAGCGCGCTGAAGCGAAAATTCCGCGAGAGCGCACTGCAGCAGAAATTCCGCGATAGCACGCTGCAGTGGGTAATCCGCGCATAAAAGGCATCGCGATAGCGTGCGGAACCATTTTCCGCCTGGGCGCACCCAAACCCGCGATTGCGTGCTACAGCGCGCTGCAGTGGTTTGCTGCGGTTTGCCCAGATTTTCTGCCATGGGAAAATACAGTCAAGAAGTCATGACCCTTGGGTTCCCAAGGCAGTCAAAAGTTGCTAAAAAAGCTGCCCCCCCCCCCTTCATATGGATCACCACATTAATGGCATGAGGAATACCATTTGACCATCTTCTCTTGCCTTGAATATTTTTGGGCTATAAATAAGGAGGGAATGGGGGGGGTTATCCTTGCACCTTCTCTTTATCTTCATAGAGCTCTTGATCATCCTAAAACTCTCATCTAAAGCAATATATTCTGGGAAGAAAGCAATTGCTAGGAAGGATGTTGAAGCTTCCTCATCCGGAGAAACTTTCAACACAAAGAGGTTCTCCTCAGCGGAGGCGAAGCACCGTTTCACCTACATCACTTCCCAACGGAAGTTGATCCTGGAGAGAAGCTTCAACATTTCCTACCCCATCCCTCATGAACAGGTCACCCCTAGAGGATGGAAAGAGTTTGTGACTAAGAGAGCTCCCACATACACGGTGATCGTCCAGGAAGTGTATGCCAATGCAATTGACGCATCCGGGCAGCGGATCTTCTGTCGGGGAAAGGGTGTCACCCTAGGAATTACTCAAATAGAGCAATTCTATGGGTTGGAGGAGGTAAGCTCTTGTTCGTACTCTGATCTCTTGGAATCTCGTTTTGACCCCCGCGCTCTTGTTGTGGAAATCGTCAATGATGACACCGAGTGGGAAGGGGGACTCGCCAACATTCCTCGCTCCGAATTAATGGAGACGAGTAGTGCATGGCTAGTCTTCATTTCTAGCTATATCATGCCCACGAGTAACTTAACTGAAGTGACCCGTGCCCGAGCACTCCTTTTGTGCTTGTTGGTTAGGGCGGGTGAAATCTACATTTTAAGCATAATCTTTGAGCAGCTTTGGAAAGCTCTCAAAGGTTCATGCATGGCATTGGCCTTCAGGTCTTTAATTTCTGGGTTATGCGAAGCCCAAGGGGTAAAAATCATCTCCTTCGATGCCATTGTTCCCCCCAGCATTGCCCTGCACCCCTCGAACCTTAATGTCTGGGCAAGTGAACGTAAAATGCCCAAGAAAAGAAGGGGCCCAAAGGGGGAAGCGTCTACACCTTCTGACTCACGTCTCACAAACAAACTCTTGATGCGCCTCCACAATCAAAACGCAGAGCTTAGTAAGGCTCTAGCTACCGATATGGGGTTTTTCAAACAGGAATACGTCCAACAACACCAGTTCCAATCTGAATTTCATGAAGCCCTCGGGATGTTGTTCGATGATTGGAATTTGCACGACGGATCGAACTCCTCCATATTGCCAAGGCCTCCCATCGGTGCACCCATACCGGAGATGCACTACCCTACCGAGACGGCGTATGTGTCGGAGGAAGACGATGATGGGGACGAGGATAATTAATTAGGTTGCATTTGTTCTTTTTCAATTTTTCTTTTTATTCTTATGTTAGTTGTTTTCATTTTGAGATTTCAATTTATGAATTTTCATATTTCCACATTTATGAGTTGTTCTTAATTGACAACTTTTTTGTGAATTTTTCAAAACAAAGAAAATCACAAAAATTCAAAGATAATTTAAGTAAAAGAATGCTTAGCAAAAATGATTAAATGAATTATAAGCAATAAAATGTTGATAGTGAGGAATGAATGGAGGAAAATCTAAATCTTCAAAAATTTTAAATAAGTGCTTGAACTAAGTGTGGGGGAAGGCTTAGGACTTAAAACTAAAAAACTATGGTATGGATTCTAAATGGAGTGTGCTAAACTCCCATAGAATTTTATGATCACAAAAATGTTAGGGATGAAGAAAAATATCTCTCCCTAAAAATATTGAAAAGAATAAAATATTAATGAAAAAAAAATGATGAAAAATATCTCTCCCAAATGAGCAAAATGAGAAAGGATGAAAAAAAATATCTCTCATTTAATCTTCTTATCTTTGTAATTTATAAGAAGAACAACATATGGCACAACTCTAAGAGTCTCTAAACTATGTCTTTAGTCTAAAAGTCCAAATATATTGAACCCATCACCTATTATCAATCATTAAAAATTCAAATATTTAAAGATTTAGTGACTCAACCACCTTAGTGACTCAATTGAAAATATTATTATTGCTACAATGTTCATTTTATATCTGCCATTGCACACATTTCTTACTTATACCTATTTTATATTACATTATTGTGACTTTCATCCCTTCAAAAAATAGAAAAAAGTTTATCATTGTGAGCTTACTCGAGGACGAGCAAGAATTTAAGTGTGGGGGTGTGATGAATCCATAAATTATATCTAAATAAAGGGGAAATTTCATATATTTAAGATCTTTATGCTGTTCCTAAAATAATTTTTTTCTATCTTTTTCAGGAAAATGAAATCCAAAGGAGTTCTAAGTCATTTCTGCAGATTTTTAAGAAATTTACTAAAGGAAAAACCGCCGCAGCGTGTTGCAGCGGAAACATCTAAACTTTAAGAAAATTAATTGAACAGTGTTCTTCGCGGAATTCACCACTACAGCGCGCGGTCGAGCACTGCAAGCGGTTATAGCGGAAATGCTTGACTTTATAAATCGGGCCGCCCAACTAATTGAACAGTGTTTTTCGCTAAATTCACCGCTACAACACGCGATCGCGCGATGCAGCGGTTTATAGCGGAAATACATGACTATATAAATCGGGCCGGTCAACTAATTGAAAAGTGTTCTTCGCGGAATTCACCGCTACAGCGCACGGTCGCGCGCTACAGCGGTCTGCAGTGGAAATACTTGACTTTATAAAATGGGCAGCCAAATTAATTGAACAGTGTTCTTCGCGGAATTCACAGCTACAGCGTGCGGTCGCGCGCTGCAGCGGTCTGCAGCAGAAATACTTGATTTTATAAAATGGGCAGCAAAATTAATTGAACAGTGTTTTTTGCGGAATTCACCGCTACAGCGCGCGGTCGCACGCTGCAGCAGTCTGTCGCGAAAATATTTATAAGGTCTATAAAAGCAGGAAAAAGAACTATTTCAATAGTGTTTGCGAAATCGACTACTACAGCTCGCGGTCGCGCGCTGCAGCAGTTTACAGCGGGGGACTTGGCTAATATGCTAGGGACAGGGTATGCTAAAGCACGCCGCAGCATGCTACAGCGCGCTACAACGCGCTCCAGCGCGCTACAACGCGCTCCAGCGCACTGCAGTGACCCACATAATTTTTTCTCAGACACTGCATTTAATGCGGCTGGAGATATGACCTCTATCTGAATTTTGTCTCCAGCCACCATTTCCTGCAGCAGCCATCAAGAAAGGAAGCTTTGAGGTGATGTTTCGAGTAAAGAAATGAGATTATTGTCACCTCACCATTAATGGAAAAATATTGCAATGATTAATTCAGAATTCTTTGTGGAAAATTTGGTTACAAATGAAGAGAAGAATTCAGCCTCCCCCCTCCTATAAATACCCCTCTTGATTAGAGGAGGGTTCACAAATTTATCAAAAATCCACTAAGTAAAGAGGAGAGCCAAAGGAAGAGAGAACTCCCCAAGGGTGGCAAGGCAAGATTTTGCAAAGGGAGAAGAGGAAGAAGGCAGCACTAACGACCTAAGGAGAGGATAATTAGAAGGAGAAGAAGAATTCTGGAGAACTTCTACGGAGCGTTCCTAGTATCTTCTAAACTCAATATTGTATTTTCTCTTTAGTTGACCATGAAAGGGTCTTTATCTATGTATGTGTTTTCCTTATTTTCTTATGTAATGAGTAGCTAAACTCCCCTTGGGGAGGGTTGGGATGAAGTCCCATTTTGCATGATGTAATATTGATGTATGAATGTTTTCGCTCAAGCATAATGTATTTGTTATTTTAATGCCTTACTAAGAAATTTTCATCTAAATTAGTCTTGATGTGTTTATGAGAAAAGAACTAAAAAATCCAAGATCTAATTGTCTTATTCTCCTTAGTTCACCTTAGGTTGGATGCTAGATTTTGAGTGCATGAAAGCTTAGAACCATGTGAGAAGGTTCTTGAGCTCAATGCACCTCAATCTAAGTTCAACTAAAGAGTTGATGCATGTGATGCTAAGACCCACTAAATGAGCTCCTTAGCTCAACATAATTGATATTGAGTAATGAAGTGTTGAGTGCTCATGAACTAAGTGACATAGTTGTTGAGCCCAACATGTGATTCCCTCATCTCAACTATGTGAGTGCGAGTGATGCTCGTAGTGGAAATCAATGCTTGTGAGATCCTAAGATTTAAGAAAATTTAAACTCTCCTTGAATATAGAGAAAATGAATTAACTTTAAATCTTAAGAATCTTACAAGAATCTTTATGCTAAAGTAGAACCGAATGTGAGTTCATTTTTTGCACTAGATTTGAACTTGTAAGCCTTTGAGCTAGACTAAAGGACAACAATGTGCACTTGATTTCAATTAAATTAAATGATAAAGTTTGAGAAATAAATCTACATGAGTATTATATCATTGTATGTGGGATGGTCCCAACTCTCTTTTTTCTTTAATCTTGCTATTTTACTTAGTGAATATTTGTGCTAATTTTAGACCAACCAACCAATACACACTATAGCTTAAACATTAGTGAGAATAGATATACTTTAGTGCCAAATCAACCAATTCTCAATGGTTCAATAAATTCTTGGAAAGTCACACTTTCCACTTATTACTTCAGACCACGTACACTTGCGTGTAAGCACAGACGTGTATTTATAGTCTATCAAGCCCAACTCTGCTCTCTACTCTAATTAGTTTCTTAACAACTGAATTATTGCTTTGATAATGAAACCAAATCAAGCTGAATTTGTACCATTTAAACATTATTGAAATTAGATATACCTTAGTAACAAAATACCCCATTCCCTGAGGATGATAAATCTCGGAACTCACCTTCCAAATTATTACTTCAGACCACGTATACTTGTGTGTGAGCGCAGACGTGTATTTCACAGTCTGTCAGTAAGCTAAATTGAAATCATCATTTTATTGGACATATGCCTATATTAGCCTTCCATGGCAGTGACTGGCTAAACATAGCCATTGAATAGAAAGTTCCACATATATCATCTAGACCATTCATGGCTAGATCTGAGTTAGACTATAGAATCATACATGTATCATCTAGATGACTCATGACTGGATGCTGATTCTACCATAATAAGAATTGAGCAGGTAGACTAACCAGGACACACTCCACTAAACTATTATTTAATTTACTAAATTTCACTTTAATGATGTAGAAAATGACATGCTTTATAAAACAAATATATAATATTTGTCAAATATTTCATACACCAAACCTCACCCACCGCAGCTCTGGGTAAGACAGCGGGAGTTCACCAACCATTAACAAGACAGGTGGAAGAGCAGTAGAGGGATTACAGTGTGACTAGGTGAATTTGTGGATATGAGTAATCTTATTGAGAGCAAAGAGCATTTCAAGAAGATTTTCCTAGGCTATTTATAGCCTGGAAGCTTGAAGAGGGCTCAAGTTGGACATTAATGGCTAGTCTAAGAGATTAGGGGAATGGGCTTGGGCTTTGGAAGGGCAGACTTAAAATGTTGAGCCTCAGGACATTAGGGCATAGAGGGGAGAGGGAGACATGATGTATTCCCATAGTGCCAATGAGGCAGCCTGTTGGGAGCTATCGCGAGGACCACTATGCTGGGAGGCTCAAGGATGAAGGTCCATAGTGCTTGGATGAAACCCGACCATCCGATCTTGATAAGATCCAATAGTCGAGAGATGGAATCTACCTAAATAAATTAGCATCACTTGATTGCATGGCTGAATGGCTGGATTGCACCCAGGATTGGTTGTCGCCTGGGAGGAACCTTATAGCAAATCACCTGTGGTCTGCATTGCAGATCTGTGCAATCTACCAACCTTTGGAGGGTCTAAAGTGCAAAATTGAATTCTTATAAACCCTTTTATGCAATTTCTCTAATATAAATTAAATCCAATTTAGGACTAAATGACCTCTAAAAATTCTCAAAATTTCACTCCTAGCAATTTTGGGTGTGAGAAATTAAAAAATACAATTAGATTTTGATTTGTAGATTAATTTATTTTAGCTAATTTCTTAGATCAATAAATTAGCAAAATAGTCAATTGATCCAATAGAGCTCTAACGGATCCCAAATTTTTAGGATTAGGTTCTAATGATAAGATAAATCTAACAAAACAAGAATTAAGACTTAGTTTAGTTTAGTTTAAACATGGTAATAACTTAGGATTGCTACAAACTCCCCCGCTTAACAATGATGTTGTCATCGACGTGACCTAAGCGAGAATAAAGAGAAGAAATAAAGATAAGAATTAAAAGAAGTTTGGAATAGTACTATGATTTTTGAATGGCCTTGGATATTTTAACTATATATCTAATTCTTTTTCCCAAGTGGTTTCTTCAACACTATGATTCTACCACTGTACTTTGATCATATGGATATAACAACTTCTGAGTTGCTTTTGATCATTCTCAAGATTTTGATAGGTTCTTCGATGAACGATAAGTTGGACTGAATACTTATAGAAGGAATAGAGATATGATGATGAGGTTCCCAAAGGAACTATTCGAGAGACAAAATGTGAAGCACATTGCGCACTGTGAAAAAGTTATATGATAATTCTAGCTTATAAGCTGATGATTCAATTATAGATAAAATATTTAAAGGTCCTACATATCCGGGACTGAACTGCTAGCCACACCAAACATGTACACACATTTCATAGGACTTACTTTCAAATAAACAAAATCACCTTTCTAAAATTCTAACGGATGGTAACTAGAATCATGATACTTCCTTTTGTTGATACTAAGCTATCTAAATTCTTTGTTGAATGAGTCTAACCTTCTTATTTGTTTCTTCAACTAGTTCTGATCCATAAAGCT
Organism: Gastrodia elata; assembly: GCA_016760335.1. NCBI lineage: Eukaryota > Viridiplantae > Streptophyta > Magnoliopsida > Asparagales > Orchidaceae > Gastrodia > Gastrodia elata. Next base: position 40,944,950 of record CM028671.1, on the reverse strand, counting down.
GAACATCTCTAGTTTCAGACTAGGATTACAAAGTACTTCATATGGAACCATCTTGATGCTAGCCTTAAGATTATTATTATACACGAATTCTACTAGCAACAGATGTTCCACCCAACTTCCATTGAAATTGAGAATACAGAGCCTCAACTATAACTCCCTAATATTGGATTAAGTAATCTAATCTAACACAAATTGTCACTGTAGTACTTAATACTAGGTTACTAAGACTTAACCCATTATTAAGCACTACGGGGGGTCTGAGAGTCTAAAAAAGGGAAAATTATATGCATAATATAACATTGATATAAACTATTCCAACCATCCATAAATGAAAGAAAAACACATCCTAGAATAGTAAAGTATAACCTTTAGAGTTAATTAAATTTATACAAATATTGGATGCAATGAGACTCATCTTCATGGGATACTAAAATAAAACAAATGATAGTAAAAGTAAGGGTCTTCACTCAGCAGCTACTGGACACGATCTACCTCATATTCAATTGTCACTCCAAGTTTTAGATCTACTATATTTGGTATTTAATACGGTAGGACACATCCAACAAAAGAAAAACTAAGTGATTAGACATAAAAAGTCTAAGTACATTTTAGATTTTAGATTTAGTGGATATCACATTAGCCATTTAAAATTATTATAAGTGAAGCACAAAGCAGTGAAAAGGGAAAAGTAAAGTAATGTCTGTAAGTAATTAATAAAAATGTAAATGTAGTAAAAGAAAAAGACTGATACCTAAGCTGCATCAAATATTTAAGTAAGAAAAATATGTACAACTATATAAACAAGTGTGCAATAAAATAGTAGAAATATGTACAAAGGACATATGCTAAGTAAGATGAGCAGTGTAAGAAAAATGAATTTATAAATTGAACTACATTACAAAATTGCAAGTAAGAGAACTATAAATACAAATAAATTATAATATATAAAAGTAAGGAGATTTCAGTCTCAAAGACTGAATAAACTGTAAACATAGTCATAAAGGATTATAATAAGAAAAATAAAGTCATAAAGAGCTGTAACTGTAAATGTAATTTGTTAATCTTGAATTAAATATGTGTTTTATTCTGCGAGAAAAATTACAGAATAAAAGAGGAGTCAATAACATCTGCCCAGCAAAAGGAAGCGATGTTTCCCATAAACATACACTTTCCACCTCATAAGATTTGTGTGGTCTCCTGATCACACCATAGCTTACATTAGCACAGTAATAACTGTATAAATTCTATCACATAAAACCCCAAAATAAATGTTTTATGTTTAAGTTATGCATAAGGTCCTTAATGAATGCATTCAAGGATTTAGTCTCAATGCGTTACATCATTTAAGGATAATCAAAGCTAACTGTAAGCCTTGAGATATCCATTACTATATAGTTTAGTTATCTAGCATATGATTGGGACTAATCAAGCCTCTCAATTGACCTAGACTTTCATCAAATGTTTCAATCAATAAATACATAATAATATAAAAATTAAATGAGGTTTTGAAAATAATTATTTGACAAAGGCCTTATTTATATGACAAAATAATTTATAGATATAATGTAATCAAATTTCTTGATGCCTTGATGCCTCATTCTTTTAGTGGAAGTAATCAAAGTTCGAATAGTGCACCTACGTCTGCTTTGAAGCAAGGTCAATATAGTAAAACTGCTAAAGGCAAGTCTGTATCTCAACCTTCTACAATATCGTGTGTTTACACTCTTTCTCATACTGTTTCCCAGGATGCTAACAATGTTGTTACCGATACATTATACTTTCAATTTTTAATCTTCCATCTTTCATTCTTTTTGCATCTAATTTTTAGTATTTCTGACCTTTAATTTTTTTAGTTGCAATTAGAGTTTGTTTTCCTTGCTATAGGAACTTTAATTATTAAGAACCAACATTTCAACACACTCTTTGATACATGTGCTAGTCACTCCTTCATATCTGAGAGTTGTGCATCTTCCTTAAACTTTTAATATTTCAGCTTGGGTAATGCCTTGAGAGTGCAGATGCCGTTAGGTGCTGAAATGTCTGCAAAAAGATACTGTTTGGTAGCCATCCCAATCAGTAACCAACCATTTCCCTCCAAACTTATCATTATGCCGACCACAATTTTTGACATAATCTTAGGGATGGATTGGCTAAGAAAATTCAACGCCGTGATAGACTGCTTAAAAAAAAGAGTCTCTTTCAGGGTAGGAAGAAAGCCTGAGGTCTTCATAGGCAAGCTTGACCTAATTGCATCCTTAATAAAATAATATGAAGCCAAGTGCCTTATTAATAAATGTTGCTATGCTATATTAGTTACTCTTATTGGTGAAGAAAAGATGATAGAAATCCTAAGGATACTCAAGTAGTTAGAGAGTTCCTAGACATATTTATAAAGGATTTACCTGAACTACCTCCTATGCTTACGGTAGAGCTTTCTATTGAGCTAATTCTAGGGACAAAACCTAAATCCAAAGCCCCATATAGGTTGGCACCTAAAGAACTTCAAGAGCTCAGAGAGTAGTTACATGAACTATTGGAAAAAGGTTTCATGCACCCTATCATGCCACCTTGGGAGCTCCTGTCATTTTCATCAAGAAGAAAGACGGATCAATGCGGATGTGTATAGACTACCGCGAGCTTAACAAGGTGACGATAAAGAATAAATACCCTCTTCCAAGAATAGATGACTTGTTTGACCAACTCGCTGGAGTGAAAGTCTTTTCTAAGGTTAACTTGACAACAAATTTTTTTATCAAATTCGAGTTGAGGATAAAAATATTCCAAAGACTGCTTTTAGGACCCGATTTGGGCATTATGAATTTCTTATCATGTCTTTTAGACTGACGAATGCTCCTTTCATCTTTATGAACCTGATGCAATGCATTCTATAGCCTTACCTCGATCAGTTGGTCATAGTTTTCATCAATGACATCCTAATATACTCCAAGTATGTGGCATTTTTGGGTCATGAGAAGCATCTCCGCGCTATCCTAGTATTATTAAGAGAGTTCAAATTATATGCTAGGTTTTCAAAGTGTGAGTTTTGGCTCAACTCTATGGCATTTATGGTTCATGTAATCGATGCTGAAGGCATCAAAGTTGACCAAAGGAAGATCTAAGCTGTACAAGAGTGGGTTCAACCCAAATCTGTAACTGCAGATTATTACTAAAGATTCGATCCTAGATTTTTCCAAATAGCATCTTTGTTAACTCAATTGACTCGTAAATAAGTTCCTTTCATTTGGAGCACAGTTTATGAAGAAGCATTGTAGAAACTGAACTAATTATTTACTTCAGCACCACTATTAGTGCTACCTCAGTAAGGCAAAGAGTTTTAGGTTTACACTGATGCCTCTAAGGTAGGACTAGGTTGTGTTCTAATACAAGACCGTCATGTTATAGCTTATGCCTCTAAACAACTTAAGCCTAATGAGAAGAATTATCTTGTGCATGATCTAAGACTTGTAGGGGTAATTTTTGCTCTTAAGATATGAAGACACTACCTGCACAAAGTTAAGTGTGAGATGTTTACTGATTATTAAAGTCTAAAGTACATCTTCACTCAGAAAGAACTTAATTGCCATCAGTGTAGGTAGTTATAATTGATATGCGATTACAACTTAGAATCTTTTGTATAATCCGGGTAAATTTAATGTAGTAGCTAATGCCCTAAGGCATAATGCAGTTTTATCTTCCCTCTATTGCAATGATTCTTTAATTAATAACTTTGAAAGATTGAATGTTGAGCCGATAAGATCTGTTAATTTGTGCACAATATTATCTGATATTTAGTCTGAGCCATCCTTGAGGTCAAGGATAGTTGAAGCTCAGAAAGAAGACTGTACTTATTCTGATCTAATTTCAAATATTAATAGTAGTAAGAAATTTGAGTTATATCTTGATGCCGAAGGTTCAATTTTTTAAAAGTCTAGGTTATGGATTCCTAAGAGCTTGCAGTTACAAATATTGTCTGAAGCCCATAACTCTGGCTATACTGTGCACTCTGGTAGTTATAAGATGTATCAAGATCTCAAGAAATTATTTTGGTGGTCGGGCATGAAGCGGGATATAGCTATTTTCATTTCCAAGTGCCATCCCTGTTCTATAGTCAAGGCCGAGCACCAAAAGCCTATGGACTTCTTAAATCCTTAAACATTCTTAAATAGAAATAGTTTGACATTTCTATAGATTTCATTGTGGGTCTACCTAAGAGTAGATCTGGTTTTGACTCAATTTGGGTGATTGTCGACAAACTCACCAAATCAACTCATTTCCTTTCCATTTGTCAGATAGATCCTGTTGAGAAGTTAGCTAAGTTTTACCTTAATGAGATCATCCATTTATATGGTACAACTAACTACATAGTTTCTAATAGAGATAGTAGATTCACTTCCAGATTTTGGTCCACTATTCAGCAAGACTTGGGGATGAACTTAGCATTGAGTACTACTTTCCATCCCCAGACATATGATCAGACTGAATGTGTTAATTAGATATTGGAAGATCTTTTACAACTTTGTGTGATTTATTTTGGTGGATCATTGGAAGATTAGCTAGCCTTAGTTTAGTTCACCTACAATAATAATTATCAGTCTAGTAATAGTATGGCTCCTTATGAAGCTCTTTATGGAAGGAGGTGTACTACTCTTGTTGCATGGATTGAAGTAGGAGATTCTCAACTATATGGTTCACAATTAATAGAAGAAACCACTAAAAAAGTTCAACTAATTAAATGCAATATGATGACAGCTCAGGATAGGCAGAAGAAATATCTCGACACTCATCATCATCAGATAGAATTCCAAGTGGGTGATTGTGCGTATCTTAAAGTAAGTTTGATGAGAGGTGTAATAAGTCTTGGTGTGTCTAGAAAGCTGAGTCTAAGATATTTGGCACCCTTCAAAGTGATAGAGAGAGTTGGGACATCTGCATATAGGTTGGAGTTACATGAAGACTTCTTAGTTGTGTATAATGTGTTTCATGTCACATCACTAAGAAGGTGTTTGCTAGATCCTAGTCAGCAAGTTCAGATTCCAACAACCGAGCTGCAGCCCAATCTGACTTTCATTGTTTAGCCTATTACAATTCTGGGGAGAGATCTTAAGCAATCAAGAAATTACATTATTCCTATGATCAAGATCCAATGGCAGAATCATTTAGATAAAGAAGCCACATGGGAAAGAGAAGAGGATATGCAAAAGAAATTCTCAAAATTCTTTCATTAATCAGGTAGCTTAAATTCCTTCAAATTTATTTCATATTTTATTAAGACTTCCTTCTTATATTTGCATTCAATATTTTAATTGTCGTGTGTCAAGGGTGATACTCTTTTTAAGGAGGGGAGTCTGTAATTATCCTAGAGTTGTTACCCATCAATTAGTAACCTAATTAACTTAATTCATTTTCCATCACATTTATAATAGGTATCAAGAGTCTCCACCACAAGTTTAATGCAAATTGAAGATCATTTGACAATTTCCAATATTTCCTAATTTCTTAAAAATTCTGAGAATTCCTAATTTATTTAAACCTCATAATCAAGAATAGAGTCCGCCATTGGACTCATCACCCCAAATTAGCTAGGGGTGGTATTTTGGAAGTATTTAGAAGTCATCGAATTTTTCTTGATTATTTTAATATTATTTAAATATTCAAAAAATTATGATAATTAAATTGACCTTCGATAAAAAATCTGATTATACTTTTAAATTCCTCACCCCTAAATTAGGTAAGGGTGACATTTTGAGATTTTTTAAAGTCCATTTAAGTATTTAAATTTAAGTAAGTAATTAGAGAAATTTAATAATATAATATTATATTTAAATTATTATATATTATATATTTAATATAAATCTAAACAGCTAATAAAGAAAATGCATAGATCCATTGTGGAATATGGAACATGGGACAACCTTTTCATTTAATTTGAGCTGTTGCACCTTTTTCCTCAACCGATCGAACGGCTGAGGAGCGACCCATTCTACAAGAATCGTTCTAGCCATCGGATCGTTCGAGCGAACCGACGACTTAGATCCCTCCACTGTACCTCATCCCGCCCCTTCAGCTACGACTCGCCTGAGACTTCCAAGGCGTAGTGCGAGTCCTGCTCCCATCCTTCATGGCCTTTCTAAACCCCTCCAAACAATTCCTTACGCTCCATTTTTTGTCATTTGGAGCAGAGAGTAGGAGATAGGGGTGACTGAGGGATTTGCTAGGGTTGTTGAACTTCATTAGATATGGGGGCCTTCAGAGTAGTCCAAGTACCACATTAAGATAATTTTCTTTTAGTGATTTGACTTATACTCTTGTTTACACATTATATTGCTTTAAGATTATCCTATAGAATTTGAATGAACTCATATGATTTGTTAGAAATCTCTCCGTTTAGGGCTAAAAATCTTTGGAAATGTTAATTATGCCATAAGATAACTTTCTCCCTTAGCATTATTTTGATATTCATTAATCACCCAAAGCCCTTCTATTTCTTCCCTATTTTGTGAATCCTACCTTTTTAGGGTTCGACTTGCAGTCGATAATTTCTGTGAGTGAAAGAGAAAAAGAAGAGGAACTGGGCCTAACGGGTTGTAAGAAAGGATATGGGTTAACAGGCCAGCCTTTTTCTTTTATCCGGGCCATAACGCATTCAAAGCCCATAATCCCTTATATGTGTTCCTAGTCTAGACTGTTCACGGCCTACCCAAGAATTTTGATTGTGCCATTTCAAAATTTGAGGGTCATTCTTTCAACGCAGATCGACCCACAGTGACGCGTGGCTCCCTTCATGGGATGACACGCATCCTGATAATGAGCATAATCACATGCCTCTGTCAATCATTGACTCGATCATTATTGCTATAGAATTAAGCACCCTCTATTACTAAGCTGCAAATTGATCATGCAACAAATCATCCAGTAATCATATAGGGAATTATTAATTGATTTTGAATTAATTGTTGTGATTAATACAAATCAATGCATAATTTATTTTACTCATAATATGCAAATTATTTATCATATATATACAAATTTATATACCAATTCGATACAGAAATGCATAGAATAATAATATGCCATTTAATTTTTGATTTGCTAATTTATTTCATTAATCTTTATTTAGGTTAATTAAATTATTGTAATTAATTCCTAAACTTTGAATGTGGCTTAACTTGAGCAATAAATGTCCAAATTTGACATTCCAATAGTTTATTTCAATCACCAAAATGTGTAGGACAGTAATATAAAATTAGATTAAGGTTTTGAACCCTAAATTTCTTAATGACTTTTAATCATAATTAGGAGTTCTCCAAACTCTAAAATCTCAAGGTTGTTCAAAATTGACCAAGTTAGTGTCATTCTTTTCCTTATGTTATACAAATTCCATATTTATCTATATCATTTCATTTGGACAACAACTGGAGATTTTATGTATTTGACTACTCAAATTAGGTAATTTTGTAATTTCATAATTTTCATTTATGCTTGTTTTAGGTATTAAAAACCTTAGGACAACAAATATGTCTCATCTTATTTACACCACATAAACTTTCAATTATTTATTTGAGACATGAATTTCATAATTTGATATTTAAAACACTTGGTAAATTACTTGAATTAATCTTCATTATTAGCAGAATTGCTATATTATTTGATTTGAAAAATATGAATTTCTTGTGATCTTTAGAATTAGATATTACTTCTAACTAATGTTGATAATCCTTACATATATGTATTTGTAATGTTATGAAACTATTAGGATTAGTTTCTAGTATTTAGAGTGAATCTCATTACATTTTCATATTAGTTCTTGTTCTCTTTTAAATTCACAATTGATTGACTTAAGAATTCATTAATTTCTTAACTGATGTAATTAACCTATCCCTTACTAATAGTAAGCCTTAGTTCTTTAAGGGGACATATCAGGACTAGTGTATTACCATAAGAATAGGACTTAGTGATAGTCTCTTAACCTCTAGTTCCTACCTTAAGTCCTCTAGCAAGTTGGCAATTACCTTACTAGTAGTACACTTAACCTTACTAAGTAATCTTAATAAGACTAGTGCCCAACCATTCAATTCTATTATTAGCACCCATCTCCTTTAGTTTTTAATCTTCTATTTTTAGTTCTCTAGTGATTAAATTAGAAGAACCTTAGTTTCCTAACATGCTTATGATAAGCTTATAGAATTCATTTAACCTATATCCTAGAATGAACTATTACTTGTAGATGATAGTTTATCTCTTTCCTTATACTAAGACATTCCCTATCAATTGATCCTAAATAAGTTAGTGAATGAGTTGGTTGGAAACCTTTCATTCTATAAACTAATTATATGAAGTTAGTATGTTTTACATTAAACTTCACTTCAAATAGTTTAGTAAGCCTTCAATTTCATTCTTCTATACTAGTTTCCTAAACTTTAATCATTAATCAATTTGATTTGATTAGTTTAGGACTAGTATAGAACAAATCCCAATTTGCATGAATATACTTATAAATTGTTTTCTTGTTTCATAAAATAAATCAAAATAATATTTTTCCAAACTTATTTCATTTCTACTATTACTTACAATTGACTTACATATCAATATCTGTAAGTCAATTGGGAGCTCAAATGATTCCAATCATTAAGTAGATCATTAAAAAATTAGATAGCTTTGGATATCACATAGTTAACAATTAATTGAATGTCCTTGAATGCTTGCTTAGCTTTGAGCCTCTTCCTTTGTACATACATATAAGATATTGTGCATAAATAAAACTTTCACAATAAAATTATAGAGGTCTATATTATGGTGAATAGCCAAGGGCAGGCTATAAGAGAAATAAAGAGACCTTACATTCTTAGAGAGTGAATGTGAGTGTTTATTTTCATTAAAATCATGATTTCCCTTATTTGTTAGAAAGGCATGCTTAACTCCTCACATCATTCTGAATATGCCCGCAGAATGAAGCTTTCATAAAATAACTTCAAAAATAATATATGAGTCTTTTACAATTCTGAATATGCTCATGAGTGGCTGCTTCCCACACACGCAGCTCTCAGAGAGTAGCAGTAGCCGCAATGCCAAGGCTTCGAAGGCTCCGCGGAGCCTTTACTTTAAGCCCAATGGAAACTCTAAGTTTCATTTTGCATCAGTTAATATCGAATTTGAAGCTAAGGTTTCCCATGTCTTCTTCCGAAAGCCTGCATCTCGGCTTGACGATCGAATAAAGGTACCCACCATTTCCCTTAAATTACATTTTAATTGCTCTTAATTATAATTCTTTTATTTATTTAGTTGATCTGCAATCATTTATCAAGCCTCAATTGGGCACGATATAGCCCAATTGAAGCTCGGGTGCATCAGGTTAAATAGTTCTCCATAGTGAATTATTGTAGGCTTAGACCTTGGGCATCATATTTTAGTGCATTAGAGATTATTTCAATTGGGGCTTTAGGTACCCATCGTAATGTCTCAGAGAGACCTTTCGATCAGTATATGGCACATTGTCGGAGGTGTTTGGAGTAAGGAGAATTTTGATGCCTTAGCTTCGACTCCTCAATTCTCATCGCGTTGAGCCAAACTACGTGGCCATTCCTGCGAGCCCAACTCGTGTCCTATTTGCGGATGACCAGGGGGAGCAGGCGGGTGACTGATGCTAGCCCTCACGTAGATAGGTTGAGCATGTGCCCGTTCCCTTAGGAATAGTAAATGTAGAATAGTAATATTTAATTATTTAATTAAAATTCTTCAAAACCTCATAACTTTTTGGATACAAATCCAATTATTTTGATATTATATCTCAAAGTGATAAGAAAAGTGCAAGGATTATTAATATGTTATTAGATTTTCTATTTTGTGAATAGTTTCACTAATCCAAACTAATCAATTTTTAATTAATTAAGCATTTTGCCCTAATTTTATTAATGTCATAACTTAGTTAAATCACGTCCAAATATAATGATCCAATATGCCATTTAATTAAAAAAAAATGTAAGGAACATTAATCTACAAAAATATTTAGTTTTTTGTAATTAGTTTCCTTAATCATGCTTAATTATCTTGAAAATGGATTAGTGAATATTGTGCTCAATAATTAGCCAAATTTCTTATTTTAGGTCTCTAAACATTCAAGAAACAGAGAAGAACATGATTATAAAGTTTAAATTATTTTTCTATATTAATTTTCCTAATCACTCACTAATTACCATAAATCATAATTAAGGTTTATATTAATCAATTGAAGTCTAAAATTAGCATAGTTACTATCATCATACTCAGTATGCTATAGAGAACCCATAGCCACTAGTTTTGCTTGATTTAAAGATTAATTGATGAAAATGAGTTTTTGACCACCCCTTAATTGTCATTTTTACAATTTTTCCTTAGTTCATAATTAAGTCAATTGACCTATAATTTTAGTGATCTTGGTGGCTATGAACTCCTTAGACTTAATAGAACCTAATTATATCATAATATTTAGGTTTCCTTAGTTAATTTTGCTAATCACTTAGTAATGAGCTTAAAACCTAATTTGAGCTCATTAGCCCCAATCCTAAATCATATTGTGTGTTCTTATTGTCAATCTTCATATTAGATAGCAAGAAACCTTTTGTCATTAAAAGAATTCAATTTGGAACCCTAAACATTTTATTTTAGACCTTAATGAGGGGCATTTTGCTCATTTTTGCCAAATATTGATTTAAGAAAGACTTAAGCACCCCAATTTGTCCTTTACCTTAAAAATCAGTAAGCTTAGTGTTTAAAAACAACCAAAGGTTAATTAAGCCTTTAATTTTGTTTTAAAAGCCTAAATACAAAAGTTGCCCAAATTAATCCAAGTGTTGAAATGTGGATGTGAAAATCCATATTTTCTTCACCTTTAGAATCATTAACTTAACAAATTAGTCTCAATTTAATTAAACTTCATTTAAGTTTGGAAGTTTTTCTTAAGTAAGCTATCATGAACCTCCTTAAATGATTAATCCTTTAACCCTTAGCTTTAGACTCTTAAGTTCTATCATATTGAGTAATGATATCATCCAATAATTTAAATCATGTATAGATAATAGGTTTTGATTTTAAGAGTTAAATCTTATAAGTTTTAATCTTGATTATGTTACCTTTTGACTTTAGCTAAGGATTAGAAGTTCATCATAATGAGTTTGATTATACTTAATAAGATTGCCTTAACCCTTAGTATGTGAGAATTGAGAAATCTTAGATACTTAGGCTTAGCCTTGAGTTAAGAGCTATAAACCTCATAATTTGGAGTTTAACTCTTAATCTCATAAATCTTGGTTTGTTTTATATAGTCTAGTTTTGGGTTAATAAATAGATCAATTAGGATGATTTGATTAGATTGTTAACTTTTGTAGGTGACACTATTTTATTTTAATCATAACATGATTAGTTATAATGGGTGACCTTATAGGACTATGCTTTTGAGTTTATATTAGATAGTAGGATATTAGAGATCCAGGGCTTATATAATCTCAGAATAGTTAGAATGACTAAAATAGAAAACAAAAGATATCACAAATTTTTGTTTAGTACTACTTTAATTCCTTGAATTGTATGTAATGCTTACCTTGTCACTTGAGCCTTATATTTTGGCATATTAGTTGAGATATGGAATATTTGATGATTATTCTATGTTAGTTTTGAGATGCATAAACATTAGCAGTAATAATCAGTAAATTTAGTAAACTCATATAATAATTCAGTGGAGTGTGTCCTAATTATATTGCCTTTGTAGTTTAATTTGTTGAGATAGAAATGACTTAGATCCAACCATGATAGGGTTTGGATGATACATATCTAATTTTATAGTCTGGCTCAGATTTAACCATTAGTGGTCTAGATGATATATGTAGGACTTCCTATATAGGGGCTATGTTTAGCCAGTTTCTGTTATGGTAGGACTAATTTAGGCACACATCTAATTAAAATGAAATACTTTTCAGTTAAGTTACTTTTAGTGCAGTGCAGTTTAGTTTTTAATTACTTACAGTATTTTCAATATTTATGCACTTTTTAGCAAATTTCTAGTTTTATACATGATTTTCTGTATAAGTATGCCACTATGCTAGCTTTTAGTACTAATATACTTATTTTGCACTTTTATTAGAAAAATCAGCATGTATAATTGATCAAATCTGCTTAGGGTTTTCTTTGTACTTGAGTAATTTATATATAAAAATTGCTTCACTTTTTTGCAGCTATTTGGTTTTGAGGTATGTTTGCTTATCTCAAATTTTGTTTAAGATATAAATATATTATTTATAGTTTTCCTATTTCAGTTGATCCCTTGTAGCACCGTTACTACTTAGGATGATTTGTGATATCCTAAAAATGTAGTAATAATTTATCTATCTTAAATATGGATAGACAATTTTTCTAACACAAGATTTTCTTTTATTGGTTGAGACCCCGATATGTAAAGACCAACATGTCAATTTTAGAGCAGTTTGAGGAGCCAATTTCAGGTGAGGAGTAGGAGCATAAAAATGATATTTTTGTAGCTGCTTAGTCTTTTATTTTTATTTCCAGTAGAAAGTGATTTTCATTTCAGCTTTTCTTTCTCTTAAAATGTTATTGATTCATAGTTTGTAATAATTTAATTATGCACTATATGTTCTATTTTAGTATTATATTCTTTGGGATATATCATTTATACCATTTACTATTTTATTTCTTGAATGTGATGAATAGATGTATTATAATTTTTTTAGCTTCCACACTCTATTTCTTTATTGCACTTGTTTATTTGTACACTGAATTATGATAAACATTATATGGTAATTTGGGGAACAATTGTAAGTCTAAGTGGTTGGTTACTTATACATCTTAGTAACATTAGTATTGGCAAAGCAAGTGTCTTAGACATTTACTCTGTTAATACTAATTTAGGGTTAACTTCAAGTGAAGACTCGTCCCAACGCTATCTTATACTTCCTTTGTGTCAAGCGGTAGGGTGGGGCACCACCACACGTCCTCTAAGGTATGAAACGAAAAAATATTTTAAATGAGTAAAGTGCATAAGCTGCAACAACTGGATACGATCTACCCCGAGTCCCAGATCTACACTTAGTTCCTGATCTACCGTATTTGGTTTATAATATGGTAGGGCACAACTAACAGAAACCAAATAAGTGGTTAGACTTTAAAAAGTCTAAGTACAATTTAAGGGTAATAAATATTATTTTAATTAAGAGGATATCATAGTAGCTATTTACAATTTTAATTAAACAAAGCGAAAATGCAGGGAAAATGAACAGAAAGTGCTACAGTATTAAAAATAATAAGTATGAAAGAATGTAAGCTTATAATAAGCTATCGAATCTTACATCAAATAGGTTAATAAGAAATTTATGGATAACATAAAAATGCATCTAAATAAGTAAGAGAAGCATTTATAAGTCTAAGTGGTACAGATGCTAAGTATTAGTAAGAGATAGTGTAGGGAAATATGTAAGTGACAAGTATAAAAAGCTACACTGCACAAACTCTATATAAAGCTGTAAAGTAAACTTCTACAACAAGGCAAGTAAGTAAACAATATCAGCCTCAATGACTAAATATAATGTAAATATAGTCATAAAGATTGTAATATGTAAGTATTGTCATAAAGACTGTAAGCTTTAAATATAGTCATGATGCCAATGAACTATATATATCATTTATTTATCTTAATTTAAATATGTGTTTTATTTTATGAGCACTATAAAGAACAAGTGAGGAGTTGAGCACATCTATAACAATCCTAGGTTTTCACCCTAATTAATCTAAGCAAAATTAAGCCTTAATTAGCATTCCATTAGACTCAACTAGTCATTAGACCCTAACCCTAAAAATTTATGGTCAATCAGAGTTCAATTGGATTAATCAACTATTTTGCTAATTTTAGGATCCTTAAAATAAGCTAAATTATTTTGATATCCATATTAAAATATGATTTCATTTTTGAATTCCTCACCCCCAAATTAGCTAAGGGTAAAGTATTAGAAGTCACTTGTTCTTAAATTGGACTTATTCTTAATCTGATTAATTAATTAATTCATTCCCTATTTAATCCAACTGTCGACTCTTCGAAATGGCGGAGCCAATCTGGGTTGTCGGCACGGTTCCTAGCCCTATATCTCATGGTTCCAATTCATCAGCGCTTAGCTTCTTCTACAACCATCAGATTGCAACAACAATCTGATGGGTGTGATGTAATCCACTATCACCTGTTGTGATGGATCACATCTGAGCCATTCCAATGTTCAACTTAATAAATTAGATGGCTTGCGTAAAACCCATTCCTATTTATCATCTTCTCCAAAATGTGACACCCCGACAGCTCGCCCAATCATACATATTGCATTAGAGCTGGTCTCCTACTCTCATGCCACATCACCAAGGCCATTACCATCTACCCATTATTGATCGGGCACTCACAATGGTCCATGAGACCAAGTCAAGCCACCATTAGTAATTCTTAGAGTTGAGTTATCTAGTTGAACCCAATACAATGGAGCCCATATCGAGCGCTCCCTACCCTATAAATAGTCAAGGGGTACTTTAGAGAGTCTCTTTGCACTCTTTAAGTTTTTATATCGTCTCAATGGTGATCGACGACCTTCCTCAGTCCTTCCTCAGCAGAGTAGTGGGTGATGTTTGACGTTCAAACCCCAAATTAAACCTCATGAGCTAACGGAAGCTCTCTTTATTCTAATGAGCCTCTGAATCTCAATATGGCTTCACATGTCACCTAAATTTTGTTGAGGTACTATCCTTTTCCCCATTGAGTCGTGTAGGCTCAGTGCTTAACAACTTAAGCTCTTAAATTATTCAGTTTAATGCCTTGGCCTTCATCTTTAGTTTAATGATCTGTTGGGATTGAGATGGACTGATATGGCTCAGTCCAGAGATGGAGGACTTGTTTCCTGGATAGACTATTGTCTAGTGGATGTGAAGTCGCTCCATAAGAATTGAGAGCCTCAGTCTAGCTCAATTGCTTACCTATTTGCATGCCATAGCACATTCAATTTATTGCTGATCTTTTGAGGCTCGGGTTCAACCCTGATTGATCAAATCAAATGATTAGGCGATAGTACTGAACAATGCTGGAGTTAAAGTTAGGACCTAGCAATCCAACAACTCCTCAACCCAGCCAATAGAGGGCTTTGTTCCGTCTTAACACCATGAACATGTTGAGATTAAGAGTCTGCCAAATGGTGCTTTAACAACCGGTAGCTATCCAAATTAGTTTAAAACCATCGCTAATAGAATTTTAATGGCATTAGGAGCCTGCACTTGAAATTTGGTGCGATATGAAGATCATTCATTTTGGACACATATTTTTAGGCGATTTGAATATTCTGGGAATTAATTAATATATTTGACCTCCAAATCAAAATCAGAGTTTTCCATTAAAGTTCTCATCCCCAAATTAGCTAGCGGTAATATTTTGAGAATTTTTAGAGGTTGTCGAATTTTCCTGAATATCTAAATATATTTAAGTGCTCAAAAAATTAAAATAATTAAATTGATCTCCGATTTAAAATCCAAATGCATTTTTGAGTTACTCACCCTCCATTTAGCTAAGGGTTAAATTTTGGGATTTTAAAGATTCATTTGGTTGTCTATTTATTATTAATTAAAAAGATAAATTTTTAAGGAATTTAATTAAATTATTAATTCAATAATTCATAATCTAACAAGTGCATCGCTGTATGGGTCGGGCGTGCCATTAGTATCCATTGGATCATCCCTGCATGTGTATATGGCGGTTCTGCATGATCCAATATGTGTCGTTCGCTCGGCTAAGGGCGATCGTAGCGATCAGACAACTCCTATTACAGCAATGTACGTCTCTGCCATGCACGATTGTGCATGAGAAGAGACACATACTCGTACCCTTCTCGTGGCCTTATGACCTCCTTGAGCACTTGAAATGCTCCCATTCTACTCTTCTTGTCCATTCCAATTGGTGGGAATATCCTGAGAGCATCTGAGGTGTTGTGACCTCCAATTTTCCTAACCCTAGCTCACTATACCTCACTCATTTTGATGAATGGCATGACCTCTACCTAGCCTCTTTACCTCAATTTTTTATTTGTTCAACAATTTTATAGTGATTGCAAGGGTTACAACATCTCAATCAGGCTCGAACAAGCCCGATTGCGGCTTAATTAATGATCGAGTGTACAGTAGCACACAATATTATGCAGTTCATTCGCATGCATCCCCAATTTGACCATAGGGAACTAGTGATTAGGATTACCGGTGTTAGATGTAACCTCTGGCAATGGCTCGGGTACCATTCGAAAGGTTCCCCAAGTCTTTTCGAACAAAGGGTGGGCTGGCCTTCGGTGACCACCAGAGCCCGTCCGATTTTGATGCCATATTCATGAACTCACGGATTACCCAATATTCTATTTCGATCACAAAAATGTGAAGGAAATAATATGATGTCAAATTTCCAATTTGATAATTAATTTTGTTATTCACTTTTTAAGTGTCATTAAGAGTCATTAAAACCCTGATTAGCCAATTAAAGTTTGATTTGACTATAATTAGTGTCATTTTACTCGTTATACTATAAGGAAGTTATAACCACTATATTTACATAATTTGGACATCAAATAGAAAATATGAGTTTTTGACCCTTGAATAAAATAATATTAAATTCTCAAATTTGGGGTTTTGCATGTTTAGGCCTCCAAAAGGCTAGGAAACTTTAGAAAACATACTTTATGACAGATAACAAGATCAGTTTCCATTTTGAATAGGAAAATACCTAAGATAACATACTCCTAGTCTAGTGCTAGTAAACTAAGCTAAAGCCCCATCATAGAAGTGAACTGATCTTCTATAATCTTAATGCTTAATTTACTACTTAAGATCTGTAATTATCCAAGACTATGGGGTGGATTAGACTAGTTAGCTCTTTATGTTAGTAAGAATCATTAGTGAACCTCCTAAATGGTTAGATTGCACTTAATCTAGTGCCTTACCTCCCATAAGTATAGGCTTGACCCTAGACACCCTATTAAGTATTTTAGTTCTATTATAGTGAGTTTAACCTCTTCGTTGGCTCTAGAATTCTTAAGTGTTGTGAAGTGAGCCTAGAAGCAGTATTTAGAATACTACCACTTATAACTGCATTCACTAGGAGCACATCCTTGTGAAATAACTAGATAAGTGTAATTGTTGATTTGGATCTTCCAACCCTAATATTCCATAATGAACTTAAGGTTAAAAATACTTCATGAACCTCCTAGTAAAGGATCCTAGCCACTAGTCTAAGTCCTATATTTTGATGAGATTAGAAAGTTAGTATTGAGTTAAGCTCCCAATCTAACTTAGATTAGTACTTACACCATTATTGTCCTTTAGATAGCCTTAATTGAATCTTAACTTATATGATGGAGAATTATAGGCTATACTTAGATGATGTGAACTACTTACAATAATGTTAAGTAATCCTTAGTATAGCTCCTGCATCTAAAAGAGAACTTAGAAGATAACTAAAATGGTGACTTCTTAGGAAGTTTAATGTCTTCTACTTAAACTAAGTGATCTAAGTAGCTAAGTGTAACAACTTAGGATTGTTTGAGTAGTCACATCATGCTTAGAACTTATCCTATGTAGTAAAGTGCAGCTTCTTAGGGTAGTGTAGTTAGTCATTCCTTTCTAAGTAAGATTCCTATGATCTTTTAGAAAGACTAAATGAATAAACTAAGACTATAAGTGATCTTAGAAAATAAGGAGGATTATAACCTTAGGGCTTTGATCAGCTAAATAAGAGTTAGACTTGTAATCCCTTAAGTGTTAACCATTATAGTAAGATCTAGGACTTAGTGTTCATATCAATTAGACTTAAAATCTTATAATTACTTAAGATGAGATATTATTAGATTTAGAACCCCTTAGAATGATCAAGTATAAAAGTTAAAGCTAGATATTGCCTTAAATATTAAAAGGTTCAGAGTCTTTTAAGTGCTTCATAATGGAATTAAACTTAGGATTTTTGTAATTATAATACTAAGGTTTGGAATCTTAGGATTACGATAAGAACCATATTGTTAGAATAGTAACTTAATGGAAGTTTAAATTAGATATTAATAACTTAAGTAATATCATTCCTTTTGTCTTGCCTTATTAGACTAGAAACTTCATAAGACTATTAAATCTAAGATTAGATTAGTATTATTCTACTTTTAACATATCTAAGACTATAAAAATGTAAGTATTTAGGTGAGCGAACCTTCTTAAGTATAGAACCACTAAGATGATATTAAAATAAGATGCTTAGATGAGAGTATTAACTTAAGTGTTTGGATAGAATAAGTTAAGAGAACACTATACCTTAAGTGTAGTGTGACATTAAGTATAGTAATTATAGAGTATTATATCTAAGCCTGTAAGTAGTCTAAGTTATAAGAATGTAGTAGCTGAAGCAGTGTAATAGTGAAACCTTTATCATCTAAGCTAGAGTGCTTCTATAGAGTAAAAGTGTTAGTTGATAGTTAGATGATTATAGTGTCAAAAATAAGATAAGATGCCCATTTGTATTAGCTCAATTATATATAAATATTATTTTACCACATCAATAAGACCTTAATCAAACCATTACTTTCGAAACTCATTTAATTCTATATTACTATATATCAATTGATGAAGATATTTGATGAATGCCTAAGTCAATTGAGGAGAGAGATTAGCTCCATTCATATGGTAGATAACTAAAATAAATAACAATGTATATCATATATTTTATAATTAGCTTTGAGATATCCTTGAATGTTGCAATGCATTGAGATTAAATCCTTAAATACACTCATAAAAATATTGTGCATAAAATAAACTTATAACATTAACTTAGGGTTTCATATGGTGGACTAGCTAGGGAAGGTAACGGTGTAAAAAGGAGACCTTACATATCATAGAGGGGAAATGTGTGTCTTATGGGAAAACCCCTTTACTTGGTTAAGCAGATGTTCTTGACCCCTCCATTTTTTCTATGCCCATAGAACAAGAATACAAGATAAATAACTTAAATATTACATTCCTTTATGACTATTCTTAATTTTCTCACATACTTTGTGATTGTGGATGCTTTATCATAGTCTTTTGACTATGTATACTTAGTCCTTTATGACTGCTTTATATTAAGCCCTATATCATTACTTTTACATTACAATCAGTCTTTGAGACTGATACTTTTGTTACTTGCAATATTACAGGTTCACCTATATTTATAGCTCTTTTACTTACTTACTTGTAGTGTATGTTGTTATCACTTAAATTTAATATTATACTGCTTTCACTTACGTAACTTAGCATATGTCTATTAGTACATATTTCCTTACTTTTTTTCTTGCACACTTGTTAGTATAGTTGCACCTATTTTCCTTACTTACCTAGATGATGCAGGTGGTACCAGCTTTCCTCTTTTACTACTTTATAGCCCTTTTGATTATTGCTTATAGTCATTTACTTTACTGTACTTACTTTACTTTACTCAATTTATTTTTCATTTTACTACATTGAGCTAAAATGTGATATCCACTTAACTTATAAATATATTAGTTGACCTAAAATATACTTAAACTTTTTAAGTCTAATCACTTATTTTTTTTTTATTAGCTGTGCCCTATCGTATTAAGTATAATATATGATAGATCAAGAGCTTAGAGTGGATCTTGTACATGAGGTAGATCATATATAATAGTTGCAGCATTTGTAGACTCTTAGTTTTTACTATTTCCTTATCTTATTTTATGGATTCCATGAGGACGAGAGTCATTATGCCTAAATATTTGTATAACTTTAATTAATTATGGAAGTTTTACTTTACTATTCTGTACTGTGCTTTTATTTTCTTTTTGGATGGCTAGAATAGTTTATATTTACTTTATATTATGCCTCTTATTTTCCTCTTTAGAGACTCTTAGCTCCCTGTTGTGCTTAATAATGGGTTAAGACTTACTAACGTAGTGTTAAGTACTACAAAAACACCTAATATTAGATTGGATTCCTGATCTAATTTTGGGGTCATTACAGTTGATATCAAAGCAGTTTGAAGAAAATGAAAAATTAGAAGTATAAGCAAAATATCATTCCAATCATACGAACAAACACAAAAAGATAAAGTATGTGTATTTATAACTGAGACTTTATTGATTAATTTAGAAGTTAAGTTATAATAAATAGTGTTTTATAGATAGATCAATCTCTTTAGATTATTCTAAGTCCCTTATCTATTCTCATTCAACCTTTTGTCAATTCCTTCTAGTAAGATGAATCCTGAGCAAAACATTCCCTCCTCTTTTGTCAAGAAGATGACTCACTCCAACTCTTCTTGTAACAACCCAAGGTTGTTACATAGCTTAATTTAAGCCTAATCATATCTCAATTATCATTCTGTTAAGTTCATATGGTCATTTGAATCAACCTTAAATATTTGATTCGATTCGGAGCTAAATCAAACATTTTAGATTACTCTAATATTTAATTAATTAGAAAATTGAGGTATTTAATTTGACCTCTAAATCAAAATCCAACTTCGCCATTTCGATCGTCACCCCCAAATTAGCTAGGAGTGATGTTTTGGACGCATTAGGAAGTCATCGGGTCTTTGCGAATATTTTAATATAATTAAATGCGTCAAAAAATAGAATAATTAAATAATCATTGGAATCGAAATCCAACTTTATTTTTAAGCAAAATAATTTTTAAGCAAATTAAAAAATTAGAAAATAAATAAATGATTATTTAATTAAGAATAATTATTTTCTTTATTTGTATTGATGGCTGCCCATCCCTCTTCCCTTTTTTGGCTGACCTCTCTCCTCCTCCCCTTAATTGCAAATCTTGATGGCAAGGCCATCCCTCTACCCATGCCTCCTAGCCTCCCTAGCTCTTGACGGCCTCCCCTTTCTACTCCCCTTTAGAAAGAGCCCAGCCCCTCCTTCATTTGCTTACTGCCAAGCTGAGAGCTCTCCCTCCTTCCTCCATTGTTGCTCCTTGGGCTGAAGAAGAAGAAGAAGTTCCTCCTCCAAGAGTTCCGAGTCTTCTTCTTCCTTTCCTTGCAAGGTCAAAGGTACCCCCTTTCCCTCCATTAGTTAATCCAATGGCTATTCCATTTCATTTTTATGCTCATTTGTATGTTTAAGATTCTGTGTTACCTTAATTGTGCATCTATAAAGCTATGTTTAAGATGTAGGAACTCAAAAGAAATAAAAATTTGTAAACAGTAGGAAATGATATGTAAAGTTGCTAATACGAATTTCTGTACACCCAGTCATTTAGCCCCACAGTTTGCATTGATAACTTAATCTTTTTGTGCTGATTTGGGTATCAATGGAAAGGTCTCGGAAAGAGTTTCCAATGGTATATGGAACCACACGTGAAGTGCTCTAGGTTGAGAGTAATTGAGTCCAAAAGTTGACCCGTTGCGGTTTTCGCAAAGATGAAATCACCGTCTGGTGCTACAGCGCGTCGTAGCGCCTAGAAATATTGAAATGGCCATAACTTGGTCATTTGGACTCCAATTCAGAAAATTTAAAATATTAGATAGCTTAAAATTTTAGTACCAACAATAATAAAAAATAATATTTAGGTTTGGAACCCTAGAAAAAAAAATAATGACCAAAATACCTCTAACCTTAATTAGGTCATAAGTTGACAAATTGAAGTCCAATTCGGGTCTACTCCCAGTTAAAGTACTTAGTATGATATAAGAAAGCTATAGCCACGAAGTTTGCTAAATTTGGACACCAAATGGAAAAGTTAGCTTTTTGACCCCTCTTAGCTAGAAAATTACCAAATTGCCCTTAGAAATTAAAATGGCTATAACTAATTTATTAGACCTCAAAATTTAGTATTCTTGGACTCTATAGAATCATTGAACAACAACCAATAGTTCACTGCATAAAAATTTAGATTTTATTAGGTGTAATTTACTAAAATATCCCTTAGGCTAAAAATCTTAGTTTGGACCTATAGGACCCATTTCTTATCCAAATTTGGTGTACTTATTATCTATCTTCAAGTTAAACAGTAAGGAATCATTTGGCAATAAGAAATCCCAATTTAGAGCCCTAAATCAAAAAGTAGCTTTTTGGACCCTTAAGTAGGGGCAAAATGACCATTTTGCCCAAAATTTAGGTTAAGTATCCTTAACCTCTAAACTACCTTCTAAGTCAATAAAATAATATTTGAACTTTAATAGGATCATTTTAAGTGTTAAACATCAGTTTTTAGTTCAAAATGTTCAATTTCCTAAAATTTCCTTTAAGTCTTTTCTTAGGACTTTGCACCTAACATTAGGACTACTCCAAAGACTAAGACTAGCTCATAGGTTAGATTTCATTCATTATATAAGTGGGTTATTCAATAAATAAATCCTTGGTTTTGTTAGTTTTTAGATTTTACAAATTATTTTTATTATTTTGTCTTTCAACTCTAGATTCAGAATAGGAGATTTATCCTATTATGTTTGATATGCTTAATAGGATTTGCCTTAATCAATAGATCACATTTAGACTGAAACCTAGATCTTATGATTTATCTTTTTGGATTATGTGATTAAAGCCTAATCTTGTGGTGTTTAATTCATAATATATAGTTTAGTATATCTTGATCAGATCACAGATGGAACGTCAAAATTCATCAAATTAGGACGTTATGATTTATTGATTAAACTTGTAGTTGTGTTTGATTGGATTAGATTAAAACATGATCAGTTCTAATCCTTTTAACTTATAAGGTCGTGCTTCTAAATTCTACTCGATAGTAGGAATTAGAGATCTTGAACTTGTGTAACTTGGAATAGTTATAATGATTTAAATAGACAATAACAGTGTCACCATGTATAAAAGAGAGTCCCTTGCTTACTTGAGTTATTTTGTTACTATGCATTCCTTGTATTTTATGCTTAATTCCTTGGACATATCATATAAGAAAACTTTGTGAATGAAATAAAAACTTAGAATAATTAGGATAACAGTTGCCCTAATGAACAGGGGTAAAGAGTAATAAGGAGGCTTAACATTACTTAGTGATGAGTGTGTCTTAAGCTTGGAACCCGTATAGTCTTGCAGACATGCTTGACTCCTCATCTGTTTCTAGACGTGTCCACAGAAATAAAAGTAAAATAACTAAAAGATTATGTATTTGTATTTATTGCCTCCTCGGTTCTATTGTTGGTTCTGTCTGCCCTAGCCCAAAAAGGCTATGGGAATTTATGTCTACCCTAGCCTAGAAAGGCTTTGGGAATTTCTCTAGTTTTAGTTGGCCAATTGTCTGATATGACAGTATTTACATACCTATTTTAGTTCTAGCTTACTGTGTACTATATTGTGATGCATATTTCAGTTAGCTGTATTTCTTTACTTACTTACTCACTTATACTTATTTATAGGATGCTAGACTTTACTGCTTACTATATATACCACTTTTAGATTTTTGTCTGTAACTTGCATATGTCATGTGTTCATCAGCATGTTTAGATTTAGACTTTACCTTCAGTACTTTTACTTATTGCACTGTATATATGCATATGCCCATTTCTTGCTTAGTTGCTGAGGTGTACTTTTTGCCTTACATTTGTATAGTTATAAATGCTGTATTTTTAGCTTTCCCGGTTCTTTGTACGCTTACTGCTCCTACTGCTTTTAGTTTACTTTTCATCATGTTTAAGTATAAAAATGGTGACATTAATAATTCATGTAAGATATTCAGCCTAAAATGTACTTAGGCAATTATCTAATAAGATTTTTTTTTATTGGTTGGGGCCCTGGCATTATGAAACTGATAATATCAGATTTAGATAGTTTTGAGGAGCTGGGTGCTGAAGGAGATTTAAAGGTGGAGCATCATCCAGGAGAGACAGGCGCTGCCTAGATTTCTTTTAAGCCTTCTGTGAGGATGAGAAATTTTTTTCAGTCTTTTCAACTATGCATTTAAATGTTATAATCATACAGGTATTGTGATTGTGATTACTTTTTTGCACTTTATTATTTATTGAGCTATGTTGTGTTTCTTACTTGATATATGGTGAATGGATGTAATGTTTATTCTATTTTGCTTCTGCACTATGTATGTTTGTCATATTTAGTGACTGATCTTCTTAGTTATTCTGTGGATGTCCTTCCCTTATTAGTGGGTTGTGGATCTTACCTAATCTAATGATAAGTGAGGGGTTTGCCAGTGTGACACTCCACTCCTTAGTCTAATGATTGTGGACTTTAGGAACGGGGCACCAGAATTGGTATCATAGAATTCCATAAGGTGTCAGATTGGAAATTGTATTCCACTCTACCTAATGGATGATTCTTCTGCCAATTAGTCACTAACTGAATACATGAATTACATCCAAGTACTATAATCATGAACTCAGAATAATAAGAGTATAGAATGGAAAATGCATTCATAAGTAATAGAACTTAAGTAGGAACATACTTAAGTATAGCATGTAGCTAACTAATACGAATTAAACCTTCATAAGATTTACAAGATCAATAACTTGAAATATTAGGACTTAACTTTCATACCAAGACATATAAATCCCTATATGATTTCAAATCAACAAATAGATCTTAAATGACTCTTAAGCAATTACCTTCCACATTCTAAAATTTTGTCTCCCTATGAATAATAACATCACAACCTACTTTTAGGAATCACTAAGGCTAATGATATTTCCCTTAGAAGTTTAAAATATATGTTGTTCCCAAGGTAAGTAGGAGTGCATCCTGGGTGTTCATCTTGCACTCCCCTTGCTTTCCATAGTTTCTCTAGAGAGATTAACACTTTGGGTGAAGCTATTAAGGGCTTTAGTAGAGAGTAATCTGAAGTAAGAACACTAAATTGGAAGACCATCCATTGTATCAAGTCACCAAAACCTTTCATTAGCGTCTATGAATTTTATTTCACTAATGCTTTCCCATCCACATGTCTAGGAAGAAACTCAACGGAATATATTATGAAGAAGAGAACTTTGTAGCAATACATACACTAACTTTCGTCTCATTTTAGAAGATGGATACCCACTGTGCCTCTTACATCAATCACTTTACCTAGTATGATTAATAAAGTGAAGTCAATCTTATTTAATTCTTTGTAGATTCTGAATCTTGTAACATCCCCCGCTCTTTTGCGATCTCTAACAGCTTCTCACTCTGTTATTTCTGAAAGCTGGACAAGGTCTCTCAACTTGTCATTATACCACTTAGCGAAACCCTTAAACGTAGGACTACTGTCTGGAGCTCAACTACAAGCCAGTCATTTCTGCAAGATACCTGTCCCCATTGGAGAGATAGAATTTGAAGCCAAGCTTGCAGTTCTGCCAATAGCCAACTTCGACATCATTTTGGGCATGAATTGGCTAAGTTAGCATGACGCCATCATAAACTGCCAAAGGAAAAAGATCACCCTGGGTAATGGTAAACGAGCTAAGTCGTTTATTGTGAACTTTAGTACAAGAGCTTCTTTAGTCAATGCTATCAAAGCTAAGAAATTAGTAAGCATAGGTTGTAGCACCTTCCTAGTAACAATACTAGGAGCAAAGAAGGAGGACGTTCCTATATCCAAGAACCCCGTCGTCTGTGAATTCGCTAACATTTTTCCAGAAGATTTACCTGGTCTTCCTCCTACATGGGAAATAAAATTTGCAATCAACATTGTTCTAGGAACCTAACCATTATTAAAAGTTCTGTATCATATGGCGCCTAAGGAGTTGCAAGAGTTGAACAAGAAACTATAAGAGATGCTAGAAAAAGGTCTTATTCGGCTGAGTTCATCTCCTTGGGGAGCGCCAATTTTATTCGAAAAAAAGAAAGATGGATCGACGAGAATGTGCATCGATTATAGAGAATTGAACAAAGTAATTATCAAGAATAGATACCTATTGCCACGAATTGATGATCTATTTGATCAATTATCTGGAGCCAAGGTATTTTTCAAGATCGATCTGCTGTCTGGTGATCACCAGCTAAGAGTTAAAGATGCGGACATAGAAAAGTCAACATTCAGAACCATCTATGGACATTACGAGTTTTTGGTGATGTCTTTTGGCTTAACAAGTGCACCGTCCATCTTTATGGATTTAATGCAGCAAGTGCTAAATACATATTTAGATAAATTTGTCATAATCTTCATTAATGATATCCTGATTTATTTAAAAAGTAGTGTTGATCATGAGAAGCACTTAAGATTAGTTCTACAAGAACTCCGAAACCATGAGCTTTATGCAAAATATTACAAGTGCAAATTTTGGCTTGACTCAGTCGCTTTTCTGGGCCACGTCATAGATGCACAAGGAATTAAGGTAGATCAAAATAAAGTTAGCGCTGTTTAGGATTGGTCGCAGCCAAAGTCTGTGACTGATGTTAGAAGCTTTTTGGGTCTAGGAGGGTATTATAGAAAATTTGTCAAAGGCTTTTCGCAGATAGCATCTCCTCTCACCAAGTTGACTCAGAAGGCAGTGCCATTCATCTGGAGTCCAGAATGTGAGAATGCCTTTTAAATGTCAAAAGATGCTCTTTCTTCTGCCCTAGTTCTTGCCTTACCTAAAGAAGATTTGAACTACCAAGTCTATACCAATGTATTTGGGATAGTCTTGGGTTGTGTGCTAATGTAGGAAGGAATGGTTATTACTTATGCATCTCATTTGTTAAAATCTCATGAAAAGAATTATCCTGTTCATGATCTTGAATTAGCTGCCATAATCTTTGCTTTAATGATTTGGCATCATTATCTATATGGTGTCCAATGTTTCATATTTACAGATCATCAGAGCTTAAAGTATATTTTCACTCAGCGGGAACTCAACTGCCGTCAGCGAAGATGGCTTGAGTTAATAAGCAATTATGATTTATCATTCCAATATCATATGAGGAAGCAAATGTTGTAGCTGATGCGCTCATTTGTCATGCTACGTTCTCCTCCTTAATAGCATCAAGTCCTTTAGAGGAAGAATTTAGAAAAATTGATATCAGGAGAACTCACGGTGATATGTTAAATGTACTAATATCTATGAGAACCGTGGAACCAACCTTTCACCGTGATGTCTCCATCTCCCAAACAAAAGATGAGGACAATCTGAAGTTTAAAGGGAAAATTGAAAGTGGTCATCGATTTGACCTA
Organism: Gastrodia elata; assembly: GCA_016760335.1. NCBI lineage: Eukaryota > Viridiplantae > Streptophyta > Magnoliopsida > Asparagales > Orchidaceae > Gastrodia > Gastrodia elata. The sequence continues at coordinate 40,917,827 of CM028671.1, read as the reverse complement.
TAGTTGCAAGGTAATGTAATATATCAAGAAAATCGCCTATAGATTCCCAAATCCATGCATCAAGAGATTTTAATGAAAGGACACAATTCTCGTTGCCAAGTACATCCTGGTAGTACTAAGATGTATCAAGACTTGAAGAAGTCATTCTGGTGGCCGGGAATGAAGAAAAGTGTGGCTGAATTTGTGTTGAAGTGTCATGTCTATAATCTAGTCAAGGCCGAACATCAGAAGCCTGGAGGACTTCTCCATCCTCTAGTAATTCCTGAATGGAAGTGGTTTGATATTTCTATCGACTTCGTAATGGGCTTACCCAAATCAAGATCTGGTGTTGATTCAATTTGGGTCATTGTCGATCGACTTACCAAATCGGCACATTTCATTCCAATGCGTCAAACCGATTATGTAGAGAAATTGGCAAAGATGTATATCAAGGAAATCGTCAGACTTCATGGGATTCCAAGGTCTATCGTATCTGATAATGATAGTCAATTCACTTCTAAATTATGGCAAGCTGTGCATCAAGACTTGGGGGACTACTGATGAATCCATAATTTATATCCTAATTAAAGAAAAATTTCATTCATTTCTCATATTAAAACTACTTCCTTAATCCAATTTTGCTTATTTTTTCAAAAAAAATGCCTATAGAATGAATTCTGGAGCAGTGATGGCCAATTCCACTTGATGGATGAAGTGACCATTGCTTTTTTATTATTTAATCTTCACATTACAATTTTCCCATTAAAAATTGACATGTTGCAAAAGGAATGATGGATGGAGACAAGAGGCTGGTTGGGGGTCTTGTCCCAGCCACAATTAATGCTTCTATTAGACAAAATTCGGCGGACCACTGCAGCGCTCTATAGCGGAAAATTTTCGCAAAGTGGGCCGCAGTGGCACGCTAGGGTGTTTTGGCTCATACAATGAAGGGCCGCTACAGTGCACAGTAGCACTAGCGATTTTGCAACTAGCTCCGTTGCAGTGCACTGTGGCGCTAGCGATTTGCAAGTTGGACCGCTGCAGCGTGCTGTGGCGCCAGCGCTTCGCAAGATGGACCGCTGCAGCGCGCTGTGGCGCTAGCGCTTCACAAAGTGCTCTGCCGCAGTGCGCTATGGTGCCCGATTTTGCAAATTGGCTCGCTGCAGCTCGCTGTGGCGCCAGCGCTTCGCTAAGTGCTCCGTTGCAGCGCGCTGTGGGGCCAGTGATTCGCAAGCTGGACTGCTGTTGTGCGCTGTGGTGCCAGCGCTTCGCAAAATGCTCCGTTGCAGCACGCAGTGGCACCAGCAATTTGCAAGCTGGACCGTTGCAGCGCGCTGTAGCACCAACGCTTTGCAAAGTGCTCCGCTGCAGCGCGCTATGGTGCCCGATTTCCCAAATTGGCTCGCTGCAGTGCGCAGCAACATTTTTCCTTTAGGAATTTTGGAAAATTGTCCATTTTGCTTAGAATTCGTTGTATAGGCATTTTTTTTTGAAAAGATAAACAAAATTGGATTAAGGAAGCACTTTTAATATGAGAAATGAATGAATTTTTCCATTAATTAGAATATAAATTATGGATTCATCACACCCCCACACTTAAATTCTTGCTCATCCTCGAGTAAGCTTAAAATGGTATTTTTCTATTTCTTAGGTAAAAAAGTCAACAAAAGATATCAATTTGGTTTTGATGAGCAATTCAAGGCATGTGCTCAACTGAAATGACCAAAATCATTTGGTATTAAATTTTCTAATTTTGGATATGAATCAATATTAATAAATTAATCTTCAAGTATTTGTATTTATGCTTGTTACTAGGTAATGGGGGAGGTTCCTTAGAATACTAGACTAGAGTGGTAGTAAAATAATCAAAAGTTTTGTGCCATATGTATTTTTTCTTATGAATCACAAAGATGATTAGATTAAAAGAGATATATTTTTCATCATTCTTTTTCATTTTTTTCATTTGGGAGAGATATTTTTTATCATCCCTATTTTTATGTTTTTCTCTTTTCATTCTTAGGGAGAGATATTTTTTTTCATCCCCAATTCAAATCTTTGTGATCATGAAGTCCAACGGAGCCTAGCACACTATTTTAGATTACTTAGTACAATCACTAGTTTTTTTAGTCCAATGCTTTGCCCCACACTTAGTCTTTAACATTGATTTAAGTTTTTTGGAGATTAGATTAACCTTAATTCATTCCTTAATTAAGAGGTTTAATGTTATCAATGCATTTGATCACTTTTTGTTAAGTACCTATTTTATTTTATATCATTTTCTTTATTGATATTTTTGTGACTTTTATTTCTTAAAAAATTCAAAAAAATTTATCATTTTCAAATTCTAGAGAGATTTGGGAATATGATAATCCATAATTTAAATTCCTCAAAATAAAACACACAAAAAGAAAAGTACAAAAATAAATGATGCAAATAAAATTAAAAGATACAACCTATTTATTCTTGGGCTCCCTCCTCCTCCTCTTCTCCCATGTTATAGGCAAAGTCGCATGGGTAGCACGTGTCTGAAATGGGGGCACCGACAGGCGGCCGCGACAACACCGAGGGGTCTAGTCCTCCTTGCAAGCTCCAGTCCTCGAACATTAGTCCAAGGGCTTCATGAAATTCGAACTGGAATTCGCGCTGCTGGGCGAGTTCTTTTTTGAAGAACGACATGTTGGTGGTCAAGGCCTTGCCAAGATCAGCTTATTGCATGTGGAGTCGTAGCAACAGCTTATTGGTGAGAGTATGGTCGGACAGAGCGGACGTTTCCCCTTGCTCGCCCCTCCTTTTCTTGGGCAGCTTCCGCACGCTAGCCCGGGCATTCAGATTTGAATGTGCAAGGGCGGCGCTGGGGGAAACAATGGAGTCGGAGGAGAGGATTTTGACCCCTTGGGCCTCGCATATCCCTGAGATCAAAGATTCGAAGGCCAATGCGGCACAGGATCCCTTGAGAGCCTTCCAGAGCTGCTCAAAAATAATACTCGAGATGCGGATCTTGCCCGACCTAACCAATAAGCACATGAGGAGTGCTCTGGCGCGGGTCACTTTAGTCAAGTAACTCGTAGGCATGACATAGCTAGAAATGAAAACCAGCCATGCACTATTCGTATCTGTTAATTTGGAACGAGGAATGTTGGCTAGTCCTCCCTCCCAGTCTGTGTTTTCATGGATGAGTTCCGCAACGAGATCAAGGGGATCATAGCGAGACTCCAAGAGTTCAAGGTAAGGGCAAGAACTTACCTCCTCTAACCCATAGAATTGCTCGATCTGTGCAATCCCAAAGGTGACTCCCTTACCTCTACAAAAGATCTTCTATCTAGCTGCATTTATTGCATTAGCATACACCTCTTGGACGATGGTCGGGTAGGTGGGGGATTTTTTCGTTACCATCACCCTCCATCCCCGAGGGTCGACTTGCTCCACCGGTACGGGATAGTAATGGCTAAAGCTCTTCTCAGGGATTAACTTCCATTGAGAAGTTGTGGAGAAGAACCGGTGTTCGGCCTCAGCAGAAGAGAACATCTTCTTATTAAACGTTCCCCTGGATGAGGAAGCTTTGGTCTCCCTCCTAGGAATCGACTTCTTGCTGGAAGACATGATGAAGAAAATGAGAGGAGAGCAAGAGTTGATGAAGAAGCAAAAAAACTAGAAGGTGCAAGGATTAACCCCCCCTTGCCTCCCCTTAAATAGCCAGGGCAATCAAAGGCAAGAGAACTATGGTCAATGGGTCTTCCCCATGCCATAAATGTGATGATCCATGTGAAGGGGCGGGGGCAGCTTTTTTAGCACACACTATTTTTTTGACTGCATGGGAAACCCAAGTATATTAACTTTTTGACTGCAGGGAATCCGAGGCGGTCAAAATTTGCTACAGCTGGAGCAGACCACTGCAACGCGCTGCCTTCAAATTTTTTTTTTTTTTTTTATAAGTCTTGGGTTGTCTCCCAAGAAATGCTTAGTTTAACGTCCTTAGCTAGACTCGTTAACGATCAGATAATTGGATCCAGAGATTTCTCTTTCCACAACCTCAAAGTACTCAAACTGTCATCCTCTCTTCCTTCCCTCAAGGGATCATCTCCTTCAAGTTTTAACTTAAGGGGAATCTTCCTTTTTCTTTTACCCCTTCTCATTTTCCTTCTTCTCACTCCTTCCTTATTCCCCTTCTTCGAGGAAGAAGTTGAGCTATTATCCGAATTCTTTTCTCCCAATGTTAGATTCTCAAAAACGTTATCCATCCTAATGCTTTCTTCCCTAAATTTTTTTCTCACCTCCTCTTCCAACTTTCTCTGTTTAAAGAAGGTGGGTTTAAGAAAAATTAATTCAGATTTCCCTTTAATTTTTATACTCATCACCCCGCGGCCTACATCAATAATAGCTTTTGTGCTCTTAAGAAAAGGTCGCCCAAAAATAATTGTGGAGTTCTTGTTCCATCTCTCCCATTCGCATACGACAAAATCAGTTGGAATGATGAAGCTCCCCAATCCAACAGCAACATTCCTTACAATTCCTAGAGGGGTAAGGGATTCCAAATTTGCAAATTCTAGAATCATTGAGGTGTACTACATTTCTCCTACCTTTAGATGTTCATAAATATGGTAGGACCAGAACAACCAAGATCACATAAGGAATCTAAAAGTACTTCATTTCTAATAACGCAAGGAATACTCAGTCTCCCAGGGTCATAACATTTCGAAGCTGTGAGCTTCTCATGTTCCATTCCCCTCTCTCCTTCCCGAGCCTCTAGCTCTTCTTATATAGCACTCAACTTATCAGTACTATTTTCCCCATACGCCTCTTCAGAATAAATCACACTAAACAGCTCCCTTGGATTCACTTCAGTGAAACTGGGTAGAGCTCCTTGCTGCCAAATGGTCAACTGCTTGGAGATCTGCCCCAGTTGGGTCTCAATGTTCCTAAAGGATGCTTTTATTCCCTGGATAGAGGCATCGTGGCATGTGATTGTGGCTTCAGTGCGGCACATGAATTGGATGGTCTCAGCCTTAAAGGAGTTGAAGGCTCCTTCTAAACTGGATAGTGATTATTATGATTATTTCTATTATTAATGCCCTACTGATTTGATGAACTTCCCCCATATTGATTTTCGTTGTTATTATTATTACTCCACAAGAAATTAGGATGGTTTTTTTTACCCTGGATTGTAGGTATTGGAGTAAGGATTGTTCATGGTATTGTTGTTTCTTAAATAATTAACTTGTTCGGTGTTCATTTGTACGAAGGGGTTATTCAAATTGCAGCTCTCACTATTATGTCTCCCACCACAAAACTCATATTGTATCTCAAGAACAATGTTAAAATTCATTCTCTCAATTTTCTCACTCAGGGCATGGATTTCTTGCTGCAGTGCCATTATTTGGTTTGATTCATTCACCTTCGTAGATTCTTTCTTAAGTCTTTTAGAAGGCCATTGGTATGTATTGTTTGCCATTTCTTCTAAGAGGTCGTAAGCCTATTCTTGGGTTTTGCTACTGATAGAGCCTTCGGCGGCTGCATCGATGAGAGTCCTTGTAGGAGCGTTCAATCCATTGTAAAAGTTTTGAACTTGTATCCACAATGGAAACCCATGATGTGGGCATCGCCTTAAGTACTCCTTAAATAGATCCCACCTGTCATAAAATGTCTCACCTTCCAACTGAGTGAAGTTGGTTATCTCAATTCTCAGCCGAGTAGTTTTCATCGGAGGAAAATACTTGGCGAAGAATTTCTTAGCCAAATCGTCCCAAGTCTGGATTGAATCGCTTGGGAGAGAGCTGAGCCAACTTTTGGCTCTATCTCTTAAATAGAATGGGAAAAACCTTAATTTAACATCATCTTTAGAGACGGCATTAAATCTAAAGGTATCACAAATTTCAAGTAAAGTTGAAATGTGTGAATTAGGGTCTTCAATGGCCAATCCTCCAAACTGGTTATTTTGAACCATACTCAGAGTAGAAGGTTTGATCTCAAAATTATTAGCTTCTATATTAGGCCTTACAATAGCATGGGGAATTCCCTTAACATTGGGCAGTGCGTAGTCTCTCAGTGTTATTCCCTTAGGTTCTCCTAATGGCTCTCCACAAATTTCATTATAATTTTCCATAACGGCTTGTTGGCTTAGCAAAATGTTTTATTCTCTTTTAACCTACAAGTAGGTTCTCTCAATTTCAGGGTCAAAAAGATAATATGAGCAAACTCTTCTATTCAAACACAACACCAATTAAGCAATCAAGAACAAATTTAGCGATAATGTTCAAAGATTCAGCAATAATAAAAGAAAACATAAAAGTAAATGGTTAGCACCTATAATTACAAAAATAAAAAAAAGCGTATATGCAAGAAATTTCTTAAATCACTAATTACTGATAGATTCTCCTTAATACGAAACAAGTTCCAATTCCCCGGCAACGGCGCCAAAAACTTGACAGACCTAAAATACGTCTGCGCTTTAACGCAAGTATACGTGGTCTGAAGTAATAAGTGGAAAGTTTAAATTTTCAGGATTTATCGAACCATAGAGAATTGGATGTTTTGTTACTAAGGTATATCTATGATCACTAATATTTAAGCTATACGTGTATTAATTAGTGTTGGTTCCTGAACAAGCACGACAACTCTTAGTAGAAAATACTTCTAAATAAAGGAAGAGGAGAGTTGGGTTTCTCCCACATGATATGGTAGATAACTTATATATGATGATTCCTCAAGCATTCATTTTTTCCTTATTGAGTTCTTTAATCAAGTGCACATTGTTCTTCTTAGAGTTTTAATTCAAAGATTAACAAGTTCAAGTCTCAAGCATGAAATGAACACACAGTTGGCTTTATTTCAGCACAAAGACCCTTATAAGATCTTAGATTTGTAGTTTTTATCTCATTTCTTGATCATGGAGATGAGGGTTATAAAGTTTAAGATCTTATAAGCATTGATTCCACTAATAGCTTCACGCGCCTCAAGTATAGTTGTGGATGAGGGAGTGATTTCATTGGGCTCAATGATTATGTCACCTCGTTCATGAGCACTCAATGAATCCATTCCCTCTCTCAAGTATGCTGAGCAACAGAGCTCAATTAGTGGGTCTTAGCATCACACGCTTCAACTCATTAGTTGAGCATATATTAAGGTGCACTAAGCTCAAGAACTTTCTCACATAGTTCTTAGCTCTCATGCACTCATAAATCTAGCATCAAAACTAAGGGGAGCTATGGAGCACAAGACAAAATAGTCCTTGAGTTCAATTAGTCCTTTATCCTTTAGTCCACATTCAAGTCCACAATAGTCCTTTAATTTCTTTAACAAGGCATTGAGTTCATGATTTTTATTAAAACTTGAGGAAAACTTCATACATTTATAATATCTATCAATACATGTGGGATTGCCCCAACCCTCCCCAAGGGAGGTTTAGCTCTCCATTACAAAAGAGATGAAAAAGAATACATACATGGATAAAGACCATTTCATGATCAACAAAGAAAAACATAAAGCAAGGGCTTAAAAAATACTAGGAACATTCCTTTGGGAAGTTCTCTGGACTCCTCTTCTTCTTACTTAATGTTACTTCTCTTAGATCCCTAGTGTTGCCTTTCTTCTCATTCTCCTTAGCAAGATGAGCTCTTCCACCCTTGGAGAGTTTTCCTTCTCCTCTATGCAGCCCACTCTTTACTTAGGTTGTAGTGAGCCAAGTTAAGAACCTCTCTTAAGTCAAGAGATGTGGTATTTATAGAGGTGGGCTGCTTCTACATACTCACATTTCAAAATTTGTATTTTCCTTTATAAATTCTAGAACAATGATGGCCAATTCCACTTGATGGACGAAGTGACCATTGCTTTTTTATTGTTTAATCTTCACATGACAATTTTCCCATTGAAAATTGACTTGCTACAGAAGGAATGATGGCTGGAGACAAGAGGTTGGTTGGGGGTCTTGTCCCAGCCGCAATTAATGCTTCTGTTAGACAAAAATTTGACGGGCCCCTGCAGCGTGCTATTTCACAAAGTGGGCTGCAGTGGCATGCTGGGGTGTTTGGGCTCATACAATGAAGGGCCGCTGCAGCGCGCTATAGTGCTAGCTATTTCACAAATGGCTCCGTTGCAGCACGCTGTGGCGCCAGCGGTTCGTAAGCTGGACCGCTGTGGCGTGCTGTGACGCCAGCGCTTCACAAAGTGCTCCGCTGCAGCGCATTGTGGCGCCAGCGATTCGTAAGCTAAATTATTGCAGCGCACTGCGGCGCTAGTGCTTCGCAAAGGGATCCGCTGCAGCGCACTATGACGCCCGATTTTGCAAATTGGCTCGCTGCAGCGTGCTATGGAGCCTGCGCTTCGCAAAGTGCTCCGCTGCAGCGCGCTGTGGCCCCAGCGATTCACAAGCTGGACCGCTACAGCACGCTGTGGCACCAACATTTTGCAAAGTGCTCCGCTGCAGTACGCTATGGTGCCCGATTTTACAAATTGGCTCGCTGCAGCGCGCGGCAGCAGTTTTCCTTTAGGAATTTTGGAAAATTGTCCATTTTGCTCAGAATTTGTTTGATAGGTATTTTTTCTAAAAAGATAAGCAAAATTGGATTAAGGAAGCAGTTTTAATATGATAAATGAATGAAATTTTCCTTAAATTAGGATATAAATTATGGATTCATCAACTACCATAGCCATGAGCACTGCTTTTCATCCTCAAACAGATGGTCAAACAGAGCGAGTTAACCAAGTTCTTGAAGATCTTCTTCATCTCTGTATTTTGGATTTCAGAGGTTTTTGGGAAGATCATATTCCTTTAGTTGAATTTGCTTATAACAAAAGTTTCCAATCAAGTATCGACATGGCTCCGTATAAAGCCTTGTATGGCAGAAAATGCAGTACGCCCTTAGCATGGTCTGAAACAGGCAGTGTTCAACTGTATAGTTCAGATTTAGTTGAAGAAATAAATAAGAAGGTGCAATTAATCCAGCAAAGGATTAAAGTAGCTCTAGATTGCTAGAGTAAATATCACGATGCCCATCATCATTCTCTGGAGTTCAATATTGGAGATTTTGCGTATCTCAAGGTTAGCCTAATGAAAGGTGTATTTTGTTTCGGTGTAGCTGGGAACTCAGTCCTCGCTATGTCGGACCATTCGAAGTAATAGAGAAAATTGATTCTGCAGTGTATAGATTAAAACTTCCTGAATATTTCTCTGCAGTTCATAATGTGTTCCATATCTCCTTGCTACGAATGTGTCTTCGAAATCCTTCTCATCTAATCCAACTCCCAGTGGTATCTCTTCAGCCAGATCTTTCTTATACGGAAGAGCCTATCGGAATCTTATCTCATGATCATTAGGCAGCTAAGAAATCATTCTATTTCCATGGTAAACGTTCAGTGGAGCAATCGCTCTGTTGAAGAATCTACTTGGGAAAAAGAGCCCGATATATAACAGAAATATCCAAGTCTCATTGATAATCCAGGTATCTTTAAGATTCAAAATTTCCATTCTTAATTTTCTGCGTTTTATCTTTACCTTCTTAGTAATGATGTCGAGGACGACATCGTTTTTAAGTGGGGGAGTCTATAACAATCCAAGGCTATTATCTAGCTTAATTTAAGCCTAATCATGTCTCAATTATCATTCTGTTAAGTTCATATGGTCAGTTGAATCAATCCCTGAAGATTTGATTCGATTCGGAGCTAAATTAAATATTTTGGATTATTCTAATATTTAATTAATTAGAAAATTGAGGTATTTAATTTAACCTCAAAATAGAAATCTGACTTCGCTGTTGCGATCATCACCCCCAAATTTGCTAGGGGTGAAGTTTTGGACGCATTTGGAAGTCGTCGGGTTTTCGTGAATATTTTAACATAATTAAATGCGTCAAAAATAGAATAATTAAATAATCGTCAGAATCGAAATCTGACTTTGCCGTTGAATTCCTCACCCCCAAATTAGCTTATGGGAAATTTTGGGATTTTTCGGAGTACGTTTATTTAATCCGAATTTTTAAGCAAATTAAGAAAATTGAAAATAAATAAATGATTATTTAATTAAAATAATTTATTTTCTTAATTTGCATTGCTGGCTGCCCATCCTTCTTCCCTTTTTCAACTGACCCCACTTCTGCTCCCCTTAATTGCAAATCTTGATGGCAAGGCCATCCCTCTGCCCATACCTCCTAGCCTCCTTAGCTCTTGATAGCCTCCCACTTTCTTCTCCTCTTTAAGAAAGAGCTCAGCCCCTCCTTCGTTTTCTTCCTGCCAAGCTGTTCTGAGTCTTCTTCCTCCTTTCCTTGCAAGGTCAAAGGTACCCCATTTCCTTCTATTGGTTAATCCAATAGCTATTCCATTTTGTTTTTATGCTCATTTGTATGTTTAAGATTGTGTTATCTTAGTTGTGCATCTATAAAGCTATGTTTAACTTGTAGGAACTCAAAAAAATAAAAATCTGTAAACAAAAGGGAATGATATGTAAAGTTGCTAATACGAATTTCTGTACACCTAGTCATTTAACCCCACAGTTTACATTGATAACTTAATATTTTGGTGCTAATTTTAATATCCATGAAAAGGTCTAGAAAAGAGCTTTCCAATGGTGTATGGCACTGCATATGAAGTGCTTTAGGTTGAGAGTAATTGAGCCTGAAAGTTGACCCGTTGCGGTTTTCGCACAAACGAAATCACCGTCTGGCGCTACAGCGCGCCGTAGCGCCCAGAAATATTGAAATGACCATAACTTTATCATTTGGACTCCAAATCAGAAAATTTAAAATGCTAGAAAGCTTAAAATTTTATTTTCAAGAATAATCAGAGATAATATTTAGGTTTAGAACCCTAGAAAAATTAGAAATGACCAAAATACCCCTAACCTTAATTAGTTCATAACTTGACAGATTAAAGTCCAATTTGGGTTTACTCCTAGTTAAAGGACTCAGTGTAATATAGGGAAGCTATAGCTACTGAATTTGCTAAATTTGGACACCAAATGAAAAAGTTAGCTTTTTTGACCAATCTTAGCTTAGAAAATTATCAAATTGCCCTTAGAAATTGAAATGGCTATAACTAATTCATTAGACCTCAGAATTTAGTGTTCTTAGACTCTATGGAATCCTTGAACATCAACTAATAGTAAACTGCATAAAAATTTAGATTTTATTAGGTGCAATTTACTAAAATACCCTTAGATCAAAAACCTTAGTTTGGACCTATATGACCCATTTCTTATCCAAATTTGGTGTACTTTCTGTCTATCTTCATGTTAAATAGTAAGAAATCATTTGGCAGTAAAAAATCTCAATTTGGAGCCATAAATCAAAAAGTAACTTTTTGGACTCCTAAGTAAGGGCAAATTGGTCATTTTGCCCAAAATTTAGGTTAAGCATCCTTAATCTCTAAAATACCTTCTAAGTTAATAAAACTAACATTTGAACTATAACAGGATTATTCTAAGTGTTAAAAATTAGTTTTTAGTTCAAAAAGTTAATTTTTCTAAAATTTCCTCTAAGTCTTTTCTTAGGACTTTGCACCTCACATTAGGACTACTCTTAAGACTAGGACTAGCTCATAGGTTAGCTTTTATTCATTGGATAAGTGGGTTATTCAATGACTGAATCCTTGGTTTTGTTAGTTTCTAGATCTTACAAATTATTTTGATTATTTTATCTTTTAACCCTAGATTCAGGATAGGAGATTTATCCTATTAAGTTTGATTTGCTTAATAGGATTTACCTTAATCAATAGATCACTTTTAGACTGAAACATAGATCTTATGTTTATCCTTTTGGATTATGTGATTAAAGCCCAATCTCATGGTGTTTAATTTATAATATATAGTTTAGTAGATCTTGATCAGATCTCAGATGGAACATCAAAATTCATCAAATTAGGACATTATGATTTATTTATTAAACTTGTAGTCGTGCTTGATTGGATTATATTAGAAATTGATCAGTTCTAGTCCTTTTAACTTATAAGGCCGTGCTTCTAAGTTACACTCGATAGTAGGAATTGGAGATCTTGAACTTGTGTAACTTAGAATAGCTCGAATGGTTTAAATAGACAACAACATTGTAACCATTTATAGAAGAGTCCCTTGCTTACTTGAGTTATTTTGCTGCAACGCATTCCTTGTATTTTGTGCTTAATTCCTTGGACATATCATATAAGAAAACTTTGTGCATGAAATGAAAACTTAGAATAATTAGGATAACAGTTGCCTTTGGGTTCAGTTTCTAGGTGGATTCTGGTGCACATTTACTTAATGGACAGGGGTAATGAGTAATAAGGAGGCTTAACATTACTCATTGAGGAGTGTGTGTTAAGCTTGGAACCCGTATAGTCTTGCAGACGTGCTTGACTCCTCATCTATTTCCGGATGTGTTCACAGAAATAAAAGTAAAATAACTAAGAGATTTTGCATTTGTATTTACTGCCTCCTCAATTATACTGCTAGTTCTGTCTGCCCTAGCCCTAAAAGGCTATGGAAATTTTTGTCTACCATAGCCCAAAAAGGCTTTAAGAATTTCATTGGGCCCGATTGGCCAATTGTCTAATATGACAGTCTTTACATACCTATTTCAGTTCTAGCTTACTGTATATTGTATTGTGATGCATGTTTCAGTCAGTTGTGTTTCTTTACTTACTTGCTCACTTGTACTTATTTATAGGATGCTAGACTTTATTGCTTACTATATGTACCACTTTCAGATTTCTGTCTGTAACTTGCATATGTCATGTGATCATCTACATGTTTAGATTTAGACTTTACATTCAGTACTTTTACTTACTGCACTGTATATATGTATATGCCCATTCCTTGCTTAGTTGCTGAGGTGTGCTTTTTGCCTCACATTTGTATAGTTATAAATACTGTATTTATAGCTTTCCATATTCTTTGTACACTTACTGCTCCTACTACTTTTAGTTTACTTTTCATTATGTTTAAGTATAAAAATGGTGACATTAATAATTCATGTAAAATATTCAGCCTAAAATATACTTAGACAATTGTCTAATAAGATTTTTTTTTATTGGCTGGGGCCCTGGCATTATGAAACTGATAATGTCAGATTCAGATAGATTTGAGGAGTTAAGTGTTGAAGGAGAGGAGCCTTATTTATAGGAGGAGCATCAGCCAGGAGAGACAGGCACTGCCTAGATTTCTTTTTAGCCTTCTATGAGGATGAGAGATTTTATTTAGTCCTTAAAACTATGCATTTAAATGTGACTGTGATTACTTTTTTGCACTTTATTATTTATTGAGCTATATTGTGTTTCTTACTTAATGTATGGTGAATGGATGTAATGTTTATTCTATTTTGCTTCCACACTCTGTATGTATATCATATTTAGTGACTGATCTTTTTAGTTATTTTGTGTACGTTCTTCCCTTATTAGTGGATTGTGGATCTTACCTAATCTAATGATAAGTGAGGGGTTTGCCAGAGTGTCACTCCAATCCATAGTCTAATAATTGTGGACTTAAGGAGCGGTGCGCCACACTTATTCATTTTCCAATGAGATCAAGACTTTCAAGGAGATGATGAAGATCTTAGTGGAATTGTAGGCCCCAGCTGCTCTGGGAGCCATTGATCTACATAGTCCCCCAACCATCTATGTTAATCCTTAAGCAACATTAATGTGGATGGATTCCTTCATGCTTTTCTTTGGCCAAACCCTCCAACCATTAACAAATATGCTTCCCCCATTGAAGTGATCAATTGGTTATAGCTAATTAAGAAGAACCTATTAGGCATCAAGTGCCCTATCATCCAAATTATCTGCCTTACCACTCCCTTGTTCCTCAAGGAAGCCAAGTATTGGTGGGATAATGAGCTAAAATATCATTTTGTAAAAGTAAATGTAGAAGAGATTTCTTAGGATTAATTCAAATCAATTTTTAGAGAATAATTTATTCATCCTTTTGCTCATTCAATAATAGAAGATGAGTTGATCCAATTGACCTAAGGCAATAAGACCATCCTAACCAACGAAATCAAAATCAAGAAGCTATCAAGATTTGCTCCTGATTTGGTATGGATTGAAGAAGCAAGGTGCAGTCATTTCCTTAAGGAACTTGAAGACTCGATTAAGAACCATCTTATATCCCATCATCTTAGCAGTTTCTCAATGGTGCTGGATGGTGCAAGATTGATAGAACACCACCAAGTGTAGAAAAGGTTAAGGATGATATCCTTATCTTTCTTAGAGGATTCTAAAGAAACCTAGGATATTAAAACTCTTCCTCCTCAAGCTTACTAAATGACTCAACCATTACAACAATAGGTAAAGCAAGCACCCAAGTGCTCAAGACCTCATCATTATAGTAAGTGTTACCAGTAAGGCAATAAGTGCTATACTTATGGTAGGTTAGGTCATAAGATTGGGGATTATCATGCTCATTGAACTGTGGAAAAGGTGAAAATCAATCATCATTCATCAACCTAAAATCCAGTCCCTACTAGATCTCAAGCTCTAGCTTTTGCAATTGTGCCTCTCCAAGTGGCTGAATAAGTTCCTACTCCAAGGAGTAATTAGAAAGGAAATGGCAGACAATGCACTTGCTACTCTGTAAAGGGTGCATGTTCTCACTCCCATCGTCACAGATGAAGGCAATGAGGCTGCACTGGTATTTTTGTAATTTTAACCTTTTAAGTTTTCATTTGTTCCTATCTTAGCATTTTGTAATCTTATCCATTGTTTTGGAGCATTGGTATTTTAGCAAGTTCTGTAATTTGAAGTTAGATAAAAACTTTGTTAATTTTCTGCTTAGGTAGAGTAGTAGGAAAATGCTATAGTAATTAGGTAAACTTTATTAGAATTATGATAGCTAGTTTATTTATTGTCCAAGATAATAGTTAGGACTTTAGCCCTGAAGTGATTAGAAATCCTAATCTCTATATGTTTAGAATCCCAAGTTAAGAGACATGAACACCATATTTAGGGTTTGATCTCTTGACTTCTAATATTGATAGATTATATCAAGGTTGGGTTATAGTGCAAAAATAGGACGGTTGATTTAAAACTCTTAACTTCATTAGGCGACACTGATTGATTTTAGTTCGAACTAGATGAGTTCTAATGCTTTGATTATTATAGGACTGTAAATCATAGTTTACCTTATTTTGAAGGATCCTGTGGATCCTAAAATTTTGTATTCTCATTTTAGTTAGAACGATAGAATCTAGAACAACAATATCACCAATAATAGGTAAGTGAATGATGAATATATATTCTACAAATTTGGCTGCATACGAGCTTACATAAACTACATTTGTGTTTGTTCTTTCTATATTACTGGGTTGCAGTAAGTTGCATCTAGATTTGAAGTAGTCCTTCTGGTGGCCAAACATTAAAAGTGACATTACTGCATTTATCTAAGTGCCAATCATGAATGTTGGTATGGGCTAAACACCAGAAGCTTGGTGGACTTCTTAAATCGTTAGAAATCCTCGAATGGAAATGGTTTGACATTTCCATGATTATTATTTTAGGTTTACCAAAGGTTAAATATAAGGCCAATGATATTTGGGTGATTGTCGATAGGCTCACAAAATCATCTCATTTCATTCCATTTTTGCCAAATTGATTTAGTAGAAAGCTTAACCAATTTATATTTAAAGAGACCGTCTGTCTACTCAGAACATCGAATTGCAATCTTTTAGATAAAGATAACATATTCATATCTTGATTTTTAGTCAAATGTTCAGCAAGACCTGGGGACTATCTTAGTTATGAGTACTATTTTCCATCCCCAAACTGATGGTCAAGTTGAATAAGTAAATAAAATTCTGGAAAATCTCTCGCATCTTTGTGTTTTAGATTTCGGTGAATCTTGGAAAGATAACCTCGACTTAGTCAAGTATGCCTACAATTATTGCTATCAATCTAGTATTGATATTGCTCTTTATGAAGTTCTTCATGGTAAGAGATGTAATACACATGTAGCCTGCACCAAAGTGGGTTACACTTAGATATATGAATTCTATGTTAGTTGAAGAGACTAATAAGAAAGTTCTTCTGATCAAGCATAGTATGTTGGTGGCACAGGATGGACAAAGAAATTATCGCAACGCTCACCATCGACCCTAGAGGTTCAAATTGGGTAATTTAATTAGTTTGATTTTTAAGATTTGATATATTTATCTCTGATCGGGTTTTAATAGTAACTTAATAATTAGGGCATCAAGAATGCTAGCTCTTTTAAGAGGGGAAGTCTGTAACAACTTGATTGTCGTTACTTGGTTTTAGACATCCAAATTTGGTTAAAACCATTACTAGTAGACTCCTAATGGCATTAGGAGCCTTCACCAAAAATTTAGTGTGATTTAGAGATCATTCATATTCGATGCGCATTTCAAGGCAATTTGAATATCTTGGAAATAACCTAATTTAATTTGACCTCTAAATCAAAATTTAAGTTTGTGATTAAACTCCTCACCCCCAAAATTAGCTAGGGGTGATATTTTTGAAATTTTTTGAAGTCGTAGAATTTTCCTACATTTTAATATATTTAAGTTCTCAGAATATTAAGATAATTAAAATGATCTCCGATCAAAAATTTGATTTCATTTTTGAGTTCTTCACCCTCAATTTAACTAAGGGTAAAACTTTGGGGTTTTTCAAAGCTTATTTGGTTGTCTTTTTATTATTAATTAGAAGGATATAAATTTTTAAATAATTTTACTATATATTAATTTAAATATTCCTAATCTAATAGTTGTATCCATTTTCTGAGTTAGGAGCATCGTTTGCTACCATTGGATCATCCCTGTGTGTGTTTTTGATGGTCATACAAAATACAATCTACATTGTCCGCTCTACTAGGTGCGATCGCAACGATTAGATGACTCCTATTATGGCACGATATGTCTCTGCTGTGCATGATCGTGCATGGGCAGAGATGCAGGCACGCACCCCTTCAGCAACCTTGCAACCTCCCCAAGCACTCAAAATGCTCCTATTCAGTTTCTCTCATCCATTCCAATCAGTGGGAGCATCCAAGGTGCTGTGGCCTCCAATTTTGCTTACCCTAGCTGGCCGAACCTCCCTCATCTTGATGAATGGTATGACCTCTACCTAGCCTCTTTTCTTCAATTCATTTTTTGTTCAACTATTTTATAGTGATTTCAAGTGTTACAACGTCTCAATCCGACTCGAACAACCCCAATTGAGGCTTGACTAGGGATTAAGTGTATAGTAGTACACAATATTCTGCAGTTTTTCCGTCCCCCATCTGCCCTTATAGAACTAGGGCTAAGGATTATCAACGTTAGATCCATCCTCCAACAATGGTTTGGATATCTTTCGAAAGGTCTCCCTGAGATCTTTCCAGCGGTGGGCGGGCTGACCTCTGGTGACCATCGGAACCCCTTTGATTTTGATGCCCTAGTCCTGAAGTCACGTATCCTGTCGCATTTGGGCATAATCCAGGTTGACCCTTCTTGACCCGTGCAGGCCTGATCCAGCGGGTTGTGACTGTGTCCAGCGTGCGGGCCCAAAAACTTGGCGTGCACATATCTAAAGAGTGCTATCTTGGGATTTACGATTAATTATATAATTAATATAATTTAATTAATTTTATAACTTTAAGAATAATTATCGAATTATAATGAAATGATATGCTATTTTGACCAGAAAAATGTGCGGAATAATAATATGATATTAGATTTTCAATTCAATGATTAATTTCCCTAAGCAACATTTTAAATAATTATTTAGTTAACCTAATTTACAAGAGATGTAACTTAGCCAATTCTCATCCAGATGATCTAATAGTTTATTTCAATCACAAAAAGTGTAGGACAATAATATGATGTCAAATTTCTAATTTGGTATTAATTTTACGAATGCATTTTAAGGGTCATTAAGAGTCACATGTCCAATTTGACCATACTTAGTGTCATTTTACTCATTATGCTATAAGAAAGTATATCCACTATATTTACATGATTTGGATATCTAATAGAAAATATAAGTTTTTGACTCTTGAATAAAATAATATTAAATTCTCAAATTTGGGTTTTTGCATGTTTTGGCCTTCTAAAAACCAGGACACCTTAGAGAACATACTTTATGACATATAACAACATCAGTTGGCATTTTGAGTAAGAAAATACATAGAATAATCTAATCATAATTTAGTGCTAATAAACTATGCAAGAGCCCCATTATAGAAGTGAATTGATCTTCTATAATCTTAATGCTTGATTTACTACTTAAGATATGCAAGAATTCTAAACTCTATGCTGGATTGAATTGGTTAGCTCTTTATGTTAGTAAGAACCATTAGTGAACCTCCTAAATGGCTAAATTGAGCTTAACATATTGCCTTGCCTTTTTTAAGTATATGCTTGACCCTAGCCACCTTATTAAGTATTTTAGCTCTATTATAGTGACTCTAAAGTGCTGTGAAGTGAGCTTAGAAATAGCATTTTGAATACTACCATGTAGGACTTCATTCACTAAGAGCATATTTTGTGAAACAACTAGATAAGTTTAATTGTTGATTTGCATCTTCCAACCTTAAGATTCCTTAATAAACTTAAGGTTAGAAATCCTCCATGATAACCTCCTAACTATGGATCCTAGCCACTAGTATGAATCCTATAATTTGATGAGGTTAGGAAGTTAGTATTGAGTTAAGCTCCCAATCTAGCTTAGATTAGTACTTACACCATTATTACCATTTAGATAACATTAAATGAATCATATCTTGTAGGATGGCGGATTATAGGCTATACTTAGAACATATGAACTACTTAGAATAATGTTAAGTAGTCCTTAGTATAGCTCTTTCTACTAAATAATAAAATGGGAACTTCATAGGAAGTTTAGTGCCTTCTACTTAGACTTAGGAGTGATCTAAGTAGCTAAGTGTAACCAACTTAAGATTGTTTGAGTAGTCACATCATGCTTAGAGCTTAACCTATGTAGTCAAGTGCAGCCTTCTTAGTATAGTGTAGTTAGTCATTCATTTCCAAGTAAGATGCCTAGGATCTTTTAGAAAGACTAAATGACTAAGCTAAAACTATACTGATTGACACTTTGGTCAAGCAATCTAAGAGAATCTAAGGATTTATGATGGCTCAAGTTAATTAGAACCAATCACTTATTTCAGTAGCAAGCTCATTTCTTACCTCCTCAATCCTACAATCAATCTACCGATGGTATCTTGCATAAATTCTTAAGTCTTAAGACTAAAGTGTTCAGTGGCAATCTATCTGACATGGATATTACTAGTTGGCTAAAACTAGTGGAGAAGAATCTCACTAGCATCAAGTGCCCAAACTTAAAAGCCATTCATCTCATCAATCATTTGTTCCAATAAGAAGCAGTGTTATAGTGGGATATCAAAAGAAATTCAGATTTTGTTGACTATGACATCGAAGATATTTTCCGAGAATCCTTTGTCGAAGCATTGAGGACTGAGTTCATTCCACCTTCTGCTCAAAACATCTTGGAGGACACCCTACTCCACATAAAGCAAGGTGGTAGGCCGATGTCCGAATATAAGATGGAGTTTAGACAACTTACACATTTTGTACTTGATTAGGTTAGAAATGAGGTGGATTACTGCTATTGTTTTCAAAGTGGCCTCAGTGACTTCATTAAAGATCACGTAGTGCCCTGCACCTCACTGACTTTGCACAGCTTATTGAGACAACAAGAGTGGTTGAACACCACCAGTCTCAAAAGGACCTAAAGAGGAAGTTTCATGCTACTCCCAACTGCAATGATGGCTTCAAAAAACTAAGACCCCGGATGGGTAAGATATATCAAATTGAGGCAGTAGCAGTGTTTTCTTAACATATTAAGGGTTGTACGCGACATCATCCATATAGAGAGTGTTATCACAATGGTTGTTGTTGTTATACCTGCGATAAGTCTGGTCATTTGTGCTACCATTGCAACTACATGGAAATGGTGGATGGTGTGTGTATTGACCGTTCCCATCATAAGCAAACCTTCAATGCCACTCTCATAAACTACATAAATTTAAGGTTGGCAATCATGCTTCCTCCTTAAGCAAAATCTGTACTGCAGAATAAAGAACAGTATAATGCACCTTGTGCACAGAATGTGACTTCTCCCATAAAGCAAGCTTATCACAATAAACTTGTTAGTCCTACTCAGGTGTATACCCTAAATCCTATCAAAGTAGTAGAGGACAACAGTGTTGTTTCAAGTACACACTTCTGAGCCTATCTTTATCTTTTTGGTAAAGTCATTTTCATTTCTACAAGTTTCTATTTTTCCAAGTAGTTAACTCATTTAATACCTTCAACATAGAAACCATATGCATTAATATTAATCCTTATAAGGTATTGTTTGATACTGGGGTGGGTCATTCCTTTATCTCTGAAAGATTTGCAAAATCTTTGAATTTGCCTTTCTATAAGTTAGGTAAGACTTTAAGCATTGAACTTTCTTCAAGAACCCAACTAAGAGCTGCAAAATTTTGCGATCTTAAAATTCCACTGAATAATAAAGCCTTTGAAGCCATACTAGTTGTTTTGTCTATAGCAAATTTTGATATAATATTATGCATGAACTGGCTCGATATGCATGATGCCACTATAAATTGCCAAAAGAAGAAAGTTACATTGTACTCTCTTGGCACTCCTGAAACCTTTGTAAGATGGTTTAGTACCCAAGCTTCATTAATTAATGCTATTAAAGTTGAAAAGTTTATTAATAAAGGTTGTGTTGCTTACCTTGTCACTATGACAGGCATTGTAAGAGAAAACATTCCACTTTCTAAAAATAAAGCCATTAAGGAATACGCTGATGTGTTTCCAAAAGATCTATTTGGGATACCTCCCATCTGAATGTAGAATTCTCAAATGAGTAATTTCTTGGAATACAAACTATTTTTAAGGCTCCGTATAGAATGGCACTCATGGAACTATAGAGCTAAATGAGCAACTACAAGAACTTCTGAGTAAAGGTTTTATTTGGCCAAGATGTTTCCTTGGGGAGCACCAATTTTGTTTGTAAAGAAGAAATATGGTTCCATACGAATATGCAAAAACTACCTCTAATAAATAAGGTAACCATCTATAATAATTTAGTATCCCTATAATCGATGATATGTTAGATAAATTGTCTGGAGCCATTTTATTCTCAAAAATCAATTTAATATTTTGCTATCATCGTTTGCGAGTCAATGATGTAGATGTTGAGAAGATAGCATTCAATACTCACTATGGTCACTTTAAATTTTTAGTGATGTCATTTGGACTCACTAATGTGTCATCAATTTTCATGGATCTGATGCAGCATGTTTTGAAGCCATTCCTGGATAATGTTGTTATTATCTTATCGATGACATTTTTAGCTATTCTAAAAGCTGCTTAGATCATAAAAATCATCTTAGAGCCATTATTGAATCCCTTAGAACCCATAAGCTCTACACAAAGCATTCTAAGCGTGAGTTCTGATCAAACTTTGTGGAATTTTTGAGGCATGTCGTAGACACACAAGGGATCCAAGCAGATCAAAAGAAGGTTAGTGCTATCCAAGATTAGGTACAGCTTAAGTCACTGCTAATATTTAAAGCTTCTTGGGACTAGCTGGTTATTACAGAAAATTTGTCAAAGGGTTTTCTTAGATTGCTTCATCACTGACCAAACTGACTCAGAAAGAAATATTGTTCATTTAGAATTCTAATTACAAAGAGTTTTTTCAAAATTTAAAAAAGGTGCTAATGTTAGCTCCAGTGTTAATTCTGCCCAAGGAAAATTATGGATTATCAAGTCTACACTGATGCATTTGGAACTAGTTTAGGGTGATGTGTGCTTACACAAGATAAATGAGTGATTGCATAAGTATCTCATCAGTTGAAGTAGCACAAAAAGAATTATCTTGTTCACAATTTAGAACTCGTTGCAGTAGTGTTTGACTTTAAAATTTTGTGGCATTACCTGTTTGGTGATAAGTGCAAAATTTTCACTGATCATCAGAACTGAAAGTACTTTTTCACCTAGCATGAGTTGAATTGCCACCACAGGAGACATCTAGAACTCATGAGTGACTACGATCTCAGTATCTGGTATCATCCTAGGAATGCTAACATAGTAGCAGATGCTCTTAGTCATCATACTACTCTTTGTGCGATGATTATTAAAGCTCATTAATCGATGAGTTTCACAAATTGAGCGTAAAACATGTGCACAGTGAAATATTGAATGAATTGATAGATATAAGTTTGGTTGAACCAACCTTCATCAAAGATATCTCCATCATGCAAACTAAGGATGAAGACTATCTAAAGTTGAAAGCCAATATTGTAAGTGGTTGTCATACCGACTTATAGTAGCAAGGAAACTCTATCTATCAAGGCAATCAAATTTTGACTTCTAAATTTATGCATTAAGATATTCTTGTAGAATTTCACAATTTTGGCTAAAAAATTCATCTTGGAAGCACCAAAATGTGCCAAGGATTGAAGCAATCCTTTTGGAGGTCAGGCATGAAGAAGAGTGTTGTTGAATTCATTGCAAGTTTTCATACTTACAATTTAGCCAAGGTCAAGCATGAAAGGCCTAGTATAATGTTGCATTTGTTGGAAATGTTTGAGTAGAAATGGTTTGACATTTCATTTTACTTCATAGTAGGATTGCCTCATGCAAAATTTGATGTTAATTCAATTTGGGTTATCCTTGATCGCTTAACCAAATTTGTTCACTTCATTCCTATTCATCACACTGACACCATGAAGAAACTCACAAATCTATACATCAAGGAAATTGTCAGAATGTATGGATTTCCTAAATCCATAGTATATGATTGTGATAACATATTTACTTCCAAGTTTTGGCAAGCAGTACATAAGAACTTGGAAACTACTCTGGACCCATATGAAGTGCTTTATGGTAAAAGATGTAGTACGCCATTTTCCTAGTCTAAAATTGGAAATGTTCAGTTGTACGGGTATGAAATAGTTGAAGAAATAAACAAGAAGGTCAGACTCATTCAATAAAGAATTCAAACAACACAAGACAGACATAAAATACACGTCTACGCTTGCACAAAAGTGTAAGTGGTCTGAAGTGATAAGTGGAAGTTCAGTTACGAGATTTATCATCCTCAGAGAACGGTGTTTTGATACTAAGTTGCATCTTCTTTCAATAATGTTTAGAAGATCAAGTTTTGGTTTGAGCTGGTTTCTAATTTAACAATACAAATTATCTTAAGGTAAGATATGATTTGTTCAAAAGAAGAGAGTTGGGGTTTCATTGTAATACTTGTAAGGACCTAGTTTTATCACTTCATTATTTAATTGTATAAATTGAATTTTCCATGTCTACTTAAATCAAGTGAACATTGTTAGATTTGGAATTAACCTCCGATTACAACAGGTTCAGATTTAGTTCAACAAGGAGAACTACCCTTGGGGTTCTACCTCGGCATCTAAACCTTTATGAGATCATGGTTTAAACTTATATTTGATTTCCTACGTCTAGGTTACCAAATTATTTCTTTTAATTGTTAGGTCTCACAAACATGATTTCTATCAACATTGCATCATGCACTTACACATGCGATTTAGCTAGATGAGAGGATGCATTGGGTCAATAGACTATGTCACATCATCCATTGGATTTCCAACATCCTCTCATCCCTTCTACTTTGCTAAGCAGCAGAACAAAATTGATGGGAACTTAGTTCAAAGGCATCAAATCACTTGGTAGAGCTCTTAAGAAAAGGTGCAAGTGAGCTTGAGAACTTGTCACATAATTCTCAGCTCTACTTGCACTACTTTCCTTGCTCTTGTCCAATTGATGAGCTTAGAACTCAAGTTCTTTTATTAATTGATAATTCATTTAAGTTTTATTTTTAGCAAAGTATTTTGACAAAGTTTTATCCTGGCATTCCCTCACAATAATATTAATAGACAGCTAAATAGAAATCAATTTTATTCTTTCAAATATCCCCGTTACAACACCAATACAACCTTACATTTTCCTACAACTATATCCCAACCCTCTTCAAGAGGATTTAGCTTTCCATTACTGAATAAATAAAAGCATACATGCAAAAGGAAGTAAGTCTTGACATTGGTTTATAGCAGAAAACATTCAAATAGAGTTTAGGAAAAAGTACTAGGAAATACCTAGAAGTTTTCTAGGGTTCTATTGATCATCCTCCAATACTTTTACTTGAGTTCTCTTCCTTTCCTTTGTTGTCTTCTTCTCTTCACTCTTCACGGTCTACTGCTTGCCCCTTGGAGAGTTTTTCTCCTTTTCTTCCTGCAGCCTCTCCTTTTAGTCTCTTGAATATTGAAATTTGGAATTATTCTTTGGTCTGAAATTAGCTCTTAAATAGGGGAGTTTTTAGCCCCCATATATTAAACACAAATGACCCTTCATCTTCTTCTACTTCAATGCAAGCAATTTATTTTATTCTGTTTAATCTCTTTGGATTCATCAGAGTTATTGATTAACTCAAGTTTCAAGAGGCAGGGGAAAGCCAAAGGTCTGAATTTGTGGCCTTCCCTATGATGTATTCAATGCAAATTATGGAACTTTCTGTAACGGGTGCTATGGCGCGCTATAGCGGCCTCGATTCAAACAATGTTCTTCTGTGGCACGCTGCAGTAGCTAAAGTTCAAATACTATTCTACTGCATATTTTAATAGTTTACTTTAAGGCCACTGCTACCCGCTGTGGCGCGCTGAAGGCACACTGCAGCGGTTAGACTATCGTGAAAGCAGAATAGTAATTGTTCAATTCACTCACATAAGGTTTTCATGAATAATTAGAAATTATGCCATAGTGCGCTACGGTGGTTAAGACTATCATGAACGTGGAATAGTTACTGATCAATTAGTTCACTAAGGTGTTTCATAATTAATCTGATATGCCACCGTGACACGCTGCGGTGCGCGGCGGCACACCGTGGCGGGCTACAACGGTCTTGTCCCAGGTCTGCATTAATCTTTATAGGGCATGGTGCATTGTGGCGCACTTGGAGTGCACCGCAGTGCTTAATATTTTGGGGAAGCAAATTGGTATTGTTCAATTATTTCATATAATGCTTAAATATTTCTCCTAGAAATGAGGCTATGGCCCACTATAGCGCGCTGGGGCGCGCTGCAGCGGTCTTCCTTCCAGGCCTCAGATACGTTTCCAGGTGAGGGAATTTAGTGGACCACCAAGGCGCGTTGCGGCGTGCTACAACGCACCACCGTGGTTTTGATCCGGAATTCTTCAATTTAGATCAGGCTTGCCCTATTCTTCATTTTTCTTGAAAATGCATAAATTCCACTCAAAGTATGCTAGTTTTTTTAAGGTTTTGAATGTTCTTAACCATTTATTTGGCTATAAATGTCAGATATATCGCACTCCCACACTTAAAATCTTGCTCATCCTTGAGTAAACCCACATAGGATTTTTTGAATTTTAGTTAATGGATTCAATGTGGGATGTCAATGTAAAATGCTTAGACACTGAGTACTTGTGATGACCCCAATATTAAGTAACAACTAAACTCAACATTGATACTTCACCACAATATCTAAACTAGATTAGATGGAAACTAATTCAAATCATTAGATACTATGTTGGCCAAGGATTCAGAAGAGGGTCTTAAGTTAAGATGGGAGAAATTTTATGAAAATATTACATGAAATATGTTTGAAATATGAATTCAAACGCATATGATTTGAGCACTTGCAATTTTAGATATGAGAATACTAATGATTAACATATGAGATATGAGTGTACATTATGCAATGTATATACAAATCAATTCAATCTTATGATCTCTCCTAAACAAACTTAAAAATTTCGGCATGACTTCTACTGTATTTGATCAAAAGAACGCCTACAATATCAACATATAAGTCTTCCATTCCAATGGAAGATTAATTAACAAGATAGCAACCTAAAATTAATATAAAGTCAATCTGTTACATGGGAATGCTTATTTCCAATTCTAATATAAAGTTGATCTATTACATGGGATTGCGTATTTCCAATTCTAATAATTTGAAGTAAGAAAATGCATATGTAGCCATTGTCTATCCTAGGGTATACACATCCGACATCATTTACATACATACAAAATAAGAATTAACAGCCAAATTCTAGATAAATATACTGTTTAGTTCCAGATAGGTATGCACTAAGTTCTAATTAATCACAAATTAGTTATGCAACTAAAGATTTACTTAATATTCATTCACATACATTCATTCATCCCAAACCAAGCATTTAAGTATAAGAATTAAACTCCAACAAAAGCAAAGTAAATGCAAAGTTAAGTTTCAATCCACTAGAGTTTTCTAGCTAAGTTATAATTTGAAAAGTCTACCCAAATCAAATACTAATCTAGCTAGGTTATAACAAAATGAAAGGCTTAAAGTAAAGAAATGAAAAGATTATGAACTACAAGTTCTAAGTTTTCTAATAGTTAAAGGTTAAGGAAATCGATAGGATTCCTAAAGTATCCTAAATGAATTTAGAACTCTTGTTACTAGCTCTTAAAGAATTCAAGTGAAGATTTTAAGGAATAGGATGAATAAATTAAGCTTTGGTCTAATCACTAAAGGCTAGTCCTAATTGATTCAATAATCTACAACTACAAAAGCATTAAGGCTAACTACTCTTCATGAATGCAATTATTAGATCCAGGGATCAACTATATTTCATGCTACAAATCAATGCTAGGGTTTCTACCTTAGGGTTAAAAAGTAAATCAAGCATTTTCCCATTGATTCAAGTATCTAAGATGAGAATTAAGCTCAGTCATATGAAATTTAAATTGACATGAGAAGTAATATGACATATTATATATCTTAAGATTTTAAAATATTTGAAGCATGCAATTTAAGAAATTAGAATTCATCACAATAACACTAATTAAAAGCCAAAACCTAAAATCACTAATTGTTATCCAACGAAAATAATATGCATAAATTTGAAATCCATATAACATAAGGAGAAAAATGATACTAAGTAGGTCAATTTTGCACATTTGAAAATTAGGGTTAAGTAGTGATTATGAAAATTAGGGTTCAAATGTTAAATTTAATTTCATATTAATATTCCTCATATTTTTGTGAGTAAAATGGACTATTTGATCATTTAATTTGGACATTAAATGATAAAATTAGGTCACATAAAATGATGTAATTAAATTATACTTAATTAATTAATTTTAAATATTGACTAAATAAAATATTCATCAAAATAGAAATTGAATTGCATATTATTAATCTACTCATTTTTGCGATCAAATTGATATTTTGGATGAATATTATTAAAGTTATGATTAAAGAAAAATTTGCATCTAATTTAATTAAATAGAATTAGTTTAACAGCAATTAACAAAAAGAGCAAACACGCAATTAATGGCAGCATGGAGAATCAGGTTGGCATAGAAATCTACATGTCCACCCACGTGTTTGCCTGCAAGTGGACATTGCTAGACACGTGACGGCGCATTCCGCCTACCCATGTGAACTGACCCGATCTAGGAAGAAAAACTGGGCCAGAAATGAGCAACGGGTCGACCGTTTCGTCCCCAGCACAGCCCACAGATGGATCTATTAGGGTTAGGAATTCCGATCAAATCTCGGGTTCCTATTGCGCAACCTGCACGCCGGCATGAATCCCTAACAAGGGCCGATTTGCTGGACACCGCTCTCTGTCTGTCGACGACTAAGGTTGCCTCTAGATGAAGCTGTAGGTACTCCTCATTGGCTAAGATTAGGGTTAGGGTTTGCCGAAAAAAAAATGGAGAAGATAAAATCGCACTATGCTTAACTCTATTCGACCTCAAATCCACATTAATTAGATAGATAGACAAGGATACTTAGGTGGTAAAAATCAAATAATGAAGAAAGAGATCGAATTGGGATGAATTAGGATTAGAACCTTTCACCCTTGATGATCGACTAAAGGAGGAGACCAGAGTTTCACAGGATGGTCGCCGAGCACTCAGGTGAAATTTTTTGCAGCGCAGAGTTCCCGCATCAGCTTTGAAATCCTCCTGAAAGGAGGAAAATGGAAGATAGGAGTTTAAGGATGTGCGTAGCTCACCTGGAGGGAATCGTCCCTTCACTATCTCCGACAAGGTACCTGCGCTAGCGGGACAGAGAAGGAGGCGTACAGTTCTAAGCTGTTAGCCATCGGATCTTCTAACCGATCCAACGGTTGGATCATGAAGGTAGATTCCCGCCGTTCGATCTTAAGTAAGGCTGGAACGATGCTTTAGATCAAGAGAACTAGTGTATGGTGCTTGGCCCCTCGGGCATGATCCCTGTATTTATTTGAAAGTGCCATTGGAAAATTATATATAATACATATATTAATTTATAAATTTTATTATATTATTTAATTTATTCAATTAATTGCTCAAACTCAAATACCCAAACGTTCTTTGAAAAATCCCAAAAATTCACCTTTACTTAATTGAAGTGTGCGGAATTCAAAAATGCAGTCGGATTTTTGATCGGAGGTCAGTTTAATTATCTTAATTTTCAGGGTATTTAAATACTATTTAAATATTCAGGGAAAATTTGATGACTTCCAAACACTTTCAAAATATTACCCCTAGCTAATTTGGGTGTGGTGAGTCCAATAGTGGACTCCATTTTCGATTCTGAAGTCTAATTAAATTAGGCATTCTCAGATTATCAGAATATTACAAAATATTGGAAATTTCCAAATGATCTCCAAATCGCACTAAAATTGAAATGGAGGCTCCTTATACTATTATAAGACTAATGGAAAAGATAAGAGTCAATTAGGTTACTAATTGATGGGTAACAACACTAGGATTGTTATATACTCCCCTACTTACAAAGAGTGTCGCTCACAAAATTGAAAATACAAAAGGAAGTCTAAAGAGCAACAATGAAAATGAAGGAACTAAACTGCTTGATTTAAGAAAAGAATTATAGGAACTTCTTTCACATATCCTCTTCTTTCTCCCACATGGCTTCACTAGCTAAATGATTCTTCCAGTGAACTTTAATCATAGGAATGCTGCAGTTTCATAACTGCTTAAGATCCAGCCCCAGAATTGCAACAGGTTTAACGACAAAAGTCAGATGGGGTTACAAGTCCATTACAAGTATCTAAACTTGCTAACTAGGATCTAGTAAACACCTTCTTAATGATGATACATGAAACATATTATGCACAGCCGAGAAGTCTTCTGATAACTCTAATCTGTAAGCAGATGCTCCAATCCTCTCAATCACTTCAAAGGGTCATAAATACCTTGGACTCACCTTTCCAGAAACACCGAATCTCTCCACACCATGCATCGAACTAACATTAAGATAAGCCCTATCGCCCACTTGGAACTCCAACTGATGATGGCGAGCATCATGATATTTTTTCTATCTATCCTGAGCTACAATCATATTGCGCTTGATCAGTTGAACTTTCTTAGTGGTCTCTTCTATTAATTCGAAACCATAAAGTTGAGTTTCCTACTTCAGTCCAAGCAATTGGAGTTGTACATCTCCCACCATAAAGAGCTTCATAATGAACCATACAAATACTGGATGATAACTATTATTGTAGGCAAATTCAACTTACGCTAAATCCACTTCCCATGATCCACCGTAGTTTAGAACACAAAGACGCAAGAGATCTTCCAAAATCTGATTAACACACTCAGTCTGACCATCTATCTGGGGGTGAAAAGCAGTACTCAATGCTAAACTTGTCCCAAAGTCCTGCTGAATAGCAGACCAAAATTTGGAAGTGAAGCTACTGTCTTTGTCAAAAATTATACAGTTCAATGTACCATGCAAACGAACGATCTCCTTAAGTTAAAGCTTGGCTAACTTCTCAATAGGATTTGTCTGACAAATAGCTAAGAAATGAGCTAACTTGGTGAGTCTATCGACAATCACCCAAATGGATTTAGAACCAGGTCTACGCTTAGGCAAAACTACAATGAAGTCCATTGAAATGTCGAACAACTTCCATTCAAGAATGTCTAAGGTTTTAAGAAGTCCACCAGGCTTCTAGTGTTTGATCTTAACCAAGGAACAGGGATGACACTTGGAAATGAAAATATCTATAGCCCGCTTTATGCCAGACTACCAGAACTATTTGTTAACATCCTGATACATTTTATTGCTTCTGAGATGAACAGAGTAACCAGAGTTATGGGCTTTTGACAGTATTTGCAACTGTAGGCTCTTAGGAATCCATAATCTAGTCTTCTAAAAAATCACACCTTTAGCATAAAGACGAAATTCAAATCTCTTGCCACTAATGATATCGGAAACTAAAGCAGAATAACTCAAATCTTCTTCTGAGTTTCGATAATCTTAGACCTTAGAGAATCATCTGACTGAATAACAAATAGTAGAGTGCCCAAATTGGCTGAACTGATTGGCTCAAGATTTAATCTGCAAAATCTTTGATTAAAGATACGTTGGAACAAAGGGAAGATAAAGTCGCTTTATGACTCAGGGCATCAGGTACAATATTAGCTTTACCCGGATGGTATTAGATTTCCAAATCATAGTTGCAAAGTAACTCTAGCCACCTACGCTGATAGTAGTTAAGTTCCTTCTGAGTGAAGATGTACTTTAAACATTGATGATCAGTAAACATCTCACACTTAAACTCTATATAGGTAGTGTCTCCAGATCTTAAGAGCAAAAACTACCCCTACAAGTATAAGATCATGCACAGGATAATTCTTCTCATTAGGCTTAAACTATCTAGAGGCATAGGCTATTACGTAATGATCTTGTATCAGAACACAACCAAGCCCTACCTTAGAGGCATCAGTATAAACTTGAAAATATTTACCCTCGCGATGTAGTACTAGAACAGGAGTAGAAGTCAATAACTATTTCAACTTCTGAAAAGATTCTTCACAGGCTGTGCTCTAGATGAACGGAACCTCTTTTCTAGTTAACTGAGTTAATGACAAAGCAATTAGAGAAAATCTAGGAACAAACCTTTTGTAATAGCTAGCGAGTCCTAAATAATTACAAATCTCTGTTACAATAATAGGTTGGACCCACTGTTGAACAGCTTGGATTTTCTTTTGATCAACTCTAATGCCTTCAGCATCAATCACGTGACCCAGAAATGCCACGGACTTGAGCCAAAACTCGCACTTAGAAAACTTAGTAAAAAGCTTATTCTCTCTTAACAACTCTAGAATGGCACGCATATGCTCTATATGCTCAGCAGCTGACTTCGAATATATTAGAATGCTGTCGATGAAAACGATGACAAACTCATCGAGATACAGCTTATAGATACGCTGCATTAGATTCATGAAAATCGAAGGAGCATTTGTCAATCCAAAAGACATGACTAGAAACTCAAAATGCCCACAACAGGTCATGTATGCAATTTTGGAAATATCTTCATCCTTGACTAGAATCTGGTAGTAACTTGATCTTAAGTTAATCTTGGAGAAGATCTTCACTCTGGCGAGTTGATCAAACAAATCATCGATCCTACGGAGAGGATACTTATTCTTCACAGTCACTTTGTTAAGCTCACGGTAGTCTATACACATCTGCATTGAACCATCCTTCTTCTTGATGAATAGGATAGGAGCTCCCCAAAGTTACATACTAGAGTGAATGAATCCTTTCTCTAACAACTCTTGCAACTGCTCTCTAAGATCTTGCAATTCCTTCAGTGCCATTCTATACAAAGCCTTAGATTTCGGTTGAGTCACACCGATAAGCTCAATAGAAAACCCTACCTCATGCAAAGGAGGAAGTCTAAGCAAGTCTAGTAGGAACACATCCAGGAACTATCTAACGATGATAGTCTCTTCTGGACTACTAACTTGCTTCTCTTTGTCAATTAAAGTTACTAAGATTGCATGGCAGCTTTTACTAACGAGATGCTTGGCTTCAATTGCATTGATTAAGGATGCAGTCAAGCTAAGTTTTCCTACAAAACTTCAGGTTTCTTTCCAACCTTAAGTGAAACTCGCTTACGAAAGCAATCTATTATGGCATTAAACTTATTCCTAAAATTATGTCAAAGTTTGTAATTGACATAACAATAAGTTTGGATTGAAAGAATTGGTTACTAATTGGGATGTCTACCAAATTGAACTCACTAGCATACATTGTAGTACCAGATGGCATTTCAACTACCAAGGGATTGCCTAGGCTGAAATGTTTAAGATTAAGGGAAGAAGCACAACTCACAGACATAAGAGAGTGACTAGCACCAATGTCAAAGAGAGTGTCGTAGAATTGATTCTAAATAATTAGAGTTCCTATAGCAGGGAAAATAAACACTAATTACAAATAATAAAAATTAAAGCAAAAAAAGCTAAAAATAAAATACAAAAGAATATGAAAGACAGAAAATAGGAAATTAAACATAGAACGTACCGATAACAATACTATTGTCTTCTTAGGCAACTGAAGAAGACAAAGCGTAAACTCTTGGTAACTTAAAAGATTGAGCAAATGACTTGCCCTTATCCTTTCTGCTGTAGAGGACTTGCTTGGAAGAAGATGAAGGTACACCCTCTTAAAGTTGAGCAGTTCCACTTGCAGGAGGAGGCATTAAGGTAAGTGTTGGCACTTGAGAATTAATAGGAACTGGGTTCTGCATAGAAGGCTGGCGATTGATCTTCATTTTATCCACGGTCCAGTTTGCACGACAGTCCCAATGGCGATGATTGGTCTTGCCACAAATGTAACACCTACCATTAGTGTGGTAGCACTTCCCATATGGACGGGGTATGTTACATCTTGCACCTAGTCTTCCTTGCTGATTCTACCTTGGATTCTGATTAGGATTTTGCCTAGGGGTAATCTGGAAGGCTTTAGGACCATGGGAATGGTTCCTCTTGAAGTGTTCAGATTTAGAAGGTTGGGGATGGGAACGCTTCTTCAAATCCATTTGAGCTTGAAGGCATTCAACCATGCGAGCACCTTCAAGATGCTTGGGAAAATCATCATGATGCTGAGACATTAGATGACTTTTAATAGAATGTTTTAAGCCAGAAAAAATCTAGTGCACCTAGCCACATCAGTGTGGACTAGATTAGAAGCAAAGCGGGAAAGTTTGCAGAATTCCATCTCATAATCATGCACAGAACGACTTCCTTGCATGAGTTGCATGAAATCCTTCTCGATTATGGTCTGGGCAGATGGAGGAATAAACTCCTCATAGAAAACATGCTCAAATTCATTCCACGAGATATCTTCGAACTAAACTTCTGAAAAATGGGTCTTCAACTCACTATCCCACCAATACTCTGCCTCTCTATGGAATAAGTAAGTAGCAAGATGAAGCACTCACTCTCAGGACACTTTATACTAGCTAAGGTCTTCTCTATAGCCTTTAACTAATCAATGGCTTCAAAGTGAGAAAAAGAACTATCGAATGCCGGAGGGTTCAGACGAAGAAAGGTTAGGAGATAGGTATCTATTACAGGACTAGTAAATGGTTGTGGAGCCAAAGAGAGTTCAGGAATAATTTGAGAAGAGGCCTGAGGAGGAGTTGGACAATGTTGGGATGGAGCAGAAGATGGTTGAGAAGGTTTGCAAGATGAGGCCATCCTTTCAGCTGCATGGGTTTGTGCTTCAATCATAACCTTCATTAACTCTGGTAGATTTTGCATCTATTTGGTGTGGGAAGTTGTAGTGGAAGTAGGCTCCTCCGATACAGGCTCAACAGGAATATTGGAATCAGGATTCATTCTAAAGAAATGGAAAGAAAACACAATTCAAAATCTAAAGATAGGAAAGGAAAACTCTTTTTAAACTTGAAACATTTAAGAGATTACAACTTTGGAAGAAAAGGAAAGAAGCATAATTGAAGTAGAGACTTCTTACAAAAGCTACAAAAGAAAAAGAAGCTAGAGTAAAAGAAAACTAGTACCACTAGTTATAAAATTTTGCATAAAATATAAATTTAAAGTCTTCATAAGTGGGGGCACAGTCAAGATGCCTACACCCACAAATTAGTGCTTCATGAGCACGACTCCACCAATCCATGGCGTAGTCATCAAAGAGTTCATCCAAAAATTGGAGGTGTATGTGATCGGGGCATTCTATGGCTTCAAATACCATTGTAACACGGAAGAGCCATTCCCTAGCTAATTATGGGAAACAGTCGCCTCGAAACACACAAAACCTCAAAATTTTGTTCAAAACATCTCCTTTAGCAGCAGATACTCCATAGTAGACACGACCAAATACCAAATCGTACTAATGATCATACTCCCACTAATGGAAGAACAATCTAGTAAAATATTTTAGTTCAGTCATAGAGTCTGCCATCTGAAAGTTAATTAAGGTTTAAGTTAAAAAATTAAATCATTTGTTTAATTTGAAATATGTTTACTATCCTAAGATGTCATTCAATTATCTTTATTATACTATGTTGTTTGCTTTTGGATGAATGGATATATTTATCTTAACTTAAAGTTCTCAACTTAGCTCTGATACCAACTATGATGACCCCAATATTGAGTAACAACTAAACTCAATATTGATACATCACCATAATATCTAATACTAGATTAGAAGGAAACTAATCCAAATCATTAGACACTGTGTTTGACCATAGATTCAGAAGAGGGTCTTATGTTAAGATGGAAGCAATTTTATGAAAATAATACATGAAATATGTATGAAATATGAATTCAAAACCATATGATTTGAGTACTTGCAATTTTAGATATGAGAATACTAATGATTACATATGAAATATGAGCATACATTATGCAATGTGTGTACAAATCAATTCAAACTTATGATCTCTCCTAAACAAACTTAAAAATTTTGGCATGACTTCTACTATATTTGATCAAAAGAATGCCTATAATATCAACATATAAGTCTTCCATTCCAATAGAAGATTAATTAAAAAGATAGCAACCTAAAACTAATATAAAGTCAATCCGTTAAATGGGATTGCTTATTTCCAATTCTAATATAAAGTTAATCCGTTACATGGGATTGCTTATTTCCAATTCTAATAATTTGAAGTAAGAAAATACATATGTAGTAATTGTCTATCCTCGGGTATACACATCCTACATCATTTACATACATAAAAAATATGAATTAACAGCTAAATTCTAGACAAATATACAACTTAGTTCCAGATAGGTATGCACCAAGTTCCAATTAATCACAAATTAATTATGCAACTAAAGATTTATTTAACATTCATTCACATCCATTCATCCCAAACCAAACATTTAAGTATAAGAATTAAACTCCAACACAAGCATAATAAATGCAAAGTCAATGAATTTAATTATTACAAGCCAATAGTAAATGAAAGTAAGTAAAGAAGGTAAAGCTCATACTTGTAGAAATATTAAGCTAAAATTTATATTTTATAAGCGGGAGCAGCTATAGCTTAAGCACTTGGTCCAGCTCCGCTTGCCTCCAAATCCACCTGATTTATCACATTTTTGCATTTAAATGTGATAGGGTAAAGCTAAGAAAGAGGAAATAAGGTTAGACTAAACAGTCTAAGTACATTTAAATATTAGGCTAAATAATTTAACATTTATATATGGATATTACTATTAATTACAATATAAGCATAAACTAGGGTGCACAACTAAATCATGTAAGTAAGAGGAGGAAAATAAGAAAAGGAAAGTAAGAAAATGCGCATATGAAAGTAAATGAAATATAGCATATATATGTTCAATAAATTTATGCTGAGTAAATAAAAGAAATAGTAAAGTATTTACAGTGACATTATAACAACATTCACTATAATTCTAAAAAAATTGTAAACAAATAAAGTATAGTACTAAATATGAAAATGCAAAGTATAACAATTGAAGAAAAATCTTAGCGTCTTGGTCTAAGATATACATAGCCTTGGACTATACAAAGTAACATAGCTAATAAGTTATGGTGGGTCTTCACAATCAATAAGATTGTAGCAAAACTCATAATATATTTAATTGAAGTTACTTTAGGAAATTATTCATTTTGTAGGGACTTACAAAATGAAGTGAGTAGTTAAACTTCAAATACAGCAAATACTCATATCCACCCTCTGAGAATATAAGATCTACTTACCACTCCAAATTAGCCTGCCCTTGGCTACATCAATTGTCAACCCCTAAATGATTTAATGTGAAAGTTTTATTCATGCTCAATATCTTGTGTGAATGATTAAGATAAATAAGGCTCAAAGCTAAGCAAGTATTCAAGAAAATTCAATAATTGCAATTAAGTGATATCTAAAGTTATCTAATTTTAATGATCTACTTAATGATTAGAGCAAAATGAACTCCCAATTGACTTTGAGATATTGATCTCAAGTCATTTGTAAATAATAGTAGTAATTGAAGTTTTGAAAATAATAATTTTATTACATTTTTATGAGATGATAAAATAATTTATAAGTATAACAATACAAATAGAAACTAGTTTTATTCTAGTCCTAAATCATAAATTAACAAAATCAAGGTTTAGATGACTAGTATGGAAGGATTGAGGTTATGAAATTATCATACCTAAAGGAAATGAAAGTTAAGTTTCACTCCACTAGAGTTTTCCAATTAAGTTATAATTTGAAAAGTCTACCCAAATCAAATACTAATCTAGCTAAGTTATATCAAAATGAAAGGTTTAAAATAAAGAAATGAAGGGATTATGAATTATAAGTTCTATGTTTTCTAATAGTTAAGGGTTAAGGAAATCGATAGGATTCCTAAGTTATCTTAAGTAAATTTATAACTTTTATTACTAGCACTTAAAGAATTCAAATGAAAACTTTAAGGATTAAGATGAATAAACTAAGCTCTAGTCTAGTCACTAAAGGCTAATCCTAGTTGATTCAATAATCTACAACTACAAAAGCATTAAGGCTAGCTACTCTTGATGAATGTAATAATTAGATCTAGTGGTCAACTATATAGTTCATGCAATAAATTAATGATAGGATTTCTATCTAAGGGTTGAAAAGTAAATCAAGTATTTTGCAATTGATTCAAGAATCTAAGATATGAGAATTAAGCTCAGTCATATGCATTTTAAATTGACATGGGAAGTAATAAATATGATATATTAGCTATCCTAAGGTTTTAAAATACCTAAAGCATACAATTTAAGAAATTAGAATTCATGCCAATAATATTAATTAAGAGCCAACAACCTAAAATCACTAATTGTGGTTCAAAGGAAATAGTATGCATATATTTGAAATTCTTATAATATAAGGAGAAAAATGATACTACGTAAGTCGATTTTAAATAATATTTAAAATTAGGATTTTCTAGGCTCCTAATTAGGGTTAAAAAGTGATTATAAAAGTTAGGGTTCAAATGTTAAATTTGATTTCATATTAATATTCCTCACATTTTTGTGAGTGAAATTGACTATTTGATCATTTAATTTGTACATCAAATACATGAAATGATGAAATTAAATTATACTTAATTAATTAATCTTAAATATTGACTAAATAAAATATTTATCAAAATAGAAATTAAATTTTATATTATTAATCTACTCATTTTTGCAATCATAATAATATATAACTTCATATTATTTGGATGAGTATTATTAAAATTATGATTAAAGCAAATTTGCATATAATTTAATTAAATAGAATTTTCTTAAATTAACAAAAAGAGCAGACACGCAATTAATGGCGGCACGAAGAATCAGGTTGGCATAGAAATCTACATGTCCATGTGTCCGCTTACGAGTGGACATTGCCAGACACGAGATGACGCAGCCCGCCTACCCACGTGGACTGACCCGGTATAGGCCGAAAATGAACCATGGGTCGACCGTTCCGTCCCCAGCGCAGCCCGCAGAAGAATATATTAGGGTTAAGGATTCTGATCAAATTTAGGGTTCCTACTACGCAACCTGCACGCCGGCATGAAGTCCTAACTGGGGCCGATGTGCCGGACCCCATCTCTCTATCTGTAGATGGCTGAGGCTGCCACTAGACAAAGCCCTAGGTACTCCCCATTGGCTAAGATTAGGGTTAGGGTTTGCTGAAAAAAAAATGGAGAAGATAAAATCGCATTATGCTTAACTCGATTAGACCTCAAATTCACATTAATTAGATAGATAGAAACGGATACTTAGGTGGTAAAAATCAAATATTGAAGAAAGAAATCGAATTGGGATGAATTAGGATTAGCACCTTTCACCCTGGATGATCGGCTAAAGGGGGAGACTGGAGTTTCACAGGAAGGTCGTCGAGCACTCAGAAATTTTTGCAGCGCAGAGCACCCGCATCAGCTTTGAAATCCTCCTGAAAGGAGGAAAATGGAAGATAGGAGCTTAAGGACGTACGTAGCTTGCTGGGAGGGAGTCGTACCTCCACTATGTCCGACAGGGTACCTGTGCTGGCGGGGCAGAGAAGGAGGCGTATAGTTCTAAGCTGATAGCCATCATATCTTCTAAATGATCCAACGATTGGATCATGAAGGTAGAATCCCGTCGTTCGATCTTAAGTAAAGTTGGATCGACGGTTTAGATCAAGAGAACTGGTGTATGGTGCTTGGCCCCTGGCGTGTAATCCTTGCATTTTTTTAAAAGTGCCATTGGAAAATTATATATAATATATATATTAATTTATAAATTTTATTATATTATTTAATTTATTCATTTAATTGCTCAAACTTAAATACCCAAATACACTCCAAAAAATCCAAAAACTTCACCCTTACCTAATTAAGGTGTGGGGAACTCAAAAATATAGCCAATTTTTTGATCGAAGGTCAATTTAATTATCTTAATTTTCTGGGTATTTAAATACTATTAAAATATTTGAGAAAAATTCGATGACTTCCAAACCCTTCCAAAATACCACCCATAGCTAATTTGAGTGTGGTGAGTCCAATAGTGGTCTTTATTTTTTATTCTGAGGTTTAAATAAATTAGGCATTCTCAGAATTATCAGAAAACTAGAAAATATTAGAAATTGCCAAACGATCTCCAAATCATACTAAAATTGAAATGAAGGCTCCTTATACTAATATAAGACTAACGGAATAAGATACGAGTCAATTAAATTACTAATTGATAGGTAACAATACTGGGGTTGTTACAGTATTGCTCTAGGTTAAGGTGACTTCAGATTTCCAACCTCTACTACCCTCCTACACCAAGTTCCAAACTCTAGTTACAATCTAGCTCGAATCTCAAATGTTTATGCTTATATTTTCATTATGGGGGGAATCACCTTAGGAATTTCAAATCTTAGTGATAAGAGTGTTGTGCCATGTGTGCCTTTTCTCATGATTCACAAAGAACATTCTCATTTTAGGAGAGAGATTTTTTTTCATCCTAATTTCTCAATTTTTCATCATCCCTATTTTTCTCTTTTTAAAAATTCAGCTCAAGGGAGAGAAATTTTTTTTCATCCCTTAATTAGTTCCTTGTGGTCATTAAGTCTTATAGAGGCCTAGCACACTCATTTGTTCACTCACACCTTGCCATCTTGGTTTTAATTCCTTAAGTTTCTGCACCCCCATACATAAACCTAAGCATATATTCATTTCTATTTATTGGAAACTAAATCTCACTAGAGCCTTGCACTTAATTAGGAGGTGCAGGATTATAATGTTGATTTATCACATTGAGTTTAAGCATACTAGTGTCTTTAATATTACACATTTGAATTTATTATTGAATCCAAGAAATAATTATGTTCAAAAAATTTAACTCTTAAACACAATCACAACAATGATGAGGGTGACAAAGATCCAAAATTTATTTTATTGAATTAGAAAACAAAACAAAAGAACAAAAATAAAAATGAAAACTGAAATAGAAAATAGTAAAACAAAATAGTACAATCTTATTA
Organism: Gastrodia elata; assembly: GCA_016760335.1. Lineage (NCBI taxonomy): Eukaryota > Viridiplantae > Streptophyta > Magnoliopsida > Asparagales > Orchidaceae > Gastrodia > Gastrodia elata. Next base: position 40,878,111 of record CM028671.1, on the reverse strand, counting down.
ATCATTTTGCTCATTATCGTCTTCCTCGTCCATGTTACGATAAATATAGTCTGCTGGCCATTCATCGTCTGGGATGGGTTCTCCAGCAGGTGGGCACAATAGCCTAGACCCATTCGGTCTTCCACGGAAGCTCTATTCTTGGAACATTATTCCAAGAGCGTCGTGGAATTTCAATTGGAATTCACACTGTCGAGCGACTTCGCCTTTGATAAAGCGTATGTCACTTTCTAAGGACACTCCAAAATCCCGTTGATTTGTGTACATATGCAAAATCATTTTGTCTATTGTGGTCTGGCTAGCAAAAGTTGAAGCTTCACCTTCCTCCCCCTTCCTCTTCTTGTCTCGCACCCCCTCTTGGGTGCGGGCACTCAAGTTGGTCAGTTCTAGTGGAGCATGGGGCGGGATCGTGATTTTAAAAGAGAGGATCTTAACCCCTTGATCCTCACATATACCTGAAATGAGCGACCCAAAAGCAAGAGCAGTGCAAGGCCCGATCAAGGTGTTCTAGAGTTTCTCCCTTATAATGCTGGAGATGAGAATTTCTCCATCTCGTTGTAATGCACAATGGAACAGTGCTCGTGACCGGGTCGCCTAGCTGAGATGCTCAGAGGGCATGACAAAGCTAGAGACAAATACATGCCAAGCATTGCTCAACTCTGTTAGGAGTGCTCAAGGAAAGTTTGTCAAGTTTCCTCTCCATCCTGCATCAGTGCGGATGATCTGACTCGCAAATGTTGCTAGGTCATATTGGGAGCTTATAAGTTGGAGGTAGGAGCAGTCATCTACCTCTCTTAACAAATAAAATCTTTCAATTTCCCTACTCCTAAACTCCACACGCTTACCCCTCACAAAAATTTTATGCCCAATCGCATTGATAGTGTTGGCATAAACCTCTTGCATGATGGAGAGGTAAGTTGGGCCTGTGGGACTCAACATGTGCTCCCATCCCCTGTTTATGACTTGATCAGGGTTCACAGGGTATGGGAGCCCAAATCACCATTCTAGGATTAATTTCTGCTTGAATATCACTTGGTTGAAGCATTGTTCTGCTTCAACCAAAGTGAATTTCTTTTGTTTAAAAGCCCCACCAGCTGTTGGGGCAGCCGTTCCCTTGCTTGTTGTTGACTTCTTCCCGGATGACATTCTCTTTTAATGATTAGAAAGAAGGAAAGAATGAGAGAAATGATAAATTATTTGCAGTTGGAATTATTGAGAGCTGAGGTGCTTGAATTCTCAAGGAGGTGCAGCCTCATACTCCCCTTTCACAGCCTTAAATAACAATAGGAAAAGAAATTTCTGGATGCTTAGATTATTTAATCACACTTATGGCACTTGAATTCTTGGTCAAAGCTAGTCTTAATTTATCCCATAAGTGTGATTCAAGTTTTAGTCAAAAAGGTGAAAAAATACAGCTTTTTCGGTACTTAATTTTCAGTTTTGAGGTCCCAAGGCGCGATGTAGCATCTTTGACTGCCTTGAGAATCGAAGGTAGTAAAATATCAACTTCACCTAAACACTTGTGCTGTAGCGCACCGAAGCTCGCCACAACGCATTGTCGCACCTTGGGACATTTTGTGATGTGATATGTCTGCTAGAGCGTGCGGTAGTGCTGAAATCCGTTGTGGCGCACTATGACGGATAAATCCGACAACGGCACTCTGCGGTGAGTAAATTCATTGTGGTGCACTGTAGCGAACTTCTTAGCAGAAATTTTTCCAGCATTAAATTTCATCCAAAAATATTTTTAGTATTAAAGGTTTGGGTTGTTTATTAATTTTAAACTACTCCTAAGTGCAAAAAGTGAAATAAAACAAAAAATTGGGTTGCCTCCCAACTAGCGCTTGGTTTAACGTCGTCATCCCGACGCGTCTAGGATCATATATGATTTAAATTCAAGGGTTGTTTCTTCATCCATATTTTTGATTTATTTGAGTGAGCACCGACCAAAGTTGAACTCAAACTCATGATTTCCTCTTTGGCCTTCTTTCTACCCCATTTTCAATAATTTGAGGGGAAACTTCCATTTTCTTTTTCTTCCATCTCCTCATTTTCATTTTCTTTTTGTCACTTCCTCTAGAAGAGGCATCCAAGTGACTTACAGAATTAGCTTTGCTCACAATCACCACCCTACCTATCAGCTTCACATTAGCTATTTTCCAATCAGCCTTTAAAATTTTTTCTTTAAATAAAGAAGGCATCATATCTATAATTTCTTCTAAGCCATTCACTCTCATAGTCATCAATCCTTTTTCGACATCAATTATCGCTCTAAAGCTGGCTAAGAATGATCTCCCAAAAATTATAGTGAAGTTTTCACTCCATCTGTCCCATTCACACAAAACAAAGTCAGTAGGAATCACAAAACTTCCTATTCCTACTTTAACATTCCTTATGATTCCAAGGGGAGTTTAAGAATCAATATTAGCAAATTTTAGAATTATAGGAGTTTCTTCCATTCCCCTTACTCCTAGTTGAGTGTACATGTGCAATGGCATAATATTGATGGAAGTCCCTAGATCACACAAGGGATCTAAAAGGACTTCACCCTCAATGACACAAGGGATGTTCATTCTTCTAGGGTCTGCTCTCTTAATTTCTATTCTATCTCCCTTAATATTCCTAGCACAAATTTCCCTAAATTTTTCTCCTTCACTCTCTTTCATGGAGTTATGTTCCATGCATTCTATTTTTACCATGTCTATGTTGATCACACTCAATGTTTCTTTAGGGTTTATTTCAGTCGAGCTTGGGAGCATTCCATGCTGCTGAGTAGACCGCTGTTTGGAAATTTGTCCCAATTAGACTTCAATATTCCTAAGAGACACCTCAATTCCTTGAATTGAGGTTTCATGCCGGTTCATGGTCATCTCAATCCTTTTCATAAATTACATGGTTTTAATTTTAAAAGCCCAAAAAATTCTTCTAGCCCGGGTTCTTGCTTACTATTTTGAGTGGACTTATAGGAATTATTGAAATTTTGGGTTGACCTATTTTGTTGTTGAAAGTTGTAGTTTCCTTGTGAATTTCCCTAACTCCAGGAGAAGTTTGGATAGTTTCTCCACCCCGGATTGAATGTATTTGCATAGAGGCTATTGTGGGGGTTATTGTTATTATTGTTATTTCTCATGAAGCTTACTTGTTCAGTTTGTAAAGGAGCAAAGGGGTTGTTCAAATTACAACACTCGTAGTTGTCGTTCTCTCCACACAACTCATAGTTCACTTCAAGAACGGTGCTCACAATTAAACTCTCAATTTTATTTGTTAATAATTCAACTTCCCTTTGTAGGGAGACCAATTGATTTGTCTCACTCATGTTATTTACCTCCTTTTTTATTGAAAGTAAGCTGCTCAGTCGGCCATTGATATGCATTATTCACCATTTTCTCAAGGAGATCCAAGGCCTCCTCTAGGGTCTTACTACTCAAAGAACAACCCACGGTAGCATCAATAAGTGTCCTTGTAGGTGCATTCAATCCGTTATAGAAAATCTGCATTTGCATCCACAAGGGGAACCCATGATGCAGGCAACGCCTTAAGTAGTTCTTAAAGCGTTCCCAGCCATCATATGAGTTTTCTCCATTTTGCTGAGAGAAATTTGAAATATCATTTCTCAGCCTAACAGTCATAGCAGGTGGGAAATACTTAGCTAGAAATTTCCTAGCCAAGTCATCCCAAGTCTTAATGGACTCACCAGGTAGAGAGCTGAGCCAAACTTTCACTCTATCTCTCAGTGAAAACGGGAACAATCTTAACCTAAGGGCATCATCGGATACTCCATTGAATCTAAAAGTGTCGCATATTTCCAAAAAAATTGAAAAATGCGCATTAGGGTCATCCGATGATAGACCACTGAATTGGTTATTTTGGATCATATTTAAAGTTGATGGGTTGATCTCAAAATTATTCACTTGAATTGGAGGTCTAACTATAGCATTTGGGACTCCTTCTACGGTTGGAAGCACATATTCTCTAAGGAGTCTTCTCCTAGTGTTTACTACTAGCTCTTTAGGATTGACCTCTAAATCTTCCATTTGTTATTATTGTTAGTGTAGGATTACTTATTCTCTCATAGCTCTAAGATATGCTCTATGTATTTCAGGATCGAAAAAGATTTCAGAAAGGTTTCTCCTACTCATGCAGTTTAAAGATTACAGCTAGTAAAAATAAGTCACAATAATCAGGTTCAACAATATAATTCAGCACATAAAATGATCAGCATATAAAAATTCAGCAAACAGTAAGATGTAGTATAGTTCAACATAATTTTTAGGAATTTTCAATTTTTCTAGCAGCAAATAAAAACTAAAGAAAATCTAAATTTACACTAAAGTTAGCATAAATATAATTATAGCAACTAAGGATTATATGCAAAGTTAAGTAAGATCTAAATCACTATTTCCTTGAATATTATACTTAATAGAAAACAAAATCGTTCCTCGGTAACAGCGCCAAAAACTTGACAGATGTAAAATACACATCTGCACTTGTACACAAGTGTACGTGGTCTGAAGTAAGAAGTGGAAGTTTAGCTATGAGATTTATCATCCTCAGGGAATGCTGGTCTTGATACTAAGTTATATCTTCTTTCAAGAATGTTTAAAAGATCAAGTTTTGGTTTGAGTTGGTTCCTAAATTAACAATACAAATTACCTTAGGGTATGATACAATTTATTCAAAAGAAGAGAGTTGGGATTTCATTGTAGTACTTATAAGGACCTGGTGTTATCACTTCATTATTTAATTGTGTAAATTTATTTTTCTATGCCTACTTAAATCAAGTGAACACTGTTAGATTTGGAGTTAACCTCTAATTACAATAGGTTCATATTTAGTGCAACAAGGAGAACTCCCCTTGGGGTTCTACCTTGGCACATAAACCTTTATGAGATAGTGGTTTAAATTTATATTTGATTTCCTACATCTAGGTTACCAAATATTTTCTTTTAATTTTTAAGTCTCACAAATATTATTTCCATAAATATTGCATCATGCGCTTACACATGAGATTTAGCTAGATGAGAGGATGAGTTGGGTCAATAGACTATGTCACATCATCCATTGGATTTCCAACATCCTCTCATCCTTTCTACTTTGCTGAGAAGCAGAGCAAAATTGATGAGACCTTGGTTCACAAGCATTAAATATCTTGGTAAGGCTCTTAAGGAAAGGTGCAAGTGAGCTTGAGAACTTGTCACATAGTTCTCAGCTCTACTTGCACTACTTTCCTTGCTCTTGTCCAATTGATGAGATTGGAAATCAAGCTTTTTATTTATTGTTAATTCATTTAAGTTTTATTTTTAGCAAAGTATTTTGACAAAGTTTCATCCAGGCATTCCTTCACAATAATAATAAAAGATAGATAGTTATATAGAAATCAGTTTTATTCATTCAAATATCTCTATTATAACACCAATACAACCTTACATTTTACTACAACTACATCCAAACTCTCTTCACGGGGATTTAGCTTTCCATTACTGAATAAATAAAAGCATACATGTAAAAGGAAGTAAACCTTGACATCGGTTTATAGCATAAAACAATCAAATAGAGAATAGGAAAAGTACTAGGAAACACCCAGAAGTTTTCTAGGGTTCTCTTGATCATCCTCCTACACTTCTATTTGACTTCTCCTCCTTTTCTTTGTTGTCTTCTTCTCCTTACTCTTCACGGTCTACTGCTTACTGCTTGGAGAGTTCTTCTCTTTTTCTTCCTGCAGCCTCTCTTTTTAGGCTCATGAATATTAAAATTTGGAACCCTTCTTTGGTCTGAAATTGTCCCTTAAATAGGAGAGTTTTCATCCCCCATGTATTAATCACAAATGACCCTTCATCTTCTTCTACTTCAATGCAAGCAATTTATTTTATTCTACTTAGTCTCTTTGGATTCATCAGAGTTATTGCTTAACTCAGGTTTCAAGAGGCAGGGGAAAGCCAATGGTCTGAACTTGTGGCCTTCCCTTTGTTGTATTCAATGTAGATTCTGGAGCTTTTTGTAGTGGGCGTTGTGGCGCGCTATAGTGGCCTCAATTCAAACACTATTCCTCCGCGGTGCACTGCAGCAGCTAAAGTTCAAATACTGTTCCGTTGTATATTTTAATAGTTTACCTCAAGGCCGCTGCTACCCGCGGTGGCGCGCTAAAGGCGCGCTGCGGCGGTTAGACTCTTGTGAAAGCTGAATAGTTACTATTCAATTAACTCAGATAAAGTTTTCAAGAATAATCAGAAATTTTGCCATGGCGCACTACGGCGCACTGTGGCAATTAGCCGTCGTGAACGCAGAATAGTTACTGTTCAATTAGTTCGCATAAGGTCTTCCATGATTAATCAGATTTGCCGCCGTCGTGCGCTCGGTGGGCTACAACAGGTTTGTCCCAAGTCTGCATTAATCCTTATAGGGCATAGCACGCTTGGAGCATACCGCAGCGGTTAATCTTTCGGGGAAGCGGATAGGCACTATTCAATTATTTCATATAATATTTTAATATTACTCCCAGGAAATGATGCTACGGCCCGCTGTGGCTCGCTGGGGCGGTCTTCCTTCTAGGCCTTCAGGTATGCTTCCAGGTGAGGGAATTTAGTGGACCGCCATGGCGTGTTGCGGCGCACTGCGGTGCGCCACAGCGATTTTCATCCATAATTCCTTAATTCAGCTTAGGCTTTCCATATTCTTCATTTTTCTTGAAAATGCATAAATTTCACTCAAAGTATGCTGGTTTGTTTAATATTTTAAATGTTTTTACTCCTTTATTTTGCTATAAATGTCAGATATATTACTCGATAAGAAAAATACCATGATTCTCATCATCATCCCCTAAAATATCTAGTAAAAGATTTGGTTTTTATGAAAGTCAACCTTATGAAAGGTGTATAGAGATTTGGAATTGCTGGCAAGCTTAGTCCTAAATATGTAGGACCTTTCGAAGTGCTATATAATATTGGATCATCTGCATATAAGCTAAAGTTGCCATATGATTTTTTTGCAGTTCACAACATGTTTCATGTTTCATCTCTTAGAAATATTTTTCAAGAACCTCATCATCATATCTCTATTACTTCAGTAATCCTTCAGTAATCCTTTAGTTAAAAATTCAAAGTTCTGTGCAAGGATCAGAAGCAACTCATAATCCGTGTTATCCCTATGGTGAATGTCCAGTTACAAAATTGTAGTGCAAAAGAAGTCACTTGGGAAAAAGAAGTGGATATACATTTAAAATATTCAAAGCATTTTGAGAATCTTGGTACTATTATGAACTCCTTTATATTGATGTTCTTGTTTCTTCCTCATTTTTCTGCTTACGTGATGACGAGGACAACATCTTTCGTAAGTGGGGAAGTTTATAACAACATTAGGTTGTTACCATGCCCAAACTAGACTAAATCAAGTCCTAATTCTTGTTCTATTAGGTGCTAACTAAAAATTTGGGATCCATCGGAACCCAATTGGATCTTTTGATTATTTTGTCAATTTTATGACCTAGAAAATTAGCTAATTTAAATTGATCTACATATCAAAATCTGATAGCATTTTTGAATTCTTCATAGTCAAATTAGCTAGGTTTGAATTTTTTTAAATTTTTAAAGGACAATTAAACCTAAAATGAATTTTATTTAAATTAGAAAATTACATAAAAGTGTTTTCCAAAAATTTTTCTTACATTTTAAGCCTTCTAACAGTCGGTCGATCACCCGGATCTACTGTGTGGATCATGGGCAATCCACTTTGAAGCTCGTCCCGCTTGGCCACTAATTAATAGGCGCCATCCAGTCATCTTGCTCTTCCACTTGATCAATCAATGAGCAAGGAATCATCCTAGCACTATTCATCTACGTCCTTAGCTTCAATAACGCACCCAAGAAATTCTGTCACATTGAGTATGTGGGATTCTCCCTGTCCCCCACACCCTCCGAGTCACAACGGCCTCAGGAGTAAGATCTCCCGAGTCTTCCCTTCTCGGGTTAAACCCACCCTTAGCACTCTTAGGCTAGCCATGCACAACCTGCCCGAGCTTTCCCCTAAGCTTCAAGTTATAAATAGTCTTAAAATTATTACAGTCATCCCCTTACTCAATGTGAGAACCCTCCTATATTCCCAGTTAACCTAATAAGCTCGACATCCTCTACAGCTCCTCACAATAGCCTGTTAAACCCTATTAATTCCAGTGTTACCTCCTGATGTTTCTGTGGGTGAGGCTTGGTGTTCAATCCCCCATCTAATGACCAGGAACACAAGAAAGTCTCCAAGACCATTCTTAGCACATTATCAGCATTTCAACCTAGTCCTTTGTACAGGAACTCCTACCACAGAGCTAACTTAGGTTAGTTTTAGCTTAATTACTCGCCTTCTGTTCACTATGGGATTCTATGGATGCTCTAGATGTGTTAGTTGGTCATATTAGATTTTTTCAGGTCCTGGTAGCAGTCAGACAATGGAGATCATTGTCTTGATTGGGGCCGCTAGACCTTGCGGTTCGCCTAATCTCCAGCGTGCAATCAATGCATCTTGGTTTTAGAATCATGTAGCAAGCAAGTTCATGTCGTGAAGTGGTATGGATCTCCCAAATTTTTTCTTAAACCCAAACCCTAAAATCCCGGGCATCACAGATTTTTCCGCGTAGGAGACGATGTTGGGCCTGGTTGAGCCCCAACCACATCTTTTCTATCAACTTATTTAAATAACCCTATTATTCTAATTTATTTTCCTTCAAGAAATTCATTTGATAAATCTAAATTTTATGACTTCTTAAGTAAGAAATTCCATTTAAATTAATGGAATAAAATGCTCAACTCAAATCAAATATACCATTTTGATATGGAGAACATATAGAATCTTAATTTGTAATAATATTTAGCTATATGTAATTAGAATTATTAATTAAGCCCTAATAACTCTAAGAATAAATTAGTGAATAATAGGCTTAATCATTGGCCAAATTTCATAATTAAAGTCTCATTCTCTTCATTAGACAAAGGGGAGCTTGATTATGGAGTTAGAAATAATTTCCTATGTTTAATTTTGTTAATCACTCACTAATCATTATAAATATTAAATAGTGAATATTTGGATCATTAGTGCTCTGATTTTAATTTTTAAATTGTCTAATGACTCCTTAGATAGAGTTGAACCTAATTGTAGTTGTCCAAAGCTTAATTTGCTAATCACACCTTTATGAAGTTAAACCCTAATTAGTGCTCATTAATCTCATTTGTTAACCAAATTTAGAGTTTAAGGTGTTAATCTTCTCCTTAGATAGTAAGAAATTATTTGGCATTGAGAAAAGAAAGATTGGAATCTTAAATCTTAAAGTCAACTTTTGAACCCTTAATGAGTGGCATTTTTGTGATTTTGAGTAAATCTTGTTCAGATGCAATTAGAACTTCCCAATTTGTCCATTACCCTTAAAATCAAAAAGAAAAGTGCTTAGAACCTTGTTTGAGTTAATTTAAATCATTATTAGCATCATTTGCCTAAACCCTAGATTTTGTCCTAATTAAGCTAAGTATTTTCCTAAGGTAAGAATGTGAATTTAGACTCCACATTTTCATTCATAACTCATTAATTCAAATCTTGTAAATCATTCAAAATCCATTTAAGGTTATTTAAATCCATAAATCCTTCTTAAGACTAACCCTAAAAATGAATTAGAGCATAGCATATAAGTAAGCTGGTAGTGAGAACCCACCATCTTCTTCTTAAATCTATATTCAATATTCTAAGTATTATAATTTCTATTAACTAATGGTTGGACTCAATAGATTATATCTTAATTTATAACTGAGAGTTCTTAGCTTAGGTCAAGTCTTAGCTTTTAGATTTAAGGTCTGACTATTTTATTTATGATCATTATTAGATGTTCCTTAGAAAATTGTTTGGTCTTGTTGAGTTTGATTATACTCAATAAGATTTCCATTAACTTATAGTTTTGAAAAATCTTATTTGAGTGAACCTAGACCTTAGAAGTTTAGAACATTGAGTAAAGAGGCTCAAACCCCATATGTTGGAGTCTAAGTGCTTAATCTCTAGTTCTTGATAATATTTATCAAGATTGGTTTAGGATGATAAAATTTATCCATAGGAAGATTGATTTTATTACTTAACTTCAGTAGGCAATATTGTTTGATTTTGAATTAGAACTTGATTAGTTCTAATGTTTGACTTTGATGGATCGTGACTTTGATATTATACTAGATAATAGGATATTGGAGTTCCTAAGGTTATAAATTCTTAAAATAGTGAGAACAAATAAATTAGAAAATAAAGGATATCATAGGTTTTGATTATAATGTTGCTTAAATCCTTGATTTGATTGCCTTGCCTATTTTTGAGCTCTATTTCCTTGTGCATATTTAGAGAGACATGAAGTACTTGAGGAATATTCTATATTAGCTTTGCAAGTTTTGCCATTTTTGCATCAGTTTAATAAGATTTAGTAAAACAAATAATAGTTTAGTAGAGTGTGTCCTAGTTAGTATGCCTCCTCAGTTCTTATTATGTAGAATCAGCTCAGATCCAGCCATGAGTATTTCTGGATGATATATGTGTGATTATATAGTCTGGCTCAAATCTAACCTTGTGAGTGGCTAGATGATACATATTGGACTTTCTATTTATTGGCTATGTTAGCCCGTTACTTTTACGACATGCTAGTCTAGGCATACATCTAATAAAATAATGGTTTTACTTTAGTTGCATACATTTCAATTTCTATTTATAGCTTTGCAACATTTTCTATGCTTTCATATTTCATTAAATTTTTTTGGCATTATATATATATATATATATATATATATATATATATATATATGTTAGGATGCTGAATTTTCACTTTTATTATTTACATCCCAATATGTTATCAGTATGTTCAACATTATTTAGTTTTGATCATATTTGTTTAGGCATTTTCACATGTACTTGCATTACCCTTCATATATATATATATATATATATATATATATATATATATATATATATGCTTAACCTTTTCTATAGCAGTTCAATTTGTGGTATGTTGCTTTACTTATCTTACTTTGTTAAGTTATAAATGCTTTGTTTAAAATTTCCCTCTTTTGTTGATTGCTTGACCTAAATGCTTATGTGATATCTTAAATTTCAGTAATAGTTTATAAGCCTAAAATACACTTAGACAATTTGTCTAACACAAGATCTTTTATTTTCTTGGCTAAGGCCCTCGCATGTAAGAAACCAATATGTCAGATCTAAAACTTTTTGAGGAGTATGTGCCAGGTGAGGAGCAAGAGCAAAAGGATGATCCTTCTGCATCTACTTAGCTATAGTTGCAATTATTTTTGGGAGAGAGTAATCATTAGCTTTTCGTTCTACTTATGTTCATTATATTTTGGCTTGTAATAATTAAATTTAGTACTTGTTTGCTTATTTTTTTAGTATTTTTATATCAGAGATGTATACTCTTACTATCCTTTTCTTATTACATGAATGTGGTGAATGAAAGTATTTTTATTGCTTCCACACTCTGTAATGAATGTTGGCTTAGTAATGTATAGTACTCCAAATTATAATTAGTATTACATAATAATTCGGGGCACCATTATTGTAATGCCCTAATATTAAATTAAGTAATCTAATTCAACATTAGGTGTTACTGTAGTACTTAATACTGAGTTAGTGAAACTTAATCCACTATTAAGTACTACTGTGAGATACTAATCTCTAAATAAGAAAATTAGATGCATAATATAATATAGATATATACATTTCTAGCCATTCAAAAAAGAAAGAAAAATACATCACATAATAGAAAAGTAAAACATTGAGAGTTAATTAAATTTATACAACCATTAGATGTAATGATACTCATCCTCATGAGATGTTAAAGTAAATAAAAAGATAATAAAACTAAAGGTCTTCAATCAATAGCTACTGGACAAAATCTACCTCAGGTTCAAGATCTACTCCAAGCACCTGATTTAGCGTATTTGGTATTTAATACGGTAGGGCATGGTTAGTAAAATAAAATTAAATAATTAGAAATAAAAAGTCTAAGTATATTTTAGGGAAAATAATTTTATTTAGTGAATATCACAATAGCTATTTCAAATTGTTAAAAGTAGAGCACAAAGTAGCAAAAATGGAAAGTAAAGTAATGAGTGTAAGTAACAAACAAAAAGGTAAATGCAGTAAAAGAGAAAACTTGGTACACAACCTGCATCAAATATGTAAGGAAAGTAGGTACAACTATATATTCAAGTGTGTAATAAAATAGTAGAAATATGTACCAAGGACATATGTTAAGTATATAGAGTAGTCTAAGCAAAATAAATATATAAACTAAACTACGTTATAGAAAAGTAAGTAAGAGAATTGTGAATACAAGTAAAAAGTATATATAAGTAAGGAAATCTTAGTCCCAAGGATTAAACAAATGTAAATACAATCATAAAGGATTGTATTATAAAAATGTCATTTATTTATCTTGATTTAAAAGTTTTTTGTTATTCAGGCAAAGCTACAGAGCAAATGAGGAATTAAGCACGCCTGCTTGACCAAGTAAGGGGGGTTTCCTAAAACACATACCCTCTCTCTCTATGATATGTGTTGTCTCCTTATTACTACATAGCTTGCTCTGGAAAAGTTTGTCATATGAAACCCCAAAGTAAATGTTATATGTTTAATTTATTCACATTATTCTTAATAAATGTTTTTAAGGATTTAGCCTCAATGTGTTGCAACATTCAAGGATGTTTAAAGCTAATTATAAACCATGTAATATCTATTATTTTATACTTTAGTTATTTATCATGTGACTGGGACTAATCAAGCTCCTCAATTCACTTAGACATTCAACAAATTTCTCAATCAATTGATACATAATAATATATAATTAAAATGAGGTTTTGAAAATAATGATTTGATTAAGGTCTTATTTATGTAACAAAATAATTTATAGATATAGGTATAATGCTACAAATAAACATCTTATCCTATTAGTAATACTACAATTGTCTAAGCTATCAAATAATACTTCTATTCTAATAGAACATTATAACTATAAACTAAAAGCTTCACTACTACACTTCTAAGATCACTTGGTTCCAATAACTTAGACTTTTGAAGTTCTAGTTAAAAGGTTCTCTAATTTCCAAACTTATGTCTCACTACTTAGATTGAAGGGTTTCTATAACTACTATATGCAAATATCTAAGTTATCTTTATTATTTAATTACTCTATCTCATTAACATCTTAAGGTTATATACTTAATAAGGTTCTTATATCTAACCACTTAGGTGGTCTTAATCTTAGATATGTTACCATTGGTTTAATACTAGATTATCCTTAATCTCACTGGTCTGCAAGGCTACTAACCTATTATTGGCAAGACTTAAGGGATGGAATTACTTAAGTTGTAGTTGTCTAAACTCATCTTACATAAGTTTACTAATCTAGGCATCAAGTTTCTTTTCTTGATCCTAAGGTTCCAATTCATAATGATATAGACACTAGGTATTAGATGATATTGACACTTACAGAATTCAAAGTCTTACTAATGTTTTATCCTAATAATTATAAGCACTACACTTAGCATGATGTGGTTACTTATACTACACTAAATATGTCAACCTAGGTTTCTTAAATTGATTACAATGTTCTATTAGAATGTACTAATTCTCATAGAGTGGTTCCTTCCTAACATCTTAATATTCCTTCCTATCCACAAGGACTACACTAAGGATTACTCATGCTACTCTAAGTTATTCACAAGATCTAGATATAAAATACAACTTCTCTCTCCGAAAGGTTGGGATTCAATCTAAGTTCACTAATACTAGGTCAATCAAATGAAGTATATTGCTTTATGCAAATTTAGTCATTAGGAAAAATTGTAATCTCATTTAGAATTATCTAGATGATAAAATAATGAATAAGTATGGATGTAAGTTGAATTAAGAACCAATCTTACTATTAAACTTCTTATTCACTTAGCCTACTAGACTTAGACTAGTGATAGGGTTCTTAGCTAAGAGGCCAGTTTGTAAGTTTATAAGCCTTAAGTTATCTAAGGCATCAAAGATTTAGGGAGATCCTAATTCACTAACTTTACAAATTTAATTAACTATATACTTATGTAGTTTAAATGTGAAAATGTATTAAGAAAGGGTTTTTTAATCATTCATTTGTAGGTTCTATTCAGTGCACTAGAAATATTTAAAGATAACCATTTCATATAACTAAGTTATTAAGCTAGGTTCTTACATTATTAAGCTACTAGAAATCCTATAAACTCTAGAAGCTAAGTTATTAAGCTACTAAAATGAGCTAATATTACTAAGTTACACACTCGGGTGGTTAGAGTTGATCCTACATTTAAGGAATGTAAGGAGCTAAATTAAGCTCAATATAACCTCTTAAGGGTCTTACTAGTGAGTTTTATATTCATAAGGAACTAATTAAACCATTTCAACTTAGGGGTTAAGATTACTACAAACCCTAAGTACTAAATCAAGCCTTAAGAACTCATACAATAATCTTATTTCTATATTAAGGTTTTTTCCTACTAATACTAAGCCAAAACTAGGTTATCCTAGTTGTTTTCCTACTCAAAGTATCATATAATGTTGAATATGCTATGAGTTAAATTTTTATATTATGGTTTAAAAGACCTAAATAGGAAAAATCCTTATTTTGGTAATTAAATATAAATTAATTCAAGGGTTAAGAATCATATTTTCCATTTGAAGTTCAAGTCATGTAAGCATAGTGGCTATAACTTCTTTATAGCAAAACAAGTACAATGATATTGAATAGGGTTAAATCAGACATTAAATGGTTAATATGGGCTTTAATGACTCTTAATAATAACTAAAAGGTCATTAGTAAATTAAATTATCAAATTGGAAAATTAATTTCATATTAATGATCTGGATATTTTTATAATAAAAAAATGACTTGTAATTTTAATATATTTGTAATTGTATTTTGTAAGTTATTAAAATAATTAAAATTGAATAAATTAAATGTTGCATTTACTATTTACAAGCCCTATGTCCTCACGCACGACATATTTATGTGCGGTCTCACTTTTGCGTCATGCACATGGGCTAGCCGCATGTGTAGACCTATGTAGGCAGGTGACTTCGTGAGTGTGAACCAGTAACAATCCTAGTTGTTACCATAGCTAGGTTCAGATTAATTAAGCTAAACCAAGTCCTAATTTTGATTCCATTAGACTCAATGGGTTATTTAAACCTAACTCTAGAAATTTGGAATCAATTGGAGCTAAATTGAGAATTTTGGGTATTTTTAACTATTTTTGAGCCCTAAAAAATACCTAAATTAATTTAATCTCCAAATTAAAATTTGATTTCATTTTTGAATTTCTCATGCACTAATTAGCTAAGTGTGAATTTTTGGGAATTTTTGGAGCTCATTAAATCCTAAATTGGATTTATAGAATTAATTAGAATTTAAGTTAATTAAGTTAAATATATTTATATTTTATATATTTGGGAATTGCTATCGGGACCACGGTAGATCTGCTGCAGGGTCCCGACAGCGATGCATATGATATAGCCATCCGATGCCTTAGCACCCATCCTAACGCACCTAATTCTACAGTGCAATCTACCCCGCGCCATGATCAAATCTGAGGCATTAGATCATTCGAGAATATCCAACGGCTAGCATTCGATCCATGGTTAAACATCTAAGTAGCGCATCACAGCCTTCAAATCCTAATGGCTCGGTGATTGGACGGCTCGGAGCAACCCAAATATTGTGGACCTTCATCTACCTCTCGCTCGTCTGCGCGTCTGGTCCCCCCCCCGATAGCACGACCTAGGCAGCCACCGCGGTAGTACGGGAAAGCTTGGTCTTCCATTTCTACCCTTGAACGGGATGCCTTGCCGCCTGCCATCTCCCCGAATTGTCCCTGGCCGTTGCAACCAAGCCTTTCCTTCGGCCCAAGCATTTCTCCATGCCCGAGCTCTGGAATCCACCCCCATTGCTTCCTTAGACCTATAAATACCCCCAGAACCTCATAGTGAGTCCCTTTGCTCACTATGAATCATCAATTACTCAGCTAAATTCCTCTGGAGCTCCCCATCTTCTCGACAAATACCGGCACCTCCGGAGCTGTGAACTGCTGATAGAGGGTGCATGTCTAGCGTTCAGACCCCCTTCTAAGTCATGGCAATCCTCAGGAAGCTCCAACTGCTACTAAGTACCCTCATCCATGCCTACATTCCCCTCCCAGATACTGCCTCTTCCTACTGAGCTGTGTGAACTCAGCCCGTCAGTTTAAGTTTGCAATTATTGCCTCTGGATGTCGTCTAGCTTCTTTAGCCCTCTAGGAACCTAACCCAATCATTTCCAGGGTCTGAGCTAGCCCCGATCAATAGTATATCAATCGATCGAGCTAACAGCCAATCCAAAGCTGAGCCCAAGTAAGGACCCAACGATTGGCTGCACCCTAGGATGCGTAACCTTGGGGATTTGACTAGCCTCACCTCACTGATGGTGTAGGGATCGAGCCCCATCTATTTAGTGGCTTTTGTGAGAAGAATGGTTCCCTCACAGCAAACCCTAATTTTCCTTCCTTAGTGCATCTCGATCGAGTAGCACCCCGGCAGTCCAGCGTGACCCAGATGGGGGTTCTTACCTCAATCGACGTGTCTTCAGGCCCTGAAGGTGTAGCCATCGAGATCTTGGCGTGGAGTGAACAGAGCATGGAGAATTTGGTGCTGGAAGTAAACCCTAGGGTTCGGGTGTCGGGGTGTCTCCGTGAAGATGACGATTGGCGCTTCGGGCGGGTCGGATTCTGACCCGCGCGGTTTGATTTTGGGCTACAAATTATTTAAGGAAGATTGGATTTAAATTCCTTTGTTAAATATCTGAATAATAATCTTTCTCTATTTTCATTTAAATCATAATAAATTCATTTATTATCCAAAAATGTTGATTAAGATCTCTGATTGCTTATGAGACTATAGAGAATCTATTTAGAGCATTAAAAGTAATTTAAGATCATTAAAATGGATAATCACCTCTTAATCATCCTAAAAAAAGATTAGTGAATTAAACCCCATTTAGCCCTTTGATTTTGGGGAACTAAGTTCCTAATACCTTCTTAAGTGTATTAGAGCCTATAAAAGTATTTAGATCATATTAGTATGCCCTAATTGCCTTAATCTTGTTAATTGGCCTCTTTATGTATTTAGTGCTAATTAAGTCATTAATGTTATTGAAAACCAAAGTTAAGTGTTTATTCCACTTTATTAATCAATATGAAGCTCATTAAAATATATTTGAATTAATTTAGATGATTAAATCTTAAAGTTTCATTTTTAGCCTTAGGAGGGGTATTTTGGTCATTTTGATAAAAATGTGTTTAAGTACCCTTAAACCTTAGAATTCTCAATTTAAGTAATAATAATTAGTAATGTAATGTATTAACATCAATTGCTAAATGGTATCACTTCTTGAATGAATCCAAGTGTTTAAATCTTAAAATCCTTAAGTAAGCTCTTAAAATCTTAAGTGATCTTAAGACCCCTTCAAAAAAGACCTAGCTTAATCAATATCAATGTTAAAGTTTCAAATCCTAATTATCTTACCTAAGTTTATTCATGAATTATAGTCTTAAAGAAATAAAAGCAAAATCTTTAAGGAACCCTACACTTAAACTTATTAGTTTAGATCTAAGTGATCAAACTTCAGACCCTAGATCTTAAATCTTAGATCTTAGCATTTAGATCATCTAATTGAATTGAATTACCTTCATTTGGAATTCCTTACTTGATTTAATTGTTTAATCTATTGAAACCTTCCTTGTGGGTGTAAGATTTATTCAATCTATGGAATAATGTAATTATTCTAAAGATTGAATATAGAATCTTAGATTCTTAATTCTTAAATGATTATTTTATCTTATAGTATTAGAATAACCTTTCATTAAGATCATAGTTTCTATATCCTTTAGCTTATAAGGTATTGCACATTTAGATTAAATGGGAGTGTGAACCCTAGATCCTTAGCAGGATATCACCTTGGATTTAGGATATGAACCCCATATGTGGAGTTTAGATCCAGAATCCTTAATCTTGATTTACTTAATCAAGATTTGGGTTAAGAGAAGAAAATAATAATAATTAAGTCATTGATTTACTTACTTGAATCTCTTATAGTCATCATATGATTATGAATTAGAACTTGTTAAGTTCTAATATTAACATTAAGGTCGTGAATCTGGCATTATACTCCATAGCTGGATATTAGAGATCCCAAACTTGTATCTTCTCAAAATAGTTAGTTAGATAAATTAAACAATAATAGATATCACATAAGACTAAATTAAGTCTGTTGCTTACTTGACTTAATTGTTTTGCACACCTTGAATATTGAGCCTTTTTCCTTAAGCATAATAGGTAAACTTAGGATATGGAAGATACATCCTAAGTTAGTATTTGAGAAGCATAGCATTTATTCAGTTCTTTTAGTGTTTTCAATTAGTAGAGTATGTCCTAGCTTAGTCTACCTCTACAGTTCTAGTTTTATTATAGAATAGACTCGGACCTTGCTTTACGAATGTCTAGGATGGATACATGTATTATTCTATAAGTTCAACTCAGACCTAGCTCAGCGGATGCCTAGGATCGACACATGTTGAACTTTCAGTTCAGAGGCCCTGTATGGCGTATTTCTGTTATGGCAGTACTATGTCTTAGGCTTACTTCTACTTCAATTCGATTTGTAGTATTTGTTTTTCTTTGCCACATGTTTTAATGGCTTACTTTAGTGATTGGCTTGCTTTGCCACATGTCTTAGTGGCTTTACTTTTAGTTCATATACTTAGTTTCTTTGGCCACATGCTTCAGTGGCCTTTTCCATATTAAATCTGCATGCTTATATATATATACACTTATTGGTTAGTTATTAACTATTTGCATGTTTAAGATGCTAGAATTATATGTTTATTTCAGCACTTGTGTTCTTTATATACTCAGCATGTATCCATGTGATCATAAGCATGTTAGGATTATGTTTATTTTAGTAGTTGTAGTTGCTTTCACTTTTAGCCTCACCTTATTTAGTCGTTGCTTTGTATGTTACCTTACATACTTGTTGATTAATTATAAATGAATATATTATAGCTATCCCTTTTCTTGTAGCTTATAGCACCTTATAATGCTTGTATATTTAAAATCTTTAAATGTGATGTCTTTAAATATCCAGTTCACTTAAATAGCCTAAAATGTACTTAAACAATTTGCTTAACTGTAACCATTTTCTTTTGTTAATTGGGGCCCTGACATTGGTGATACCGATAAGTGTCAGATATGGAGCTGTTTGTTGGTAGTTCTGCAGAAGAGGGCTAGTGCAGGAGGAGGACCTTCCTCCTACTGTTTAGTTAGATTTTCCTTTTTCTGTAGTGAGATTGAGAGCTCTTTTCTTCCTTTTAATTCAGTTAGTAATAATTAAACTCTGGATGTATTTACCTTCTACACTTGAACTAAGTTACTATTTCTTTTACTCTTTTATACTATGCTGTGATGTGGATGTTTTGTTGTATTGTTTCCTACTTCCGCTACTTTGATTTGTATTGATGTATGTTCACAGTTTCAGGTAACAACTCCTTGGCCTAAGGCATGTTGGGTCTTACCTGATTTTACTTAAGTTGGGGATTTGCCATAGTTGGAGCACTGCACTCCTTGTGTTTATGCTAATATCAGTATTAGCATAGCCAAGGATGGTACGGGGGCCCCACAGTTGGTATCAGAGAATACAATAATGTGTTAGAATGGGATTTGTGATTCCTTTCTACCTAATGGACCGTTCTTTTGAAGTGCAGACATCAAGATAAAACATCTGTAACATAGTACTATCAGTAACTCTCTGAAAAATGTAGAATGAAAATACTCATATCCTAAATATCTAGTCATATATAGTTAAAAAAACTAATACATTCTACTATTAGGATCAAATGGATCATGAAGAGTCTGACTTGGACTATTATCTGCATGCCTTCGAGTTGGCTAGGAGTTATAGTTTCAAATGGAGACAAGAGAGCAAATGGCAGGTCAAAGGAGTTTCAACAAAAGGAACCCTAGTCTTGGACAAACTTCTACATCAAATGGCATATCGAGGGCTTAACTTTCTTATTTATGCACAGGAGTGGTTGAGCCAAGTACAGTCAATCCTAAGGCACATAGAGTGTCCAGAGTCCCTTTGGGTTCATATAGTAATAGATCAGATGCTAGACTATGTGGGAGTCTGGTGGTATGATACCATCAAGAAGCTTGAACAGAAATGCAAGAGAAAGAGTTATAAAGTGACATTTGAAGATTTTTGTGTTGCATTTAGGATTGAGTTCATTAAGGACATCTGTTTCCCACTCTCATGTCACGTTCCCAAACTATTGCTTGCCTCTACCATTAATGGGAGAGCACCTCGGCGAGTCACGAGGCCAGATGGAACCCTAGTTAACTTTAGTGAAGCTGACTTCCAGGTTTGAGCCCAACACTCAGAGACCATCCATCCGAGTACTTCCCAAGCTATAAATAGATCCTCAGAGAAACTCTTTGCACTCTTTGAAGACCTCAATTTCCCTCCCAGGCACCAGCATTTGCTCAATACTTTCTCTATAAGTCTAGTCGGTAGTCAGCGCATTCAAAGCAGTTACTTAACCACTCAGTGGGCTAAGCTTGGTGTTCAAGGTCCCAATCTGTAATTGAGAACCTTAGGAAGCTTGTGAGTCTTGAATTGGCCTTTGGAGTCTAGTCTTCCTCCTACATTTGTTCATCTTTTTCATTGTCTTGGTAAAATCCCTTACCAGAGCTGAATTAGCTCTCATGGCATTCAATTTCTTATGAATTCTTTATCTATCTAGTTGCTTGAATGTCTAATCTTATATTATAATATCATTTAAGCAGTGGCTAAGAGTTAGACAGCAAAACAGATGGTGAGAATAACCATCTGGTCAAGGCTATTTCTAGATGTGCCAAGCAAAAATTCACTGCAATTGACACTGGACTGGGTGCCAAATTGTCGGGAATTGTATTTCCTATTGGATGATATCTACTAGGATAGTTGAGTGAGACCAAGGCAGTCCAAGGCCTCTGGCTTACTCAGTGAAGCTTGAGTAGTGTCCTAGCATCCTAGCACTACTCCCATTATTCTAAGATGGGGCTTCACTTTGTCTCGGCACACTGAGTGTGGCGAGGTTGAAAGCAAGGCATACGACCATCTCTGTGGGGGGAATTTACTCCCCATAGTAAACCCTAGGAACCAAATTAGAACAAATAGGTTCTCAACATCTCTGGCATTCCCGCAAAAGGTTTCGGTGTGTAATCCACGTGTCTGTATGCAAGAATTATGTAGCGACCAGTTTTAGGTTGTGAAGTGGTCTGGGTGGTGAGAATTAAAGCCCTAACACTAGAAACTCATTGTCGGTGATTTTTCCACATAGAAGATGTATAGTATTGGGCCGGGCCAAGCCTTGACCGGTGGTTTTTGATCCAGCAATTTAAATAACCCGATTTATCCCATTTAATTTCCTTATATTTATTCATCCATAAATTGCAATTCCTATGATTCATTAAATAGAAAAATTACATTTAAATTAATGGAATAAATATTTTAATTCAAATCCAAATTAAGTGATCCAATATAGCATTTTGAACGAATACTAGACTTAATCCTTGGCCAAGTTTTGTGATTAACATCTCATTTTCTTTATTAGACAGAGGAGAACTTGATTATGGAGTTAGAAATATTTTTGTATGCTTAATTTTATTAATCACTCACTAATCATTCTATATCTTAAATATTGAAT
The DNA here is from genome assembly GCA_016760335.1 of Gastrodia elata. Lineage (NCBI taxonomy): Eukaryota > Viridiplantae > Streptophyta > Magnoliopsida > Asparagales > Orchidaceae > Gastrodia > Gastrodia elata. The sequence continues at coordinate 40,856,305 of CM028671.1, read as the reverse complement.
CTTTTGTTCATTAATTCTCTGATTTTAGTGTTTGAGGTGTCTAATGACTCATTAGATAGAGTAAAACCTAATTATAACTCGATATTTCATTTCTTTATAGTTTATGTTTCTCATCACTCCTTAATGAGCCAAAACTGTAATTAGTGCTTATTAAGCTCAATTCTTAGCCAAATTCTGAGTTTAAGGTGTAAAATCTTCTCTTTAGATTGTAAGAAATCATTTAACATTGAGAAAATTCAGTTTGGAACCTTAAATCCTAAAGTCAACTTTTGACCCCCTTAATGAGTGGTATTTTGGTGATTTTAAGTAAATCTTGATTATAGTGCCATTATAACTTTCCAATCTGTCCATTACCCTTAAAATCTATAAGGAAAGTGTTTAGAACCTTATTTGAGTTAATTTGAATCATTATTAGCCTCATTTATTTAAGCTAAGTATTCTTAAGTAGGAGAAAGTGAATTTAAAACCCACATTTCCTTTTTATATATTTTTAATTTAAGCATTATAAATCATTCAAAAACATTATAGATTTGTTTGAACTTATGAATCCTTCTTTACACTAAAACTTAGTATTAGTATAGAACTTGCATATAAGTGAGTTTGTGGTCTAATTGAGAATCCACAATTTTCCCTTTTTTAGTCTAAATACAGTATTCTTAAAGTTGTTTAGATACCATTGAGTAATGATTGGATTGAATAGAATAAGAATTTTAGAAGGAGTCTTCTTTAACCAAAATGTTAGCTCTTATACTTAAGGTTTGATTATTTTATTTTTGATAATTATTTGGTATCCTTATTAGAAGTATTAGTTATTTCTTATTTTATTGAATTTGATTATGTAACAACATTATCATTGTTACTTAGTTTTAGACATCCAAATAAGGTTAAAACCATTGCCAATAGACTCTTAATAGCATTAGGAGCATGCACCTAAAATTTGTGTAATTTGGAAATCTTTCTTTTTCGATGTGTATTTCGAGGCAATTTGAATATCATAGAAATTACAAAAATTAGTTTGACCTTCAAATAAAAATTGGAGTTCAGCATTGAACTTGTCACCCCCAATTTAGCTAGGGGTGATATTCTAGAAATTTTTGAAAGTCATCCAATTTTCTCAAATATTTTAGTATTATTTAAATGCTCAGAAAATTAAGATAATTAAATTGATCTCCGATCGAAAATATGACTTCATTTTTGAGTTCCTCACCCTTAATTTAGCTAAGAGCCAATTTTTGGATTTTCGTGGAGCTCGTTTGGTTATCCAGTTTTAATTAATTAAATAGCTATTAAATATTCTATATTAATAATAATTAATTATTTAAATTAATCTGCAGTTATCTGTTATTCTGAAATAGAGGAAGATTCATTGTTTAGCTCATAGCACAAAATAGCAAGTCAATCCAATCCTTGTCGTTCATGTCTCACGCGCACAATATGAGCCATCTTTCTCCTTTCGAGCCGATCCAACGACTGTGGAGGAAGGAGACTATACTATTGTACATCTCCTTCTCCACGATCAGGCCAAGGCATATGTCATGCGTCGTCGTACTACGGCCGCCCGGCTATCACTCCTTAGCTCTGATATCTCCTCCACTCAACTCCTCTTCCTAAAGGGAATAATTTGTAAGCAAATTACAAAGCAGAAGTAGCTCCTGTGCATCGGATTTCCTTGGCTAAGGAGCGGAATTGTAAACGTTATGTATGTCCCTCCCTTTAAATTCCATTGTGCTATTACTCAAAATTGCATTTTATTTTTTGATTCAAATTATTACTCTATCGACTGCTAGTCTTCTTCGGATCCGAGCGAGCTCAACTGAGGTCATCCCATAGATGTGCCAATAGTGCGTAGCAGTAGGTCAAAACCATAGGATTTAGAGCTTTCACATTTGGATGGCATAGTCAATTAGGCATAGGGGTTCTTAGCTCAAATGGTTTGCCTTGTTGAGAGCTTTAATTTTGTAGGCGGCACACCGACTGTAGTGGACGAAGCAGGGAGTATTGTGATGTCCTAAAGCTTCCCTCTCAGTCTTCCTGTAGGGAACGAAGGCACTGCGCAGTCCAATACCTTGAATCGACAGTCCAAATGCATCAAGAATCACACGGTCTTGTCCAATATCCAACGTGCGCACATCTGTTGTACATCCAAGCGATCAAAGGGTGCATGTATGTTGGGAAAAGGTTAGATTAAATAAATGATTAATAATTTTAAGGTAAATTAAATAATTTAATAACTTTATATACATAAATCCAAATATACTGAACTTGTATATCATTTTGACCATAAAAATGCGAGAATCAATAATATGACATTAGATTCTTAGTTTGGAGATTAATTTGGCTAATCACTATTTTAATTAATTAATTAACCAATTTTTCCAATCACTGTATCTTAGCCAATCCTCATTCAATTTTGATGATCTAATAGTCCATTTCGATTATAAGAATGTGTAGGACAATAATATGATATCAAATTATCAATTTCATAGATGATTTTGCAAATGACATCTTAAGTGTTATTAAAACCTTAATTTGACATTTGATGTTTGATTTGACCCTACAGTGTCATTGTACTTGTTATATTATAAGAAAGTTATAGCTAATGTATTTACACGATTTGGAGATTAAATAAAAAATGTGAGTTTCAATCCTTAATAAAATAATATTAAATTCCCAAATTTGGGGTTTTGCATGTTTAGGCCTCCTAAGGACTAGGACACCTTAAAAAACTTATCATAAGTCATATTATAACTTTATATTGAATTTTGACTAGGAAAATATCTAGAATAACCTACTCATAGTTTATTGCTAGCAAACTAAACTAAAGCCTCATCATAGATATAAATTGATCTTCAAAGATCCTAATGCTTGATTTAGTACTAAAGATTTGTAGTAGTTCTAAACTCTAAGGTGGATTGAACTAGTAAGTTTCTTATGCTACTGAGATTAATTAGTGAAACCCTTAAATAGTTAGATTTAGCTAAACTTAGTTCCTTACCTTCTTTAAGTATATACTTAACCTTAGATACCCTATTAAGTAGCTTAATATTATAGTAGTGAGCCTAATCAGTTAACTAACCTTTAGGACTCTTAGTGCCTTGATATGAGACTAAAAAGCTAGTGGTTAGAGAATCGTCACTTAGACACCTTACTACTTAAGATTGTATTAGATTGCAGTTAGCCATTTGGTTTGGTTGTTAATTATGATCATCCTACCCATTGATTCCTTAGCTTACTTAAGGCAAGGAAACTTCCATGTTAATTTCTTAGCTAAGAATAATAGTACTAGCATAAATATAGTAACTTTATGAATTTAGGAAGATAGTGATAAGTTAAACTATTAATCCAACTTAGGTCAATACTTACACCCTCATTGCCATTTAGACAACTTAGAATGAAACCTAGTTATAGATCTAGTGGATTATATTTATATAACACACACACACACACACACACACACACACACACACATATATATATATATATATATATATATATATATATATATCATGCCTAGATCATGTGAACTACTTATAATAATGTTAAGTAGTCCTTAATATAGTTCTTGCAACTAATAGAGAAATTAAGAGATAATTAAAATGGTGACTTCTTAGGAATTTTAGTGCCTTCTACTTAAACTTATAGAGTGATCCAAGTAGCTAAGTGTAACCTACTTAGGATTGCTTGTGTAGTCACACCATGGTTAGAGCTTGACCTAAGTAGTTAAGTTTAGCCTTCTTAGTGTAGTGTAGTTAGTCATTCATTTATAAGTAAGATGCTTATAATCTTTTAGAAAGACCAAATGACTAAAATAAGACTAGAAGTGATCTTATATAATAAGGATGATTATAACCTTAGGGCTTTGATCGGCTAAGTAAGAGTTAGACGTGGAATCCCTTAAGTGTTAACCATCATAGTATGATGTAGGACATAGTGTTCATATCAATTAGACTAGAAATCTTAGAATTACCTAATATGAAATATAATAAGATTTAGAACCCTTTAAAATGACTTTTGATTAAGTTAAAGTTAAATATTGCCTTAAGTATTAAAAGGTTTATAATCCTTTAGGTGCTTAGAAATGGGTCTAAACTTAGGATCTTAATGATTATAATACTAAGGTTTGGAACTTTAGGATTATGAGAATAACTATAATGTTAGAATAAGTAACTTTATATGAGGTAAGGTTAGATAATACTAACTTAAGTAATATCAACCCTTCAGTCCTACCACCTTAAGCTTGTAGTCATATAAAACTCTTAATTCTAATATTAGACTAGAATTTACCTTATAGTATCATATCTAAGACTAAATCAATGTAAGTAGTTAGATGATTGAACCTTCTTAAGCTTAGAACATCTAAGATGATATTAAAATAGAGTGATCAGAAAAGAATATTAACTTTAGTGTTTCCTAGTATAAGTTAATAGAACCTCACGCCTTATGGATAGTGGTACATTAAGCTTAATATCTATAGAGTCTTATAGCTAAATCTTTAGTAGTCTAATTTTTAGGAATCTAGTAACTTAAGTAGTGTGGCAGTGAAACCTTTAACATCTAATCTTGAGTATTCCTATAGCGTATAAGAGTTGGTTGATAGTTAGATGATTGTAATGTTATAAATAGGATAGGATACTTATTTATAACAATTCAATTATATATATAAATTATTTTGTCAGAACAATAAGACCTTAATCAAATCATTATTTTTAAAACTCACTTAATTATATATTACTTGATGAAGACATTTGATCAATGTCTAAGTCAATTGAGGAGCTTGATTAGCTCTAATCATAGGGTAAATAATTAAAGTAAATAATATAGGACATTATATAGTTTACAATTGGATTTGAAACATCCTTGAATGCTGCAACGTATTGAGACTAAAACCTTGAATACATTCATACAAACATTGTCCATAAAATAAACTTATAACATTTAATTGGGGTTTCATATGGTGAACTATGCCAGGGCAGGTAGCGATGTAATAAAGAGACCTCACATATCCTATAAGGGGAATGTGTGTGTTATGAAAAACTCCAATTACTTAGTTAAGCAGACATACTTAACTCCTCATTTATTTTGTGCTCACATAATAGATTGCAAGATAACTAACTTAAATATTATAGCCCTTCATGACTATTCTTACTTTTCCCACATTCTTCATAATTAAGGATGCTTTATCATAGCCATTTGACTATGTTTACTCAGTCCTTCATAACTAATTTTACTTTTTATTCAGTTCTTTTTTATTGAGATTTACTTTACTTGCAATATTACCGATTCACCTATATTTACAATTCCTTTTCTTACTTACTTACTTGCAGTATATGTTGTTATAACTTACATTTAAGCTTGCATTGTTTTCAATTATGTTACTTAGCATATGTCCATTTGTACATATTTTCACAGTATTTTTATTACACACTTATTTGTATACTTGTAACTATTTTCCTTACTTACATAAATGATCCAGGTTAAACCAGCTTTTCTACTTTTTCTACTTTATAGCCTTTTGATAATTGCTTATAGTTATTTGCCTTACTGTATTTCCTTACTTTACTCAATTACTTACCTTATTATTGCATTGAGCTCCACTTAAATAACAATTGTAAATGTCTAAATGTGATATCAACTTAACTTATAAATATATTAGTTGCCCTAAAATATATTTAGACTTTTAAGTTTAATCACTCATTTTTCTTTTGTTGGATGTGCCCTACTATAATAAATACCAAATGCTGTAGATCAGTAGCTTGGAGTGCATCTTATACCAAGGTAGATTAGATCCAATAGTTGAAGCTTTGAAGACCTCTTATGTTCCACTTTTTCTTTCTTTTACTTTATGCATCTTGTGAGGATGAGCGTCATCACAATTAAATGTTTGTATAACTTTAATTAACTATGGATATTTTACTTTACTATTATGTGCTATATTCTTACTTTCTTTTATAGATGGCTGGTGGATATTATTTATTTACTTAATGTTTATACTTCTAGTTTTCCTCTTTAGAGACCCTTGGCTCCCCGTAGTGCTTAATAGTGGGTTAAGACTCACTGACCCAATATTAAGTACTATAGTAACACCTAATGTAGAATTCTGATAAATCCATAATTTATATCCTAATAAAGTAAAAAGCTCATTCATATCCTTATTTTAAACAGCTTCCTTGATCAAAATTCTGCCTATTTTTCAAAAGAAATACAAGCTCAGCAATTTCTTGACAAATCTGGAATGTTTCTGCAAATTTTGGAAGGACATTGCTGCAGCGCGCCACAATTACTTGCCTACAGATAACTTTTAACAAGGACATTTCTGTTTTCTGGAGCATTTTCTCTAGGGCCCGCTACAGCGGGTGAGCTTGCGGGACTCAACCGCTATAGTGCGCCGCAGCAGGAGAACTTGTAGAACTCAATCGCTACACCACACCACAACGGGAGAGCTTGCGGGGCTCAACCGCTACAAAGTGCCTTCGCGGGAGAGCTTGCGGGACTCAACCGCTACAGCACGCCACAGTAGGAGAGCTTGCGGAACTCAGCCGCTACAACACTCCACAACGGAAGAGCTTGCAGAACTCAATCGCTACAGCACGCTGTAGTGGGCAGGTTACATAACTTAAACTGCCACAGTGCGCTGCAGCAAATGAGTTGTAGGACACGATCGCTACAGCGCACTGCAGTGGGCAGGTTACATAACTTAAAACCACCATAGTGCACTGCAGCAAATGAGTTGTGGGACTCGATTGCTACAGTACGGTGCAGCGGTGAGCCAAATTTTTGTCTATTCAAAGCATTTATTGCGACTGAGATAAGACCCCCAACCTGCTCTTTATCTCCCATCCATCATTTCTTTTGCAGCAGAATAGTTTTTAAAATGAAACTTGAATTTTTGAAGTGATGTGGAGATTTAGAATGGAAAATAGATTGTCTTATCATGTCTCAAGTGGGATAGGCACTCATTGCTGTAGAATTTTGGAGGGAAGATGTAGAATATTAAGGGCAAGGAGGAGGATTTACCCCTCTATAAATGCAGCTCTTCTTTACTTAAAGGGAGTTCCCAATTTTTATCCAAGAAATTTAGATTTTAGGGGGTTGCATAGGGGAAGAAGGAGACTTTTCCAAGGGAAGTGGAAAGAACCATTGCTAGAGGAGAAAGAACCAGAGGCTGCACTAGGGAGCTAAAGAAGAGGAGAAGAGGAAGAAGAAGAGAGATCTAGAGAACCCCTTTAAGGGTTGTTCCTAGTAAACTCTAATATTGCTTTTACTTTTCTTTTAGTGGATCATGAAAGGATCTTCATCCTTGTATATTATTCTTCTTTTCTTCACTGTAATGGAAAGCTAAACTCCCTTGGGGAGGGTTGGGCTAAGCCCATTGTAAAATGTAAAGGACTCAATGAATGATGTATAACTTCTTCAAGCATTGATCTAAATTTTTTTTGTTTTTGAATGACTCAATGAAATCATCTTAAGAACAGGTTGTGTAATAAATGAAAATCTTATGTTATAAAACATATAATTATAAATACTGATAAACAAAATGAAAGTCTTGTGCTCCAAAGCTCATTCCTTAGTTAAGACCAGGGTAAGTGTCAAAGAGGTGCTTAGAACTAAGTGAGAAGTTCATGAGCCTTCTTGCACCATATTTAACTCTCAATTAAGGAGTCAAAGCATATGAGCTAAGACCCACTAATTAGAGCTCCATTGCTCATCATACATGAAAGGAGGGAGTGGATTCTTTGAGTGCTCATGAACAACGTGACATAGTCATAGAACCCAATGAAATCACATCCTTATCAGAACTGCGCATGACGTGCGAGAAGCTCATTAGTGGAATCAATGCTCTTGAGATCGGCTAATTAAGACTATCAACTTGGCAACCTAGACGTAAGAAAACTAAAGTGCTCTTCTTGCGATCTCATGGGAATCTTTGTGCAAAAATTGAACCTTAGTGTGTTCATCTTTCGCACAAGATTTGCACTTGAAAGAATTAGAGGATAAATCTAAGGAATAAAATGTGTACGTGATTAATAAGCTTAATAAAAGAAATGAAATGTGCTTAAGAAGTAATACAACTTGAGGTCCTCATCATTTAACATAGAGTAAGCCAAACTCTCCTCTCTACTTTAATTAGTTTCTTACATTTGAATTATTACTTTGACAATATAACCAAATCAAACCAAATCTGTACCTATTAAATATTATTGAAATTAGATATACCTTAGTAATAAAACACCCTATTCCCTGAGAACGATAAATCTCGGAACTCACCTTCCAAATTATTACATCAGACCACATACACTGCATGCGATCGCAGACGTGTATTTCACAGTCTGTCAAGTTTTTGGCGCCATTGCCGGGGAGTTGGAGCACCGTGCATTTTGGGCAATAAAGAAATTAAACTTCAATTTCAACTAGGCAGGAGCAAGAAGAATGCTACAATTGAATGGACTTGATGAATTCAGATTGAATGCTTATGAAAATGCTAAAAAATACGAAGAAAAGACAAAAAAATGGTATGATAAATTAATTAAACCAAAGCATTTTCAACCTAAAATGAAAGTACTTCTTAATTCAAGATTGAGACTATTTCTAGGGAAATTAAAGTCAAGGTGGACAGGACCATTTATAGTAACAAAGGTCTATCCTCATGGAGCTATAGATGTTTCTTCAAGTGAAGGAACCTTCAAGGTAAACATAAATTGATTGAAGCATTACTTGGAAGAGAGTAACCTGCAAAAAAAAGGGGGATGGACATTACATGACCTCCCTATGGTAGGAATCACGTAGAAGATTTAACTAGTGTCAAGCCAAGATGTTAAAACAGGCAGTTGGTGGGAGGCAACCCATGACTAAATTTGGTTGTATCTTTTCTTATTTGCATTTCTAGTTTTTGTACTTTTCTTTTGTGTGTTTTTATTTTTTGAAATAAATAATGGATTATCATAGTTTCAAATTCTCTCTAAGATTACAAACGATATATTTTTTCTGAATTCTTCAAGAAATTGAAACTTACAAGAATATCAATGAAGAAATTGAGTATCAACCAAAGTTAGCTTAACAAAAAATGACTATACTCATTGGCATCATTAAATCATCCAAACAAGGGAATGATTTCAGGTTTGTAATAGTTTTTCCCTACCTAGTGTTATATGGAATTCACTTAGGTTCCCATTAAGCACATAGGTAATTTTGTGGTCTATATGTTTATCCTTACGTCTAATTAATAAATTTTATATTATTGTTACAAGATCACAAAATTTTGACTTGATCTATGGCTAACATGCATCAAATTCTTTATTTAACTAAGGAGATGAGCAATGAAGGCCTATGAAGTTAAGTAACTTCATTCACAGATAATATGTATCAAGTTTCTCTGCTTAAGTCAAGAATGATTGATGAAGCTCAGTAAATCAATTATTCCTCGGCTCATATGTATCTAATTTTTAGATATAAATACTAGAATGAGCGGTGAAACTCTATGAACTTATGTCACTTTGTTTACAACTTAACATGCTTATAATTCCAGTATTTAAGTCCTTGAATGAGCTATGGAGCTCTAAGAATTTCTCAATATATTTTATATAGATATAATGCATCCAACTGCTGATCTTATGTAAATAAACTAGCATGAAACTCTTCAAATATATATCACTTCATTTGCTATTAGCATACTTCTAGTTCACTTATTTAAGATCAGTAATGAGAATGAAGCTATTTGAAAATTTTATCTATTAAAATAATATTTCAAGATTATTTACCTTAAAAGTTATTACCATCTTTAATTTATAAATAATGCATTAATTTTATTAGCAAAGAATTTCAACTACATTTCATTTTATTGGAAAGATTACATATATGCACAAAAACGTTTTACATCACATAGTTCTTAACTAAGACTCTCCAAAGAGGGATTTCAGCTGCCATTACTAAATAAGCACAAAAAGTGATACAAATAAAGCACAAGGAGCCCATTGAGTTCTTACATGAAAAAGAAAACAAATAAGAATCTAAGTTAGAAATATAATACTAGGGAAAAGCTTCCCAACATTCTCTTGTGCTTTCTTTCCTTCCCATTCTCTCTACTTTCTATTGGTTTTGCTTTCTCTTTCTCTTTCTCTATCTCTAGTGTAGGCCTTATTTGTAAAATACTCCTCAAAATACTTCTCTGGCTACTAGGGTTTCTGTCCCTCATAAGGGGTCCAAAAGATCCTTCTTCTATATCTCGCTTTGCTTAAATTCTCCCCTCTATTTTAGCCTAGGGGGCTGAATGGTATTTAAAATCTTCTCTTTTTAATCACAATCCATCAGCCTTTATTCTCTAGGAAGTTGGAGGAATTTATCTTTTTGCGTTGATTCACTACATTTTTGCTTTAATAGGTTGTCTAGGGAGTTTAAGGGTTCTTCAATACTCCCAACTACTTTTAGTAGTTGAAAAGACTTATTAATCACTCTCCCTCTATTTTTTATATCATGTAACACTTAACATGCACATTACATTCATGAAACACTTCAGAAGCCTATCACCCCCCGAATTCTGATCCACCTCAGTTCTTTCTTCCAAATAATTGCTTCTCCACAATTAGTTTGTTACATCAATTGACTAAGTTGATAATTATATTGAACAATTTTCAAGTCCATCCTGATTCCCCCTATCTTACTTAGTTTTATTTTCTGGTATCACAAGTTTCACATGCCTTCAAACTCAAGAATTAGCTAAATCTCTCATTGTTGCCTCTTAGATGTTGAAAAAACAAGATTCTCATGAACAACATTTTCAAATCAGAAATAATAATTGGACATAATCATACAAAAATTAATAGGAAAAAAAGAAAGTTTACCACCTGATTATTCTTAATCCTTGATGAACCCAATAAAAATAGAAAATTTTGTGTTAAAATTTATATTTCTTAGTATTAGTTGTACTTTGAGTTTATTTTAATGGAATTTCAGGAAAGAAGAGCTCAAATTGAGATGAAAAGTAAATTTGAATGAAAATGGCACTGTTGCATGCCATAGTGCATCGCAGCACGTCATAACGCCCCTGTTCTAGAGAGCAAGGCGCTTAAGCACGCCACATCGCACTTCAACATGCCATAGCGCCCTTGTTCTCAAGATCAAGGCACTATAACACACCTTGAGGAAAAGTTTTTGAGATCCATGTGCTACAGTGCGCCGTAGTAGACAAAAAATCTCAAGATCTAGGCACTCCAGTGCACCATAGCTCATTTGTTCTAGAGAGCAAGACGCTACAGCGCGCCATAGCGACCAAATTCCCAAGAGATGGGTGTTACAATGTGTCATAGCGGACAAAATTTTGAGAGCTAGGCGCTACTGCGCACGGTAGCGCTCGTCGAACTAAAAGCTTGGTGATACAGCACGTCGTAGGGCCCATTGTCAAATCACTTTGGGAAAAATCTCCAAGTCAATATTGGAAATACCAAAAATCTTAATTCTCTTTATTTTGCCACAGCATAAATTAAATAGCTAGCATTAAACTACTTCATTACTAAGAGAATAAAGGAGTAAATCATAAATGAAATCCAATTTTCAAGAGGGAGCTGGCTAGTTATTTTAAATGTAAAGAGGCTAAATGGAGGTCTATAAAAGAAAGAATGTAAGATTTAAAAAAGGTTTTGAACTTTAGTTCCAACCTCTAGTCCTAATTTTTGTTTTGTGGTAAGAGATGTTGAGGACAACTTCCCACCCCTTGGAGGAGAAGGCTGCGGCTAGAGAGAAAAGTGAATAACATATAACAAAGAGAGAAAAGAAGAATTAAGAAGGTAAGGAGAACACGACAGCTATTTCCTAGTATTGTATTCTTACTTTATCTCGTATATTTTCTTATAGGAGCTATGCAAAGGCTCAACATTTATTGAAGCTTTTCTTGTATTTATATTTTAATGGCAGCCTAAGCCCCCCTTGGGAATAGTTGGGTAAGAGCATGTAGAATCCATAATATAATGCCTGAACTCTTCTTATCAATGAATATTAATTATATCTTGAAATATTTGCAAGTTTAGTTATATGAACAATTGGAGAATGGTGAATCCTTGTACATATAAATCTTATTCTATATATCCAAATGAAAATTTTATTGAGCTTAATGATCACCTTGCCCAAATGTTGTGTATGTTTGAGTGTTAAGACTACAAATGACTGTGACAACAGTCACTATGCAAAAACAAGTTTGGGCAAGTGCTTGATCATTTGAGCCATGAGAAAAGTTAACAAAATTTTATCTGAGCTCCATAGCTCACTCTTGATTTATGTGAGGCAATTGAGCGCGTCAAGCTATGAGCGATGTGACATAAGCTCATTTACATTTGCAGCTCACTACTGTGGCTAAATTAAGAGTAGATGTATGTGAGCTGAAAAACACCTTTTGAGCTCCATAGCTCTCCCTAGATTTATGCAAGGATCTAGATTGCTATAAGCTATGAGTGATGTGGCATAAGCTCTTTTAGCCTAGCAGCTCATTTCCTTAGCTAAATTCAGAGTAGATGCATGTGATCCATTAATGGAATCAAGTACATATGATACTCAATTTAAAATATTGATTTTATCACTTAGACATAAGAGATAAATTTATATGCTAATAATCACATAGTTATCTATGTGTCATGATTGAAGAATTTTAGTGTTCATCTTAGAGCACTATATAAGACTAAGTACATTTAGTAAGTTCACTAGAGATGACTAAATATCTCGATTATGAAATGAAAATAAAACCAAATTGACTTAACATGAAGTTGAGAAGAAGAGTACTTGCATGAACCCATGATACTTTGCATGTTAAGCCTAAACTCTCTCCAATTTTCCAAGACTATTTCAAAGCCAAAGAAATCTTGGAATCATAACTTAGGACTAAACCAAAACCATTTGATTGCTTAAACATTATTGAAATTAGGTAAAGTCTAATATCAAATCAAAACACTGTTCCCTGAGGATAATAAATCTCAAAATATTACCATCCCATATTACTTAGGACCAGGCACATTTGCATGCAAATGCAAATATACATATTTTAGGTCTGTCTAGTTCTTGGCATCATTATTGGGGAATGGTTCATTTGATTTGTATTATAGATAACTTAAAAGTAAATAGTGATTTAAGGTTTTGATGCATTTATTTTTTGATTTATGTAATTAAATGTTCATTTAATTTTTGTATTTACTTTTTTGTTTTTTTTTTCTAAAAATTTGTATCTTTGAGTTTTGCTTAAATTCTTGCTTGATTTAAGTTGTGCATGTGTAGGCAAAAATTTTATAATTGTTTGTTTGACCTTGAGATTGAATGAAATTTGTTAAGAACAAGAAGACAACAACTTAGAACTAATCTAATACAAAAACCCAAGGATAATTTAGGAGATAACTGATGAATCCATAATTTATATCATAAATAAGGAAAAAATATCATTCATATCCTTATTAGAAACATCCCTCCTTGATCAAATTCTGCTTATTTTCAGGTAAAAAGTGAGCTCAATAATTACGGGGCAATTCTGGAGTATTTTCGCAAATTCTGGGAGAAAATCGATGTGGCGCAATTTATGGGCAATTCTGGTGTATTTCTGCAATATATGGGAGAAAATCGTTGCGGCGCGCAATGGCGTGCGGTAGCACACCACAACATGCTCTGGCTACTGGCATGCAGAAAATTAATCTAAGAGGAGTTTTCGAAACTCAATTGCTACAGCGCGCTACACAGCACTACAGCGGGAGAGTTTTTGAAACTCGATCGCTACAGCGTGTTGTAAAGGATGAGTTTCCAAAACTCAATCGCTACAGCGCGCTGCAGTGGGCAAGCTTTCAAACTTAAAACTGCCACAGTGCGCTGCAGCGAAAGAGTTTTGAAACTCAATTGCTACAGCGTGCTACAGCGGTGCGCCAAATTCCTATTTTCTCAGGGCATTAATTGAAGCTGAGACAATACCCCCTAGCTTGCTCCTTGTCTCCCAGCCACCATATCTTCGATAGCAGAATAATTTTTTAAGGAAAAATGAATATTTTTAAGTGATTTGGTGATTAAAGAATGGAATAGGGGATGTCTTGTCATGCCTCAAGTCGACTAAGCACTTAATGCTGCATAAATTTGGAGCGAAGAAGCCAGAATTTGAAAGCAAAGAAGGAGATTTACTCCTTTATATATGTAGCTCATCATCACAAAAGAAAGGTTTCTAGTTTTCATCCAAAAATTCAGTTTTTAGGGGCTGCATAAAAGAAGAAGGAAACCTCTCCAATGGAGGTGGAAAGGACCATTGCAGAAGTAGAAGAACTAAAGGCTGCACTAGGGAGCTAAAAGAAAGGAGAAGAGGACGAAGAGAAATCTAGAGAACCCCATTAAGGGTTGTTCCTAGTAAACTATTAATCTTGCTTTTGATTTCTTTTAGTGGATCATGAAAGAGTCATCATCCTTATATGTTTTTCTTCTTTTCTCAGCTGTAATGGAAGGCTAAACCCCTTGGGGAGGGTTGGGCTGAGCCCATTCTGAAATGTAAAGGACTTAATGAATGCTGTAGAACTTCCTCAAGCATTGAAATAAAAATCTATTTTTGAAAGGTTCAATAAAATCATCTTAAGATCAAGTTGTGGACTAATTGAAAAACTTATGCTAAGAAAATATAATCATAAATACGAACAATCCAAATGAAAATCTTGTGCTCTATAGCTCATTGCTTAGTTAAGAGTGGGATATGCATGCATGGGGTGCTTAGAACTAAGTGAGAAGTTTTTGAGCCTAATTGCACTATATTTTATGCTCAACTAAGGAGTCCAAGCATGTGAGCTAAGACCCACTAATAAAGCTCCATTACTAACCACACGTGAAAGGAGGAAGTGGATTCCTTGAGAGCTCATGGATGATGTAACAAAGTTCAAAGAGCCCAATGAAATAACTTTCCTTATCTAATCTACGCATGATGCGCGTGATGCTTATTAGTGGAATCAATGCTCTTGAGACCGCCTAATTAAAACTGTTATTTTGGCAACCTATACGTAAGAAAACTAAGATGCTTTAGTTGCGATCTTATGGGAATCTTTGTGCAGAATTTGAACCCTAGTGTGTTCATCTCTTGCACAAGATTTGCACTTGAAGGATTTAGAAGACAACTCTAAGGAATACAATGTGTACTTATTTAATTGGCATAATGATAAATAATGAAAAGTACTTGAGAAGTAGTATAACATGAGGTCTCTATCATTTCACATGGAAGAAGCCCAACTCTCCTCTCTAATTTAAATAGTTTCTTAACTCTAAATTATTGCTTTGTTAACGAAACCAAATTAAGGTGAAATCATATCGTTTAAACATTATTGAATTTAGATATACCTTAGAAACAAAACACATCATTCCTTGAGGACGATAAATCTCGAAACTTACCTTCCAAATTATTACTTCAGACCATGTACACTTGCATGCGAGTGCAAACGTGTATTTTACAATCTGTCAAGTTTTTAGCGCTGTTGTTGGGGAATGGTAATTATTTTGTATTAAGGATAATCTACTAGTAAATAGTGATTTAAACAAATCTCTTTGCATATAGTTTTAATTTTTGTTCTTGTAGTTATTTTTGCTAACCATTTACTTTTCTTTCGTTTGCTGAATTATTTAACGCTATTGCTTTATTTGTTCTTCATAGCTAAATTTCTAAATCTGTTTGAGTAGAAGAATTTGTACTGAATATCTTTTCGATCCAGAAATTGAAAGAACCCTTTTACAAGTTAGAAGAAAACAAGCAATCTTAAATAACCAACAAGCTGTTATGGAAAAGTTTGATAAAATTCCTAGAGAGCCTTTAGGAGAACCATGGGGTAGAGCACTTAGAAATTATGCCTTGCCCACTATTAGTAACATCCCTCATGCAATTGTTAGGCCAAACATTGAAGCTAACAATTTTGAGATCAAACCTTTTACACTCAGTATGGTTCAAAACAATCAATTTGGTGGGTTGGCCATGGAGGAGCCTAACTCACACAATTCCAACTTTCTTGAAATATGTGATACCTTCAGGTTTAATGGTGTTTCTGAAGATGCCATTAAACTTAGGCTTTTCCTTTTTTCCATAAGAGACTAAGCCAAAAGTTGGCTCAGCTCTCTCCCAAGTGATTTAATCCATACTTGGGATGATCTCGCTAGAAATTTTTAGCGAAATATTTCCCTTTGGTGAAAACTGCTCAGTTGAGAATTGTGATAACCAACTTCAATCAGTTTGAAGGGGAGACTCTATATGATGGGTGGGATCATTTTAAGGAATGCCTAAGGCGATGCTTGCATCATGGATTCCCCTTATGGATGCAAGTGCAAACTTTTTATAATGGTTTGAACGTTCCAACAAGGACTCTCATTGATGCATCCACCAAAGGCTCAATTAGTAGCAAAACTTAAGAAGAGGCTTATGACCTCTTAGAAGAAATGGCAAACAATGCCTATCAATGGCCTCTCCAAAAAAATGGACATATGGATAAAATGAATGTAACTCTCTTGAAAACTCACAACAAATTTGTGAACTCCAGAATCAAGTCTCTTAACTTAATAAAAAATTAGAATGTGAACAATTAAAATCTTATCTAGAGGGAGATAGTGAGTTAAGGAATGTCAATATAATTATGAATCATGACGGAAGTAGAGAAAGGTTGGAGAACTCCTTTATCAAATTCAGAACATCCATAACTCAATTTATGAATAAAACTGATGCCATGCTAAACAAGCACGAACGTACTCTTTTAAGGTAAGAGGTATCAGTAAAAAGAATTGAACAAAAACTAAAATAAATCATGAGACAATTAGAGAAACCGGCTTTAGTAGGAGTCATTAGTGATTAAGAAAAAGACTTAGAAAACTCTATAACCCTAAGAAGTGGGAAAATTACAAAGCCAATTGTGAATAAGGAGGATGAAAAAAACATCATAACAACTAGAGAGGGACAAGTGGAGGAAGAAGTAATGATTAAAAATTAGAGGAATGAAGTAAGGGATTTAGAGAAGGTTCAACCTAGTGACCAACTTAAAATCACCCCTAACATCCCCTACCCTCAACGAATGGCTAAGGAGAAACTTGATTCCCAATTTCACCAATTTTTAGATACTTTAAGAACTCTTCACAAAAACATTCCTTTTGCGGAGGCATTAGAGAAAATGCTGAGTTATGCAAAGTTTATGAAAGATATCCTGTCAAAGAAAAGAAGGACTAATGAGAAGGAGACTGTGGCATTAACAGAAGAATGTAGTGCAATCCTTCAGAGAAAGATTCTCATTAAGAAGAAGGATCCTGGTAGCTTCACTATCCCCTACACTATTAGAAACCAATCTTTCCAAAAGGCTCTTTATGATCTAGGTGCATCCATAAATCTGATGCCATTTTACATATTCTATAAATTAGAAATTGATCATTTGAAACCTACCTCTGTTCTTCTCCAATTCACTGATAGATCTGTAAAAACCTCTTTAGGAATCGTGGAAAATGTGCTTGTAAGAGTTGCTAAATTCATCTTCCCAGCTGATTTCATAATCTTAGACACGAAAGATGAAAACTAAGAAATCCCCATCATCTTGGGTAAGCCATTTTTGGCTACCGGAAGAACATTGATTGATATCGATAAACGAGAATTGAGATTGCAATATGGAGAAGAGGAGGTGAAATTTTATGTAAATGATTCTATGATGCACCCATCTAAGTCTAATGAGGATTGTTGGGGGATCAATTTAATTAAAGAAGCTTTGTTATTGGGAGATGTGGAAGAAGAGGGGATGCTAGTGAATGAGGAAGATGAGGATCTAACTGAAGATGGAGTGATTGAGGAATTGATTAAAGAGAGAAAAATAATTCAACCTTCTATTGATTGCCCTCCATAATTAGAGTTAAAACCTCTTCCTTCTCACTTAAAGTATACTTATCTAGGGGAGGAGACATCTCTTCTTATAATAATTTTTGCCTTGTTAATTCAACATCAAGAGAAGGTTATATGTAAGGTTTTAAAAGAGCACAAGAAAGCAGTTGGATGGAGTATAGCAAATCTAAAAGGAATTAGCCCAACTCTTTGTATGCACCACATCCTTTTGGAGGATAACTCTACTCCATCATTTGAACTTCAGAGGCACTTAAACCCTAATATAAAGGAAGTAGTTCATAAAGAAATTATTAAACTCTTAGATGCTGGAATCATATTCCCCATCTCTGATAATCCTTGGGTGAGCCTTATCTATGTGGTCCCAAAGAAGAGTAGGATGACATATGTGCTTAATGATAATAATGAATTGATCCCGCCTATAATGGTGACCGGATGGAGAGTGTGCATTAATTATAGGAGACTAAATAAAGCTACTCGGAAAGATCATTACCCTCTCCCATTCATAGACCAAATGCTTGATAGATTTGTAGGGAATCCCTATTTCTGTTTTCTTGTTGGGTATTCTGAATTTAATCAAATCCTGATTGCAACTGAAGACCAGGAGAAAATAACCTTCACCTGTCACTTTGGGACTTTTGCCTTTAGAAGAATACCCTTTGAATTGTGTAATGCTCTGCCTACTTTCCAATGCTGTATGAAAGCAATTTTCTATGATATGATAGGGGAATTTTTGGAAACCTTTATGGACGATTTCTCAGTTGTCAGAAGTTCTTTCGACCATTATCTCGTCAATTTGGGAAAGTTTCTAAAAAGGTGTGAAGAATCAAATTTGATCTTAAATTGGGGAAAATGTCATTTTATGGTTGAAGAAGGTATTGTCCTTGGTCATTTGATCTCTAGTAGGGAAATCGAAGTTGATAAAGCTAAAGTTGAGGTAGTTAAGAAACTTCCCCCTCCTATCAATATAAAAGCAATTAGATGTTTCCTTGGGCATGCGGATTTTACAGAAGAGTTATCAAAGATTTCTCCAACATAAGCTTGCCGCTCTGTAGATTACTAGAAAAAGATGTTGAATTCAAATTTGACAAAAATTGTTTAAAAGGTTTTAATTCTATTAAAACTGCCCTGATCTTTGCTTCGATAATTTCTACTCCAAATTGGGACACCCCTTTTGAGATTATGTGGGATGCAAGTGACCTTGAAGTTGGTTCTGTCCTTGGGTAGCGAAAGGAATGAACCTTCTATTCAATTTACTATGCTAGTAAGCTCCGTGACGATGCCCAAAGAAACTACGCTACCACGGAGAAAGAACTCTTAGCTATCATTTTTACATTCACTAAATTCAGGTCTTATCTCATTGGGTCTAATACTATTATTTACACTAACCATGTAGCCATTAAGTATATCCTTCAAAAGAAAAAAGTAAAACCTCGCTTAATACGTTGGGTGCTGCTCTTGCAAGAATTTGATCTAGAAATCCGGGATAACAAGGGGAGTGAGAATGTGTTAGCTAACCATCTATCTAGATTGACCCACCTCAAAAGTGATAATTTTGTTGAAATTAGTGAATCGTTCCCTGATGAGAAGCTGTACACTATTTCATCTACAAACCTCCTTGGTTTGCTAACTTTGCAAATTATCTTGCGAGAGGAGTTATACTAAAAGACCCAAACTTTCAACAAAGAAAAAAGTTCTTTGCTGACATAAAAAATCACTTTTGGTATGATCCCTTCATCTATAAATGTTACAATGATCAACTCCTAAGGAGATGTGTGCTCGATTCAGAAATAAAGGACATTCTCTACCATTGCCACATGATAGACCTAGAATACATCTGCGCTTTCACGCAAGTGTACGTGGTTTGAAGTAATAAGTGGAAAGTTTGAATTTCCAGGATTTATCGAGCCACAAAGAATTGATTGTTTTGTTACTAAGGTATACCTATGATCACTAATGGTTAAGCTTTATGTGTATTGATTAGTGTTGGTCCCTGAACAAGCACGATAACTCTTAGTAGAAAATACTTCTGATTAAAGGAAGAGGAGAGTTGGGTTTCTCCCACATGATATGATAGATAACTTATATATGATGATTCCTCAAGCCTTCATTAGTTCTTTAGTCAAGTGCACATTTTTCTTCTTAAAGTTTTAATTCAAAGAATTACAAGTTCAAGTCTTGTGCATGAAATGAACACACAGTCAGTTCTATTTTAGTACATAAATCCTTTTAAGATTTTAGATTTGTAGTTTTATCTCATCTCTTGATCATGGAGATGAGGGTTATAAAGTTTAAGATCTTATAAGCATTGATTCCACTAAGAACTTCACGCGCCTCAAGCATGGTTTAGATGAGAGAGTGATTTCATTGGGCTCAATGACTATGTCACCTTGTTCTTGAGCACTCAATGAATCCATTCTTTCTCTCAAGTATGCTGAGCAATAGAGCATCAATTAGTGTGTCTTAGCATCACACGCTTTAACTCATTAGTTGAGCATAGATTAAGGTGCATTAAGCTCAAGAACTTTCTCACATAGTTCTAAGCTCTCATGAACTCATAAATTTAGCATCAAAACTAAGGTGATCTATGGAGCACAAGACAAATTTGTCCTTGAGTTCAATTAGTCCTTTGTCCTTTTGTCCATATTCAAGTCCATAATAGTCCTTTTATTTCATTAACAAGGCATTGAGTTCATGATTTTTATTAAAACTTGAGGAAAACTTCATATAATTATAGTATCTATCAATACATGTGGAATTGCCCCAACCCTTCCCAAGGGAGGTTTAGTTCTCCATTACAAAAGAGATGAAAAAGAATACATACATGGATAAAGACCCTTTCATGATCAACTAAGAAAAAACACAAAGCAAGAGTTTAGAAATACTAGGAACGTTCCTTTGGGAAGTTCTTCGGACTCCTCTTCTTCTTGCTTAAAGTTGCTTCTCTTATGTACCTAGTGTTGCCTTTCTTCTCCTTCTCCTTAGCAAGATGAGCTCTTCCATCCTTGGAGAGTTATCCTTCTCCTCTATGCAGCCCTCTCTTTACTTAGGTTGCAGTGAGCCAAGTTTGGAACATTAGATCCTTTTTGTAACCAAGAGTTTTTTACCATATGTGCTCCTTATGAATCACAAAGATATTTAAAATTTGAGGAGATAGATCTTTCATCATCATATTTCATTTTTTCTTTGGGAGAGATATTTTTCTTCATCTCTATTTTTATTTTTCTTTTTCAGCCTTAGGGAGAGATATTTTTCTTCATCGCAATTCCAAATTTTTGTGATCATAAAGTCCTACAGGAGCCTAACACACTCTTTTAGCTTACTCAATTTAATCACTAGTTTTGATTTCTAAACTTTCCCCCACATTTAGACCTTAGAATTGATTTTGTTAAAATTTTTGAGACTATATACAACCTGAGATTATTCCCTTGTTTAGATGATTTAATGTTGTCAATGAGTTTAGTCATTTTTTTCATTAAGCAAATTATGGTTGATGACAGATGTTTAATACACGCCTACGCTTTCACGCAAGTGTACATGGTCTAAAGTAATAATTTGGAATGTGAGTTCTGAGATTTATCATCCTCGGGGTAGGGTGTTTTGTTACTAAGGTATATCTATGTTCAATAATATTTAAACTATTTAAATTTAGATTGGTGTGGTTCCGTGTTCATAGCAATAATTTAGATAATTATGAACTATTTAAAGATGAGAGGAGAATTGGGCTTACTCCATGTGAAATGATGGGACTTCAAGTTGTATTACTTCTCAAGCACATTCATTTCCTTTTATTAAGTTAATAACCACATGCACATTGGCTCCATAAATTCTTCTCTTCGAACATTAGATCTTCGAACATTAGAATTTTGATAATAGATCAACTCCTTCCTCGAAAAAGGGGAGCAAGGAAGGAGTAAGAAAAAGAAAAACAAGAAGAGGAAAAAGAAAGAAGAAGACTCCCCCTAAGCTTGAACTCGAAGGAATAGATCTGCTGAGGGAAGTAAGAGATGGCGAGGGTTCGAGCCACCCTGAGGGTTGTGCTCACTCTAGCATCTTTATCTTATGGAAGAAGAAACCTCCGGATCTGATTAGTTGATTATTAGCGAGTCTAGTTAAAGACGTTACATTAAGCGCTTACTGCGCCTCTGTGAAAATCCCGTGACAGCGCGCTGTAGCAGAAATTTTGCTACAGCGTGCTGCATCGGCTTGCTCGAGGTACAAAAAATTTTTCTCTGTATTGGGAACCATGCAGTCAAAAAGTCATGAAATTTGGGTTCCCCATACAGTCAAAAGTGGGGCTGAAAATGTTGCCTTGGATTTCCTTGGCTTTATAAGGGAGGCAATGGTGGGGGGGGGGGGGGGGTGGGGGGTTATCCTTGCACCATTATTAGCTCTCTTACTTCCTCACAACTCTAGCTCTCTCTAGCTCTCATCTAATATCTTCATCATGCCTTCCGAGAAGAAAGTAATTCCTAGAAAGGAGGCCGAAGCCTCTTCTTTCGGGGGAACCTTTAATCTCTTCCGCTGAAGCTGAGCAATGATTTTATTCAATATCTTCTCTGCGAAAATTAATTCCGGAGAGGAGTTTTAGCGGCGCCTTGCCCATTCCGGAAGAACAAATCGACCCTCGAGGATGGAGGGATATGGTGACTAAGAGATCTTCTACGTACCCTGCTATTGTCCAGGAAATATATGCAAATGCTATCGATGTGGCCGGACAGCGGGTCTTTTGCCGAGGTAAGGTGTCACCCTTGGGATTGCTCAAATTGAGCAATTCTATGGGCTCGAGGAGGTAAGTTCTTGCTCTTACCTTGAACTCTTGGAGTCTCACCATGACCCCCTTGATCTCGTGTCGGAACTCGTCCACGAAAATACCGACTGGGAAGGAGGATTAGCCAACATTCATTGTTCTGAATTAACGAATATGAGTAGCACTTGGCTAGTCTTTATTTCTAGCTTTGTCATGCCTACGAGTTACTTGACTGAAGTGACCCGTGCCAGAGCACTCTTCTTATGCTCATTAGTTAGGTCGGGCGAGATTCGCATCTCGAATAATATTTTTGAGCATCTTTAGAAAGCTCTCAAGGGTCCCTGCACTGTATTGGCCTTCGGGTCTTTGATATCAGGGCTTTGCGAGACCCAAGGGGTCAAAATCCTCTCCTCTGACACCATCGTTCCCCCCAGTTGCGCCCTTAATCCCTTAAACCTGAATGCCCGGGCAAGTGAACGGAAGCAGCCCAAGAAAAGAAGGGGCGTGCAAGGGGAAACGTCAGCTCCGTCCGGCCAAAACCTCGCCAACAAGCTGCTGCGTTTCAGTATGAGTTTCATGAAGCCCTCGGGCTAATGCTCGAGGATTGGAGCTTGCAAGGTGGACTAGACCCTTCAGTGTTGCCAAGACCACCAGTTGGTGTCCCCATTCCGGAGTCGCGCTACCCTTGCGAAATCGCGTACATGGAAGAAGTGAAGGAAGAGGAGGAAACTGAAAATTAAATATGTTGTATTTTTCTTTTTATTTTTTGTATTAGTTATTTTTCTTTGCATTTTTTATTTTGTGTGTTCTATTTTTGATATATTAATTTATAAACTCTCATCTTCTCTAATTTTTCTAGTATCCCAAAAAAAAAATGACAAATTTTTTTGAGTTTTTAAGGAAATGAAAGTCACAAAATTTCGATAAAGACAAGTATAAGAAGTAAAAGGGTGCTTACAAAAAATTGATCAAATGCATTGATAGCATTAAAACCTCTTAACCAAAGAATGAATTAAGGTTAATATAATCTCCAAAAATTTAAATCATGCTATGAGCTAAGTGTGGGGAAAAGTATTGGACTAATGACTATAGATTATGGTGAATACTCTAAAAAGAGTGTGCTAGGCTCCTGTAAGACTTCATGATCACAAAGAGGTGAATTGGGGTAAAAAAATATCTCTCCCTAAAATTGAAAAAAAAAAAAAAATAGAAAATATAAAAAATGGATAATGAAAATATCTCTCCCAATTGAAAGAAATGAAAAAAAATGATGAAAAATATATCTTATTTAATCTATTCATCTTTGTGATTCATAAGAAGGGGCACATATGACACAATACTCTCGAGTATTTTACTACCTCTCTAGTCTATGTTTTCCATGGAACCTCCCTCATTACCTAGTAACATGCATAAAAAATCAAATACTAGGAGATTAATTGATTAACCTTACTTCGTATCCAATGTTAGAACATCTTAATGCCAACTAATTTGAATCACTTTAGTTAAGCACATGTCTTGACTTACATATCAAAAATTTAAATTGATATCTATTGCTTATTATCATACCTAAGAAAAAATAGAAAAATACTATTTTAAGCTTACTCGAGGACTAGCAAGAATTTAAGTATGGGGTTGTGATGAATCCATAAATTATATCTAAATTAAAAGAAAATTTCATTCATTTTTGATCTTAAACTGCTCCCTTAATTAAATTTTATTTAATTTTTCAGAAAAAATGCCTATCCAAGCAATTCTGAGCAATTTGTGCAATTTCCCATTTTTTGTTAAAGGAGACCACTGCCGCGAGCTGCAGAGCGCTACACCGCGCTGCAGCGGATCATTTTACAAAATCTGGTGCTTACGCGTGCTGCAGCGGGACTTTTTGCGAACCACGGGTGCGATTGCGTGCTGCAGTGGTTCAGTTTGTGAACCGCGGGCATGATCGAGCATTGCAGTGGGTAATTTTGCAAAACCGCGGGCGTGATCGTGCGCTGTAGCGGTTCAATTTGCGAACCGCGGGCGCGATCGCGCGCTGTAGCAGTTCAGTTTGCGAACCGCGGGCGCGATCGCACGCTGCAGCGGGACATCTTGCGAAACGCAGGTGCGATCGCGGGCTGCAGCGGAGCTTTTTGCGAAATGTTGCCGCTCCAGCGCGCTGCAGCAGTGCGATTTACTAATTCTAGGGCTACCGCGTGTTGCAGCGGAGCATTTTGCAAAGTGCTACCGCTACAGTGCATTGTAGCGGTGCAACATGCAAAATGCTAGCGCCACAGCGCGCTGCAGTGGGTCACTTTGTGAAAAATGGACGCGGCAGCTGAACACTTAGTGGAATTAGCTTGCGCCATTGCAAGCCGCAGCGCACCGCAGCGTGCTGCCGCGCGCTGTGGCAGCCCGCCATAATTTTCTCTTACAGAAGCATTTAATGCGGCTGGGACAAGACCCCCAGCCAACATCTTGTCTCCAACCATTATTCCCTCTGCAGCTGCAATGTTTTTAATTGAAAAAATAGATTTTGATGTGATGAGAAGGATAAAAGAATGGAAGATAATGGTCACCTCACCTTCAACTTGCATTTGACATCATTACTCAAAATTTTAATTAGTATTACTAGTTATTGAACTCAAGTATGAGCTTGCAGCCCTCTCCTATAAATATCATTTCTCTTGACTAAAGGAGGGTTCCAATTTTTGCTCAAATCACTTATGTAAGGAGGACAGTTGCATAGTGGAAGAGAGGAACTCCCCAAGGGTGGAAGAATCAATTTACTAAGAAGAAGAAGAAGGAAGGCAGCACTAGCGACCTAAGAGAGGAACTTCAAGAAGGAGAAGAAGGATCCGAAGAACTTCTAAGGAATGTTCCTAGTATCTTTTAAACTTTTCTTTTGTAATTTTTTTTCTTAGTTGATCATGAAAGGGTCTTTATCTATATAGGTGTTCTTTTTTGTCTCTTTTGTAATGGATAGCTAAATCTCCCTTGGGGAGGGTTGGGGTAATCCCATGTATTTGATAGTTACATTTTAATTGTATGAACTTTTCCTCAAGTATTAATAAAATGTATGAACTCAATGCCTTGCTCAAGAAATGCTTATTGTTATTATAGTCTTGATTGTGAATTAAAGGAAAATGAACTTATGAACTCAAGAATTAAAGTGTCTTGTGCTCCATAGCTCACCTTTGATTAGATGCTAGATCTATAATTGCACGAGAGCTTAGAACTATGTGAAAAAAGTTCTTGAGCCTAGTGCACCTTAATCTAAGTTGAACTAAAGTGTCGATGCGTGCGTTGCTAAGACCCACTAAGTGAGCTCCTTAACTCAACATAATTGAGGGAGGGAAAGAAATAGTTGTGTGCTAATGAACAAGGTGACATAGTCATTGAGCTCAACATATTATTCCCTCATTTTAACTATGTGCGATGCGAGTGACGCTCTTAGTGGAATCAAAGCTTATAAGATCTAAAAAAACTTAATAATCTTTATCTCCTTAATTAAGAGATAAGATAAAAAAACTGAAAACCTAAAATCTTATAAGAATCTTTGTGCCAAAATAGAACTGACTGTGTGTTCATTTTGTGCACAAAATTTGAACTTATGAAACCTTGAGATAAAACTCAAGGAAGAATAATGTGCACTTGATTTATTTTAAAGTAAATGAAAGACAATGCTTGAGGAATCATCATGCATTAGTAATTTATCATGACATACGGGATGAACCCAACTCTCCTCTTCCTTTTATCTAACTTAATTTCTACTTAGTGATTATTGTGCTTAGTTTAGAACTAACTTAAACTGATTACTCATAGCTTAAACATTAGTGAGAATAGATAAACCTTAGTAACAAAACAACCAATTCTCTGTGGTTCGATAAATCCCAGAAACTAATACTTTTCACTTATTACTTCTGACCATGTACACTTGCGTGCAAACGCAGATGTGTATTTACAGTTTGTCAATTACTTCAGACCACGTGCACTTGCGTGTGAGCGTAGACGCGTATTAAAAAGTCTGTCAAGTTTTTTGTGCCGTTACAGGGGAACGATGATTTTTTCATATTAAAGATAATTTGCAAGTAATTAGCAAATTTAAACTTTACTTACTACACATATTTTTTCTATATTTGTAATTACACTTATTATTACTTTTAGCTTATTTCTTGTTAAACTAGCTTTTCCTTACTTTAATTGCTATTGCTGTGAACTGAACCCCCTTGATTCGAAACTAGGCTTGCATAAATAGAAGAGACTGTTTAGACATACTTTTTGATATATAAATTAAGAGAACATATTTATGAGCTAGGAGAGAATAATTAATTTGAAATCAAGCTCAATTAGATATGGATAATGTTGATGACAATCCAGTGGAGGGAGTAGGAGAGCAAATGGTGAGAGCATTGAGAGACTATGCCTTACCTACTATGAGGGGAATCCCTCATGCAATTGTTAGGCCAAACATAGTTGCTAATAACTTTGAGATATAGCCATCAACCCTAAGTATGGTTAAAATTAGTTAGTTTGGAGGGTTAGCCACTGAGGATCTAAACTCACACATCTCCAAATTTTTTAGGATATATGATACATTTTGGTATAATAGTGTTATCGATGATGCCATTAGACTTAGGCTATTCCCATTCTCTCTAAGGGATCGAACAAAAAGCTGGCTCAGCTCTTTGCCTAGTGACTCAATTTGCACCTGAGATGATTGGCTAAGAAATTCCTATCAAATATTTTCCACCTGCAAAGATAAGCTGGTTGAGGATTGAATTAACCAACTTCTGCCATTATGAGGGGGAGACACTTTATAATAGCTAGGAATATTTTAAGGAGTGCCAAGGTATTGTCCTCATCATGGGTTCTTACAGTGGATGCAAGTTTAGACATTCTAAAATGTACTTAATGCACCCCCACGAACCTAATTTATGCAGCTGCTAGAGGGTCCATAAGTAGCAAAACCCAAGAAGAGGCTTATAGCTTATTAGAAGAGATGGCCAATAATACTTACCAATAACCATTTGAAGTTCTTAACACCATTAAAAATGAATGCAATTTGCTATCTGAATCACAAGCAAATATTGAACATCAAAATAAGATTGCCCAACTCAATTGAACAATGGAGAGTATGCAAGCCAATGGAAATCAACACGGCGAGTGTGAATTAGGAAATGAAAATTTGATTGGTAACTATGGGAACAATCCTAATAGGAATAAGGGGAACATTGAACGTTCCTTTAATGAATTTATGACCTCCACACTTGACTTCATGATTAAACTAATGCAACACTTAATAGACATGAAAACACCCTTCTAAAACAGGAAGATACAGTAAAAAGAAACAAGCAAAAACTACAATATATCATTAATCAACTAAAAAAACCTGTATTAGTAGGAGCAATAAGTAAGGGTGAAAAGGAACAAGGAAATGCAATAACCCTTAGAAATGGGAAAATCACAACACCCCCAACCTCTGCAGAAAGGGTAAAGAGTTCAAATAATAGAAGAATGCGGGAAGAGAATGAAACAAATGAAAGTAATGGTATAGAAGGGAAAATCAAACCTAATGAACCCATTGCACAAACAGGGCAATCACAAATTAGTCATGCTCTGCCTTTTCCACAATGCATAGCAAGGGAGAAATTCTTAGAAATGCTTAAAACAATTTATATAAACATACCATTAGCCGAAGCTCTAGAACAAATGCCAAGCTATGCCAAGATTATGAAAGATATCCTCTCCAAGAAGAGGAAAGTAAATGAAAAGGAAACTATAGCTCCAACTGAAGAATGTAGTGAATTTTACAACAAAAAATAATTATAAAAAGAAAATATCCAGGGAGCTTTATAATACCCTCTATGATTGCAAACTGTACATTTTCAAAGACCCTTTATGACCTAGGAGCATCATTAAAATCTTATGTCATATTACATCTTCAAGAAATTAGGGATTGATAGCTTGAAACCTACCTCAATCCTCTTAAAGCTAGCAGACGAATCTGTAGAAACCCCTTTGGGAACTCTTGAGGATGTTTTGGTAAAATTTGATAAACTTATCTTCCCAGATGATTTTATTATCTTAGACATGGAAGACGAAATTCAAGAGGTCCCCATAATTCTAGGGAGACCACTTCTAGCTACTGGAAAAACCTTGATAGATGTAGATAAAGGAGAATTTGCACTGTGAGGGAGATGAAATTAAGTTTAATATTAAAGACATCATGAACCACCCTCGAGAGAGAAATGAGAATTGTTGGAGAGCAGATCTATTAAAAAATTTGGAAGTGATTGGTCATATAGATGAAAAAGAATTTCATTATGATGATAGTTAAGAGGATGAGAAAAATGGAGATATTAAAGAGCTAATTAAGGAAAAGAAAAAGTTGTTACCATCAATTGAGGAACCCCTTATTTGGAGCCAAAAATGCTCCCTAACCATCTCAAATACATTTATTTATGTGTTGAGAACTCCCTACTTGTCATAATTTCTACTTTACTAAATTCTAATCAAGATGTCAAATTATGTAATGTGCAGTTTAATCAAAAAAAGGCTATTGGATGGAGCATAGCTGACATTAAGGGGATCAGTTTGACGGTATGCATGCATAGGATTCATAGGGAAGATAACTTCAAACCAGCTATAGAACCTCAAAGAAAAGTAATCTGATAGCATAAAAGAAGCTGTGCACAAAGAAATCATAAAACTCCTAAATGCAAAGAATAATTTTTCCTATATCTGATAGCCCATGGGTGAGTTTTATCCACATTATGCCTAAGAAAAGTGGGATAACTGTGGTGTTGAATAATAATAATTAGCTCATTCCCACAAGAAAAGTAATAGGGTAGAGAGTCTGTATTAAGTATAGAAATTTGAACAAAGACACTCGTAAAGACCATTAACCCATACCTTTCATTGATCAAATGCTTAATAGACTTGCTGGAACACCATATTATTGCTTCTTGGATGGTTACGCTGGTTACAACCAAATTTTGATAGCCACAAAAGACCAAGTGAAAACTACATTCACTTGTCGATATGGAACTTTTGCCTTCCGCCACATACCATTTGGATTACGTAATGCCCCTGCCACCTTTCAACGTTTCATGATGGCAACATTTTCTAACATGGTGGATGAATTCTTGGAAATATTCATGGATGATGTTTCCATAATAGGATCTTCTTTTGAAGATTGTTAATGAATTTAGAACAGGTCTATAGTAGATGTGAGAAAACTAACTTAGTTCTAAATTAGGAAAAGTGTCATTTCATGGTTAAGGAGGGAATAGTTTTGGGACACCTAATATCTAGAAGGGGGATAGAAGTAGATAGAGCAAAAATTAATGTTATTGAGAAATTACCCCCTCTTTTTAATGTAAAGGGGATATGTAGTTTTCTTCGACATGCAGGTTCTTATAGGAGATTTATAAAAGATTTTTCAAAGATCAATCTCCATCCTTACAAGCTTTTGGGAAAGGATGTGAAATTTGACTTTGATAGTGATTTCAAAATAGTTTTAATACCATTAAAATTGTGCTAATTTCTACTCTAATAATCTCATCGCCAAATTGGAATCATCCCATTGAGATTATGTGTGATGCAAGTGATTCAGCAATAGGATCTGTGATGGGACAATGAAAGGATATGATTTTTCATTCAATTTACTATGCTAGTAAAGTCCTAAATGATGCTCAAAAAAACTATGCAACAACTAAAAATAACTTTTAGCAATAATTTTAGCTTTCGAAAAATTTCATTCCTACTTGATTGGCTCAAAAACTATAGTTTATACTGATCATGCAGCCATCAAATACTTATTGCATATAAAAATGCCAAACCTAGACTGATAAGATGAATAATACTTCTACAAGAATTTGATTTGGAAATTAGAGATAAAAAGGGGAGTGCTAATGTCATGGAAGATCATTTGTCTAGATTAACTCATCTTGAGGTTGATGAAATTAATGAGATTGGTGAAAGTTTTCCTGACAAGCTGCTTTATACCATAGCCTCTTCTAAACCACCCTAGTTTGCTGACTATGCTAATTTTATGGTAGGAGGAATCATATCTAAGGAATTTTCTTATCAACAAAAGAAAAAATTAATGTCTGAAATTAAACACCATTTTTGGCATGATCCCATCCTCTATAAATGCTGCTCCGATCAGCAATGAGAAAACATTTTCTGTAATCCAAGGTGAGAACAATACTCTTTCATTGTCACACTTAACCTTATGGTGGGCACCATGGCATTAAATAGATGGTAGCCAAGGTTCTCCAATCTAGATTCTTTTGGCCAAACATCTTTAGAGATGCTACCAATTATGTTAAAAATTGTCATAAATGCCAAAGGACATGAAATATTGGCAAACAAAATGAATTGCCTTTAAATGGAATTTTTGAGGTTGAACTTTTTGAAGTTTGGGGGATTGATTTTATGGAACCTTTCCTTATGTCTAAATCAAACAATTACATTTTGGTGGCAGTTGAATATGTGTTAAAATGGGTGGATGCAGTGGCTTGTGCAAATAATGATTCAAAAAATGTAACATACTTCCTGAAGAAAAATGTGTTGTCTAGGTTTGGCACCCCTAGAGTTTTGATAAGTGATGGAGGGAATTATTTCTGTAACAAATAACTTGAAAATTTACTAAGAAACTATGGAGTAAAGCAGAAGGTAGGGACTACATATCATCCCCAAACAAGTGACCAAGTTGAGGTATCAAATAGAGGGCTAAAGCAAATTCTAGAAAAAATTATAAGTCAAAATAGAAAAGATTAGTTCTTAAAATTACATGATGCACTATGGGCTTACAGGACCACGTTCAAAACTCCATTACGAATGTCCCCAAACAAGCTATTGTATGGAAATCCTATGATTTACCAGTTGAGCTTGAACATAAGGCTTTTTGGGCCATTAAAATTTTGAACTTTGACTTAAAGCAGGTAGGCAAACAAAGGATGCTACAACTAAGTGAACTTGATGAAATTAGGCTTAATGTATATAAGAGTGCTAGAATTTACAAAGATAAAACAAAAAAATGGCATGACAAATTAGTTAAACCAAAAAACTTTGAACTAGGAATGAAGGTCCTATTATTTAACTCTAGGCTGAGATTGTTCCTAGGAAAGCTAAAATTGAGATGGTTTGGAGCTTTCACAATTGTCAAGATACATCCACATGGTGCCATCGATGTGGCATCAAAAGATGGTACATTCTAAGTGAATGTTCAATGACTGAAACCTTATTTTAAAGAAGAAAACTTGTAAGAGAAGGAAGAGTGGAGATTGCAAGATCCTTCTGTGAAAGGAGTCACATAGTTTACGTCACCAAGGTCTGGCTGCAGACGTTAAATCAAGCACTTCGTGGGTGACAACCTACGAATAATTAGGTTGCATTTTTCTTTTCTTTTATTTGTGTATTTTGTTTTATTTTGCACTTTTGTTTTATTTTAATAAATCTTAGTGAATGTTATTTCCCCCCAAAACTTTGTGCCAACTGAATATTTTTATCACAACATTTTTCTGAAATTTTAAATGGGCAAAATTCAAGGACTATTGAACATGTGAAGAATTTCAGCATATTAAATCACTTAATGGAAGGTGAATAATTGAAATAAAATAGTTCTAAATTTTTTCATGCTAAGTTGTCTTACTCTCAAATTACTATAGTCTCCATAAATCAAAAATGTATGACATTATAATCTAAGTGTGGGGGTGGGGAAATTAAGGAGCTTGACTTAGAGAAACAAGAAACTATGAAACAAAGAATGTTCTAGGCTTCTGTTGGACTTACTAAATGCAATGAATAATAGATGGGGATGAATAAAAATATCTCTCTTGAACTAAATGAAAAAAGAAAATCAGGGATGAAGAAAAATATCTCTCCCAAACTAAGAAAAATAAGATGAAGAAAAATATCTCTCCTAAAAAGAAACATTTAATGCTATTTATAAGAAGAAGCACAAATGGCACAAGAAAATTCTAACACACTGAATCTAGCTTTGTCTAAGTTATCCAATCCTAGAACTCCCCCCAGGAATTAAGAGTCAAGCATCATACATTTAGAAGGAGGAAACTAAAATAGTAAAATGAGAGGGAAACATTGGCATAATACTTATTAGAATTTGAGTTTCTTTAATCACATTGTTAAGTAAAGAATAAATGATGAAAACACTTCACATATATCTTTATGAATTGAGCAATCTAGAAAATCAGAAAAATTTATTTTGTGCTTACTTAAGGACGAGCAAGAACTTAAGTGTCGGAGTGTGATGAATCTAAGATTTATAGTAAAATAGGTTAATAAAAATAAACTTTTTTTATTAGAACTGTATGTTTTGTTGTGCTTTCACTATTGTTAGGATAAAAGAGCAGATAAACTGAATCCAACATGAAATATGAAATTTTGGAAGAAAACTGCCCCAATGTGCCGCGGTGTGCCACTGAGTACTACAGCGCTCTCAAGATAGAGAACTCCATGCTACCGTGTGCTGCAGTGGACCAAGATAGAGATCTTTGTGTTCTTGTGCATTGCAGCACTCTCAAGACAGGGAGCACCGTGCTACCGGGCACGGGCACTGTAGCACTCTTAAGAAAGAGATCTCCGCACTACCGTGCACTGCAGTGGATCAACACTGAGAGCTCCACGTATTGCGCATCGTAGCGATCTCAGGACAGAGACTTGGATGCAACCGTGCGCCATAGCAGAACCAAATAGAGGCAAGGGTGCTACCGTGCACCACAGCGGAAGAAAATGTGGCCCAGAATTGGCAAAAATTCTAAAGCATCCTGCTACCATTTGCCATAACGGTCTCAAGATAGAGGCTCTGGCACTACCGTTTGCCACAGCACTACAGAATTTAAAACTCACATGCTACAGCACTCCACAGTGGTCTCAAAAAGAGACTCTGGCGCCATCGTGCATAGTAGCGGTCTCATGATAGAGACTCTAGAGCTACAGTGCGCCATAGCACCCATCGCAGTTTCAGCCAGGCAAGAACATTAAGGGCAGCATAGGGAAGGCCAAAAATCTCAAAATTCTTTATCTTCCCAGAGTAGCCATCAAACAAAATGCATTTAATTCTCCTCCTTTTTAAAGAATAAAAAAATATTTAATTGAAGTCATTTAATTTCTGGTGAGATGAGGGTGGCTGCACTAATGCTAAGAGCATTATTCAAGATCTATAAAAGTTGAGAAGAAAGACTAAGAAGGGATTCCCCATTTTAACATTCAAGGTTTAAAATATTCAAAGCTGTAGAAGCTGAAGGAAGTGGAGAAAGCCTGCCCAAAGAAAGAATAGGATCCACCAAAGGGAAGAGGAATCAGACCTAGAAAATAGAGAGGGAAACGAGATCTCTGATTAAGAGAAGATCCAACGAACGTGACAGCAGTTCCTAGTATTGTATCTCAATCTCTACCTTAATTTCTTTTCTGTAAGAATCATGCAAGGGATCAAAGTCATGGTTCACTTTCCTTATATCTCTTTTGTAATGGAAGCCTAAACCCTCCTAGGCGAGGGTTGGACATAAACATGTAATGAATTTAAGGATTTAAAAATGTTTGTACTCAACCTTCTAAATAAATAAAGTCTTTAATCATTTGTTTGATTATTGATATGAAGAATTCTTGGGTGAGTGATTTGTCATGAATGTATTTAATTATGTTAATCCTTTTAAACTAGGAAAGCTATCAAGCTAGTTTAGCTTTTTAGAACTAATAATATGCACGTAAAGCATCCTCACCACAAATATCTGTGACAATATTCATTGTGCGAGGATGATTAATGCAAGTCTTTAGGGTTTGAAAAGATGAACAGATCGATGAAAGAATTAAATAATATTAGAGCTCCACTGATCACCATTAGCTTAAGCTAGAAACATGTGCACAATTGTCGAGAGCCCAGTGACAAGCTTTTGAGCATTGTTGCATTGCTCCTTTAGTTAAGCTGAGAAGTTGATGCGTGTGAGCCAAGAGCCACCTAGTGCGTTACACAGCTCGTTATAAGTTTATGCGAGGATGATGAAGTGATGAGTGCTTGTGGGTGACGTGAGATAACCCATTTAGTCCAATGACTCTTCTCTTTAGCTAAACTCAGAATTGACGCATATGATGCTATTTGGTGGAATCAAGCTTATGCGATGGCACGACTAAAACAATATATTTGAGAACTTAAACGTAAGTATCAAATTTAATTAATATCGATCACATGAGGGTTTATGTGCCAGGATTGAACCTCCGTGTGTACATCTCTGAGCATTAGACACAACTTAGTCCAATTTAGGGGACACCTTAGAGAAGATTATGTAATTTGACATTTAAAATTGGCAAAAAAGAGTACTGACATGAAACCCTTAAATGAATTGCATGTTAAACCCAACTCTCCCTATTTTCTCAATTAGTAGTTTCTAATCAACGAAACTTTGGTTATTAAATTGGAACCAACATCACAAATTAATTTATTATTCCAACATCAATGAAAACAAATATACTTTAGTAACGAAACACTCCATTCTCAATGGACAATAAATCTTGGGACTTCCAATCTCTTATTACTTTAAACCACGTGCACTTGCGTGTGAGCACAAACATGTATTAAAAAGTCTATCAATTATCCTAGCTAAATTCAAGCCTAACCAAGTGCTAATTTTCACTCTATTAGACTCAATGTGTAATTTAAACCTAACCCTTTGAAGTTTGAAATCAATTGGAGCTAATTTGAGCAATCCAGCTATTTTTGCCTATTTTTGGTCCTAAAAATTAGTTAAATTAGTTTAATCTACAAATTAAAATTTGATTATATTTTTGATTTCCTTGCACCCTAATTAGTTAGGGGTGAATTTTTGGAAATTTTTGGAGCTCATCTAGTCCTAAATTGGATTTAAAACTGTTGGAAATAATTTATATTAATTGAGATTAAATTCAAATTCAAATTAAATTTTGGTTGTGAAATTTGTTGTCGGGACCACGGCAGATCCACTGCAGGGTCTCGACAACAGCGCTGCAAGCCTAATCAATTGATGCCTCTACATGAATCGTAGCGTGGGATCAGACGGAGCTGATCAGTTACGCCAGGATTACTTATTACTCATAGGATTGAGTAGCCGATCCAACAGCTATCATCGTGCCCACGATTTTATTAATTAGATGGTGAACACAAACCCTAGTGCTGTAGACCGTCGTCCCCAGCTTGCTTACCTGACAGCCATTAATCCATCATATAATTCCCTACTAGGGTTGTCTCCCACTCTTCTTTATCACTTTTTGTGGACATTAGGATCTTCTCCATTAGTGGTCGTGCTCCTGTGTCTATTCGTAAAGGCTGAACCACTCTAATTGGGATATGCTAAATAAACGCCTTTGCTCAAGCCTAAGCCTCAAACCTCAGCCATGGAACCCTGTCCTAATGCTCTCTAAGCCCTATAAACCCCACGAGGTTCTCAATGAGGTTTTTTTTTCTCATTGGAGCCTTCTCCTTTCTCGCTCCCCCAGCATGCCAATTGTTGTGTACCACTGATTGAGGGCATGGTCTTGCATTCAATCCTGCCTGCTGAGTGGCATTACCACCTAGAGGACTCCAATATCATTTTAACCCCCCTGTTTGCAACTGCACTTTATTAATAGGTACAACTTATATTCCTTCCTTTATTGAGCTGAAGATAGCTTGACTTATGAATGCTCTACCTTAGATGCTATGCTATGATCATACCCTAACTCCTCAATGAGTGATTATAATGTTGGTAAGGTCTGGTAGTGGACCAGACATTGTCGAATGGCTGTCTAAGTGTGCAGTGCTAGTCGGCCATTGGGCTACTTAAATCCTTAGCAATTGAAGTCCTTAGGATGCGCAGTAGCATTGTTATATAATTGATAACGGGTAGCAACTGTTGAGTTTAGTCTGATTAATTGATTCAGCTCAAATCGATTGAATTAGATGTGACTCATGTCTGCACTTCACTGGGAATAACATCTCAGTTAATTAGTTGACCTACTCACCCAAATTCCTCACCCAATAAATCCCTCTCTGCATTATGATCGTGTTAGGATCAACCTCGACTCAGGGCATCATCTCTGTAAGAAGTTTTCACAAACCCTAAATGCCTATTAGTAAGAGTTTAGGTTGAGTAGTCATCTAGAGATCTAGGCTGTTCTGATTAGTGCTTTTAGGTCTGTTGGGTGCGCCTAAGCTCAAGGATTGTGTAGCAATCAACATGAGGTGCCGGCATGGTCCTGGTACCAAGAATTTGGCTCGGGAGTGACATCCATTTTTGACCTGTCAAAGGCTGGGGCGGGGGCGATAACACTGTCACATCGGGCTGGACCAGCCCAGCTCTGTGCGGTGAGATAGTGCCGACCAAGTTGGGCCCCGATTTGACCCGCACATTTATTTTTTTGGGCTGGGTCAGATTAATACAAATTAGGAAATAAATTCCTAAAAAAAAATAATTGATAAATGTAATTAATTAATTAATTTATAGTTTTGAGTACTTGAAAACATTCAAATTAAATTAATTAAATTGCTTTAGTAATACTTATCCAAATGATATAATCTAATATACCATTTTGATCAGAAAATCATAATAAATATTAATATGCAATAGAATTCTAGATCTAATGGTTAGATTTTTTAATTTAGCCTAATCCTTCTCTTATCTTAATTAGTGAATAAATAATTCATTAATTGTCCAAATATCATAATTAAGGTCTCTAATTATTCATAAGATGGAGAACTTAATGATGCCATTAAAAATAAATTAAGAATTCAAAATTTGCTAATCACCTATTAATCACCCAAAATATTGATTAATCTCTAATGGCCCAAACTAACCTCTAATTTTAGTGAACTAAGTTCCTATGGCTTTCTCAGGTCTACTAGAACCTTCTTATGAACATAAATCTCCATAACAAATTTTAAATCTCTTAACCACTTTTCTTAGCCTTAGAAAGTGATTTGTGCTAATTAGTCTAACCTTAGGTTCAAACTTATATTTAAGTGCCTCATTCCTCATAATATTCAATTTTAAGCTTATTAGAACTGATTCAAATCAATTTGGATGCTTAAATCTTAAAATCCCAATTTTAGCCTTAGGAGGGGTATTTTCATTATTATGACTAAAAGTTGGCTTAAGAACTCTTAAACTCTAAAAATACCATTAGTATTCTTTTAATCGGTAATATAATGCATCAGTATCATTCATTGAGCTTTTGAACCTATTTGATTTATCTAAATTGTTTTAACTTATTTTTTTCTCTTAAATTTCTCTTGTAATCAAAAAGATCTTAAGGTGATCATAGACCCTTCATTTAACCCTGATTAATGAAATTTAATCTTATGAAGCTAGTATTAATTATCTTATCAAAACCAATCATAATAATTATTCCTATGTAAATATCCTAATGAAAACCCTAAGTCTAAATCTAAGCAGAAGTTATAAGAAATTAAACCTAAGATTTATATCTTAGATCCTTAGTGAAAGTCCATAGGATTCCATTTGAATCCCATCCTTGAAATCATTATCTGATTGAGTCCTTTGAATCCTTCTTGTGGGCTTAGGTTGATTTAATCAATAAAATAATGTGAATATTCTATAGATTGATTTCAGATCTTAGATTAATAAGTTCTTTTTTGATTATTTTATCTTATAATTATAGATTTAACTTTCTTTAAGATTATAGTTTTTTAATCTTTCAGCTTCTAAGAATCTCTATATTTAGATTTAATGTGGGTGTAATCCCTAGATTCTTAGATATTAGTATATTGGATTCATGTTTGAGCCCCAAATTGGAGTTTAAACCCAGAATCCTTAATCTTGATTTGTCATAATCATGATTAAGTTTGAGTTATCAAAATATTTTAATTAAGTTGTTGATTCATTTACTTAACTCTTGTAGTCATCACTTCTGATTATAAATTAG
Organism: Gastrodia elata; assembly: GCA_016760335.1. Classification (NCBI taxonomy): domain Eukaryota; kingdom Viridiplantae; phylum Streptophyta; class Magnoliopsida; order Asparagales; family Orchidaceae; genus Gastrodia; species Gastrodia elata. The sequence goes on along the minus strand of CM028671.1, from coordinate 40,817,819 downwards.
AACTTGTTAATGTTCTAATGTTAATTTTAAGGTCACAAAACTGGGATTTTATAGGATAGTTGGATATTGGAGATTATCCTAAGCCTGCAGTGTGGGGCCCCCGTACTGATAATAAGGAAGTACGGTGGTCCAACTGTGGCAAATTCCCAACTTAAGTAAAGTTAGGTAAACCCAACTTGCCTTAAGCCAAGGAATTGTCACCAAGTGCTATAACATTCATCAATATATAGATATCAAAGTGGCGGAAGCAATAAATAATAGAGTAACATCCACAGGCACACATAGTAGGAAAAGAGAATGCAATGTAGTAACTCATCACAATGTAGAAATGAAATACATCCAGAAATAATTATTACAAACTGAAGTTTAAAGAGAAAGAAGAATGTCTCTCAATCTCACTGAAATAAAAAGGCAATATCTAACTAAATAGCAACAGCCCAGTCCTCCTCCTGAACCTGCTCCTCTTCTATGACACTGCCCACGAACGTGTCTGAATCTGACATTTGTCAGTATCACAAATGCCAGGGCCCCAGTCAATAAAACAAAAAGATTATAGTTAGACAATTGTCTAAGTACATTTTAGGCTATTTTAATGAACTGAACATTTAAAGATATCACATTTTAACTTAACAACACATGCAACAGTAAAGGTGCAACAAGCTATGAAAGAAACAGGTAACTATAAATTATCTATTTATAGCCAGCATATAATGCAAAATAAACAAGGTGAGGCTAAAAGCTAAAAGAAACAACAATTGCAATACAATTCTAAACCTAATATGCTTATGATCATGTTAACATATTCTGAGTATAAAAGAAACACAAGTACTGAAAACGTGCAATTCTAGCATCCTAAATATGCCAATATACATAAGTAAGCCATATGAGTATACATATAATATGCTAGTTAAGAATAGAAAAGAACATAAAAGCCACTGAGACATGTGGCAAAAGCAAAGCAATCTATGAAATATGAAGCCACTGAGACATGTGGCAAAGTGAGCAAATACTAAAAATAAGGCCACTGAAGCATGTGGCAAATCAAATCAAGAAACAATGCAATCCAGCTAAAGTAGCAATACGCCTAAGACATAGTACTGCCATACCAGCCAATAGGCCATATAGGGCCCCCAATATCAATCAATCAATCCCTAGCCTAGCCATCCAAATATGCTAGGTCTAAGTCCAGTCTATACAATACTACTACTGAAGAGGCAGACTAAGCTAGGACATATTCTACTAACTACAAACAAGACAAAACTGAATGACATGCAATTCAAATACTAACTTAGGATGTATCATCCATATCCTAAGTTTTCCTATTATGCTCAAGGAATAAGGCTCAATATCCAAGGTACGCCAAGCAATCTAGTCAAATTAAGCAAGAGACTCAATCTAGACTTATGTGATATCTGATGTTATCTAATTACCAATTCTAGCTACTCTGTGAAGGTACAAGTTTAGGATCTCTAATATCCAGCTATTGAGTAGAATCTCAGATTTACGTCCTTAAAGTTAATATTAAGAACTTAACAAGTTCAAATCCAAAATCATGTGATGATATAGTTTAAGTAAGTAAATCAACTACCTAATGTATTAATATTTTACTCTCTTACCCAAATCTTGATTAAGTAGATCAAGATTTAAGGATTTAGAACTTAAACCCTATGTCGAGTTCAAATCCTAAATTCAAGGCAATATTCTATCTAGGATCTAGGGTTCACACTTATTACCCAATTTGAAGGTAAAGAATCCTATAAGCTGAAAGATTCAGGAACTAAGAACTTAGTGAAAGGATATTCTACTGATTATAAGATAAAATAATTGATTAAGAACTTGAGAATCTAAGATCTATATTCAACCTTTAAGATAATTTACTTATCTTAGATTGAATCATCCTATACCCACATGGAAGGTTTCAAAAGATTAAACAATCAATCATTAAAGAATTTCAATTGGAGATGGTTCAATTTCAAATTGAAGATCCAAGTCTAAGATCTTAAGATCTAAAGATCTGAGGTTTGATCACTTTAGACTTCTAATTAGAGTTTTAACTTAAGAGTTCCCATTTGTGTTTCTTTTAGAATTTAAGTTCATATTAAAACTAAATGGAGCTTATTAAGGTTGAAATTGATAATTCTAAGCATTAGATTAACATTAAACTCATATTGACCTTTTTAGGGCTACTTAAGATCTAAGGATCTGAGGTTTGATCACTTTAGACCTTAAGCTAAATTTTAACTTAGACTTTACCAATTACATTTCTTTTAAGTTTTAGCTCTTAGGTTAACCTTACTGAACTTCTTAGGGTGATATTTAATCATCTCAATTATTAGATTTAAGGATTAATGCCAAATGACTCTTATAAGATCACTTAAGATCTAAGTGTCTTACTTAGGGATTAAGTGGAGATTTCTTGAGTTAATGATCATATTAACATTGCTATTAGTCTAAGGGTTCAGAGAACATTTCTAATCTACCTTAGGATAGTTTACTGAGATTTCCAAGCTTTAAGGAGCATTTAAACACATTTTGGTCAAAATGACCAAAATGCCCCTCTTAAGGCAAGAATTGGCATGTTAGGGTTTACTTATCCAAATTGATCTCAATCTGTCTTAATGTGCTTCCTATTGATTAATATGGTAGGAGTTTCACTTATCTCAGATTTTTGACCACTTAATTAAACTAATTATCTTTAATTACTTAATTAAGCCCAATAGGGTGATTACTGAAATTAGGGCACTCCAAGGCAATCCAACCTTACACTTAGGTTCTAATAGACCTAATATGACATCAGGAACAATCCCCACCCAAATCAAATGCTTAATTAGGGTTAAACTCACTAATCCTTAATTAAGGTGATTAAGGGGTGATTAAGAAAAATTATTATCCAAAACTAAACTTAAGGGTCTGATCTTGTTCCTTAGGGTACAGGGAGCAATTAGAGCCCTTAATCTCATTAATTGGATGTTTAGATTATTTTATATGATTTAATTAAGGACAGCAAGAATATTGGCAAATATTTTTAAATCCAACTATTGGATCTGTGATTTTATATTATATTTAGATTCCTTGAATTTTTCTGATTCAAATGGTATATTGGATCATACCATTTGGATCAGCATAGCCAAAGTTATTAAATTAATTTATTTTGAATGTTTATTTAAATCAAAACTATATGAATCTAATTATAATTTAATTTCTGTAAGGAATTTAATTCCAAAAATCCTTTTATTTCCTGTCGGCCCATTCCCAAAACGTGCGGGTCGGGGTCGGCCCGGCCCAAAATCACCGTCTTCTTCCTCTCGCACGCACCCGCAGCCCGAACCCTAGGGCCAGCTTCCAGCGCCAAATTCTCTGTGCTCCGGTCACGCCCCGCCCCAATTTCAACGGCTACACAATCCCTGACCCTAGACGCACCGATTAAGCCAAAAAGCCATAACTGGGAGGTGCTGGATCGTCAGATGACTACTCGGCCGAGACCTTCCAGAAGGCGTACCTGTGAGGAGTGAATTCTCCTCACAGAGTTCACGGGTCACCACTATCTTGATCCCTACACGTTCAGGGATCGATGAAGGAGCGATAGGTCGACTCGAGAGGTTCTGAAGTGGTCTGGATCGCTGGGGTGCTACTCGGTGTATTTTGCCATCTAGACCCGCGACTGGATAGATCGATTCCAGTCAAATCAATCGATCTGGTCGAATCCAGCCTTCGATATGGTTTGACAATTATCACCGATATCTTCTACTACCTATTGGACAGCCAAATGCCTCGAGGGAATGCAGCATTTGGGCGAAAATGGCTCAACTGGCAGTGCACACTCAGACGGCGATTATGCCATCTGGCCCACTGTTAGGCCTCACCAGAAGATCTGAGCATCTGCTAGGAACAAAGGAGGGGTCCTAACACAGATTCTAGGCCCGATAGGAGGTGAGTTGAGCTGAATCCAGCTCGATAGAGAGAAGGGACAGAGGTTGTACCTTGGTTCTAATAAGCTCAGAGTCAGACGACAATGCAGCTAGGTTGGGTCGCACCAAAGGGTTGCAGGAGCTCGGCAAGGGGGTCTGAATGCTAGCCATGCCCTCTATCAGTCGACATGGTAGGACCAGTCATCACGTTTGCCGAGAGCTCCAATTGCTTCAGCCGGGAGATGAGGGGATCACAGTGAGCAAAGGAGCTCACTATGAGTCTTGGGAGGTATTTATAGGCTGGAGAAGACCTAGGGAGTGGATGCCAGAGCTCTGGTTTAGAGCTTGGCTTGGCCTGGGGGGTTCACTCGCCATTGCCCATTAGGGAATGGCTCAGCCATCTCTACCCATCCCTGCGGCTCGGCCACAACGGGAAGGACCCTAATGGTCTAGCTAACCTAGCGGGAAGGTGGCAGACAGGACCGGTGTGGTTTGATTCATCAGATTTTCTTCTATCAGGATGGGATCCTCTGGAGATGAAGATCCATAGTGTCGAGGGACTCCGGGACCGTCTGATGGATCGATAGTTGGCACGGGATGGCTCTAATCACCCGACATCTAACGGTCGCGCGAGGAGTTGGATCAGCCGTCGGATCAGATCCGTTGATCAAACGAGCGATCAGGGTTACATAAGGCGGATGGTTTAAGTGCTGTTGGATCGAATCTCAGAATCGCGGAATGGTTGAGATTAAGCAGATCCGATCGAAGGTGCGAGCCGTTGGATCAAACGCGCTGAGATGCGTGCTAGTGATCCAACTGGCTCAAAGCCATACGCCGCTGTCGGGACCCCGCAGCGGATCTGCTGCGGTCTCGACAGCAAATCTAGGATTAATAAAATTATTAATTTATTTAATTTAATTAAAATTAAATCCAATTAAATAATATATAATTATTCTTAAATAATTCAAATCCAATTTAGGACCAAATGAGCTCCAAAAATTCCCAAAAATTCACCCATATGTAATTTGAGTATGAGGAATTCAAAAAATGAAATCAGATTTTAATTTGGAGATCAAAATAATTTAGGTAATTTTTAGAGCTTAAAAATAGCTAAAAATACCAAATTTTCCATTTTAGCTCCAAATGATTCCAAACTTCTAGGGTTAGGTTTAAATGACCCATTGAATCTAATGGAATCAAAATTAAGCCCTAGTTTAGCTTAATTAATCCAGATTTAGTTGAGATAATAATTAGGATTGTTACATGCAGTAACTCACATTAGATAGAATAAATTAAATTAGATAACAACATATATCACATATGTCTAGTTGAGTCTCTTGCTTACTTTGATTATTGTTGCTCCATGTACCTTGTGTTTGAGCCTTTTTCCTTAGACATATTAGCAAGACATAGGATATTTAATGAGCATCATATGTTAGTTTTGAAATTGCATAAACATGATTTAATTTCATTCAGTTCTCAATTAAGTAGAGTGTGTCCAAACTTAGTTAGCCTCTTCAGTTCAGTTCTTTTGATATATATTAGAGTCAGACTTGTCTCTATGGCTAGCTAGGGGATATATGTCTAATTGTTTAAGTTCAACTCGGACCTAGTTCTGTGGATGCCTAGGGGGATACATGCTGAAGTTTCTGTACAGTGGCTCTATTTTGCCTGTTTCTGTTATGACAATATTAATTTAGGTATACTTCTACATTTTAGTTTAGTTTCAGTTCAGTGGCATGTTTAGCTAAATATTTTAGTTGCATTTTTACTATTTTCTGCATGCTTGTACAGTTCATTTCAGTTTAATATTTTCAATTTAGTTTTGCTTAGTTCTTGTACATTCTAGGATGCCAGTCTTATTTCAATTTTATTATGCTTTAGTACAAATTTTTTGTTATGTAAATCAGCAAGTATTCATCTGATCATAAGCATGTTAGTATGAGTTTACTTTCAGTACCTTTCTGTCATTTATATTTATTGCCTAACCTTATTATAACTTCGAATTGAGGAATGTTACTTTACATATTTTGTTTTCTTTAGTTATAAATATATAGTTTATAACTATCATGTTTTCTTGTGGCCTGTTGCACCTTAATTACTTGCACGCTTAGTAAAAATATGATATCTTAAATGTTTAGTTTCATTTAAATTAGCATAAAATGTGGTTATACGATTGTGTAACTATATGTTTTTCTTTTCTTGGTTGGGGCCATGGCATTGTGATACCAACAATATCGAATTCAGAGCTATTCATTAAGGTTGCGTTTGTAGAGGAGCTTGGTCAGGAGGAGGACCTTCTACTGCAGTAGCTTAACTAATTTTATTTTCAGTTGTCAAGATGAGTGTTCCTTTTTTTTTAAAATTAGTATGTAATAATTTCATAATCTTGATGTATTTAATTTATACATTTTTTATATTGAGCTCAGTTACTATTTAAACTTTCTTTACTATTCTGTGATGTGGCTTTTATACTCTTACTTAGTTCCGCTGCTTTAATATTTTGATGTATAAATCTCAGTTTCAGGAGGCAAGTCTTTCAACTAAGGCGGATTGGGTTTATACTTGACTCGATTATATTTGGGAGGGCTATCACACTTCGATTATATTCATGATAATCATGTTAATTTCAGTATTAGCATGACCATGGAGGGTACAAGGCTTCACATTGTCATTGTCAATCAGGTTGGGTAAGAACCGATCAACAGACAATTAGCTTTGGCCTATATAGTGGGGTATACTGCCCAAGCCATAGTAAGGTCTGGCGCACCTAGGCTGTCTCCCGATATGGTGATGTATTCTTTGGGTTAGTCTAGGCCCAAGGATTGTGCTGGGATCTCTCTACCCTATTGATAAACTATGGAGTGCAAGTTACTCTTCCACAGTAAATCCGAAGAGTCATTTTAGTTGATTAGGGTTTTGTCGAAATAAAACCTTGTAATTAGGGCATTCATCGTTCTTTTATTCAATCGAGTTATAGGAATGTCTTAAGCTCTTAAACGGTGCATTATTCGATGGAAATTGATAGGATTTTAGGTTATTAGCAAATTCTGATCACGTATCCAACCACTCAGACTAGGAAAGATATTGAATAGTGCGGGTCGGGCCGACCCGTGACCCACGTTGTCCGACAGTGCAAGCCATCATGTCCCGGTCGACCCGCGCGGTTCTTTTGCTAGGCCGGTTCATTGGATCCCGACCAACTCGATAGGACCCGTGGTATAAAATCCAATAATGTGCCAATTAAAATAAAATCCTTATAGTTCCAATCTTAGAAACATTTAATGAAACAAGGGTTTGCAATTTTTCTATGAATATTTATCCAAATGCTATGATATTATATGCCATTTTGATTAGAAAAATATATAGATTAATAAACTACAATAATATTTTAATTTTGGTGATTAATCTTCTTAATATTGCTTAATTACTTTGGGAATTTTATTAGTAAGAATTAGATTAAATATGGTCCAAATTGCATGCTTATAGTCTCTATGGCTTCATTATGTTACTTAGAACTTAATTGTAATGTTAGATTTAATTTTTATTTTTGCTAATTAATTACTAATCGCATGAAACCCTGATTAGTGAAGTTTAGACACTGTACTTATTGGATTTTGATGATTTTAATACCATGTGATCCCCAAATAGCAAAGAAATTATTAATGAACTTAACTAAGATATGCCTAATTGGCTCGAAACCTTAATTTGTCCTTATAAAGCTAATTAATTAGTCAAGCTTAATTTAAATTGTTAATTTTGCACTCATTATACAGTAAGGATCAATCAATCACCTTTGAGTTGTCATTTTATCTTAAATTGGCATGCTAGATCATTGAGATTCAAAAGGGATTTTTGTGATTCTTTCTTTAAGCTAAAACTTATATCTTAATGATTTTCTTCTAAATAATAGGATTAGCATGAATTGATCTTTAATTAATCATTAAAATATGTTTGATTTAATGAACAATCAATTCTTAAATGTTTAATGATTTATACCATGACTTGAATGTTCAAGTCATGAGGAAAGGAATTAAGGGATTAGCATCCTTTATTGTTTGATTTAATCAATAATTAAACATATGAAATCTACATGAATTTATACTCATCTTTATTTTAGAGGCAAATTCTAGTAACTATATATTGTAGAAGTAAGTGATAAAATTTTTAAACCTCTCTAAATTTGAGTAATTATGTTATATATAAATGAATAAATACAACCTTAAGCAAGAGAACTTTGAGAAGAGAATGCCTTATTTGTCATATATTGAGATAGGATCTAAGATGAACCTTATCAACCTTAGATGTTTGACCTTATCCCTTATGGTAACATAACCTAACGAGACTTATACTGAGTTATCTATTTGTGGTACTTAACCTAAATTGAATGACATATATGTCACATCTTGGGAGCCATTTGATTAGGACCTACTATAATGGAGAATGGATTGTATAGTTTGACACTCCTTATTTACTAAATTAGTTAGTTTAGAACTATAAGTGGTGGTAATATTAGTATTACATATGAAGATTGTAGTGCTTATCCATAGAGCTGACCTGATTTAGTAAGAAATGTGATTGGTTGATTCATCCAAAATAGAATTATAGAGTTCTGGTCTTATCTTTGATTAATAGATAAGTACAGTTCAAGATAAATTTTCCATTTCCAAAGAATGTTATAAGTAGGGATTGAATAGCTTAGCTTGAGAGAATAAAGTGTAAAAGGATTTCGTCCCTTATCTTTGTGTGCATTGATAAGTACAATTAAACAAACTAAATATTTCAAGTTACCTTTCGTAGAAACATACTAAATATGTATATGTACTCTTAACATGTGGTAAATTAGGATGATACTAAAGTGTAGTTTTGAATAAAAACTCATTTCAGTTGAGTTAAATTTGAATTAAGGTAATTCATACTTGATTAAGTAATTAATTTATATATCATTTAAGATAAATAGTTAGATAACAATAAGGGATGTTTACTTTATTTTTCCTCTTATTCTTAGTGTTAGAATGAATTTAGCATAAATTACATAAGTATAAACATCAATATCCTTTATGAACTATGGGATGCAATGTGCATCAAGGTTGAGTAGGAATTAGGAGATTCAATGGGCATCAGGAAATTTAAGACTCTTTTGGATGCAGTGTGGCATCAAATACATATTTTAGCATAATTCAAGGGCATATTCTGATGCATATACTGTGGTATATATCACAGTTCTATTTTAAGTCTATTTCAATTTAGTGTTTATTTTCAACAAATTTACTTTTAATATTTCATTTAGCTAAAGTTTTCCTGCTTTTAGTTTTAGTATTTAGATTTACAGCTTTAGCTTACTTCAGTTTTTTGCAGTTTGATTTATATTTTCTTAAATGTTAAGTAATATCCCTTAAATGTAAGAAAACATTAAATGTAGCCTAAAATATACTTAGACTCATTATCTAATAGGATTTTTTCTCTTTTTTGTTGGGGCCTTAGCATTGTGAAATTGACAATGTTAGATACTAAGCAGTTGGAGGAACTAGCACTAGAGGCAACTCTGGAGATCTAGGAGGAGCCAGAGGAGTAGTAGCCAACACAACATTTGCTCATTCGCTTAGTTTACCTTTAGTTTACTTTTAGTTGTGAAACTAGAAGCTATAGTTTGTAATTAGATATATTTTCCTTTCATCTTAGAGATGAATGTTCTTGCTTAGCTCCTATGATGAATGTTATGAATAAATACTAAAGTTTTTGCACTCTGTTTTACTACTTTTTATACTTAGTATTGTGATGTGATCAACAGGAAATTCCCATCAGATACTCATATACATCGGATATATCCTCATTTTCCTTCCTAAAAGCCAATGTGTATAAGTACCTTAACTAATACTTAAAATAAGAATATTACTCTTGTCTTAAGAATTAGTGCTTAGTAAGAAGTCAAATTAGAAAAAGTTTAGCCTTCCCAAGCGATGCACCGTTCCTCCACCAATTATGTTATTATTATCTTTTTGTTGCGCATGATGATGAGACGGGCGTTACAATTAGTATTAGAGAAGAATCATAAAGTATTAGATAAGGAGAGTGATACTATCTACCTTATGATATATTCTCTAGAGCAGTTACAACCACACTCACTAAGTGTAAGGAATGCATCATCTATAATTCATCAAGTTGAATCTCAGAAATGATAACAAAAACATATGTAAAGGACACCTTAGGGTCTTCAACAAACTTAAAGGGGTAAATGACACATAAAATAAGTAAGAGTAAACTCAACATCTAATCTTTAATAAAATGACATTTTAGGAATGGAGAACCATTATTATGGGTTCAATCACTACCTTAGGCTTTTGATAACTACTGGATGGTTGACTTATAGAATGATAAAATTTTTGGTAGAACCATTAGTGTAGTATCTCCCATTAGTGTAGAAGTGCTTCACAAAATCTTAATTTGTCCAAATTCTTGAAGAACCAACCTTCTAGTCCTTGCTCAAGAATGGCTGAATTGTGTAACTACCACTTTCAGAGAGACTACATGTCCCAATGATTACCGCCTTCAGAACTTAGAAACATTGATTAGCAGACTAGCTGAGAGATGGTGGTTCTGGATGTATCAAAGATTCAAAAGGAAGCGCAAGAGAGGGCAATGCATTATCACTTATAAGTGCTTATGTGCTTCTTTCATAGTTGAATTTTGTAGTTGATTTTTTGTTCTTCATTGATAATATCTTGTCCTTTTGCTTATCCATTCTGTGTAACTTTTCCTTTAAGAACTAATTGAGAAGTAGCCTTCCGTTTCATTTTTTGAACCTATATGCTTGTAATTTGTAGTCATGAATTTAGGATCCCCTTCCATGAGTATTCCTTTCAAGAACACTGATAAATCTAAGATTTATAGTAAAACAAGAGAATAAAAATAAACACTTTTATGTTATAAATGTATACTTTAATGTGTTTATGCTGCATTTTTTCAGGATTAAGTTGTGCAAAGAAAAATCTAAGCCAAATATAAGATTATGGAAGAAAACCGCTATGGCGCGCCAGAGCTCGAAACAGCAGACACAAAGCTAAGAGTTCAGCTCTATTGGGCGCCGTAGCGAGCACAAGACAAAGAGCTCGGCACTATCACGCACCATAGCGGGCACAAACCCAAGAGCTCGGCGCTATCGCTCTTGTAGTAGACAAAAAACATGAGAACTCAGTGCTACCGCGTGCCACAGTGGGCATAAGACAGAGAGCTCAGTGTTACCGTGCACCGCAGCAGACACAAGACAGAGAGCTCGGCGCTACTGCGCACCGCAGAGGGCAAAAGACAAAGAACTTAGTGCTACCGCGCGCTGCAACACGCTGTGACTTGGCAAATATTCTAAAGCAAAACCACTACACTGCGCCCAAGTGCTCTACAGCGCACCGTAGCGCCCGTCGCAGAACTGCTCTAGAATAGGCATCCAAATCAACAATGGGGAGAGGCATAGACTTAATCTTTCCTCTTCCCACAGCAAAAATTAATGACAAATCCATTAAACCTCTTCATTTTCAATGGAAAAACTAAACAAATCTTAATTGCAATATAATTCTCAAGAAGAGGAAAAGGCTGGCTGCATAATTGCTGAGAAGCATTTTAAGGATTATAAAAGCCAAGGAGAAATGCTAAAGAAGGGTTCCCCATTTTTAACATTAAAGCTTTCTAAATATTTGAGAGTGCAAAGAGCTAAAGGAAAGGGAGATGCCCTGCCCAAGGAATGATCATAAAACCACCAAGGGAAAGCGGAATCGAGTTAGGAAAGAGAAAGGTGATTGAGAGAAGATCTAGGAGAACGCTACTGCAGTTCCTAGTATTGTACCTCTATCTCTTTTCTTGATTTCTTTTCTGCAAAGAACTATGCAAGGGTTCAATTTCCTAAAATTCTTTTCTTGTATTTCTTTTGTAATGGGTGCCTAAACCCTTTTTGGGGAGGGTTGGGCCTAAGCATGTAATGATTGGATGGAATTAAAAATTTTGTGCTCAACTTTGTTAATGGATAAGTTCTTAGTCATTTCTTCATTAATAAAATGAAAAAAAATTTAGATGAATAATGTGTAACTAATGTATCTTTTTAAATAATGTTTTTAACTTGTAAAACTATCAGATAGCTCATCAATTTAGAACTAAGGTCTTGTACCAAAGGGCATCCTCACCATGAATATGTGTTGCAATATTGTCCTACGAGGATGATTCATGCAGTTCCTTAGGGTTTGAAATGCTGAGCAGAGCGATGAAAATTAAATTGATCTTAGAGATCCACCGCTAACCATTTGGTTGAGCTAGGAACATGTGCATAATCACCGAGTGCCCACTGACAAGCATTTGAGAATTATAGCATGGTTCCTCTAGATAAGAAGTTAATGCGTGTGAGCCAAGAGCCACCAAAGTGCTCCATAGCTCGTTTAAGTTAAAGGAGGAAGATGAAATGTTGAGTACTTATAGGTGATGTGACATAACCCACTTAGCCCAATGTCTCTCTCCCTTAGCTAAACTGCAACATATGCATGTGAGGTTATTTTTATGGAATTAAGCTCGCGTGATTGCACAACCAAAAATGTAGTTTTGAAACTTAGATGTAAGTAACAAATTTAACTAATATTGATATCGCATGAAGGTCTAAGTGCCGAGATTGAACCTTCTTGAGTTCATCTTTGAGCACTAGACACAAATTAGTCTGAATTAAGGGATAATCTAAGGAAGAATAACATGGCTTGATTATAATTAAGACATTTAAGTAATTTGACATTTAAAGTTGGCAAAGAAGAGTATTTACATGAAACCTTTCAATGAATTGCATGTTAAACCTAACTCTCCCTACTTTCTCAAATTGTAGTTTCTTATCAACGAAACCTTACATGCTAAATTAGAACCAAAAACACAAACTCTAATATTGTTCAAACATCATTGAAAACAAATAAACTTTAGTAACAAAACACACAATTCTTAGTGGACGATAATTCTCCGGACTTTAATCCCTTATTACTTCAGACCAGTGCACCTGCGTGTGAGCGCAGACATGTATTTTCAATCTATCAGACAAAGTCTCTTCATATGGCAGGTCTGAGGACATCAACTCAGTGGTAGGCTTGATAAGAACTTTAATTGAGAATCGGGCTCATCAAGCCTAAGAGACTTTCAGTATCCTCACAACTCAACAACTGCCTATGATTCATTTTGCAGCTCCATCTGCCCCGCACATTTCAGCAGATGGTATTTTGCACAGCTTTCTCCATCTGAGGACACCCACTTTTAATGGGGCTCTGAACCCCATGGACATCATTAGCTGGTTGAAGCTAGTAAAAGAACATAATAATAAATAAATGCCATAATTTTGAAGCAATATTTTTGATCGCCCATCTATTCCAAGATGAAGCAGAGTATTGGTGGGAAAATGAGAGAAATATTAAGTTTGTTTATTTTGAAATCAAGAGCATTCTATGGGAATCACTCCTTGAGGCCTTTAAGGAAGCCTTCATTCCCTAGTCTACTTGAACCATTCTCGAAGACAAACTGATTCAGCTCACTCAAGGAGGGAGATCTGTCTTTGAGTATAGATGGAATTTTGGCATCAATCTCCTTTCACTCCAGACTTGGGAAGATCAGAGGCATCAAGAATTAACCAATTTCAGAAAGGACTTTGAGACTCAATTAGAGAACATTTCATTTCCCATCAGTTTAAGCACTTTTCAAAACTTGGTGAATCAGCACTCATGTAAGAACATTTTCAAGGTCAAATGGATAGGAAAAAAAAAGTTCATTTTGTGCTTGCAAAAAGAGAAGTTCTTAAACATCAAAAGGTATCTAAGGTCTACCACATCAAAGCTAAACAACCCTCGATGCACACCTCGATGTGCAAACATTCCCATCCCTATAGTAAATGTTACCATCAAGGAAATGTCTATTTCACATGCTGTAAGCAAGGTCACTATTTCATCAACTGTGCCTTTGAGGAGACGATTGATGGAGTCGCTATTTTTTGCTCCAAAACAAATCAATTCTTTCACCCTCAACCTTTGAATAGCCAAGCTCAAGCTCTGGCGATCATGCCAAAACTTGCTCCTATTGTAACTGCCATGAGTGCACCTGCTCTTCTCATGCCCATAATTGTCAAGGCCATACCCATCAGAATTATCAACCTTCTGCTCCTGCCAGAGTCTATATGTTGACTCCAGCATCTGCCCCAGAAGATAATGAAGTAGTCTCTGGTATGTTTTAAATTCTATTTTTGCTAATTATTTTTTTCCTACTTGAATATTACAAGTAAAACTATATTATATTTGAACATAGGTACTCTAGATATAAGAGACAAAACTTGTAATGTCCTTTTTGATACTGGAGCAAGTCACTCCTTTGAATCAGAAAGCTAAGCTAAAACTCTAAAGTTACCCTTCTATCGCTTAGCCAATTCTTTAAGCATAGGGATATCTTCTAGAGCCCGCATGCAAGATCAACAGTTTGCAGTTTAGCAATCCCCATTGGTGAGCAAAGTTTTGAAGATAAGCTTATAATATTCTCGATAACAAATTTTGACATAATTCTCACAATGAACTAGCTAACTAAACTTGACACTAGAATCAACTTTGAGATTAAGAAAATTTCTTTAGGCAGTGGAAGTCAATCCAAATCATTTGTAGGAAATTTCATAACTCAAGTTTCTCTGATTAACACTCTAAAGGCAGAAAAGCTAGTCATAAAAGAATGTGATGCCTACCTAGTAACGATGCTAGGAGAGAAGAAGGAAGACATTCCTATCAGCAAAAACAGTATTGTTTACAAATTCCCCGATATTTTACATTAAGACCTACGTGGTCTTCCGCTAGTATGAGATGCGGAGTTTGTAATTGAGCTTATTCCAAGAACATTTTCTATCTCCAAAGTTTCGTATTGTATGGCACCCAAGGAATTATAGGGACTGAATAAGAAATTTCAAGAATTGCTCAAGAAAGGTCTCATTAGGCCAAGCTGATCACCTTAGGGAGCACCAATCTTTTTCATTAAGAAGAAAGATGATTTTATGCGTATATGCATAGACTATCGAGAGCTTAACAAGGTGACGATCAAGAATAAGTATCCATTTCCTCACATTGATGACCTATTTGATCAGTTATTTGGAGCTAAGGTTTTCTCCAAGATTGATTTACGGTCAGGTTGCCATCAGTTCCGAGTTAAGGAAGGAGATGTCAAGAAGACGATGTCCAGGACTTGTTATGGACATTATGATTTTTTTGTGATGTCTTTCATTCTAACAAATGATCTGTCCATCTTCATGGACCTAATGCAACATGTGCTTAAGGCCTTCTTAGACAAATGTGTCATTGTCTTCATCGATGATATCCAGATTTACTCAAAGGGTGAACTGGAGCATGAAAACCACTTAAGAGCCATATTAAAAGAATTGCACAACCATCAGCTCTACTATAAGTACTCTAAGTATGAGTTCAAGCTCAATTTTGTGGCATTTCTAGGTCATGTTGTAAATTCTCAAGGTATTAGAGTTGATCAAAAAAATGATAGTGTTGTTTAAGATTGATCACAACAAAAATTAGTGACTGGTATTCAAAAAAATTTGGGATTAGCCAATTATTACAAACAATTCATTAAAGGCTTCTCTCTGATCACCTCTCCATTGACCAAACTAACTCAAAGAGTCATACCTATTGTCTGGAGTTCTGAGTGTGAAGAAGTGTTTCAAACATTGAAAGAGACACAACACTCTCAATTTCCCCAGTGCTCATTTTACCAAAAAAAGGTTTAGACTACCAAGTCTACAGTGATGTATTTGGAGTAGTTTGGGATGCCTGTTAATGCAAGAAGGTGGAGTGATTGCATATGCTTCACATCAACTTAAGCCTCATAAGAAGAATTATCCTGTGCATGATCTCAAACTTATTATTGTTATCCTTTCTTTAACAATTTTGCATCACTATCTCTATGGCGTTAAGTGTTCTATTTTCATCAATCATCAAAGCTTAAAGTATATTCTTACTCAATGTGAACTAAATCGCCGACGGAGAAGATGGCTAGAATTGATCAGCAACTTTGATCTGAGTATTCAGTATCACCATGACAAAGCAAACATTGTAGCCAATGCTCTTAGCCATCGTGCTACATTATGTGCCTTGATTTTCAAAAGTCCTATTGTTGATGAATTTTGTAAGCTGGCATTGAACCTTTCATAAGTGATATGATTAGTTAATTGATATAGCTAAGTTTGGTAGAAACAACTATTCAAAAAGATGTCTCCATCTCTCAAACTAATGATAAAGAATATCTTAAGTTCAAAACAAAAATTGAAGGTGGTCGTGGCCATTGTTTGCAGCTATGTGAAAATGTAATTTATTAAGGAAATCATCATTAGATTCCTAAATCCATGCATAAATAAGTTCTCATTGAAAGCCATAATTCTGGATACAAGGTCTTCCTTAGTAGCACAAAAATGTACTAAGACTTAAGGCCATTTTTCTGGTGGCCTGGTATGAAGAAGAGTGTAGCAGAATTCATTGCAAAGTGTCATGCATGTACTCTCATTAAGGTCGAACATCAATGGCCTAGAGGTATCCTTCATCCTTTGGCAATCCCTGAATGGAAGTGGTTCGACATATCAATGAACTTTGTCAAGGTTTGCCTAAGTAAATATCTGGAGCTGATTCAATTTGGGTAATGGTTGATTGACTAACCAAGTCAACTCATTTAATCCCTATCAAAGGGATCGTCAGATCATTTCTTATTGAGATAGCAAATTCACATCAAAGTTATGGCAAGCAGTATATAAATACTTGGGAGCTACTCTAGCCATGAGCACCCACTTTCATCCTCAATAGATGGAAACACAGAATGTGTTAATCAAGTTTTCAAAGGTCTCTTGCATCTGTGTATCATAGATTTATGTGGTTTCTAGGATGACCACATTCATCTTGTGGAGTTTTCTTATAACAAAATTTATCAAGCAAGCATCAGTATGGCCCCATATGAAGCTTTATATGGAAGGAAGTGCAACACTCCATGTAGTGCCCTGCCCTGTTGCCACGTGCAAAACAAACTAAATTATGCTACTCAGGAAGGCATAACTCATCTCCCCGAATAGGATAACTAAAGAAACTAGCCACACTAAAGGATGCTAACTCCACCCAAGAGGATGGTCGAGAGTCAATACTTATGATAAGAGTAAGATACTTATCCTAAGTATTAGACTAGTACATATATTGGATTATAACAGAAAGTAAGGAATCCAATATATGTTCACAAATATCATCATTTCTAGTATGTTGATCACATCACAATACTAAGTATAGTAATAGAATAACATATTGCGGAAGCTAAAGCAAAACATTTAGAATACAATCATCACAGAATAGTAGTAAGCATTTATCTCAGAAAAGAAAAGTAAAAGTGCATCCAATATTATTTCAAACTGCAAACTAAATAATGCAAAATTAAAGTCTAGCTAATGAACTAAAATAAAAGCAAAAAAGTGACAAGGCTGAAGGAGGGTCCACTAAGGCTCCACGTACTCCTCCTGGATTTCCTAAGAGTCCTGGCTCAACCAACTGCTCTGGATTTAAAAATTGCTAGATCCCAAAAGTACCCTGTGTTAGACAATAAGTCCAACACATCGAGCTAAACTAAACAGTTCTAAAATAAGTGCATTGAAACAGTAAAGGAAATAAAACTGCAGGAAAACTGTAAAGGTAAGTAAATAACTGAAACTATGTAAGACTAAGTAAAGTAAAACTGAACTGTAAACTAAATGCTAAAAACAACAAAAAATAATGATTGATCTAAAATTAATGTAAAAACATCCAAATTGTGCTATATGTCTCTGAATTCATACATCTGAATATGCCATAATACTGTATGCCACTGATATACAACTGAATTATCACTGAACTACTATGAGTTGTACGGTCCAATACCTACATGTATCATGTTGGAAAATTTTACCATGATGTCTCAACATATTGAATTTCCCCTATTGAGGTATACAATATTCTGTAACTCATAAATCTTCACTAATACTCATACATTATGCTCATGCTCATTCCTTTATACTCATCCAGAAATGCTTAAAATCAGATTATGACTCAAATGTCTCCATTATGCAGAATCCAGCTAAAAGGATTCTAGCTCCTAGATTATAATATCAATAATTAGTTTTACTTAGGATTTTAATGAAAATTTTTAGTTAGAAGGGTTGTATATACATATTGGGTATATTTCCAAGAAAAGTGAATTTAATACTTAGTTTGTTTAAAACTGCAATTATTGAAGCACGCTAAGATAAAAGGTTGAACCAGGTTGCAGTTTATATCTCAAACTAAGCTGTTAAATACTCTAATTACAAGCATACCTAGTGTCCTAAAGAGAGTAACTTAAATCACTTAGTTTGTTTAAAGCTGCACTTATCAAAGAGCATTAAGATAGGAGGCAGAACCCGATCACAGTTTATATCTCAAATTAAAGATTTAAGTATCTAAATATAACACTCTTAAGATTGATTGATTTACTCAAAGTAAGATTGTATCCTCCTAAGCCCGCAGGATAGCACAAAGATAAATCTTTCTTAGAGTGACTGAACAATTCCTGAATACTGCTGTAGTGGTCCAACACTATGGATATACACTACTATACTCAACTAATAATCTGGGCTCAATTAATTCTATTTAATCACCAAGGATTTATCCAACACCATCAATCCTTATTCTAATTGGGTGAGTCCTACACAAGGCTCCAAAGATGTAAACAAGAGTTCACTCAACATGGGTTACTACCACATGGAAGAATCTCAATCTAATAAATTAGGTGTATTTTACCATAAGGTTAAGGATCAACTTCTAATGTTAGGGAGGATAATCGATGTTCTAACCTTAATATGTCATAATAAGTCTTTTTTGCCTCAAGGTGTAATATTCTTTTAGGCATTTAAACATTTTAAAGCACTCTTAAAGCAAAACCTTATGATTTCACTCTTCTACCACTTAGTTAAATATTCAAGGTTTACTTATTAACTTAGATAAAATTGATCAGATTAGATGATTAGATCCATCTAATCATATCCTATTCTACAATCATGGGATGAAATCAAAGTTATTATTATTATTTGGTCATTTCATAAATCATTATAGTTTTATTAATCATCTTATGCTAATAGTCTTATATAAGAGAAAATCAAAGATCTAAAGCTTATATTCAAATGATTCAATCACATAGATTCATTATTATTCTTAGAACTTCTAATTCAATGATTAAGAATCAATATCAAATCAGATGTATTATTGGAATAATGTCAATTTAATTATCTTACTATCAAGTTACTTGATTAAGTGATTAAGGGTTCAGATCTTAATCAAATAAGTTAGGGTTTAGCCCTTACCCTTACCCAATTAAGACGAATTATTGATTTATGGATCAAATGTCAAATCAGTATATTACTGATGTATTATTAGTGGCAATCTCAGATTTTGACCATGGATTAATTACTTGATCAAGATCTTAAGATTTTTAAGGTTAATTATGATATTTAATTACTTAATTCAAATTTGTTAAATGGATCAACTGTTTAATAACAAGAATGAGTTAATTACATTTACACTACTATTATAATGCATATTAACATAAAATTTTAGAAAAATAAAAAGTAATTAGTGCTAATCAAAACTTAATCCAATACAAAAGGATTAGCACCTAATTACAAATCTAACAATTGGGATTTTATACAACTTAATAGAGACAATCCATACAATCATATGAATAATCAGAGGCTAAGTTTATTAAATTTGTATAATCAGAAACTTTAATTTTTACTAATCATACATTTACAAAATTATGGCATTACTAAGAGTACATAAATCAGAAAATTAAACCACCTAGCACATGCATTCTACAAGGCATATGAAACACATGGCATCTAAATCATGCAATTTGGCTAAGTATGCATGCTAATAAACCCTAATTAAGTTTTGTAGTAATTAGGCTAATCTAGAAAATCCAACCATTCAAAGTTCCATTTTATTTTATATTCTGATTCCTTATAATTTTCTAATCAATTTGGTATATAATACTATAGGCTTTGGACTAGTGGATCAAAGTTATCACATTAATTTAATTTGCATTTTTCCAATTAAACTTCACTATGATTGGATTAATTGAATTATTTTCCCTAAGGAAAATAAATCCAATTAATTAGATTTATTAAAATAAGTCTAGCCCGATAACCAAACCGTGCGGGTCGGTTGGGGCCCGAGAGAGCGATGACAGTCGCACCGCGTGGGTCACGGGTCGTCCTGACCCACACAGTGGCTTCGTCCTCGACCCCTCACTCGATGTATGCCCAATTAGGGAAACGACCAATTCCCGTGCATCCAGACCATGGCATGACCGGCTGAAGGTCGCTACATCTTCACCATCGCCAGACGCACCAGCAGTGTAACAACCCTAGGTTGTTACTTAGCTTAATTTTAGCTTAATCGCATCCTAATTATCATTTCATTAAGTTCATCTAGTCATTAGAACAATTCCTTGGAGATTTGGAGTAATTCGGAGCTCAATCAAATAATTAGAAAATTTAATAATATTTAATTAATTTAAAAATTGAGATATTTAGTTTAATCTCGAAATCAAAATTCGACTTCGCCATTGCGCTCATCATGCCCAAATTAGCTAGGGGTGATGTTTTGGACGTGTTTGGAAGTCATCGAATTTTCAAAAATATTTTAATGTTATTAAATACCCCGAAAAATAGGAAAAGTAAATACTCGTCGGAATCAAAATTTGACTTTGTCGTTGCGTTCCGTACCCCAAATTAACTAAGGGTAAATTTTTAGGATTTTTTGGAGATCGTTTATAAAATATGATTTTAGAGATTAATTAATTTAATTTATTTAAAAACCATTTTTATTTTTACCTCCTTTTTCCTTTTTTTCTCTAGATGGACCCCACCTCCCTTTATTCCAATTGAAAATTTGGTGCCTCCCTCCTCTTTTCCTATGTTCCTGCCTTGCTTTATCCCCCCTCTCCTCCCAACCTCCTGCCACCCCCCCTTATCTCCACAACTGGGATGGGACAACTCATGCCTATCCCATCCAAAGCCATGCCTTCCCTTCCATTAAGAGAAGCTCAATTCTCCTCCCTTCCCCTATTTGCTCAACTAAAGCTCTCCCCCATTCCCCATTACTGTGCTACTGAAGAAGCCCTCAAGCTCCCAAGTTCCTGTAGAAAATAGAGCTATCTTCCTCCATCTGCTTCCATTATTTAGTCTAAAGTACCTCCCTTTCCCCTATTGAATGGATTCAATGGCTACTTCATTTAGCTCACATGCTTATTTTGCATCCTTAAAAATCTGTGATTGAGTATTTAAGCCTTTAAAAGTTCATTAAGGTATCAAATTTCATTGTAAATGAAATGCTCTATTTTTCCTCCTTTATGCACACCTGAACCTTTGACTCCATTCTTTGCATTATTAAAATATTCACTTTGTGTTGATTTTGGTATTGATAGAAAGGTCTCAGAAATACCTTTCCATCGGTATATGACATCACATATGAAGTACTCTAGGTTGAGAGTATTTGAGCCCGAAAGATGACCCAATACGTATTTTGCACAGGTGAAATCACCGTCGGGTGCTGCAGCGCGCCGTAGTGTCCGAAGTTTGGAATTCGGGTCCACCGCAATGTGCCGCCGTGGCATAATAGTTTAATAAAGCATAAAAACATTTTTTATGAAATTAAATAAAATTCGCTGCAACGCGCCGCAGCCCCTAAAAGCGTTGTGGAGCGCCGGAGCGTCTGCACCTTGAGGAATCAGGCGTCGTGGCACCCAGTGCTCGGGTTGGTTGCGCTGATTTCCACCGCAGCGCACCCCAGTGCCTGAAGGTGCTGTCATGCACCGCAGCACCCAAATTTCGGTAAGTTTTCCGCCATAGCACTTCAATCCGCCGCAGTGCGCCGTAGCACCTGGCTTTCAGCCAGAAGGCGCCATAGAGCGTCGTAGAGTCCATAACTGTCCGGAACTTCCCAAAACTGTCTGGAATGGCCAAAACTTTATATTTTTCACATTTTAATGACCCTAGAACCATAATGGGGCTGAAATATATCAAATTAAGAATTGTATAAAATTGTATGTGATTTTTAAATATAGAAAAGATTAGGTTTTGACCCCTTTCAAGAAAGTAGAACCCTAGTATTGAAATAACCATAACTTGATTATTTAGACTCCAAATTAAGAAATTTAAGATGCTAACTAGGTTAGAAATTTAGTTCCAACAGTAAACTAAAATGAAGTTTGGGTTTTGACTACTAGAAATCCTAAGTTGAATAAAGTACCCCTAATACTAATTAGGTCATAACTTGGCCAAATGAGGTCCAATTTGGGTCTACTCCTAGTTAAATTATTCAGTGTGATATAGAGAAGTTATAGCCACTGAATTTTTGAATTTGGATCTCAAATGGAAAAGTTTGGTTTTTGACCCCTCTTAACTTTAAAAATGACACATTTACCCTTAAACTTAGAATACTCATAACTAATCCAATAGACCTCAGAATTTAATATTCTTGGACTCTATGGAATCCTTGAATAGCAAGCAACAATAAACTACATAAATATTTAGATTCCATTTGGAGAAAATTACTAAATTGCCCCTTGGGTGAAATTTCTTTGTTTGGATCTATAGGACCTATTTTTTGTCCAAATTTGGTGTACTTACTCTTTATCTTCATGTTAGATAGTAAGGAATCATTTGGCAGTAAGAAAATTTAATTTAAAGCCTTAAATTAAAAAGTAGCTTTCTAGACCCTTAAGTAGGGGCAAGATGGTCATGTTGCCCAAAATTTAGGTTGTGTTCTTAACCCTTAAAATATCTTTTAAATTATTAAAAATAGTGATAAAATTGATTTAGAATCAATTTAAGTCTCAAATCCCATAATTTGAATAATTTGTCAAACATCTTAATTTAGGCTTGAAAATCTCCAAGGATATTTTGCCTTACTTAGTTAAAATTTGTTCTTAACTTTCCTAATTAAATAAAAAACAACAAACTAAGCTAAATTGAAATAAATTCAATCAATCCATTGAATCTGTCTAAGTCTTTTCATTAGGAGCTCATAATGAATCTTCATTTTACTTAAGGACCTTTTCCTTAGGAATGGTAATAGATTATAGGTTAGAGTTCATTCATTGAATAAAGTGGGTTTTCAATGAATGAATCCTTGATTTTATTAGTTTTTAGATTTTTGTACTTTGTTTTCATTATTTTATCTCTTAACTCTAGTTAAGAATAGGAGAATCATTTTATTAAACTTGATTACACTTAATAGGATTTGCCTTAATCTTTAGTTCACTTTTAAACTTAAAAATCTTAGATCTTATGTTTGACCCTTAGATTTTGTGATTAACTCCAATCTCTTAGTGTTTAACTAATAATTCCTAATTTAGTAGATTTTGATCAGATCTTAGCCTAAAATGTCTAAATTCATCAATTAAGGATGTGATGATTTATTATTTAACTTGTAGTTGATTCTGATTGAACTAAATTAGAACCTGATCAGTTCTAATTATTTTTGACTTATAAGGTTGTGCGTCTAAGTTACACTTGATAGTGGGAATTGTAGATCCTGAACTTGTGTAACTTGGAATGGTTAAAATGTTTTAATAGATAATAATTAATGTCACCATGTGTAGAGTGTCCCTGGCTCACTATTGTTTTACTTGTGCTTTCGCATTCCTTGTATTTTGTGCCTTATTCCTTGAATATGTCATACAAGATAATGTTGTTGCATGAAATGAAAACATAAAAATATCTGGGATAGCATAGCATTGGGTTTAGTTAGTTGTTGATCTGTCGTATTTTACCCTACTAGACAAGGGTAAGGAGAAATAAGGAGTACTTGGCATTACTCATTGAGGAGTGTTGTGTTAATTTTGGAACTCTTATAGTCTTATAGACATACTTGACTCATCAGCTACTTCTGGATAAGTCCATAGAAGTAAACTAATTAATTAAAATATTACTGCATTTATAATTATTGCTTCTTCAATTTAGTTTCAGTTCTATTATTGTAGCGCCTCGTCCCGTCGTCGTGCGCAAATACGAGTATGATTCATAGATTGGCGGCGGAATAGTGCGCTACTCGGGAACGGTGGGCCATACAAGTAAAATCCATCATCCCGAATAGGCTAAAGGGACAGATCCATACTGAAGGCCGCTGACTCGAGCCCTAAGAGTAGGCTCGAGAGTTAATATCTAAGATAAGAATGGAGCACTTATCTTAGGTATTAGACTTAGTACGTACATAAGGCGCAAGGGAGTGGAGAAGGACTCATGTACGTTATAAAATATATCAGTGTTTCCAGTACGCCGATCACATCACAATACTATGTATAGTAATATAACAGAGTGCGGAAGCTAAAAGCAAAACATCCAGAATGCATTCATCTCAAGCAGTAGAAAATATCCATCTCAGAAAAGAAAAGTAAAAATACATCCAGAGTTTTATTACAAACCATAATAACTGAGTCTAGCCAGAATACTGAAAAGAACAAAAAAAAAAAAAATAAATATGCCTTATAATGAGTCTAGCCAGAATACTGAAAAGAACAAAAAAAAAAAAAAAAACAAAAGTAGGTGCTCAATCCCCTACAGCTCCAAGTGCTCCTCCTGAGACTCTGGGACATCTTCCTGACCTGTCTCCAACAATAGCTCAGGATCTAGCAAATTGCCGGATCCCAAAAGTACCCCGTGTTAGACAAGAAGTCTAGCACATCGAAGCTAGCTATACAAGCTAATCTAAATATAATAAATATGCAGAACATAAAGTAAAAATGCAGGAAAACTATAAGGCGTCAAATAACTGATCTGTAAGAACTAAGTAAAGAAAAACTGCATCAAAACCAAATGCTGAAAAGAAAAATGCTAAATGCTGAAAAGGATGCTATAAGCTGCACTATATACTACTGAAACAATGCTCACAGATAAGCTATATCATGATATACCATAAAACTATTACTGAAGGTCTATGAGTCATACGGCCCAATGTAAGTACAATAGTTAGGAAGTCAGTATGGTGACGCAGATGCACCCTGAAATTCCCCAGTCTGTGTATATAACATTCCGTATCTCATACTATATCACTGATAACCATGTGTCACAATAGAAGGAATGAGGTCAACTCATGCTTATGCTTCATGTTTATGCCAATGTATGATATGAATGGAAAATCCAAACAAATCCATGAAGAATGTAGTAAGAAACATAAGTGAATCCTAAGTCTCCACTGTGCAGAATCCTACTAAAAGGATTCTAACTCTAAAACTCTATATCAATATTTAGTTAAAGTTGCTTATTTATTTCAAAGGTCACTGGGCAGGGTGACTGTATACACATATTAGATATGCTGCAAAGATAGGACACAACATTTAGTTTGATTATGCCAACCTAATAAAGTGATATTCATTAGGAGGCACCATCCGATGATGATTTGTATCTCAAACTAAGCATTTAGTCACTAAACTCACAATCATACTTAGTGTCTTAAGGAAGGTAATTCCCCTTTTTCTTAGTTTCACTTAAGCCATACCTATTGAAGCAATCTTCGCCAGGAGGCATTACCCGATGGCAACTGTCCTTCAATAAAACTAAGAAATGGGTACCCATTTAATACACTCTTAGGATTGATTGATTTATTCTAAGCGAGGTTATGTCTGCCTAAGCCCGCAGGATAGCAACAAAGACAAATCTTACTTAGAGTGACTCAACCAATCCAGATTATTACTGGGGACCAGTAATATGGGTATACTATACTACACTTACCCAACAATCGTGGTTCCATCAAATATATTTAATAGAATAAGGATTTATCAAGATTACAAGTCTTAGATTAATAGGTAAATCCTATACAAGGTTTCACCAATCTAATGTGATCAGGGATCACTTAATATGGATTCTACCACAAGGAGATCTATCTCTTCTAGTGTCTTAAGGGATTACTACTACAAGGAGAATTGATCAAGCTCTAAGGTGAAGGGATTTTCTATACTTCTACCTCAAGGATTCATACAAGGCCTCCTACCTCATGATATATAAATTTAGGTCTCTTAGCTAATTTAAGATGATCTTATGAAGAGAGCATCAAGATCTCTTCTTTAGATGTTTCTATTAGACTATCAGGTTCTGGTTCATTATTAGATTTAGAATGATTATATCAGATGATGGAATCATCTGATCATACTTAGACTAAGATTATGGGGTGTAAATCAAACATATTGTTAAGGATTTGATCACTTGTTAAATCAACATAGTATTAATGATCTTATTATGCAGGTTTATTATTTAAGAGAAAATCGAGGATCTTAAGGTTCGATTCAGATTGTGAAATCACAAGGATTGTTATTAACCTTACTTTGTCTAATTCAAATGCTTAGAATCAATAGTAAATCAAATGCATTATTGGAAAATGTTCAATTCAAAGTCTTGTAATCAATATAGTTAAGTTAGGGTTGTTATGGTTTTAGATTTGCCTTAAGTAGATTAGGGCTTGACTCCTTCTCAAATCTTAAGTCAAATCAAGTGTATATTTAAAGATTAATGTCAAATCAGTAGATTAATTTTGTATTATTGGTGGCAATCCTAGATCTAGATCAAGTCTTAAAAGCTTGATCCAAATCTTAGGATTTCTTAAGTTAATTAAGATATTTAAGATTCTATAGTTTTAAAATTGATTCTAGTATACTTAATAAGTTTATAAAAGGTGATTTTATTTCATTTGGTTTACTGTTATAATCCAAAATAATGATTAAAGTTTAACAAACAGTGTTTACTTAATGCTAACCAAATCCTAATTTCAAGCAAAAAGGATTAGCACATAAATAAAAATACAACCATTCAAATTACATGAAATTTGGCATGCAAGTCCTAATTAATCATACAAGTAATCAAAGACTGAGTTTGCTATGATCCAATGTGTATAAACCCTAAAATTCACTAATTATGATTTGACAAGATTAGGGCATAACTACAATTACAGAACTCAGAAAAATGTGATACTTGGCACATGCAATCTAATTAACATCTATGAACTAATGCCACCCTAATCATGCAAATTGGATAAGTAACTTTACTAATCTTCCCTAATTGAGATTCACTATAATTAAGCAATAATTAAATATCTAACCATCAGATGTGTAATTTTATTTTATATTTAAGTTCCTGAGATTGTTCTGAACATTTTCATATATGATTTCATAGAATTTTGACCAGTGGATTAAAAGTTATTTGAATAATACATTCTGTATTTTTATTTAATCAAAATCCTATGATTCAATTAATTGAATTATTTTCCTTAATAATTCCATTAATTCGGTTTACATAAACGGCTCGGCCCGAAATCGAAAACACGCAGGTCGACCGGGGCCCGGGTGACCCGGCACTGTCGCACCGCGCGGGTCATGGGTTGACCAGGCCCGCACAGTGTCGTCATCCCCGATTCTTCGTCCCGTGGATTTGGCCGATTAGGAGAAACCTAATTACCAAATTTCGGTGCATCCGGTCCACTGATCGGTCAGCATTCGATTGCTACACCATCACCATGTCCAGACGCGTCGATTGGGACCTAATGCCCCTTGTGAGATGGTCTGGATTAGCCGAACCTTACTCACCCGAGGTGTTCACCCTTTGAGTTACTATGGGGAGATAATTCTCCCCACAGAGACCATGCCAGACCCCGGGCTCGATCCCTACACCATCAGGGTGGTGAGGCGGATCGAAGCCCTCTGGTCTAGGGGTCTGGGGTAGTCGGATCACCGGGTCCTTACTCGACCGAGGCGATCCAGAAGGAAACTAGCCCGATCGATCGATTCGATCGATCGGGGCTAGCTCAAGCCCTAAGTACGATACGGCTAAGTTCGAAACGATAATAAGAACAGAAATGCATCAAATGGAATAGGATTCTAACCTTATTTACCCGATTCTTGCAACTGGGATACCTGATTTTTGATGGATTGGAAGACGGATCGTGGCTCGCTGGTGCAGGGACTCTGGAAGCTCTTAGGGGTCCTAAACTCCAGGAGAAACCCTATATCAACGGTTCAGGAGCACGGGAGCGCCTGGGTGAAGCTCCGGGAGTTCGGCAATGGCGATGAATTTTAGAGGCTACAATTGATCAGCAAGGAGCAATTAAAGCAGATCTAGGGCTATTTATAGGCTTGGCTGAGCTTAGGGAAGCCTCTGGAGCCACTGGCTCGGGCTGGGGAGGCCCGAGAGGGCTGGCCATGGTCGAGCTCTCAAAATTCCATTTTGAGCTCGGCTGGGTCACAAGGCCCAATTGGGGTCTCATGGTGTTTAGGGGAAGACCAGCAATGGTTTGGTGAGCTGGAGGCGCGCGTGGGGGACAGGGGAGACCACTGGCAGTACGGGGAATCTTCCCTGTCGGGCGCGGCTTGGCGGGTACGAAGATCCACAGTGCGGGTACGCTGTGGACCGTCTGATGCATCGATCGGGAAGGCACGACGGTCCTGATCCTCTGGATCCTAACGGCCGAACCAGATTAAATCTGCACCGTAGGATCATTATGGTTGATCTAACGGCGGACCCGCGATTCTAATCCTAACTGTTAGATGGAAAGGCACGATGGCTAGATTTGAGGGATCCCGCTGTCACGTGACCCGGGCTCCGCAGCGGATCGCCCGCGGTCCGCACAGCGGATCCCGGCTATTATATTAGGTATTAGAGTAAAAATGCAATTATGGAAAGTTATAAGCTCTTAAGTGCAATTAAACCATTCTAAATTAAATTGAATTATTGCCCAAATGAATTCCAAATTGCACCAAATTTTCACCCTTAGCTAATTTGGTGGTGAGGAACTCAAAAATGCAATCAGATTTTAATTCTGAGATCAAAATATTTTGGGTCTAGACTAGGGCATCTAGACTGATCAAATTGAAATTTTTGACTTAGAGAAGTCCAATGGATTTCAAATTTTCCAGATAGGCTTATCTTAATGTTCTAAAAGCAATGATGCTAAAAATTGAATCAATCAACATTTATTTTGCATGGTACAACCTAGGGTTGTTACAATTATTCCGACCTAGCTTCAGATGACGTGAGGAATATTTTGTCGCCTTAGCCTCCACGTTGACGTTAAGAATCCTTTTGATATATGCAGGCTAGATTAGACCTATTCTAATGTGGCAGTACTTACATACATGTTCACTAATACTGTTTACTATTCAATATTTCCTATTTACTAATGTACTTGACTTTAGTCTACCTTGCTTTACTTGCTTACTTGTATATTATAGGATGTTAGACCTTTGTTGCTTATTTATATGTACTACTATTAAATTAATTTCTTTTAAATTAGCATATGTCATAAGATCATCAGTATGTTTAGGATTAGATTTTTCATTCAGTACTTTTACTTACTGTATTATACATGTATGCCTATCTTTGCTTAGTTTACTTGAGGTGTTCCTTTTTGCCTCAAATCTTATTTAGTTATAAATGCTATATTTATAACTTATCCTTCTCCTAATATTCTTACTACTTTTATGCTTGTTAGGATTTTTGTTTTGTTTAAGTAAAATGGTGACATTAATAATATATGAAAAATATTCAGCCTAAAATGTACTTAGACAATTATCTAATAAGATTTTTCTTTTGTTGGCAGGGCCCTGGCATTGTGAAACTGATAATATTAGAATTGGATAGATTTGAGAAGCTTGGTGCTGAAGAGGAGCCTTATCCAGAAGTGAAGCCATATCTTGAGGAGGGGTATCAGGGAGGAGCTAAAGCTGTTTAGTCTTTTTTGCTTATTGTGAGGATGAGTGATTTCATTTCAATTTATTTAAACATAATTAATGTTGTAATAATATAGGTACTATTTAACTATGCTCTCCTTACTATACTTTTTATTCTGAGTTGTATGCTGCATTTTCTCTAATTATTGTGGAAAATATGATGTATGTTTACTTTACCTTGCTTCCACACTCTGATTACATAGTATGTATGCATTGGCTTATATCTTCCTTACTAGTGGAATATGTCTTACACCTAATCTAATGTTAAGTGAGGGATTTGACAAAGTGACACACCACCCCTTAGCTTAATCTTGTGAATTAAGGGGTGGGCGCCACAGGCAGAGATCTGAAGCCCCAAGTGAGGTGATTTAGATTAGCCAGAGCTTACTCACCCGAGAACTTCCACTATGGAGCTACTGTGAGGAGATAATTCTCCCCATAGAGGCCACGACTGACCCAGGGCTCGATCCCTACACCTTAAGAGAGGTGAGACGGATCGAAGCCCCCTGGTCTGAGGGTCTGAGGTGGGCTGGATCACTGGGTCCTTACTCGAACCCAGCCCCCTTTCGGGACTTAGCCCAATCGATCGAAGATAGCTCAAAGTACAATTATGATCGCATTAAGTTCAAAATGACAATACACATCTAAACAAATCAAAAGGAGAGGATTCTGAGCCACATTGGCTCAGACTGAGCAAACTGGGGTAGCTGGTTCAATGGGAGAGCTCGCAGATGATGCAGAGGGAGGACAAGGTAAAAGCTAGCTTTTTGAGATGAACTAAGGGTTCCTGAATGCCAGGAGACAACTTCTATCAGTGGTACACATGACTGGAACACCTGGGATGCTCAGATAGATAGTAATGGAGGAAGGTGGGGGTAACTAACTTTAATTGATCAGTAAGGATCAAAGCGAGCAAACCTGAGGCTATTTATAGCCATAGAGGGAAATTGGGTAGGTTCCAGAGGCATTGGCTCAGGCTGGAGAGGCCCGAGAGATCAGGTCATGGCCGATCTCTTATTTTTTTAAATTGAGTTCGATCATGTCACAAGGCTCGATCGGGGTTCCTTGCCAAGACGGGGGAGGTCCTAACAACATGCTGAGGTAGATATGAGAGTGGGAGACAAACCTGGCAGCTGGTAGTATGGGAGGGATCCTCTGTCAGGCACGAGCAAGAGGAAGATGAAGGTTGACATTAGCGGGACATTTGGATGCTGCCTGATTGATTGATCATATGTCAAAATGACTTAGATTGCTCAAATCCTAATAGCTGATCGTGGAAGCGACTTGGACCATAGGATCGGTCAGGCAGATCCAATGGAAAATCCATGGCTCCGCAACCGTAGGATCCAGAGAGGGAACGACGGGATAGAACGGGATTTCGCTGTTGTGCGACCCGGGCTCCACAGTGGATCACCCGTGGTCCGCACAGCAAATCTCAATGAGTAAATTAGTTGAGGGTAGGTTTGTAAAATTAAATTATTGGAAACCTTAGAGTGCAATTAGACCATTTTATTTTAAATTATATTATGGTCTAAATGATCCTCAAATTTTACCAAACTTTCACCCCTAGCTAACTTGGAGGTGAGGAATTCAAAAATGCAATTAGATTTTAATTCTGAGATCAAATATTCTTAGGTCTTATTTAGGGCATTTAGATTGATCAAAAGCTAACTGGACTTAGAGAAGTCCAATTGATTTCAAATTTTCATGGTAAGCTTAACTTGATATTATAAATGTAATGGGATCAAAATTAATGTCTAACTAAATAGAGAATTAACAGATTAACAACCTAGGGTTATTATAGACTCCCCTACTTAAGAATAATATCAAGAGAGGAAACAACCATGCATAGAATTTAAGAACAAAATTACAAATTCAGAATTTAACAAATACCTGGATCATCAAAGAGACTGGGATACTTTCTTTGAATATCAGCCTCTTTCTCCCAAGTAGATTCTCCTAGAGAGTGATTCCTCCACTGAACCTTTACCATTGGAATTGAGCGATTTCCTAACTGCTTTTGATCATGAGCTAAGATCTTAATCGGCTCCTCCGCATAAGAAAGATCTAGCTGGAGCGATAGCGCTGGAAGTTTAATTAGATGAGAAGGATCAGAAATAAATCTTCACAGAAAGGAGATGTGGAACATATTATGGATTGCAGAGAAATCTTCAGGAAGCTTTAATCTATAAGATGCAGAACCAATATTCTATAGATTTTCAAAAGGTCTAACAAAGCGGGGACTTAGCTTCCCAGCTACATCGAAACGATATACACCTTTCATTGGGCTTACTTTAAGATATGCAAAATTTCTAACATCAAATTCTAGAGTACGATGATGAGCATCATGATAGTTACTTTGCGATCATAAACTATTTTAATTCTCTACTGGATTAGCTGAACCTTACAATTAGTTTCTTCAGCCATATAATTAAATGCTGATAGTTTCAGACCATGCCAAGGGAGTACTGCACTTCCTGCCGTACAAGGCTTCATAAGGAGCCATGCCGATACTCGCCTAGAAATTGTTATTATATGCAAACTTTACCAATGGAATATGATCTTCCCAGAAACCTCTGAAAACCAAAATATAGAGATGAAGAAGATCTTCTATAATTTGGTTGACTCATTCTATTTGACCGTCAATTTGAGGATGGAAAGCGGTGCTCATGGCTAGGGTAGTCCCCAAGTCTTGATGCACTGCTTGCCAAAATTTAGAAGTTAAACGACTATCTCGATCAGATAAGATAGACCTTGGAATTCCATGGAGTCTGACAATTTTCTTGATATACAGCTTCACCAATATCTCTACGGAATCGATTTGACGCATAGTTATAAAATGTGCTAATTTAGTCAGTCGATCGATAATGACCCAAATTGAAGCAGAACCAGATCTTGATTTTGGCAAACCCATCACAAAATCCATAGAAATATCAAACCACTTCCATTCAAGAATTGCCTGAGGATGGAGAAGTCCTCCAGGCTTCTGATGTTCAGCTTTGACTAGACTGCAAGCATGGCACTTTGCTATGAAATCAGCCATACTTTCCTTCATTCTACACCACCAGAATAATTTTTTCAAATCTTGGTACCTCTTAGTACTACCAGGACACATTTGATAACCCGAATTATGGCCTTCTACTAAAATTTCTTACCGCATGGATTTAGGAATCCATAAGAAATATTATTAATAGACTACATTACCTCACAGCTGAAGATTGAAATGACGACCACTTTTGATTTCCATTTTGAACTTCAAATAGTCTTCATTTTTTATTTGGGATATGGAGACATCTCGATGAAATATTGGCTCTATGGTACTCATAGATATTAGTTCTCTTACCATAGAACCACGAACTGGCTTGATATCAAGCCTTCTAAATTCCTCCTCCAAAGGACTTAAAGTTATTAAGGAGGAAAGCGTACCATGACGACTGAGTGCATCAGCTACAACATTCACTTTATCAGGAGGGCATTGGATATTGAGATCATAATTGCTTATTAGTTTGAGCCATCTTTACTGATGGCAATTGAGCTCATGTTGGGTGAAGATATGCTTTGGCTCTAAAGATTGGTGAATATAGAGCACTGGACATCGTACAGACAATGACACCAAATTTTCAAGGTGAAAACTACAGTGGCTAATTCAAGATCATGGATAAGATAATTCTTTTCATGCGGTATTAGCTGACGAGATGCACATGCGATGAATTTTCCTTCCTGCATGAGTACACATCCCAATTCTATCCTAGACGCATTAGTTTAGACTTGGTAGTTGAGACCTTCTTTTGGTAAGGCTAAAACTAGAGTAGAAGAAAGAGCATCTTTTAGCGCTTGGAATACATTCTCACATTCTGGACTCCATATAAAATGTACTCATTTCTGCGTCAACTTCGTGAGAGGAGATGCAATTTGTGAGAAGCCTTTAACGAATTTTCTATAGTAACCAGCAAAACCCAGAAAACTACTGATATCAGTCACAAACTTTGGCTAGACCAATCCTGAACTGCACTTACTTTATTCTGATCAACCTTAGTTCCTTATGCGCCTACGATGTGACCCAAGAAAGCGACTAAGTCAAGCCAAAATTTGTACTTAGAATACTTAGCATATAATTTATGTCTTCTTCGAAGGTCTTCTAATACTAACCACAAATAATTTTCATGTTCAACTTTGCTTCTTGAATAAATCAGGATATCATCGATGAAGACGATAAGTTATTTATCTAAATATGCTTTCAATACACGCTGCATTAAATCCATAAAAATGGACGACATGTTTTCTTAAGTCGAAAGATATTATCAAAAATTCAAGTGTCCATAATGGGTTCTAAACGCAATTTTCTAAACATCTGAATCTTTAACTTGCAGCTAGTGGTAACCTAATTGCAAGTCAATTTTTGAGAAAACCTTAGCTCCAAATAATTGAACAAACAGATCATCGATGCACGGCAAGGGATACTTATTCTAGATTGTTACTTTATTCAGTTCACTATAATTGATGCACATTCGGATTGAACCATCCTTCTTTTTCATGAATAAGATCGGCGCTCCCCAAGGAGATGAACTTGGGCAGATAAGACCCTTCTCCAACAACTCTTGAAGTTGCTTATTTAGCTCCTGCAGTTACTTGGGTGCCTTACGATATGGGACCTTTGATAAGGGCTAGATTCTGGGGATTATCTCAATTACAAACTCTACTTCTCTAATTGGAGAAAGACCAGGTAGGTTTTCAGGAAAGACATCGGGGAATTCACAAACTATTCGATTCTCCAAGATAGGAACGACTTCTTTTTTATCTCCTAACATCGTTATGAGATACGCATCGCAGCCTTTCTTAACTAATCTTTCTGCTTTCATTGCATTAATCAATGATGCTTGAGTACTAAATCTACTTATAAAGTATTGCAAATGACTCCCACTGCCAAAAGTGATTTTCTTCTTTTGGCAATTTATGGACACACCATGTTTGCTTAGCCAGTCCATACCCAAAATTATATCAAATTTTAAAATTGCAAACAAGATTAATTTGGCCCCATATTTTTGTTCTCCAATAAGAATTTCAATGTTACAGAATTGCTGGGATTGTATACGGGCTCCAGAAGGTAACCCGATGATCAATGAGGATGCTAATCAATAGGTTGGTAGATTAAGAATTTTAACCCAGCTTTCTGATACGAAGGAATGACTTGCTCACGTATCGAAAAGAATATTACAAGATTTATCATTTATTGTTAATGTGCATATGATTACAATAGTTATAATGAGAACTGATATTCAAACATTCAAAAATACTGAAATAGAAAAGACAGAATACTAAAACAGGAACATCTGAAAATTAAATTTAGGATGTACCTGAAATAACATCATTATCTTTAAGATCTGAAGCTGGAGTTAGCATGTAAAATCACGCTGGAGCTAATGGTTGCTTGGCCTGAGGCTGTTGACCTAGGAGATTATAGGCCCGCTTTGGCACAGGAACAGATGTGTTCTTGTTGGTTGCAGGTATTGGAGCTGGCATTACTGCTAAGACTAGAGCCCAGCTATTAAATGGCTGCGGACGAAACACTTTATTATGATGAGAGTCATCAATGAGAACTCCATCAATAGTTATTTTAGAGTCACACCGGTTGTAGCGGTGACCATCTCGGTCGCAAGTGAAACATACGTTGGCAAAGCAATAGCATTTACGGTATGGATGAGCATGTTTGCACTTAGGAGTTTCAGACTGAGACTGTTCCGCTTCCAAATTGAAGCCTTTAGCCACCTTACGATGACCAAAATGTTCTCTTCTTGGTTGCACAAATGCAACCTTACGCTTACAATTCATTTATCCTTGAAATCCTTGTTGGAGGCAAGCCGTCTCGATCAACTCTATGAAGTTCTTGATTTGACGGGACACCAAATGAGCTTTAATGGAGTCTCTCAAACCTTTTAGAAAGCAATGGCATCTAGCTACTTCTGTTCTCACCAAGTCCAGAATAAATCATGCTCGCCTTCAAAACTCTTATTCATAGTCGAACATAGACCTATTCCCTTGCTTAAGGTGGAGAACCGCATCCTTTAAAATGGCTTGAGCTGATGCGGGGATGAATGATTCACGAAATGCTTCTAGGAACATATCTCATGGGATATCTTCCATCTCATAATCGACAAACTTATTGTTCCGCTCGTTTTCCCACCAGTACTCTGCTTCCTCTTGAAACAGGTGGGTGATTAAGCGAATAACTTTCGAGTTTGGACATTGTATGCTAACCAAATTCTTCTAAGCCATTTTCAAACATGTAATAATGTCCATGAGGTTGAGAGCCCCGCTGAGGGTAGGTGTCCTTAATCGTAGGAAATTATGAAGAAGCCCATCTCCTGAGAAGTGAGAGGAAGATGGAGCTCCTACTTGAGGAAGAGATTACTGGTGAACGCTTAGTATAAGGGCACGAGTCTCTTGCTCATAATGTGCATTACTCTCGATTTGCGCCTTCATCAAATTCGCCATAAAATTCATTCATCGAGTATGCCCGAGGATGAGACCGTATTCTTAACCGGTGTGGGAGCATAAAGAGATCAGGGATTCAGGACTGTAAGTGCAAGTATTAAGTCAACGAATACTAAAATTTTATTATCATTTAATTTATTACTTTCTCAAAAGAGAAGTTACATAGATCCACAATATGTATAAACTACTCATGAAAGGAAAGACTAAGGGCCTCTAGTTACAGTATTCTACCCAAAAGGTAATACATAAATCATCATTAGTGACTACATGACTCCTCCGAGCTAACCTCCTATAAACCCAGAACCACAAACAACTCGCTAATCCCCTAAGTAAGATCTCCGGAATTTGAAGACAGTCCTCATCGGGATAAGCCGTCTCTCGAAGGGCAGTGGTTGCACGATCCAACCACTCTCTAGCAAGTGCTGGAAGACTGGTACCTCCAAAGGATGAATGGGTAAGGATCTTGTCCAAAACTTCTACTCCTTGAGCTGATACTCCATCGACAATCCTACCACAGATCTGGCCATCTCGAAGGTCATCTATCCAGTAGTCTTCAAATCTCCTAATGTAAAACTAGAATATTGACTGCGTGTATTCCATTCCTAAAAGTAACTCAACTTATAAGTACTTGATTCATATCATTATTATTATCTTTGAAGTTTGTTCAAATCCTAGGATGTCCAATTTATATTTAACAATTCACTGTTTCAATGATGTTGTCATGTGCGTTCAATTCCTAGGTTGTCCTCATTCTAGACATAATCAAATTTTTATTTCTAAGATAACTTGATGAACTTTTGGATGTTGCTTTTCCTACACTTAGTAACCTGTGATATTAACCTGATACAGAGAACATATCACAAAGTAGATAGGGACAAGCTCCTTATCTGATACTTTATGATACTTCTCTGATACCAACTGTAGTGCCCCGCCCCATCACCGCGCGCAAAACAAAGTAAATTTGGCGACAGAGCAGCGCGCTACTCGGGAAAGCATAACCCATCTCCCTAAATAGGCTAACTAAAGAAACTAGCCACACTGAAGGGCTGTTGACTCAACCCAAGAGGAGGGTCGAGAGTCAATACTTAAGATAAGAGTAAGATACTTATCGTAGGTATTAGACTAATACATACATTGGATTATAAAGGCAAGTAAGGAATCCAAAAAGTATTAAATCCTAAAACTATCCCATGTTAGACAAGAAGTTCAACACATTGAGCTAAACTGAACAGTTCTAAAATAGGTGCAATAAAGCAGTAAACAACTAAAAGTGCAGGAAAATTATAAAGGTAATTGAATAACTGAAACTATGTAAAACTGAGTTAAGTAAAACTAAACTATAAACTAAATGTTGAAAACAACAAAAAATAATGAATGATCTGAAACTGATGTAAAAACATCCAAACTATACTATATGTCACTGAATTCATGCATCTGAATATGCCACAATACTGTATGCCACTAATATATAACTGAGCTATGACTGAACTGCTAGGAGCCGTACAGTCTAATATCTATATACACCCTGTTGGGAAATTTTACTATGATGTCTGAATATCTTGAATTTCCCTTATTGAGGTATGCAATATTCCATAACTCATAAATTATCATTGATACTTATACATTATGCTCATTCTCATGCTCATGCCTCTATACTACATGACCTAAATCTAGAAATCTAGAAATACTTGAAATTAGATTATGACTCAAATGTCTCCATTGTGCAGAATCCTGTTAATAGGATTCTAACTCCTAAATTCTAATTTTAATAATTAAATTCACTTAGGATTTTATTGAAAATCATTAGTTAAAAGGGTTGTATATGCATATTGTGCATTTTTCTAATAAATGTAGATTTAACACTTAGTTTATTTAAAACTGCACTTATCAAAGCGCACTAAGATAGAAGGCAGAACCTGGTCATAATTTATATCTCAAATAAAGTTGTTAAATGCTCTAATTATAAGCACACTTAGTGTCTTAAAGAGGGTAACTTAAATTACTTAGTTTGTTTAAAATTCCACTTATTGAAGCGCACTAAGATAAGAAGCAGAACTCGGTCGCAGTTTATATCTCAAACTAAAGATTTAAGTCCCAAATTATAACACTTTTAAGATTGATTGATTTACTCTAAGCGAGATTGTATCCGCCTAAGCCTGCAGGATAGCACAAAGTTAAATCTTACTTAGAGTGACTCAATAAATCTTGAAAACTATTGGAGTGGTCCAACACTATGGATATACACTACTGTACTCAACTAATAATCTGAGTTCAATCAATTCTATTTAATCACCAAAGATTTGTCCAACACTATCAATCCTTACTCTATTTGGGTGTGTCCTATACAAATCTCCATAGATGTAACCAAGAGGTCACTCAATATGGGTTACTACCATATGGAAGAATCTCAATCTAATATCTTAGGTGTATTCTACCACAAAGTTTAAGATCAGCTTATAAGGTTAGGGAGGATCATCTTTTTTATTACCTTAATATGTCATAATAAGTCTTTCCTACCTCAAGGTGTAACATTCTTTAGGGCTTTTAAATATTTTAAAGCACTCTTAAAGCAAGACCTTATGATCTCACTCTTCTATCACTTAAGTTTAAGATTATGTGTTTACTTATTTACTTAGATAAAAGTGATCAAATTAGATGATTAGATCCATCTGATCACATCCTATTCTAAAATCATAGGATGAAATCAAAGATATTATTAATGTTAGGTCATTTCATAAATCATTACAGTTTTATTAACCATCTTATGCTAATAGTCTCATATAATAGAAAATCAAAGAACTAAAGCTTAGATTCAGATGATTCAATCACATAGATTCATTATTAATCTTAGCACTTCTAATTCAATTATTAAAAATCAATATCAAATCAGATGCATTCTTAGAATAATATCAATTTAATTATCTTACAAACAAGTTACTTATGGATTTTGACTAATTATTAATAAAGGGTTCAGATCTTAATCAAACAGGTTAGAGTTTAACCCTTACCCTTATCCAATTAAAACCAATTATTGATTTATAGATCAAATATCAAATCTGTATTTTATTGATGTATTATTAGTGGCAATCAAGAATTTTGACCATGGATTAAGTACTTGATCAAGATCTTAATATTTCTTAAGGTTTAATTAAAATATTTAGTTACTTAATTTAAATTTGTTAAATGGATCATTTGTTAATAACAAGAATGAGTTAATTACATTCACATTATTGTTATAAGGCATATTAGTAGAAAATTTCAGAAAAATAGAAAGTGATTAGTGCTAATCAAAACTTAATACAATACAAAAGGATTAGCAGCTAATTACAAATCTAATAATTGGAATTTTATACAACTTGGCAGATACAATCCATACAATCATGTGAACAATCAGAGACTAAGTTTACTAAATTTGAATAATCAAAAACCCTAATTTTTACTAATCATGCATTTACAGGATTAGCGAATAACTAAGAGTACATAAATCAAAAAATTAAACCACCTAGCACATCCATTCTACAAGGCATAAGAAACATAATGGCACCTAAATCATGTAATTTGGCTATCTATACATGATAATCAACCCTAATTAAGTTCTGCAATAATTAGGTTAATCCAAAAATTGTAACTATTAAAAGTTCAATTTTAATTTATATTATGATTTCTTATGATATTTTGATCAATTTGGTATATAATATCATAAGGTTTGGACTAGTGAATCAAACGTTATCACACTAATTTAATTTGCATTTTTCCAATTAAACTAAGCGGCCTGATAACCAAATCACATGGGTCGGTCGGGGCATTAATTGAATTAATTGAATTATTTTCCTTATGGAAAATAAATCCAATTAATCAGATTTGTTAAAATGGGTATGGCATGATAACCAAACCACATGGGTCGGTCGGGGCATAAGAGACCCAGGATTATCACAGTGCACATGTCACGGGTTGGCCCGATCCGCACAGTGGCTTCGTCCAAACCCATCGTCCCGACATATGCCCGATTAGGGAAACCCTAAGCGGCCAATTCCCATGCATCTAAACCATGGCATGACCGGCTGAAGGTTGTTAAGCCTTCACCATTGCCAGACGCACCTACAGAGAAATGAAGCCCAAAGTGAGGTGGTCTAAATCAGCTGGACCTTACTCACTCGAGGGTTCCTACTACGGAGCTACTGTGGGAAGACAATTCTCCCCACAGAGGCCACGACTGACCCAGGGCTCGATCCCTACACCTTCAGGGAGGTGAGACGAATCGAAGCCCTCTGGTCTGAGGGTCTGAGATGGGCTGTACCTCTAGGTCCTTACTCGGACTCAGCCCCCCTTATGGGACTTAGCACGATCGATCGATTCAATCGATGGAGGCTTGTTCAAAATTCAATTATGATTACATTAAGTTCAAAATAACAATACGCAAATAAACAAATCAAAAGTCGAGTAGTCTGAGCCACGTTGGCTCAGACTGAGCAAACTTGGGTCCTAGTTTGATAGGAGAGCTTGCAGATGACGTAGAGGAAAGACAGGGCACCAGCTAGCTTCCTAAGATGAGCTAAGTGTTCCTGAATGCCAAGAGACACCTCTATCAGCAATACGCATGCTTGGAATGCCTTGGAAGCTCAGACAGATAGCAATGGAGGAATAAGTGGGGTAACCGACTTCAATTTATCAGCAAGGATCAAAGGGAGCAAACATGAGGCTATTTATAGTCTTAGAGGGAAATTGGGAAGGTTCTAGAAGCATTGGCTCATGATGGAGAGGCCCAAGAGATCGAGCCATGACCGAGCTCTCAATTTTCTAAATTGAGCTCGGCCGGGTCACGAGGCCCGATCGGGGTTCCTTGCCAAGACGGGGGAGGTCCTAACGACCTGTTGAGGTGGACATGGGAGTGTGAAACAGACATGGCAGCTGGCAATATGGGAGGGATCATCTGTCAAGCGTGAGTAAGAGGAAGAAGAAGGTCCACAGTAGAGGGACCTTCGGATTCCATCTGATCGATTGATCAGATGGAGAAACAGCTCGGATCGCTTGTATCCTAACGGCCAATCGCGAAACCGATCCGGGCCGTAGGATCGGTCGTGAAGATCCAATGGTAGATCCACGGCTCTGCGGATCTTAAATCCCAGCCGTAGGATCCACAGATGGAACAGCGGGATGGAACGGGATTCCGCTGTCTCGCGACCCGAGCTCCACAGCGGATCACCCGCGGTTCGCACAGCCAATCCCAACGAGTAAATTAGTTGAGGGTAGGTTTGCAAAATTAAATTGTTGGAAACCTAAGAGTGCAATTAGTCCATTTTAATTTAAATTGAATTATGGTTTAAATGATCTCTAAATTTACCAAACTTTCACCCAAAGCTAATTTGGGGGTGAGAAATTCAAAAATTCAATCAGATTTTAATCCGGAGATCAAATTTTTAGGTCTTATTTAGGGCATCTAAATTGAGCAAAATGCTAACTAGACTTAGAGAAGTCCAATTGACTTCAAATTTTTAGGGTAATCTTAAATTGTTTATCTAAATGTAATGGGATCAAAATTAATGTCTGACTAAATTGAGAATTTGCACGATAATGCCTAGGGTTGTTACACTCCACTTGTATGGTCAAAAATCGGTAGTGTTCAACTTTTCGAGTTTGATCTAGTTGAAGAAAAAACTAAGAAAGTTTAGTTAATTTGATTAAGAATTCATGCTATTCAGGATCATCAAAGTAAGCATCATGATGCCAGGCACCTTCCTTTGGAGTTTAAAGTTGGAAATTTTAGATATCCCACGGTCAGCCTGATGAAAGGTGCTTTCTGTTTTGGCGCAATAGGGAAGCTCAGTCTCCGTTACGTCAAACCTTTTGAAGTAGTAGCAAGAGTAGGTTCTGCATATTATAAGTAAAATAATTTTGAAGAATTGTTGGCAATACATGATGTATTTTATATTTCATAGTTAAGAAGATGTCTTCGAAATCCTTTGCAATTAATTCAACTTCCAGCCATATCTCTCTAGCCTGATCTTTTCTATGTGGAGAAGCCAATTTAAATTTTAGCTCATAATCAAAAGCAATTGAGAAATTGCTCTATTCCAAGGATAAAGGTTAAGTGGAAGAATTTCTCTCTTGAAGAATCTACTTGGGAGAAAGAGGCAAATATGCAGCAAAAGTATCTATGTTTTTTTGAAAATCCTTCTTTCTATTTCCTGTTCTCAAACTCTGTGTTTTTTATTCCCTTCATAGGATGATGTCAAGGACAACATCATTCTTAAGTGGGGAAATATATAATAACCCTAGGTCAATCGAACCTTTATATTATGAATTGGTCGTTTTGCTAATTTTAGGACACAAAAAATTATCTAAATTAAATTAATCTCCAAATTCAAATTTGATTACATTTTTGTATTCCTTAGAACCAAATTAGCTAATGGTGAATTTTTAGGAATTTTTGTAGGTTGTTTAATCCTAAATTAGGATTTAAATCAATTAATAAATTTAAATTATTTAAATTTAATTTCTTTTTTCTTTCCAATGATCAAGATTCACTATTTCGCAGAAGATATGCTGCAACGCCCCAATAGCGGCTCTACTTTTTCTATCCACTCCACATCGTTGCATGCATCTTGGTACACCAATCCAACATCTAACATATTGTAACAACCTAGGTTGTTACCTTAGTTGATTAGGACTAATCCTAAGTCTTAAACATAATTATAAGTGCTAATTAGGTCAATTGGAGTCAACCTCGAAGACCTAGTTCAAATCAGGAGTAATATGGATCGAATCCTGATTTCTAGAAATCCAGAAACCCTAGAAAAATTGACCTATTTAAATTGACCTCCGATCAAAAAACGGACACCGCCATTATGTTCCTTGACCTCAAATTAGCTTGGGGTGAAGTTTTCGTGTCAATCGGAAGTCGTCAAAATTTCGACGAATATTTTAATAATAAAAATACCCCGGAAATCGAGGTATCAAAATACTCGTCTGATCGAAAATCCGACTTCGCCATTGAATTCCTTGCCCCCAAATTAGCTAGGAAAAACATGTTCAGGAAAAAAAAAAAGGGAAATTAATTAATTTAAAATTTTTAAATAATAATTAAATTAAACTGACGGCGTCGTCGGTCTAAATCGCGCGCCGTTAGTACTCGCATGATGCCGTCCAGCCTGCCGTCTCCTCGAGCGAGCGATCCGGGCCGTTCGATCGTCCCGAGGACGATCGAACGGCCATGCTTCTTCGTCCCAGCGGTCTGCTCGTGAGCCGCCCTGCGGCGAGCCACCGCCGCGCCCCGCCAGCCTGACGCCTCCCCGGACCTCGTCGACTCCGCCATCGCCTAATTTAACCTCATATGAACCCTAAGTGGCGGTCACTGGAAGGAATCCAAGGCGGATCGATCGAGCCGAGACACCCCGACTCCGTTGCCCATCAGAACCGCATATCAGGTACTCCCCGATCCTCGACCTCTTTCAATCATTTATCGCATTATGGTATCGCATGCCTATTCCGAGGTCTAGATAGTCGATCGATCGGACCGGATCGTTGATCGGAGGTTCCGATCAACCGAATTTGGGAGCCGGTCTACAGTCCTTACCGTTAGAGCCCGAGAGTCCCGCGAGGGCTGCACCTAGGGCTCGCCGTAGCCGGAGCTGTGAGCCGTCTCCGGTGAAGGTCTGACTTTCGATGGATAGGCCTTTGCCAGACCAAGCCATTGCCGTGCGGGCCGAGCCCCGGCACAGCCGGGAGGTCGGCCAAAATGCGTGCCCTAGTGTCAGTCGTACGGGGAGGGGAGGGGGAAGGCGTAGTGGCCGGGCCGGGTCGGGTCGACCCAGGCCCCCCCGAGGCTCGCACGCGCGGACCGCGTGCGGCTCGGCACTCGGGGCGTGGGGCCCGCTTCTGCGCGGCCCGCATCAGCCGACGCGCGCCCGTGGGACCCGCGCGCAGGCCTGCGGCCTATAGCGGCTTGCCACGTGGCGGCGGCGGGTCCAGCACCCTCTGCCGCAGCCAGTAGCGGCTTGCCATGTGGCAGTGGCGGGTCCCACTCCATTATGACCTGCAGAAAATTATTAATAGAAATAATAAATATAATTAAGTTATTAATTAATTAGTTGTTAATTATAATTAGTAGTTAGTTAATATTAATTAATACTAATTAACTGATAATCCATATCAAACAGTACACATGATTAACTAATTAAGATTATAATAATAATAATTAATAGTAAACAATAATTAATTAATTAAGGCTAACTTAATTATTAATAAACAGTACTTAACAATATTTATTAATAATAATCAGTAAATTAATATATATATATAGTAATATTAATAAATAATAATTATTAATCTATTAATTAATCCTAACTTTAGGATTAATAATATTAACAAAGGATTAATTAAAGACTTAAATGGTAATTAGTTTGACCCTAATTAAACACTAGTAATAGTAATATTATATTCAAAATAATTAAAATCAATAAATTAATTATTAATTAATAAATAATTAATATTAATTAATCACATATTAATTAAAAGATTAATAAATTCAGAAATCATATAAATAAACTTTAGAAATGAATAGTAATTTAATTTAATTTAAATAAATGAATAATAAAATAATTCAAATTGTATTTTTGAATAGTAAATCTTAAAAGTTTAATAACTTTTTATAGAATGATCCAAACATAGCTAATATAGGTTTTAAAATACTCAGAAAAATATAAGGATTCAAATAACGGAATGTAAAAATTTATTTCGGGGTACGTATAACGAGGTAGCATTTTA
Organism: Gastrodia elata; assembly: GCA_016760335.1. Classification (NCBI taxonomy): domain Eukaryota; kingdom Viridiplantae; phylum Streptophyta; class Magnoliopsida; order Asparagales; family Orchidaceae; genus Gastrodia; species Gastrodia elata. The sequence goes on along the minus strand of CM028671.1, from coordinate 40,772,856 downwards.
GGACCTATTTAGAGCATCATAACTTTTTACTCGGTTATCAAAATATAGTCAATATGGGTCTTAAAATGCTCAGGAGAGCGGCCCCATCACCGTAGTAGGATTAGTTTTCCCATTTGGACATCAGGACAAAAAGTCAACCCTATAACTTAGAGTTGACTTTAGTGAAAAATAACCAAAATGCCCCTAGACTTCAAACAACCATAACTTAGTCAAATCAACTCCAAATTAGAAAATTCAAGATGCTAACTAGCCTAGAATTCCAATGTCATCAATATAATAAAATAATATTTAGGATCCAAACCCTAGAAATTTAGATAAATAACCAAATTACCCCTAGCCTTATTTTAGTTATAACTTGATCGTTTCTCGCCCGATTTAAGCGTACTTACTGTCTATCTTCAAGTTAAATAGTAAGGAATCCATTGGATTTAAGAGAGATCAATTCTAACCCCTAAGTCAAAAGTTGACTTTTTGACCCTTAAAGTAGGGGCAAAATAGTCATTTTGCCCTAAGATTAGATTAAGTACCCTTACCCTTTGGATAACATTCCAAGACACTAAGGCTAATATTATAATCATTTTAGTAATAATCAAGTGAGTGAAATCAACCCTTAAGTTAGATTCCAATAATTTTTGTTAAGTCTTAAGCACTACACCTTAAGGATCCTTCCTGAGACTAGGACTAGATCATAGGTTAGAGTTTATTCATTGGGTAAATAGGGTTACCCAATAGGTGAAACCTTGATTTTATTAGTTTCTAGACTTTCTTTTTATTTTACAACTCGTTCTGATTATTTTATCTTTTAACCCTAGATTTAAGGTAGGCGATTCATCCTATTAAGTTTGATTACTTAATAGGATTTACCATAACTAGTAGATCACTAATAGAATAAAACCTAGAACTTAGGTCTTATTCTCTGGATTATGTGATTAACCTAATTCTCGTAGTGTTTAATCCATAATCTGTAGGTTTAGAAGATCTTGATCAGATCTTAGTTAGAACGTCTAAATTCACAAAACTAGGACGTATGATTATTTGATTTAACTCGTAGTCATCTATCTGATTGAACTAGATCAGAACCTGATCAGTTCTAATCCTTTTTAACTTATAAGGATGAGTTTTTGAGTTACACTTGATAGTAGGAAAATGGTGATCCTGAACTTGTGTAACTTGGAATAGTTAGTATGGTTAAGTAGAAAACAAATGATATCACCATATTTAGTAGAGTCCCTTGCTTCTATTTGATACTTTGTTGCTTATGTATTCCTTTATTTTTGTGCCATATTTCTTTGAGCATATCATATATGACATTTGATGCATGAATAAATTGTTAGGAAGATATGGAGACTCCTTAGATTCCTTGTGAAAATATTAAAGTAATTAATGAGAAGATAATGATTTGATGTGTTTGAGCTGCCTCTCAGCGTTCTTTTGCTCATACCGATTATTGCCTTAGCCGTATCATGCTAGAAACCGCCCTAGCCGTACTGGTGCTAGGATCTTTTGGGTATGACTGTGGGTAACCTAACCGCATCGTGCTAGGTACCGCCCTAGCCGTACTGTGTTAGGGCCTTTTTGGTTGACTGATGTTGCCTTAACCGTATCGTGCTAGGAATCGCCCTAGCCGTACTGGTGCTAAGATCTTCAGCCCTGTTTGGTGAGCTAGTGTAGCTCTTTTCTATATGGCAGATTGTACATGTATGGTTTTATATGCAGTTGTTGTTGTTTACTTTTCTGTATTATTATTCAGTTAGCTATTTCCTTGTACTGCTTTTATATATATATATATATTTGGATGTTAGAATCTTGCTGCTATTTATATGTACCACTGCTGAGTTAATTATTTTAATTGGCATGGTTTCTGTTGATCACCGGCATGTTTAGGATGTAGAATTTTTCTTACTGTACTTGTTTAGTTATGTATATTTATACACCCTTCCTTGTTTAGTTTGTATGTGAGGCATGTCTCAGCCTCTTGCCTTTTCTTTGCTTAAGTTATAAATGATCATTTATAGTTTCCCTGTTTCTTTTGTATTGCTTGCCGCTCCTTTTCATATATATATATATATATGTTGCTTAGATGTTGTCAAATGGTGATATTACTTAACACTTATAATAATTCATCAGCTTAAAATGTACTTAGAGACAATTGTCTAACCAGATTTTTCTTTTCTTTGGCTGGGGCCCTATATTGTGAAACTGACAATGGCAGACTCCTTTTAGTTAGATGAGCAGGAGTTAGGTGTGGAGCCTTACCCAGAGGAGGAGCCCGTGGAAGAAGCTGCCGTCTAGTTCCTTTATACTTCGAGTGAGGATGAGTGGTTTTCATTCTATTTTTATTTAAATATTTTGAATTATGTAATAATACAGGTATCATTGACTGTGTATTTATATTATATGCTTATATTCTAGTTCTATTATTCCTATTTATACTATGATACTTGGATGGTTTACATTTCCTTAAATCACTTCCGCACTCTGTTTGTTTACTTATATAGTGGCTGTTAGATTGATTCTATGTTAATCCTTCCCTAATTAGGTGGATTGTGGAGTCTATCCTAATCCAATGATAAGTGAGGGGTTAGCCAGAGTGACACCCCACCCTTAACCTAATCCTTTGGCAGATTAAGGGTGCAGGGTGCCACACATATTCCCCATAATTGCTCATTAAGTGACATCGCATCTAAGCCATTCTTCCCAAACCACTGATGGATTAAATGCTCGAGAGCAAGCCTTCAACTATGGACCTTCTTCCCTATTTTCCCGAATCAACCCCAACTTCTCCTACTACTGCAGATGGCATGGCAGTACAGGGATCTTCTCTGTCCCCTATGTCTTTCTTCAATCAAAATGATCTGAAGCCCAAATTTTTGGTCTGTCCTCAGTCTCGACCCAAGCCCCATTTTCTAAGCTCTTGGGCTAGCCATGGGAGGCCATCCCAAGCTCCCTCAATTCTCCTGGGCTATAAATAGAATGGTGGGTTCTTTGCTCACCATTTCTCTCCTCTTCATACTTCTTAACCGTCTAGATATCTATGCAAGCTCAGCCACTCCTCTATATCGAACCAGCTAACCCCTGCATCATCTAACTAACCCCAACAATAGTCGACTTAAGTTTTATGCCTAACCCACCTTAATTGGAGATTATTCCACATGTAACTGTAAGCCATTCATCAACAAATAAGAAATATCAAAGTGTAGAAACAAAGACAAAATTTAACATTCATTCCATAGCATGTAAAATAAAGAACAAGAGCTTAACTCAGTATAAAAGTGTAGAAAAATAAAGACATCCAGGAAGTTAATTATTACAATACTAAATTAAGTTTAAAAAAAAGGCACACTCATCCTCACAAAAAATTAACTCTATCTATGTCTTGGCAACAGCGGGAAGGTCCTCGTCCTGGCTAAGCTCCTCACCTGATGTTACATTCATGAACAACTCTGAATCTGACATTGTCGGTATCACAATGTGTAAACAACCATAGTTATTACCCTATGTAAAATTAGATTAATTAAGCTAAACCAAGCCTTATATTTGATTCCATTAGACTCAATGGGTCATTTAAACCTAACTCTAGAAGTTTGAAATCAATAAGATCTCAACTGAGTATTTTAGTATTTTGCCTATTTTTAGAACCTAAAAATTAGCTAAATTAATTTAATCTCCAAATTAAAATCTGAGTTTATTTTTGAATTCCACAACCCCAAATTAGTGAAGGGTGAATTTTTAGGAATTTTTGGAGGTCATTTAGGCTTATTTTGGATTTAATTTAAATTGGTTCAATTGCATATTAGGGTTTAGAACAATTCCTAATTGCAAATCTATCCTTCTCCAACGGTCGGCTGCCTCCAAACTGCGGGCGCCATCCAGACTGTTGATCTCACAAATTTGAACCAACGGCTCGCACCTTCGCTTGAATCTGTCTCATTTCGACTGTTCCATGTTACCAAGATCTAATCCAACGACATCTAGCTATCCATCTTAAGTAAGCCCCGATCGACATAGAATCTCTCGATCTAATCCAATGGCTAATCCAACATCCTCGCTTGGCCATTAGATGTTTGGAGATCAAAACCGTTCCGCGTCAACTGATGATCAATCAGACGACTCTGGATTCCCCCGAGACTGTGGATCATCTTCTTCCTCCACTCGCACCTGACAGCCGAATCCTCCCATACTGCCAGATTCCCAAGCTATTCTACCACTCTTGTGCCACATCAGGAAGGCTGTTATGACCTTTCCCTCTTCTCCCTATAACTTACAGCCAAGATTGAGGCACGGTCCACTCCAATTTTGGAAACTAAGGGAGCACCCTCGGGCTGAGCCTATTCAATGCCTCCCAACCTTGGCAGCCACCCCAGAACCTTCCCTCAGCCTATAAGTACCCATGTATTATCACAGTGAGTCCATTTGCTCACTGTGATCCTCAAATTGTCCAGCTAAATTCCCTGTAGCTCTCAGCATTTCAGGCAATTCTTGCTACTACAAACCACTAATAAAGGGTGTGGTCTGGAGTTTAAACCCCCTTTCTGAGCATCTACAATTATCTGGATGTTTATGAGCTCCTAATAGTGCCTCTATCACCTCTGCGATCTTCAATTTTTGGTACAACCTTCTTCTCATCAAGTCGTGTGGGCTCAACTTCAATTAAGCCTCTAGGAGAGCCTTTAGATGTCATCTAGCTTGCCTTAGCCTTCTAGAAAACCTCTCCTGATTGTCACCGGAATTTGAGGTATCTCTGATTGATTGTATTGATCGATCAAGCTAGCGGCCGAGCCATGGCTGGGTCTGAGTAATGACCCAGCGATCAGCTGCACCCCAGGTTATGAGACCTTGGGGGTTCGACTCGCCTCACCTCATTGAGGGTGTAGGGATCGAGCCCCTTCCATTTAGTGGCTTCTATGAGGAGAATTATCCCCTCACAATGAGCCCTAATCGCCTGAAATTAGGACATTTTGATGGAGTAGTCATTTGGCGTTCTAGTCCGTCCTAGTTAGGGTTTCTAGGTTCAATCAATGTGCCTTGACTTCATAATGATGTGGCATGTGAATGCTGGTCATAGTTTGGTCTACGTTGGCAAATTTGGTAGTCCAAGGTACCCTCCTGTGGCTATCTACGAAGGGGGTATCGGGGACAATGCTACAGGCGCATCAGGCCGGGCCAGCTCAGGCCCACACGGGGCGATAGTGCCCGCCCATTCGGGCCTTGCTCTGACTCGCATGGTTCAATAATCAGGCCGGGTTAATTAATTTATTTAAGAATTATTTTCTTTTTATTAATTTAGTTATACTTATCCATATGGTATAATCCAATATAACATTTGAATCATAAAATCATAAGGAATAATAATATGCAATAAAATATATGATCTATAAGTTAGATTTTATAAATTTGTCTATGCTTTCTTGGAACTTAATTAAATCATAATAAATTTAATTAATGTCAAAAAATTATGGCTTAAGTCTCTGATTGCTCATGAGATTGTGGAGAACTAATGTATGCCCTTAAAAAATTATTAAGGAGTTCAAAATTTGCTAATCACCCTAATCCTTGATTAGTGAAATTAAGCATTAATTAACCCTTTAATTTTGATGAACCAAGTTCCTAATGCTTTATTAAGAGTATTAGAACTCTGCTATGTGCTTGGATGATCTTAGTGAACCCTAATCTCCGTAATCACCTTACTTAGCCTTAAAATGAGATTAGTGTCATTTAAGCTAAATCATGAGCTAAATCTTAAGCTAAGTATTTCATTCACCGTATTAATCAATATCAAGTCCATTAAAACTGATTTGAATTAATTTAAATGTTTAAATCTTAAATTTCCAATGCTTAGTCTTAAGGAGCATATTTTGGTCATTTTGACAAAAATATTGTTTAAGTGCCCTTAAACCATAGAAATTTTAGTAAAGTGTTTTTAATCAGTAATGAAATGTATTAGTATCATTTCTTTAACTTTTGATCCTATTTAATCCAATTTAAATAAGTTTAATTTTCCTTTTTCTTAAGTGATCAAACCTTAGATCTTAGATCTTAGACTATTAATCATTTTGATATAATTATGCTATCAGCTTGGAAATCCTTAATTGATTTACTGTCTTAATCCCTTTGAAACCTCTTTGTGGGTGTAGGATTGATTCAATCTATAAAATAATATGATTATTCTATGGATTGAAAATAGATCATAGATTCTTATATTATTGATTAATTATTTTGTCTTATGATATTCGAATAACTTTTTACTAAGATCTTAGCTTCTAAATCTTTCATTTCTTAAGATCCTTTATATTTAGACTAAGGTTGGATATAAGCCTTCGATCCTTGATAGAGTAGTACCTTGGATTCAAGATTTGAACCCCAATTTTTAAGTAAAGTCAAGAATCCTTAATCTTGATTTGCATAATCAAGATTTGGGTTGAGTGAGTGAAATATATTAATTAAGTTGTTGATTTATTTAATTTAATCTTTTATAGTCATCATTTGATTAGGAATTAGAAGCTTGTTAAGTTTTAATGTTAACATTAAGGTCGTGAATCTGGGATTATACTCTAAAGCTGGATATTAGAAATCCTAAACTTGTATTTTCTTAGAATAGTTAGAATGAGTTAAATTAACATAACAACAGATATCACATGAGTCTAGTTGAGTCTCTTGCTTACTTTGATTATTGTTGCTCTGCACACTTTGTATATTGAGCCTTTTTTCTTGGACATAATAGGTGAATTCAGGATATGTATGATGTATCCTAAGTTAGTATTTTGAAAAGCATAAATGTTCATTCAATTTATTCAGTGCATTCAGTTCAGTAGAGAGTGTCCTAACTTAGTCTGCCTCCTCAGTTCCAATTTTGTTATATAATAGACTCAGACCTAGCTCTGTTCTTGGCTAGGATGGATACATGTCTTATTCTATAAGTTCAACTTGAACCTAGCTCTAATAATGTCTAGGATGGATACATGTTGAACTTTCTATACAAAGGTACTGTATGAATTATTTCTATTATGGCAGTACTATATTTAGGCATGCTTTCACTTCAATTCAGTTCAAGTACATTGGCTTGCTTTGCCACATACTTAAGTGGCCTTACTTTTATTTTATTTCAGTACTTTGGCTTATTTTGCCACATGCTTCAGTAGCTCTTACTTATTAGTTCTACATACTTGTATATTTATTCTAGTTTAGTATTTATTAAGTATTAGCATGTTTAGGATGCTAGTTTTGTATACCAGTTCATACATTCCAGTTTAGTTTTATTTTATAAAAACAGCATGTATCCATGTGATCATAAGCATGTTAGGTTGAGCTTTCTTAGTACCTTGCAGTTATTTATACATTTTAGCCTTACCTTATTCAGCTTCATATTTAGTAGGTATTTTGCATACCTTATTATTTAGCTATAAATATATTATTTGTAGCTATTTGTTCATTATAGTTTGTTGCACCTTAAACTACTTGCATGCTTAAAGTAATAATGTGATATATTTAAATATACAATTCACTTAATCAGCTTAAGATGTACTTGGACAATTTGTCTAACTGTAACTTTTTTCTTTTGTTGGCTGGGGCCCAGGCATTTGTGACATCGATGAATATTAGAGTTGGAGCTTGTAACAACCCTAGTGTTGTTACCCATCAATTAGTGACCTAATTGAGTATAATCCTTTTTCATCAATCTTATAATAGTTTTAGGAGCCTCCATTTTAACTTTCGTGCAATTTAGAGATCAATTGGCAATTTCCAACATTTCCTAGTTTTCTGATAATTCTGAGAATGCCTAATTTATTTAGACCTTAGAATATTGAAAACAGAGTCCACCATTGGACTCACCACACTCAAATTAGCTAGGAGTGGTATTTTGGAAGTGTTTGGAAGTTGTCAATTTTTCCCCGAATATTTTAATAATAATTAAATATCCAGAAAATTAAAATAATTAAATTGACCACCGATCAAAAATCTGATAGTATTTTTGAGTTCCTCACACCTCAATTAGGTAAAGGTAAATTTTTGGGATTTTTTGAAGTGTATTTGGTTATTTAATATTGTGTATTAAATTGTATGCAATTAATTATTTAAATAATGTATTTAATTTAATAATATATGCATTAAATCATATATTTCCATTGGCCGATTAAATTAACCGCGCGGATCTACTGTGGGCGGGCGTTCAACATGCAGCTTCTATATTGAATCGAAGCCGCATGTTTTAATTCAATGAGATCGAACGGCCGATGCTTATCCGCGAGATCTGACCGTTGTATCGTTAACCAAATCCAACGGTTCAGAATAAAGGCCTGCACACCATCATCCTCGCCAGTGATCGTGCATCTGCAAGAGCAGAGAGGCGTACGAAGAGGCTTCCAGTTGTCAATAGTTGCATATCTACTTTGAATGTTGATTGGAATTAGTTGTATACTAAATTGCTTATAGAATTGGAAAATAGCTATATATTTAATTTAAGAATCTTTCCTTATCCATATTGCATGTAATAGGTGATAATTGAATTGTGTATACTTTAGGATAGAAAATTGTTACACATGTGTTTTCTCACTTCAAACTATTATAATTGTAAATAAACAATCCCATTTAACGGATTGACTTTACTTTAGAATTGTTAATAAGCAATCCTATGTAATGGATTGGCTTTATACTAAAATTTGAAATGAGCAAATCCTATGTAATGGACTAGCTTTATATTAGAATTAGAACTAAACAATCCCATGTAATGGATTGATTTCATATTAGTTTTAGGATATTTTTCTTTCAATTATATCTTCCATTGGAATGGAAGACTTGTATCTCTAAATTGTAGGTGTTTCTTTAGCCAAATTACAATAGAAACTCTATCAAAATTTTTAAGAATTTAAGGACTTAGAAATTTTATTGAAAGTTGTAGACTCATGTTTCACTTATTAAATATTTAGAATTTCATATCTAGAATTGCAAGTACTCACATAAATTACTTTTAGAATTTCATTCTCACATGTTCTTGCATGAATTGCATCTTCATCTTTTAATAAAATTCCCTTCCATCTTAACCTAAGACCCTCTTCTAAATTCTTGGCCAAACACAATATCTAATAATTTGGATTAGTTTCCTTCTAATCTAGTATTAGGTATTGTGGTGATGTATCAATGTTGAGTTAAGTGATTCTCAATATTTGGGTCGTCATAGTTGATATCAGAGCCAAGTTCAGAACTTTAAGTTAAGACAAACACATCCATTCATCCAAAAGAAAACAACATAGTATAGTAAAATCAAATGAATGACATCTTAAGACAGTAAACATATTTCAAATTAAATAAGTGATTTAAATTTGTTACTCAAACCTTAATTAAGCTTTTAGATGACAGACTCTAGTACTGAACTAAGACTTTATACCAAATTGTTCTTCCAGTATTGGGAGTATGATCATTGGTATGGGTTGATGTTTGGTCGTGTTTACTTGGGAGTATTTGCTACGGGAGTGACATACTAAACAACATTTTGAGGAATTATGTGTTTCGAGGAAATTGTTTCCCTCAGCTAACTAAGGAATATCTCTCCCGTATTACTATGGTATTTGGGGCCATTGAATGCCCGGATCACCTACGCCTCCAGATTTTGGATGAATGTTTTAATGACTATGCCATGGATTGGTGGTGTCATGCTTATGGAGTTCTCATTCATGGATGTAGGTGTCTTCATCGTGCCCCCACTTATGAAGACTTTGAAAATGTATTTTATACAAAATTCTGTAACTAGTAGTACTAATCTTCTTTTTGCTCTAGCTTCTCTCCCTTTAGTAGCTTTGTAAATAGCTTCTACTTTACTTATGTTTCTTTTCTTTTCCTCCAATATTGTAATCTCTTAAAAACTTCAAATTTTAATGAGAATTTTCTTTTCTTATCTTCTCCAGTTTTTGAACTATGTTTTCTTTTCCTTTCCTTAGAATGGATCCAAATCCCAATAATCCTATTGAACCAATAGTGGAAGAACCTACTTCTACTACGACTTCTCAAACATATCAAATTCATTATTTGCTGGATCTAATAAAGGTTATGGTAGAAGCACAGACTCGTGCAGCAGAAAGAATGGCCTCATCCTACAACCCTTCCCAACCTTCTCCTGCTCCTTCCCAAATCTGCCCAACTCCACTTCAAGCCTCTTCTTCTATTATTCTTGAACTTCCATTGTCTCCACAACTATCTTCTGGCCCTGTGGCAGATGCCTACCTTCTCACTTTTCTTCGTCTGAACCCTCTGACCTTCAATGGTTTCGTTTCCCATTTCAAAGCCATTGATTGGCTAAAGGTCATTGAAAAAACCCTAGCCAGTATTAAGTGTCCGGAGAGTGAGTGCCTCCATCTTACAACCTATCAATTCCGCAGTGAAGCTGAATTTTGGTGGGACAGTGAGTTGAAGATTCGCTTCTCAGAAGTTCAGATGGAAGACATCCCTTGGGATGAATTTGAGCAAGTGTTCCGTGAAGAATTTATTCCTCCTTATGCCCAAACTATAATAAAAAATGACTTCATGCAGCTTACCCAAGGAAGTCGTTCCGTGCACGACTATGAGATGGACTTCCGTAAACTCTCTCAATTTGCTCCAAACCTAGTCCATACTAAAGTGGCTAGGTGTACTAGATTTCTTTCTGTTCTTAAAATTTTTGTTAAATGTCATTCGATGTCTCAACATCATGACAATTTTTCTAAGCTTCTGGAAGGTGCTCATATAGTAGAGTACCATTAATCTCAAATGGATCTGAGAAAGCGTTCAAATCCCCAACCTTCCAAACTAGAACCCTTCAAAAAAAATCGTTCCCATGGTCCAAAAGCCTACCAGCTTACTTCTGGCCAAAATCCAAAGCAAACTCCTAACCAGAATCCCAGGCAAAATCAACAAGAAAGACCTGGAGCTATATGTAATAGACCCCATCCTTATGGGAAGTGCTACCACACCAGTGGTAGATGTTACATTTATGGCAGAACCAATCATCGTCATTGGGACTGTCGTGCTGGTTGGACTGTGGACAAAATACAGATTAACCGCCAAGGTTCTGTGCAGAACCCAATTCCTTTTAATTCTCAAGCACCAACACTTGCCTTGATGCCTCCTTCTACTGGTGGAAGCACTCAACACCAAAAGGGTGTACCTTCTTCTTCCTCCAAGCAAGGCCGCTACTGTAGAAAGGATAAGGGCAAGTCCATTGCTCAACCCCCCGTAGTATCAAGGGTATACGCTTTATCTTTATCTAGGGTTCGATCTAATTCGCATGAGACGTAATCTTAGGTTCTGATTAACCTGTCATTTGATAGCCCTCCTTATTCTCTATCCAACGACAGGAGGATCGAATCAGCTGGTAGATGATTTTGCCCTCTCCTATCAAACCCTAAATGCATCTCACAGGACCTGTGAGGAAGATGTAGCCTGAACCGTGTGTTTCACGGTTCAGTATTTTTTTATTGAACCAGTTGGGTTTGGCTGGCTTTATATTAACTGCGCCGTGGGTCCTCCTTAAACACGCATCGTCATATAAAGATGACGCGTGTCAAGGCTGTTTATAGACTTTCCGCGCCGCATCCTCTTTCACGCCGGCGCCATTTTCTGTGTTGCCCCGACTGTCGTGCCCTAAATTTCTGTGTTCTCTTAATTTATGTGCTGAACTTTGTTTTAATAATTAGATTAAGTTATTTAATGATTGTTTTTAATTAAGTTTAATTTATACAGATTTTTATATTAATCAAAACTTCAAAAAAACTCAACAAAAATATACAATATTATATATCATTTTGATCACAAAAATGAGTAGATCAATAATATGCAATTTAATTTCTATTTTGATAAATATTTTAATTAGTCAATATTTAAGATTAATTAATAAGTTACAAATTAATTTCATCATTTCATGTGACATAATTTCATCATTTAATGTCCAAATTAAATGATCAAATAGTTCATTTCACTCACAAAAATGTGAGGAACAATAATATGAATTCAAATTTAGCATTTGAACCCTAATTTTCATAATCACTTTTTAACCCTAATTAGGAGTTACAAAAACCCTAATTTTTTAATGTTGTCCAAAATTGACGTACTTAGTGTCATTTTTCTCCTTACGATATAAGGATTACAATAATATATAAATCATTTCCATTGGACAATAATTAGTGATTTTAGGTTGTTAACTCTTAATTAGGTATTGTTGTGATATTTCTAATTTCCTAGATGGCATGTTTTAAGTATTACAAAACCCTAGGATAGATAATATGTCACACTTATTATCTCCAATGTCAAGTCATATTACTTATGTTTGAGTTCAGTTCTTATTTTCTAGATATGTGAATCAATTACAAATTGCTTGATTCATCTTTTGACCCTAAGGTAGAAACCCTAGGATTGATTTAAACATAAATTATAGTTGATCTCTAAAATTTATTAGTTACACCCATTAAGAGTAGTTAGCCTTAATGTCATTGTAATTGTAGATAACTGAATCAACAAGATTTAGTCTTTAGTGACTAAATTAAGACTTAGTTCATCCATCATAATCCCTAAAGCCTTCTCTTGAATCTTTTAATAGCTAGTAATAGAAATTCCTATTTTTCTTAGAGTAGTTTAAGAATCCTATTAAATTTATTAAGCTTTAGCTATTAGGATACTTAGAACTTGTAGTTCTTAAGTCCTATCATTCGCTTACTTTAAACCTCCCATTTTATTATAGCTTATCTAGAATAGTACTTGATTTAATAAAATCTTTAAATTACAACCTAGCTAGTGAACCTAGTAGATTGAACTTTAACTTCATATTTCTTAAATTTGATAACTCCTTAATCTCAATCTTTCCTACTAGTCACCTAAACCTTAATTTAATTATTTTAATTAAATCTTATAATTTAGGATGTGAATAGAATTAGTTTTCATTTGTATTAATTATACTTATAAATTATTTTGTCATAATAAAATAATTGAATTGAAACTACTATTTTCAAAACTCCAACTACTACTATATTTACAATTAACTTGAGATCAATATCTCAAAGTTAATTAGGAGCTCAATTAGCTCCAATCATTAAGTAGATCATAATAATTAGATAACTTTGGATATCGCTTAGTTGCAATTATTGAAATTCTCTTGAATGCTTACTTAGCTTTGAACCTTTTTCATTTGAATTATTCATATAAGATGTTGTGCATGAATAAAAACTTTCACATTAAAAATTAATATGAGTTTATATTGCTGGATCAGCTAAGGGCAAGCTAAAAAGGAGTAATAAAGAGACCTCACATTCTTAGAGGGTGAATGTGAGTGTTGTTTGTTTTCACCCCGTTTTCTTCACTAGTTAAACAAACGTGCTTAACTCCTCTATTCATTCTGTATGTGCCCACAGAATGAGTACTGTTTAAAATAATTTTAATCAATTAACATATGAGATCTTCTTCAATCTAATAGATTATTAAGACTCATCATAGCTTTTAGCTACGTTACTTTTCATAGTTCTAAACTGTGTGAATCTTAGACAAATAGTCTAAGATCTTCCTTCAATTTCTATACCGTACTTTACTTGTTTACAGCTTACTTAGATTACAGTGAATGTTATTAAAATTACATTTAAATACTTCACTGTCTCTTTTCCTTATTTAGCATAAGTTCTTTTGAACATATACATGTTTTACTTCATCTACTTTTATATGCACTTTAGTTTATTTCTAGCTTATTTAGTATGCTTTTACCTATGTTTTATTTGCAGGCTAGGATAAATATTTATGTGAGTATTCTAACTCACATTGTCTTTTATTTACTTTCATTTTTCCACACTTGTATGTTTACCTTTTTACACCCATGCTTGTGCCTATATTGTAACTAGTAGTGGTATCCAATTAAATAATAATATGTTTAGCCAATCTTAAAATATACTTAGACTGTTTAGTCTAACTAGATTCTTTATTTCTTGGCTTTGCCCTATCACATTTAAATACCAAAATATAATAGATCAGGTGCATTTGGATGCTAGTGGAGCAAGACCAAGTGCTAAAAGCTAGCTGCTTCCACTTATAATAGCAAAAATATATAGCTTATAAATATTTACAAGTGAGCTTTTGTTTCTTACTTTCATTTAAGTTTACTATTAGTTTGTAACTAATGTCATTTACTTTACTTTCACTATACTTATGTTGGAGATTAGTCTTACATTTAAATGCTTGATCTGTGATGAATGGATGGATGCAAATAAATGTATGTAAATGAATGTTAACTAAGTCATTAGTTACATATCTACTTTGAATGTTGATTAGAATTAGATCATACTAAATTTCTTATTGATGAATCCATAAATTATATCTAAATTAAAAAGAAATTTCATTCATTTCTGATCTTAAACTACTCCCTTAATCAAATTTTGCCTATCTTTTTAGGAAAAATGCATATCCAAAGAATTCTGAGTCATTTGTGAATTTTCCAAAATTTTCCAAAGGATACCGCTGTCGCGCACTGTAGTGGGCCATGTTGCAAAATACGAGCACTTTCACGCGCTGTAGTGGGTCAAGTTGCAAACCACGAGCATTGTCACGCACTGCAGGAGAGCATTTTATGAAATGTTGGTGCTACAGTGCCCTGCAGCGGGTCATCTTTCAAAATTAGGCACTGACGCGCACTGCAGCAGGTTTGTTTGCGAACCACGGACACGATCGCGCTCTGCAGCGGTTCAATTTGCAAAACTAAGGGCACGATCACGTGCTGCAGCAGTTCAGTTTGCAAACTGCGAGCATGATTGCGTACTACAGCGGAGCTTTTTGCGACATGCCGCCACTCCAGCGCACTGCAGCGGTGCAATTTGCAAATTCTGGAGCTACCGCGTGCCACAGCGGAGCATTTTGCAAAATGCCACTGCTGCTCCGCACTACAGCGATATGATTTACAAAATGCTAGCGCCACAGTGCACTGCAACGAATCACTTTGCAAAAAATGGACGCGGTAGCGTGAGGCAGCGGGACACTTAACGGAATTAGCTTGCACCATTGCACGCCACAGCGCGTCGCAGCGCGCTGCCACGGCCCGTCGCAATTTTCTCTGGCAGGAGCATTTAATGCAGCTGGCACAAGACCCCCAACCTGCATCTTGTCCCTAGCCATCATTCCCTCTGCAGCTGCTACATTTTTAAATGAAAATGAGGCTTATGAGGTGATGTATTGGCTAAACAAATGAAGATATTGGTCACCTCACCATCAATTGGGATTTTTGCCATCATTGCTCATATTTTCAATAGGAATTGCTAGTTTGGATCTTAAGTGTGATGAATGCAGCCCCTCTCCTATAAATATCACTCCTCTTGACTAGAGGAGGGTTCCAATTTTGCTCAAATCACTTAAGTAAGGAGGAGGGTTGCATAGTGGAAGAGAGGAACTCCTCAAGAGTGGAAGAGCCAATTTACTAAGGAGAAGAAGAAGGAAGGCAGCACTAGCGACCTAAGAGAGGAATTTCAAGAAGGAGAAGAAGGATCCGGAGAACTTCTAGGGAACGTTCCTAGTCTCTTCTAAACTCTTCTTTTGTAATTTCTTTTCTTAGTTGATCATGAAAGGGTCTTTATCCATATATGTGTTCTTTTTCATCTCTTTTGTAATGGATAGCTAAATCTCCCTTGGGGAGGGTTGGAGTAATCCCATGTGCATGATAGTTACATTTTAATTGTATGAAGTTTTCCTCAAGTATTAATAAAATGTATGAACTCAATGCTTTGCTCAAGAAATGCTTATTATTACTATAGTCTTGATTGTGAATTAAAGGAAAATGAACTTATGAACTCAAGAACTAAAGTGTCTTGTGCTCCTTAGCTCACATTTGGTTAAATGCTAGATCTATGAGTGCTTGAGAGCTTAGAACTATGTGAGAAAATTTCTTGAGCTTAGTGCACCTTAATCTACACTCAACTAAAGTGTTGATGCATGTGATGCTAAGACCCATTAAGTGAGCTCCTTAGCTCAACATAATTGAGGGAGAGAAAGAAATAGTTGTGTACTCATGAACGAGGTGACATAGTCATTGAGCCCAACATATTAATCCCTCATTTCATCTATGTGCGATGCGAGTGACGCTGTTAGTGGAATCAATGCTTATAAGATCTTAAAAACATAATAATCCTCATCTCCTTCATAAAGAGATAAGATGAAAATTACAAACCTTAAATCTTATAAGAATCTTTGTGCTGAAATAGAACTGACTGTGTGTTCATTTCGTGCATGAGATTTGAACTTGTGAATCCTTGAGATAAAACTCAAGGAAGAACAATGTGCACTTGATTTAAATCTGAGTAAATGAAAGATAAACGCTTGGGGAATCATCATGCATAAGTAACCTATCATGACATGTGGGATGAACCCAACTCTCCTCGTCCTTTTATTTGACTTAGTGATTATTATGCTTTGTTTAGAACCAACTCAAACCAATTACTCATAGCTTAAACATTAGTGAGAATAGATAAACCTTAGTAACAAAACAACTAATTCTCCGTGGTTCAATAAATCTAAGAAACTAACACTTTCCACTTAATACTTCAGACCACGTACACTTGCGTGCAAATGCAGACGTGTATTTACAGTCTGTCAAGTTCTTGGCATCGTTGCTAGGGAATTGGAATTTGTTTCGTATTAAGGATAATCTAAAAGCAGCTAGTGATTTAAGTATTTCCTTGCATATACTTTTAGTTTTTGATTTTTGTAATTATAAGCATTAACAACTTACCTTTTTGTTTCTTTTCTGTTTTTTTTATTGAATTTCTAAACATTATTGCTAAAGTTGTTTTTGATAGCCTAATTATTGTAGTGTATGAGTAGAAGAGTTTGCACGAATTATCTATTTGACCCAGAAATTGAAAGAAGGTACTTGCAGGCTAGGAGAGAACAAAACCTTTCTAACCAATAAGCCGTTATGGATAATGATAATAAAAATCTTGTAGAGCCATTAGGAGAGCTAGTAGGAGTGGCTAGGGGGAGAGCACTAAGAGATTATGCACTTTCCACTATTAGGGGAATCTCCCATGCAATTGTTAGGCCTAATATAGAAGCCAATAACTTTGAGATCAAATCCACCACACTGAGTATGGTGCAAAATAATTAGTTTGGTGGATTAGCCACTGAAGATCCGAATTCACATATTTCAACTTCCTTGAAATATGTGGAACCTTTAGGTTTAACGCCGTCTCTGAAGACGTTATTAAATTACGACTTTTCCCATTCTCTTTACGAGGCCGAGCCAAGAGTTGGCTCAGCTCTCTTCCAAGCGATTCCATCTGGACATGGGACGATTTGGCTAAAAAATTCTTAGCCAAATATTTCCCTCCGGCAAAAATCGCTCGGTTGAGAATTAAGATAACCAACTTTACTCAGTTGGAAGGGGAGACACTCTATGATGGATGGGACCGATTTAAAGAATGCTTAAGGCGTTGCCCACATCATGGGTTTCCTTTATGGATGCAAGTGTAAACCTTTTACAATGGTTTGAACGCTCCTATAAGGACACTCATTGATGCAGCTGTCGGTGTCTCTATTAGCGGTAAAACCCAAGAGGAAGCTTACGACCTCTTGGAAGAAACGGCTAACAATGCATATCAGTGGCCATCTGAAAAGCTAAAAAATGAAACTATAAAGGTAAACGAGTCCAACCAAATAACGGCATTACAGCAAGAGATACACGCCTTGAATGAGAAAATTGAAAGAATGAATGTTAATGTTGTTTCAAAGATACATTGTGAGTTGCACAGGGGTAGGCATAACAGTGAAAGCTATAACTTAAATAACCCCTTTTTACAAACCAACATTGAACAAGTCAATTATCTAAGAAATAACAACTCAATAAACAACCCTTACTCCAATACCTACAATCCAGGGTGGAAAAACCACCCTAATTTCTCTTGGAGTAATAATAATAATAATGAAAATCAATATTGGGGAAGTACATCAAATCAACAAGGCATAGATAATAGAAATAATAATAATAATCATCACCCAAACTTAGAAGTAGCTTTCAACTCCTTCAAGGCTGAAATGATCCAATTTATGCACCGCACCGAAGCCACTATCATGCGCCACGATGCCTCTATTCAAGGGATAGAAGCCATCCTTAGGAATATAGAAACCCAACTGGGGCAAATCTCCAAACTGACCACTCGGCAGTAAGGGGCTCTACCCAGTTCCACCGTAGTAAACCCTAGGGAGTTGGTGAGTGTAATTCATTCGGAAGAGGTTTTTGTGGGAACTAATACTGAAAAAATGAGTGCAATAGATTATGAGCTAGAGGCATGGGAAGGAGAAAGGGGTAATGATTATGAGAAGCTCACAGCTCCAAAATGTGAAGACCCTAGGAGGTTGAGCATTCCATGCATAATTAAAAATGAAGTACTTTAAGATCCTTTATGTGATCTTGGTGCTTCGATCAACATTATTCCCTATCATATTTATGAACAATTGAAGATAGGAGGAATGGAATACACCTCCATGATTTTAGAGTTTGCCAATCTTGAATCCCTTACCCCTCCCGGTATGGTAAGGAATGTTTCAGTCGAATTGGAAAGTTTTATTGTTCCTAAGATTTTGTGATATGTGAGTGGGATCGATGGATTAAGAATTCCATGATAATTTTTGGGCGACCCTTCCTGATGAGTGTAAAAGCTGTCATTGATATAGGCTACGGGGTTATGAGTGTAAATGTCAAGGGGAAAACTAAATTAATTGACCTCAAACTTACCATCTTTAAATGAAGAGACATGGAAAAAGAAGTAAGGAAGAAATTAAGAGAAGAAAGATTATGGGTAGATGATGTTCTTGGAGATCTAATGTTTGAAGAAAATAATTCTGATAATAGCTCGAGTCCTTCCTCGAAAAAGGGGAGCAAGGAAGGAGTAAGAAAAAGGAAAATAAGAAGAGGAAATAGAAATAAGAAGACTCCCCCAAAACTTGAACTCGAAGGAGTAGATCCGCTGAGGGAAGTAAGAGATGGCAAGGGTTCGAGCCACCCTGAGGGTTGTGCTCACTCTAGCATCTTTAGCTTATGGAAGAAGAAACCTTCTGATCTGATTAGTTGATCATTCATGAGTCTAGCTAAAGCATTAAATTAAGTACTTATTAGGAGGTAACCCAATTCAAAAAAAAAAGCGCGCTTTAGCGGAAATTTCTCTACAGCGCGCTGCAGTGAAAATCCCGCAATAGCGCGCTGTAGTGAAAATTTCGCTACAGTGCACTGCAGCGGTTTGCTCCAGCTGCAGAAAATTTTTCTCTGTATTGGGAACCATGCAGTCAAAAAGTCATGAAATTTGGGTTCCCCGTGCAGTCAAAAAGTGGGGCTGAAGAAGTTGCCCCCCCCCCCCCTTCGCATGGATCACCACATCTATGGCATGGGGAAGACCCATTGACCATGCTCTCTTGCCTTGGATTTCCTTGGCTATATAAGGGAGGCAATAGGGGGGGGGGGGGGAGTTATCCTTGTATCATTCTTAACTCTCTTACTTCTTCACAACTCTAGCTCTCTCTAGCTCTCATCTAATATCTTCATCAAGTCCTCCAGGAAGAAAGCAATTCCTAGAAAGGAGACCGAAGCCTCTTCTTCCGGGGGAACCTTTAATAAAAGAAGGTTCTCTTCCGTTGAAGCCGAGCAACAATTGTATTCAATATCTTCTCAGCGGAAATTAATTCTGGAGAGGAGTTTCAACAGCACCTTACTCATTCCGGTAGAACAAATCGACCCTCGAGGATGGAGGGAGATGGTGACTAAGAGATCTCCTACGTACTCTGCTATTGTCCAGGAGATATATACAAATGCCATCGATGCGGCCGGACAGCGAGTCTTTTACCGAGGTAGGGGTGTCACCCTTGGGATTGCTCAAATTGAGCAATT
Source organism: Gastrodia elata (assembly GCA_016760335.1). Classification (NCBI taxonomy): domain Eukaryota; kingdom Viridiplantae; phylum Streptophyta; class Magnoliopsida; order Asparagales; family Orchidaceae; genus Gastrodia; species Gastrodia elata. The sequence goes on along the minus strand of CM028671.1, from coordinate 40,752,992 downwards.
CTATGGACTCAAGGAGGTAAGTTCGTGCTCTTACCTTGAACTCTTGGAGTCTCGCCAAGACCCCCTTGATCTCGTGACGGAACTCATCCACGAAAATATTGATAGGGAAGGAGGATTAGCCAATATTCCTCATTCCAAACTAACGGATACGAGTAGCACTTGGCTAGTCTTCATTTCTAGCTTTGTCATGCCTACGAGTCACTTGACTAAAGTGACCCCTGCCAGAGCACTCTTCTTATGCTCATTGGTTAGGCTGGGCGAGATCCGCATCTCTAGTGTTATTTTTGAGCAGCTTTGGAAAGCTCTCAAGGGTCCCTGTGCTGCATTGGCCTTCAGGTCTTTGATATCATAGCTTTGCGAGACCCAAGGAGTCAAAATCCTCTCCTCTGACACCATCGTTCCCCCCGGTTGTGCCCTTAATCCCTTAAATCTGAATGCCTGGGCAAGTGAACGGAAGTAGCCCAAGAAAAAAAGGGGCGTGTAAGGCGAGACATCAGCTCCGTCCGGCCAAAACCTCACCAACATGCTGTTGCTGTGTCTCCACAACCAGCAGGTCGATCTTAGCAAGGCGACATGCGGTTCTTTAAACAAGAACTCGTTCAGCAGCGCCAGTTTCAGTCCGAGTTTCATGAAGCGCTCGGGCTGATGTTCGAGGATTGGAGCTTGCAAGGTGGTCCGGACCCTTTCATGTTGCCAAGACCACCCGTTGGTGCCCCCATTCCGGACTCGCGCTACCCTTGCGAAACCGCGTATGTGGAGGAAGTGGAGGAAGAGGAGGAAAGTCAATTTTCTTTTTATTTTTTGTATTAGTTGTTTTTCCTTGCATTTTTCATTTTGTGTGTTTTATTTTTGAGATATTAATTTATGAATTCTCATTTTCCCTAATTTTTCTAGTATCCAAAAAAATAATGATAAATTTTTCTGAGTTTTTAACGAAATGAAAGTCACAAAATTTCAATAAAGACAAGGATATGAAGTAAGAGGGTGCTTAACAAAAAAGTGATCAAATGTATAGATATCATTAAAACCTTTTAACCAAGGAATGAATTTAAAACATGCTTTGAACTAAGTGTGGGGGAAAGCTTTAGACTTAGACTAGAGATTTTGGTCAGTACTCTAAAAGAGTGTGCTAGGCTCTTGTAGGACTTTATGATAACAAAGAGGTGAATTGGGGATGAAGAGAAGTATCTCTCCCTAAAATTGAAAAAAAAAAGAGAAAACATAAAAAAGGGATGATAAAAAATATCTCTCCCAATTGAATGAAATGAAAAAAAATGATAAAAAATATCTCTCCTTTAATCTATTCATCTTTGTGATTCATAAGAATGGGCACATATGGCACAATACTCTCGAGTATTTCACTACCTCTCTAATCTAAGTTTTTCATGGAATCTTCCTCATTACCTAGTACCAAGCATGAAAATCTAATACTAGGAGATTAATTGATTAACCTTACTTCATGTCCATGGTTAGAATATCTAAATACCAAATGACTTGAATCACTTTAGTTAAGCACATGTCTTGACTTACATATCAAAAATCTAAATTGATATCTTTTGTTGACTATCATACCTAAATAAACAGAAAAATACTATTTTAAGCTTACTCGAGGACGAGCAAGAATTTAAGTGTGGGGTATGATGAATCTATAAATTATATCTAGATTAAAAGGAAATTTCATTCATTTTTAATCTTAAACTGCTCCCTTAATCAAAATTTGCCTATCTTTTCAGGAAAAATGCCTATCCATTGAATTTTGAGTCATTTGTAAATTTTCCAAAATTTTCCAAAGGAAACCACTACCGCGGGCGTGATCGCGCACTCCAGTGGAGCTTTTTGTGAAATGCTGCCGCTACAGCGTGTTGCAGCGGTGCGATTTGCAAATTCTGGCGCTACCGTGCGCTGCAGCGGAGCATTTTGTGAAATGCTACCGCTACAGCACGCTGCAGCGGTGCAATTTGCAAAACACTAGTGCCACAGTGTGCTGCAGTGGGTCACTTTGTGAAAAATGGATGCGGTAGTGCGCGGCAGCCGGACAAGACCCCCAACCTGCATGTTATCCCTAGCCATCATTCCCTCTGTAGCTGCTATATTTTTAAATGAAAAGGAAGCTTATGAGGTGATGTATTAGCTAAACAAATGAAGATATTTGTCACCTCACCATTAATTGGGATTTTTGCCATCATTGCTTAGAATTTTCAATAGGAATTGCTGGTTTGGATCTTAAATGTGATGAATGCAACCCCTCTCCTATAAATATCACTCCTCTTGACTAGAGGAGGGTTCCAATTTTTGCTCAAATCGCTTAAGTAAGGAGGAGGGTTGCATAGTGGAAGAGAGGGACTCCCCAATGGTGGAAGAGCCAATTTACCAAGGAGAAGAAGAAGGAAGGCAGCACTAGCGACCTAAGAGAGGAACTTCAAGAAGGAGAAGAAGGATCCAGAGAACTTCTAAGGAACGTTCCTAGTATCTTCTAAACTCTTCTTTTATAATTTCTTTTCTTAATTGATCATGAAAGGGTCTTTATCAATGTATGTGTTCTTTTTCATCTCTTTTGTAATGGATAGCTAAATCTCCCTTGGGGAGGGTTGGGGTAATCCCATGTGTTTGATAGTTACATTTTAATTGTATGAAGTTTTCCTCAAGTATTAATAAAATGTATGAACTCAATGCCTTGCTCAAGAAATGCTTATTGTTATTATAGTCTTGATTGTGAATTAAAGGAAAATGAACTTATGAACTCAAGAATTAAAGTGTCTTGTGCTCCATAGCTCACCTTTGATTAGATGCTAGATCTATAATTGCACGAGAGCTTAGAACTATGTGAAAAAAGTTCTTGAGCCTAGTGCACCTTAATCTAAGTTGAACTAAAGTGTCGATGCGTGCGTTGCTAAGACCCACTAAGTGAGCTCCTTAGCTCAACATAATTGAGGGAGGGAAAGAAATAGTTGTGTGCTAATGAACAAGGTGACATAGTCATTGAGCTCAACATATTATTCTCTCATTTTAACTATGTGCGATGCGAGTGACGCTCTTAGTGGAATCAAAGCTTATAAGATCTTAAAAACTTAATTATCCTCATCTCCTTGATCGAGAGGTAAGATGAAAATTACAAACTTAAAATCTTATAAGAATCTTTGTGCCAAAATAGAACCGACAGTGTGTTCATTTTGTGCACGAGAGTTAAACTTGTGAATCCTTGAGATAAAACTAAAGGAAGAATAATGTGCACTTGATTTAAATCTGAGTAAATAAAAGATAAACACTTGAGGAATCATCATGCATAAGTAACCTATCATGACATGTGGGATGAACCCAACTCTCCTCTTCCTTTTATTTGACTTAATTTCTACTTAGTGATTAGTGCGCTTAGTTTAGAACTGACTCAAACCAATTACTCATAGCTTAAACATTAGTGAGAATAGATAAACCTTAGTAACAAAACAACCAATTCTCCATGGTTCAATAAATCCCGGAAACTTACACTTTCCACTTATTACTTCAGACACATACACTTGCATGCAAACGTAGACGTGTAATTACAGTATGTCACTTATAAAATTGAAAAATATTTATATGTTTAATTTGAGAATCTTTCCATATACATATTGCATGTAATAAGTGATAATTAAATTGTGTATACTCTAGGATAAAAAGTTGTTACACATGTGTTTTCTCACTTCAAACTATTAGAATTGTAAATAAGCAATCCCATGTAACGGATTGACTTTACTTTAGAATTGTGAATAAGCAATCAGATTGACTTTATACTAGAATTGGAAATGAACAAATCCTATAAAATGGACTAGCTTTATATTAGAATTGGAACTAATCAATTCCATGTAATGGATTGATTTCATGTTAGTTTTAGGTTGTTTTTCTTTCAATTATATCTTCCATTGGAATGAAAGACTTGTATGTCTATATTGTAGGTGTTTCTTTTGCCAAATTATAATAGAAACTCTACCAAAAATTTTATGAATTTAAGGACTTAAAAATTTTAATATAAGTTGTAGACTCATGATTCACTTATTAAATATTTAGAATTTCTTATCTAAAATTGCAAGTACTCACATAAATTGCTTTTAAAATTTCATTTTCACATGTTCTTGCATGAGTTGCATCTTCATATGTATTACACATAACACTTTTCATAAAATTCCTTCCATCTTAACTTAAGACCCTCTTCTAAATCCTTGGCCAAACACAATATCTAATGATTTGGATTAGCTTCCTTCTAATCTAGTATTAGGTATTATGGTGACATATCAATATTGAGCTAAGTGATTCTCAATATTGGGGTCATCATAGAGCTGTTCATTGGTGGTTCTGTTGGAGAGGAGCTTGGACAGGACGAGGATCTTCCTGTTGCTGCATTGTTAGATTTTATTTTCTGCTGTGAGGATGAGAGCTCTTTTCTTTCATTTAAATATTTGATCTGTAATAATTCTTAATCTGGATGTATTTACTTTCTGCACTTTGAGCTGAGTTCTGTTGTATTTACCTTTCTATACTATGCTATGATGTGGATGTTATATTAGACTATTTTTTGCTTTTGCTACTTGATATGTTGATGTATGCTCTCTGTTCCAGGTGACAAGTCTTTTGCTTTAGGTGAGTTGGGTTATACCTGACTCTACTTAAGTTTGGGATTTGCCACAGTTGGAGCACCGTATTCGTGAATATGTTAATATAGTATTAATATGGTCGTGGATGGTACGGGACCCCACAGTTGGTATCAAAGAACACCATAAGATGTCAGAATGAGATCTGTGATTCTTTTCAATATAATGGACCATTCTTCTAAAGTATAAACATCAAGATATAACATCCATAATATAGTACCATCAGTAACTCCATGAAAAATGTAGAATAAAAATACTAGAAGATTTAGTCACCTCTAGTTTAATAAAAATCAATAAATTCTTCTAATAAGTAAAATGGATCCTGAGGAGTCCGACTTGAGCTATTATCTCCATACCCTTGAGCTGGATTGGAACTATAGCTTCAAGTGGAGGCAAGAAGATCCATGTCAGATCAAAGGAGTTTCAGCACAAGGAGTCCAAGTCCTGTACAAACTTCTTCACCAATTAGCATACCAAGGGCTTGACTTCCCAATCTATTCAAAGGAGTTTTTGAGCCAAGTAGAATTAGTCCTAAAGCACATAAAGTGTCCAGAGTCCATCTGCATTGACATTATGACATATAAAATGCTGGACTATGTGGGAAAATGGTGGTCTGATACCATTAAAAAGCTCGAAAGGAAACGCAAGAGAAAGTGTCAAGAAGTGACCTTTGAGGACATTCATTTTGTGTTTAGTGCTGAGTATATTAAGAGTATTTGAGTATTAGTTAGCATAATTGTCATTCCCTATTACTTTATGATTCCAGTAGTGTTATGATTTTTGCATTTTCTTAATCTTATGTAATCCTTCATTTCAAAGTAATGAGAATTTCTAGCATCTTCAAAGCTTGAATTATTGTCTTTCTTAAAAGAATTCTGAAACTTAGATTTATATTGCTTGATCATAATGAATTTTGGATCTCCTCTTGTGGCTATTCCCATTAAAACTGATGTTGCTTCAAGTAGTTCTTCCGGTGAACTAACCCACATTCGAGGAATGGCGGCGGCTATGTTGGAAAATGAAGCTCAGCAAGCTCTGGTTATGCAGAAATTGATTATCGATCGCTCAGTCCTAACTGCTAATGCTGCTCCAACTAGTCCTATTCAGCAAAACCCTTTTCTTCCCATCACTCTGTAGATGGTCTTCTTCACAACATTTTGAGACTAAGGCCTTCCACTTTTAGTGGGAACTTGTCTCCAATGGACACAGCCAACTGGTTGATAACAGTCAAGAAGGATTTGATCAGTCTAAAAATCCCTAACTTTGAAGTCGTTCGTCTCACAGCGCACTTATTTCATGCTGAAGCAGAGTACTGGTGGGACAACATTTGAAATACCATATTCATCAACTACGAACTTGAAAACATTCCTTGAGATGAATTTGTAGAAGCGTTCAAGGCTGAGTTCATTCCTCCGTCCATGCAAAATATTATAACAGATATGATCTTAAGGCTGATGCAAGGAAGTCCATCTATTTCTGATTATGAAAGAAAGTTTGGCAAGTTAATTCGCTTCACTCCAGAATTAATCCAATATGAATCAGCAAAGTGCCATCGTTTCCTCAGTGGATTACGAGATTTGTTAAGAGATCTTATCGTCTTTGACTAGTTTCTTTGAATTGGTGGAAATAGCAAAAGTGCATGAGCACCATCATTCTGAGAGGGATCATAAGCATAGGATATAATTAGTTCCTCTCCATCATGAAGCTTTCAAAAGGCATAGACCTCAATTTGCAAAGGTCTATCAGATTGATATTACACCATCTCCTTAACTGATTCAAGGCTGTAACCAGCCTCACCCCTATGGCAAGTGTTATCACTACGGCCATAAGTGCTACACATGTGGATGTTCAGGCCATCTATTCTATCACTCAACATACATAGAAATAGTGGATTGAGTCCAAATCAAGCAATCACAGAAAAATCAAGTTTTCAAAGTGGCACCATTAAATAAGAGATATCTTAGTTTGGCAATAATGCCATCCCCTGCCTCTAATACTTCTCAAGAGAGACCTTCTGCTCCAATATTTAAGAATGATCCCAGGAAGCAGGTGAACAATCGTCCTGCTAGTCCTGCTCGAGTTTATGCCTTAATACCATTCGAGACCGTGGAAGTTAATAATGTGTTTTCAGGTACCCATACTTGAACTTCTTCTTTAATTTATTTATGCACTTTAAATATTGCAATTAGTTAATACGATTTGTATGAATAATTTTAGGCATGCTATATTTTAATGACCAACCCTGCAAAGTGTTATTCGACACTGGTGCTAGTCATTCTTTTATTTCTGAACATTTTGCCAATATTCTTAAGCCTCACTCGTACAAATTAGCTAAGTCATTAAGCATTGGATTTTTATCTAGAGCCCAACTCAGTGCTCATAAGTTTGGCAATGTCAAAGTTCTATTAAATAGTCAAGAGTTTGACTCCAAGTTAATCATTCTACCATTAGCAAATTTTGATATCATCCTTGGAATGATTTGGCTTAGTGACTATAATGTTGTAATAAACTGCCTTAAGAAGAAAGTCACTCTTCATTCTCAGGGCAAGTTTGAAACTTTCATAGGGAAAGTTAGTACGTAATTATCATTAATTAATGCTATCAAAGCTGAGCAATTAAGTAGTAAGGACTATGATTCTTTTCTTGTCACTATGATGGGTGAAGTAAAGAAAAGTATTCCTCTCACTGATTTTAAAGTAGTTAAGGAATTTACTGATGTGTTATTAGAAGATTTTCCTGGTGTACCTCCACCCAAAAAAGTAGAGTTCTCTATTGAGTTGAACTAAAGTACCTAGCCCATATGTAAAACCTCGTACATAATGGCACCTAAGGAACTTCAAGTGCTTAACAAATAGTTACAAGATCTCTTGAATAAATGCTTCATCAGGCCAAGCATGTCTCTCTAGGGAGCACCCATTTTATTTGTAAAGAAGAAAGATGGATCTATGTGAATATGCATAGTTTAGTGCGAATTAAATAAAGTCACCATAAAGAATAAATACCCATTGCTTAGTAATGATGGTTTGTTTGACCAATTATCTAGAGCTGTTATATTTTCTAAGATTGACTTAAGGTCTAGATATTATCAATTGTAAGTCAGAGAAGGAGGTGTAGGAAAGACTGCTTTTCATACTCATTATGGTCATTTTGAATTTTTAGTGATGTCTTTTGGACTCACTAATGTGCCATCAATCTTCATAGATTTGATGCAGTGAGTCCTTAAACCGTATTTAGAAAAAATCGTAATCGCCTTTATCGAAGATCTTCTTATCTATTCCCGAACCCTAAAGGATCATGAAGATCATCTGAGGTTAGTATTAAAAGCTTTGCATGATCATAAACTCTATGAGAAGTTTTCCAAATGTGAATTTTGGCTTAAACCCATTGCATTCTTGGGGCATGTAGTCGATGCCCAAGGTATTCGCATAGATCAGAATAAAGTAAGTGCAATTCAAGATTGGGTTCAACCTAAGTCAATCACAAATATTAGAAGTTTCTTAGGATTAGCTAGATATTACAGAAAGTTCATCAAGGGATTTTCCCAGATAACCTTGCCTCTGACTAAACTAACTCAGAAAGCCATTCCATTTGTTTAGAGTCTTGAATGCAAAGAAGCATTTCAAACCTTGAAGGACGCACTCTCTACCGCTCCGGTGCTTGTTCTGCCCAAGGAAGGTTTGAACTATCAGGTATATACAGATGCCTCTAGAATTGGTTTAGGTTGCGTATTAATGGAAGAGGGTAAGGTAATCTCTTACCCCTCTTGTTAGTTAAAACCCCACGAGAAGAATTATCCAGTTCATGATCTTGAACTAGCCACTGTAATTCTTGCCTTTAAAAATTTGGCATCATTATTTATATGGAGTTTAGTGTTCAATTTTCACTAATCATTAAAGCTTGAAATATATCTTCACCCAAAGAGAATTAAACTGCCATCAGAGAAGATGATTAGAGCTCATTAGTGATTGATATATCTAAAATTTATAGCAAAATTTAATGTTAAAAACATTCAAAACATCATATATATTAGTATACTTTGAGTGGAAATTATACTTTTTCAAGAAGAATGAAGAAAAGGGTAAGCCTGAGCTGAATTTGTGAATTCTGGATGAAAACCATTGTGGGGCACCGCAGTACACAACAACGCACCATGGTGGTCCACTTATTCCCTCACCTGGAAGTGTACCTGAAAGCCTAGAAGAAAGACCGCTGCAGCGCGCCGCACCGAACTGCAGTGTCATTTCTAGGGAGTAAAAATAAAATCTTATATGGAATAAGTGAACAGTACCAATCCACTTTTCCAAAAGATAAACCACTACAACGTGCTCTAAGCATGCCACAGTGCGCTATGCCCCATAATGATTTACAATAACCTGGAACAAAATTGCTGCAGCCTGCCGCAACGCGCCACAGCGGCATATCTGATTAATCAAGAGAAACCATATGTTAACTAATTGAACAGTCACTATTCTGAGTTCAAAAAGTCTAACCTCCACAGTGCGCTGCAGTGGGCCACGACAGAATTTCTGATTATTTATGAAAACTATATGTGAATTAATTGAATAGTTACTATTTTGCTTTTACGAAAGTCCAACCACCACAGCGCGCCTTCAGCGCGCCACAGCCGATAGGTAGCGACCTCAAGGTAATTATCAAAATATATAATGGAATAGTATTTGAACTCCAGCTATTGCAGCGCACCACGGTGGAACAGTATATTGATCAAGGCCGCTACAGCGCACCGCAGTGCCTGCTACATAACATTTTAGAATCTTCATTAAATGCAGCATGGGGAAGGTCATAAAATAAGACCTTTGGTTTTCCCCTACCTCTTGAAACTAGAGTAAACATTAAATCTGAGGAAACCAAGGAGACTAGGCAGGATAAATTAAAGGGCTTGCATTGAAATAGAAGGAGATTAAGTGTCATATGTGATTAATGCATGGGGCTGAAAAATTCCTTTATTTAAAGGCCAATTTTAGGCCAAACAAGAATTCCAATTTTCAATATTCTAAGGACCAAAAGGAGAGGCTACAAGAAGAAAAAGAGAAGAACTCTCCAAGGGGCAAGCAGCAGACCGTGAAGAGTAAAGAGAAGAAGACAGCAATGGAATGGAGAAGAAGTCAAGTAGAAGCGTAGGAGGAAGATCAAGAGAATCCTAGAAAACTTATGAGTGATTCCTAATACTCTTCTTAAACCTTACTTACTATTTTATGCTGTAAACTGATGTCAAGGTTTACTTTCTATTGCATGTATGTTTTTATTTATTTTGTCATGGAAAGCTAAACCATCCATTAGAGAGGGATGGGATGTAGTTATAGGAAAATGTAAGGTTGTATTGGTGTTGTAGTGGAGATGTTTGAATGAATAAAATTTGATTTATATTCTTATGTTTATAATAAATTTGAATTAATGCCTTGATCAAAATTTGTCAAATTATTTTGCTAAAATGAAACTTAAATGAATTACCAATTAAGAAAATAACTCAAGTTCCAAGCTTATAAATTGGACAAGAGCAAGGAAGGTGGTGCAAGTAGAGCTGAGAACTATGTGACAAGTTCTCAAGCTCACTTGTGCCTTTCCTTAAGAGCTCTACCAAGAGATTTGATGCTTGTGAACCAAATTCCCATCAATTTTTGCTCTGTGGCACATCAAAGTGGAAGGGATGAGAGGACATTGGAAACCCAATGGATGATGTGACATACTTCATTGGATCCAATGCATCTTCTCATCGAGCTAAGCTGCGTGTGTCAGTGCATGACGCAGATTGATGGAAATCATATTTGTGAGATCTAACAACTAAAGGAAAATATTTGGTAACCTAGACGTAGGAAGTCAAAGATCAACTTAAACCATGATCTCAGAAAGGTTTATGTGCCGAGGTAGAATCCCAAGGGGGAGTTATCCCTGTTGCACTAAATATGAACATGTTGTAATTGGAGGAATACTCCAATCTTAACAGAGTGCACTTGATTTAAGAAGGCATGAACAAATAAATTTAAATAATTAAACAATAATTAAACAATGAAGTGATAACACCAAGTCCTTACAAGTACTATTATGAAACCCCAACTCTCTCTTTGAATGCATCATATCTCATCTTAAGGAAATTTTTATTAATAATTTAGGAACCAAAACAAACCAAAAATCAATATTTTAAACATTATTAAAAGAAGATATAACTTAATATCAAAACTACCATTCTCAGAGGATGATAAATCTCGAAACTAAACATCCACTTATTATTCAGACCACGTACACTTGCGTGCAAGCGCAAACATGTATTTTACGTCTATCAGTGATTATGACCTAAGTATTTAGTATCACCCTGGTAAAGTAAATATGGTTGTCGATGCTCTTAATTGTCGTGCTACTCTATCTACCATCATTGCCTCTAGTTCTATAGAATAAGAATTTCATAAACTTAAAATATCTCCAGTCAGGGGTGATATGCTGACTTTGCTTCTAGTAAATATTAATATAGAACCCACTTTCTACTGAGATGTCTCCATCTCATAGACCAAGGACAAATATTATCTAAAATTCAAAGTTGATATTAAAGGTGCTCGTCGTCAAGATCTGCAGATACTTAATGGTGTAATTTATCAAGGAAATTGTCTGTGGATTCATAAATCCATGCACCGTGAAGTTCCAGTAGAAGGCCATAATTCTGGATATCGCATTAATCTAGGCAGTACAAAAATGTACCAGGATTTAAAGCAATCATTTTGGTGACCTGATATGAAAATGAGCATAGCTGAATTTGTGGCTAAGTGCCATGCCTGCAACTTGTAAAGGCCAAGCACCAAAGCCTGGTGGTCTTCTACATCCATTAGAAATTCCTGAATGGAAATGGTTTGATATATCAATGGATTTTGTCATGGGATTGCCTCATACAAGATCTGGCACTAATGCATTTTGGGTTATAGTAGACCGATTAACTAAATCAGTGCTCTACGTTCCCATATATCAGATTGACTTTGTTGAGAAGCTCGCAAAGCTCTATATCAAAAAAATTGTTAGGATGCACGTATTCCAAAATCAATAGTATCTGACAGAGATAGTAGATTTACTTTTAAGTTTTGGCAAGCAGTGCACCAAGATCTAGGGACTACTCTATCTATGAGTACAGCATTTCATCCTCAAATAGATAGTCAGACTAAAAGAGCAAATCAGGTTCTTGAAGATTTGCTTAGGCTCTATATTCTTAATTTTGCTAGTTCCTGGGAAGATCACATTCTATTAGTGGAGTTTGCCTACAATTACAGTCATCAAGTCAATATTAAATGGCTCCTTATGAGGCATTGTATGGTAGAAAATGTAGTACTCCGCTAGCTTGGATATAAATGAGAAGCGTTCAGCATTTTGGATCTGAGTTGGTCAAAGAAACTAATAAAAAGATTCATTTAATTCAGCAGAGAATCTGTTCTGCTCAAGATCATCAAAGCATGTATCATGATGCTCATCATCATCTTTTAGAATTCAACATTGGAGATTTTGCTTATTTGAAAGTCAGTCCAATGAAGGGTGTTTATAGATTTGGCGTAGTAGGGAAACTCAATCCCCGCTATGTTGAACCTTCTGAGATTTTGGCCAAAATAGGATCATCTGCCTACTAGTTGAATCTTCTAGATGACTTTGCAATCATTCACAATGTGTTCCATATATTATCATTAAGAAGATGTCTCAGAGACCCTTCTCATCTCGTTTAGCTACCAGCAATAGAAATTCAGCCCGATCTTTTGTCTGCTGAAGAGCCCATAAATATCTTAGCTCATGACCAGAAGCAGCTAAGAAATCGCTCAATTCCAATGGCGAAAGTCCAGTGGAAGAATCGATCTTTGGAAGAATCTACTTGGGAAAAAGAAGTTGATATGCGCAGAAAGTATTCGCAGCTCTTTACAAGCCCAGGTACCATTCCTTTTCCTCTCCTTTCTATTCTATTTAATATTTCAGTTTTGTAGTGCTTTGTTCACTTGAGTGATGTTAAGGATGATATTATTCTTAAATGGGGGAGTATGTAATAACCCTAGTTGTTACCCTAGCTTAACTCAGATTAGTTAAGCTAAACTAATCTTTAATTTTGATTCTATTAGACTCAATGGGCCATTAACACCTAATCCTAGATATTTGAAATCAATCAGAGCTCAATTGAATATATTAGTATTTTGCCTATTTTTGGAACTTGAGAATTATCTAAATTAATTTTATCTCCAAATTAAAATTTGAGTTCATTTTTGAATTTCCCACCCCCAAATTAGCGAATGGTGAATTTTTGGGAATTTTTGGAGGCCATTTAGGCCTATTTTGAATTTAATTTAAATTGGTTCAATTGCATATTATGGCTTAAAACAATTCCTAATTACAAATCTATCCATCTCCAACGGTCGACTGCCTCCAAACCATGGGTGCCATCCAGACCATTGATCTTGCGGACTGATCCAACGTCCCGCGCCTTTGCTCGAATCCGTCTCATCTCGACCATTCCGCGGTTCCGAGATCTGATCCGACGGCATCTAGCTATCCATCTTAAGTAATCCTCAATCACCATATTATCTCTCAATCTAATCCAATGGCTGATCCAGCATCCTCGCTCGGCTGTTAGATGTCGAGAGATCAAAGCTGTCCCGCATTAATTGATGATCAATCAGACGGCTCTAGAGTCCCCCGCGACTGTGGATCATCTTCTTCCTTCGCTCGCACTCGACAACCGAATCCCCTCATACTGTCGCATCCTTAAGCTGGTCTGCCACTCTTGTGCCACGTCAAGAAGGCCATTGCAACCATGCCCTCGCCTCCCTAGCACTCCCAATCAAGATTGAGGCTCGGTCCACTCCAATTCTAGAAATTGAGGGAACACCCTCAGGCTGAGCCTATGCCATAGCTCCCGACCTCAGCAGTCACCCCATAACCTTCCCTCAACCTAAAAATACTCATGGGTTATCACAGTGAGTCCCTTTGCTCACTATAATCCCCAAATTGTCCAGCTGAAGTCCCTGGAGTTCTCAACATTCTTGGTGATTCTTGCTACTGCGTACTGTTGATAGAGGGTGTGGTCTAGAGTTCATACCCCCTTGCTGAGCGTTTGCAATTATCTGGACATTTTTGAGCTCCTCATTGTGCCTCTATCGCCTTTGCCAACTTAAATTTTAGGTACAACCTTCTTCCTGTCGATTCATGTGGGCTCAATGTCAATTAAGCCTCTAGGAGAGCCTCTAGATGTCATATAGCTTACCTTAGCCTCTTAGAGAACCTATCCTGATTGTCACCAGGGTTTGAGCTAACTCTAATCGATTATATAGATCGATCGAACTAGCACCCGAGCCATTGCTGAGTCTGAGTAAGGACCCAGTGATCGACTGCACCCCAAGTTGTGAAACATTGGGGGTTTGACTCGCCTCGCGTCACTGATGGTGTAGGGATCGAGTCATTTCCATTTTGTGGCTTTGTTAGAAGAATTATCCTCTCATAGTGAACCATAATCATCTGAAATCATGATGTTTTAGTTGAGTAGTCATCCAGCATTCTAGTTCGTCCCAGTTAGAGCTCCTAGGTTCAATCAATACGCCTTGACTTCCTAAAGGTTTGGCGATTGAATGCTAGTCGTAGTGTGGTCTACCGATGGTGAATTTGGCAGTCCTAGGTTCCCTCCCACGGCTATTTGTGAAGGGGGTATCGGGGACGATGCTACTGGCGCATCGGGCCGGGCCAGCCAGGCTCGCGCTATGCGACAGTGCTAGCCCATTCGAGCCCCGCTCTGACCCATGTGGTTCGATAATCGCGCCTGGTTAATTAATTTACTTAGGAATTATTTTCCTTCTGTTAATTCAATTATAAATCCTTTTAATTAAGTATCCTATGATTTTATTAATGAAAAACATTTAGATTGAATTAATGAAATAATTTAATCAATACTTATCCAAATGGTATGATCCAATATACCGTTTGAATCCAAAAATCATAAGGAATAATAATATGCAATAAAATTTATGATCCAATGGTTAGATTTTATAAATTAGCCTAAGCTTTCTTTGAACTTAATTAATTCATAATTAATTCAATTATTGTCCAAAAATTAGGATTTAAGTCTCTGATTGCTCAGGAGACTGTGGAGAACTAATGTATGCCCTTAAAAAATAATTTAGGAGATCAAAATTTGCAAATCACCTCTTAATCACCCAAATCCTTAATTAGTAAAATTAGGCATTAATTAACCCTCTTATTTTTGTGAACCATGTTCCTAATGCTTTATTAAGAGTATTAGAACTCTGCTATGTGCTTGGATGATCTTAGTGAACCCTAATCTCCTTAATCACTTACTTAGCCTTAAAATGAGATTAGTGTCATTTAAGCTAAATCATGAGCTAAATCTTAAGCTAAGTATTTCATTCACCGTATTAATCAATATCAAGTCCATTAAAACTGATTTGAATCAATTTAAATGTTTAAATCTTAAATTTCCAATGCTTAGTCTTAAGAAGCATATTTTGGTCATTTTGACAAAAATATTATTTAAGTGCCCTTAAACCATAGAAATTTTAGTAAAGTGTTTTTAATCAGTAATGAAATGTATTAGTATCATTTCTTTAACTTTTGATCCTAATTAATCCAATTGAAATAAGTTTAATTTTCCTTTTTCTTAAGTGATCAAACCTTAGATCTTAGACTATTAATCATTTTGATCTAATTATGCTATCAGCTTGGAAATCCTTAATTGATTTACTGTCTTAATCCCTTTGAAACCTCTTTGTGGGTGTAGGATTGATTCAATCTATAAAATAATATGATTATTCTATGGATTGAAAATAGATCATAGATTCTTATATTATTGATTAATTATTTTGTCTTATGATATTCGAATATCTTTTTACTAAGATCTTAGCTTCTAAATCTTTCATTTCTTAAGATCCTTTATATTTAGACTAAGGTTGGATATAAGCCTTCGATCCTTGATAGAGTAGTACCTTGGATTCAAGATTTGAACCCCAATTTTCAAGTAAAGTCAAGAATCATTAATCTTGATTTGCATAATCAAGATTTGGGTTGAGTGAGTGAAACATATTAATGAAGTTGTTGATTTATTTAATTTAATCTTTTATAGTCATCATTTGATTAGGAATTAGAACTTGTTAAGTTTTAATGTTAACATTAAGGTCGTGAATCTGGGATTATACTCTAAAGCTGGATATTGGAAATCCTAAACTTGTATTTTCTTAGAATAGTTAGAACGAGTTAAATTAACATAACAACAGATATCACATGAGTCTAGTTGAGTCTCTTGCTTACTTTGACTATTGTTGCTCTGCACGCCTTGTATATTGAGCCTTTTTCCTTAGACATAATAGGTGAATTCAGGATATGTATGATGTATCCTAAGTTAGTATTTTGAAAAGCATAAATGTTCATTCAGTTTATTCAGTGCATTCAGTTTAGTAGAGAGTGTCCTAACTTAGTCTGCCTCCTCAGTTCCAATTTTGTTATATAATAGACTCAAACCTAGCTCTGTTCTTGGCTAGGATAGATACATGTCTTATTCTATAAGTTCAACTTGAACCTAGCTCTAATGATGTCTAGGATGGATACATGTTGAACTTTCTATACAAAGGTCCTGTATGGATTATTTCTATTATGGCAGTACTATGTTTAGGCATGCTTTCACTTCAATTCAGTTCAAGTACTTTGGCTTGCTTTGCTACATACTTAAGTGGCCTTGCTTTTATTTCATTTCAGTACTTTGGCTTATTTTGCCACATACTTCAGTAGCTCTTACTTATTAGTTCTACATACTTGTATATTTATTCTAGTTCAGTATTTATTAAGTATTAGCATGTTTAGGATGCTAATTTTGTATACTCAGTTCAATACACTTCAGTTCAGTTTTCTTTTATGAAAATATCGTGTATCCATGTGATCATAAGCATGTTAGGACGAGCTTACTTTCAGTACCTTTCAGTTCTTTATACATTTTAGCCTTACTTTATTCAGCTTCATATTTAGTAGGTATTTTTTATACCTTGTTGTTTAGCTATAAGCATAATATTTGTAGCTATCTTGTTCATTATTGCATGTTGCAACATAAACTACATGCATGCTTAAAGTAATAATTGTGATATCCTTAAATGTACAATTCACTTAGTCAGCCTAAAATGTACTTAGATAATTTGTCTAACTGTAACCTTTTTCTTTTGTTGGATGGAGCCCTTGCATTTGTGATATCGATAAATGTCAGAGTTGGAGCTGTTCGTTGGTGGTTCTGCTGGAGGAGCTTGGACTGGAGGAGGATCTTCCGATTACGGTGAGCAGCTCTTTCCTTTCATTTATATATTTAGTCTGTAATAATTCTTAATTAGGATGTATTTAGTTTCTACCTTTTGAGCAGAGTTCTATTGCATTTTCCTTTTTATACTATGCTGTGATGTAGACGTTATATTAGACTGCTTTTTGCTTCCGCTACTTGATATGTTGATGTATGTTCTCAATTTCAGGTGACAAGTCTTTTGCTTAAGGCAGGTTGGGTTATACCCGACTCTACTTAAGTTTGGGATTTGCCACAATTGGAGCATCATACTCCTCATGATTATGTTAATATCAGTATTAGCATGGTCATGGAGGGTACGGGTCCCCACACAATGCCAGGGCCCCAGCTAAGAAATAGAAAAACTTATGTTAAACAAATATTTAAGTACAATTTAAGCTAATTTAATGAAAACTGTATGTTTTAAGATATCACATTTTACTAAACATTTAAGAATTTAAATAGGTGCAACAAGCAATAAAAGAATAGGACAGTTATAAATAAAACATTATAACAAGATAAAATAAAGTATGTGAATAACATACCTCAACCATATACTGTAATAAGGTTTGGCATTAATCATACTTAAAAAGTAGCATACATCCTAACATGCTTAAGATCACCTGATTACAAGTTGATTTATTGAAAATATAAACTAGACTAAAGTATATAAGTAAACTGAAATAGGCATAAATAGCATCCTAATATATATAAAGAACTATGTAAACTAAACTGAAAATAATTCAACTGAGCTGAACTATAAAAATGTACAATATATATATATATATATATATATATATATATATATATATATTACTACAGAGAATTGGCTAAATGAAGCCACTAAAATTGAACGCATGCTGAACTAAAATTGAACTAAATATAGAGATGTGCCTAAATTTATACCGCCATAACAAAAATAGGCTAAACAAAGCCACTAAACAGAAAGTCCCACATGTATCATCAAGTCAACCATAGTGCTAGATCTAAGCCGAACTATAGAATCATACATGTATCATACAAACCCTATCATCGGTGGATCCGTGTTGATTCTATTACAAATGAATTGAATTGAAGAGGCAGACTAACTAGAACACACTCTAATGAACTGATATCTAAAAAACTGAATGTATTGATTTAAGGGTAAATGTTGTTTATGCATTCCAAGACTATCATAGGATATTCATCAAATATTCTATGTTCAACTGATATGTCCAAGGAAAAAGGCTCAATCACAAGGTGTGCGAAGCAACAACCAAAGTAACCAAGAACTCTACTAAACACATGTGATATCTGTTATTTTCTAATTTAATTTATTATATCTACTCTGATATAATACAAGCTTAGGATATCAAATATCCAACTATCAAGTATAATCCCAGGTTTACGACCTTAAAATTAAATATTAAAACTTAACAAGTTCTAATTCATAATCAGAAATATCAGCTACAAAGGTTCAAAAATTAATCAATGACTTAATTAATGTATTTTTATAACACATACCTAATTTTGATCAAGAAAATTAAAATTCAAAGATTTAAAGTTAAACTCCAATTATGATTTAAGCCCTAAATCCAAGATATTATCATATAAGGATTTAAAGTTTCACACCCAGCCTTACTCCAAAGGTAGAGAGTTTGAAGGATTAAAAGATTAAGGAAAATATAATCCTAATTAGAAAGGCTAAAGTCTAAAATCATAAGATAAAATAATCAAGTAAAATTAATAAATCTAAGAACTATATTCAATTAATAGAATAATTTTATTATTTTATTGGTTGAAAACACTTAAGCCACTAGGAAGAGAATTCAAAGAATTTAGCACTTAGGAGAATAATAAATAATTTCAAGAATGAAGGTTAAACTTCTAAAGAGATTTCATTTAATATATAGCTCAATCACTCAATAGATCTAAGCTATTATAATCTAAAATCTAAGGGCTTAAATTAATTACTTAAGATCATAGCTAAGGTTAGACTTTTATAAAGAATAGTAAAATTGTGTTAGATGGTAATTAAGTTGACTAGCTGTAACAACCCAAGGTTATTAATCACCATTTAATCATCCAATTAACTTCAAATCTCTTTTATCAAGTCTTAATTAGTCATTAAGATCAATTTAGGAAGTCTTGATCAAACTTAGAATATAATTGAACAAACCCTAATTTTGATAATTTCTAAAATCAAGAAAATGAAAAAATTAATTTGACCTCAGATTAAAAATCGGACTTCGCCATTGCGTTCCCTACACCCAAATTAGCTTGGGGTGAAATTTTGATGAGTTTTGGAGGAAGTCAAAATTTCTTGATTATTTTATTATATTTACATAATTTAATAAATGAAATAATTAAGATAATTTCTAATTTAAAATTAGGACTGCATTTTTGAATCCGTCACCTCCAATTTAGCTAAAAAACAATTTTTCAAAATTTTCTTTAGAAACAGGTAAACATATAACTCTAATTAAATAAAGATTTCTAAATTAATTAAATAATATTATATATATAAATATATATATATAAATATATATATCAATAAATATAACTCCATTTATTTTCATTTTTCATTTTATGCTCTCTGCCCTAATCCTTTGCACGCGACCGACACCCCCCTCCCCCTCTTGATTCCTATCCCTCGAGCGGCACTCGGATCACGGAAGAGATGCCATTCGATCGAGGCAAGGATCGGCGACGCGTGGCTTCCATCGCTTGCGCAAGCCGATGGCTACTCTTGTAAGAGTTTGGATTACCACTGCGACCTCATCTAGCCGCAAGTCACAAGCAAACGGCCAAAAACTTTGATCTAGGTAAGAGTCGAGGCCATCCTTATTCAATCCTTATTTAGACCCTCGATGCTTCGTGTTCACACGGAGGAATTGTAAGCCATAGGCGACGTAAAGAGTGATCTCTTAAAACCTAAGGTTGAAAACAAGGTACTCCACTCGATTCTCCTTCTCAATATCATTCATAAAAAAAATCAATGTTAACCTAGGGTTTTATGATATTAAATAAGGAACTCGTAAGGATTCAATGAATCCCACATTCAGTACATGAAAAGTACTTAATCATATGTAGTTTCATATTTGTTAAGAGAGTATTGGATTAAGTATTTTGGGTTATTGAAGTTTCCTTCTAAAAGAATGATTTACTTTATGAATATATGGGTTTTATTATTGAATACTCATATTAACATATTATGTTGATGTTTAGAAGATGGAACTATGTTTATACAGAGAAAGGAAGTATATATATTTTTCAATTTCTTTAGGACATGCTATCCTAGCTACGCAGCAATCACTCAAACGTTTTATTTTTATGAGCAAAAGTGAATGATATATTCGAAATATTTTAAAGCTGCAGCCATTATGGAGTATAATCCCATTGCTTGTGCATTAATATATTTTCTCCAAATTTTTTTTTAAAAGGCTGATTTCTACAACTATTATTGAAGTTAATCTGAAAGTTGATACTTATAAAAAGAAGCAGTTATTTAGATTATTATAGTCTATATGATATTAAAAGATCCAGTTGTCTCATTACTATGCCAAGGTCAAAGTATCTTACTGAAACTATATATATATATATATATATATATATATACATATTTAATTCCCTTCATTTTGCTTAGTAATTTCTGCAAACATTAATCAAGTTTATGCCAAGAAGGGAGTGTAGTAAAATCTGTGATAATAAATAATGTTTTGATAAAATAAGGATTTTATTTAAGCAAATTGAAATTAAAAAAAAATTAAAAATGCTAAGAAGAATGTGTAATACTCATTCAAGAAGCTATTTTAAAGACTAGACATGAATAATTTTTTTTTTTTTTTTTATAATAATGAAATAAGTACTCATATTTTCCTAATTGCGGAAAATAAATTTAAGTTAAAGTTTTTAGATTATATGTTAAATTCATTTCAAGTTCCTCTTTTAAAGACCTATTATTAATCATTAGGATTTTTAGATTATATACCACTTGACAAAATAGTTTTAACACCAATGATGTCCTACATACTGTACATGTAATGTGATGATTGCATCATATTAATTGAAAAAAAATATACTCTTGTGCTGGAATTCATACCTTTGAATCGGCTATATATGTATTTTCTTTGCCGTCAAATTATTATCTCAGTTTTAAGATAGATTAAATCTTAATTTCATTTTTATATAAAATGTTTGTTATAGTATTTAGCTAGATGCCTTCATAAAATACCTTCTATGTTCATGCATAACAGATATAAATACTGAAAATACCCTTTTGCTAATGTAATTAGGTAATCGAATATTTTTTTTCCTTAAGAATTGGTGAAACTTTTCTCTTAGTTAAAATATTAGTCATGTATATGTTGTATTGAGAAATAAATAGTGAATAATTTCAGTTTACAATTACACTATGGGTGGTTTTTCACCTGTTGGAGCTTTGGCCGTTAAAGATGGCTAAATATGTATAACAACTTGCTTCCAAATTTTTGCCAATCGTCATTATGATTGATCTTATTTTAATTACTTAGGGGTTGGTTCAAGATTCCTCATTTTATAAAATTTTGATCAATTTGTTCATATGCTTGATGCTATTTGGCTTTCAATAATGATAGAAGTATGGAGCTGCTTTATATGTGTGAGATATTTTTTTCATTTCATTTAATTTTTGGGCATATTCATATCTAAATCACAACTAACATTTCTGCATCCGTATGGTTAATGGTTAATTTGATATTACTAAAGTCTTGGTGCAAAATACCTTGGTGATCCATAATTAATCATCCCTTGTTTTAGTTATCATTTAAAATACAATCATTGCTTGAGTTCTTATTTTGGAAGGATGAAGCTTGGCAAGCTAATGGCATATCAGTTGCATCATGTAATATGTTTCATGAAATTCATACGCATTAACTACACCATTTTATTAATGTCTACATCCCAACTGTTCATATGAAGTAACTACACTATTTTAGTAATTGTTATATGTACGCATCAGGTGGCAATTAGATTTTTTTTTTTTGTCCATTGGCAATTCCTGTTTGCTCAATTCTTCCACCTCTTTCTTTTAAAATTATGATAAATGATGAAGAACTCCAACCGGTTCTTTTTTAGATTCATGGGATTAGATGGTTCTTTTTTTTTTTTTTCTCAAAGCTAAATATTGTACTTTTGCCTCACAATTTTAATATAAATTATTGTTACAAAACTGCATTCTAGCTCCCTTAAAAATCGTAATATGATGTTTGTCCACTTGATACGTGTACTCTAACTGCTGCTGGGATGTTATCTTTATATACATGTTTTAAAGAAAGCTTGTACTAAATAGTTTCTTAGCTGCTATTATAATCTATGCTGCTATGTATAGTTCATATGCTCAGTTAAAATTTGCAGTTATACATTACTGTTTTGTTATGTATTAATATTTTGCTACAATGTCTTGTTAGTAAATAGTTTAAAATTCAAAAAATTCGGCTCAGATATATTATTACATTTTTTTTTACTTACAGTTTTGATTTTTTTTTATATTACGTTATTTTTTTAATATAAACTACTGTTCTACTACAGCTATTTGTCTCAACTCTTAAGTCTTATTAGGGCGCATGTCTTATTGCTGAACAACAAATAATTGGCTTATGTTTACTACTGAAATAGTGTTGCTATTTGTCTTAATTCTTAAGAATTAATTTCACATATTGAAGTATATTCTAGTTGTTATTGCAATGTTGTGTTTTTATATATGCATCACCCAGAAGAGTAAACTCGTCCTGTATAATCTATTATCTGCTATTGTAATCTGTATAGTTGTTTCACTATTGCTGTATATGGTTTAAATAATCAACTAAGACTTGTTGTGTATGATTTGTTATTTTACTGTGTATTATACTTAGACATCATATTATAATTGGTGGAGGACTAAGAATTTAAACATTCAGTTAAGATTGGTTACTTCATTTTTTTTATTTACTATTTAAATTTATTAAATATTGTATAAATTATTTAGAAATGCTTGATGCTATTTGACCATCGCTTATATTTGCCAAAAATTGTTTATAAAAAAAAGTTGGTTATAATGGCTGTGGACTTTTTCAGAAAATGTTTAGGAGGTGTGCGAGATTATTTGGAAACAACTTGATAATTTTGGGATAGTTTAACAAATGTCTGGGACTGCTTGGTGATTCTATGCTGATTAATGTAAACTTGTTAGCTTAACAATAGTTCAATAGTATTGTTATAATTGCTTGCATTAATTCTAGAGCAATAATTGATTTAAAAATGAAAATTTAGAAATTTAAATTATTTTCTGTTGATATGTGTTGAGAAAGAAGAGTATAAACTTAGAAACATACAAAAAGCTATACTCATATAAAGAAAAGAAGATGCAACTTAATTTCTACTAGTTATTGTAGATTCACAAATCAAAGTGGCTAATCCATAATTTGTTGAATATATTTCATAGCAATTCATCAAATGTTACTTTAAGAATGATTGGTGCACTTCTTATTTTGAAAATACCACTCTCTTTGAAATAAATTATTTCATTGTTTGTGCTCAGTATTAAATTTTCCAGTATATTATTCAAAATTTAAAAGTATATCATAATTATTAAATAATAGCAGTATTTCTTTTGTTTTTTTTTCTCTTTTATTGTCATAACACAATTTGGATGGCTATATAAGGGCAACCATTGTGAATATGTAATCATCATGATAGATAATTGAAAAATAGAAAATAATGGATATCATATAGCTTACAATACTTTGATTCATTTCTTGTGCTGCTATGCATTAAACCTAAATCATGATTCACACATTTAAAAATGTTATTCATTTAATAAAATTTATAATAATATTTTAGAGGGATCTATATGGAGGATTTTTAGTACAGTTGTCATTTGCCTGGGCAAGGCTATTGGTGTATCTGGAGACCACATAATTCTTTTGAGGGGGAATGTGTGTGCTTATTTTGACCCCACTTACAAATAAGTTGAGTAGACGTACTCAACTCCTTACTTGTTCTGATCCCACATAACAAAATTTTAAGATAAATAAATCATAATAAACATTTTATAAGATTTTCAGAGGGGTTTAATGGAGGATTTAGTACAGCTATCATTTGCTTGGGCAAGGCTATTGGTGTATCTAGAGACTACATAATTCCTTTGAGGGGGAATATATGTGTTTATTTTGACCCCACTTACAGATAAGTTGAGTAGACGTACTTAACTCCTCCTTTGTTCTGCACCCACAGAACAAAATTATAAGATAAATAAATGATAAATTGCATATTCTCACAATCTCATTGATTGTGAATTACATACTCAGTCTTTAGACTGAAATGATTTTTCCATGATTAAATCTTTCATAAATTTATACAGTACATAATTTCCTACAGCTCTTTTTATTCTTACTTAGCATACAAACCCATTTAAACATATTCATGTTTTCCTTCAAATTGCAAATAATTCAAATACTATTAACATAATTATTGCAGGATTGGCAAAATATACTCTAGTATTGTGAGCAAATTTTTCTTACATAGCTTCCTTACCATTTTCATGCTTATTGCACTGCTATTTCTTTAAATTGTAATGTGATATTCGCTTAATTAATGTTTAGCCTACTTTTAAAATGTACTTAGACTTTTAAAGTCTGACCACTTTTTTTTTTTTTTTTGTGCCCTATCGTATTTAAAAACCAAAATATAATAGATCAGGAGCAAGGAGTAGGACCTGCAGTTAAGGAAGAAGCGGAGCAGTAGTTGGGAAAGAAGAATTTATTTTATTTATTATGTGAGAATAAGTTTATTTATGAACACTATGTAAATTATGAACATCTTGTGATGTTAGTAAACTGCTCTTTCATGTTGATTTTAAAACTTCATTTTATAAATAATGAATGTTTGAGTTAGAATAATTAAATGTCCTTCTTCTTCCCATAGACCTATATAATATAAGATAGTATTAAATATTGAGTTAAAATCTCCTAACTCAATATTAAATACTATCATAACACTCATTATTAGATTTTATTTAAAAGATACAGCAGCATCTGACTTTATAAATAATTAGCAGCATGTAATTCTATTTAACGAAATGACCACTTTGATTTTCATATATTAAGGTAGCATTTGATTATGGCAGCATTGAATTTCATTTGAGATATGGCAACATGTGATTCTAATTGAAATTAATGAAAGTAATTTGGATCTTATTAAAAGTGATCGCAGCATTTCACATTGAACTAACTAATGGCATTTTTAATTTATATAAATCAATTGACAGTACTTGATCACATCTAGAAGATAATAATTTTTGATTCTAGTAAATGAAATGACTACATTGATTTTCATATATGCTAATCTTACTTTCATCAAATGGTTACATATGAATTCATCTTTTGATTTACCTTAAATGAATAACAGCATTTGTTCACATGGATATGACTAATAGTACTTGATCACTCTTGATCTTAAAATTCTAAAGATGGTAGCATTTGATTCAATATTACAATAGATAGTATCATTTGATTCAATACTGCATTAGACAACATCATTTGATTTAACATTGCAAGAGGTAGTAGCATTGGTTCTATATTGCAATAGATCACAGCTAAAATGTCAATAACTGAAAGGAAGAAAGTTTGAAACAATTACATCATTAATAATAGCATTTATAATGTCAATAACTAAATATCTAGTCTCAGCATCCCCTAATTTAGATATAACAATTTCAAGAAAATAATTACCCAAACATTCTAATATGAACATTAAATAAAGCATTCTCAAAATTTGCAGCATTATGAGACAAACCATCACATCAATCGCATCAATATAGACAATATTTTTAGCATCTAAAACAAGCATTATATGATTCAAAGAACAGCATTAAATTAGATATTATTCGGAGAAAAGAATCAGCACTTCCAAATATATAAGCCAAAGATGTCTCATACTCAATTAAAAAGGGCAGCCCTAATAGTTAAATATTAAAGAAACTCAAATTCTAAAAATTACTTGGATTTTATTTATAAAACATTATAATAACTGAACTTAAGTATATAACTTGATAAGTCAACATAGACAGCAATAGCAAGCCATGTTGATAGATCCATTGATGATATTATTTTAATTTCATTAGGGTAATATAATAGTATATTTCACTCTATATATTTATCATATAAACATGAAATCCAGTTAAACATTCTAGAGAAATGGTTATCAAACATAAAGGCTGCACAATACTAATCTACACAGCAATTGCATCCTTACTCAATTTTTCTAACTAGATTAAGTGTTTGATATTCATAACAATAAACATAACAAAGTTAGATATCACATATCTAAGACAAAAATAAGTTAACTACATGTAGCTTAAACTGACATAAAAGATACTCTAAACTAGCATTTTTGAAAAATCTATTACACAACAAAATAAGAAGCATCTAAGTAATTGTAGCTTTATTGTGTCCGTATTAGTTCAGCTTAAACATGTATCTCATACAAGCAAAATAACAAATGATAATATTTCAATATTCAAATGATAAAATTTAAAAATCTAGCAATAAATAATTGGTATTTAAATCTGCATCTCAACCAATACCTATATGGTTGTATCTCAATACTCAACACAAACTTGGATGATAATGATAACTATAACTAATAAGGCATTTAATAAGCATCTCACACCTGCATCTTATTAATGCCCAAATCTGTTAGGCTGTAAGGCTGCATCTCATTCCAAATTCTAAAATGGCAAATAAATATATAATCATATGGATAATATGATTTTTAATTTTATAAGGAAATTATGTATTCAAGAATTATTTCATCAATAAGATCTCAATTTAATTACACCCCAAGTGTGGTATTAGTCGATCATAAATTTTACACATAAGTGAAACATTTGTTCTCGAAGTTTGAAGCACATCCAATTTTGAGGTCCCAAAAAGGTTGAAATTCCTTAATATCCCTCAGTATTTTAAAATTTTTCATAACCCACAAAAGTCAATTCACTATTGTTGATTCATCATTAGATATTGTATAAAAATCAAGCATTATGATGTGGACTTAAAATATAATTGCTTTTATTCAAAAAAAAAAAATCTTTCATTCCAAATAGTCACCAAAAGGAACATAATGCAGAGAAAAACTGGGAAGCATAGTGCATCAGCTTATTAAACCAAGGAATAATTTCAATAAACAACCCAGCCAGTCCAAACAATCGAAAAATCTGAAGCTCGCAAAACAAATTCATCGAAAAACCTAAGAGCCTGATACAATTCAGATGATGCATTCCTCCAAAGCAAAAATTCATTAATAGTATAGAATGAACCTTCCAATTTTAGACAATTCTACTGATGGTGTGCTTAAAGACCAAAGCTAATGTAGTAACGCGTCTAATATTGGCAGAGAATTTTTATAAGTTACATTCTTCCCATATAGTATAAACCATCACACTAACATAAAGCAAGTAGGCACCTTTAAGCCATTTATCAAGACCAACATCCGCATTAAATAAAACATGCAGAAGGGCAAGAGCAATGAGAAATAACCAAAACTTTCTTTATCAACTGAAAAGCTAATGGACAAGTGAAAAAAAAAGAATGTGAGTTTCTGTATGATTGTAACAAAAGACATATTACTGCATTGTAAGCCTCTTAAGTTGAGCATATCAGTTGTTTTATAATCATTTCTCAAAACTTTATTTTCAGTTTGTAGCCTTCAAGCCAAACAAATTTGAACCACCAAACTATTAGCATAAAACCATACCATAAGCACCAGCAAAGAAAACAACACACCTTCCTTTAAAATAATTTTTATCATCAACAAAATTAATATCTGAATACATAAAAACAGCTACCTCTCGTACTTTCATCCACAAAATAGAGCTTTGTCAATTAACGAATCATTACTAACAAACAAATCCAAGTTATCAGATTTCCACCACTCATAAATAATATTTTGTTACTGAGAATATGCTAGTAAAAAGAAATTTTACAATCAAAAAGCATTTTATTAGGAGCAATAAGACCCAAACATCCTTTTTCTTTTGTGATTGATATAGAATCCTAAATAAAAATGTGCATTTTCCAAGTTATAGAGCCATGATACAGAAATTTAAAGTAAATAGTGTTAATCATCTTTATAGTAGCTGCTATGTGAAGTTTTGATGAATTTTGGAGATAGTCAAATTTTCTCAATTATTTTATTGCATTTTCGAAAAGCTGAAAAATGAATTCATTAAGTTAATTTCTGATTAAAGTTTTGACTGCATTTTTGAGTCCGTCACTCCCAATTTAGCTAAAAGGCAATTTTTAAAAAATTTCTTTTAGAATCAAATAACCATATAATTCTAATTAAATAATAATCCTAATTTAAAATATTATATATATATATATACATAAACATAATCCATTATCTCATAGCAACCCTCTGCCCTAATTTCCTTACCACCGCTTGCCCGATCGAATCGCTCTCTCCCTCGATCAAGAATTAATAAAAATTTAATTTTTGAAATTACTTTTTAGATAATTTGGGAGTAACGGACTCAAAAATGAAGTTGAAATTTTAATTGGAAGTCATCTTAATTATTTCATTTATCAAACTGATGAAAATATAATAAAATAATCAATGATACATGGTATCACTTAGATCTCATAACTAAATGGCAACATTTGATCACATTAATAACATACGATTCACCTTGACATGAATGGCATCACTTACTCTCTCATGACAACATATAGATCCCATAAAATGCATTACAGCAGTTGTACTTACTGAAATAAATGGTAGCAATTAGATCTCCTAAAATACATGATAGCATTTGATTTCAATTGAGATATGGCAACGTTTAATCTCATATGTGTTAATCTCACTTTCATCTAATGGCTACATATGAATTCATTTAAAAGAGATAGCAATATTTGATTTACTTTAAAAGAATAACAACATTTGTTCACATGGATATGACTAATAGTACTTGATCATTCTTGATCTTATAATACTAAAGATGGCAACATTTGACTCATAATGAAATAAATGATAGCAATTTGATTAATATATACATGGCAGCAATTTGAATCTTTCAAAGTAAATGACAGCATTTGATCACATATAAAGATGGAAATAATTGATTCTATCAAAAGAAACCACAGCATTTTATCTCATAGATTGACTAGTAGCAATTGATTCACATAAATCAGTTGACAGCATTTGATCTCAAATAGAGATGGAAATAATTGATTCTATCAAAAGAAATGACAGCATTTTATCTCATAGATTGTAACAACCCTAAGTTGTTACCATGCAAAATATAGATTTATTAAGTAATTTTTAGCATAATTGCCTTTAGAACATCAATTTAAGCCTATCTAAAAGATTTGAAGTCCATTGGACTTCTCTAAGTCAAATTTGCAATTTGATCAATCTAGATGCCTTAATTTAGACCCAAAATATTTTGATCTCAGAATTAAAATATGATTGTATTTTTGAATTTCTCACCCCCAAATTAGCTAAGGGTGAAAATTTGGTGCAATTTGGAATTCATTTGGACCATAATTCAATTTAAATTTTCCAAAAAACCTAATTTTGCAAAAATATCCATTTAACTAAATTAATAGCCGGGATTCGTTGTGCGGACCGCGGGCGATCCGCTGCGGAGCCCGGGGCACGTGACAGCGGGATCCCGCGCATTTGACCGTTCCGCCTTTTCAATCTACGGTCATGATTCAATCCTGCGGAACCGCCGATCCGTCGTTGCATCTGTCCCGTGGATCCTACGGCCAGGATCGCTCCCGGGATCGGCCGTTAGGATCCGGGCGATCCCAGCCGTAGCGCCTTCTAATCGATCGATCAGACGGCATCCAAGGCACCCGGCACTGTGGATCATCGTCTTCCTCCCGATCGCGCACCCGACAGGGAGAATCCCCGTACTACCAGCTGTCCAGCTTGTCCCCCACTCTCCGCGCCACCTCAGCAAGCCGTTGGGATCCTTCCCGTTATGGCAAGGAGCTCCCGGTCGGGCCTAGCGACCCGGCCGAGCTCAAATTGGAAACTTGAGAGCTCGGCCAAGGCCCGACCTCTCGGGCCTCCCCAGCCTGAGCCAGTGGCTCCAGAAGCTTCCTTAAGCTCAGCCAAGGCTATAAATAGCCCCAGCCTCGCTTTAATTGACCCTTTGCTGATCAATTGAAGCGTATGCAATTCGCCACCATTGCCGATTGCTGAAGCTCCTTCCAGGCACTCCCGTGCTTCTGAACCACTGATAGTAGGCTCTCCTGGAGTTCAGGAACCTTTGCCGCATTTGGAACCGCAGCTAGAGCCAGCCGAGCCCCCAGTCAAGCGTTCCGAGCCAATTCGTCAAACCAGGTACTCCAGTTGTCAGTTCTGAGCCAATAAGTCTCAAACCTTATTCCATTTGATGCGCTGTTGTACATATTGTTGATACGAACCCAGCCATATCGTAATTAGGATCTAGGTTAGCCTCGATCGATTGGGTCAAATTTCTTCTGGATCGCCTCGGTCGAGTAAGGACCCAGCGATCCAGACCACCCCAAACCCCCAGACCAGAGGGCTTCGATCCGCCTCACCTCCCTGATGGTGTAGGGATCGAGCCCGGGGTATGGCATGGCCTCTGTGGGGAGAATTATCTCCCCACAGTAACTCTAATGGAGGAATCCTCGGGCGAGTAAGGTCTGGCTGATGCAGACCGTCTCACAAGGGGCTTCGAGTCCCAATCGACGCGTCTGACCATGGTGATGGAGTAGCGATCGAATGCTGGCCGAGCTGTGGCCTAGATGCGCCTAATATTTGGCGATTAGGGTTCCCTAAACAGCTCTATCCGTCGGGGCGAAGGAACGGGGACGACGGTATTGTGCGGGCCAGGTCAACCCATGACCCGCGCGGTGCGACAGTGCCGGGTCTCTCGGATCCCGGTCGACCCTCGCATTTTGAATTCGGGCCGAGCCGTTTTATTTAAATCAGAATTTTGGAATTATTTTTCTTAAAGAAAATAATTCAATTATTCAAATCATAGGATTTTGATTAAATAAAAATACAAAATGTATTATTAAAATAACTTTTAATCCACTGGTCCAAATCCTATGATATCATATATGAAAATGATCAGAAAAATCTCAGGAATCTAAATATCCAAAAAAATCATGCATCTGATAATTAGATCTTTTATTATTGCCTAATTATAGTGAATCTTAAATAGGACAGATTAGTAAATTTACTTATCCAAATTGCATGTTTAGGGTGCCATTAGTTTACTAATGTTAATCAGAATGCATGTGCTAAGTATAATACTTTTTTGAGCTCTATAATTTTAGTTATGCCCTATATTTGTTAAAACATGATTAGTAAATATTAGGCTTTATACTTATTGGATCATAGCAAACTCAAGTTCTGATTTCTTGTATGATTAATTAGAACTTACATGCCAAATATCAAGTGATTTGAATGGTTGGATTTATACTTATGTGCTAATCCTTTTTGATTGGAATTAGGGTTTGATTAGCACTAAGTACCCTCTATTTTATAAACTTTAATTGATTATCTGGCTTGTAATAGTAAGTTAAGTGTAGTGAATTACTTTAGATAAGCTTATGGAGCATACTTGAATAAATCCAGAGATCTAAAATCTTAAATATCTTAATTAACTTAAGAAATCATAAGATTTGGATCAAGCCATTAAGACTTGATCTAGGTCTGAGATTGCCACCAATAATACACAATTAATCCACTAATTTGACATTAATCTTAAATACATAACTTGATTTTTCCTAAGGCATGAGAAAGGATCAAACCCTAAGCTACTTAAGAAGGATCTAAACCCTTAAGAATCCTAATTTAATTAATTTAATTCAAAACTTTAGATTAAACATTTTTTCCAATAATGCATTTGATTTATTATTGATTCTAAACATTTAAATTAGACAAATTAAGATTAATAATAATATTTAGTGATTTCACTATCTGAATCAAACCTTAAGATCCCAAATTTTCTCTTAAGCAAGAGAACTAGCATAAGAAGATTAATAAAATCATATTGATTAATCAGGTGATCTAAGTCTTAAAAATATTCCTGATTTAGATCTCATGATCTTAAATTGAGTGTGATCAGATGACTTAATCATCTGATCTAATCATCCTAAACCTAAATATGAAACAGAACCTAAGAGATTAATATCAAAATTTAGAAGAGAGAACCTTAAATATCTCTTCATAAGATCGTCTTGAATTATTTAAAAGACCTAAACTCATATGTCATGAGGTAGGAGGCTTTGTATGAATCCTTGAGGTAGAAGTATAGAAGATCCCATCACCTTAGAGATTGATCTATTCTCCTTGTGGTAGTAATCACTTAAGACATTAGAAGAGATACACCTCCTTGTGGTAGAATCCATATTAAGTGATCTTGGATCACATTCACTTGATGAAACTTTGTATAGGACTTACTTATTAGTTTAGGACTTATAGTTTTGATAAATCCTTGTTCTATTAAATAGACTTGATTTAACCATGATTATTGGGTAGTGCAGTATAGTATAACCATGTTTCTGGTCGCCAGTAATATTCAAGATTTGTTGAGTCACTCTAAGTGAAATTTATCTTTGTTGCTATCCTGCGGGCTTAGGCAGACATAACCTCGCTTAGAGTAAATCAATTGATCTTAAGAGTGTGTTAAACTGTTGCCTATTTCTTAGTTTAATTGAAAGACAAGTTGCCATTAGGCAATGCCTCCTAGCGAAGATTGCTTCAATATATTTGGCTCAAATAAACTAAGTAACGGGATTCACCTTCCTTAAGACGCCAAGTATGATTGTGAGTTTAGCGACTAAATGCTTAGTTTGAGATACAAAATCATCATCGGATGGTGCCTCCTAATGAAGATCGCTTTATTAGGGTGGCGTAATC
Organism: Gastrodia elata; assembly: GCA_016760335.1. Taxonomy (NCBI): domain Eukaryota; kingdom Viridiplantae; phylum Streptophyta; class Magnoliopsida; order Asparagales; family Orchidaceae; genus Gastrodia; species Gastrodia elata. Next base: position 40,720,172 of record CM028671.1, on the reverse strand, counting down.
AAACTAAATGTTGTGAGTCCTATTTTTGAAGAATATTTAATACGTGTATACAATCACCCCGCCTAGTAATCATTAAGTAAATAAGCAAATTTAACTAAATATCGATCTAAAAATTTGGAGTCAGAATCCTATTAGCAGGACTCTGCACAGTGGAGACTTAGGATTCATTACTGTTTCTTACTATATTCTTCATGGATTTTGGGACATTTCATTCATACCATATAATGGAATAAGCATAAGCATAAACATGAGTTGAACTCATTCATTCTACTGTGATACATGGTTATTAGTGATACAGTATGAGATACAGAATGTTATATCCACGGACTGGGGAATTTCAAGGTGCATCTGCGTCACCATACTGGCTTCCTAACTGTTGTGCTTACATTGGACCGTACTACTCATAAACCTTCAGTGATAGTTCTGTGATATACCGTGGTGTGGCATATTTGTGAGCATTGTTTCAGTGGCATATAGTGCAGCTTATAGCATTCTTCTCAGCATTTGACATTCCTTTCACATTTATTTATGAGCATCTGATATTTTCATTTACTTTCAGTATTTAGTTTTGATGCAGTTTTACCTTGCTTCATCCTTATAGTTTTAGTTATTTAGTGTCTTTATAGTTTTTCTCCACTTTTACTTTACGTTACTTGTATATTTGTTATATTTAGTTTAGCTTTGCATAGCTAATTTTGATGTGTTAGACGTCTTGTCTAACACGGGGTACTTTTGGGATCCGGCAATTTGCTAGATCCTGAGCAATTTTTGGAGACAGGTCAGGAGGACAAACCAGAGACTCAAGAGGAGCAATTGGAGCTGGAGGGGATCGAGCACCTACTTTTACTTTCTAGTTCTTTCCAGCATTATAGATAGACTATTTATATTTCTGTATTTAAATGGTTCGTAATAAACTCTGGATGTACTTGTACTTTTCTTTTCTGAGATGGACATTTACTATTGCTTGAGATGAATGTATTCTGGATATTTTACTTTTAGCTTCCGCACCTGTTATACTGCTATACATAGTATTGTGATGTGATCGGCGCATTGGAAACGCTGATATATTTTATAATGTACATGGGTTCTTTCTCGCTCCCTTGAGCCTTATGTACGTACCAGTTTAATACCTAAGATGAGTATTTCATTCTTATCTTAGATATTGACTCTTGAACCTACTCTTAGGGTTTGAGTCAGCGGCCTTCAGTATGGCTCCGTCTCTCTAGCCTATTCTGGAAGATGGGTTTTACTTGTATGGCCCACTGTTCTCGAGTAGCGCACCGTTCCGCTGCCGAACTATGAATTATACTCGTCTTTTGCGCACGGCGACGGGACGGGGCATTACAATTGGTATCAGAGAAGTATTATAAAGTGTCAGATAAGGATCTTGTTCCTATCTACTTTATAACCCGTTCTCTGCATTATGACAAGATCACAATTACTATGTATAGTGCAAAGCAATCATCCAAAAGGTTCATTAAGCTATCTCAGAAATAGAAAGGGAGATTATGTCTACAATAGTGACACCCTTGGAATTAAATGCACGTAAAAAGATAACATAAAATGACATCTTAGGATTTGAACAAATTTTGAAAGAAATAAATGAATAAAATATTTATGGGTTGAACTATTTTATGGGGATGGAATACTTGTCATCAGCATTTCTGTTCTACCTTAGGAGGTTTGATGATTATTGGATAGAAGACCTTCGAGATGGTCAGATCTACGGGAGGACGGTAGATGGAGTATCACCCCGAGGAGTCGCAGTACTAGACAAGATCCTGATTCATTCATCATTTAGAGGTACCAGTCTTTCGGCACTCGCCAAAGAGTGGCTAGATCGTGTTATCACGGCACTTCGAGAGATAGCTTGTCCAGAGAAGTACCACCTATAGATTGTAGAGATCCTACTGAGGGGATCAGCGAGTCGTTGGTGGTATTGGGTCGATAGGAGATTAGCTCAGAAATGTCACATAGTCACATATGATGACTTTTGTGCTGCCTTCTATGTAGAGTATTGTAACTAGATCCTAGGAGTTTCTTTATGTCATTTCTTGTCATCTCGCTTACAAATTTTGATGTATCCATGTATCTTCTCTTTTGAGAAAGAATTTAAGAATGAATGAAATTTTATATTTCTAAAACTTCATTGCAATTGCAGCTATGAATCCTAGTTCCCCTCTGCTCCCACTCCTATTAAAAAGATGATCCCATCGTCAAGCTGACCTCAGGAATCAAGTCTTATGACCAATTTAATAAAGGCTTTAATTGACAGTAACACGCAATAGGCGCAGGAGACACGATCTCTCATTCTGTCAGTCAAACAATAATCCTCCGGATCTTCTTCTTATAATTCAGGTGACGGAGTCCTACACAATTTCTTTTGTTTCTGTACTCCCACATTCAACGGGGCATTAAACCCCATGGATACAGTAACATGGATAAAGTTCGTGGAGAAGAATTTGGCCTTAATTAAATATCCTAATTCTGAGGCAATCCGTCTGGTGACCTACCTGTTCTAAGAAGCGGAAAACTGGTGGGAAAATGAACGAAATAATAGATTTGCGGACTTCGAGGTGGAGGCATTCCATGGGATATGTTCATGGAAGCATTTTGCGAAGCTTTCATTCCGGCCTCAGCACAAGCAATTCTAGAAGACGAACTTCTTCACCTCAAACAAGGAAATAAGTCAGTGTCTGAGTATGAACAAGAATTCAGAAGACTGTCAAGGTTAGTTCCAGATCTAGTGAGAAGGGAAGCATCCAAGTGTCACCGCTTCATGAAAGGTCTGAGAGATTCTATTAGAGCACACCTAGTCTCACGGCAGCTCAAAACTCTAATTGAATTAATTGAGGCTGCACGTCTGCAAGAAGGATTCCATGGTCAGCTGGATCGGAAAAGAAAAGCCATGGTCACGCGCCCACGAGACGAGCGCTTTGGCCATCCCAAAATGGCCAGAGTATATAATTTGGAAACTACATGACCTCAGCCTCAGAATTCTGAATATCAGCGAAAGCATCTGTACTGGAAGTGCTACCACTTCGGTAGTGTATGTTTCACTTGTGGCCGTAAGGGTCATCGCTACTATGAGTGTAGGGAGAAAAATACCATCGATAGTGTGTCCATCGACCACTCCCGCCATAAGCAAACCTTTCGTGCTCAACCCGTGAACCAGCGGGAACCCACTCCTGCCATAATGCCAGCTCCTATGACAAACTCAAGGGCAAGTGTACTTGTGCAAAGGTCAACATACAACCGCCAAGATTCAGGGACCCAGAACAAGCAACCCTCGGCACCTGCCTGAGTATATATGTTAACTCCAGCTTCTACTCTTGAAAACAATGACGTGGTATCAAGTACGCCTTAAATAAATTCTCTTTTCTTGCTGTATTAATAATTGTCCCTTACCACTCCAGTATTTCAATTCTTGAATAATTATCCTTACGCAAAATTATCGCAACTATAGGCACATTAACAATAAACGACACAACTTGTAATGTTTTATTCGATACGGGAGCAAGTCGTTCTTTCGTATTGGAAGAGTGGGCTAAAACACTTAAACTATAGACACATCAACTAGCCAGTTCATTAAGTATTGGGCTACCTTCTAGAGCTCGTATGCAGTCTCAACAATTCTGCAATCTAGATATTCCTATTGAGGATCAAAACTTCAGAGCTAAGCTATTTTACTGCCAATTACCAACTTCGACATAATCCTAGGTATGAATTGGTTAAGCCAACATGGTGCGTCCATAAATTGCCAAAAGAAGAAAATAACCTTGGGCAGCGGAAGAAACTCCAAATCATTCGTGGGAAGATTTAACACCCAATCGTCGTTAATCAACGCCATGGTGGCAGAGAAACTAGTCAAGAAGGGATGTAGTGCGTACCTTGTAACGATGTTGGGGGAAAGGAAAGAAGTCATACCTCTTTCCGAGAACTATGTAGTTTGTGAATTTCCCGATGTTTTCCCTGAAGACCTGCCTGGTCTTCCTCCGAATAGAGAAGTAGAGTTCACCATAGAAGTGATTCCCGGAACTCAACAACTATCAAAGGTTCCGTACCGCATGGCGCCAAAAGAACTCCAAGAGTTGAACAACCAACTTCAAGAATTATTAGTGAAGGGTCACATCCGTCCAAGTTCGTTAAGAAGAAAGAGGATCGATGAGGATGTGCATCGATTACAGGGAATTAAACAAAGTAACTATTAAGAACAAATACCCTCTGCCGCGTATCGACGATCTGTTTGATCAGTTATCTGGAGCAAAAATCTCCTCCAAGATAGACTTGCGATCTGGGTATCATCAATTACGAGTTAAGGATTCTGATATTGAGAAAATAGCATTTCGAACTTATTATGGACATTACGAATTCTTGGTGATGTCTTTAGGATTGACGAATTCCCCATCCATTTTTATGGACTTAATGCAGTGTGTGTTGAAAGCACATCTGGATAAATTCGTCATCGTCTTCATCGACGACATACTGATCTATTCCAAGTATAAGACTGATCATGAAAAACACCTTCGTATAGTACTTGAAGAACTCAGGAACCACGAACTCTATGCTAAGTATTCTAAGTGCGAGTTTTGGCTCGATTCTATCGCCTTTTTGGGACACGTCATCGACTCTCAAGGAATCAGAGTGGACCAAAACCAAGTAAGCGCAGTCCGAGATTCGTCACAACCAAAATCTGTGATGAACATTAGAAGCTTCTTAGGTTTGGCAGACTAATATAGAAAATTTGTCAAAGGTTTCTCACAAATTGCGTCTCCTCTCACCAAGTTGACTCAAAAAGCGGTACCTTTTGTTTGGAGTCCAGAGTATGAAAAAGCATTCCGAACATTGAAAGATGCTCTTTCTTCTGCCCCAGTTCTCGCCTTACCCAAGGAAGGATTGAATTACCAAGTTTATACTGACGCATTTGGTATAGGTTTGGGATGTGTATTAATGCAGGAAGGGAGAGTCATAGCCTACGCAGCTCGGCAGTTGAAACCACCTGAAAAGAACTATCCTGTTCACGATCTTGAACTAGCATCAGTAGTCTTCGCTCTAAAGATTTGGCGTCATTATCTGTATGGCATCCAGTGTTCCATATTCACCGACCATCAGAGCTTGAAATATATTTTCATCCAACGCGAGTTGAATTGTCGACAGCAAAGATGGCTCGAGTTAATAAGTGACTAAGACTTAAGCATTCAGTATCATCCGGGAAATGAAAATGTCATAGCAGATGCACTCAGTCATCATGCTACGCTATCTTCTATAATTTGCACAAGTGCATTGAAGGAAGAATTCCAAAGGTTTAAAATCAGGCTAGTGTGTGGAGATATGCTAAGCACACTGGTATCCATGAGCTCAGTTGAACCTACCTTTCATCATGATGTCTTCATCTCTCAAACTAAGGATGAATATTATTTGAAGTTAAAAGTCAATATCGAAAGCGGGCGTCGCTTTGACCTTCAGCTTCATGGTAATGTAATTTACCATGGTGATTGTCTATGGATTTCCAAATCCATGCATCAGGAGATCCTGGTCAAAGGCCATAATTTTGGCTACCAAGTACATCCAAGTAGTACCAAAATGTACCAGTATCTGAAGAAATCATTCTGGTGGCCCGGTATCAAAAAGAGTGGCAGAATTTGTGGCAAAATGTCACGCTTGCAGTCTAGTCAAAGCCGAGCATCAAAAACCTGGAGGACTTCTTCACCCTCTAGCAATCCCTGAGTGGAAGTGGTTCAACATCTCTATGGATTTTGTTATGGGTTTGCCTAAAGCAAGATCTGGTGTGGATTCAATTTGGGTCATTGTTGATCGATTGACCAAATCAGCTCACTTCATCCCTATGCATCAAACAAATTCTGTAGAAAAATTGGCAAAGTTATATATCAAGGAAATTATCCGACTCCATGGGATCCCGAGATCCATTGTATCTGATCGAGATAGCCGTTTCACTTCTAAATTTTGGCAAGCAGTTCATCAAGACTTGGGAACTACTCTAGCTATGAGTACCGCCTTTCATCCTCAGACAGATGGACAAACTGAAAGAGTTAACCAAGTTATGGAAGATCTCCTTCCTCTCTGTATTCTGGACTTTGGAGGATTTTGGGAGGACCACCTTCCTCTGGTAAAATTTGCATACAATAATATTTTTCAAGCAAGTATCGGTATGGCTCCATATGAAGCTCTGTACGGCAGGAATGTAGTACGCCATTAGCATGGTCCGAGATCGGCAGTGTTCAACTTTATGGGTCAGAGTTGGTTGAAGAAATAAATCGCAAGATTCAACTGATCCAATAAAGGATCAAAGCAGCTCAAGACCGACAGAGTAAATATCATGATACTCATCATCGTGCTCTAGACCTTGAGGTGGGAAAATATGTGTACCTTAAAGTAAGTCCAATGAAGGGCATTTATCATTTTGGTGTAGCCGGGAAGTTAAGTCCTCGCTACGTCGGACCATTCGAAATACTAGAAAAGATTGGTTCTGCAGCGTATCGATTAAAGCTTCCTAAAGATTTCTCTGCAGTTCATAATGTATTCCACATCTCCTCTCTGCGGAGATGTCACCATGATCCATCTCACTTAATTCAACTTCCAGCCGTATCACTACAACCAGATCTCTATTATGCAGAAGAGCCGATTAAGATCTTAGCTCATAATCAAAAGTAGCTAAGGAATCGCTCCATCCCAATGGTAAAAGTTCAATGGAGAAATCTCTCTTTAGAAGAATCTACTTGGGAGAAAGAGGAAGATATAAAAAAGAAATATCCCAATCTCTTTGAAACTCCAGGTATTCTTTAGTTTTAAAGCCTTATTCATTCGCTTCATTTTCTCTTGTATGTCTTCTCTTGAGATAATGTCGAGGACGACATCGTTCTTAAGCAGGGGAGTCTGTAACAACCCTAAGTTGTTACCATGCAAAATATAGATTTCTTAATCAATTTTTAGCATAATTGCCTTTAGAACATCAATTTAAGCCTATCTAGAAGATATGAAGTCCATTCGACTTCTCTAAGTCAAATTTGTAATTTGATTAATCTAGATACCTTAATCTAGACCCAAAATATTTTGATCTCAGAATTAAAATCTGATTGCATTTTTAAATTCCTCACCCCCAAATTAGCTAAGGGTGAAAATTTGGTGCAATATGGAATTTATTTGGACTATAATTCAACTTAAATTAAAATGATTCAATTGCATAAAAGGGTTCCAAACAATTTAATTTTGCAAAAATACCCATTGAACTAAATTAACAGCCGGTATCCGCTGTGCAAACCGCGGGAGATCCGCTGCGGAGCCCGGGGCACGCGACAGCGGGATCCCGCGCATCTGACTGTTTCGCCTTTTCAATCTACGGTCATGATTCAATCTCGCGGAACCACCGATTCGTCGTTGGATCTGTCCCGTGGATCCTACGACCAGGATCACTCCCGCGATCGGCCGTTAGGATCCGGGCGATCCCAACCGTAGCGCCTTCTGATCAATCGATCAGACGGCATCCAGGGCACCCGGCACTGTGGATCGTCGTCTTCATCCCGATCGCGCACCCTACAGGGAGAATCCCCGTACTGCCAGCTGCCCAGCTTGTCCCCCACTCCCCGCGCCACCTCAGCAAGCCGTTGGGATCCTTCCCGTTATGGCAGGGAGCTACCGGTCGAGCCTAGCGACCCGGCCAAGCTCAAATTGGAAACTTGAGAGCCCGGCTAAGGCCCGACCTCTTGGGCCTCCCCAGCCCGAGCCAGTGGCTCTAGAAGCTTCCCTAAGCTCAGCCAAGGCTATAAATAGCCCCAGCCTCGCTTCAATTGACCCTTTGTTGATCAATTGAAGCCTCTGCAATTTGCCGCCATTGCCGATTGCCGAAGCTCCTTCCGGGCGCTCCCGTGCTTCTGAACCACTAATAGTAGGCTCTCCTGGAGTTCAGGAACCTTTGCCACATTTGGAACTGTAGCTAGAGCCAGCTGAGCCCACAGTCAAGCGTTCCGAGCCAATTCGTCAAACTAGGTACTCCAGTTGCCAGTTCTAAGCCAATAAGGCTCAAACCTTATTCCATTTGATGCGATGTTGAACTTATTATCGATACGAACCCAGCCATTTCGTAATTAGGATCTAGGTTAGCCCCGATCAATCGGGTCAAATTTCTTCTGGATCGCCTCGGTTGAGTAAGGACCCAGCGATCCAGACCACCCCAGACCCCCAGACCAGAGGGCTTCGATCCGCCTCACCTCCCTGATGGTGTAGGGATCAAGCCCGGGGTCTGGCATGGCCTCTGTGAGGAGAATTATCTCCCCACAGTAACTCTAATGGAGGAATCCTTGGGTGAGTAAGGTCTGGCTGATCTAGACCATCTCACAAGGGACTTCAAGTCCCAATCGACGCCTCTAACCATGGTGATGGAGCAGCGATGGAATGCTGGCCGAGTCGTGGCTTGAATGCGGCGGAATTTTGGCGATTAGGGTTCCCTACTCGGCTCTATCTGTCGGGATGAAGGAACAGGCACAACGGCACTGTGCGGGCTGGGTCGACCCACGACCCGCGCGGTACGACAGTGCCGGGTCTCCCGTGCCTTGGTCGACCCGCGCGTTTTGAATTCGGGCCGAGCCGTTTTATTTAAATCGGAATTTTTGAATTATTTTCCTTAAGGAAAATAATTTAATTATTGAAATCATAGGATTTTGATTAAATAAAAATACAGAATGTATTATTTAAATAACTTTAATCCACTGGTCCAAATCCTATGATATTATATATGAAAATAATCAGAAAAATCTCAAGAATCTAAATATCCAAAAAAATCATGCATCTGATGGTTAGATCTTTAATTATTGCATAATTATAGTGGATCTTAATTAGGACAGATTAGTAAATTTACTTATCCAAATTGCATATTTAGGGTGCCATTAGTTCACTAATATTAATCAGAATGCATGTGCTAAGTATAATACTTTTCTGAGCTTTGTAATTTAAGTTATGCCCTAATTTTGTTAAAACATGATTTGTAAATATTAGGGTTTATACTTATTGGATCATAGCAAACTTAGGTTCTGATTTCTTGTATGATTAATTAGAACTTGTATGCCAAATATCAGATGATTTGAATGGTTGGATTTATACGTATGTGCTAATCCTTTTTAATTAGAATTAGGGTTTGATTAGCACTAAGTACCATCTATTTTATAAACTTTAATTAATAATCTAACTTGTAACAGTAAGTTAAGTGTAGTGAATTACTTTAAATAAGCTTATGGAGCATACTTGAATAAATCCAAAGATCTAAAATCTTAAATATCTTAATTAACTTAAGAAATCATAAGATTTGGATCAAGCCATTAAGACTTGATCTAGGTCTGAGATTGCCACCAATAATACACAATTAATCCACTAATTTGACATTAATCTTAAATACATAACTTGATTTTTCCTAAGGCATGAGAAGGGATCAAACCTTAAGCTACTTAAGAAGGATCTTAGCCCTTAAGAACCCAAATTTAATTAATTTGATTCAAAACTTTGGATTAAACATTTTTTTCAAAAATGCATTTGATTTATTATTGATTCTAAACATTTGAATTAAACAAATTAAGGTTAATAACAATCTTTAGTGATTTCACTATCTGAATCAAACCTTAAGATCCCAGATTTTCTCTTAAGCAATAGAACTATCGTAAGAAGATTAATAAAATCATATTGATTAATCAAGTGATCTAAGTCTTAAAAAATATTCCTGATTTAGATCCCATGATCTTAGATTGAGTGTGATCAGATGACTTAATCATCTGATCTAATCATCCTAAACCTAAATATGAAACAGAACCTAAGTGATTAATATCAAAATTTAGATGAGAGAACCTTAAATATCTCTTCATAAGATTGTCTTGAATTATTTAAAAGACCTAGACTCATATGTCATGAGGTAGGAGGACTTGTATGAATCCTTGAGGTAGAAGTATAGAAGATCCCATCACCTTAGAGATTGATCTATTCTCCTTGTGGTAGTAATCACTTAAGACATTAGAAGAGATACATCTCCTTGTGGTAGAATCCATATTAAGTGATCTTGGATCACATTCACTTGATGAAACTTTGTATAGGACTTACCTATTAGTTTAGGACTTGTAGTTTTGATAAATATTTGTTCTATTAAATAGACTTGATGGAACCATGATTATTGGGTAGTGCAGTATAGTATACCCATGTTACTGGTCCACAGTAATATTCGGAATTAGTTGAGTCACTCTAAGTGAGATTTATCTTTGTTGCTATCCTGCGGCTTAGGCGGATATAAGCTCGCTTAGAGTAAATCAATCGATCATAAGAGTGTGTTAAACGGGTGCCTATTCCTTAGTTTAACTGAATGACAAGTTGCCATCGGGCAATGCCTCCTAGCGAAGATCGCTTTAATAGGTTTGGCTCAAATAAACTAAGTAACGGGATTCACCTTCCTTAAGACGCTAAGTATGATTGTGAGTTTAGCGACTAAATGCTTAGTTTGAGATACAAAATCATAATCGGATGGTGCCTCCTAATGAAGATTGCTTAATTAGGGTGGCGTAATCAAACTAAATGTTATGAGTCCTATCTTTGCAGTATACTTAATATTTGTATACAATCACCCCGCCTAGTGATCTGTAAGTTAATAAGCAACATTAACTAAATACCGATCTAGAAATTTGGAGTCAGAATCCTTTTAGCAGGACTCTGCATAGTGGAGACTTAGGATTCATTACTATTTCTTACTATATTCTTCATGGATTTCGGGACTTTTCATTCATACCATATAATGGCATAAGCATAAGCATAAACATGAGTTGAACTCATTCATTCTGTTGTGATACATGATTATTAGTGATACAGTATGAGATACAGAATGTTATATACACAGATTGGGGAATTTTAGGGTGCATCTGCGTCACCATACTGGCTTCCTAACTATTGTGCTTACATTGGACCGTACTAATCATAAACCTTCAGTGATAGTTCTCTGATATACCGTGGTGTGGCATATTTGCGAGCATTATTTTAGTGGCATATAGTGCAGCTTATAGCATTCTTCTAAGCATTTGACATTTCTTTCACATTGATTTATGAGCATCTGATATTTTCATTTACTTTCAGTATTTAGTTTTGATGCAGTCTTACCTTGCTTCGTCCTTACAGTTTCAGTTATTTAGTGTCTTTATAGTTTTTCTCCACTTTTACTTTACGTTACTTGTATATTTGTTATGTTTAGTTTAGCTTTGCATAGCTAGTTTCGATGTGTTAGACTTCTTGTCTAACACGGTGTACTTTTGGGATCCGGCAATTTGCTAGATCCTGAGCAGTTTTTGGAGACCGGTCAGGAGGACGTACCAGAGACTCAAGAGGAGCAATTGGAGCTGTAGGGGATCGAGCACCTACTTTTACTTTCTAGTTCTTTCCAGCATTATAGATAGACTATTTATATTTCTGCATTTAAATGGTTTGTAATAAACTCTGGATGTACTTGTACTTTTCTTTTCTGAGATGGACATTTACTATTGCTTGAGATGAATGTATTCTAGATGTTTTGCTTTTAGCTTCCGCACTTTGTTATACTGCTATACATAGTATTGTGATGTGATCGGCGCACTGGAAACGCTGATATATTTTATAACATACATGGGTTCTTTCTCGCTCCCTTGAGCCTTATGTACGTACCAGTCTAATACCTAAGATAAGTATTTCATTCTTATCTTAGATATTGACTCTCGAACCTACTCTTAGGATTCGAGTCAGCGGCCTTCAGTATGGCTCTGTCTCTCTAGCCTATTTAAGAAGATGGGTTTTACTTGTATGGCCCACTGTTCCCGAGTAGCGCACCGTTCCACCGCCGAACTATGAATTATACTCGTCTTTTGTGCACGACGACGGACGGGGCGTTACATAGATTGACTAGTAGCAATTGATTCACATAAATCAGTTGACAACATTTGATCTCAAATGAAAAATGGCAAAAGTTGTAAAGAAAAGGCAACAGTATTCTCTTATGCAATTACTGGCAACATATGTTCTTATTCACAATTGATAGTATCACATATACTCTTATACAATTGATTGTAACATATGATCTTTCACATGATAGATGGTAGCATATGATCAGTTAATCTCATATAAGAATAAAAGATGGCAGCATATGTTTTAAGTAAAAAGAAGAACAATATCTCTTTTGCCAATTCATACTTATTTTGACAATAAATGAAAAATATACATGGAGATTAAAGATATTAATGTAGATTCAATATTTAAATCAGCAATTTATCCTTAGAAGTAAGCATAACTTAAACTAATTCAAACAATTGGTGATAAATGAGCTATACAAATATCTTGAGTGAACCCATATAATCTAAACTTAAGCAGCATTTAAAATTTATATGATGAATGATAGTAATTTTATCATATTAGAATAAATGACAGTATTTGGATACAAAGAATACATAGCAGCATTGAATCTCAACTGATACCTGTTGCATTGGATCTTATATGATAAATAGCAGCATTTGAATCACATAAATCAATTGACAGCATTAATTTAGCTTTATAAAGAACAGCTGAAGTTTAAAATTCTAAGAGATTTTGATATTTTTATATTATCGACAATAGTATTTATAGTGTCAACAACTAATTATCTAGTCTCACCATCCTCTAATTTAGATATGATAGTATTAAAAGAAGAGTTACTATACAATAGGGTTGCATAATACAAAGATCTATACAACATATATATTCTTTATCAAAGTTCTTAACTAAATTAAATGTTTGATACTTATAACACAAAATGTACATCAAACATAGAATTTTGATATTTAAAAAAAAATTAAACAGAATTTCAAGCTTATTATTAAAATAAGTTGAGACAATTCTAATTATAATTTACAAGTAAAGTATATGGCGTCAATGCTGTTCTTATGCCTAAAATGCAATAATATCAAGCCAGTTTGTATTTCAGTTTAAGTATCAAAACCTTTGTCCAAAGTAACCCAAAGTAAAGGCATAACGAAACTTCATTGTCGTTAGAGAATAAGCGTCCATAAATTAAGACTTAAATATTTAACACAATCATTAATATTCACAAGACTTCCCAAAATGTTTATTACACCAAAAATATCAGACTACTTTGTCCTGCATAACAAGGTATAAGATTTGAAGGTTTTTTGAAAAATCTATAACAATGCACTAGATATTAAGTGACTGTGATGTAACTCCTACTCAAGGTTAATGGGAAATTTTAATCAACAAAAAGGAAACAAGATAAGAACTGAGTTGAGAATGCTTAGATGAATTGGTACGTGATATGTAGAATAATTCTTATGAAATGTATTCGAATGGCACCATATTGAAATAAAATACAAACAATGGCTTAAATATAAAGAAAATATTTATCAATCTTATAAAATAAAATAATAATAACAAGGGGCGATGTCAGAAAGCAGCAGAAATAAGTTAAGTATAAGAGATTCTTTAAATACAGGATGAATACTGAGAAAATAAACTTGATAAAGTCAAAACTGTAGCGCAAAAGTGTCAAAGAGATCAAGACAGCATGATAGTAAGTAATTTCTATGAATCTTCGACTGTGAGCCTAGTAATATCATATACTTCATCTAAAATGAATATATAAGAAGGCACGGTAAAGGAATTGGTAAATAAAAGTTGTTCTTAGAAGAAATAAAAATGCTGAATGGAGAGGTATCAAATCATGATTTAAGAACAGACAAGTGCCTAAACTACTTGTATGGTAACATATGATACTCTTTTGATTAATAATTTGCATGCTTTTAATTACTACTTTTGTAACATATCTAAGGCTAAGTAATTCTATTTTAATTTCATTCAATTTCTCTGAATACTTATTCAACTACATTTTGCTTACGCTACTAACTTATATTTGCTAATTTTTGTTATAACACTCACAATAGTGAGCAGAAAAAAATCAGTAATTTAAAAACTATCAAAACAAACACTTTTACAAATAAAATTTATGTTCCATAAATCAAGTTTTATAAATATGATAATGATGTAAAATCATTTCAAATCCATTGTAACAATTTAGAAGATAAACTAAAACCAAATAATATCCAAAGTTAACCTCAAATGTTAACCAACAACAAATGGAAGCAAGAGAAATAAAAAACAAGGAGATCTCGTGTCTATCGCCATGTTTCGAATCAAGGAACCACAAACATAGCTACTAATAGAGGATAGCAAGATGGTTATAAGTTAACATTAAATTTTTTTATATGAACGATGCTAATAGGTGAATCGGATGGAGTACAACAGCATCCATAATTAATTAATGATGATGTTATTATGAAACTAATAATACTAGACTTCAGCACCATAAGACAAACTTACACAATATAGATCTTTTGAATTCTCCTTACTAATATGAGATTAAATGTCAAATATACACTAGTGGCATAATTTTTCATATTAAAATAAAGTTCACATGCAACATAGTGATAACCATGTTACTTTGAAATTAAAAAAAAAAGTGTTTGCTGAATTCAAGTATTGTGCCAATCAAAAAGTTGAAAAGATCATTAATGATCATGCATTAAGAGATGGCTATTTAATAATTCTGTATCACCACAAACATATAAGAGAACCTGAATACATTACACTTGAAGTCAATGCCATCATATAGTAAAAGACTGAAATATGACAGCCGATATAAGTATGACCAATAAAATGGAAGATTATAATATTGTTAAAAAGATATTAAGTATATTATTTTTTTAGTATAATAGAAGCAAACCATATTCTATGCTTTATGAGAGACTATATTACATAATTCTAGCAAATACATGAATGCATTTGACATACCAATTTTGTGATAAATTATCATTAAAGGCTGCTAAAGAAAAAGAATTCGTACTGCTCTTCAGCTTTTGCAAACATAATTTAAAATGGCTTAGAATTACACTAATATCATTAAATTGGGAAGTTATGTTGTATATATAAAAAAAATCTTTGACTAATATAAAAATTTTGTCATCATACAAAATTTTTATGGAACATCAAGCCACCATTTACTCATAAGTATTTTGGAAATATTGATAAGGATTCCTAATATTATTTTAGATCTTATGATATACTGTTTTGAACAAGACTCCACCGAAGGAGTATAATTTGCCATTACCATAAAAAAAATGTTATAGAGTTGCTGAGAATCTTAAGTATCATTCAAGACTCAAAAACAAAGAAATATGTGATCTGATCGAATTAGGTCTAATGAGTTCTTTGATTGATATCTTGGAACCCTAATTTATAATTCGATTTCTTCTCCTATTCAAATGATTCTTGAAGGTGAAATCAAGTGAAGTACCTTTTAAGATGCCGTGAGGAGCCGCTAAGGTTCAGAGTTTGCTAGAATACTTTTTCCCCTTCTTTTTTTCTTCGACTCGGATCTTCTCTTTTTAAAGGCGTGAGAGGGACCGATCGCCACTATGCTTCCTATTGGCTCAGAGATGCGGTGAAGGACACGCGTTGATGGCCGCACGTCTGGATCGAGCGGCATCATCATGGCTAACCGATTGAAAGGAGATGAGCATGAGGATGAGGGGTTTCTCGGGACGGGGTGGGGGGTGGGAGTGATGGCGTGCGTGCGAAGAGAATTTAGGGATTAGGGTTTGTATTGATATGCGATAAGGTATATATATTTAATTAATTTAGAATTTCTATTAATTAAATTTATATTGTAATATATCTCTAAATGAATTTTTGAAAAATTGCATTATAGCTAATATGCAGGTAACAGACTCAAAAATAAAGTCAAAATTTTAATTGGAAGTCATCTTAATTATTTCATTTATCAAACTAATGAAAATATAATAAAATAATCAAGAAATTTTGACCATCTTTAAAATTCATCAAAACTTCACCCCAAGCTAATTTGTGTGTGAGGAACGCAACGGCGAAGTCCGATTTTAAATCTCAGGTCAAATTAATTTTCTCATTTTCTTGATTTTAGGAATTATCAAATTTAGGGTTTTGTTCATTTATATTCTAAGTTTGATCAAGACTTCCTAAATTGATGTTAATGGCTGATTAAGACTTGATAGAAAAGATTTGAAGTTAATTGGATGATTAAATGGATATTAACAACCTTGGCTTGTTACAGACTCCCCCTTTTAAAAGAGATGTTGTCCTCGACATCCAACTCAACTTTCAATAAAAATGATATGGACATAAGTAATTAGAAGTTTGAAGAATACCTTATTTATAAGAAAAGTTTTGGAAATTTCCTATGCATTGTTTCTTCTCTTTCTCATGTAGCTTCACTAACTGATTGGTTCTACCACAGAATTTTAACCATGGGAATACTACGGCTTCTTAACTGCTTAAGATCTCTCCATAATATTTTGACTGGCTTGATTTCAAAAGTCAAATCTGGCTGTAGATCAATTTTTGTGACTTAAATTTGTTGTTCTGGATTGATTAAACATTTTCTTAAGGATAATACATGAAAAACATTGTGAACTACAGCAAAATTGTCGGGTAATTTTAGACGGTAAGCTGACATTCCAACTTTTGCAATAATATCAAATGATCCTACAAATCTAGGGCTTAACTTCCGAGAAATGCCAAAATAATGTATTCCTTTCGTAGGACTTACTTTAAGATAGACTTTATCTCCAACTTGAAATTCAAGGAGATGATGACGAAGATCTTGGTATTTCTTTTATCTATCTTGAGCAGTTATCATCCTTGACTTAATTAATTGAATATTTTTATTTGCATCTTCAACTAATTTAGATTCGAACAATTGAACATCTCCAACTTCAGTCCACGCAAGAGGAGTATTAAATTTTTGCCATAAAGTGCTTCATAAGGTGACATGCCTATACTAGCTTGGTAACTATTATTATAGGCAAATTCAATTAAGGCAAGATGCTCTTCCCAACTTCCACCAAAATCTAATACACAAAGACGCAATAGATCTTCAAGATTTTGATTTACTCTTTCGGTATGTCCATCCGTTAGCTGATGAAATGCCGTACTCATAGCGAGATTAGTTCCCAAATCTTGATGAACTACTTGCCAAAAATGGGAGGTAAATCTACTGTCTCGATCTGAAACAATTGATATTGGTGTACCATGAAGATGAATAATTTCCTTAATATATACTTTTGCTAACTTTTCCACTGAATTAGTTTGACAAATAGGTATAAAATGTGCTAATTTGGTTAACCTATCAACAATAACCCAAATAGCATCCGCTCCAGATCTGCATTTTGGTAATCCCATAACAAAATCCATAGAAATATCGGACCATTTCCACTCAAGAATTTCTAATGATTTGAGGAGTCCACCAGGTTGATGATGTTCTACTTTTACTAAGAAGCAAGAATGGCATTTGGATACATATGTTGCTATGTCCTTCTTCATGCCTGACCACCAAAATATTTTCTTAAGATCTTGATACATTTTACTATTTCCTGGATGAATGGTATAACCGGAGTTATGAGCTTCTAATAAAATTTATGATTGAAGATTTTTAGGAACCCACATTCTGTTTCCTTGAAATATAATTTCATTTTCTATCTTTAATTCAGATTTCATATTATTCTCTATATCCATTATAATTTTATAAAAATCCTTATCTTGCTTTTGAGCTTCTGCAATTCTATCCTTCAATGAAGGTTTGGTATTGGACTTAGCTAATAATACTTCTAATTCTGCTGATACAATAGGTTCAATATTTAACTTCTCAAAGTATTTTATTAGTAAATTACTATATATCAAAGAAGATAAAACTATTTTTCTACTTAAAGCATCTGCTACCACATTTGCTTTACCCGGGTGGTAAAGTATTTCTAAATCATAATCATAGATAAATTCCAGCCACCTTCTTTGTCTACAATTTAACTCTCTTTGAGTGAAGACATACTTAAGACTTTGGTGATCAGTGAATATTTCACACTTTACTCCATACAAATAATGTCTCTAAATTTTTAAGGCATGAAATACAGCTGCCATTTTTAAGTCATGGACAGGGTAATTTTTTTTCATTTGGTTTTAACTGCCTTGAAGCGAAAGCTATGACTCTTCCTTCTTGCATTAAAACACATCCAAGTCCTGATTTTGAAGCATCAGTATAAACATGGAAATCCTTTCCTTCTTGAGGCAAAACTAACACTGGTGCTGTTGTTAATAATTGATTTAGCTTCTAAAAAGCTTCTTCACAATTGGAATTCCATATGAAATGAACTTCTTTCTTTATTAATTGAGTTAATGAAGAAGCTATTAAAGAAAATCCTGGTACAAATTTTTTTATAATAGCCGATAAGGCCTAGGAAACTTCTGATCTCAGTTATAGTTCGGGGTTGAATCCACTGTTGAATAGCACTAATATTCTTTTGATCAACTCTTATTCCTTTAGTATCAATAACATGACCCAGGAATGCTACTAAATTTAACCAGAATTTGCATTTTGAGATCTTAGCAAAAAGTTTGTTATCTCTTAACAACTGTAAAACTGCACTGAGATGCTTTTTATGATCGGATTTATTTCTGGAATAAATAAGGATGTCATCAATAAATACTATGAAAATTTTATCAAGGTAAGGTTCTAAAATGCGCTGCATTAAGTCCATGAATACAGATGGGGCATTAGTCAATCCGAAAGACATGACTAAGAATTCATAGTGCCCATAATGGGTCCTAAATGCAGTTTTTAGTATATTATCTTCTCTTACTCTAATTTGATAATATCCTGACCTTCAATAAATTTTGGAGAATATCTTTGCTCCGGATAGTTGATCAAACAAATCATCAATTCTTGGAAGAGGATATTTGTTCTTTACTTGATACCTTATTCAATTCACGATAATCAATACACATTTTTAGTGAACCATCTTTCTTTTTAACAAGCAACACTGGAGCTCCCCATGGGGATATACTTGGTCTAATAAAACCTTACTCTAGTAGCTCATGCAATTGTTCACATAACTCCTGTAATTCTTTGGGAGCCATACGATAAGGTGCTTTTGATTTGGGTTGAGTATCAGGTACTAAATCAATTAAATATTCAACTTCTCGTATTGGTGGTAAACCTGGCAATTCATCAAGAAATACATCATGAAATTCTTTTACTATTTCAACTTCCTCAATTGGTATTGGGTCTTTTTCTTCTCCCATAAGTGTTAATAAGAAAGCCTTACATCCTGATTTAATTAATTTCTTAGCCTTTACAGCACTTATCAAAGAAGTAGTTAATCCAAATTTCCCAGTAAAAGTTTCAGTCTTCTTTCCAATTCTTACTGTGACTTTCTTTTTGGGATAATTTATTACTGCATCAAACTTACTTAACCAATTCATACCAAGTATAATATCAAAATTGACTATTTGCATAACTATAAGTTTGGCTGCGAAAGTTGTATTGCCAATAGGATTTTTAACAGACAAAATTTATTAGCACATAATTCTGCTCCCGAAGGCATTTGTACTTGAATTAACCTTCCTAACTTAAACTGTAGAAGTTTTAAACCTTGATCACACTTCTCAAAAATAAAAGAATGGCTTGCACTAGAGTCGAATAACGCATGACAAGGTTGATTTTCTATAAAAAGAGTGCCTGAAAGTTGGCAAAATAATATGCTAAAAATTTTAAACTGTAAAATAACTTTTCTTAGTAAATTAAAATTTACCTGACACAACTTCATTGTCTTCTTGAGCAACTGCAGGAGTCAGGGCGAATACTCTTGGCTGACAGGCAGTTTGCATGATTGCCTTTCTTTTTTGATTATCTCATGGATTTCCCTGAGCAGTATTAGACTTGGGCCTTTTCTGATAAGTAATCTGAGTAGGAGGAGGAGGTCTGATAGTTGGATGGTTAACTGGAGGAGCATTCTAAGGTTGATTGATTTTAACTCGATCTACTGTCCAACTAGCCTGGCATTCCCAAAATCGATGCCCCATTCGACGACAAACGAAGTATCTTCTTCCTTGATGATAACATTTACCGTACGGATGAGGTCTTTTACATTGATTAAAATTTTGGGCTTGTTGAGGGTGCTGTTGCTGCTGATGACAATGCTGCACATTATAAATTTTAGGCTGAACAGGCCTACTTCTCTTAAATTCTTCAGTCTTTAAAATTGAGGGATATGACTTCCTCTGTTGTTCTTTCTGAATGAGGTGGTGCTCAATTGATCTTGCTCCCTCTAAGAGGTCTGCAAAATTTGTATTGTGTTGAGCCACCAAGTGATCTTTGATTGGGTTTCACAACCCCTTTAGAAAGCGGCTACATCTTGTAGCTTCAGATCTCACTAAATCAGGAGTAAAATGAGAAAGTCTCCTAAATTTGACCTCATATTGAATAACAGATCGATTGCCCTATGTAAATTGTATTAATTCATCTTCTAAAATTGTCTGTGCAGATAAAGGAATATATTGATCTCTAAATGCTTCTTCAAATTCTTTCCAAGTAATAGCCTCTATTGTTTTTCCCATAAAATGGGATTTTAGTTCTCCTTCCCACCAAAACTCCCTTCTTCTGTGAATAAGTGAGTAGTTAAGCGAATTAATTCGCTAGTAGGACACTTTATACTTATCAAGTATTTATCCATGGATCTTAACCAATTAATAGCTTCTATAGGTTGCACAGATCCATTGAATGAAGGAGGATTTAAACAGAGGAATGCTTGTAAGTATCCATCCATAGAATAAGAGGATGGAGCTGGAGGTGTTACTTGGATGATAGAAGGAATGTTGGTTCTCTGCGCAGCCTGAGTTTGCGCTTCCACCATAACCTTGACTAGTTTGATTAAAGTTTTCATCTTGTCGGATTGTGATGATGAAGTGAATTGTATTGTCCTCTTAACAAGAGTGAGAGAATTTGAGTCTGGATTCATTCTGAAATAATAATGCTTAAAGTTTATTTGATACTCTAAGATGTTTGAAAAAGGTCATAGCCTAATTATCTTTAAGCCAAGTTGCTTAAAAAAGATGCTTAAACATATTCTTTCATTTTTTAAATAATGAACATTTAATTTAGATATCAAATTTCCTTCTTATTTTCCAAATCTACTCTCTGATACCAACTGTAACGCCTCACTATTAGATTAGAGTTTAATATTCTAACAATGAGTGTTACGGTAGTATTTAATATTGAATTAGGAGATTCTAACTCAACATTTAATACTATCTTATATTATATGGATCTATGGGGAGAAGAAGGTGATTCAATTATTTTAACTTAAACATTCATTATTTATAATATGAAAATTCAAACAACATGAAAGAATAACTTACAACATCACAAAATATTTATAATTTACAAAGTGTTCATAAACTTATTCTCATATAAATAAACAAAAGTAAATTTCTCTTGTCCGATTACTGCTCCGCTTCTTCCTTAATTGCAGGTCCTGTTCCTTGCTCCTGATCTACCATATTTTGGTTTTCAAATGTGTTAGGCACAGCAAAAGAAAAAGAAAAAGTGGTTAGACTTTAAAAGTCTAAGTCATTTTAAAAGTAGGCTAAATATTAATTAAGCATATGTTACATTATAATTTAAAAAAATAGTAGTGCAATATGCATGAAAATGGTAAGGAAAGTATGTAAGAAAATGTTCTCGCAATGCTAGAGTATGTTTGCCAATACTGCAATAATTATGTTACAAGCATTTGAATTATTTGCAATTCAAATGAAAACATGAATATGTTTAAATGGATTTGTATGCTAAATAAAAAGAAATTGTATGAAATTCCGTACTGTCTAATCTTAGGAAAGATTTAATTATGGAAAATTCATTTCAGTCTAAAGACTGAGTATGTAATACACAATTCAATAAAATTGTGAGAATATGCAATTTAGCATTTATTTATCTTATAAATTTGTTCTATGGGAGCAGAACAAGTGAGGAGTTGAGTATGTCTACTCAACTTATATGTATATGGGGTCAAGAAAAAACACACAAATTCCCCCTCAAAGGAATTATATGGTCTCCATATACACTAATAGCCTTGCCCAAGCAAATGACTGCTGTACTAAATCCTCCATTAGACCCCTCTGAAAATTTTATAAAATATTTATTATGATTTATTTATCTTGAAATTTTGTTCTGTGGGCACAGAACAAGTGAGGAGTTGAGTACGTCTACTCAACCTATCTGTAAGTGGGGTCAAAATAAACACACACATTCCCCCTCAAAGGAATTTTGTGGTCTCTAAATACACCAATAACCTTGCCTAGGTGAATGACAGCTATACTAAATCCTCTATTTAGACCCCTCTGAAATATTTTACAAAACATTATTTATGCACAATAATATTTTTGTATGAATCAAGGTGTTAAGCTCAATGCGTTGTAGCACAAGGGTTTAATCAAAATATTTGTAAAACCATGTGATATCCATTGTTTTCTATTGATTTTCATTCTAATGATCTCATATTCACAATGGTTGCCCATATTTATAGGCTATCCAAATCATGATATGCATTTAAAAGAAATAATAAAGATTACTGTATTTGACCAAGGATTTTTAGATGAGGGTTTTAAGTTAAGATAAAAGTGTTTATAATGAAACACTGTATGCATATGTGAATGAAATAAAATTAATCATGCAATATATGTAAGGATATGTAAATTAAAACTATTGATATGAGTTCTTATAAATCTACATATGAAGATTCTAAGTATGTGAAATGTGTAATTTAAAAAAATCAACACATATGAGATTATAAGTACTTGTATTTCTAAGTATAAAATTTCTATATATATAGTTTATGAGTCTAAAATTCTAAGTCCTTAAATTCTTAAAAATTTTGGCAGAATTTTCTTTGTATTTGCTCAAAATAAATATTTACAATATCAATATATAAGTCAATCCATTGACTATTTCTAGTTCTAATAAGAATATCAATTTATAAGTTAATCTATTGACTATTTCCAGTTCTAATATAAGTCAATCCATTGAATATTTCCAGTTCTAATATAAGTCAATCCATTGACTATTTCCAGTTCTAATAAGAATATCAATTTACCAAGAATTAATAAAATTTAAGAAACCACAGAACATACTGAATAAAAAGAGGTAAAACATGTTTGAAAACTATTTAGTCCAGCCACTATGTGACTTTCTTCAGCAAGTTTATGATAAGTCATCCATCACAAGTGTTCAAATCTTGATTTATAAGCAACATTTAATGCATGATTTTGATTTACATGCAACATTTAATGTGTGAGAAAAAATATTTTTCCTTTAGCAAATGATTTACAAGAAAATAATATATATCCTTCTGCAATTAAACATATTAAGAGAGAATATAAATGGCAGCAACTGACCTTATATATAATTGATAACAACACATATTCTCTAACTTAATTGATGGTAACATATTATTTTACACATGATAGATGCTAGTATTTGATGATTTGAATTCATATAAGAACAAATTAAGTAACATGGTTATCATCTTATATATAATTCATATACCAACTGTATCGCCTCACTATTAGATTTATTTATAATAATCTAACAATGAGTGTTACGATAGTATTTAATATTGAGTTAAGAGATTCTAACTCAATATTTAATACTATCTTATATTATATGGGTCTATGGGAAGAAGAATGACATTCAATTATTCTAACTCAAACATTCATTATTTATAATATGAAGTTTTAAAATCAACATGAAAGAACAGTTTACAAACATCACAATATGTTCATAATTTACATAGTGTTCATAAATAAACTTATTCTCACATAATAAATAAAAAAAATTCTTTTTTCCCAACTACTGCTCCGCTTCTTCCTTACTGCAGGTCATACTCCTTACTCCTGATCTACCGTATTTTGATTTTTAAATACAGTAGGGCACAGCCAAAAAAAAAAAAAAAAGTGGTCATACTTTAAAAGTCTAAGTACATTTTAAAAGTAGGCTAAACATTAAATAAGCGAATATCACATTACAATTTAAAGAAATAGCAGTGCAATAAGCATGAAAATGGTAAGAAAGGTATGTAAGAAAAATTTGCTCACAATGTTAGAGTATAATTTGCCAATCCTGCAATAATTATGTTAGTAGTATTTGAATTATTTGCAATTTGAAGGAAAACATGAATATGTTTAAATGGGTTTGTATGGTAAGTAAAACTAAAAAGAGCTGTAGGAAATTCTGTACTGTATTAATTTATGAAAGATTTAATCATGGAAAAATCATTTCAGTCTAAAGACTGAGTATGTAATTCACAATCAATAAGATTGTGAGAATATGCAATTTATTATTTATTTATCTTATAATTTTATTCTGTGGGTGCAGAACAAAGGAGGAGTTAAGTACGTCTACTCAACTTATCTGTAAGTGGGGTCAAAATAAACACATACATTCCCCCTCAAAGGAATTATGTAGTCTCTAGATACACCAATAGCCTTGCCCAAGCAAATGATAGCTGTACTAAATCCTCCATTAAACTCCTCTGAAAATCTTATAAAATGTTTATTATGATTTATTTATCTTAAAATTTTGTTATGTGGGATCAGAACAAGTAAGGAGTTGAGTACGTCTACTCAACTTATTAGTAAGTGGGGTCAAAATAAGCACACACATTCCCCCTCAAAGGAATTATGTGGTCTCCAGATACACCAATAGCCTTGCCCAGGCAAATGACAACTGTACTAAAATCCTCCATATAGATCCCTCTAAAATGTTATTATAAAATTTATTAAATGAATAACATTTTTAAATGTGTGAATCATGATTTAGGTTTAATGCATAGCAGCACAAGAAATGAATCAAAGTATTGTAAGCTATATGATATCCATTATTTTCTATTTTTCAATTATCTATCATGATGATTACATATTCACAATGGTTGCCCTTATATAGCCATCCAAATTGTGTTATGACAATAAAAGAGAAAAAAAAACAAAAGAAATACTGCTATTATTTAATAATTATGATATACTTTTAAATTTTGAATAATATACTGGAAAATTTAATACTGAGCACAAACAATGAAATAATTTATTTCAAAGAGAGTGGTATTTTCAAAATAAGAAGTGCACCAATCATTCTTAAAGTAACATTTGATGAATTGCTATGAAATATATCCAACAAATTATGGATTAGCCACTTTGATTTGTGAATCTATAATAACTAGTAGAATTAAGTTATATCTTCTTTTCTTTATATGAGTATAGCAATTATTGCTCTAGAATTAATGCAAGCAATTATAACAATACTATTGAACTATTGTTAAGCTAATAAGTTTACATTAATTAGCATAGAATCACCAAGCAGTCCCAGACATTTGCCAAACTATCCCAAAATTATCAAGTTGTTTCCAAACAATCTCGCACACCTCCTAAACATTTTCTGAAAAAGTCCACAGCCATTATAACCAACTTTTTTTTATAAACAATTTTTGGCAAATATAAGCTATGGTCAAATAGCATCAAGCATTTCTAAATAATTTATACAATAGTAAATAAAAAAAATGAAGTAACCAATCTTAACTGAATGTTTAAATTCTTAGTCCTCCACCAATTATAATATGATGTCTAAGTATAATACACAGTAAAATAACAAATCATACACAACAAGTCTTAGTTGATTATTTAAACCATATACAGCAATAGTGAAACAACTATACAGATTACAATAGCAGATAATAGATTATACAGGACGAGTTTACTCTTCTGGGTGATGCATATATAAAAACACAACATTGCAATAACAACTAGAATATACTTCAATATGTGAAATTAAGACTTAAGAATTAAGACAAATAGCAACACTATTTCAGTAGTAAACATAAGCCAATTATTTGTTGTTCAGCAATAAGACATGCGCCCTAATAAGACTTAAGAGTTGAGACAAATAGCTGTAGTAGAACAGTAGTTTATATTAAAAAAATAACGTAATATAAAAAAAAATCAAAACTGTAAGTAAAAAAAAATGTAATAATATATCTGAGCCGAATTTTTTGAATTTTAAACTATTTACTAACAAGACATTGTAGCAAAATATTAATACATAGCAAAACAGTAATGTATAACTGCAAATTTTAACTGAGCATATGAACTATACATAGCAGCATAGATTATAATAGCAGCTAAGAAACTATTTAGTACAAGCTTTCTTTAAAACATGTATATAAAGATAACATCCCAGCAGCAGTTAGAGTACACGTATCAAGTGGACAAACATCATATTACGATTTTTAAGGGAGCTAGAATGCAGTTTTGTAACAATAATTTATATTAAAATTGTGAGGCAAAAGTACAATATTTAGCTTTGAGAAAAAAAAAAAAAAGAACCATCTAATCCCATGAATCTAAAAAAGAACCGGTTGGAGTTCTTCATCATTTATCATAATTTTAAAAGAAAGAGGTGGAAGAATTGAGCAAACAGGAATTGCCAATGGACAAAAAAAAAAAATCTAATTGCCACCTGATGCGTACATATAACAATTACTAAAATAGTGTAGTTACTTCATATGAACAGTTGGGATGTAGACATTAATAAAATGGTGTAGTTAATGCGTATGAATTTCATGAAACATATTACATGATGCAACTGATATGCCATTAGCTTGCCAAGCTTCATCCTTCCAAAATAAGAACTCAAGCAATGATTGTATTTTAAATGATAACTAAAACAAGGGATGATTAATTATGGATCACCAAGGTATTTTGCACCAAGACTTTAGTAATATCAAATTAACCATTAACCATACGGATGCAGAAATGTTAGTTGTGATTTAGATATGAATATGCCCAAAAATTAAATGAAATGAAAAAAATATCTCACACATATAAAGCAGCTCCATACTTCTATCATTATTGAAAGCCAAATAGCATCAAGCATATGAACAAATTGATCAAAATTTTATAAAATGAGGAATCTTGAACCAACCCCTAAGTAATTAAAATAAGATCAATCATAATGACGATTGGCAAAAATTTGGAAGCAAGTTGTTATACATATTTAGCCATCTTTAACGGCCAAAGCTCCAACAGGTGAAAAACCACCCATAGTGTAATTGTAAACTGAAATTATTCACTATTTATTTCTCAATACAACATATACATGACTAATATTTTAACTAAGAGAAAAGTTTCACCAATTCTTAAGGAAAAAAAATATTCGATTACCTAATTACATTAGCAAAAGGGTATTTTCAGTATTTATATCTGTTATGCATGAACATAGAAGGTATTTTATGAAGGCATCTAGCTCAATACTATAACAAACATTTTATATAAAAATGAAATTAAGATTTAATCTATCTTAAAACTGAGATAATAATTTGACGGCAAAGAAAATACATATATAGCCGATTCAAAGGTATGAATTCCAGCACAAGAGTATATTTTTTTCAATTAATATGATGCAATCATCACATTACATGTACAGTATATAGGACATCATTGGTGTTAAAACTATTTTGTCAAGTGGTATATAATCTAAAAATCCTAATGATTAATAATAGGTCTTTAAAAGAGGAACTTGAAATGAATTTAACATATAATCTAAAAACTTTAACTTAAATTTATTTTCCGCAATTAGGAAAATATGAGTACTTATTTCATTATTATAAAAAAAAAAAAAAAAATTATTCATGTCTAGTCTTTAAAATAGCTTCTTGAATGAGTGTTACACATTCTTCTTAGCATTTTTAATTTTTTTTTAATTTCAATTTGCTTAAATAAAATCCTTATTTTATCAAAACATTATTTATTATCACAGATTTTACTACACTCCCTTCTTGGCATAAACTTGATTGATGTTTGCAGAAATTACTAAGCAAAATGAAGGGAATTAAATATGTATATATATATATATATATATATATATATAGTTTCAGTAAGATACTTTGACCTTGGCATAGTAATGAGACAACTGGATCTTTTAATATCATATAGACTATAATAATCTAAATAACTGCTTCTTTTTATAAGTATCAACTTTCAGATTAACTTCAATAATAGTTGTAGAAATCAGCCTTTTAAAAAAAAATTTGGAGAAAATATATTAATGCACAAGCAATGGGATTATACTCCATAATGGCTGCAGCTTTAAAATATTTCGAATATATCATTCACTTTTGCTCATAAAAATAAAACGTTTGAGTGATTGCTGCGTAGCTAGGATAGCATGTCCTAAAGAAATTGAAAAATATATATACTTCCTTTCTCTGTATAAACATAGTTCCATCTTCTAAACATCAACATAGTATGTTAATATGAGTATTCAATAATAAAACCCATATATTCATAAAGTAAATCATTCTTTTAGAAGGAAACTTCAATAACCCAAAATACTTAATCCAATACTCTCTTAACAAATATGAAACTACATATGATTAAGTACTTTTCATGTATTGAATGTGGGATTCATTGAATCCTAACGAGTTCCTTATTTAATATCATAAAACCCTAGGTTAACATTGATTTTTTTTATGAATGATATTGAGAAGGAGAATCGAGTGGAGTACCTTGTTTTCAACCTTAGGTTTTAAGAGATCACTCTTTACGTCGCCTATGGCTTACAATTCTTCCGTGTGAACACGAAGCATCGAGGGTCTAAATAAGGATTGAATAAGGATGGCCTCGACTCTTACCTAGATCAAAGTTTTTGGCCGTTTGCTTGCGACTTGCGGCTAGATGAGGTTGCAGTGGTAATCCAAACTCTTAAGAGTAGCCATCGGCTTGCGCAAGCGATGGAAACCACGCGTCGCCGATCCTTGCCTCGATCGAATGGCATCTCTTCCGTGATCCGAGTGCCGCTCGAGGGATAGGAATCAAGAGGGGGAGGGGGGTGTCGGTCGCGTGCAAAGGATTAGGGCAGAGAGCATAAAATGAAAAATGAAAATAAATGGAGTTATATTTATTGATATATATATATATATATTTATATATATATATATAATATTATTTGATTAATTTAGAAATCTTTATTTAATTAGAGTTATATGTTTACCTGTTTCTAAAAAAAATTTTGAAAAATTATTTTTTAGCTAAATTGGAGGTGACGGATTCAAAAATGCAGTTGAAATTTTAAATTAGAAATCATCTTAATTATTTCATTTATTAAATCATGTAAATATAATAAAATAATCAAGAAATTTTGACTTCCTCCAAAACTCATCAAAATTTTACCCCAAGCTAATTTGGGTGTAGGGAACGCAATGGCAAGTCCGATTTTTAATCTGAGGTCAAATTAATTTTCTCATTTTCTTGATTTTAGGAATTATCAAAATTAGGGTTTTGTTCATTTATATTCTAAGTTTGATCAAGACTTCCTAAATTGATCTTAATGACTAATTAAGACTTGATAAAAGAGATTTGAAGTTAATTGGATGATTAAATGGTTATTAACAACCTTGGGTTGTTACAGACTCCCCCTCTTAAAAGAGGTGTCGTCCTCGACATCCAACTCAAACTTTCAATTAAAATGATAAGAGACAAGCATATAAAAGTTTCAAGAATACCTTAATTAAAAGAAAAGTTCTGGAAATTTCTTTCGCATTACCATAAAAAAATGTTATAGAGTTGCTGAGAATCTTAAGTATCATTCAAAACTCAAAAACAAAGAAATATGCGATCTGATCGAATTAGGTCTCATGAGTTCTTTGATTGATACCTTGGAACCCTAATTTATAATCCGATTTCTTCTCCTATTCAAATGATTCTTGAAGGTGAAATCAAGTGAAGTACCTTTTAAGATGTCGTGAGGAGCCGCAAAGGTTCAAAGTTTGCGAAAATACTTGTTCCCTTTCTTTTTTTCTTCGACTCGAATCTTCTCTTTTTAAAGGCGTGAGAGGGACCGATTGCCACTATGCTTCCTATTGGCTCAGAGATGCGATGAAGGACACACGTTGATGGCCGCACGTCTGGATCCAGTCGCATCATCAGGCTAGCCGATTGAAAGGAGATGAGGATGAGGCTGAGGGGTTTCTCGGGACGGGGGGGGTGATGGCGTGCGTGCGAAGAGAATTTAGCGATTAGGGTTTCTATTGATATGCAATAAGGTATATATAGTTATATATAAATGTAGTATTTTATTTAATTAATTTAGAATTTCTATTAATTAAATTTATATTGTAATATATTTCTAAATGAATTTTTAAAAAATTGCTTTTTAGCTAATATGGGGGTAACAGACTAAAAAATGAAGTCAAAATTTTAATTGGAAGTCATCTTAATTATTTCATTTATCAAACTGATGAAAATATAATAAAATAATCAATAAATTTTAAATATTTTCAAAATTCATCAAAACTTCACCTCGAGCTAATTTGTGTGTGAGGAACGCAACGGCGAAGTTCGATTTTAAATCTGAGGTCAAATTAATTTTCTCATTTTCTTGATTTTAGGAATTATCAAATTTAGGGTTCTGTTCATTTATATTCTAAGTTTGATCAAAACTTCCTAAATTGATCTTAATGACTGATTAAGACTTGATAGAAAAGATTCGAAGTTAATTGGATGATTAAATGGACATTAACAACCTTGGGTTGTTATAGACTCCCCCTTTTAAAAGAGATGTCGTTCTCGACATCCAACTCAACTTTCAATAAAAATGATATGGAGACAAGTAATTAGAATTTTGAAGAATACCTTGTTTATAAGAAAAGTTCTGGAAATTTCCTATGCATTGTTTCTTCTCTTTCCCATGTAGCTTCACTAACTGATTGGTTCTGCCACAGAATTTTAACCATGGGAATACTACGGCTTCTTAACTGCTTAAGATCTCTCCCTAATATTTTGACTGGCTTGATTTCAAAAGTCAAATCTGGCTGTAGATCAATTTTTGTTACTTGAATTTGTTGTTCTGGATTTATTAAACATTTTCTTAAAGATAATACATGAAAAACATTGTGAACTACAGCAAAATTGTCGGGTAATTTTAGACGGTAAGCTGACGTTCCAACTTTTGCAATAATATCAAATGGTCCTACAAATCTAGGACTTAACTTCCCAGAAATGCCAAAACAATGTATTCCTTTCGTAGGACTTACTTTTAAGATAGACTTTATCTCCAACTTGAAATTCAAGGAGATAATGATGAAGATTTTGGTATTTCTTTTATCTATCTTGAGCAGTTATCATCCTTGACTTAATTAATTGAATCTTATTTGCATCTTCAACTAATTCGGATCCGAACAATTGAACATCTCCAACTTCAGTCCGCGCAAGAGGAGTATTAAATTTTTGCCATAAAGTGCTTCATAAGGTGCCATGCCTATACTGGCTTGGTAACTATTATTATAGGCAAATTCGATTAAGGTAAGATGCTCTTCCCAACTTCCACCAAAATCTAATACACAAAGACGCAATAGATCTTCAAGAATTTGATTTACTCTTTCAGTATGTCCATCCGTTTGCTGATGAAATGCCGTACTCATAGCCATATTAGTTCCCAAATCTTGATGAACTACTTGCCCAAAACGGGAGGTAAATCTACTGTCTCGATCTGAAACAATTGATATTGGTGTACCATGAAGACGAATAATTTCCTTAATATATACTTTTGCTAACTTTTCCACTGATTAGTTTGACGAATAGGTATAAAATGTGCTGATTTGGTTAACTTATCAACAATAACCCAAATAGCATCCGCTCCAGATCTGCATTTTGGTAATCCCATAACAAAATCCATAGAAATATCGAACCATTTCCACTCAAGAATTTCTAATGATTTGAGGAGTCCACCAGGTCGATGATGTTCTGCTTTTACTAAGAAGCAAGAATGGCATTTGGATACATATGTTGCTATGTCCTTCTTCATGCCTGACCACCAAAATATTTTCTTAAGATCTTGATACATTTTACTATTTCCTGGATGAATGGTATAACCGGAGTTATGAGCTTCTAATAAAATTTATGATTGAAGATTTTTAGGAACCCACATTCTGTTTCCTTGAAATATAATTTCATTTTCTATCTTTAATTCAGGTTTCGTATTATTCTCTATATCAATTATAATTTTATCAAAATCCTTATCTTGCTTTTGATCTTCTGCAATTCTATCCTTCAATGAAGGTTCGGTATTGGACTTAGCTAATAATACTTCTAATTCTGCTGATGCAATAGGTTCAATATTTAACTTCTCAAAGTATTTTATTAGTAAATTACTATATATCAAAGAAGATATAACTATTTTCTTACTTAAAGCATCTGCTACTACATTTGCTTTACCTGGGTGGTAAAGTATTTCTAAATCATAATCACAGATAAATTCCAGCCACCTTTTTTGTCTACAATTTAACTCTCTTTGAGTGAAGACATACTTAAGACTTTGATGATCAGTAAATATTTCACACTTTACTCCATACAAATAATATCTCCAAAATTTTAAGGCATGAAATACAGCTGCTATTTTTAAGTCATGGACAGGGTAATTTTTTTTCATTTGGTTTTAACTGCCTTAAAGCGAAAGCTATGACACTTCCTTCTTGCATTAAAACACATCCAAGCCCTGATTTTGAAGCATCAGTATAAACATGGAAGTCCTTTCCTTCTTGAGGAAAAACTAACACTGGTGATGTTGTTAATAATTACTTTAGCTTCTAAAAAGCTTCTTCACAGTTGGAATTCCATATGAAATGAACTTCTTTCTTTATTAATTGAGTTAATGAAGAAGATATTAAGGAAAATCCAGGTACAAATTTTTTTATAATAGCCGGCAAGGCCTAGGAAACTTCTGATCTCAGTTATAGTTCGGGGTTGAATCTATTGTTGAATAGCACTAATCTTCTTTTGATCAACTCTTATTCCTTTAGTATCAATAACATGACCCAAAAATGCTACTGAATTCAACCAGAATTTGCATTTTGAGAACTTAGCAAGAAGTTTGTTATCTCTTAATAACTAGAAAACTGCACTGAGATGCTTTTTATGATCAGATTTATTTCTGGAATAAATAAGGATGTCATCAATAAATACTATGACAAATTTATCAAGGTAAGGTTCTAAAATGCACTGCATTAAGTCCATGAATACAGATGGGGCATTAGTCAATCCGAAAGACATGACTAAGAATTCATAGTGCCCATAATGGGTCCTAACTGCAGTTTTTGATATATCATCTTCTCTTATTCTGATTTGATAATATCCTGACCTTCAATAAATTTTGGAGAATATCTTTGCTCTGGATAGTTGATCAAACAAATCATCAATTCTTGGAAGAGGATATTTGTTCTTTACTGATACCTTATTCAATTTGCGATAATCAATACACATTCTTAATGAACCATCTTTCTTTTTAACAAACAACACTGAAGCTCTCCATGGGGACATACTTGGTCTAATAAAACCTTACTCCAGTAGCTCATGCAATTATTCACATAACTCCTATAATTCTTGATTTACTCTTTCTATTTGTCTATCCGTTTGTGGATGAAATACAGTATTCATAGCCAGATTGGTTCCCAAATCTTGATGAACTGCTTGCCAAAAATGGGAGGTAAATCTACTATCTCGATCTGAAATAATTGAAATTGGTGTACCATGAAGATGAATAATTTCTTTAATATATATTTTTGCTAACTTTTCCGCTGAATTAGTTTGACGAATAGGTATAAAATGTGCTGATTTGGTTAACCTATCAACGATAACCCAAATGGCATTTGCTCCAGATCTGCATTTTGGTAAACCCATAACAAAATCCATAGAAATATCAGACCACTTCCACTCAGGAATTTCTAATGATTTGAGGAGTCCACCAGGTCACTGATGTTCTGCTTTTACTAAGCAACAAGAATGGCACTTGGATACATATGTTGCTATGTCCTTCTTCATGCCTGACCACCAAAATAATTTCTTAAGATCTTGATACATTTTTACTATTTCCTAGATGAATGGTATAACCTGAGTTATGAGCTTCTAATAAAATTTTTGATTGAAGATTCTTAGGAACCCACATTTTATTTCCTTGAAAGATAATTTCATTTTCTATTTTTAATTCAGGTTTCTTATTATTCTCTATATCCATTTTAATTTTATCATAATCTGTATCTTGCTTTTGAGCTTCTGCAATTCTATCCTTTAATGAAGATTTGGTGTTAGACCTGGCTAATAATACTTCTAATTTTGCTAATGCAATAGGTTCAATATTTAACTTCTCAAAGTCTTTTACTAGTAAATTACTAGATATCAAAGAAGATAAAATGATTTTTCTACTTAAAGCATCTGCTACCACATTTGCTTTACCCGGGTGGTAAAGTATTTCTAAATCATAATCACTGATAAATTCCAGCCACCTTCTTTGTCTATAATTTAATTCTCTTTGAGTAAAGACATACTTAAGACTCTAATGATCAATAAATATTTCACATTTTACTCCGTACAAATAATGTCTCTAAATTTTCAAGGCATGAACTACAGCTACCATTTCTAAGTCATGGACAGGGTAGTTTTTCTCATTTGGTTTTAATTGTCTTGAAGCGAAAGCTATGACTCTTCCTTCTTGCATTAAAATGCATCCAAGTCTTATTTTTGAAGCATCAGTATAAACTTGAAAGTCCTTTCCTTCTTGAGGCAAAACTAACACCGGTGTTGATGTTAATAATTATTTTAGCTTCTAAACAGCTTCTTCACAGTTGGAATTCCATATAAAGGGAGCATCTTTCTTTGTTAATTGAGTTAATGAAGAAGATATTAAAGAAAATCTTGGTACAAATAACCTATAATAGCCGATAAGCCTAAGAAACTTCTGACCTCAACTATGGTTCAGGGTTGAACACACTACTGAATAGCACTAATCTTCTTTTGATCAACTCTTATTCCTTCATCATCTATAACATGACCCAGAAATGCTACTGAATTAAACTAGAATTCGCATTTTGAGAACTTAGCAAAAAGTTTGTTATCTCTTAACAACTGCAAAACTGTACTGAGATGCTTTTCATGATCGGATTTATTTCTAGAATAAATAAGGATGTCATCAATAAATACTATGACAAATTTATCAAGGTAGGGTTTTAAAATACGCTGCATTAAGTCCATGAATATAGATGGGGCATTCGTCAATCCGAAAGACATGAAACTAAGAATTCATAATGCCTATAATGGGTCCTAAATACAATTTTTGGTATATCATCTTCTCTTACTCTAATTTGATAATATCCTGACCTTAAATCAATTTGGAGAATATCTGTGCTCCGGATAGTTGATCAAACAAATCATCAATTCTTGGAAGAGGATATTTCATAAAATAAGTAACTATTAGATTTATTTATAATAATCTAACAATGAGTGTTTTATTTAATTAATTTAATTAATTTAATTAATATCAATTTACTAAGAATTAATAAAATTTATGAAACCACAGAACATACTGAATAAAAAGAGGTAAAACATGTTTGAAATCTATTTAGTCCAGCCACTATGTGACTTTCCTCAGCAGTTTATGATAAGTCATCCATCACAAGTGTTCAAATCTTAATTTATAAGCAACATTTAATGCATGATTTTGATTTACATGCAACTTTTAATGCGTGAGTAAAAATATTTTTCTTTAGCAAATGATTTACAAGAAAATAATAGATATCCTTCTGCAATTGAACATATTAAGACAGAATATAAATGGCAGCAACTAACCTTATATATAATTGATAACAACACATATTGTCTAACTTAATTGATGGTAACATATTATTTTACACATGATAGATGCTAGTATTTGATGATTTCAATTCATATAAGAACAAAATAAGTAACGTGGTTATCACCTTATATATAATTCATATACCAACTGTAATTGAAATTCTTTTTACTTAAAAAGTGGTGAAACTTTTCTCTTAGTTAAAATATTAGTCATGTATATGATGTATTGAGAAATAAATAGTAAATAATTTCAGTTTATAATTACACTATGGGTGGTTTTGCACCTGTTGGAGCTTTGGCCATTAAAGATGGCTAAATGAGTATAACAACTTGCTTCCAAATTTTAGCCAATCATCATTATGATTGATCTTATTTTAATTACTTAGGGGTTGGTTCAAGATTCCTCATTTTATAAAATTTTGATCAGTTTGTTCATATATGCCTGATGCTATTTGGCTTTCAATAATGATAGAAGTATGGAGCTGCCTTATATGTGTGACAGATTTTTTTCATTTAATTTAATTTTTGGGCATATTCATATCTAAATTACAACTAACATTTCTGCATCCGTATGCTTAAGGGTTAACTTGATATTACTAAAGTCTTGGTGCAAAATACCTTGGTGATCCATAATTAATCATCCCTTGTTTTAGTTATCATTTAAAATACAATCATTGCTTGAGTTCTTATTTTGGAAGGATGAAGCTAGGCAAGCTAATGGCATATCAGTTGTGTCATGTAATATGTTTCATGAAATTCATACGCATTAACTACACCATTTTATTAATGTCTACATCCCAACTATTCATATGAAGTATCTACACTATTTTAGTAATTCTTATCTGTACGCATCAAGTGGCAATTAGATATTTTTTTTTGTCCATTGGCAATTTGGGTTTACTCAATTCTTCCACCTCTTTCTTTTAAAATTATGATAAATGATGAAGAACTCCAACCGGTTCTTTTTTAGATTCATGGGATTAGATGGTTCTTTTTTTTTTTTTTCTCAAAGCTAAATATTGTACTTTTGCCTCACAATTTTAATATAAATTATTTTTACAAAACTGCATTCTAGCTCCCTTAAAAATCATAATATGATGTTTGTCCACTTGATATGTGTACTCTAACTGCTGCTGGGATGTTATCTTTATATACATGTTTTAAAGAAAGCTTGTACTAAATAGTTTCTTAGCTGCTATTATAATCTATGCTGCTATGTATAGTTCATATGCTCAGTTAAAATTTGCAATTATACATTACTGTTTTGCTATGTATTAATATTTTGCTACAATGTCTTGTTGGTAAATAGTTTAAAATTCAAAAAATTCGGCTCAGATATATTATTACATTTTTTTTTACTTACAATTTTGATTTTTTTTTATATTACGTTATTTTTTTAATATAAACTACTGTTCTACTACAACTATTTGTCTCAACTCTTAAGTCTTATTAGGGCGCATGTCTTATTGCTGAACAACAAATAATTGGCTTATGTTTACTATTGAAATAGTGTTGCTATTTGTCTTAATTCTTAAGTCTTAATTTCACATATTGAAATATATTCTAGTTGCTATTGCAATGTTGTGTTTTTATATATGCATCACCCAGAAGAGTAATCTCGTCCTGTATAATCTATTATCTGCTATTGTAATCTGTATAGTGGTTTCACTATTGCTGTATATGGTTTAAATAATCAACTAAGACTTGTTGTGTATGATTTGTTATTTTACTGTGTATTATACTTAGACATCATATTATAATTGGTGGAGGACTAAGAATTTAAACATTCAGTTAAGATTGGTTACTTCATTTTTTTTATTTACTATTTAAATTTTATTAAATATTGTATAAATTATTTAGAAATGCTTGATGCTATTTTACCATAGCTTATATTTGCCAAAAATTGTTTAAAAAAAAAAATTGTTTATAATGGCTGTGGACTTTTTCGAAAAATGTTTTGGAGGTGTGCGAGATTGTTTGGAAACAACTTGATAATTTTGGGATAGTTTGGCAACTGTCTGGGACTGTTTGATGATTCTATGCTAATTAATGTAAACTTATTAGCTTAACAATAGTTCAATAGTATTGTTATAATTGCTTGCATTAATTCTAGAGCAATAATTGATTTAAAAATGAAAATTTAGAAATTTAAATTATTTTCAGTTGATATGTGTTGAGAAAGAAGAGTTTATACTTAGAAACATACAAAAAGTTATACTCATATAAAGAAAAGAAGATGTAACTTAATTTCTACTAGTTATTATGGATTGACAAATAAAAGTGGCTAATCCATAATTTGTTGAATATATTTCATAGAAATTCATCAAATGTTACTTTACAAATGATTGGTGCACTTCTTATTTTGAAAATACCACTCTCTTTGAAATAAATTATTTCATTATTTGTGCTCAGTATTAAATTTTCCAGTATGTTATCCAAAATTTTAAAGTATATCATAATTATTGAATAATAACAGTATTTCTTTTGTTTTTTTTCTCTTTTATTGTCATAACACAATTTGGATGGCCTATATAAGGGCAACCATTGTGAATATGCAATCATCATGATAGATAATTGAAAAATAGAAAATAATGGATATCACATAGCTTATAATACTTTGATTCATTTCTTGTTCTGCTACGCATTAAACCTAAATCATGATTCACACATTTAAAAAAAAAAATTCATATAATAAACTTTTTAATAACATTTTAGAGGGGTCTATATGGAGAATTTTTAGTACAACTGTCATTTGCCTGGGCAAGGCTATTGGTGTATCTGGAGACCATATAATTCTTTTGAGAGGGAATATGTGTGTTTGTTTTGAGACCACTTACAGATAAGTTGAGTAGATGTACTCAACTCCTCACTTGTTCTGCGCCCACAGAACAAAATTTCAATATAAATAAATCATAATAAACATTTTATAAAATTTTCAGAGGGGTCTAATGGAGGATTTAGTACAGCTGTCATTTACCTAGGCAAGGTTATTAGTGTATCTAAAGACCACATAATTCTTTTGAGGGGGAATGTGTGTGTTTATTTTGACCCCACTTACAGATAAGTTGAGTACATGTACTCAACTCCTCATTTGTTCTACCCTCACAGAACAAAATTATAAGATAAATAAATTATAATTTGCCTATTCTCACAATCTCATTGATTGTGAATTACATACTCAGTCTTTAGACTGAAATGATTTTTCCATGATTAAATCTTTCATAAATTTATACAGTACAGAATTTCCTATAGTTCTTTTTATTCTTACTTAGCATACAAACCCATTTAAACATATTCATATTTTCCTTCAAATTGCAAATAATTTAGATACTACTAACATAATTATTCTAGGATTGGCAAAATATACTCTAGCATTGTGAGCAATTTTTTCTTACATACCTTTCTTACCATTTTTATGCTTATTGCACTGCTATTTCTTTAAATTGTAATGTGATATTCACTTATTTAATGTTTAGCCTACTTTTAAAATGTACTTAGACTTTTAAAGTCTGACCACTTTTTCTTTTTTTTTTTGCCTTGCCCTACCGTATTTAAAAACCAAAATACGGTAGATCAGGAGCAAGGTGTAGGACCTGCAGTTAAGGAAGAAGCGGAGCAGTAATTGGGAAAGAAGAATTTATTTTATTTATTATGTGAGAATAAGTTTATTTATGAACACTATGTAAATTATGAACATATTGTGATGTTTGTAAATTGTTCTTTCATGTTGATTTTAAAACTTCATATTATAAATAATGAATGTTTGAGTTAGAATAATTGAATGTCCTTCTTCTTCCCATAGACCCATATAATATAAGATAGTATTAAATGTTGAGTTAGAATCTCCTAACTCAATATTAAATACTATCGTAACACTCACTATTAGATTATTATAAATAAATCTAATAGTGAGGCGTTACACTAGCACAATTTTCATAAGCTTTGTATATTTACTAAATATGCTCATATTGAAGATCTAAGAACATCTTATGGTTTTGATGGTTCTTAAGTGCATTTTAAGAGGATTTTAAGATTTAACAATTAGTATCCATTAATTAAATCAATTAGCTTTTGGAATGGTCCTAAACCACTATCATACAAATTTAATACATTTAATTAAGATTCTAGGGTTTAAGGAGTCTTAAGCCAGCTTTTAGCCAAAATAACCAAAATGCCCTTCCTAAAGTATAAAATTGGGATTTTAAGATTTAAGGTTCCAAATAGGTTTTAATCGGTTCTAATAGGTTCATTATGACCTTAATTATCAAATTTGTATTTAAGTAAGGCCTAATGGGCACTAATCTAATCTTAAGGTCATTAAGGGTGATTAATAATATTAGGCTATGAAAGTGAGGCCTAAGTTCATAAATGGGTTCTATAAGACATGGAGTTCATGGGTATCAAGATTTAAAAATTAGTGTTCAATTAAACTAATTATTCATCAATTATTAATTATAATAATTAGGAAGTGATTAGTGATTTAACTAATTCTAAAATATTTTAACGTCGTGGCTAGATTCTTCTCTGCCATATGAGCATTTGGAGAAATAAATTATGAAATTTGGCAAAGCAATGAATTATGCATTCACTAATTAAGGTTTAAGAGAGATTAGGCTAAATTAGAAATTCTAATTGTAGAAAATGAAATTTTATTTTAGATTAATGTTCTTTACATTTTCTTAATCAAAATAGTATATTGGATAATACCATTTGGATCAGTATAGCTAAAGTTTTTTAAATAATTTAGATTGAATGATTTTAATTAAAATATCATAGGCTTAACTTGTTAAATCGATTTTTCGTATAATTTCTTTAAGGATTTTAATTTCAATTAATCAGCCAAAATACTCCGCCCAAAATAAAAAAGGCGCGGGTCTGGGGTGACCCGGCCCACTACTATTAGCCTTCTCTGCCTTCACTCCCTTGACGGACAAACTAGGGCTAACCCTAATTGGAAAATTCTCTGCCGATAGACCACGTCATGGCCTGCATTTGATAGATACACCATCCATAGACCAAGATGCATTGATTGCACCATGAATCCCTCTCTGGGTGGCACGGGGATGCCATATGGCTACTCCTCCTAAAGGCTCTAGCTTGAGAATTATGGTTTTATTATGGGAATGAAATACTCCCCACAGGATCTATTGCTCGGCCAAATCTTGATGCTTACACCATCAGTGAGTTGGAATAGTTCAAAACCTCAATTCCATGAGGTCTGAGAGGTGCCAGATCACTGGGGCCTTACGCAAGCTTGGCTACAGGCGGTATCAAAGCCTAATCAATCAGGACAATCGATC
Source organism: Gastrodia elata (assembly GCA_016760335.1). Taxonomy (NCBI): domain Eukaryota; kingdom Viridiplantae; phylum Streptophyta; class Magnoliopsida; order Asparagales; family Orchidaceae; genus Gastrodia; species Gastrodia elata. The sequence continues at coordinate 40,679,292 of CM028671.1, read as the reverse complement.
AAGGCTAGCCTGAACTCCAATGACAATCGCATTGAGCTCGATTAGCCAAGGGGATTCAATCATAGAAGGGGAGGAGAAGAATTGAACACCCTAATCTAGAGGCATTGTCATCCTTACTGGACAGTTCAGCTCCTCCCTGACAGCAGTGTTTGTTGTTTGAACTGAGCCAATCGGCACGGAACACGTAGAAGATTTTCAGGATGAAGACTAAGCCTAAGGCACAACACAAAGCTATTCTAGTGAGCTAAATTGATGTCGAGTCTAATCAACTCTACATGAAAGAGGCAGGTACCTATAGAGGGATACTAAACTGAATGCTGGAGGTTTGGGTGTGCTCCATAGGCTACAACTAATCTTAGCAACTTTCTTAGAATCTCAGAAATCTTTTGGGAGCTTGAATGCCAAGCTTAACCCACTGATAGATTGGGAGGTTTCCAGGAAGCAGACGGAGAGCCGAGTGAAGTGCAAGAGATATTGCAGGAGGACTAGAGGAAAATTCAATGAATTGAGGTTGCGCACATAGAGCAAAAATTTCTAGTGATGACAACCATGGCTATTTATAGCTAGAGGCGTAAAAAGGAGGACTCAAAAGTTAGGTCTAAGATCGAACTCGTGCCTGAAGGCTTGAAGGCTCTACTGCTGGAAATGGACAAATTGGGCCTCGGGCCCAAAAAGGGTACTCAACCACCAATGGGAAAGATCCAAATGGCCTTGGCAACATGGCAGAAAGAGTGGGGAATAAGGCTTTAGCACTAGCGGTACAGGGAGATTTTTTCTATCGGGGGTGTCTGGCTTGGGACGACGGTGAACATTTCCCAGTGCACAGCATCTGTCTGATCAATCATCAATTGAAACAGGATGGTTCAAATTCTCAAATATATAATGACCAATCACAGGGATGAGATTGTTTGTTGGATTAGACTTAAAGATCTAATGGAGGATCAGAGACTACTTAAAGCAAAGAACGGATGTTCTTGACATCTTAGGAAATGCGGAACGGCTAGGATAGAGAGGATATAATTGAAGAATGTGGGCTGCTCAATCAGGATCATGTGATCAATGACCTAGATGACCCCTGCGGTTTGGAAGCTAGCCGACCATTGGATGGGAATATATACAAATAGGAAAAGTTTCAAACTTAACTTAGAATTTCACCTTATTAAATTAAATTCAAAATAGGTCTAAGTGATCCCCAAAAATTCTCAAAATTTTGCCCTTAGTTAATTTGGGGTTGAGGAATTCAAAATGAAATCAGATTTTAATTTAGAGATCAAATTAATTTAGCTAATTTTTAGGATCCTAAAATTGAAAAAATAGCTAAATATCTCAAATGAGTTTCGAAGGATCCGAAACTTCTAGGGTTAGGTTTAGATGGATATTTTAGTCTAATGGATTGAAAATTAAAGCATGGTTTAGCTTAGATTAGCCAGGGTAATAACCTTGGGTTGTTACACCATCAGTCCCGTCAACCTGTAATTGACGTTCTTCCCTGCAGCCAGGTACCTACTATTCCCATTTAGTTGGGTGAACTCAATGCACTTTTGATTGCCAAGCCACTCTAAACCATGCATTTCTGTAATGATGCAACTATTAAATGGAATGAAATTAGGATTTCTAAGCTTGGTCTAGATAGTGAGGAGTCATTGCTTAGATAGAGCCATTTCACTGTCAATGCCCATTCCTCCTCATGTGTTGAGACACTCCAATCACTCGAATTGCACTCAATTTTTTATTCCATTCGATCCTTAGCTAATTTTCATCGTCAACCAAGTCAGTTAAGATCCAATTAAAGAAAATTTGGCTCGGACCTGTACAGTGGGGAACAGTGCCCAAGCCATAGTAAGGTCCGGTGCACCTAGGCTATCTCCCGGCATGGTGATGTGCTCTTTGTGTTGGTCTTGGTCCAAGGATTGTGCTGGGATTTCTCTCTGATGGATTATGGAGACCAAATTTCTCCTCCACATTAAACCATAGAGCTATTTTATTTAGGGCTTTCATCATTCTTATATTCAATCGAGTTATATTAATGTTCTTAGCTCTTAATCGGTGCATTAGACGATGGAAATTTATAGGATTTTGGATTATTATCTTACCTTAATTTTGCATTCCAACCTTGCTATCTGGGAACAAGATAAATAGCGCAGGTCGGGCTGACCCGTGACCCATGCTACTCGACAGTATAGGCTGCGGGTCTCGGTTGACCCGCGTGGTTCCTATACTTGCTAGTCTGTCCGATCTCGGTCGACCCCATAGGACCCTAGAATAAAATTCAGTGATGTGCCAATTTAAATAAAATCCCTATAGTTTTAATCTTAGAGAAATTAAATAAAACTAGGGTTTCAAAAATCAACAATTTAAGTGCTAATCACATAAAACTTTTATTAGTGAAGTTTAGATACTATACTTAACTGATTTGAAAGAATTTAATATCCATGTGATCCCCAGATAGTAATGAACTTATTAATAAACTTAAATTTCTATTTTGGCATGTTAAATTTTTAAATATGCCTAATTGGCACTAAACTTAAATTTGTCCTTATCAAGCTTATTAATTAATTAAGCTTGATTTAAATTGTTGATTTTGCACTCATTAGACAGTAAGGATCAATCTATCACCTTTGAGTTGTCATTTAATCTTAAATTGACATGTTAGATCATTAATATTCAAATGGATTTATGTGATTCTATCCTTCCTTAAGCTTATATCTTAATGATTTTCTTCTAAATAAAAGGATTAGCATGAATTTATCTTTAATTAATCATTAAAATATGTTTAATTTATCAAACAATCGATTCTTAGATGTTTAATAATCTATCCCATGACTTGAATGTTCAAATCATGAGGATAGGGATTAAGGGATTAGCATCCTTGATTATTTAATTTAGTCAATGATTGAACTTATGAAATATGCATGAATTTATACCAATCTTGATTTTAAAACCAAACCCTAGTAACTATAGATTGTAGAAGTAAGTGATAAAAGTATTAAACCTTCTTAAAGATAAGTGATTGTGTTATATCTTAATGAATAAATACAACCATAAGTAAGAGAACTTTGAGGTAAGATTGTCATATTTATCTTATACTGAGGCAGAATCTTAGATGAACCTTATAAACCTTAGATGTTTGACCTTATGCCTTGTGGTGAGATAATCTAAGGAGACCTAGATTGAGATATTTATTTGTGGTAGTTAACCTAAATTGAATGACTTGTGTTTCAGTTCTTGGGAGCCATTTGATTATACTTACAAGGATGGAGAATGGTTTCCATTTCTGAAGCTCATTGCTTACTAAATTAGTTAGTTTTGAATTATAAATGGTGATAAAATTAGTATTACCATATGAAGATCACAGTGCATATCCATAAAGCTAACCCAATTCAATAAGATATGGAATTGGTTGATTCATTCTGAATAGAATTGTAGAGTTCTGGTCTTATCTTAGATTAATAGATAAGTACAGTTCATGATAAATTTCCCATTTTCAAAGTATGTTTTTAGTAGGGGATTGAACAGCTTAGTTTAAGATAATAAACTATAAAATGATTATGTCCCTTATCTTTGTGCTCATTGATAAGTGTAGTTAAATAAACGAAGTGTTTCAAGTTACCTTTCATAGAAACATACTAAATATGCATATGTACTCTTAACATGTGATAAAGTATGATGATACTAAAGTGTAGTTTTGAATAAATACTTATTTTAGTTGAGTTAAATTTGCAAAGGTAATTCATACTGGATTAATATGGTATTTAAGGTGAATGTAAGGTGAATGTGCATATTAGGGGAACATGTTAAATAGTTGGATAACAAGAAGGGATTTTTACTTTTGTTTTTTTTCTAATTTTCAGTGTTTGAAAGCATTTAGCATAAATTGCATAAACATAAACATCAAGATCATTTGTGAACTAAGGGATGCAACGTGCATCAAGGTTGAGTTGGAACTATGGTTGCAATGGGCATAATTATATCTTGGATTCCTTTGGATGCAGTGTGGCTTCAAATGCATATTTCGGCACAATTCAGAAGCATAATCAGATGCATATACGGTAATATATAACATAGTTCTATTTTTAGTTTATTTCAATTTATTATTTCCTTTCAGCTAATTTACTTTCAGTATTTTGTTAAGTTACAGTTATCTTGCATTTAGTTTTAGTGTTTAGATATTTAATTTCAGTTTACTTTATTTTTTTGCAGTTTGATTTCTTTTATTAAATGTTAAGTAAAATCTCTTAAATATAAAAAAATACTAAATGCAGCCAAAAATGTACTTAGACTCATTGTCTAACAAGATTTTTCTCTTTTTGGTTAGGAACTAGGCATTGTGAAACCAACATTGTCAGATTTTGAGCACTTGGAGAAGTTATCTCTAGAGGCAACTAAGGAGATCTAGTAGGAACCAGAGGAGTAGTAGCCAGCACAGCATTTACTTATTTGCTAAGTTTATTCTTAGATGTGAGATGAGAGACTTTTTATTGCTAATTTTATTTTAAGCTATAGTTTGTAATAATTAACTCTTGATGTCTTTTCCTTTATTTTTTGAGATGAATATTTTACTTAGCTCCTATGATGAATGTCATGGATGAATACTAAAGCTTTTGCACTTTATTATTACTACTACTTATACTTAGTATTGTGATGTGATCAACAGAAAATTTACTGTAATACTTAAGATAAGATTATTACACTTGTCTTTAGAATTAGTGCTCGGTAATAAGTTTATTTATGGCAAGTTGAGCCTTCCCAAGTTATGCACTATTTCACTGCTAATTATATTATTATTTTCTTTTTGTGACGCATAGCGACGGGACGGGAAGTTACAAAAGGTTATTTCAAAATCCTAGAAAAATGTAGAAAGATGATTCTCCCAACATTCTCTAACTATTTCCTAGTAAGCATGAGTCCACCAACCTTCTGTAGATTCTTCAAAGAGTTGGTCCAGAATTGACAAACGAACATAGTCTAAATATTCTATAGCACTAAATGCTTCAAATATTCGATGAAGCCATTCATTAACTAATTGAACAAAATGGTCTCCTCTAAGGATTGGAGTCTTCAAAATCTTGTTGAGCACATCAACTCCTTCTAGAGTTACTCCAAAATAGAGTCTTCCAAAGCAAAGTCCATTCTCATAGTTACTGTTCCAATAGTGACATAATAATATAGTATAATAGTCTAGGGCGGAACCTTCAATTGCCATCTAATATAGTATTATGTTAGAATATTGATATATTATATCGTTTATAAGGATGCTTTAACTCTTACTTTCATTCGGTCTGAATGATAAATATTTGTTTTGATTTTGGTATTCCCTCTTATTCCTCAAAAATCAACTCTCTGATACAAACTATAATGCCCCGTTATTTAATTTAACAATCTTAACCAAATAACAAGGATTATTTAGTACTTAATACTGGATTAGTATGTTTTAACCCACTATTGAGTATTTTGATTACTTGTGGATCTATTTGGGTAGAAAAAAAATCATCATCCAGCAAATATCATCCAGAGCATATATATATACTTGGTAATAAAGTCTAAAGTAATCACAGGGATATAAAAGATAAACATAACAGATATGTTATTCTTACAAATTTAGTAAATGGATCACTCATCATCATATATAATGTAAAATATAAATAGCTGAAGTCTTCAAGTAAATTGGTATTGCTCAAGCTCTCCCTTAAGCACCAAATCTGCTCCAAGCTCCTGATCTATCATATTTGGTTTGTAATACGATAGGGTACAACCAATAAAAGAAAAATAAGTGGTTATACTTTAAGAAGTTTAAGTACAATTTAAAAATAAGCATTATTATTTGATTTTAACAAATATCATAATAGTTATTTACAAATCTAAGAAGGCAGAGAAAAATGCAAACAAATGAATAGGAAGTAAATCTATCACTAAAAGCTATAAAATATGTATATAGTCCATAATAAACTGTTCTAACCTGCATCAAATATATTAATAAATCAAGTATGTGACACAAGACATTCGAATAAAATAAAGGAAGCATGTATATGATTAAGTATAGCAAATGCTAAGTAATAATAAAAAATAGTGTAGGCAAAAATATAAGTGGTAAGTATGTAAAGCTACACTGCACAAACTATAAGAAAAGTTGGAATGGTAAGCTACTGGAGTATGATAAGTAAAGAAATTTTAGTCTTATAGACTAAATGATCTTAAAAGCATTGTCATAAGACTATAAAAATCATTCACAATCAATAAGATTATGAGATATGCAACATATTTTTATTTATCTTGTACTTTTTTTGTGGGTACAAAATAAGTGAGGAGTTAAGCACATTTGCTAAAAAATAATGTATGCGAGGTCTCCTATAAACACACATTCCTCCTCATTAGATTTAAGTGGTCTCCTGATGTTCTAATAGCCTATCCTTGCTCAATAATTAATGTACAGTATAATCCTCCACATGACAACCCTTACAAGAAGGTTTAAAAATTTAATATTTATTTTATGCACAGAGTTTTAATGTATGATTCTAGAATTTAGTCTCAATGCATTGCAATATTCAAGGAATTTAAAATTATTATAAACCATATGATATCTATAATTTTCTGCTTTAATTATCTATTTTAATAATTGGAGCTAATCAAGCCCCTAATGAACTTAGACATGAAAGTTCTCTAAGTTAGTTGAAGTATAATAATAATGTAGTTTAGAAAAATAATGGCTTAATTAAGTGGAATTTAGATGTTAAAATAATTTATAAGTATAGATATTGAATTTTAAATAAATATTCTAATATAATTACTATTGCTACAATATCTAAACTATTTCACATTCTATAAGTCTCACTAACTAAGTTGTAGGATTTATATAACCACTCTATTCAATCATCTACATTATCACTAATCTTTAATTATCTAATCTCACTAACATCTTAAATGTCCTTTACTCAATTCATCCATCTAACAACTAGGGTTGTCTCATTCTTTGATATAACATTGATGGGACATTACTAGATTATCTCTACGCTTAATAGTCTTACATATTCATTAGTCTAAACTAATAAAACTTTAAGGAATCATCTTAAAATTTAGCTAGATTTATCTCTTATTATTTTACCAATCTATATACAAACCTTAGGACTCCAAGTCTTAGTATTATCATTACTAAGTTTTGAAGTTTACCTTCATTAACTACTCCTTATGGGTTCTAAGCCTTACTAATATTTCATCCTACATGGCTATAAGTGCTACAATTAGAATGACATGGCCACTTACACTACACTAAGTTACACTATAGAGCCTATTGAATTTAAAAAGGATCTAATCACTAATTAAATTAGATTGAACATTACATTAAACCTCATAATAAAGCCATTCTATCCTAATTAAATGTTCAATCTCGGCACATAATTAATCTTGTGATATTCTAGTGATCAAAATTATCTCTTATGTCTAATTGATAAAATGGACAATTTTAGTTAAGGATCACATGATCTCGATTCAACTTATGGCTCACACATGTCTATTATTAATTTAGCTAAGGAAATAAGCTGCAAAGCTAAATGAGCTTATGTCCATCACTCATAGCTTGACGCACACGAGTTCCTTACGTAAATTAAGGTGATCTTTGGAGCACTATAGGTGGTTCTCAGCTCATATGCATCAAGTTCATACCTTAACTCGGAGTTGGCAAATGCCTTCTCCAAGTAGTATGTTCAAAGCTATGGAGCTCAATGAATTTCTTAAGTTTTTCTCATGGCTCAAATGATCAAGCTCTTGTCCAAAATTTATGCACGATCTATTTTCACACAGCAAATGTTGTCACAGTCATTCGCAGTGTTAACGCTCAAGGTGAATAGCTTCTTAATAATGCGATCATTAAGCATCTATAAGTTTTCAATAAAGAGTTTAATCCAAAAGATGTTTATTGAATTCATCATTTCTCAACTTATATTATTAAGTAATACATTCATATTTTTTATGTTCTAAATGATATTTTATTAAAGAGAAGAGTTCTTACAATGCATTTATCCATGACTTACTACATGCTTTTGGCTAACCCTCCCCAAATAGTGGGGCTTAGGTTACCATTACAATAGATACAAAAAGAAAGAAATAAAAAGATGTAGGAATAGAAAGCGTATACATAGCTCTTACAAGGAAATAGAAAGAAAAATATGAGAGAATACTATACGTAGGAATAGTCCTTTGCATTCTTTTTATTTTATCTTCTCTCGAACCTTTTCCTTTATCCTTGTTCTCTATGATTTTCTTCTTCTAAAGTTACAACCTTCTCTTCTTTCTTAGGGTTAGGATGTGCCCCTTGAATGTGTCTTTCCTTAATGAAAATCTAGAACTATCTCCAAGTATTTCTTTATTACTTTTATAACTTTATTCTCAACTATTCTTTCTTCCAAACAACCACCTCCTTGAAACTTGGAATTGAATTAATGTTTATTCTCTTATTCCCTTGGTACTGGAGGTGATTTAATTCTTGCCATTAATCTTTGTTGTGGGAAAATGATGTGAGTTAAGTCTTTTGGTCTTTTCAATGCTTACTTGGAGCATATTTCTAAGATAGCATTATAGTGTGCTATGGTGTGTTGTAGTGCCTTGGTCTCAGGTTACTAGGGGCTACGGTGCTATGTGGCACCTAGCTTCTAGAATCTATGCACTATGGCACACTGTGGCATGCTGTAACACCTTTCTCTCTCAAACTTTGGCGCTATGGTGCACTGTAGTGCATGGTTTTCTGTAATCAAGGTGTTGAAGCGCGCTGTAGCACTTGGATTTATGTAGTTGAGGCACTGTGTCATGCTATGTCACGTCTTTTTTGGAGGACTGCACTACGATGTGCTACAGCATTGTAGCGTTCATTTTTCCTATGATTTCAATTTTGAGGCTCATCACACCCCACACTTAAATTCTTGCCTATCCTCAAATAAGTAATCAAAATAAATTTTTGTGGTAATTGAAATCAATGATTGATAATTACATTAGGATTATTCTGATTTGGTAGTTTAAGATCAATTCTTCAAAAGTAAGACATTGGTTTTTGTGGTTAATGCTAAATAAAACTTCAGTCAAGTGTTTTCATGTTTTTTTAGTTAGACCAACTTTTAGCTAATCTAAACTATTCTTTATTAGTTTCATGATTACTACAAATATAGTTTGAGAGAACCTTTGCTGCAACCAAGAGAATTTGTTTAGTAGTCATTCAAGGGACTTTTATGTGCCATATGTGCTCCTTCTTATGAGATGTAATGCTTTTCTCATTGGGAGAGATATTTTTCTTCATCCCTTTTATGTTTTGTCATCTCTTTTATACATGAGACATTTTTTTTCATCCCATAATACTTATTAATATTTTTTAATATGCCAAATTTAGTACATGCATTATATCCATGAAGTTCTATAGAAGCCTAGCACATTCTAAATTTAACCATTACTTCCATTTTTCTCTTTACAATCTTTACTCCCCATCACATAGTTTATTTCATCATTTTAATTAAGTCATGAGTTTGTGTTGGTTAGTTTATCAAGTTCATCTAATAAACTTTACTTTGTTTGGTTAAAAATTTGTTTAAATATATTTCTCCAATCCAAAACAATTGATGCACAGAATTAGAATTTGGTTTTCAAATTAGATTTTTTGAAGATTAAATTCTCAGATTGATCAACTCAATAATCAAATCACTAGTCTTGATCACTACTCTTAGATGAACAATTTAATATATGACTACATGAAAAAGAATAAAACATAAAATAATAAAAACAAAACTGCAAATCTATTTATTAAATTAAAAATAATTTACTAGGAGTAGTAAGGAGTAAAACAACCTGGTAGAATAATAAAAAACTATCATTACTGCTATCATGCTCGAGATTCCTCCATCTTCATTATTGACACACACATATAATATATAAAATCTTTCTTATTATCATTGTTTGTTTGTGTTAAAATTTCCTCCCTACACATTGGCACTTCTTGGGATTATTCCTTTATATGCTCATTTGCAACTACATCTTGAGCATGGTTAACTAATTGTTGCAATATAAATTCTAACTAAGCCTCAATTCTCATACATTGAAGCTCTTCATCTTCCAAAATTAGCTCGTGCCTTATCAAGGTTGGTTCATTTTCATTCATATAGTTGTTCAAATACCCATTAAACTCTTCCATCGATGTTTTTAAATATGATTGTTCATTTGTTCAATTTGTGTTATTAATTTTCATGTAAGGGTAAGAGTAAGAGTGCTGGAAGTTGTGTTTATACTTAATATTGTTAACAGGCTTTGTTCTCAAAGGTGAGAAAGGATTATTTGTATTACAATCAGAACTTGAATGTGCTCCTCCAAACCATATACACCAATTTGGATTATTATTGTGTATGACCATGAAATTTGGATACTCCATGTATAAGTAAAATAAATAAATAAAAAAGAAAAATTATATTACAAAATTCAAGAGATATGCACAAAATCTTAAATCACTATTTAATCATGGATTATATCTAATATGAATCAAAATAATTCCCCAACAACGATGCCAAAAACTTGACACACCTAAATTATGTATGTCTATATTTCCACACAAGGGTTCGTGGTCTAAAGTAATATGGAATGGTAAGATCCTATAATTAATCGTCCTCTAAGAATGGTGTTGTGATTCTTTACTAGGGTATATCCAATTTTAATAATGTTTAAGAGATTATTTGTTAGGTTTTGTGTTCCAAAATTATAAATCCTAAATTACTTTGATTTTGAATCAATTTGGGAAAAATGGGGAGAATTGAGGTTAAACATGCAGTTCATCATGAGTTCATGCATTGTTACTCATCTTCTCAAATCTATGTCAAGTAAGTTGAATTAATCTTCATTGCATTATCAAGAAATTTAGTATTCTCAAATAGAGTCATTAAATGTACTAAATCTTATCTAGTGCTCTTAGATGAATACTCAAAGTTCAATCTTGGCACATAGATAATCATGTGATCTTCTAGTGAGAAAAATCATCTCTTACGTGTAAGTGAGAAGATATATATTTTTAGCTAAAGATAGCATGATCTTGATTCCACCTATTGCTCACACGCATCTACTCTTTATTTAGCTTAGGAAATGAGCTGCGTAGCTAAGTGAGCTTATGTCACATCACTCATAGGTTGACACGCTCGAGTTACTTGTGTAAATTAAGGGTGAACTATAGAGCTCTATAGGTGGTTCTCGGCTCATCTACATCAAGTTAATACCTTAATTTGGAGTTGGCAAATGCCTTCTCCAAGAAGTATGATTTGAGCAATGGAGCTTAGAGAATTTCTTATGCTTTTTTCATGGCTCAAATGATCAAGCTCTTATCCAAAAGTTATGCATGATATGTTTTCACAGAGTGAATGCTGCCATAGTCATTCATAGCGTTAACGCTCAAGATACATAGCTTTTTAATAAGATGATCATTAAGCATCTATGAGGTTTTCCTTAAAGAGTTTAATCTAAAATATGTTTACAACATTCATCATTTTGCAACTCATATTATAAAATAATACATTCATATTTTCTAAGTTCTAAATGACATTTCGTTAAAGAGAAGAGTTCTTACAATGCATTCATCCATGACTTACTAAATGCTTTTGTCTAACCCTCCCCAAAAAGGGGGCTTTAGGTTGCCATTATAAGATATACAAAAAGAAAGCAATAAAAGATGTTGTGTGTGTGCATATAACTTACAAGGAAATAGAAAGAAAAATAGGTAAGAACACTATATGTAGGAACATCCCTTAGCATTCTCTTTATTTCCTCTTTTTCTCCAACCTTCTCCTTTCTCCTTGCTCTCTATGCTTTTCTTCTTCTAAAACTGCTGCCTTCTCTTCCTTCTTAGGGTTACGATGTGCCCCTTGAATTTGTCTTTCCTTAATTGAAATTCAAAACTATCTCTAAGCATTTCTTTCTTCCTTTTATAACTTCCTCCATCGCTTTTCTTTCTTCTAAAAAGCCACCTCCTTGAAACTTAGAATTTAATTAATGTTTATTATTTGATTCCCTTGGACTGAAGGTGATTTAATGCCTGCCATTAATCTTTGATAAGGTAAAATGAAGAGAATTAATTCTTTTGTTCTTTCCAATGCTAACTTGACGCAGATTTTTAAGACAGCATTACGGCATGCGCTATGGCGCGCTATAACGCCATGCTTTCTGCCTACCTTGCGCTACGGTGCGCTGTAGCACTTTGGTCTCATTATAATGCTTAGATTTCTGTAGTTGAGACATTGTGACGTGCTATGGTGCCTTTTCCTCTGGAGGACTAGTGCTACGGTGCTCCACAGTGCACGGTAGCATTCATTTTTGCACAAATTCCTTTCACTTCAGAGCTAAAATGATATAAAAAACACACTAAAACAACGACTGATTTAATAAAAATTAGCATTATAAACAATATAATAATGGGGCTCGCCAATATTTAAAAAGGTAATTAGAGAAATTAATCATTAAAATTTTTTTAACACCATATTAAAATTCTTTGTATTTTTTTGATCACTTTAAGATATAACATCAATATATTTGGATTTATATTTTAAAAATTATAATAAAAATGAATTAAACTATTTAAGGCAGTTACTTTTCCTACTCATTTGCTCACACGCACGACACACCTAAGCACGAGTCCGCATCCACTGCACACACATGGGTCTACCCTGTGCGCAGGCCCGAAGGACAATGCTGCGTAGGTTGGGCCACCCGCCCAGCACCAGTCATCGTCGCGACAAAGACCGAACCCACGCGAACTAGGCTTCAAAATTTTGCCTGCACAGCTAACCATAGCCAGTCCACCATATATCGATTTGAAGCTTACAATGAGACCTATCAAACACCAATGGAATTGCAACATAGAACAATGCTTGTCGTCTTAATTCAACTTGGAAACAATTGGACATGAGGATTTACTATGGAGGCAGATTGCTCCCTCCACATAGCATTTCAAGCAACAAGCAACCTCCCGTCTGATTCTCTGGGTCAAGGCTGACCCAGAGAACCCTAAATTGGGTCATGGCACACAAGGGATGGCCGGGTCATTGCTCGTGCTTGCAATTACATGTTACTTTACAGATGGAGCATATTGAGCACCCATCGAGCTCACTTGAGCACAATTGGAGCTCAGTAATCAACGTGGCATGGGTTGCAATAGAGGACTGAAAAGCTATTATGTAAAATACATATTCGAAACTATGGGATGAAGGATGTACCTTGGTTCGTCTTCAAGAGAATTTTGAAAGCTTCGGGATGGTGCAGCACTGGTTCTCCGTACGAGTATTCAATTCCAATTAGTGAAATTGTGGTGTGCCAAGTGATTGGGGATGAAAAAGAAGATCAGAGGAAGTAGTTAGGCAGTGGCTGGCAACACGCGTGGTCTGCGTAAGCTGTGTGTGCGCGCAGCATGCGATGCGGTGCACATGCGCGCTTTAGAGAGGAAGACAGACCCCCGGCCATCCAATCTGGACGCCTGGCCTGATAGGACAACACAGATTAGCGCATTATTTGATTAAGAAATTCATCCTGTTAATTTGGACGACAATGCCTAATTAAATATTTAATTTAAATAATTAATTAATTTATTATATTTTATTTAATTATGATTAAACTATCAAACAAGTTCTAAAAAATCTCAAAAATTCACCCTTAGCTAATTTGAAGGTAAGCAACTCAAAAAAAAAGTTGAACTTATAATTGGAAGCCAATTTAATATTTATAATTTCTAATTAATTAAATACATTAAAATATTTAGAAAATTTAAATGAGCTTCAGATCGAACCAAATTTTAGAAATGTGTTCTAAATAATATTTGGAAACTAATGGAGGTATTTTCAAACTTATCAGATTGATAATCATAATTAACAACTCTGAGTTGTTACGCTAATATATTAATCCAATTGAACTCCCAATTGTCTCTCATTACTGGGCTACCTGGATAGTGGATGCTGCGGTAAGTTGGGACGCCTAGCTCTCAAGTGGCTAGCGTCGCACTGTGTTGTATCATGTGATATTAAGTTGTGGGCGCTATGGTGCCCGGCTCTCAAGTGGCTAGCACCGTGGCACGCTGTAGCTCATGGCCTTTAAATAACGGGCGCCTGGATGTGCAAGGGTGCCTAACTCTCTAGTGGTTGGCGCCGCAGCATGCTATAACACCTGGCTCTCGAGTAGTAGCATTATGGAGTGGTGTAGCATTCAGCTCTTCAATCTTTGCAAAAAATTCCTTGTTTCACTTCCTATTTGCAAATTTGGCTATTATGCTAGAAAATCATTAAAATGTACTCTACTAAAAATACTAATTCTTACTAATATATATATATATATATATATATATATATATATATATATATAATTGGGGTTCATCAGACCTCACAATTAAATTCCTGCCTATATTGGAGTCAGTCATCAAATAGTTTTTTAAATAAATTGTGGTCAATGAGTGAGAACTACATTTTTCTGCTTATTTGATTGAACTATTCAAGAGAAATTCAAAAGAATAAAAAAGTTGGATCATTGTGATTAATGCTAGATAAATATAAATTTAACCAAGTGTTTTTAGGTTTTTCAAGACACCAACCTTTAGCTAACCTTCACTATTGTTTACTACTAAAGTATACTTTCTTTCAATAACATTTAAATTGGTAAATAGTTTGATTTTCATCCCATAATTATGTTGGATTATCCTAAAATTGAGCTTTCAATCAATTGGTTAAAATTGGGAAGAGTTTAATTTTAAACATGCAAATTATTACAGATTTATGCATGATAACTCTTCTCATAATATTCTCTTTATAATTCTCTTTTAATGTTTACAAATTAAATTATCAAGTGGCCTTGTAAGATGATTTGAACATTGATTCCATTTCAACCCTATCTAGTGTTGTCATGAACACTCAAGGGTTCAAATCAAGCACATAGACATTTCTGTGATCTTTTTATAAATGAAAGTAATCTTTACGTCTAAGTGATAAAAAACATATTTTATCTCATGATCACAAAATCTTGATTCTAACTATGGCTCACGCAATTCTACTTTTAACCTAGCTCTGACAATGAGTTGCAAAGCTCTATGAGTTTATATCCATCGTTCATAGCTTATCGCGCTCTATTATCTCGCATAAATTAATAACGAGCAATTGAGCTCAATATATGGGCCTTGGCTCACATAGAGATATGCAATGGCCTAAGTGAACTTATGTCACATCATCTATAATGGTATATATAGGTTTCAGCACCGAGAACTCTCTACAGCAGAAGCGTATTGAATGGCGCACTCAGTTTAGGACTAGTGTTGCGTTGAAGGTTACCAAGCAAGTCTGAAATCACAAATCCACAAATAAGAAATCATAGCACATGCATGCAAAACAAACTCAGGCACACAAACATCCAAACACATAAATTATGAAAAATGGGAAAAACCACAGAGTTACACCATAAAAAATATCCACTATGAATCTTGAAGAGTACAGAGTTACAAAGAGCTTCACCTATGACAGAAAACACACAAGCTCTTACTCTAGTATGAAAAGGAGAGGAAGTAACCACCACCAAGAGTATATTCTCCAACATGCAAGAGCTCACTTACACTGCAGCTTCCTTAGGGCTTCACCTTGGAATCTTCTTCTCACAGCAGCCAAAGCCTCCAACTAAAATGCCAACACACATAGAAAACTCCACCACATGTTCTCTTAAGTATCTAGCTCTATTTTTTACCCTAAAAGATCCAAAATTCCCTTCAAATTATTTAGGGAAAAACCTGAACCGGAGCAAAATTTTGTGAGGTGCTACGGTAGACCGCAACACCTGAGCTTTGGGTAACCAAATGCCTTGGCATGCTGTAGTGCCTTGGTCTCTGTTTGCCTACCACTGTAGTTTGTTGTAACACCTATTTTTGTTGCGGGGTGTGGTAGCACTCGCTTCTCTATCTGTTTATTGTTGAAGCGCACGATTAACTTTTACTAGGAAATATATAAAAGAGGAGATGAGAAGAACACCCACATCAGTTCCTACTTATCGTATTCTAACTTTTGCTAGTCAATCTTCTTACATATAAGAATGCAATGGAATCCGTTAGCAGTTCCTATATTTCTCTTTTTGTATTCATTTTAATGGCAGCCTAAACCTCCTTTGGAAAGGATTAGGGGCTCAGAACTATATAATGAGAAGTAGTCCTTGTGAATGTATTAAATTTCTTGATTCAGTGAAATAAAATTAAACTTTGTGCTAAATATTGACTATCTTAATAAATGAATGAGAAGTAATAATTTGAAATGAACTCTTAATAAATAGAATTTTATTAAAAAAGTATTCACTATGCTAGATGACCATAATTGATTTAAATAATATGCACCAAAAATGTTAAAACTTCAAATGATGTGACATGATGCAATGAACGGTCATTGCTTGAAATTAGAGACGTAATGCATCTAAGCTGTGAAAAGCAAATATAAGAAATCTCTGAGCTCCACGGCTCAATTCTAGACACAAAGAGGTTAACATGTAAAACATTGGATGATGTGACATAAATTCACATAGTCTATTACTTATTTCCATGTACAGTCAAGAATTTGATGCATGTAAGCTGAGACATTTTCATTGAGCCCCACTACTCACTAGAAACTTAAGTGAAACTTTTGGAGCATGATAAGCTGTGAGTGACATGACATAAACTCACTAAGATTTACTGCTCAACATCTTAGCTAAGTTAATAGTGGATGCGTGTGAGCCATGAATGGATCAAGATTTTGTGGTCACTAAATAATTTGTATTTGTTATCACATATACATAAGGGTAATAATTAATATTAAATTACTCATAAAGCTATCAATGTGCTTATTGTAAACCCTATAAATTTCTATGTAGCACTAAGTAGGGTGAAGGCATTGGAATTGTTAAACTTTGCAACATTGGCCGCTTGATAGATATTGTGATAATAAACAAAATTAAGAATAATGAAAACATTGAATTAAAAGAATCTCTTGCATATGATTTTGATTACTCATATGTTCAAACCTAATTCTATCTAATTTTATCCAATCGATCACAAAACAAATAATTATTCAATCATTTAAACATTGTTAAAAGAAGGAAGTATTTAGTAACAAACATACACATTCTCTAAGGATGATAAAATCTCAGAAACTCACCATTCCTTTATTGTTTTGGACCACATGTACTTGCATGTAAGTGCATACACTTATTTCTAGTATGTTAATGGGAGAGATATTTTTCTTCATTCCATTAAATTCATTTGATTTTATATATGCCAATTTTAGCACATGCATTACAGTCATGATGTCTTATAAAAGCCTAGAACATTCCAAATTCAGCCTCCATTCATTTCTCTCTTCACAACCATTGATCCCCCATAATTAGTTTATTTCATCATTTAATTAAGCTGAGAGTGTGTTTTGTTTTGTTTATCAAGTTTGGTTAATTAAATCATATTTTGCCTAGTTTTAATTTCCATCTAATTATTTATCATATGCCCATCCTATTTGATGCACAAAATTAAAAATTTTTTCTTAATCAAATTTAAAAATTAGAGTTATCAACTTCATCATCCCAATTTTCCAATTACTATATTAATCATTACTCTTTGATGAACAAGTTAATGGATGCATAATATAACAAAAAACATAAAGAAACAAAAACAAAACTACAAATTAATTACTGAATTAGAAATAAATTACTAGGAGTAGTAAGGAGTAAAACAACTGGTAGAATAATGATAGACTGTCATTAGTGCAACCATACCCGAGATTCCCCCTACTCCATTATTAACACACCCATATTCAATATAACTTTAAACAAATAAAAAACAAAAACATAAATTTTTTTATTAGGTTGCCTTCTAACCTGCACTTAGTTTATTGTTCTCAATCCAGCTAATAAGAGTTTATATCTTTTAGAATCTCTTTTAAAATTTTTATTAAGGTTTTGGGAAATCCACAAGCTTGTTTAATTATATAATCATTATGGATACCAGTTGTACTATTATTCAACTTCTAGCCCCAACCAAAATCATATAACTTAATATAAGTCTTTTTTTTTTTTTTTTTTCATTTCATCCTTCCCATGTTTTGCCTTATGTTTTTCACCCAAATCATCAAATTCATCATAGACCTCTTTCTCAGTTTCATTTTGTAACAAGGCATATATTCAATTTTCTTATGAGCACATTCTAAACATTTTTACACAAATCCAACTTGTAAGTAAATTTCATCAAGATTTTAGGGGGTTTTATTACATTGGGATATTAGAAATGGCTTTGAAACAATATTATATCAATTTACCTTGTTCCACATCAAATAATGTCTCACCTATTGTTAAACATGGAGGAAGATACACTTGAGATGTATGGGGAATATAAGTTTTAGGTCGCTTTAGTCAACTTATTCTGTTTGAAGTTCTTATTGTACTTCCAAATGCTCTAAATCATTTTGATGATCTAACTCTTCCTTAGTGTAATTATTTGTTTGAGTTAGGACTATCTCCCTACACATTAGCACTTCTTGAGCTTGTTCCCTTATATGCTCAGTTTCACTCTTAAGCCAATTTAACCAATTATTGCAAATATAATACCCCAATTGAGCTTCAGTTCTCTTACATGTATTCATTTGATCTTCTAATAACAACTCATGCATAACTAATGTTGCCTCAATATTTTTCTTATAGTTCCCAACATCCCCCTTGAATTTTTTTATAGATTTTTCCAAGTGTGATTTCTTAGTTATCTATTTTTGTGGTTATACTCATGTCTGGGTAAATTGGATTATATTAAAAGTTGCTGATAAATCCAAGATTTATAGTAAAATAAAGGATTTAAAACATACAAAACATTACATGAAAATGCATACTTTGAAATAAATTTCATCATTTTCAGGAAAAAATAAGAGAAAAGACAAATCTGGAGCAAAAGATAATTTTTGGAAGAAAACCTTTGTAGCGCACCATAGTGGGCCATGGCGGTCAAGTGAAACTAAGTCACCTGGAACCATATCTACAATCTTGGAAGGAAAACCACTATCGCGCGCCACAGCATGCCACATCGGGCCATGGCGACATTCTAGAATATTATTTGGATCTATATGGGAAATAATTGAACAGTAACTTTCGAACTTTTAAGCTCTCCAGCGCGCCACAGCGCTCTAGGCTCCACTAAAATAAACTGCAGACCTAGAAGAAATCTACGGTAGTGCGCCCCAATGTGCTACAGTGGGCCGCAGAATCATTTCAGGTAAACTATATAGATCAAGAGGTAAAATTAATTGAACAGTGGATTCGAAACTCAAACCGCCACCGCGTGCCGTGGCGAGAATCTGAATAAACTCGACCCGCTCTAGTGCGCTGCAGCGAAACAGTGTTTTGAATGAAGCTGCTACAGTGCACTACAGTGGATCCCCGGTAAACAGTATTCCTGGAGCCAGACTCAGCAGAAATCAGATGCGATCGCTGCAGTGCGCCATAGCGCCCGACATAGATTTTCCTAGGTAAATGCATTAATGATAGCCGGGGAAGGCTGAAAAATCAAACCCTTGGCCTTCCCTAGTTGTTGGGAAAGTGAAATAATATTAAGATATGTTGTATTCCAAGAGAATAAAGGAATAATATTAATTGGATTGCCATGAATCTATGGAAGATAAAAGGCCAACATAATTTATTCTCAAGGGTTGAATGGCTCTCTATTTAAGCAACATTTTGAAACCAAACAAGGGTTCTAAATTTTGATATTCTAAGACCTAGAAAGAGGGATTACTACTGGGAGAGAAGGAGAACTCTCCAAGGAAAGGTTCAAAGTACCTTTGCAAGGTCAAGAGGAAAGAGAAGTACAAGGAGCTTGAAGGAAGGAAGAGAAAGGAGAAAAAGAAATCCAGAGAACCCCAAAATTTAGGGTTGTTCCTAGTATTTTCTCTCAACTTCATATTATTTCTTTTACAGTTGAACTGATGTCAAGGTTCTTATATTTGAATGCATATTTCTGTCTTGTGATTGCAATGGAAGGCTAGACCTCCTTGGAGAGGGTTGGGCCATAGTCATGTGGTGAGTGTTGGACGAATGTGTTGTATGTTTGAATTCTGTAATGAATAAAGAATGTGCTGAATGTTTATATTAACTAGTTACTTGGAATGTATGTACGGAATGTTTGAGGTATATAAGACTATAGAAACTAAATTTTAAATGAATAAAGCTAAATTATCTAAACAGTCTAAATCAGAGGGAATGCACATAAAGGTCCTCATCGCGACATGATGCGCTGAGCAAGGATTCTCGGTGTAAAACACCTCAGTTTTTGAATGGTTGGATGATTTAGTAAAAATGAAGGTAATTATCTTGTGCTCCATAGATCTCTAATTGGCTAGAGCTTGGAGTGTATAAATTAGAGCTTAGAGTTATGTGATAAGCTCTTTAGCCTAATGGCACCATTCCTTAAAGCTCAGCCAAGCAATTGATGATGTGAGCCAAGACCCTCAAATCAAGCTCTACAGCTCAGCAGACATTGAAGGAGGGAGAGAGCATTGAGTGCCCATGAATGATGTGACATAGTCTATGTTGTTCGGTGAATCCTCTCCTTTATCTAAACTGTGTATGATGCGCACGAAGCTGATTGGTGGGAATCAATGCTTGTGAGATCACCCAACTACATATTATTTTGATAACCTAGACATAGAAATTCTAAAATAAATCTAATGTGATCTTATAAAAGTCTATGTGCTTAGGAAGAACCCTTGTGTGTTTGCCTTGTGCACTTGATTTAAACTAGTCAGAATTAGAGGACCATTCTAAACAACACTATGTTCATATGTTTTGATTGGCATAATCCAAGAACTTTATGAATTACAATGAATTAAATACAACACCAATCCCTTACGACTCACATGACGAAATCTTAACTCTCTCTTCTTAAACAATAGTATCTCAATTTAAGCTCTTTGCATTATTGATCTATGAACCAAACAAAACACCAAAATGAATCTTCTAAACATTATTGAAAGAAGGTAAAACTTAGTAACAAAACTATTGTTCCCTATGGATGATATACATTCGGAACTCACCATTCCAAATTATTACTTTATACCACATACACTTGTGTGTTAGAGCAGACGTGTATTTACATTCTGTCAAGCTTTTGGAGCTGTTACTGGGAAATGATTTTCTATTTTGTATTAAGTATAAACTTCTAGTATATAGTGATTTAGACTTTTTACTTATTTGCTTATTCTTTCATTTTCTATAATTATATCACACTGTGCTAACTGTAGTGTAACTTAGATTTTTAATTAAGTTTCACTATTGCTAAAATTTGTGAATTGTTGAAATTATAATTGCTGAAATCTGAGCTAACTGAAATTTTGCTGAACTTAACTGCTAAGAATTATTTGCTGAATTGTTGCTGTAGTTAAACTGCTATGTTGATTTGCTAAATTGCTTCCATAAACTAAATTCTGAACTTGCAGAATATTTACTGATAAATTTTATTTGCTAGAAATTGCTTGCTGTAATCTGCTTATTGAAAAATTGAACTGTTGAAACTATAAAACTTATTTATTGTGATCTGTTCTAGCTAGCTTTAAACTTAACATTTTATGAGTAGGAGAAATTCTGAAATTCTCTTTGATCTGGAAATAGAAAGAACATACCAAAGAGCTATGAGAGAACAACTAAATTTTAATCAACAACAAGTAGAGATGGAAAATCTAGATGCCAATCCTAGAGAAGTTGTAGGAGATTGACGGGGAATGGCATTGAGATATTACGCCTTGCCTACGATTAGAGGCATTCCCCATGCTATAGTTTGGCCAAATATAGAAGCAAACAATTTTGAAATCAAACTATCCACCCTTAGTATGGTCCAAAATAATCAAATTGGTAGATTAGCCATGGAGGACCCAAATTCTTACATCTCAATTTTTCTTTTGACTTGTGACACCTTTAGATTTAACCGCATTTTTGAAGACGCCATAAAACTCCATATTTTCCCTTTTCCCCTAAGAGATAGAGCAAAAAGTTGGCTCAGCTCTCTTCTGGGTGACTTAATTTGCACGTGGTACAATTTAGCTATGAAATTCCTAGCCAAATACTTTCCTCCTGCGAAATCAGTCTGGCTGAGAATTGAAATCACAAACTTCAACCAATATGAGGGTGAGACGTTATATGATAGCTGGGAATGATTTAAAGAATTTTTAAGGCAATGCCCACATCATGGGTTTTCTCAATGGATGTAGGTTCAAACCTTCTAGAATGGTTTGAACGCACCAACCAGGACTCTTATTGATGCGGCTGTCGGAGGCTCTCTAAGTAGAAAAACCTAGGATGAGGCCTATGACTTATTAGAGGAGATGGCCAGTAATGTTTATTAATAGCCCAATGAATGGTTAAATCTAGGAAAAAGAGAAGCAGATCAAAAAAATGAGACAAACCAAATAACAACCCTCCAAAACGAGATAAATGCCCTTAGCCAAAGACTTGAAAATATGATTGTTAATAATGTTCATGAAATGTATTGTGAGCTGTGCGGGGGAAGGCATGTTAGTGAAAATTTTAACTTAAATAATCCTTTTGCCCCATCAGACACTGAACAAGTTAACTTCTTAAGGAACAATAATGCTGGACAAAACAACATGTTAAGCAACTCATACTCCAACACATACAATCTGGGATGGAGAAATCATCCCAATTTTGCATGGAGTAACAACAATAATAATGGAAATTTTAATGGCTAAAACTCTTCAAATAAATAAGGTTATAATAATAATAACAACACTCAATCGAATCAATCTAACCTTGAAGCCTATTTTAACGCATTTAAGGTAGAAACCTTACATTTTATGAAAAGGACTGAATTAACAATTAATCTCCATGATACCTCCATTTTAGGGATAGAGGCATCCATTAGGAACATTGAGGTTCAACTGGAGAAAATATTCCAATAGTTGTCCACTCGACAGCTGGGAGCTTTACCTAGTTTAACCGAGGTAAATCCTAGGGAGATGATGAGTGTTATTCACTTCGAAGGAATTGATGGCAGCCACCTTAACATTCAAATAGAAATTAACTAGACTAAAATGGAGATGGATAGGGAGTTGAAAAAAGCTTAGAAGAGTAGATTAGTTGCCTTAAAGTGTGGGGATCTGGGGAGGTTGAATATACCATGCATTATAGGGGGTAAAGCTTTTATAGATCTCTTGTGTGATCTAGGAACCTCGGTCAATATCTTGCCTTATCATGCCTATAAGCATCTCAAGCTATGAGGCATGGAGACAACGTCCATGATCCTTGAATTTGCAATTTTGGATTCTAGAACCCCACTTGGAATTGTTAGAAATGTGTCGGTCGGTCTAGGAGGATTTGTTGTCCCCATAGACTTCATCATTTGTGAATGGGACACATGGAATGAAAATTCCACTCTTATATTTAGATGCCCATTCTTGGCTAGCACTAATGCCATCATTGATGTAGTGAAGGCAACTATGAACATTAAGGTCAGGGGGAAGGCAGCTCTAATTTATTTAAAACCCATTGTTTTTAAGAAAAAGATGTTAGAATATGAGTGGAAAAAGAGAATGAGGGAGGAAGAAGTTTGTAACATTTTAAATCTTAAAAAACTCATCCTAAAAGAAAAAGAAGTTGACAATAAAATAGCCCTCAACTAGTGTAACAACCCTTACCCTGTTAATTCTCAGTTTATCAGACATTAATTTTGATCCCATTGGTTTTAGAATACCAAGCTAAGCTTATTTTAAAAATTTGAAGTCAATAGAACTTCCTCAAGTCCAGTTAGCATTTTCGAATGCCCCGTGCCTTAGATCTGATTAGCCCCAACATGGCCATTATGCATTTTCTGACGAGTGATCCGATAGCATCCGTCACTCGCTTCAAGTAACCCGCTCAACCTCAGGATCTCTAGATCTGATCGGATGGCTGATCCAGCATCTGTGATCAACCGTTACCTGTTAGGGAATCAGAGCCGTCCCACTTCAACTGACGATCCATCAGACGGTGGTGCCCTACCCAGCAACTGTGGATTGACTTCCTTCTTCACTCGTGCCTGACAGCCAAATCGATGATAGCTTGGCTTGTCTCCCACTCCTCTGGACACCTCAGCTGATCTGTTAAGAACTTCCCACTTCTGACCTAAACCATCCGATCGGGTCCTGAGACCCGATCCCTCCCAATTAAGGGAATTGGAATGCCAGGTCTCAACTTGAGCTCTCGAGCCACCTCCAGCCCAAGTCCTCTTCTCTAAAACCTTCCTATCCCTCTACTAAGGCTATAAATAGCCTCAACATCTCTTCCTTGAGATTTTATTGATCAATTAAGCTCAGTTGAGTTTGGTTGCTTCTCCGCCATTATCGGCTGCTCTAGCTTTCCCAGAAGAATCCAGATGTGTGTACCGCTGATAGAGGGCTACTCATAGTTTCAGGAATCCTAAGAGCCTCTTGGAAAGATTACCCAGCTTTTGCAGTGCCTCTGACTGACCGATCTAATCCTCCCAGCTATCCAAGTGCCCCTTCCTGTCCACCGAGTCGAGTAGGCTCGGTTCCTTCTTAAATCATTCTCTGAATGCACTCTTAGTTTAGGAGGTTATAATGCAAATAATTTGGTAGATCTAGGTCAGCCTGATCGATCGTATCGATTGATTGGATTGCAACGCATGAAGAGCATGGCACCGTTTCAAACCCTGCAATATTATATACCAAATTGATCAGAAAATCATAAGGAATCAGAATATAAAATAAAATTGACCTTTTAATGGCTAGATTTTCTAGATTATCTTAATTATTATAGAACTTAATTAGGGTTGATTAGCATGTATACTTAGCCAAATTACATGATTTAGATGTCATTATGTTTCTTATGCCTTATAGAATGCATGTACTAGGTAATTAAATTTTATGATTTATATATTCTTAGTTTTGCCCCAATCTTATAAATATATGATTAGTGAAAATTATGGTTTCTTATTATCCAAATTTAGAATACTCAGTCCCTGATTATTCACATGAATAAATAGAATGTAAATGCCAAGTCTTATGAATTTTTGAGGGTTAAATTTGTAATTAGGTGATAATCCATGTATCTTGATTTAGGATTTGATTAGCACTAATTACCCTTTATTTTTTGTAAATTTCTATTATTATGCTTTTATAATAGTATCATGAAAGTAAATACACTCTCCTATGCAACTTCAATTCTTAATTTCATGAAATAATAATTAAACCCTTTTAATCTTAAGAAATATTAATATCTTAATCAAGTGGTTAGTACTTAATCTAAATCTTGGATTTCCATCAATAATACACCTTGAGGTAGGAAACACTTATTGTGACGTATTGAGGTAGGAACCTAGATAATCCTCCCTAACCTTAGAAGCTGATCTTTAAACCTTGTGGTAGAATACACCTAAGATATTAAATTGAGATTCTTCCATGATGTAGTAACCCATGTTGAGTGACTTCTTGGTCACACCCTTGGAGCCTTGTGTAGTACTCACCCAATTAGAGTAAGGATTGATAGTGTTGGATAAATCCTTGGTGATTAAATAAAATTAATTGAACCTAGATTATTAGTTGAGTATAGTAGTGTATATCCATAGTGCTGGATCACTCTAGAAGTATTCATGAATTATTGAGTCACTCTAAGTAAGATTTAAGTCATAATTTTATTTCAAGTAAGATTACTATACTCAATGGAGACATTAGAGTCATAATTTGATTTCAAGTATTTCTAGATTTCTAAATTTAAGTCATGCGGTTTAGAGGCATGAGCATGAGCATGATGTATGAGTATCAGTGATTATTTATGAGTTACGAAATATTACATACCTCAACAGTGGAAATTCAGGATGTTGATGCATCATGGTAAAATTCTTAATATGATGTATGTAGGCATTAGATCGTACGGCTCATAGCAATTCAATAATAGTTCAGTTGTATATCAGTGGCATATAGTATCATGGCATTTTTAGATGCATGAATTCAGTGATATATAGTACAATTTGGATGTTTTTACAATAGTTTCAGTTCATTTGTTATTTTTTATTATTTTCAGCATTCAATTTTCAGTTCAGTTTTACTTTACTCAGTTTTACATAGTTTCAATTATTCAGTTATCTTTATAATTTTTTGCAGTTTTATTTACTTTACTGTTTCAGTGCACATAATTTAAAACTATTTAGTTTAGTTTGATGTGTTAGATTTCTTGTCTAACACGGGATACTTTTGGTATCCGATAATTTACTAGATCCTAAGTAGTTGGTTGAGCCAGGACAGGAGGACTCTCAAGATATCCAGGAGTATGTGGAGCCTTAGTGGACCCTCCTTCAGCCTTGTCGCTTTTTTACTTTTATTACAGTTCATTAGCTAAACTTTACTTTTATATTATTTAAAAAACAGTTCGTAATAATTCTGAATGCAGTTTTACTTTTCTTTTTTGAGATGAATTCTTACTACTACTATTTTGTGATGAATGTATTCTAGATGTTTTGCTTTAACTTTTGCATTCTATTATTCTATTACTATACTTAGTATTGTGATGTGATCAACATAATGGAAATACTGATATTTGTGAACATATATTGTATTCCTTATTTTCCTTGATAATCTAATGTATGTATTAGTCTAATACTTAGGATAAGTAACTTACTCTTATCTTAAGTATTGACTCTAGTCCTCCTCTTGGGTTGAGTTAGCAGCCCTTCAAATGTGTTGTAGTTCTAGCTATTCATGGAGATGGGGTATTCGTTCCCGAGTAGTGCATCACCCCGCCGCTGCTAGCAATCAAGGCTAAGAAGAGGTGTGCCACTTTGGCAAATCCCTCACTTATCCTTAGATTAAGGTGTAATCCTCAATCTACTAATAAGGGAAGGATGTGCCCTGAATAATGTAGTGAAATTATTCACTAAATATATACATTCATCAGAGTGCG
Source organism: Gastrodia elata (assembly GCA_016760335.1). Classification (NCBI taxonomy): domain Eukaryota; kingdom Viridiplantae; phylum Streptophyta; class Magnoliopsida; order Asparagales; family Orchidaceae; genus Gastrodia; species Gastrodia elata. The sequence goes on along the minus strand of CM028671.1, from coordinate 40,652,361 downwards.
GAAGCAAAGATAATAAAATATACTACATCCAATCCACCACAATACAAGTAAGAAGTAAACACGCAGCTCAGAAAAAATAGTACAATAAAAGAACATACATAAATATCTAAATTATTACAAACATTAAATTAAGTCTTAAGGAAAATGATAAAGCTTTCATCCTCACAAAAATAAAAGAGAAGCTAAGCTAAGGATCTCCAGTGGCAGCACACTCCTCCTCCTGAATCTGACCTTCAGAAGGCTCAACTACCTCAAATAACTTGGAATCTACCATTATCAGTTTCATAGTGATAGGGCCACAGCCAAAGAAAAGAAAAATCTAGCTAGACAAATTGTCTAAGTACATTTTAGGCTCTTAATATTTCATGAATTTTATGATATCACCACTTTACTTGGATTATAAAAACAAGCAAAGCGTAAGGGTGCAACAAGCATATAAAAGAAATGATAAGCTATAAATAAAGGCATTTATAACTAAGCAACATGTGAGGTAAGAGAACATACCTCAGCTCCAAAGCTATAACAAGGTTAGCATATAAGTATAAGTAAAGTAAAGAAAATACTGAAGGAAAAGACTCATCCTAAATATGCTTATGATCACTTGGCATGTGCAGGTTAAAAATAATAAATCTAATTATGATATATATAATAAGTAGTAATAAAAAGTAACATCTTATAAGTAAGTAAGCAGGTAAAGTAAGGCTGACTGAAGTAAAGTACAACAGTAAATGGTAAATAGTAAACTGTAAATAATGAATAGTAAATAGTAAATAGGTATGTAATGACTGCTATATTAGCAAAGGGCTAATCTAGCCTGCTGATAACAAAAGGATTCTTAGCATCAATGTGAAGGCTATGGCAACAAAATATTCCTATCGTCATTTGAGGCTAGGCCAGGATAACAGAACAGAAATTGAACTGAAGAGGGAGTAATCACAAATGCAGAAATATTTTAGTTATTAATTTTACTTCTGTGGACATATCCAGAAGTAGCTGAGGAGTCAAGCACATCTATAAGACTGTTCGGGTTCCAACTTAACATAACACTCCTCAATGAGTAATGTTAAGTAATCCTTATTTCTCTTTACCCCTGTCCATTATGGTAAAATGCACCAGATCTACAAGCAACTGAACCCAATGCAAATGTTATCCTAATATTCTATATTTTTATTCCAACAACATTATCTTGTATGACATATTCAAGGAATAACTCCCAAAATACAAGGAATGCAAAAGCAACAAGTAAAATAATAGTGAGCAAGGGACTCTATTATACTAGGTGACATCAGTTGTTATCTATTAAACTATTCTAACTATTCCAAGTTACCCAAGTTCATGATCTCCAATTCTTACTATCAAGTGTAACTTAAAAGTACAATCTTATAAGTTAAAAGTAATTATGATTAGCTAGGTCCTAATTTAGTTCATTCAGAATTGACTATAAGCTAAAAAGTAAATCATCATGTCCTAATTGATGAATTTATATATTCTAAACTAAGAATTAATCAAGTCCTATAAAAATTATGGATTATGAATTAAACACCATAAATTGGAGTTAATCACATAATCTAAAGGGTAAGACTTAATGGGCTATAGTTTAAGTCTAAATATGAACTAATAATCAAGGCAAATTCTATTAAGCACAATCAAGCTTAATAGAATGATTCTCCTAATCTTAATCTAAAATTGAAAAATAAAATAATCAGAATTAAAGTATGAAAATCTAGAAACTAATACAATTAAGGTTCCATTCATTGAATTACCCACTTTATTCAATAATTGAAATCTAACCTAATATATATTCCTAATCTTAAAGAAATGATCCTCAAGTGAAGCGTAGATCCTAAGAAGCTCCTAATAAATGACTTAGGGAATTTTAGGAGTTGTGAATAGTTATTACATTCTATTCCTTAATTATTAGACTAATTTGTTAAGGAAGTTACGATGTGAGATTTAAACTAAGTTAGAAGCTCATAGATTTTACTTAGGAAATTCTCAAGTTTTTAATGGGAATTTTACCAAATTGCTTAGTTATGAGGTTAAGGGTTCTAAATTGATTCTAAATTAGTTTTATTACTGATTTTAATGATTTAAATGATATTTCAGAGGTTAGGGGCGCTTAACCTAAATTTTGGGCAAAATGACCATTTTGCCCCTACTTAAGGGTCTAAAATGCTACTTTTTGATTTGGGGTTCCAAATGAGATTTTCTTACTACCAAATGATTCCTTATTATCAAACTTGAAGATAGATAATAAATACAACAAATTTGGACAACAAATGGGTCATATAAGTCCAAACTAAGGAGTTTGACCCAAGGGGTGATTTAGTAATTTTCTCGTAATGGAATCTAAAAATTTGTGCAGTTTATTATTGCTTGCTATTCAAGGATTTCATAGAGTCAAAGAACACTAAATTTTGAGGTCTATTGGATTAGTTATGAGTGTTCTAAGTTTAAGGATAAATGTGTCATTTTTAGGATTAGGAGGGGTCAAAAACCTAAATTTTCCATTTGATATTCAAATTTAGAAAACTCAGTGGCCATAGCTTCCCTATATAACACTGAATACTTTAACTAGGAGTAGACCCAAATTGTACCTCATTTAGCCAAATTATGACCTAATTAGAATTAGGAGTATTTTAATCAACCTAGGGTTTCTAGTAATTAAACATAAATTTTATTTCAGTTTACTATTTGCACTGAATATCTAACCTAGTTAGCATCTTGAATTTCTTAATTTGGAGTTCAAATGATCAAGTTATGGTCATTTCAATATTATGGTTCTATTTTCTTGAAAGAGGGGAGTCAAAACCTATTTTTCCATATTCAAAAATCACCTATACTTTTATACAATACTTAATTTTTCCATACCTCAAATTTGATATATCTCGGCCCCATTAGGGTCCTAGGGTCAATAAAATACAAAAAAAATGGAGTTTCAGCCATTCCGGACAGTTCTGGGCAATTCTGGACAGTTCTGGGCGCTACAACGCACGGTAGCACCTTCAAGCCAAAAGCCAGTCGTTGCGACGCGTTGTGGCGCGCTACAGTGGGTCTCAGCACTATGGCACACTGTAGTGCTTTCAGGTGCTGTAGCGCACTATGGCGCTAGAGTTCCCATGAGCTGGATGCTACGATACGCTGTAGGGCTCCCTGGCCAAGAGCTAGGCGTACGGCGTACGGCATCGCTTTTAGGCGCTGCGGCAGATTTCAGTGCTGTGGCGCATTTAATTTAATTTCAACAAATTTATAAGCCACTGCGGCAAGGTGTTGTGCACTACAGCGCACTGCGGCAAATTCATTTTTGAAACTCGGGCACTACAGCGCCCTACGGCCCGCTGTGGCACCCGATGGTTATTTCGCCAGTGCGAAAACCCTAACGAGTCAAATACTTCTAACTCAAATACTCTCAACCTAGAGCACTTCACATGCGATGACATATACCGATGGAAAGTTATTCATGAGACCTTTCCATCGATACCAAAATCGGCATAAAAAGGTTATTCTAACTATGCAAATAATGGAGTTAAAGGTTCAAGTGTGCAGAAGGATAGAAAAACAGAGTGACTTCATCTTCCTAAAATCACAAACCTAATGAGCTCTAATGAACTTTGTATCCTAATTAAAGATTTCTAATTATACAAATTAAGCATAAGAGCAAAAATGAAGTAGCCATTGAATCCATTCAATGGAGGAAAGGGAGGTACCTTAGCTTTCAAATGGAAGAATATGGAAGAAGAGAGCTATGTTTTCTCCAGGAACTTGGGAGCTTGAGGGCTTCTTCAGTAGCATAGCAATGGAGGAAGGTGGAGAGGAGGGGAGCTCCGCTTGGCCACAAGGGAAGAAAGGAGGGATGAGGGGCTCTTTTAAAGGTGGAGGATGGCATGGCTCTTGGATGGGTTGAGCTTGACTCATCCCATCACAAGTATGGGAAGAATGGATAGCAATGGAGAGGAGTGGAGGCTAGCTTACGTGTATAAGGGAAAAAGGGAAGGGGGATGCGCTGATTTTAGCAGGTGCGGGTCCCGGCCAGAGAAAATGAGAAGGAAATAAAATAAGAATTAAGGAAATGGATTTTAATTTAATTTGATTAATTAAGTAATATCTAAAAATTCAATTTTATAAACGAGCTCCGAAAAAAATCCTAAAAATTCACCCTTAGCTAATTTGGGGGTGAGGAATTCAACGTCATAGTCAGAATTTGATTCCGACGAGTATTTAATTTTCTATTTTCTGAGGTATTTAATTATATTAAAATATTCGATAAAATCTGACGACTTCCAAATACATCCAAAACATCACCCAAACTAATTTTGGGGTGACAATCGTAATGCCAAAGTCATATTTTGATTTCGAGCTCAAATTAAATATCTCAATTTTCCATTAATTAAATATTATTAAAATATTTAACAATTTTTTTACGTCTTCTGATTGCCACCAAAACATCACCCTTAGCTAATTTGGCGGTAATGAGCGCAATGGCGAAGTCTGATTTTTGATCTGAGGTTAAAATAATTTGGTCAGTTTCTAGGGTTTCTGAAATTCCCAAAAAATTAGGATTCGATCCATTTGCCTCCTAATTTGGATTAGGTCTTGGTGGTGAACTCCTAATAACTTAGTTATTACTCTAAGATCAGAATCAAGACTTGGATTAGTCTTAACTGCTTGGGTAACAACTTGGGGGTTATTATATATACTTAACATTATGATGTGATGAGCATACTGGAAATATTGATATTTGTGAATATATATTAGATTCCTTACTTGCCTTGATAATCCAATATATGTATTAGCCTAATACTTAGGATAAGTATCTTACTCTTATCTTAAGTATTGACTCTCGACCCTCCTCTTGGGTTGAGTTAGCAGCCCTTCAGATGTGTTGTAGTTCCAGCTATTTGGGATATGAGATATTCCTTCCCGAGTAGCGCACCGCCCGCCACCGAATTTAGTTTATTTTTGTGCGCGGCGACGGGGCGAGGCGCTACAATTAGTATCAGAGAAGTATCATAAAGTGTCAGATAAGGAGCTTGTTCCTATCTACTTTATAATCAGTTCTCTGTGTCAGGTCAAGATCACAAGTTACTAAGTGTAGAAAAGGCAACATCCAAAAGTTCATCAAGTTATCTCAAAAATAAAAATTTGAGTATGTCTGGAATAAGGACATCCTAGGAATTGAATGCACATAATAACGTCATTGAAATAGCGATTGTTAAATATAAAATCGACATCCTAGGATTTGAATGAACTTCAAGAATAATAATAATGATATGAATCAAGTATTTATACGTTGAGTTACTTTTAGGAAAGGAATACATGTAGTTAGCATTTTGGTTCTACCTTAGGAGATTTGAAGGCTATTGGATAGATGATCTTCAAGATGGTCAGATCTATGGTAGGATTGTTGATGGAGTATCAACTCGATGAGTAGAAGTTTTGGACAAGATCCATACCCGCCCATCATTTGGAGGTACCAGTCTCCTAGCACTTGCTAGAGAGTGGATGGATCGTGCAACCACTACCCTTCGAAAAATAGCCTGTCCCGATGAGCAGCATCTTCAGATCATGGAGATCTTACTTATGGAATCGGTGAGTTGCTGGTGGTTCTAGGTTTATAGGAGGATAGCTCGGAGGAGTCATGTAGTCACTTATGATGATTCCTGTGCTGACTTTTGGGTAGAATACTATAATTATAGGCCCTTGAGTCTTTCCTTTCATGAGTAGTTTATGAATTTTGTGGATCTATATAACCTCTCTTTTGAGAAAGTGATGAATTAAACGATATTAAAATTTTATTATTTGCTGAGTTTATACTTGCACTTATAGCTATGAATCCCAGATCTCTTTCTGCTCCCACACCAATTAAGAATACAGTCTCGCCCTCGGGCGTACCCGATGAAATGAATCCTATGGTGAATCTGGTGAAGGCGTTGATCGAGAGTAATGCGCAACAGGCGCAAGAGACTCATGCATTTATACTAAGCATTCGCCAGAAATCTCTTCCTCAAGTAGGAACTCCATCTTCCTCCCACTTCTTAGGAGACAAGCTTATTCATAGTTTCCTATGATTAAGGAAACCTATCTTCAGCAGGGCTCTTAACCCAATGGACACTATTACTTCGTTGAAAATGACCGAGAAGAATTTGGCTAGCATAAAATGTCTGAACTTGGAAGCTATTCGCTTAGTCACCCACCTGTTTCAAAAGGAAGCAGAGTACTGGCGGGAAAATGAGCAGACAATAAGTTTGTCGATTATGAGATAGAAGATATCCCGTGGGATATGATCCTATAAGCGTTTCATGAAGCATTCATCCCCGCAATAGCTCAAGTCATTTTAAAGGGTGAGTTTCTCCACCTTACGCAAGAGAATAGGTCTGTGTTCAACTACGAACAAGAGTTCCGAAGGCTAGCATAATTTGTTCCGGATTTGGTGAGAACGGAAGAAGCCAGATGTCATCGCTTCCTGAAAGGTTTGAGGGACTCCATAAAAGCTCATTTGGTGTCCCGTCAATACAAGTACTTCGTAGAGTTGATCGAGGTGGCTCGCCTCCAAGAAGGATTTCAAGAACAAATGGATCGTAAGCGTAAGGTTGCATTTGTGCAGTAAAGAAGAGAATATTTTGGTCATCGCAAGGTGGCTAAAGTCTTCAATCTAGAAGCAGAACAGTCTCTGTCTGAAACTCCCAAGCGCAAGCATGCTCATCCATACAGTAAATGCTATCACTTTGGCAATGTATGTTTCACCTGCGGCCGAGAGGGTCACCGCTACTACCAGTGTGACTCTAAAACAACTATTGACGGAGTTCTCATCGATTACTCTCGTCGCAATAAAGTGTTCCGTCCACAACTATTGAATAGCCAGGCTCCAGTCTTAGCAGTGATGCCAGCTCTAGTGCCTGCTTTCAACATGAACACATATGCTTCTGTGCCAAAGACAGCCTCTAATCACCAAGGTTAACAGTCTCAGGGCAAGCAACCATCATCTCCTGCAAGAGCTTGCATGCTAACTCCCGCCTCAGCTCCAGAAGATAATGATGTCGTTTCAAGTATGTCTTAAATTTTATTTTCAGTTCTTGTTGTTTCAGTATTCTATCTTTTCTATTTCAGTATTTTCAAATGTTTGAATATCAATTCTCATTATAATTGTTGTAATCATAGGCACTTTAATGATAAACAATAAATCTTACAATATTCTTTTCGATATGGGAGTGAGTCATTCCTTCATATTGGAATGCTGGGTTAAGACTGCTAAACTGCCAACCCATCGATTAGTAAATTCATTGAGCATCGGGTAACCTTCCGGAGCCCATATGCAATCCCAGCAACTTTGTACCATTAATATTCCTATAGGAGAACAAAAATATGGGGCTAAATTAATTGTGTTGTTAATCACAAATTTTGATGTAATTCTAGGTATGGACTGGCTAAGCAAAATGGTGCGTCCATAAATTACCAAAAGAAGAAAATCACTTTTGGCAGTGGGAGTCAGTCGCAATCATTTATAGGTAGATTCAGCACTCAAGCATCATTGATTAATGCGATGAAAGCAGAAAGGTAAGTTAAGAAAGGCTGTGATGCATATCTCGTAACGATGTTAGAAGATAAGAAAGAAGTTGTTCCTATTTTGGAGAATCGATGGAATCCCGATCTATTTGAGGTCACGTGGTGGTCGGGTGAGTGAGAACTTAACCGATTAGGGTTACCCTAATCGACTGGCTATCGGGATGGCGCGGGGCGAGGGAGAAGCACAGTACGGGTCAGGTCGAACCGTGACCCGCACTGTTCGATAGTGTCGGGCCATCAGGTCAAGCCGACACATGCATTTTGTAAATGGGCTGGAACCCATTTATTAATTAATAAATGTATTTCATATTTATTTTCCTTAAGGAAAATAATGGAAAATCAAATGGATTAATTAGAAAAATACATAATAAATTAATGTTATAACTTTTGAACCACTGGTCCAAACCTTATGATATTATATACCAAATTGATCAGAAAATCACAAGGAATCAGAATATAAAATAAAATAGAACTTTTAATGGTTGAAATTTCTGGATTAGCTTAATCATTGCAGAACTTAATTAGGGTTTATTTGCATATATACTTAGCCAAATTGCATGATTTATATGCCATTGTATTTCTTATGCCTTGTAGAATGTATGTGCTAAGTAATTTAATTTTCTAATTTATATACTCTTAGTTATGCCATAATCTTGTAAATGCATGATTAGTAAAAATTGGGGTTTCTGATTATCCAAATTTAGAAGACTCAGTCTTTGATTGTTCACATGAATAAATTGAATGTAAATGCCAAGTTTTATAAATTTCTAAGGGTTGGATTTATAATTAGGTGATAATCAATGTATCTTGATTTAGGGTTTGATTAGCAATAATTACCCTCTAATTTTTTTAGATTTCTATTATTATGCTTTTATAGCAGTAGCATGAAAGTAAATACACTTCTTATGTAACTTTAATTCTTAATTTCATGAAATGATAATTAAACCCTTTTAATCTTAAGAAATCTTAAGATTTTAATCAAGTGGTTAATACTTGATCTAGATCTGGATTGCCATCAATAATACACCTCCAATCTATCTGATTTAGCATTGATCTATAAGGAAATAATTAATCTTAATTGGGGTAAAATAAGGGGTCAAACCCTTATTAATCTGATTAAGATTCAAATCCTTAATCACTTATTCAATTTATTTGATTGTAAGATAATTCAATTGACATTATTCCAATAATGCATCTGATTTGATATTGATTCTTAATCATTGAATTAGAAGTTCTAAGATTAATAATGAATCTATGTGACTGAATCATCTGAACTTAAGCTTTAAATCTTTGATTTTCTTATATAAAACCATTAGCATAAGATGGTTAATAAAACTATAATGATTTATGAAATGACCTAACATTAATAATATCTTGAATTTCATCCCATGATTGTGAATAGGATGTGATCAGATAGATCTAATCATCAAATCTGATCACTTTTATCTAAGTTAATAAGTAAACCCTGAATCTTAACTTAACTAGTAGAAAAGTGAGATCATAAGGATCTTACTTTAGGAGTTCTTTAAAATGTTTAAAAGCCTTAAAGAATGTTACACCTTGATGTAGAAAAAACTTATTGTGACGTATTGAGGTAGGAACCTAGATGATCCTTCCTAACCTTAGAAGCTGATCTTAAAACGTTATGGTAGAATACACCTAAGATATTAGATTGAGATTCTTCCATGTACTAGTAACCCATTGAGTGGCCTCTTGGTCACACCCATGGAGCCTTATGTAGGACTCACCCAATTAGAGTAAGGATTGATAGTGCTGGATAAATCTTTGAATAAAATTGATTGAACCTAGATTATTAGTTGAGTATAGTAGTGTATATCCATAATATTGGATCACTCTAGCAGTATTCAAGAATTATTGAGTCACTCTAAGTAAGATTTATCTTTGTGCTTTCCTGCGGGCTTAGGTGAATACAATCTCGCTTAGAGTAAATCAATCAATCATAAGAGTGTTATAATTAGGGACTTAAATCTTTAGTTTGAGATATAAACTGTGACCGGGTTCTGCCTCTTATCTTTGGGCGCTTCGAAAAGTGCATTTTTAAACAAACTAAGCAATTTAAGTTACATTCTTTATGACACTAGGTATACATGTAATTAGAGTATTTAACATCTTTATATGAGATAAAAACTGCAACCAGGTTCTGTCTCCTATCTTAGTGCGCTTCAATAAGTGAAGTTTTAAACAAACTAAGTGTTAAATCTACCTTTCTTTTTAACATACCCAATATGTATATACAATCCTTCCAACTGATAATTTTAAGTAAAATCATAAGTAAAACTAATTATTGAAATTAAAATCTAGGAGTCAGAATCCCTTTAGCAGGATTCTACATAATAGAGACATTTGAGTCATAATCTGATTTCAAGCATTTCTAGATTTAAGTCATGTAATATAGAGGCATGAGCATGAGCATGAGAATAATCATGATGTATGAGTATCAATGATGATTTATGAGTTATAAAATATTGCATACCTCAATAGGGGAAATTCATGATGTTGAGACATCACGGTAAAATTTCCCAACATAATGTATATAGACATTGGACCGTATGGCTTATAGCAGTTCAGTGATAGTTCAATTGCATATCAGTGGCATATAGTATTGGGGCATATTCAGATGCATGAATTCAGTGACATATGATACAATTTGAATGTTCTTACATCAGTTTCAGATCATTCATTATTTTTCATTATTTTCAACATTCAGTTTACAGTTCAATTTTACTTTACTCAATTTTACATAGTTTCAGTTATTTAGTTACCTTTATAATTTTTTTGCAGTTTTGTTTACTTTACTGTTTCATTGAACCTATTTTAAAATTATTTAGTTTAGCTCGATGTGTTAGACTTCTTGTCTAACACGGGGTACTTTCGAGATCCTGCAATTTGCTAGATCCTAAGAAGTTGGTTGAGCCAGGATAGGAGAACTCTCAAGAGATCCAGGAGGAGTATGTGGAGCCTTAGTGGACCCTCCTTTAGCCTTGTCACTTTTCTGCTTTTATTCCAGTTCATTAGCTATACTTACTTTTGTATTATTCAATAAATAATTTGTAATAATTTTGGATGCACTTTTACTTTTCTTTTCTAAGATGAATGTATACTACTATTGTGTGATGAATGTATTATGGATGTTTTGCTTTAGCTTCCGCACTTTGCTATTCTATTACTATACTTAGTATTGTGATGTGATCAATATACTGGAAATACTTATATTTGTGAACATATATTAGATTCCTTATTTGTCTTGATAATCTAATGTATATATTAGTCTAATAGTTAGGATAAGTATCTTACTCTTATCTTAAGTATTGACTTTGGACCCTCCTCTTGGGTTGAGTCAGCAGCCCTTCAAATGTGTTGTAGTTCCAGCTATTTGGGGAGATGGGACATTCCTTCCCGAGTAGTGCGCCGCCCCGCCGCTAAATTTAGTTTATTTTTGCGCGTGGCAACGAGGTGGGGTGCTACCTCTGGAGGGGAGGCTAAGGATGAAGTGATTAGAAAAAAAAAGATTATGAGAGGCAAGAGAAAGAAAAAAGGGATCTCCTTGTCTATAAATGAATTTGTTATGAAAAATAAATAACTGAAAACTCTATGGTTTTGAGCGCAACTTCTGTTAATGTTCGTGCCTATAAGCCAAAAATCTGGAAAAAGAAACCCTTCATAAATTCTGAACCAATTTAAACTTAATTGTGTCGAGCTGATGACATTAAACCAGGCGCTTCTTGGGAGGCAACCCAATTTATGTTTTGTTTGATTTAGGAACGTAGGAGTAACCATTAGTAAGAAGAAGAAAAAAACCTAAATTTTGATTTGTTAAACAAGTTTGGATGCAAATCAATTGCTAAAAAATACTGTGTGAACATGCGTTGAAGCGGATTTATTCACTATAGTGTGCCGCAGTGGATTTCCCCGCTACATCAGACTTCAGGCACATGCAAAAATTTTATAAGTCTTGAGGCACCACAGTGCACCCCAGCGAGCTGCGGTGCATGGCGCACAGCTGGAGCAGTATTTGACTACCTTGGATTCCTAAGACAGCCAAAGATGCTACAGCGCGCCTTGGGACTCAAAGCCTGAAAAAATCAATACTAAAAAGGCTACATTTTCTCCCATCTTTATGACTGAAATTAAATCACCCTTTTGGCATGATAAAAGACCAATTTTGACCATAAATTAACTTGCCATAATGTGATTAATTAGAATTTCTTCACTGGTATTTAAAGACTTAATAAGGTAAGTGAGGCTTGCACCACTTGAGAAATCAAGGTACCTCAACACTATATCTCTCCAACATAAAACAACTCCTAATTTTCTCACTCTCAATTTCTTTCAATTCATCAAGAGAGATTGTCATCTTGAAAGAAGTCCATCCCTAGTTAGGGAGCAGCTGCCCCCACAGCTAGTGGGGGGAATAATAAAAAAAGATTCACTTTAGTTGAAGACAAACAGAGGGTCAACCAGTTGACATCTAAACGTAAGTTCATTCCCGAGCGAGGATTTGGACAATCCTGCATTGTGCACTCATATCAAATTATTAATAGGGGATGGGAGCATTTGGTGAGTCCCCAACATGCAACCTACCCCGCCATAGTTCAAGAGGTTTATGTCAATGCAATCAATGCGTTGAGGCGTAAAATTACTATTCGAGGAAAGGGAGTGGAGTTTGGGAGCAAACAAATTAAAAATTTTTATTTGTTAAGAGAGGTAAGGGACTGTGCCTACCTCATCCTCACTGGCTCACAATTTGACCCAGCTGCTATCGCGAGTTAGATCGCCCGCACTAATGCAGGCTGAAGAGGGAGATTAGCCAACATTCCTTGAGCACTCCTCACTGAGTCAAGCAATGCTTGGCATGTGTTTGTCTCCAGCTTCGTAATGCCATCTGCGCATCTCAGCAAGGTGACCCGGTCGAGAGCGCTACTCCTTTGCGCTCTTCAACAGCCTGGAGATATTCATATCTCCAGCATTATAATGGAACAGCTCTGGAATGCTCTAACAGGGGCTTGTGCTGCATTAGCATTTGGGTCACTTATTACAGGTTTGTGTGAGGATCAAGAGGTCAGGATCCTCTCTTCAGAGGTCATGATCTGTGGGGCTCCTGTACTGGTAATAAGAAAGTACGGTGCTCCAAATGTGGCAAATCCCCAACTTAAGTAAAGTTAGGCGAACCCAACTTGCCTTAAGGCAAGGACTTGTCACCAAGTGCTATAACATTCATCAATATAAATATCAAAGTGGCAGAAGCAATATAAAATAGTGTAACATCCACAAGCATACATAGTAGGAGAAGAAAATGCAATATAGTAACTCATCATAATACAGAAAGTAAAGTACATCCAGAAAGTTAATTATTACAAACTGAAATGAATAACTAAAAAATGAAAGACTCTCATCCTCACTGAAATAAATAATGCAAAACTATTTATATAGCAGCTGGAAGGTCCTCCTCCTGGACTGGCTCCTCTTCAGCGACACTGCCCACGAACACGTCTGAATCTGACATTTGTCGGTATCACAAATGCCAGGGCCCCAGCCAACAAAATAAAAATGTTACAGTTAGACAATTGTCTAAGTACATTTTAGGCTATTTAAAGTGAACTGAATATTAAAGGATATCACATTTAATTTAACTATACATGCAGCAGTAAAGGGGTGCAACAAGCTATGAAAGAACTGGGATACTATAAACTATCTATTTATAGCATGCAACATGTATATGAATTAACATACAAAACTCAAAATAAGCAAGGTAAGGCTAAGAGCAAAAATAACTGCAACTACTGCATAAACATGATCCTAACATGATTATGATCGAAGTAAAATATGTTGAGTATAAAAGAACACAAGTACTGAATATGATAAAATTCTAGCATCCTAAACATGCCATTTATACTTATATCTACGCCATAAAATATACATACAACATGCAGATTAATATGAAAAGAAAGGCCACTGAGACATGTGGCAAAAGCAAAGCAATGTATAGCATGTAAAGCCACTGAGATATGTGGCAAAGCGAGTAAATACAAAAAAAATAAGGCCACTGAAGCATGTGGCAAAGTAAACTAGAAAATAATGCAATACAGCTGAAGTAGTAATAAGCCCAAGTTATAGTACTGCCATACCAGCCAATAGGCCATATAGGACCTCCAATATCAATCAATCAATCCCTAGCCTAGCCATCCAAATATGCTAGGTCTGAATCCAGTCTATACAATACTACCACTGAAGAGGCAGACTAAACTAGGTCATATCCTACTAACTGTGACAAAACAAAATTGAATGATATGTAAATTCAATACTAGCTAAGGATGTATCATCCATATCCTAAGTTTTTCCTATTATGCTCAAGGGCTAAAGTTCAAAATCTAAGGTATGCAAAGCAATCTAGTCAGAGTAACTAAGAGACTCAATCTAGACTTATATGACATCTATTGTTGTCTAATTACCAAACCTAACTATTCTGAGAAGGTACAAGCTTAGGATCTCCAATATCTAGCTATCGAGTAGAATCTCAGATTTACGTCCTTAAAGTTAAATATTAGAACTTAACAAGTTCTAATCCAAAATCATGCGACGGCTATATAGTTTAAGCAAGCAAATCAACGACCTAATTTTATGAATTTTTCACTCCCTTACCCAAATCTTGATCAAATAAATCAAGATTTAAGAATTTAGAACTTAAACCCTATGTTGAGTTCAAATTCCAAATCCAAGGTAATACTAAAATAAGATCTAGGTTTCTCACTTAGTTCCAAAGGTAAAGGATCCTATAAGTTGAAAGATTCAGGAACTAAGATCTTAGTGAAAGGCTATTCTACTGATTATAAGATAAAATAATCAATTAAGAACTTGAGAATCTAAGATTTATATTCAATCTTTAAGATAATTTCATTATCTTAAAGATTGAATCATCCTATACCCACATGGAAGGTTTCTAAAAGGTTACACAATCAATTATTAAAGAATTTCAAATGGAGGTGGTTTGATTCAAATTGAAGATCTAAGTCTAAGATCTAAGATCTAAAGATCTAAAGTTTGATCACTTTATACTTCTAATTAGAGTTTTGACTTAAGGGTTTCCATTTATGATTTTATTTTAGAATCTAATTTCATGATTAACTATAAGGAGCTTATTTCAAGCATTAGATTAACTTTGAACCCATTTTGACCTTCTTAGGTCACTTAAGATCTAAGGGTCTGAGTTTTGATCACTTTAGACCTTAAGCTAAGATTTTACTTAGACATTTTCAATTACTTTTCTTTTAGCACTTAATTCTTAAGTTATTTTAACTGAACTTATTAGTGAGATAATTGACCTTTTCAATTACTAGATTTTAAGGCTTTATGCCATATGATCTTTATAAGTAAAACTTAAGATTTAAGTATTCTTATTAAGGACAAATGAAGATTTCATGGATTGGTGATTATTATTGTTCTAGGATTTCAGAGAAACATTTCCACCCTACATTGTAGTGATTTACTGAAATTTTCAATCCTTAAGGAACACTAAATCTCATTTTGGCTAAAATGACCAAAATTGGGATTTTAGGGTTTTATTGTCCAAATTTGTTCTAATCTATTTTAAAACATTTCATATGACTAAATGAAGTGGGAAACACCCTTGTCTTAGGTTTTGCTGACCTAAATGATCTTAATTAGCACTAATCACCTAATTAAGGTACTTATGGTGATTAGTGAAATTAAGGCCTCTTAGAGAAATCCAACCTTACACTTAAGTTTTACTAGGTTTAATATGATATTAGGAACCATTCCCACCCAAATCAGATGCTTAATTAGGGTTAAATTCACTAATCCTTGATTAGGGTGATTAAGGAGTGATTAAGAAAATTAATTATCCAAAATTAATCTTAAGGGTCTGGAATTGTTCCTTAGGGTACAAGGAGCAATCAGAGACCTTAAACTCATAAATTGGATAATTAAATGATTTTATATGATTTATTTAAGAACAGAGAAAGTTTGGCCAATATTTTTAAATGCAACCATTGGATCTGAAATTTTATTTTATATTCAGATTCATTGAATATTTTTGATTCAAATGGTATATTGGATCATACCATTTGGATCTGTATAACTAAAGTTATTTAATTAATTTATTCTGAATGTTTATTTAAATTAAAACTATAGGGTTTAATTAATTAATTTCGCAATCATTAAAAATGCTATCCAATAATTATTAATTAGGCGCGGCCCAAAATCAGAACCGCGCGGGTCACGGGTCAACCCGGCCCAGAACCCGCGACTTCGTCTTCTACCTCTCGACGGGTCCGGAGCCCATCGAATTTTAAAGCTGAAATTCTCGGCGCTCCGGCGACAGCAGGGGCTCAAATTGATCTGTACATGTTCCTTGAGTCAAGGTGCATCGATTGGACCAAGAACCCCCATCTAGGTCCCTCTGGATCGATGGGGTCTTACTCACCCGAGACGTTCTTCTGCAAGACGTCTCAGGTCGCCTATGAGGGGGAAATTCTCCTCACAGGGACCTTGATTCAACGGGATTTTGATCCCTACACACTCAAGGGAACTAGACGCGTCGAAACCCCAACCTATCTTAACCCGAGACGCAGCCAATCGCTGGGTCCTTACTCAGACTCAGCCATTGGCTCGCTGGCTAGCTCAATCGATTGATACAATCAACTCGAGCTAGCCTGGCCCCAGGCGACAATCACAGGGGTTTACTAGGTGGCTAAGGCTGCTTAGACGGCATTCAGAGCTCATTCCAGAAGACAGCAATGATGGGAGCTTCAGAAAATTTTAATGGAGGAAGTTGTACCTGAAGTCGGGGGTACAGGCCGTGCCGAGGGAAATTGACTGGCGCTGAGGCTTCCTAGACAGTAGACGAAGCTCCAGAGGGGGTCTGAACACCAGACGGACCCTCTATCAGCGGTTCTAACCTTCTGAAAATGTTAGGAGTTCGCCGAGGAAGGTGAGAGCTCTACGGGGTTCTAGCCATCAATTGAGGGATCACAGTGAGCAAAGGGACTCACTGTGATTTTCTCAGGGTATTTATAGGCCTAGGGGCTATGGGGGTGGCTTCCAGAGCTTGGGTTGGGAGGAAATGGCTCGGCCCGAGGGGGTTCCCTCAATTTCCCAAATTGGGGGTGGACCGGAGCTCAGACTTGGCTGGGACTCTCGGGAAGCAAGGGCAAGGCCGCAACGGTATTCCTGACGTGGCGCTGGAGTGGCAGACCGGTTGGAGGACGTGGCAGTATGGGAGGATTTGGGTGTCGGGCGCGGGCTGGGGGAAGGAGACGATCCACAGTAGCGGGAGCTGCCGGAGCCGTTTGATGGATCGTTGGTTGACGCGGAATGATCCAGATCTTCCGACAACTAACGAACGATCGAGGATAAAAGATTAGCCGTTGGATCCAATCGGGGAATCTAACGGTTGATCGAAGATATTTACGGCGGATTGCTTAGATGTCGTCGGATCGGGATCTTGAAACCGCGGAACGGCGGAGATTAGAGGGATTCATCCAACGGTGCGGGCCGTTGGATCAAGACCATGGAATGGATGGCCCAGATGGCGCCCGCGGTTTGGGAAGGAGCCGACCGTTAGGGAAGGGTAGATTTGCAAGTTGGAATTGTCTAAAACCCTAATTTGCAATTAAACCAATTTAAATTAAATCTAAAATGTGACTAAATGACCTCCAAAAATTCCCAAAATTTCACCCTTAGCTAGTTTGGGTATGATGAATTCAAAAACAAAATCAGATTTCAATTTGGAGATCAAAATATTTTAGGTATTTTTCAGGGCTTAAAAATAGCCAAAAATACCAAATTTTTCAATTTAGCTCCATTTGATTTCAAACTTCTAGGTTTAGGTTTAAATGACCCATTGAATCCAATGGAATCAAAATCAAACCTTGGTTTAGCTTAATTAATCTAGTTTTAGCTAGGGTAACAACCTAGGGTTGTTACACGATCCCACCCCGAGCTCCTCTAGAACTGACCAATTTGAGCACCCGCACCCACATGGCGGTGCGGGCCAAGAAGAGGAGGGGGGAGGAAGGAAAACTTCAACTTCCACTAGCCGAACCATTATTGATAAGATGATGATGCGAATGTACGCTCGTCATAAGGATTTGAGGGTAGCCATGGTGCGGGACATGAGCTTCTTCAAAATAGAATTCCGTAGACTACATGACGCTCTAGAAACAATGTTCCAAGAATGAAGCTTGCATGGAGAACCAGACGGATCTAGGCTACCATTGCCCCTTGTTGGTGAACCCATCTCGGACACAAAATGGCCAGCAGACTACACATATTGGGATTTAGACGAAGAGGAAGAAGAAGAGCACAATTATTGATAGGTTGTTGTTGTTTTCTATTTTCTATTTTCCTTGTGTCATTTATTTCCTTTTCAATAAATAAATCTTGGATGGCTTAAACCCTCATGAGATGTTGTTGTGTTTACAAGTTAATTTTCTAAAAATTTATCTGCATGAATTCAATAACCAAATCAAATGTGAAACCTTAAGTCACCAATGGTGCTTAACCTAAGGCGATCAAATGAAATAAAAACTCTATGCTTCCAAAAACAAGGTAAAAAGCCTAAGTAACCTTCAATCTCTAATGGATTTAAATGAACATATGCTGAAATTCTATGTGTGGGGGTGGGGAAACCTAAGGAATCAAAACCAGCAATCGGCGAGTAATTGAGTGTACAATTGAGTGTGCTATGCTCCCGTAGGGCTTAATGATCACACAAATTGAACGTGGATGAAGAAAATTTTCTCTTCCTTGAGTTAAACAAGAACTTCAAAAATAAAATCAGGGATGAAGAAAAATATCTCTCCCAAGGTAAAAAAATTTGAGAAAGCAGGATGAAGAAAAAGATCTCTCCTAAAAAGTTTGATTGTTCTTTGTGATCCATAAGAAGGAGCACATATGGCACAACACTCTTATCACCCTTTAATGCCTAGCTTGTGTATGAACTCCTACGGACATTACCCCCCCCCCCTAATGAAGAAATAGGCATCCAATTATTTTACATTGGAGACTGGTGGAAGTGAGATGGGCTTGGAACTTGAATTTGGAAGATAGTAATAGTTGTGTATCTGTAATTCACCTCAAATTAAGCAACAATTAGTGACATAGAACTTCACATTAACATCCAACATTGAATCCACAACCTTAAAATCAGAAAATACACATTGAGTTTACTCGAGGACGAGCAAGAATTTAAGTGTGGGGGTGTGATAAATCCAAGATTTATAGTAAAATAAAGGATTAAAAGCATACAAAACATCACATGAACATGCATACTTTGAAATTAATTTCATCATTTTTAGGAAGAAATAGGAGAAAAGACAAATATGGAGCAAAAGAGAATTTCTAGAAGAAAACTGCTGTAGCACACCACAGCGAGCCATGGAGGTCAATTGAAACTAAGTCACCTTTAACCATATCTGCAAGCTAGAAGGAAAACCACTGTAGTGCGCCACAATGCGCCATAGTGGGCCATGACAATATTCCAGAATATTATTTGGAACTATATGGGAAGTAATTGAAGAGTAACATTCAAACTCTTAAGCTCTCCAGCGTGCCACAACGCGTTAGGGTCCACTGAAATAAAATGCAGACCTGGAAGGAATTAGTTGTAGTGCGCCCTAGCATGCTACAGTAGGCCGCAGTGTCATTTTAGGTAAACTATATAAATAAAGGGGGGGAAAATTAATTGAACAGTGGATTCGAAACTCAAACTGCCACAGCGCACCGTGACAAGAATCTTAATTAATTTGACTTGCTACAGTATGCTGCAGTGGAACAGTGTTTCGAATGAAGCTGCTACATAATGCTATGCCATATCCCCAGTAAACAGTATGCCTAGAGCCAGACTCAGAGGAAATCAAATGCGATCGTTGCAGCGTGCCACATCGCCCAATGTAGATTTTCCCAGGTAAAATCATTAATGACAGCGTAGGGAAGGCCAAAAAATCAAACCTTTGGCCTTCCCTAGTCATTGGGAAAGTGAAATAATATTAAGACATGTTGTATTCCAAGAGAATAAAGGAATAACATTAATTGGATTGCCATGAATTCATGGAAGGTGAAAGGCCAACATAATTTTTTCTCAAGGATTGAATGGCTCTCTATTTAAGTAACATTTTGAAACCAAACAAGGGTTTTAAATTTTGACCTTCTAAGATCTAGAAGGAGGAATTGCTACTAGGAGAGAAGGAGAACTCTCTAAAGAAAGGCTTAGAGTACCTTTGCAAGATCAAGAGGAAGTAGAAGTACAAGGAGGTTGAAGGAAGAAAGAGAAAGGATAAGAAGAAATCTAGAGAACCCCAAAATTCAGGGTTGTTCCTAGCATTTTCTCTCAACTTTATCTTATTTCTTTTACATTCAAATTGATATCAAGGTTCTTATCTTTGAATGCATCTTTCTGTATTGTGATTGCAATGGAAGGCTAGACTCTCCTTAGAGAGGGTTGGTCCATAGTCATGTGATGAGTGTGGGATGAAGTGTTGTATGTTTGAATTTTGTAATGAATAAAGAATGTGCTAAATGTTTATATTAACTAGTTTCTTGGAATGTATGTGCAGAATGTTTGAGGTATATATCACTATAGAAACTGAATTCTAAATGAATAAAGCTAGATTATCTAAGCATTCTAAATCTAGAGGCAATGCACATAAAGGTCCTTGCCACGACATGATGTCGTTGGGCGAGGATTCTCGGTGTAAAACACCTCAGATTTTGAATGGTTGGATGATTTAGTAAAAATGAAGGTAATAATATTATGCTCCATAGCTCTCTAATTGGCTAGAGCTATGAGTGTATGACTAGAGCTTTGAGTTATGTGACAAGCTCTTTAACCTAATGGCACCATTCCTTAAAGCTCAGCCGAGCAATTGATGCATGTGAGCCAAGACCCTCCAATCAAGCTCTGCAGCTCAGCAAATGTTGTAGGATGAAGAGAGCATCGAGTGCCCATGGATGATGTGACATAGTCCATGTGGTCCATTGAATCTTCTACCTTAGCTAAACTATGTATGATGCGCATGAAGCTGATTGTTGGGAATCAATGCTTGTGAGATCACCCAACTACATATTATTGTGATAACCTAGATGTAGAAATGCTAAAATAAATCTAATATGATCTCATAATAGTTTATGTGCTGAGGAAAAACCCTAGTGTGTTTACCTTGCACACTAGATTTGAAATTGTTATAATTAGAGGACCAATCTAAGGAATACTATGTTCACATGGTTTGATTGGCATAATCCAAGTACTTTATGAATTATAATGAATTAAATACAACACCAATCCCTTTAGAGTCACATGACGAAATCCCAACTCTCTCTTCTTAATCAATAATATCTCAATTTAAGCTCTTTGCAATGTTGATCTAGAAATCAAACAAAATACCAAAACAAATTTTCTAAACATTATTAAAAGAAGGTAAAACTTAGTAACAAAATCATCATTCCTTATGGACGATATAAATCTAGAACTCAACATTCCAAATTATTACTTCGGACCACATACAGTTACGTGCTAGAGCAGACGTGTTCTTACAATCTGTCAGTTGCGATCATTATTAATATAGTTTATTGGTTTTGTTCTAGAAGGTGTAAAAAGGTTATATGTATTACAATCATAGCTCAAATATGCTCCCCCACATAGTCTACACCAATTCGTATTATTGTTGTGATCATGATTAATATTGGGTACCAGATATATACATAATAAATAAATAAAATGAAAATAAAAACTACAATTAATAGAAGAAAAAGAACGTTTAAATCACTATTTAGTCAGAGATTTCTTTAATGAGAGCAATTGTTCCTCAATAACGGTGCCAAAAACTTGACTAACTAAAAATAAGTGTCTATGCTTACACGCAAGTGCACATTGTCCGAAGTAATAAACGAATGGCTAGTTCCTGAAATTTTATCATACTTAAAGAACGATGTATGTTTGTAACTAAATACTTCCTCCTTTTAACAATGTTTAAGAGATAGAATTGTTGGTTTTTCAGTCGTAATGTTAATCTGATTTATCCTAAGTTGTTTTGTGATTGATTGGATAAATTGGAGAGAACTAGGTTTGTGCATATGAGTAGTTATAATCCTTTGCATATATTATAAAGTTTAGCAATTATCACATTTTCCCTACCTAGTGCTACATAGAACTCAATAAGATTCTTAATAAGCACATAGATAGCTCTGTGATTAATTTATTAGAAATTATTATCCTTACATCTAAGTGATAAAAATTATAAGTTATTTAGTTCCCTCAAAATTCTGATCCATTCATGACTCATGCATCCACTATTGACTTAGCTAAGATGATGTGCTGCAAAGTTTAGTGAGTTTATGTCACATTGCTCATGGCTTATCATGCTCTAATAGTCTTGTTTAAGTCTAATGAGCAGTGGGGCTCAATGAATGGGTCTCGACTCATATGCATCAATTTCTTAACTTAACATAGAGAAGAGCAACATCCTATGTGAACTTATGTCATATCATCCACTGCTTTACATGGTTTGTTGAGCCATAAAACTCAGAAATTTCTTAGATTGTTCTTCACAGCTTGGATGCATCAAGTGTCTAATTTCAAGCAAATGCACGAGCAGACAAACTCAGCGAACTTATGTCACATCGTTCGAGGCTTTAATGCTCTTGGTGAATATGATTTAAATTAGCAAGGGTCATCTAGCACAGTGAAGGTTTTTATAATAAAATCTGATTTCTTAAAAGTTTATTTCAAATAAACATTACTTCTCATTCATTCATAAAGATAGACAATATCTAACACAAAATTTCATTTCATTTCACCGAATTGAGAATTTTAATACATGTACCAAGACTACTCTTACTATATAGTTCTTAGTCTAGTCCTCCCCAAAAGGGGTCTAGGTTGTCATTATAATGAATGCGAAAAGAAACATACATTAACTATTAATGGATTTCATTGTGCTCTTACAAGTAAAAAGATCAACAAAGCAAGGGTGAGAATTTGATATGCAAGTACTGTTGTGGGTGTTCTCTTTATCTTCTCTTCTCTTTGTGCTTTATTCTTTCTTCTTGGCACTATAGTTTTTCTCTTTTCTTTTTACTGTAGTTTTCTCCTTAAGAACTTTCATTGATTATTTGTGGTGGCTAGGGTTCCGCCATTTGGATGGGTCTAAGAGTTCCTCCTTTTATTTCAGAAGTTTGCATTAATATCCCTCATTTCCTTTAGCCTTGAAGCTAAATAAGTTAATTTCTCCACTTTAATCACTCTTGGAAGCTAGGGCTTTAAATGTTTGATTCATTGAATTTTTTTTTAATCAGTATTGAGAGTTGACTGTACTAATAAATTAATCCTCTTGAACTCCCAACCATTTAACACTACTAGGCTGTCGGACAGCAGACTTCATATAGTTATATAATATTTACTTATTACATATTAGTTACATCTTAATTTTAATGTTACAGTATTATTTTAATAGAATACAGTTATATATATATATATATATATATATATATATATATATATATATATATATATATATATATATATATATATAAACTTTTTATTATTCATCATATTTTTTTATTATTATTTTTTAAATTCATTTTTTTCATATATATATATATATATATATCTTAAAATTTTACATATCATTTTTCCATAATAAAGGTATGTAGACATTTTTCTTGCGTAAATCATTGGCTTAGAATTTCTTATGATAGATTTTGAATTCAAATCCTCATTTATATATGCTACATTTTTGAAATTATTATAATTTTATTATTTTCTTAAAGAAACTTAGCTAATTTATAATATATTTGATTGCAAATGATAATTAATTTTAATTTGAGAGTTTTCACACAATTTTATTCTAATAAAAAAAAAGATAAAACAATATAAAAGCATATCAAATTATTCTCCTTTTAAATATTTTACATATAATTCGCTGACATTCAATAAAATTCGTCCTTTTTACTCGGAAGAATATTGTTCACTAATTTGTCGAAATTAATTGCAGAACTACCATCATCCGATTCTATAGCATTGACGGCTTTGTCCTTCCATTGGAGAGTCCTCTCCCTCATTCTCTTCCCTTTTTCTCCTTCCATCACTACCCTTATCAACCCCTCCACCTCAATGCTCTTCACATCGCTGTTAATCTCCAATCCCACTCCCCATGCGTCGCAAGCGTACTTGCAATTCATCTGTTGATCCGCAAAAAACGGCCAGCAGATCATCGGAATGCCGCTATATATGCTCTCGAGTGTGGAGTTCCAGCCGCAGTGGGTCAGGAAGACGCCAACAGCCGGATGCATGAGAATCTCCTCCTGAGCGCACCAGCCCACCATCAGGCCTCTCTCCTTAACTTCACCTAAGAACTCAGGAGGTAGCACTGCGGAATCTCCTTTCAGGAGATCTGGACGAATCACCCAAAGAAAGCTGTAGCCGCTGTTCGCAAGCCCCCAGGCGAACTCGACCAACTGCTGGCTCGACATCACGGTGACACTCCCAAAATTGGCGTAGACAACAGATCTGCCCTCCTTGCCCTCCAACCATTTGAGGCAACCACTGTCCTCTTTCCATAGATTGGTGCTGATTGCGGCTAAAGGGTTTTCTTTCGGAATAGCGCGGCGGGAAAGAGCGGAGAGCGGGCCGATGGTGTAGATAGGAGGGAGGAGTTTCTGTAATGCTGCGAGGGCGGGTGCTTCGAGGGCCTCGACGGTGTTGATGATGATGCCGTCAGCCATTGCAGCTCTTCTACCCTCGCGGAGAAGGTAGTTGAATATGATGTCATTTGCATCCGTTGCGCGTACGAAGCTGGGAAAGTCTTTCAGGGTTATGCCCTCGAGCAGCCCGGGAACCCAGTCCACTATCGTGTCAAGATCACCCAAACCTATCCACCCCATAATAAACAAAAAAGAAAATGGAATCAGCGGAGACATGACAATAGAGAAGTGTGGCTCATCTTGCTAACTACTTTTTTGAGGAAAGAAGCCCCGATCGATGAGATCTTGAAAGTTTAACATGGAAAGACAGAAACAGGCAGTAGTAGTCCATAAGAGGAATTCCGGAATGGCGAGCTGGCAAGCGGCGTCGAGGGTGAAGGTCATCATGCCGTCCGAAATGATGCATGACACGGGCGGCGAGCGGCTGTTGATGAGGCGGAGGAAGAAAGGGAGGCAGTTTTTGGAGATGGATTCACAGAGGGCCGGGATGTCCTGCGTGGAGTCGTCATCGGACAGCGGGAGGCCGTCTGAGATGGTCTCGAAGCAGAAGTCCGAGAGGCCTTTGACGGCGTCCCGGCCGTTGGATCGGACGAGGCGGGCGTAATTGTATTCTGTTAGGACGAAGGTTATGTGGAAGCCGAGATTGTGGAGGAGTTTGGCAAGGCTAAGCATTGGGTTAATGTGGCCTTGGGCTGGATATGGAACGCACACGGCATGAGGCTTCTCCGCTGCAATGGAACTCATATTTCTCCAAATCAATGCACTTCCTATTGATTGCTTCAAGCTGATCAGATAATGTAGTGGAAAGCTTCTTTGAGGGGGCGGATTTATAAGCTTCTCTTGCTCCGCCTTCTCAATAAAAACTTATGCACCACAAATTCATATCAAACTATTTATAGAGATATAAACAAAGTATTAAAATATACTGAAATATTAAATAATTCTACTAAAAATATTAATTTTTATTAAAAAAAATATACATATATAATTGCGGCTCATAAGAACCCGTTCATTTATTACACAAAAAGGAAACAAGCAAGAATTTATGTTAGACATATAATCTTTGGGAGCAGCTTCCTAATGTTCTCATGTGCTTTCTTTCCTTTTCATTCTTTCTACTTCTTTCTTGATTCTGCTTTCTCTATCTCTTTCTCTGGTGCAGGCTTTGTTCGTAGAAATCTCCCCAAAATGTTTCTCCAACTTATAAAGTTTTGTCTCTTTTAGGAGTTCTAAAGATCTTTCTATATCTCACTTTGCATAAATACTCCCCTCTATTTCATCCTAGAGGGCTGAATGATATTTAATATTCTCTCTTCTTAATTATTCTGTCAACCTTTATTCTCTAGGGAGTGGAAGGAATTTATTTTTAATTGGTTGCTTAGTGAGTTTAAGGGTTCCTCAATAACTCCCAACGGCTGGAGTTGAAAAGACTCTTTACTATCCATTGGAATCTTAACTTTATGAACCGCAAGCGCTGAAACATTCCATGGCACCAAAAATTTGTACTTCGTTAATTTCTTTGGCTCTAAATTTCCCTTAAGGCGCACTGCGGCATGCTGTAGTGCTGCACTAAGTTGGCGTTGGGGCGCATTGTAAGTATTTGGCTTGCATTAGGCTAGTGCAGCGATGCACTGGAGCCCCTTTTTCTTGATTTGCATATTTGTTCATTTCCTCCTTCCCTTGCATAATTTGTCTTTTCTGCTGGAAAATATAAAAATACCAAAAAATAACTTAAAGAAATAAAAATTTTATCTAAAAATTATTATTTTACTAGCAAAATATATAGAAATATTAGGATCATCGCACCCCCACGTTTAAATTCTTACTCGTCCTCGAGGAAGCTCGATCAAATAATTTTCTCTAAGAAAAAATGCTTACTCAAAGATAATAGTGTCTTGCTAGTCTGAATTTGCTTTCCTTATGAAAGTTAGCGTGATACTTAACTCTAGTATTTTTATGATCCATATGTTTATACTTTCTCCATCATGCAACTTTTGGTTTCATAAGACCAACCATCAATTGTTCTTAATTTACTCTACTTAATTTCATGACTAATTTAGACTTAACAGTGAGAGCATTCTTAAGTGTTATATGTGTTTTTGCTTATGAAATATATTATTTTTATTTAAGGATAGACACTTTTCATCATCCCTTATTCTTTTTTTCTTTCTTTTTATCATGAAACACTTAGCATGCACATTACATTCATGAAGCCCTTCAGAAACCTAGCACACCCCCAAATTCTGATCCACCTCTATCCTTTCTTTCTAACAATTTCTTCACCACAATTAATATGTTTCCTCATTTGACTAAGTTGAGAATTTATATTGGGTAGTTTTCAAGTTCATCCTAATTTTTCCTATATTGCCTAGTTTATATTTTTTATTTCACAATTTTTGCATGCCCCCAAACTCAAGAATTAACTAAATCTCTCATTATTTCCCCTCACATGTTGAAAGAACAAGATTCTCATGAGCAATAGTTTCAAATCCAAAATAACATTAATTGACTCGAATCATACAAAAATGAGCAGGAAAATTTAATATTTGACTCACTACAATATAATTAAAAACAACTAATGTAAAGAAACTAAAATAGCAAAAAGAAAGTTTACCACCAAATTATTCTTAATCTTCATCATCATCATCTTCTTCTTCTTATTCTTCAAGGGTAGGCCATTGTGCGATTAGAGGTTCTCTAATTATGGATGGAGCTGGAAAGTTTGCATCTCTTGGACCGCCATGCAAATGCCAATTTGCAAATATGTTACCAAGAGAACTATTGAACTCATTGGCATACATAAATTGGTTGTGCATGGAGTCCTTAATATATGACACTCTTATGTCAACCCATTACTATATCTGCCTTTAGTGTTCCTACATTCATCCAATTCACCTTTGCAGATTCTTCAATGCTCCTCGCTACTCAACTGTTGCTGAAGTCCCTTCCTCGTATGATGTTCTTCGCCGCTTCTTCAATTCTTTTTCATATATGTCTTTCGTATGTCTTTAATATTTGGGGCACTCAAGGAGGGAGATGTTGTTGATCGTCCTTCATGTTCAGATCTTGAGCTATGTATACTTCAGTAATGAGTGATCCAAAAGCTAATGACGTACAATTTTTATTAGTGCATTTCAAAGCTGGTTAAGAAGTACTGTTCTCATATTTATGGGACCCAGATTTTGAAGTGCATAATTTAGCATAGCTCATTCTCTTGTGGCATCACTAAGACGTCCCATTAGCATTATCTTACTTGAGTTAAGAGTATGTTAAGCACTGGATTCATGGATAAGAGAAGCTATAGGAATATTAGCATTATCCCCCCTCTAAGTTGTGTTACGACCCATCAAGTCATGGTCAGCACTAGCAAGGTCAAATTGGTAGTTCAGGGAATGGGTGTAAGAACAGTTTCCTACTTATTTCAGTCCATAATGTTCCATTATTACTCGGTCACTAAAGTTTATACTTTTCCCTCTAACAAAAATGTTTCTCATTCTAGCATTGTGGCTCATATACTTCCTGAACTAGATATATGATAATGGGTTTAGGATGATGTAACAACCCAAGCTCTTAACTACCAAAGTATTGTCCACTTTGGCTTGAAAAGCCTCACGGTTTTGCCCTCAAAAAATAACTTCCCAACAAGTCACCCATCCTAGGAGTGCTCTCACATGAGCACGCTTAACTTTGGAGTTCTTATCAAAAACTCAACCATTATCTGTAAAAGAGCTTCCATGTTTAAGAGTTTCACTTATTACTACTTTATTGGGTCTTTATAATTTCCCCAACTTAATTAACCGACATCCTCGTTAGTAGCCGCACACTTATAATTTCCCCAACTTAATTAACCGACATCCTCGTTAGTAGCCGCACACAGATATAAAAGTCATCCATTTGGTAGAAAGGACTAGAGGTGATCCCTATAAGCTCAACAGGTACCCACAACCATGTAGCATCTTAACCATCACAGGTTCAAGAGGCCGCTCACATGAAGGCGTCTCGATATTTAAGAGTTATACTTATTACTACTTAATTGATTCTTTACAAATGACCACATAAAAGGTTCCATTTTCTTTGCATAATATTTTATGCAGATATAGAGCATGGTTCAACGATGCCTCGTTCATGTATTATATTTCTCTTGGATGTGATTTGGATGAATCTTTGCTCTTCCTCCAAAGACGCAAATCATAGGAATTGAAATTCCCTTTTGAGCATGGTGTCGCAGTTTATTTTCCCATATTTGCTTTCTTCCTAGAGGCCATTTCTGGAGAAGCTCATAAACTACTAAAAAAGAGTGAGATTTGAGAGTTCAAAATATTTTCTCTTGATATCTTTGACATTTACTTTACTCTTATGTTTATTTAAAGGCAACCTAGCAATAAGTATTTCCAAAATTTTCTAACTACCATTTACAAGTGTCTTCTTCTCATATGTTGGTCAAAAAGTTCAATTAGCTCCCTTTTAATGTGATTTATTCAATCAAGGGTCTCAGGAGACTAAAGGACAGCAATTTTGTGGCCTTTTGACTTTTCCAACTCCTAAGAGTAAATATGGCGTGCTCTAGAGTCTTTAATTAACAAGCTACAATTCAGATTCTCTAGATTAGTTAAGTGAAATTCTTACATTGGGCACTGCAGCATGCTAAATCACATGGATAGTGCTAAGCTTGTGTATCAACTTGCTGTAGCACCTTGCTTTTCCTAGATGTGTGGTACGGTGTGCTGTAGCACCTAGTGTTCGCATGCATGGCGCTATAGCATGATATAACACCTATGGGCTATCATAAACTTTTTGCATTAAAATTTTATGTAGTGATCAGGTGTATCTCGATTTTATTTTATAATAATAAAAATAATAATAATAATAATTATTACTATTATTATTATTTTATATATAAAGGACCTAGACTAACAAACAAGTGGGTTGGCTTCCAGCATCACTTGGTTTAATGTTCTCAGTCAAACCATTCTAAATTCATGATTTCAATTATTTATTTATCACTTCCTTTCATATCCTACTTATCGCCTTAGGGTTAGCACAAGCTTATTTAGTTATATTTTTAGTACCCTTATTGGCTATTCTTTCTTCCCTTTTTTCAATCCAAGAGATTCTTTGTATGTTCTTGTGGTGGCCAAGAAATCAAGTTCAAGAATTTCCAAGAAATAATTCATAAATAAGATATCAGTACTTAAAGTAAAATAATAATAAGTTCATAACTATCTACACAGTACCATACACATAAATATTACATGTTTTATTCATTAATACATCAAAAGTTAAAATAAAATGTTCATCACTAGCTCACTTTTTTAATTCAAGCATTTTCTTTACTCAAGTTGATCTTCTTATATATAATTATCAAAACCTAAGAATTTAACAACAATTACCAATCAAACAAAAGTACATAGATTACTCTATAAGAGTTACTTTATAGCATCTTATATTAATTTAAATCGATATTAAACGTTATGTGAATAATTTTGCATCAAAAGTAAGGAAACATAAATATCTACCAAATGTAGCTTATTTTGTCGTGTATGTTATACTTAATTTAGGCATATATAAAAGCATAAAAAAAATCTTATCAAAAATCTTATGTAACAGAAAGTCTAGTCCGAAGACCCGTGAGCCCATATAACAAAGAATCACATATAATACATTTCATTTTTTTGTCACAAGTCTAATAAAAATATATTTGCAATTTATCAAGCGCTGAGCAAATAAAAAAAAACATAAATCATGATTCAATGGGAAATAAGCTCAAAATAGATATAATGAAATACAACTTAAAAATAGATCTACATACATGAGTGGTTTGATAATACACAATAATTCACTTGATTTGATCAGTCAAATATCAATTTAAATCATCAAATTGATATTTTTTAATTTAGTAGTATTAATATTCATTTAATTAAATATTTAGGTCACCCTTAGGAACTTTTTGATAATAAAGTAAAATATCAATGCTTAGTCAAAAAAATAAGTTATTTGTAAGCCTTTAGCTCAATCAATTAGCCTTAAGGAATCTATTCACAAGCATGCTAAATTGATTGAAATTGTACATTATGTAGGCTTCTAATAGACGCCAATGTTATTCAATAAGATCTAAAAGGATTCAATTATTTAAGGAGGTTCTAAAGATCAGGAAGTTCTAAATATCAATATGAAAGTTTATCTTAAGGAAATTTTCCAAATTTAAATGGAAATTAATTAGATTAATTTTGATTTAGATAAGATAATGATTCTAAGGAGGAAGGAAATGTCGATTTCCATATCTACATTTCAACACTTAAGTTAATTAGGGTAAAATTAATATTTTAGGCCTTAAAGCAAAATTAATGGTCTAAAAACCTTAAGTTGATTTTAAATATTAAGTTTACTGATTTTAAAGGCAAAGGATAGATCAGAATGATTAAATTTTGTATAACTTACTGTTTGTCCAAAATTACTAAAATGCCCTTCATTAAGGGTCTAAAATGAAACTTGAGGATTTAGGGTTCCAAATTGATTTATTTTAATGCCAAATAATTTCTTTCTATCTAATATAAAGATTGACTATAAAAACATTTAATTTGACTAAGGTTTAAGGCAAATGAGCACAAAGTAGAGTTTAATATTGTTAAGGGGTGATTAATAAAATTAATTAGGGAAACTTAAATTTTATGATATACTTATATTCTATTCAATTTAAGGAATCCATAGATACTAAGTCTGCTAATTTTTGAGGTCAAATGGTTAAGTTATGAGCTAATTAAGAAAAAGCCCTAACATGAGTAATTAAGGGAGGGTGAAAAACTCATTTTCAATCATTATGCCCAAATCAAGCAAAATTAGTTGTTATGAGTTCTCAGTAGCACACTGAGTACAATGACAGTAAGTTTGCTAAGTTTGAAATTCAAATGAGTTGATCAAAGTCTTAATTAGGGTTTAGGGTAATTTGTAAGGGATTAGTGAAATAAATTATAGAAAAAAATTTTAACTTCATAATTATCTTCTCCTCTATTTAGTGAGTGATCAAAGACCTAAAACCCAAAATTTGGCTAATTATTGAGCTTAATATTTACTAATCCATTTTCTAAGTGATTAAGCAAGATTAAAAACTAATGACAAAAACTTACATATTTTTATAAATTAGTGTTCCTTGAATTGTTTTGATTAAAATGGTATAATGGATCACTACATTTGGATGTGATTTGACTAAGCTATGACACTATCAAATTATAGGATTAAATGGTTAATTAGTCAAAAGGTAATTGGTGAAACTAATCACCAAATAAAAAAAACTAATGGCATAATATTAATTCTTGCAAATTTCTAAGCACTTTGAGATATAACATCAATATATTTGAATCTGTGGTTAAGAAGTTATGAGGCTTTGAAGTTTAAGTGATTAGTTGACTATAAAGATGATTAGTGAAACTAATCACCAAACAAAGAATCTAATGACATATTCACAATCCTTGCAAAGAGATGGTCAGACTACACGGTATTCCAAAATTGATAATTTCTGATTGGGATAGCAAATATACATCTAAGTTCTGGCAAGTGGTACATCAAAATCTAGGAACCACTCTGGCCATGAACATCGCCTTCCATCCTCAAACAGATGGATAGACAGAACGTATCAATCAAGTTCTTGAAGATCTCTAGTGTTTATGTATTCCGAATTTCAGCGATTTCTGGGAAGACCACATTCCTCTCGTGGAGTTTACTAATAATAATAGTTAACAAGCAAGTATCAGCATGGCTCTATATGAAACGCAGTACTAGAAGAAATGTTCCACTATGTTATCTTGGTCTGAAACTTGTGTTACGCCTACCTCCAAACCATCATTGAGTTATTGCTAACTCAAATAAGATTAAGAGGTGATTATCATTAGTCCCACAGATAATAAATAATATATATTTATATCTATAGTACTAATCATGAGTTGAGCAAGATCTGTCAAAAACATGTATACAATATAACAGTGCAAAAAATGAAAAGAAGGCATCCAAAAAAAATTCCTGATTATCTATAAGGCATATTTCCTTCTGCAAGCCGCACCTTACTTTAGCCTTCTATTAAGCTTAAACCTTAAGAATTGGATCTAGCCTATAGTCCTGATTTACCAAATGTACATATATGATAGGGTACAACAAAAAAAAAGAGAAAATCTATTTAGACTTTAATAAGTCTAAGTACTAGTACAACTTTAATTAAATTTAAGATATCACAAATCATCCTAAGAAAATAAGAGCAACAAGGCTACAAAATTATATGGTAAAAGCTATAATCATTCAAATATAGCTTAAAGCAAAATGTGGGATAAGCACATATCTCAACCTAAGGCTGTAAAAAATGTTAAGCAATTTATATGAAAACTACTAAGTACAAGAAACATCCTAAGTAAATATGATCAATTCTATCCATGTTAATTTTAAAATAAAATGAATATATATAACTGAAATAAAAGATTAGCATCCTAACATGCTTGCATATGAAACCAAAAACTATTGAACACATAAATAAGTGTTGGAAATACTGTAAATACATAAATACTGCATAAATGCTGAAAATACCAAATTGAATGAAAATGCTATCTCGTATGAACATATATCTACTTAGACCTGCCATAGCAAAAAATGGTGGCTCATCTAGCCACTAAATAATTTTTTTGAAGCATTTAGGAGAAATTTCTCAGATTAATAGGTCCATTAAAAATATCCCATCTAGGAGAAATTTTCTAGATCATCAGGTCAAGTAAAAAAAAGCCATCTAGGAGAAATTTCCCATATCATCAGGTTTATTGAAAATATGTCATTTAGGAGATATTTCTTAGATTATCATCATCTCAAATATGTGCAATAACACTGCAGACCAAGTAGAACACATTCCAATTAAAGCGTTAAGTAATTCATTAATTTCATTAATTTCATTATTCTAGCTATTCATGAATATGTGTCATGCAAATTTCAAATTTAACATAAAATATTCTTCAAATATCCTATGTTCATCTATTATGTCATAATGTAAATACTCAAGGCAAGGAAGCATAGCATCAAAATAAGGTAATACATAGCACTACATAAAATTTGTGATATCACTTGTTTTCCATTTAATCTGTTATAACTAACTTGAAAGAATACAAATTTAGGATCTCCATTATCTAACTATCAAGTATAATCCCAGATTTATCGGCCTTATAAAGTTAAACATTAGAAACTTAATAAGTTATAATTCATAATCAAGAAAGATCGCTTACAAAGGTTAAATGAATATATCGATCGACATAATTTACACTTTTCCATTCTACGACCAATCTTGATATGATTTATCAAGATTATAAGTTAAGAGATTAAACTCCATCACGGGGTTTAAATCCCTTAACTTAGGATTCTAAGAATTTAAAGACATAGTTATTCAATTTCAAATGATATTTTAGTTTGAACTAAAAGGAGGTTCCATTGAATCTAATTAAACTCAATCAATAACTAAGTTCTAACTTTTAAGTGTCATAGGAGAAATTAGTGGCCCAAATGATATTCTACGTAAAATAACATTATTCCCTAAAAACAATAACATTGTAAGGGACTAAAAGGTCACATTGAAAAAATATGATTCTAAATAAAATTATTCTACTTTGATGATATGATTATTGTCTAAGGAGTAAATCAACTCTTCAAACATCCTAATTGGACATCTATAAGTCCTAAAAAAGACAAAACAATGCTTGCCTAAATGCAAAAATAATTAACAAAATTACTCACTAGAATCTAGATTTCATTCACATAGTGCAAACTTAATATTTCAAGAAAATTAATAATGTTACTTTGTGAAAACTCATTAAGTAGCAATACTATTCTACAATATCAAAGAGTCCCTTCACCCTAATTCCATGGCTTACAAACAATAATCAATTACTAATGATGATAAGATCTATGCAAGTGATGTACACACTATACATAGAGCTCAAGAAAATTGCATAATTAAATAAATACAAAACTCAATAAAGTTCTAAGTACTTAACGTACCTTTAAAGCGATTCGAACTTCTACAACATGTGGCTTAATAGCCTTAAGCCTTCGACCTTGCACGGATGTGGATGGGTTTCTCTGATTGAGAAATGAAAACAATTTGATGGATTAATTCAGAAAATTGAGCTGATAGAGCCATTATCTATCATAATAAAGTTGAAGGTTAAGAGGATTTAGTCAACATTTTCATTATGCAAATCAATTTAATGAAAGGGATATAAATCTAAAGATACCTTATGTTGCACTTAAATTGGTTTAGCTTAGCTTGATTTATAATAATTCACAATCAATTTGTGCTTATTTTACAGCTTGGTTACATTAAGAACTTATGGTTATGTAACTTTAATATAATATAAAATAATATGCATTAGCATTATTAATAAAATATACAAATTATAACTTACAAATATAACTCAATTAGTCAATTAAAGATGTACGATGAATTCATTAAGCTAATTACATAAGTGCTTAATTATATTTATTTGATTTGACTTAACCTTTCACATTTTTTTTTTAAACTCTTGCTAATCAACATCAAATCTACCTTAACTACTACTAAATTGCATTCATCTTCACTTAACTCAGCATAATTAACAAATAAAATTCAGATTTTTTGATAAGTATGGAGAGTTATCAAATCAGTAATCAACATAATTCATACAATTAAATGTAGATCCATAGTGCAAAAGAACCACTAATTGCCCAAGTTTCTCTTAAATAAATTCTTAACACTTAGGCTGCTATCACTTTTTAAAAATTATGGAATGCTGCTATCACTTAACAATTTGCTCAAACAACTTTCAATAAAAGCTGTTAATATTAAACATACAATAATCAATATGTTAAAACTCATTAAGCAAACTAAATTTTCTATTTAAATACAATAATCAACACTTAATCTTTATTAGTTATACAATACTCAATACTATTTGATATATTATTAATTGATTCCATCGTCAACATTCTTACCAAATTAATTTCCCCCAAAAACTGTCTGAGGAAGAGAAATGAGATAATTTAAGAACTAAATCGAATGTGAATCCCATATATAAAAATGAATGAACTTATTCTTAAATTATATTTAGTACCACCACCTCATCCATCTTCTATTTAAAAGTTTTTGGGCACCATAGCACTAATATTTTATTTTGATATATTATTTTGGAATGATATGTATTAATCAAACGATTTATTTTTATTTTCTTAATCATAAACATAAATCATTTCAACTATAGGGCATAAGATTTAAAATGCAGAACAAAAATTTGAATCTACAAAATTCAGATTAAGGCAAGGTAGGTTAGTATCTAAATGGAGATTGGATGAACAGGAAGAAGGGATCCGCATAAGTCGAATGAGAAGTAGGAGTGTTGTCCTCAACGAGAAGGTGCTGTTGCGGTTGGAGGATAGAGCATTGACGCTTGAAGCGAGCTACGATCAGGCTAAGGAGGATCGGCCCTTGCTGCATGAGGAAAGAGGCCAATCGAAGGAGGTGGATGCTCGGTAGTTAGGTTGACGGGAAGAGGGGCTCTCGGCCATGAAGGAGGGAGGAGCGCTCTCGGTTTCAAGGTGAGATGAAGATTGGCTGCTGGCACCCTCGGCCATGGAGAGGTGGAGTGGCGCTCTCGGCCATGGAGAGGAAGGAGAGTCGCTCTCAGGCATGGAGAGGAGGAAAGGCGCTCTCGGCCATGGAGTGAATGGAGAGGGTGCACCTTGCATCGCATAAGGGTAGAAAAATAGGGTTTTAAGTGAGGGACATAAATAACCAGCCCCACTCATAAGGAGCAATCGATTGCGATCGAACGGTCATGAAAAGACTTAAATTTCCAAGCTTTGATCGATTGCCATTTAAACTTTAAAAATTCAAAGCTTGGTGCCAAAACTACCATCTCGGTGAGACAAACGCATGAGTTTAAATATTATTGAATTAGGATAAGTATTTTATTTGTATTAATTTTTAAGTGAAAATTTTGAAAATTCACCACGATCAATCCAAAGCTTTAAAATTTATGAAACTTAGAACATAACATTCTCATATGATGCTTAACTTAAATATACAAAAAAAATTAAATTTAAATTTATATTGTATCTATTATTAGTTTCTGAAGTTTAAACTTTACGAATTTATTTAGAATGATGCAGAATCCCAATTATGCTCAAATTTTTGCAAGAGGATCCTCTCAATACACTTTATTTGAGAATATTTTTATTTAATTTTTATTTGACTTAAATCAGGATTTTAGTTTTTGACTTAATTTGAACAAATTTTGGTCAAATCGACTAGGTAACAACTTTTGGTTAGTTATAGCTAAGGATGTCTAGTTGTAAGGGTATGAATTAGTAAGAGATATTAATAAGAAAGTTAGACTCATTCAATAGAGAATTCGTACAACTCAGGACCGACAGAGTAAATATCATGACTCTCATCATCGTTCTCTCGAATTTCAAAAAAGTGATCTCGTCTACTTTAAAGTAAGCTTGATGAAAGGTATCTACCATTTTGGAGCAACCAGAAAGCTTAGTCAAATATACATTTGACCTTTCAAAATTCTATCCCACGTTGGATCATCCGCATACACTAGATTTGCCCGCTGGTTTCTCTATGGTGCACAATGTGTTCCATGTTTCATCACTCAAGAAGTGCTTAAGGGAACCTCATCATCTTATCTCTATCCCTCCACTAAAATCTAGCTATACCTATCTCTTATAGAAGAGAACATCAATATTCTGAGTAAAGATCTAAAGTAACTCAGAAGTCGAACAATCCCTATGGTTATAGTTCAGTGGAAGAATCATTCTCCTGAAGATGCTACTTGGGGGAAAGAGGCTGATATACAGAAGAAGTATTCAAGCCTTTTTGTGAACCTAAGTACTCTTTTTCTT
This sequence comes from Gastrodia elata, assembly GCA_016760335.1. Lineage (NCBI taxonomy): Eukaryota > Viridiplantae > Streptophyta > Magnoliopsida > Asparagales > Orchidaceae > Gastrodia > Gastrodia elata. Next base: position 40,615,155 of record CM028671.1, on the reverse strand, counting down.
TCGGCTCTCTATTTCCATAACTTTCTGTCTTTTATTTCCTATTCTACATTTCTTTACTTATTAATGATGTCGAGAACGACATTATTTTTAAGTTGGGGAGTCTGTAACAACCCAAAGGTTGTTAATCAATATTTATCTATTAAATCAACTCATAATCATCTCCATTAGTCTCCTTAAGGTGTTTAGACTGAACCCTAAAATTTGGAGCGATTCAGAGCTTAATTGAATATTATGATTATTTTAATATATTTAATTAATTAGAAAATTGAGATAATTAATTTGACCTCATATCAAAAATTTCACTTCACCATTGCACTCAGCACCCCCAAATTAGCTATGGTGATATTTTGGAAGTATTTGGAAGTCATCAGATTTTCCTGAATATTTTAATATATTTTAAATACCCCAAAAATTAGGATAATTAAATTGATCTCCAAATTAAATTCCAACTTTGTCGTTGAGTTTCTCACCCCCAAATTAGTTAGGGGTTAATTTTTAAAAATTTTCAAAGCTAGTTTATCCATTCAATTTTAATTTCCCTCATTTCTACCTACCCTCCTCTTTCCTACATATAAGCCCCCTCTCCCTGATGCCAAATGCTGTGTGGGCAGCATAGCCTTCCACACGCAGGAGAACTTCAGCTCCCTCCATTATAGATCCATCCCTCTCCTCTTTTAAGTTTGAACCCTTGGTCTTCACCCTCTATACTTGCTGGTAGCTAAAGCTTCTCCTCCCATGCTTGAAGGAATCAGAGCAAGACCTTCCGTTGCAAGCTATGGTACCTTCCCTTGTACCTCTTTTTCCCTCACTAGTTTGATCCATTAATTGCTTTATATTTGTTGCATATGCTTGTTGCTTAACTTTAAGAACTTACATTTGAGTGATCGAGCTCAATAGAACTCGATTATAATTTAATTTCAATGGAAAATGCGTAGTGTTGCACAAAAAAAAATTGTATAGATAGCTAGGGTATTATCATAGGTAGTGTTAGAGTGGTTCTTTACTATCAATTTAAGTACCAATGTAAAGGTCTCAGAAAAACCTTTCCATCGATATATGGCACCACATATGAGGTGCCCTAAATTGAGACTATTTGCTTTCCTTATGGAGATACTATCACCTTTCGTTCATGCAAAAATGTCCATCGAGCGCTACAGCGTACCGTAGCACCTGACACTAATCCAAGGAGTGCTACAGAATGCCGCAGCCCCTGAGTCTCGGGACTATTGGAACTATAACGTGCTGTAGCGCCTGGCTTTCAGTCAGGGAGCACTATAGTGTGCCGCAACACCATTTTACACTACAGTGCATCATAGCACCTGGCTTCTGAATAGGTAGCACTACAGTGCACCGCAGCGCCCATGCCTTACAATGTCAGGCGTCGTAGCGTGCCGCGACACCATAACACATCGTAGAGCGCCGTAGCCCTTGGAAGCGCTACCGCCCTCCGCACCACCGTAGCATGCTGTAGAGGATCGTAGTGCCTAGCTCTTAGCCAGGCAGCGCTACAGCGTACCACAGCGGGCTGCAAATCCCAATTTTGCATAAAGTTCACATTTTTTTTGTAATATGTTTACTTTAGAACCCTAGTAATGCAAAACTACAGTAAACAATGACTGGTTTTGGTAAAATCATGCATTTTGCCATTAAGGAAGTGGATAAATATGAAATTAAATCATTATCCAATTGGCATGTTTAGTAACAAATTTACTTGTCCAAATGCTTCGTTTAGGATCTCTAATTGCTCATTATGGCATAAGGAATTTATTTCCAATGTTTGATTTAATTTTCTATAATTTATTTCTGAATTTCTCCTTATTAATTAGATGCTAAGTACCTTAGGGTTATATTAGTGATTATTAGTCTTAATTACTATATAGTTTGGATAACTTGGGCACTCATTAATTTGCATGGATTTGACTAACACTTATTGATTTTTAGCATTTGATCATAGATTAGTAAGACAAAAGAGTAGGTATTAAGGCGATTCATGTGATTAGCTACCTTAATCAAATCCTTATGATTTTTCTTATTTTTCACTTAAGCAAGAGAACTAGCATAAACTGATCTTTAATAACCCAATAAAGGGTGATTTATTACAAATAACCAATTCTCAATAATTTTATAATTTTATCCCAAAACTTAAAGTGCTTGAGATTAACATAACAATTTAGAAGATTAGCATACTTGTTTTTTGCCTCTAAACCAATGATTGAACTTATAAACCTACATGAGGTTTCATCATCATGATTTCTTAGAATTAACTTGTGATTTTAATTGTGATGATAAGAAACTTTAGATCTTTACGGTATAAAGATAGTTCTAAGCCTAAGTAAATGCTCTACTGTTAATAAGGCTATTTTTAGGTAAGAAAATTCCTTAATTGTCTCATTTTGAGGTAGGACCTTAGATGAACCTTAATAACCATAGATGATTGTTCTTATGCCATGGGTTGGAAACCTAATGAGACTTAGATTGAGATTGTCTTTTCTTGTAGTTATACTAAATTGAATGACTATTATGTCACTTCCTTGCAGCCTTTTTGTGAAGGACCAATCACAATAGAAAAAGGATTCATTTATTTGTAAATCCTTATTCATTAAATCAATTATTAGAATGAGAACTTTAGTTTCATCATATGGAGATTATAGTACATATTCATAGAACTGAGTTATTCATTAGATGTAGATTTGGTTGATTTATCTAGAATATAATTGTATAATTTCAGTCTTATTAGGTAATCAGATAAGTACAGCTTAGTTTAGGATAAATATCCTAAGTCTAAGGTGTGTTATTGGTTGAGAATTTAACAGCTTAGTTTGAGAGAATAAACTGTTAAAGGATTTTGTCCCTTATCCTTGTGCGTATTGATAAGTGCAATTAAACAAATTAAGTTTTTAAGGTCTCCCTTCCTAGGACATATTGATCATGCATATGTACTCTTAACTTATGATGAATTAGGATGTTATGAAATAACATTACAAATTAAAAGTTGAATTTAATGGCATTAAAATAGAATTATACAGTTCATATAGTTAAACATCTGATTTGTGAAGGTAAATGGATATTCACTTTAGTTTTTGTTTGTTTTCTAGTTTTTAAATGATTTAAAAGCCTTCAACTATTAAGGCCTTGGCATTTCATGAATTGCATAAGCATATCATTGAATATGTGGAGTGTTGTGCTCACTTATGATCTGTTAGCGGAGCGTTGTGCTCACATAGGATCTGTTAGTGGAGCATTGTGCTTGCATAGGATCTGTTAGCAGAGCGATTTTACTCACCTATGATCTATATTATGTCATGCGACATCAAGGTTATGCATATTTGAGGCATAATATTCTATGACATACTCAGATATATATATATATATATATATATATATATATATATACATGTAGTGGCATACAACACTGTTTTATTTCAGTATTTTTGTCAGTTTTAATTTTCTTACAAATTATTGTTTTCAGCACCTTGTCTTTTAGTTACTATCTTACTTTACTTTTAATTTTGCATAATTTCATATCTTTCAGTTATTTCAGTGCTTTTCTGCAATATTGTTTCTTTATATTTAAAATGTTAATCTTTTTAAACTAATAAGGTAGTTATAGCTTTTGATGCATTAAACTTATTGTCTAACATGAGGTACTCTTTTTTTGTCTGGGAAACTAGCATTTTGGGATCCAACAATTTATCAGATCTGGAGCAGTTTGAGGAGCAGACTTTGGAGACTTCCCAAGAGATCCAGGAGGAGTTTGTGGAGCACTAGCTGGCTCAGCTCTTACTTACTATTTTAGTTATTTTTGTTGTGAGTTGAGAGATATTTATAATCTTTTATTAAGCAATGGCTTACAATAATTTCACTTTGGATGTCATTTCTCCTTCATTTTTGAGATGAATGCATTTACTTAGCTACTGTGATGAATGATATGGATGAATGTTATAGATTCTGCACTCAGTTATTATTACTACTTATACTTATTATTGTTATGTGATCGATATAAAAGATATGCAAATACTTATATATATTAGATTCTTATTAAGACTACCTCTCATAAATCCAATAAATGTAAGTACCTTATCTAATACTTAAGATAAGAATATCACACTTATCTTAAGGATTAGTCCTCAGTTCTTCCTTGGGTAGAGTCTCAACATATTCGGGGAGGTTCAGCAGCCCTTCCCAAGACGCATCGTTCCGCCGCCAACTATTTTGTCTATAATACCTTGGTTGCGCACGGTGACGGGACGTGTTGTTACACCTTCTTCTATAAAGGGCTTCATATGGAGTTATTTAAATGCTTGATTGAAAATCGTTGTTAAATAAAAGTTCAATTAATGGAAGATTATCATCCCAACTTCCTCCAAAGTCTAAAATACATAAATAAAGAAGATTCTCTAAAGTTTGATTCACTCTTTCAGTTTATCCATCCATTTGTGGATGAAATGTTATATTCAAATAAAGTTGAGAACCAAGGTCTTGATGGACCATTTTCCAAATCTTGAGGTAAAATGACTATCTTAATCAGAAACAATAGTTTTTGGAACATCATGCAATTTCACTATTTCCTTATGATATATTTTGGCTAGCTTGTCCGCTGAGTATGACTATCTGATGGGTAAGAAGTGGGTTAATTTTGTAAGTTTATCTACAATTACCCAAATAAAATAATAATTTGATTTTGTGGGTAGAAACCCAGTTATAAAATCCATGGAAATATCTTCTCATTTCCATTGAGGGTAAAGGTTTCAATAATCCTCCTAGTTTTTGATGTTCAGCTTTGATTAGGTTAAAAGCTTCACACTTTGATACAAATTCAACTATATTCTTCTTCATTCCGAGCCACCAAAAATGAGACTTCATTTCTTGATAAATCTTATTATTTTCTGAATGAATAGAATCTGGAATGATGAGCTTCCTTCAATAATTTTAATCATAATTCATAATCATTGGGTATCCAAATTCTAGATCCACACTATTTTTTTGTTTAAATTAAGATTTAATTCTAGATGTTTCCTTGCATGAATAGATGTAGCAAATGTATTATATTCTTCATTATTCTATTGTGCTTCTTTAATCTCATCAAGCAGTGAGCATCCCACATTCATTTGGAATAGCTTGACATTTGACAAAAACACCACTTCTAACTGAAGTTCCTGCATCTTTTGAGTAAAATAGGATTAGAAGTTAGGTTACTTTACGGCTCAGTGCATATGTTACAATATTTGCTTTCCCATGGTGATATTGAATTGATAAATCATAATTTCTTTAATAATTTTAACCATCTCTATTGTCTTAAATTTATTTTCTTCTAGGTAAAGATGTACTTTAAACTTTGATGGTTGGTGAAAACTTCACACTTTGCTCCGTATAAATATTGTCTCCAAATTTTAAGTGCAAATACTATTACAGCCAACTTCAAATCATGAACTAAATAATTTTTCTAATGAATTTTTCATTTTCTACAAGCAAATGTTATTACTTTTCCATCTTGTATAAGAACATAGCCTAACCCATTCAAAAAAGCATCACTATAGATTTGATAATCCTTTCCTTCTATTAGCAGCACAAGAACAGGAGCCATTTTTAAACATTTCCTTAGCTTTTAAAAAGCAGTCTCACATGATGAATACCATATATAAGGTATACCTTTTTATGTAAGACATATGAGAGGAACTGCAATTTGGAAAAAATTCTTAACAAACTTGTAATAATACCTTGCTAATCCCAAGAAACTATGAATTTTAGTCACTGAGGAAGGTTGGGACCATTCTTAAATTGTACTAACTTTGCTAGGGTCAATAGATATTCCATCCTTACTAACCACATTCTTTAAGAAGGCTACTATTGAAGCCAAAATTTACATTTAAAAATTTGGCATACAACTAATGTTACCTTAATAAGCTTAAGATAGTCCTGAGATGTTCTTCATGCTCCTTAGCATTTTTGGAATATATCAATATATCATCAATAAAAATAATGATAAATAGGTTTAAGTTTGGCTTCATTATCCAGTGCATTAAATCCATAAAGTGAGTTGAAGCATTGGTAAATCTAAAAGGCATCTCCAAAAATTAATAATTCCCATACTGCATTCCAAGAGCATATTTAGAAACATTCTCTTCTTTAATGCAAAGTTGATGATAGCCAAACCATTAATTAAATTTAAAAAATATTGAAGCACCATCTAACTAATTAAATAAATCATTAATTCTAGGTAAAGGATGTTTATTTTTTATAACAACTTTATTAAGTACCCGATAGTTAATGCACAAGCTCATACTTCCATCCTTTTTCTTAACAAACGCTACCAGAGCTCCTCATGAGGCACTACTAGGTTTAATAAAACCTTTGTCTATTAGTTCTTGAAACTAGTTCTTAAGCTCTTCTATATCTATGGGTGTTATTTTATATGGTGCTTTAAATATAAGGTTTGTCTCTTTAATTAAATCAAAAATAAATTCCATGTCTCTTTGTAGAGGTAAGCCTAGAAGTTCCTCTGGAAAAACATCTGCATATTCTCTTACAATAAGAGTTTCTTTAAGATGTGTAGATTTGTCTTTAGAGTTAGAGAGTATGGTTAAAAATATAGGGTATCTTTTTTAATCAACTTTTCAACTTTATTAGCATTAATAAGATTGATAATGGCACTTCTTTGACCAACAAATGTTACTTTCTTACTTTCACTATATAAATATACTCTCTTTTTAACACAATCAATTAAGGCTTCATTTTTACTCATCCAGTCCATCCTAAGAATAATATCAAAGGTGATAATATGGATGGCAGTGATTTTAGCCTCCCAAGAAATTCCACATATATTTAGTTTACATTTATAATATATGCTTGTTTCTTAGAAATCTCCTGATAGTAGATTAACTTTTAGAATTGTTAAGAGTTGTTCTACCAGAAATGAATATTGTTGAACTAACTTTGATGTGATAACTGAGTGTGTAGCTCTAGAATAAAAAAGGACTGAACATGGGTGTTAAAATACTATAATAGTACTTGTAACCACATCGGGCTCATCTCTTGCCTCATATTAAGTTAAATTAAAAGGTCCTATCTTGGGCTAGAGTGATCTTTGAACCACTAATGGATTCCTTTCAATGTTTACTTGTGGTCTACCTTGAGTTTTTATTGATTCTTTTCCTTATTTTAGGATCTAGTGTCCATTTATCGTATAATCAGCACAAAAAAATATTATTAGATGATTACTCCTCCCATGTCGATGGCACTAGCCCACGTTAATAAAACATTTATCTGTATTGTGTGCCACAGAACCTACCTACAAGTGTTACTCGCTCAAGAAGTCACTCTTCTAGAGTTGCTCTGAATATTGTGAAGTCTTCCTCATGGCTTTGAAAATTGTTGCATCTTTGGTAAAATATGAGGAGGAAATCCTAGCCTCTTTAGAAACCTCAAAAAATGTGGTACCTCTTGAGCTTCCATAAGTTTTTCCTTCTCTATAAGTTATGCAAAATCTGATATCTACAGGGGCGTTAGATTATGTTGATAATTATTTCTTAGTCCATTAAGGAATATATGATACTAACATCTTTGGTAGTCACCGTTTCAAGAGCAAATTTTGCCAATTAAGTAAATTCTTCTTCATATTCAGTCACAATGTGGCTACCTTGCTTTAAATTAAGAAATTGTTTGCTCATTGTCTACCTAGCTGACTGGGGTACATATTTATTTAGAAAAGTTTTCCATGATATATCTTCTTCTGACATGCCTTAAAAAGTGGTAATTTTTGCAGATTTTCACCATTTCTCTACAGCTTGAGTGAGTAGGTAAGTTGCTAAAGCTACCTTCTAATCTTCAGAGCTTTTAGCACATTAAACTCCTTCTCAATCCTTTGGATCCACTCCTTTGCTTTTCCACTGAACTTAGGTGGTTGAAGTTTTAGAAATACTTGCATATCTTTATATATCACCATTAGTTGAGTTGATACAAATGTTGACTTTAATCATGTTGGTTACTCATAAATTGTCCCATCATGTTCATGAATTGTAGCATATGGTTTGTTCTGTTGTTATCAAAAGGATAAATAGCATCAGTATTTTGTGAGATGGCTTCATTGTTGCTAGGTGTATTTTGATAAACTCCACCATCTTGGGAAAGGTTATTATTATTCTGATTGTGATTCTCCATTTTCTAGGGAAATAATCATATTATTATTAATTTTACTACTGCAATGTTCTCCAACTTGAAACTTTACCCCACTAATTTATTTATTTTATTTTTATTTATTCATATTTTTGGCTATGTTGAATTCTTCCTTAGATTTTTTCAAACTTAGCTCTGATACCAATCTGTGGTGGCCAAAAATCATGTATGAGAATTTCCAAGAAATAATTCATAAATAATACATCAATAGTTAAAGTAAAATAATAATAAGTCCATAATTATCCACATAAATCCATACACATATATATTACAAATTTTATTCATTAATATATCAAAAATTATAATAAAATATTCATCTCCAGTTCACTTCTTTAATTCAAGCCTTTTCTTTACTCAAATTGATTTTCTTATGTTCAATTTTCAAAACTTGAAAATTTAATAATAATTACCAGTCATGTAGGAGTACATATAATATTAAAAGTTATATGAATAACTTTGCATCACAATTAAGGAAGCAAAAATATCTGCCAAATGTATCCAATTTTTCCATGCACGTTAGACTTGAGTTAGACATATATAAAATAATAAAATAAATCTTACCAAATGCCATATGTGACATAAAGTCGCGTCTGAACATATGTGACATAAAGTCGCGTCTAAAGACCCTTGAGACCAAATGGGTAAACCCATAGGCATAGCCATTAGGATGTTTTAAGACTACCGTCAATATTTTATTAGCCTTTTCTCAGAGTTTAGTATGTCTTTCCTTTGGATTTTCCCACTTCCTAAAAGAGCTAAATCCCTTTTTATATTGCTCAGGGCTGCTAGCTGACTCAATCTATACATATTCGCAACGCTGTTTTTTTTCCTTTAAGAACAAGTACCACAAATAATAATACATTCCATCTTTTTGTCACATGTCTTATGATAATATTTTCATAATTTATTAAGCTGTGAGTGTATTAAGAAGGCATAAACCATGATTCAAAGGAAAATAACTCAAAATAGATATAATGAAGTAAGACTTACAAATAGATCTATGTACCTAACTAGTTTGATAATACACAATAAATCACTTGATTTGATCTGTCAAACACCAATTTAAATCATCAAATTGATATTTTTTTAATTTAAAAGTATTAATATCCATTTGATTAAATCTTTAGGCTGTCTTTAAGTTGATAATAAAGTAAAATATCAGTGTTTAGTAAGAAAAAAAAGTTATTTGTAAACATTTAGCTCAATCAATGAGACCTAAAAGATCTATTCACTAAGCATGCTAAATTGATTAAAGCAGTACATTATGTGCATTTCTAGTAAACACTTATGTTATTCATAAAGATCTAAAATGATTCAATCACTTAAGAAAGTTCTAAAGATCAATATGAAAGCTTACCTTAAAGAAACCTTCTAAATTTAAATGGAATTTAATTAGATTAATTCTGATTTTGATAAGATAATGATTCTAAGGATGAAAAACAAATGTGGATTTTCATTTCCACATTTCAACACTTAGGTAAATTAGGGTAAAATTAGTGTTCTAGGCCTTAAAGCAAAATTAATGGCTTAAATAACCTTAAGTTTATTTTAAATATTGAGTTTACTAATTTTAAAGGCAAAGGATTGATTATAATGATTAAATTTTACATAACTTAATATTTGGACAAACTGACCAAAATGTCCCTCATTAAGAGTCTAAAATGAGACTTAAGGATTTAAGGTTCTGAATTGATTTCTTATAATGTCAAATGATTTTTTGCTATCTAATATGAAGATTGACACTAAGAACACCTAATTTGATTATAGTTTATGGCTAATGAGCTCAAATTAGATGAGTAACAAAATTAATTAGGGAAACTTAAATTTTATGATACACTTATATTCTATTTAGTCTAAGAAATCTATAGATACTAAGTTTTATAAATTTTGAGATCAAATGGCTTAGTTATGAGCTAATTAAGAAAAAGCCCTAAATTAGGTAATTAAGGGAGGGGTCAAAAACTCATTTTTACTAATTGATGTCCAAATCAAGCAAAATTAGTAACTATGAGCTCCCAATAGCATAATGATTATAATGATATGAAGTATGCTAAATTTGAACTTCAATTAATTAACCAAAGCTTTAATTAGGATTTAGGTTAATTATTAAGTGATTAATAAAATTAATTATTAAAAAGAAATTTTAACTTGACAATTATGTTTTTTTTTTGTTTAGTCAGTGATATGAGATCTAAATCTTAAAATTTGGCTAATGATTGAGCTTAACATTCTCTAATCCATTTTTTAAGTGATTAAGCATGATTAAGGAAATTAATGATACAAACCTAATTATTTTTTTTAGATTAGTGTTCTCTTTTTTTTTTTATTAAAATGATATTTTGGATCACTATAATTGGATTTGATTTGACTAAGTTATGACAGTGTCAAATTTTAGGGTTAAGTGGTTAACTAGTCAAAAAGGTGATTAATGAAACTAATCACCAAACAGAAAAAATAATGACATAATATTAAACATTGCAATTTTCTAAGCACTTTGAGATATAGCATCAATATGTTTGGATATGTGGTTAAAAAGTTATGAGGCTTTGAAGTTTAAGTGATTAATTGACTAAAAATGTGATTAGTGAAACAAATAACCAAATAGAAAATTTAATGACATATTAACAATTTTTACAATTTTCTAAGCATTTTGAGATATAACATCAATATATTTGAATTTGTGGTTACAAAGATATAAAACATTAAAAATTTACAATTAAATAATCAAATTTTTATTTTTCTAAAATTATTATTCATATGAACAGTACTTTCACTGTTCATATGAACAGTGCGCACGCCAACCCCACATGCGGGCAAGCTTTCACCCGTACACCCGCAGGCCAAGCGAGCTGCACCCGGACGGACCCGCGGGGATACCTATCGGGTCGACATGGCGAGACTCGGGGGTCACCTAGGGTATCAAAATTCTCCCAATTTAGGGCACCCCATGGGGCATGCCAAATACTAATTGAAATGTCTCTTCAGAACCTTTCAATTGGTTCTGAATACACTTCCTAATTTCGTCTATAACTCAAGAAATTATGATGCCCTAATTCAGGCTTAAAGAAAAGAAAATGTAACTTTAGGGTTTGATTGAGCTTCAGGAAAGAGATGAATAGGATTACTTCTGCTCTAGGATAGATTCAAATGTTGTAAATGATGCTTAGGAGATCATATGGGGATTTATTCGACTCAAAATTAGCTCTTACAGTGGCGGCTAGCCACACGCACACAGGCCTACGTCGCACGTGGGACAGGCAGGAAGGCTTGCACCTCAACATTCCTATCTAAATAGCTGAGACAATCAGACAGCGTAGATCAACACGTTGTCTAATCTAATAACATGTCACCTACTGGCCGACGGTGTCGTTAAGTTTAATGGTTAATTTTATATTAAATTAATTTAATTAAGCTTTAAAATGAATTCTAAAAACTTTCAAAAATTTGTCCCTAACTAGTTTGAGGGTGAGTAACTCAAAAATGAAGTCATAATTTAATTTGAGATTAATTTAATTATTTTAATTTTTTGAGTATTTTAAAGATATTAAAATGTTTAGGAATATTCGACGACTTCTAAAAATTATGAAAATATAGCTCCCAGCTAAGTGAACGTGTTGAATTCAAACTAGAAAAATATTTTGATTTTGAGAAATAAAATAATTGTCTAAAATTAAAATAAAATAAAGTCTTTCTAAATTAAGTTAATTTTAATTTATCAATTTATTGGGTGATTAGCTTAAACTAAAATAAGAATAAATTCTTTCTAAATTAAGTTAACTTTATTTTATCAATTTATTGGGTAATTAGCTTAAACTAAAATAAGAAAAAATAAAAATTAAATTTCATTTAAATTTGGTATTTTGCAGTTCTTCTCTGAATTCAACGTAAATTATCTTTTTTACTTTTCCTTTTTCCCTCGCCTAATCTTCATTTTCTTTATTAACACAAACTCATCAGCCTTTTTAGAGGAGGTTTTTGTGTCACCTTTAGATTCATTACTAATTCTCTCATTCTATTCCATGTTTAATTTCTCCAAGTTTTTTTCATTACAATGTTCTTCTTGATTCAATTCTTCTTTTTTTCTCTGTTTCCATTTTAAATATACCTTTTTCCATTTATTTATTACATTCATCAGATCAACCTCTTCTTTTTTGCCATGCACTCTTATTTTCATTATTCCTCTCTCCATGTTAATGATTGCCCTAGTTATGACTAAGAATGGTCATCCAAAGATGATAGTTAAATTTTGATTCCACTCATCCAATTCACATACTATAAAATTAGTTGGGATTTTAAAGCTACCAATTTTAACAATTACATCTTCCAGCACACCTATAGGAGTCAAAGAATCTAAGTTTGTGAATTTAAGGATTATTAGAGGGTCATGCATTCCTCTCAAACCTAAATAATTGAAAATGTGATAAGGCAGTATATTTACTGGTGCCCCTCGATTGCATAAGGATCAATGAAGGTTCCCCCCTTCTATTACATAGGGAATGTTAAATTTGCCAGAGTTCTTTAAGTTTGTGAGCATCAATCTCTAAAAATGTGCATTCTTGGATCTACAATAGAAGGTTTCTTTTATTTTCTATTATATTCCAGATCCATACTTTGTGAAAAATATAATTCCTCCTATTTTTCTTCCCCTAATTTTACATCATTAGTTTGGATGGCACTCACAGTTTCCTTAGGGTTAATCTATGTGGAACTGGGCAGCATGCTTTGGGGTTTATTAGTCTGGTGTTGTAATATTTATCCTAATTGCAGTTTGATGTTTCTCAAAGTTACCTTAGTTTGTTGTATTGATGCTTCATGATGATTCATAGTAGCCTCTATCCTCTGCATAAACTAAAGTGTTTCAACCTTAAATGCTTTGAATGAGTTCTCCAATTCTAATTCCTATTGTTTATAAGTCTATTATGGGGCCCTATACCCTCCATGGTCATTCAAATACTGATATTAACAAAATTATAGCAAAAACAGTCTCCAACTGTGGCAAACCTTCCAACTATAGTCAAGTCAGGTATAAGCCCAATCTTCCTTAATTAGTAGACTTATCACTTGAAACTAAAGATCATACATCAAAATATCAAAGTAGCAAAAGCAGAAAAGAGTATAATATCCACATCACAGCATAGTAAGGAAAGTATAATAATAATTTAGTTCAATATGACAATGCAGAAAGTAAATACATCAAGAATATGAAATTACTACATATTGAATTTAAAAGAAAAGGAACACTCATCCTCACTGCTAAAAATAAGACTTGCTAAGCTACAGTGGCAGGAAGGTCCTCCTCCTGGACATGCTCTTCTCTAAAAGCAACCTTGATGAATAGCTCCAAATCTGACATTGTCAGTGTCACAATGCTAGAGCCCCAACCAAGAAAAGAAAAACTTACAGTTAAATAAATTATCTAAGTACATTTTATGCTAATTTAAATGAAAATGAACATGTAAGATATCATAATTTTTACTAAGCATGCAAGTAATTAAGGTGCAACAAGCTACAAGAGATAGGATATCTATAAATTAAATATTTATAACTAAACAAAACAAAGTATGCAAATTAATATACCTCAGCCAGAAGCTGTAACAAGGTTAAGCAATAAATAAATAAATAACTAAAAAGAAAACTTAAAATAAACTCATCCTAATATACTTATGTTCATATGAATATGTGATGATTCTCAAAAAAGAAATTTGAATTGAAGCATAGGAAAACTGTAATAAGACTCGTAACCTAAATATGTAAGTACTAAACAAATTACTTGACTGAAAGTACTGAATCAAAATGAACTGCAAAATCACACAAAAACTAGTAAAAATAAAGTAAAATATATGGATAAATGAGTGACTAAACTGGAACTAAACTAAAAAGTAGGAGTATGCCTAAAGTAGTACTGCCATAATAGAAATGGGCCAAAATAGAGCCACTACACAGAAAGTTCAACATGTATCCCCTAATCATCCTCAGAGCTAGGTCTGAGTTAAACTCATAGAATTAGACATGTATCCACTAGCCAAGCACAGAGCTATGTCTGAGTCTAATATATATCTAAAGAACTTAACTAAAGAGATAGACTAAGTAAGAACACACTCTGTCGTACTGAGAACTAAATGAACTAACTGAACTGAATAAACTGAAATTGTGTTTATGTAATCACAATTCTAACATAAAATACTCATCAAATATCCTATGTTCAACTAATATGTCTAAGGAAAAAGGCTCAAACACAAGGAGTGTGAAGCAATAATAATCAAAGTAAGCAAGAAACTCAACTAGACATATATGATATTTTTTGTTGTCTAATTTAATTTGTTCTATCTATTCTGAGCAAGTACAGGCTTAGGATCTCCAATATCCAACTATCCAATAAAATCACAGATTTACGACCTTAAAGTCAACATTAGAACTTAACAGTTCTAATTTATTATCAGAAGTGATGACTATAAAGGCTAAGTAAATAAATTAACCACTTAATTAATGTATTCAAACAACTCAAACCCAATCTTGATTATGCCAATCAAGATTAAGGATTTTAGACTTAAACTCCAATTTGGGGTTCAATCCTAAATCCAAGGTATTAATCTTCTAAGGATCTATGGGTTCACGCTCACCCTTATTTTAAAGGTAGAGAATCTTAGAAGCTAAAAGATTAAGAAACTATGATCTTAAAGAAAGGCTAAATCTATAATTATAAGATAAAATAATCAAATAAGAACTTAAAAATCTAAGATCTAAGCTCAATCTATAGAATAATCACATTATTCTATAGGTTGAACTAACCTAAACCCATAAGAAAGATTCAAAGGATTAAATTAGTTAGGAATTTCAAGAATAAGATGGTACAATTCAAATAGATTACTATGAATAATCACTAAGGATTTAAGATCTAAGTCTTAGGCTTAACCACTTAAGACTTCAAATTAGGTTTAGAATTAGGGTTTTCATTAAGTCACTTCATTCAGAATAATATTATGATTAATTTTAATAAGGCACTTAAGACTAGTTCCGTGAGATTATATTTCATTATTCAAGATTTGATGAAGGGTCTAAGATTACCTTAAGATCTTTATGATTTACTTAAAAGAATTTTAAGAAGAACTAAGATTTAAACACTTTAGATTATTTAATGAGATCTAAAAGTTAAATGAATGGTTTCAATACATTATATCATTGATTAAAAGCATCTTAATGACATTTTTATGGTTTAAGGGTCCTTAAACAAACTTTTGATCAAAATGACCAAAATACCCTTCTTAAGGCTAGAATTGGATTTTAAGATTTAAGCATCCAATTTGACTTTAATTTGTTCTAATAGGCTTAGTATTGAGTAATAAGAGAAATAAGGCACTTAAATTTAAGTTTGAACTTAAGTTTATATTAATTAGCACTAATCACATTTTAAGGCTAAGAAAAGTGATTAGGAAAATTATGATTTAATATAGGAATCTAAACACATAGGCAAGTTCTAATACACTTAAGAAAATAGTAGAAACTTGGTTTATCAAAATCAGACAGTTAATTAGGTCATTAATCACTAATTAAGATTTAGGGTGATTAAGAGGTTATTAACAAATTTAGAACTCTTAAATTATTTTTAAAGGCTAATTAAGTTCTCCTCTGTCTTATGAACAATCAAAGACCTTAATCATGAATTTTGGACATTTAATGAACTAATTATTCACTAATTATGATTATAGAAAGAATAGGCTAAATCTAAAAAATCTAACCATTAGATCTAGAATTTTATTGCATATTATTATTCCTTATATTTTTCTGTTCATAATGGTATATTAGATCATACCATTTGGATATTTCATTAATTTAATTTGAATATTTCATTAATTTAATTTGAATATTTTCAATTAATTAAACCATAGGCTATTTAATTAAATGTATTAATAAAATATTTAATAGAAGGATTTTAATTCCAAAATTCATTTAATTATCTCGGCCCATTTTTCAAACTGCACGGGTCGGATCGGGGCCCGACTGGGTCGGCACTGTTGCACCACGCGGGCCTGGTTTGGCCCAGCCCGATGCAACAGTGTCGTCATCCCTACCCCATCCTTCGATAAGACAAAGAGGGACGACACTCCCGTGCTAAATTATTGGTGCTAGGACCCTATCGATGGCTGATCTCGATCGCTACACGTTCATGAAGTCAAGACACATGGATTGGGCCTAGAAGCCCTGACTGGGTTGCAGTGGAATGCTGGATGGCTGGTGAATCCATAAATTACATCTAAAATAATAGGGAAAATTCATTTATTTAAGATATTTTTTACTGTTCCTAAATCAAATTTCTATATCTTCAGGAAATGGATTCCAAAGGAGCTCTAGGGCATTTCTGCAATTTTATAAAAAATATAACAAAGTATTCCGCTACAGCGCGCTGCAGCGCGCGGTCGCGTGCTGCCGCGAGCTGCAGCGGAAACATTTAAACCATATGAAACAGGCCCCCAATTAATTGAATAGTGCTTTCTGCGGAATTCACCGCTACAGTGCGCGGTCGCGCGCTGCAGCGGTGTATCGCGAAAATATTTATGATTATTAAATGGGGCTCAACTAATTGAATAGTGCTTTCTGCGGAATTCACAGCTATAGCGCGTGGTCGCGCGCTGCAGCGGTGTATCACGGAAATATTTATGATTATTAAATGGGGCTCAACTAAATGAACAGTGCTTTCTGATGAATTTACCGCTACAGCATGCGGTTGCGCGCTACAGCGGTGTATCGCAGAAATATATATGATTATTAAATGGGGGCTCAACTAATCGAATAGTATTTTTCATAGAATTTACTGCTACAGCGCGTGGTCGCGCACTGCAGCGGTTCATCGCGGAAAACTTGGGAATATAAATCGAGCCGCCCAACTAATTGAACAGTGTTTTTTGCGGAATTGACCGCTACAGCGCATGGTCACGCGCTGCAGCGGGCAGCCGCGGAAATATTTCTCTATACAATCAGAAAAAAAGCACTAATTGAACAGTGTTTTTTGCCGAATTTCCCGCTACAGCGCGCGGTCGCGCACTGCAGCGGTCTACAGTGGAGGACTTAGCTAAAATTGCTTGGAACTAAGGTATGCTAAGGCATGAAGCAGGACACTACAGTGCATTGCAGTGGCTCACTGAATCTTTTTCCAGTTAGAGCATTTAATGTGGCTAGAGACATGACCTCTATCCTGAATGTTATATCCAGCCACCATATCCTATAACAGCCATTTTTGTAAAGCTTTGAGGTGACGTGTGGCTAAAAAAATGAGATTATTGTCACCTCACCCTAATTTAAAAATTAATGCAATGATGAATTCAGTATTTTTAAAGGAGAAATTTGGTTGCTTATGAGCAGGAGCATGTAGCCCCCCTTCCCTATAAATACCCCTCCTCTTGACTAGAGGAGGGTTCACAATTTTAGCAAGAATTTCCTAAGTAGAGAGGAGAGCCAAAGGAAGCGAGAACTCCCCAAGGGTGATAAAGCAAGATTTTTGCAAAGGGAGAAGAGGAAGAAGGCAGCAATAGCATCCTAAGAAGAAGGTAATTAGAAGGAGAAGAAGAATCCCAGAGAAGTTCTACGGAGCGTTCCTAGTATCTTCTAAACTCAATCTTGTATTTTCTTTTTAGTGACCATGAAAGGATCTTTTGCTATGTATGTATTTTCCTTATTTTCTTATGTAATGAGTAGCTAAACTTCCCTTGGGAAGGGTTAGGATGAAGTCCCATTTTACATGATGTAATATTATTGTGTGAATGTTTTCCCTCAAGCATGATGTAATTGAAATTTATTTGCCTTACTAAGAATTTCTATCAAATTATTCTTGATGTGTTTATAAGAAAAGAACTAAAGAATCCAAGATCTACTAGTCTTGTGCTCCTTAGCTCACCCTTGGTTGGATGCTAGATTTTGAGTGCATGGACGCTTAGAACCATGTGAGAAGGATCTTGAGCTCAATGCACCTCAATCTAAGCTCTACCAAAGAGTTGATGCAAGTGATGCTAAGACCCACTAATTGAGCTCCTTAGATCTACATAATTGAGATTGAGAAATGAAGTGTTGAGTGCTCATGAACTAAGTGACATAGTCATTGAGCCCAACATGTGATTCCCTCATCTCAACTATATGAGATGCGAAGTGATGCTCGTAGTGGAAAATCAATGCTTATGAGATCTTAAAATTTAAGAAAATTTAAACTCTCCTTAAATAAGGAGAAAATAAATTAACTTTAATTCTCAAGAATCTTACAAGAATCTTTGTGTTAAAGTAGAACCGAATGTGAGTTCATTTTATGCATGAGATTTGAACTTGTAAGCCTTTGAGCTAGACTAAAGGACAACAATGTGCACTTGATTTCAATTAAACTAAATGATAAAGCTTGAGAAACAAATCCACACAAGTATTATATTATTGCATGTGGGATGGGCCCAATTCTCCTATTTTTTTAAATCTTGTTATTTACTTAGTGAATATTCGTGCTAATTTTAGACCAACCAACCAATACAAACTATAGCTTAAACATTAGTGAGAATAGATATACTTTAGTGCCAAATCAACCAATTCTCATTGTTAGATAAATTCCCAGAAAGTCACACTTTCCACTTATTACTTCAGACCACGTACACTTGTGTGCAAGCGCAGACGTGTATTTACAGTCTGTCAAGGGTTACTCCACCAAAATGGCCTAAGTGCAGATGCTTAGGGCTTACTATGATGGGTTAATTTTGCTCATAGAAACCACTAAATGGATGGGGTCAATTCTCCTTACACCATTAGTGAGGTGAGATGAGTCGAACCCCCAAGGTTATGTAACCTAGGGTGTAGTCGATATCTAGGTTCTTACTCAGACTCAGATCATAGTTTGGCTACTAGCTCAATCGATGAATATGATGGATCGAAGCTAGCTCAGACGCTGGCGCTAATCGAAATGAGCACGATTCACCTAGAGAAAAAGATTCTAGACAGAATTGAGCAGAGTTGGGCCTCAGTGTTGAGTGAAGTGACTCTGACCTTACTGAGCACTAATGTTGCCCAAATAATGAGCAATTACTATCTAGAATGAGCTTAATCAATCCTAATCACCAGCATGGACTTTTAGAAGGCTAAGATAAGCTGGATGACATATAGAGGCTCTCCTAGCTGCTTAATTAAATATTGAGTCCACGCGACTCGATGGGCTTAGGCTAATACCTAGAAATGGCAATGGCAAAGATGACTAGGGAAGGATTGAGGCATGCAGGAGCTTCCAGATGACTCAAGGAGAAGCACATGGAGTCTGACAATGTAACTCCCTGCTATTAAATTATGATATATTAATCTAACAATGGGCATTATTGTAACAACCCTAGTTATTACCCTAGCTAAATTTATATTAATTAAGCTAAACCAAGCTTTAATTTTGATTCCATTAGACTCAATGGGTCATCTAAACCTAACCATAGATGTTTGAACTCAATCATATCATATTTGAGCATTTTAGTATTTTTGTCTATTTTTAATTCCTGAAAATAGCTAAATTAATTTGATCTCCAAATTAAAATCTGATTGCATTTAGAATTCCCCACCCCCAAATTAGCTACGGGTGAATTTTTGAAAAATTTTGGAGGTTATTTAGACTTATTTTAGATTTAATTTAAATTGGTTCAATTGAAAATTAGGGTTTACAAAATTCTTAATTGCATTTATATCTTTCTTCAACGGTCGGCTGACCCCAAACTGCGGGTGCCATCCGAGCCATTGATCCCGTGGATCCTATGAAATGACTCGCGCTTTTGATTAGATATGATCCATCGCAGATGTTTCCCAGTTCCGAGAAATGATCTAATGATATGCATCCTTCTGCCTTAAGCAGCTTCGATCGTTCATCAAATCTTTAGATCTAATACAATGGACAATCTCCCTCCTGTGATCGGTCGCTATCTGTCTGATGATCAGGGTCATTCCATTCCAACGGATGATCCATCTAACACCTGCACTTCCACCCGTCGCTGTAGAGCTTCATCCCCAGCTCGCGCGCCTGCTAGAATTATTCGCTTGTATTATTTGGCACCAGGATTGTCCCCCCACTCCCTCTGACACATCCTCCAGGCCGTTAAGCCTTCCCGATTCTGATATAATGAAGCTCATCGGGTCGTGAGGACCTGTTAGCCCTAATTGTTATGGCTCAAGGTTCCTCCTTTGCCCGAGCCTGAACTATGGTTCCCAGTCATAGTATCCACCCATGGACCCCCCTCTTTCCTATAAATACTCCAGGGATATCACAATGAGTCCCTTTGCTCACTTTGATCCCCTAAACTTTCCAGTTGAAGCTTTTGGAGCTCTTGTCAATCTCGATGATCCTTGCAGCTATTAACAACTGATAGAGTGTGTGGTCTGGTGTTCAGACCCCCTTGCAGAGCTTCTGTGATCGCCTAGAAGCTTCTGAACACTTCATTTCACCTCTGTTACAGTTGTTGTGGTTACTGGGATCGAAGTTTGAGAGTCTCAAAAGAATGATTCATTCATTGAAAATATTCATTCATGAAAGTAAAAAAAATAAAATACATAAATGTTGATATTTACATTCAGAGCCATTCATATATGAATTTACAGCAGTTTTAATATTTACAATAAGGATTTAAACATTCTCATTTTCTCACATCTCTAATTCTTCTCTCTTTTATTAGGCGGATCTTCAAACTTTAAATATCAAAACCTGAAAAATACAGTTATTAGTCAGATAGGAGTACGCAAATCGTTCTTATAAGAGTAATTCTAGCATCCTATAATAAGCATGAATCAAATATGGAAATGAATGTGATATCTGCATAGCATGTATCAAAGAAAAGTAAATTTTCAACTTTAAATATTGCCCTGCAAGTTAGCTGTGAAAATCAATATGAAAAGCATGAAATAAATAAATTTTTTCAAAAGCCTTTATAACATAAAGTCGAGTCCATAGACTCCTGATCCCAAATGGGTAAACCCATAGGCATAACCTTTAGGAAGCTTTTCTCACTACCAGTCGGTAGCTTAATCAAATTTTTTAGAAACTATTGGTGTGTCTTTCCTTTGGATTTGCCCACTTTCTAATAAGAGCTAAATCCCTCTATATGACTCCCAGGGGCTGCCAGCAGGCCTAATCTGTATAGATTCTCAGTGTTTCTTTCCATCATCCAAAGATAAACACCATAATAATATATACCACATTTCATCTTTTTATTACATGCTTATTTGATAATATTCTTTTGCAAGTTTATAAGCAGAAAGCAATTTTGGATTATGAAAATGGCTCAAAAAATAAGAATACTGAAATAAAACTTATAAGTAGATTTACGTACCTCACTGTTTTGATAAAATCACAACCAAGTCAATTTCTTTGATCTGCCAAAAATAATTTAATTCATTAATATTTTATTAGGTTTATTTGTAATTTAGGTTTCTAAAATAATAATAAAATGATCAAAATATATTTAGATTAATTTATTAAGTTATTAATTTTGAGTAATTATTAAGCCTTATAAGGTCAAATTAGGAATTTGACCTATAAGGGCATATTAGTAATTTTAACCTTATGAAATCTAAAGTTTTTATTAGTTTACTGTAGATTATATCTTAAGGTTTCCATAGAACCTAAAATTATCAAATTCTAATATGTATTGACTAAGTTATAGCCAATATAAATTCTAGGGTTAATAATTATGGTTCAATGTGATTAGTGAGTGATTAGTGAATTAAATCACAAAATTACTAAGCCAATCATATAGCTTAGTTCTAATCTACTTTATGAGTTCTCTAAAACTTAAATTGTTCAATTTGAATTATTAGATTTGCTAATATTTACTAATCAAGATTTAGAGTAATTAGGGCTGATTAGAAGATCTAAAGTTGGATCCTAAATATTTTTATAGATTACTGTAAATTAGATTTTTTTAATCTATATTGATGTTCGGATCACCTAATTTGGAGTTCAATTGACCAAGTTATGGTCAATTGAAGTTCTAGGGTTAAATGAATTAATTAGGATTAGGTCTTAAAAGTGATTAGTCTAAATCTAATCCAAATATCAAAGTTAATATTATTAAATTATTCCTTAGGGTTCTGAGTATTTTGAGACCCGTATTGGGTATCTTTGAATTAGTGGTTTAATAATTATGATCAATTGAATAATTATGACATATTTGATTTATTTAATGACACCTAAAATGTCTCTATACAAAATATTATTCTTACTGAAATTTAGTTGGTACTAAAATATTCCTTAATTTTTGCTGATTAATTTAATATATTTAATTGTATATTTGGATTTATATTTTGTGAGTTGTTAAAGTTTTAAATTTAGGAATTAATTAATTAAAGGACTTTAATTAATTCATTTGGTATGAATTTTCAATAATGCTCTGTTAATATATTTAACTAAAGTAATAAAACATTATTATATTATTTGCTAACTATGTTTATTCCTTCCTATAAATATGTATGTATATATATAAGTATATGTATACATATATATACATCTAATTGTTTTGAATTAATATCTATTTATATATTATATTAACTTAATTAAACATCTATTAATATAATTATTATTATAATTTTTTTTTTCTTAATCTTCTTTTGTCTGCAGGAAGAGACGGCGGCGGGCCCCACGCCCACGTGGTGCGATGCTACTGGCCCAGACAGCCCACGTGGGTCCCACTGCCGCTGTTAATAGAGACAACGGTGGGCCCCACTCCAAGACAAATGGCTGATTCTGTGCATGCCACCTCACTCCGTGGGTCCTATCCTAGCAGCCGATGCGACGCGATAATTGGGTCGGGCTCGAGTCGACCCGGCCCGGCCCGACGCTTCTCTTCTCTTTCGCTGTCCTCGCAACAGATCGCACTAGGGATCGAGAAAACGGCGACCTTCCATCGGGGCTATGCCTAGGATCTCATGGCATCTTAAGGAGGAAGACAAGATTTTCCTTATGGTGTCGTCACAGATACACGAAGTGGACTGTAATGAAAGGAATTTCTAACCCTAGGCACCGACAAATGAAGACCCTTCGGTAACAGTTTCCACTGTTGCTCGATACTCAAATTCGATTAATTAAACAATACACGAGACAATCAGATTTGATAATTGGATAATCAAAGACATGAAATAGCATTAGGAAGGAAAAAACAGAAACGAAATTATAGGAAATGAAGGAGAGATCATTACCTCTACTTCGACGACTCAGATTTGCTATTCTTCGGCCGAGAGCTTCTCCAACTTTTTCTCGATCCAAAGTTGCACAAACTCACAGACGAGGTCCATTCGAGCCTTTAATCTGGCTTTGAGCGGTGCTTGAGCGGCGAAGAGCGCGTGGAGCGATGGTTAGGGTGACGCGTGCGACTCGAATTCCACGCGGAGCTCTGGCAAGGGTGACGAAACGACAACCGTCTGATCGAACGATCAGACGGCTGGGAAGATCCGTCTGGATAGACGGAGCCGAAAAGAAAATAGGGAGATGGCGTCTTCTTGGGGAACGGGGTCGTTTAGTGTTAAATAAATAAATTAATTATTAATATTTAAATTATTTTTTTATGATTTTACTAATTAAAATTAACTATCTAGATGCATCCCAAATATTCCCAATAAATTACCTCTAGCTAATTGAGGGGTGAGGAACGCAACGGTGCACTCGGATTTTCATTTCAACGAGTATTTAATTATTTGATTTATTTAAAATAATATTAAAATATTCGCCGAAAATCCAACGACTTCCAAATGCTTCCAAAACTTCACCCCTAGCTAATTTGGGGGTGGTGAACATAATGGTGAAATTAGATTTTCAATTTGTGGTTGATATTATTTAAATATTAATAAACAAATTTGAAAAATTTTTTTGGTATATTACAGTTGTTCTCCAGTTCTAAGTACAGCTTTTAACCTCCTCTTTGTCAAGCTGGTTTTGGCTCGATTCACGCCTTCCTTACCCTAGATGTTATGCTAGGATCGTACCTTAGTTCTCCATTAGGCAGCTAAGGCAGTGGTGGAGAGTGACACTGGACTAGACGGTGCAATTGCCATCTGAGAGTGCACTGACAGTCAGCCTTTTGATTGTTGAATTGCAGCGATTGCTCAAGCCATTGAGTCCCCATTCGAAGTTCAAATCCTTTCTTAAGTGATTGCAGATTCATATCAATCACTGTGTTCGATCTGATCGGTTGATTCGACTAGAATCAGTCGACTCAGTTATAGCTCGCATCTGTAAAATGCCGCGAGTAGCACTCCAATGATCCATCCACCCCCATGACTCGTCTATTTGTCCAAATGCTTCTCCTTCAATCCCTGATCGTGTAGGTTTAAGTCCAAGTTCGTGGCATTATCTCTATGAGGAGAATTCACTCCTTACAAATTTTCCCTTTTGGATCGATATGCTGAGTAGCACCCAAGTGATCCGGCGCATCCCAGAAGCGGGTTTCTGGTTCAATCAATGCGTCTTAGGTCCTTGATGGTGTAGCCATCAAGATCTGGGTGCGGCGTCACTTGTGCATGGAGAATTGGGCATTTGAAGCTAGCCCTAGGTGTCCTGGTATCGGGTATGCAATGCGGGGACGACGCACAGTGGCGGGCCGAGTCAGACCCCGACCCTTGCAGTTTCATTTTTCGTTCGTAGTTTAGTTAAAGAATTTGGAATTAAATTTCTTCTATTAAATAGTTATTTAATGTTTATATATAATTATCCTATGAATTTAATTAAGTAAAGCATTCAGAATAAATTTATTATATAATTTTTCTATACTTATCCAAATGGTATAATCCAATATACAATTTAATCAAAAAATGCAAGAAATAATAATATAAAATAAAATTCAAGATCTAATGGTTAGATTTTATAAAATTATCAAATCTTTCTCTGACTTTAATTTATTCATAATTAATTCAATTAATATCCAAAAATTGTGATAAGGTCTCGATTGCTCATGAGGTTATGGAAAATTTAATTATGCCATTATAAATAATTTAAGAGATTTAAAATTATTAATCACCTCTTAACTATCCTAATCCCAAATTAGTGAAATTAAGTATTAATTAACCCTCTGATTTTGCTGAACCAAGTTCCTAATGCTTTCTTAAGAGTATTAGAACTCTCCCATGTGCATGGATCATCTTAATGAATCCTAATAATCCTAATCCCCTTAATTAGCCTTAAAAGGAGATTAGTGACATTTAAGCTAAATCATGAGCTAAATATTGAGTTAAGTGTTTCAATCATCTGATTAACCAATATTAAGTCCTTTAAAACTGATTTGAATCAATTTGAATGCTTAAATCTTTATTTTCAATTTTAGTCTTAAGAATGGTATTTTGGTCATTTTGACCAAAATATTGTTTAAGCATCCTTGAACCCTAAGAACCTCAGTAAAGTGTTTCTATTCAATAATGAAATGTATTAGTATCATTTCATTAACTTTTGAGCCTAATTAGTCTAATTGAGTTAAGTTTAAATTTCATTTTTCCTAAGTGATCAAACCTTAGATCTTAGATCTTAAACTCTTAATTATTTTGATCTAAATTATGTTATATCATCTTAGAAATCCTTAATTGATTTATTGTCTTAATTCCTTGAAACCTCCTTGTGGGTGTAGTATTAATTCAATCTATATAATAATGTGTATATTCTAAAGATCGAATATAGATCTTAGATTAATATCTTCTTGATTGATTATTTTGTCTCAAGATATTAGAATAACCTTTCATAAGATCTTAACTACTACATCTTTCAGCTCATAAGGTTCCTTATCTTTAGATTAAGATTGGGTGTGAACATTAGATTCTTGATAGAGTAGCACCTTGTATTCAAAAGTTGAGCCCCAAATATGGAGTTTAAGTCCAAAATCTCTAATCTTAATTAGTATGCTCAAGATTTGGGTAAAGTGAGTGAAATATAATAAATAAGTCGTTGAACTATTTACTTTAATTCTTTATAATCATCATCTAATTTTGAATAAGAACTTGTTAAGTTCTAATATTAATATTAAGGTCGTTAATCCAGGATTATACTCAATAGTTGGATATTGGAGATCCTAAACTTGTATTTTCTTAGAATATTTAGAGCAATTTAAATTAGACAACAATGGGTATCACATGAGTCTAGTTGAGTCCCTTGCTTACTTTGCCTATTGTTGCTCTACATACCTTGTATATTGACCCTTTTTTCTTGGACAAAATAGGTGAACTCAGGATGTTGTTGATGTATCGTAAGTTAGTGATTGAAAACCATAAACATTCATTCAGTTCTTTTAGAACATTTAATTCAGAAGAGTGTGTCCTAGCTTAGTCTGCCTCCTCAGTTCTAGTTTTATTATAGAATAGACTCAGACCTAGCTCTATGCTTAACTAGGATGGATACATCTGTAACAGCCCAAACTCTTAATACCAAGGAATTGTCCGCTTTGGCCTGAAAGACCTCACGGTTTTGCCCTCAGAAGATAACTTCCCAACAGGTCACCCATCTTAGGAGTACTCCCACCTGAGCACACTTAACTTTGAAGTTCTTATCAGGAACTCCACCATTATCTGAAAAGGTGCCTCGATGTTTAAGAGTTACACTTATTACTACTTAAGTAGGTCATCACAATCTTCCCAACTTAAGTAACTGACGTCCTCGTCAGTATCCACACACAGATCCAAGAACCATCAATTGGGTAGATAGAACTAGAGGTGACCCCTACATGCGTAAGAGGTACCCACAACTATGTAGCACCTTAACTATCATGGGTTCAAGAGGCTGCTCACATGGAGTGGTACTTTGCCCTATATGGCACTTAGCTCCTATCTGACACCCTATAGTTTGATCTGATACAATTTGTAATAGCCCAAATTCTTAACACCAAGGTATTGTCTACTTTGGCCTGAAAGGCCTCACAGTTTTACCCTCAGAAGATAACTTCCCAACTGGTCACCCATCCTGGGAGTGCTCCCACCTGAGCACACTTAACTTTGAAGTTCTTATCAGGAACTTTACCATTATCTAAAAAGGTGCCTCGATATTTAAAAGTTTCACTTATTACTACTTAAGTGGGTCATCACAATCTCCCAAACTTAAGTAACTGACGTCCTCGTCAGTATCCACACACAGATCCAAGAACCGTCAATTGGGTAGATAGAACTAGAGGTAACCCCTACAGGCATAAGAGGTACTCACAACCATGTAGCACCTTAACCATCATGGGTTTAAGAGGCTGCTCACATGAAGTGGTACTTTACCCTGTATGGCACTTAGCTCCTATCTGACACCCTATAGTTTGCTCTGATACCATTTGTAATAGCCCAAACCCTTAACACCAAAGTATTGTCCGCTTTGGCCTAAAAGGCCTCACGGTTCTGCCCTCAGAAGATAACTTCCCAACAGGTCACTCATCCTGGGAGTGCTCCCACCTGAGCACACTTAACTTTGGAGTTCTTATCAGGAACTCCACCATTATCTGAAAAGGTGCCTCGATGTTTAAAAATTTCACTTATTACTACTTAAGTGGGTCATCACAATCTCCCCAACTTAAGTAACTAACGTCCTCGTCATTATCCACACATAGATCCACGAACCATCAATTAGGTAGATATAACTAGAGGTGACCCCTACAGGCGTAAGAGGTACCCATAACCATGTAGCACCTTAACCATCATGGGTTTAAGAGGCTGCTCACATGAAGTGGTACTTTGCCCTGTATGGCACTTAGCTCCTATCTGACACCCTATAGTTTGCTCTAATACCATTTGTAACAGCCCAAACCCTTAACACCAAGGTATTGTCCGCTTTGGCCTGAAAGGCCTCATAGTTTTGCCCTCAGAAGATAACTTTGGAGTTCTTATCAGGAACTCCACCATTATCTGAAAAGGTACCTCGATATTTAAAAGTTTCACTTATTACTACTGAAGTGGGTCATCACAATCTCCCAAACTTAAGTAACTGACGTCCTCGTCAGTATCCACACACAGATCCAAGAACAATCAATTGGGTAGATAGAACTAGAGGTGACCCCTACACGCGTAAGAGGTACCCACAACCATGTAGCACCTTAACCATCATGGGTTTAAGAGGCTGCTCACATGAAGTGGTACTTCGCCCTGTATGGCACTTAGCTCCTATCTGACACGCTATGGTTTGCTCTGATATCATTTGTAACAGCCCAAACCCTTAAGACCAAGGCATTGTCCGCTTTGGCTTGAAAGGCCTCACAGTTTTGCCCTCAAAAGATAACTTCCCAATAGGTAACCCATCCTGAGAGTGCTCCCACCTGAGCACACTTAACTTTGGAGTTCTTATCAGGAACTTTACCATTATCTGAAAAGGTGCCTCGATATTTAAAAGTTTCACTTATTACTACTTAAGTGGGTCATCACAATCTCCCCAACTTAAGTAACTGACGTCCTCATCAGTATCCACACACAGATCCAAGAACTGTCAATTGGGTAGATAGAACTAGAGGTGACCCCTACATGCATAAGAGGTACCCACAACCATGTAGCACCTTAACCATCATGGGTTTAAGAGGCTGCTCACATGAAGTGGTACTTTACCATGTATGGCACTTAGCTCCTATCTGACACCCTATAGTTTGCTCTGATACCATTTGTAATAGCCCAAACCCTTAACACCAATGTATTGTTCGCTTTGGCCTGAAAGGCCTCACTATTTTGCCCTCAGAAGATAACTTCCCAGTAGGTCACCACCCATCCTAGGAGTACTCCCACCTGAGCACGCTTAACTTTGGAGTTCTTATCAAGAACTCCACCATTATCTGAAAAGGCACCTCGATGTTTAAGAGTTTCACTTATTACTACTTAAGTGGGTCATCACAACATGTCTTATTCTATAAGTTCAACTCGGACCAAGCTCTGATGATGTCTAGGATGGATACATGTTGAACTTTATATTTGATGAATCCCTAATTTATATCCTAATTAAAAGAAACTTTCATTCATTTCTCATATTAAATATGCTTCTTTAATCCAATTTTGCTTATCTTTTCAGGAAAACTGCCTATCCAACGAATTCTGAGCAATGTGAACAATTCTCCAAAATTCCTAAGTAAAATCGCTGTCGCGCACTAGCACGTTGCAGCAGGCCAATTTGCAAAATTGGGCACCATAGCGCACTACAGCGGAGCACTTTGCGAAGCATGGGTGCCACAGTGCGCTGCAGTGGGCCAATTTGCAAAATTGGGCGCCATAGCGCGCTGTAGCGGAGCACTTTGCAAAGCGCTAGCTCTATAGCGCGCTGCAACGGCCCTTCATTATATGAACCAAAATGCCCCAGCACGCCACAGCGGCCCACTTTGTGAAATTTTTTCGCTATAGCGTGCTGCAGTGGCCCGCCAAAACTCATTCTGAGCAGAGCATTATGTGCAGCTGGGACAAGACCCCCAACTAGTACCTTGTCTCTAGCCATCATTCCTTCTACAACAGCTACATTTTTTGTAAGGGGAAAATGGTCTTCTTGAGGTAATATGGAGAATTATCAATGGAAAAGTAATAGTCTTTTCATCTCTCAAGTGGATATAGCCATCATTACACCTAAATTTTTAAAGGGCAAAAGCAGATTTTGAAATGACAAGATGAAAAAGTAGCCCACCTCTATAACTACCACTTCTCTTAAGAGAGGTTCCCAACTTGGCTCACTACAACCTAAGTAAAGAGAGGGCTACATAGAGGAGAATGAGAACTCTCCTAGGGTGGAAGAGCTCATCTTGCTAAAGAGAAGGAGAAGAAAGGCATCACTAGGGACCTAAGAGAAGCAACTTTAAGCAAGAAGAAGAGGAATCCGTATAACTTTCCAAAGGAACGGTCTTAGTATTTTCTAAACTTTTACTTTGTGTTTTTCTTAGTTGATCATGAAAGGATTTTTATTCATGTATGTATTTTTTTTCATCTCTTGTGTAATGGAGAGCTAAACCTCCCTTGGGAAGGGTTGGAGCAATTCCACATGTATTGATAGGTACTATAATTGTATGAAGTTTTCCTCAAGTTTTAATAAAAATCATGAACTCAATGCCTTGTTGAAGAAATAAAAGTACTATTATGGACTTGAATGTGGACCAAATGACAAAGGACTAATCGAACTCAAGGACTATTTTGTCTTGTGCTCCATAGCTCACCTTAATTTTGATGCTAGATTTATGAGTGCATGAGAGCAATCGTTGACAAAAGGATTAATGATTTAACTCCAAATGATGGGGTTTAATCACTCAATCTAGAGGTATATCTAAGGGTCTAAGGTGTAGAACCCAATTCTCACAAAATTAGATTAAGACAAATCCTAATGAGTAAATTATACATCAATAGGATAGATTTCTATTCTTAGTTCTAAGATTGAAAGATCAAATAATCATTAACAAACTAAGAAAATCTATAAGACTATCAAAACCAAGGCTTCACCTATTGAGTAACCCAATTTACTCAATAGATAAATTATAACATATGATCTATTCTTAATCCTAAGAGAATGGCTCTTAATCACTAAGATTAACACTCAGACACAAATCCAAGGTTGAGAATGAAATAGAGAGGACTAGAGGAGTTTGAGAAGGCATGATATGGGATTGATTTTATATCATGAAGCTTAAACTTGATTATTTTGCAAAAGAAGAAAGACTGCAATTGAACATATAAACTTTATACTATTCCCCTTCCAACACTATTACTTATTTAATTCGTTGTTCTCATTATCTATTTATGTTATTGTTAAGAATATATTTACAGTTAACATGAACAAATTTAATTTGAATTACTTTAGTTTTGATACAGTAAAATGATAGGGAGGTATAACGCATAATTACAATGATTGCCTACTTATAGACCATCCAAATTGTAATATGGCACCTTCATGCATCACAAAAATTCTTATTAGAAATTGAAAAGAAGGAGATATAATTGTTTGCTTAAGAAGATATTAGGAAGCATCAACTTTGATTGCTAAAATTAAAACCAAAAGATAAAACAATTTTTCATTTTTAAACATCAATGAACATAAATATACTTTAGTAATAAAACACGCCATTCTCAGTGGATGATAAAATATTAGGACTTCACAATCCATTATTACTTCAAATCGAGTGCACTTGCGTGTGAGCACAGACGTGTATTCTCAGTCTATCAGTTCATGAATGCATTCTTATAAATATCTTCATCCTTGAGTTGTATCTGGTAGTAACCTGATCTCAAATCTATCTTAGAGAAGACTTTCACTCCAGTGAGCTAATCAAACAAGTCGTCTATCCTAGGGAGAGAATACTTGTTCTTCACTGTCACCTTATTAAGCTCACGATAATCAATACACATACGCATCGATCCATCCTTCTTTTTAACTAACAGAACGGGAGCTCCCCAATGCAACATACTTGGACGAACAAAACTATTTTCAAGCAATTTTTGCAACTGCTAATGAAGCTCTTGTAATTCTAGGTGCCATTCTATAAGGAGCTTTGGATTTGGGCTAAGTTCTAAGAATTAGCTCTATAAAAATCTCTACCTCATGCAAAGGAGATAGTCTACGCAAGTCCTCAAGAAACACATTCAAGAACTCTCTAACAACATTGGTATCTTCCAAGTTTCTATCTTGTTTATCCTCACCGATTAAGTTACTATAATTATATCACAACCTTTAGTAATGTAATGCAGCTAAGCCAAGTTTTCCTATAAAGACTTTAGGTTTCTCTCATACCCTTAGCGAGACTTTCTTTCTATAATAGTCTATTATGGTATTAAATTTACTTAACAAATTCATGCCTAGAATTATGTCGAAGTTTGTGCTTGGCATAAAAATAAGCTTAAATTGGAGTTGGTTACTAATTGGAATTTCTACCAAACAGAACTTGTTCATGCACATTTTAACACCAGATGGTATCTGTACTTGTAAGGCATAACCCAAACTGAAATGTTGTAGGCAAAGAGAGGCAGCACAGTTCTTGGACATAAATGAATGACTAGCACCCGTATCAAAGAGTGTGTCACAAAATTGAATTTTAATAATTAGAGTTCCTATAGCAAAAAAGAAAAAGCCTTAATTAAAACTAACGCAATTTAAGGCATGAAGTATGAAAAAAAATTGTACGAGAAATGAAAGACAGAATATAGAAAATTAAATGTAGGACGTACCGGTGACAACATTGTTGTCTTCTTGGGTGACAACAGAAGATATTGCGTACACGCGGGGTGCGGTGGGAGATTGGACAGCAACCTTGCCCTTTGTGACACTTCTGGCATGTACTTGCTTCTAGGTCAATGAAGATGCTCCCTTTAAGTGTTTGGCACTTCTATCTGCTGGAAGAGGCATTAAAGCAAGTGTCGGTGCTTGATAATTGACTGGAGATGGGTTTTGAAAAGTAGATGGGTGATTGATTCTCACCTTATCCCCGGTCCAGACTGCTCTACAATCC
Organism: Gastrodia elata; assembly: GCA_016760335.1. NCBI lineage: Eukaryota > Viridiplantae > Streptophyta > Magnoliopsida > Asparagales > Orchidaceae > Gastrodia > Gastrodia elata. The sequence continues at coordinate 40,582,597 of CM028671.1, read as the reverse complement.
CAATAGCAGTGAAAAATCCTACACAAGTATAGCTCCTATTATTATAGTGGTAGCATTTACCGTCTGGATGCGGCCTTGTACAACGAGCAACAGGTCTTCCTTGATGATTCTGGCTTGGGGTAAGCTGGTAGAATTTTGGTCCATGAGGATGATTCCACTTAAACAATTCAGATCTACAAGTTGGGGGATGCAATTGCTTTTTGAACTCCATTTGAGCCTTAAGGTGCTCGATCATCCTTGCTCTTTCCAGTAGCTTAGGAAAATTAATGGGGTCTTGGTACATTAAGTGGATCTTTATTGAGTTCTTCAGTCCCTTAAGGAATCCATTGCATCTAGTCATCTCAATACGTACTAGGTCGTGAGCAAAACGAGAGAATTTTCTAAATCATGAACAATTTGATTCCCTTGAGAGAGTTGTATGAACTTGTCCTCGATAATAGTCTGGGTGGAAGGAGGAATAAATTCCTCATGAAAAACTTCATCAAACTCTTGCCAAGGAATGTCATCCATGCAAACTTCATAAAAATGGGCCTTCAGCTCACTGTCCCACCAATATTTTGCTTCCTCTTGAAACAGATGAGTGGCGATACAAATGCATTCACTCTCAAGACATTTGATGTTGGCAAAGGTTTTCTCAATTGTCATTAACCAATTGACGGCCTCAATGTGCGAAGCGGAACCATTGAATGTTATAGGGGTTAAACACAAAAAGGTGAGAAGAAAGCTGTCCACCATAGGACTAAGAGCTGGTTGTGGAGTAACAGGAATTCCTAAAGGTGTTGGGACAAGAGTATGAGGTGGAATAAGAGATTGTTGAGGTGGAGTACAAGTTGAAGCGATTCTCTCAACATCGCATGTTTGTGCTTCAACCATCATTTTCGTCATCTCCATCAGATTCTTTAACTCATCTATTGGAGACAAAGTGGTAGAAGCGCTTATTTTGCCACCGATGGGATAGGAGTATCAAGTTCATGGTTCATTCAAAGAAGAGAAGGGAGATATAATTTGGAAACAAATAAAATGGAAAAGATTCTTATTATAAATTAAAGATTTTCAAAGTACAGTATGAAAGATACTAGGAAAGCAACAATGAGATAAAAACTACTACAAAGATGCTACTACAAAAGGAACTAATACGATTATCTCCAAAACTTTGCATAAAATATGATCTCAAAGTCCTGATGGTTTAAGGTATGATGGAAGCGTCTACTCTCTCAAACGAGTCTGTCGAAGGTATGATCCCACCACTCCTTGGCATAGTTATCGAAGAGTTGGTCAATTACTTTGAAGCAAACGTGATTGGGGCAACCAATTGCTTCAAACATCTCTATGCCTCAGGATAGCCATTCCCTTGCGAACTTTGGAATCCAGTTTCCACATAACACATAATACTTCAAAATCTTATGCAGGATGTCACCTCCATCTTGTGAAACTCATACGTATAGTCTGTCATACTTCAAACCCATTCAAATGATCTCATCCCAGTATTGGAAGAACAATCTAGTATAGTAATTTAGGTCTGACTTACGATCTGCCATCTGAGAGTCAATTTAAAGTTCAAGTTAAATTTAGATAAATTATTGAAGTAGTGAGGCATTTACTATCCTATTGTGACATTCTTAAATGTTTTTTCTTTTATGTGTTGTTTACTTTGGATAAGTGGATATTTTCTTAACTTAACTTTCTAATATCAACTATAATGACCCTAATATCAGATCAGGAACACAATCCAATACTAGGGCATTACCATAGTACTAAGCATTAGGTTACTAACCCAACATTGAGTGCTATGTGGCTAAGAATCTTTGTGAGGGAGTAAGTTAAGTAATAAAATATACAAGTAGAGAAATATGTAGTAATAAAATGTATTCAATCCACAATCCAAAGTAAATTCATCATAGAAAAAAGTAAAAACATCACAAAAATTAAGTTATTACAAATTGAATTTAAAAGAAAAGAAAGTAAATTCTCTCATCTCACAAATACAATAAAATAAAAGATGCGAAAGTAAAAAAGGTTCAATCTACTAAAGTCCAGAACTAGGTCCAGCTCATCTATTCAGAAATGCTCCTAATCTACCATATATTTTGGTTTATAAAATATGGTAGGGTACAACCAAAAAGATAAAAACTGGTGATTAGGCTAAAGAGTCTAAGTACATTTTAAGAATAGGCTAATTTTTAATTATATTTTAGTTGGATATCATATATGCAAATTTACAATTAAGTACTAAAAGTGGAGCATTTAAGCATCAAAGTAACGGTAAAAGAACTATAAAGCAGACAATAAGTAAAGAGTAAGAACTCACACGTAGGTTTGCTATAGCCTATCACAATAAGGGGAAAAGGTATCCTAATAAAGCTAAAAACTACTAATATGCATATGAAAGTATACAATGAATACATGAATATATTCAACAAATGTTATGCTAAGTAAAATCAAACTAAAGCAGTGTAGCAAAAAATATAAGTAAAGTAACATGCACAGCATAAAAATAAGACTGTATGTAAGTAAAATGCAGTATAATAAGTAAAAGCTGAACAATAAAGTAGAGTACAAAAACCTTAGTCTTATGGGCTAAGAAGGCATAGTCAAAGACTATGAAAAGTAAGAATAGCTCAAGGGCTATAACAAGTTCTCACAATCAATAAGATTGTGACAACCCAATAATTTAAGTTGTTTAAGTTATTAAAATTTTTCATTTTGCGAGCTTAAATAATAGAACGAGTGAGGAGTTAGACACATCTATCTAACTAAGTAAATAAGCGGGGTCTCCAAGAAAAAATAAACACTCACATTCCTCCTCTAAGATATGTGAGATCTCCATATAACCCCATAGCTTTTTGTAGCTTAACCTCCATGAAACTCCTATGCTTTATTTATGAATGTTTTATTATGCACAATGTCTTATATGAAAGTTCAAGGTTATAATCTCAAAGAAAAGCAGCATTTCATGGAATTAAAGTAATTGTAAATTATGTGATATCCAAAGTTGCCTAATGTTTAGGTTATTTAACTTAATGATTGAAACTGATTAAGCTCCGAATTGGCTTTAGGGATATTGATCTCTAAGTTAATTATAAGTAATACTATAAGTGATCTTAGTTTTGAAAAATAAAAATTTGATTTAAGTTTATGAAGTGACAAAATAATTTTGCCAGTATAGTGATGTAAAATGAGGTCAATCCTATTCTAATCCTAAACCACATAATAATTATTGGTTGCTAGATTCAAGGCTTAGGTAACTAATCAAGGAAGGCAAGGTTTCAAGATTTACTAGACCTAAAGAAGTGACAGTTGAAGGTTCACTATTGTAGCTTATCTATGGCAACTGTAATTGAAGGGATCTAGCTTAATCAATCACTATAGTATTTAGGAATATTATTAGGAGAGCTCTAAATGCATGGGAGTGGAAGGCCTACAAGCTTCAAATGCTAGGTTAACTAAAGATTGTAGGTTATTGAAGCTTAGAGGAAACCTAATTCATATTAGTGAGCTAATGAATATTACTATTCAACTACTAGAGAGCTTAAAGTAAATGTTAGAAGCTAAATGGAATGATTACTAAGTTCATTTCTAAGTGTTGGCAGCTTGTCTTTATAGGTTCACATCCGATAAAGAGACATGTGATAAAGGTTAAATAAACTTATTGGAGGGGCTAACTAGCACTTAGGATTACAATCAAATTAAGACTAGGAAATCACTATTACACTAACTTCTTCTAATATTGAGGCTTAAAATTAAAAATTTACTAGCCAAAGCAAAGCATCTAACTATTTTAATCTAATCAAATTCTCACAAATTAAACTAACATGAATGATTAATTAAATGATAATTCTTATTGTCCAAGGGATACAACACCTAAATAAGTAAGCTAATGAATATGCAAAATTGCATTTAGGAAGGAATTAGGGAGCCAAAAACCCAAGTTGCCCAAATGGTGTCCAAATACAAATGTAATTACAAATATAAAATCCTTATTTCATAAGGAGAAGAATGACACTAAGTAGGTCAAAATCAAACAATGTTGGAAAATTAGGATATCCAGGACTCTTAACTAAGGTTAAGAAGTAATTTTGAAAATTAGGGTTTAAATCTTAAATTGAATTATACCAATGTGTTCATCTCATTTTTCTAAATAAAATGACATATAATTTAATATAATTTGGATGCATATAATTTAAGTTATGAGGGAATTAAATGTTGCATTTTAATAATTAATAAAAATTAATTATATTCCATTAAAAATAATCAGCCGTCGGTGCTGATTACAAGACGACGCAAAAAATGGCGACACAGAAATCTGGGTGTAGAAATCTGCACCATTCATCAACACCAATTTACAATCAGTGCGAACTCCAAGAGATGGCGGGCAGGCCCACGCGTCGCTCACTGGGGCCGTCTCGTGTCGACCTGCGACTCATCCATGAATCTGTGCTACACCGTGGTCGGGGGAGATTGGGTCAGTCCGATCTAGCAGAAGTGCACTGGCTGGGGAACAGGTTGGTTCAAACCGCTTCGTCCAGACAGGATCCAACTGGGCGCGCCTAAGGTTCGACCTCATGGTCTAGCCCGGGGGTCTCATGGTATATCCCGTATACCGATGGGTAGCTCTGTGGGGTCGATGAAGTAGCCGACATGATGATTCCTTAAGTCCCAATGGGGTGGATCAAGACATCTTCGGTAAAATTTTGTGGAGCATGTGACAATACGAGGCTCAACCAGGTTTGATTGAGACCGGTTGAGTTTTGAAATCCTAATTGAGCTTGCAGAATAGGCTTAGGATGACTAAATTTAAGGGAAGGAAGTGAGGGTCAGTACTTGGAGGCCTCACAAGGTTCTGGTCTAGAGATCCTTCGATGAGCTCCAACATGCTCCACAACAGCTCCCAGCTTTAGGTAAGAACTCCAAACGATAGAGTAAGAGGTGAGGAGTCGACTAGTGGGCTTAGATGGAGATAGGGAGGATGGGATGGCAGGCCATGCTACGGACCTTCAGCGTCCTGATGATCATGGTTGTTGGGGCAGGAAGATGTACAGTGAGAATATCTGAGTCGTAAGTTTGATTGAGCGATCTAATGGTCAGATGGGGATGGACTGATCGGGTCACTCCTCAGCCATTCGATCGGCTAAGGAAAGGCACTTAGACTAGGATCGTATGGGATCATTATCCTATGCGTTGGATCCCACAACGAATCCTCGCCGTATGAAATAATTTAGCTGTTGAAATTTTAAATTAATAAATAAAAATAATTTAATTAATTTAATTATTAAATAATAAGTACACATTTAATTACTCAAAATTAAATAACCAAATGGACTACTAAAAATCCTAAACATTGACTCTTACCTAATTAAGGGGTGAGGAATTTAAAAATGCAATTGAATTTTTAATCATATGCCAATTTAATTATCCTTACTTTTGAGAATTTAAATATTATTAAAATATTCAGGTAAAATTTGACGACTTCCAAACATTCCCAAAATACCACCCTCTAACTAATTTAGGGGTGATGAGTTCAATGGCAAACTCCTATTTTGATTATGCGATCAAAATAAAATAAGCATTTTCAGAATTATCAAAATAATTAGGAATGTTCATCAATCACAAATGATCTTTAAATTGCACCAAACTTAAGGTGAATGCTCCCAATATTATTATAATAGTATTATAAGTTAATTGGAACTAATTAGGCTTATAAATAAATGGTAAGAACACTATGGTTATTACAATTACCAAGTAATCGACAAAATCAACTAAGCACAAAATAAACACAGCACAAAAATATGCACAACACAATGATCCAAACGTAAGGATATTTATGTGGAAAAACCACAAATCCACATCACACAGATTTACATTATGAATCAAGGAGTTACAAAGTTAAAAAACCTTCACCTTCATAAGAATATGAAAGATATACTACTTACACAGCCTTCTAATTGATTTCTTAATCTACAAGGAACACTAGATCTTACTCTAGGTTGAAGGAGAAGAGCAACATCCACACCTTTTAAGGTTCTCTCCAACATGCAAAAGTATTTGTATTGCTACTAACTCACTTAGGAAATATCTCCATAATATTTTCTTATATATTCCAACAACATTTGAACCCAAAAAGTTTAAAATACCCCCTAAATAGCTTGGGTAAATGCCTAAACAGAAGTAGCAATTCACCATGCATTATGGCGCTCCATAATCCTCAAGTCTCGGGTGGCCAGGCTCCTGGGTGCACAGTAATGCTTGAGTCTCTAGGTTGCCTGACACTAGAGCACGCTACCGTGCTTTACGGTGCACATAGCTCCCCAATTTCTAGAGTGCCAACTGTTGGGGCGCTCCACGGTACGCTGTAGCACCCTAGTCTACGGAGTGCTTATCGCTCGAGCATTCTGTATCACCCCATTCTCTGGATAATGTGCGCCATGCCGTGCTACGGTGTGCCAAAGCGCGCCATGGCACATTATGATGTTTGAATTCTCCCATCTTATCTCGTAACATATTGGAACCTCTCGAAAGCCCATTAGAGCTATATCATCATCTCCATAGTGATCTGAATAATCTCTACATCCCAACAATCTCCCACTTAGTGATATAATTGGAATCACTCTTCTTTTAGCCTTCAACCCTTATTGTACTCTTCTCTATCAAGAACGTGGTGCAGCTTACCCCCCACTCTCTTTTCACATGGCGAGACCAACTAAAGCAGCGCATAGCTTCATTTTCTCCACTATTATTACTTTTATAAGCATGTCAGTGGTATTCCTTGAAGTGTGAATCTTTACCAATCCAACTTGTCCTTCTTCCAACTGTGTCCTTATGTTCACATTACTCAACTCCATTATCAAATCTTAAGCACTAACGCTTTAACCCTATCTCATTCTCAACCAAAGCTAATCATTTCTCAAACACATTAGATTTATGTTTTAAATAATAAGCTCATACCATCCTTGTATGGTCATCTATAAAGGTGAAAGTATGTGGCTCCTCCTATGAAAGAAGTAGAAGCTGGTCCCCATACATCTTTATATACCAACTTAAGTTTTCTGCCTTTCAGCTCTCTACCACTTTTAAGGAATGTAAGCTTCTTCTGCTTGCCTAGAACACAATCTTCACATAAATCTAAGTCAACTGAGTTTATTCCTGAGATTATTCTTCTTTAATGTAGGGATTTCAAATCCCTCTAGCTCAAATGGCATAGCCTCTGGTGTCATAGACCCGCCACATCTATTTGTTCTGCAACCGCTATGGAATTAAACACTTTATTCATTAGGTAAAGTGTACCTTCTATGTTGCCTGACAGACTGTAAATACATGTTTGCGCTTGCACGCAAGTATACGTGGTCTGAAGTAATAAGTGGAAACTGTGACTTTCCGGGAATTTATCGAACCACAAAGAATTGGTTGATTTGGCACTAAAGTATATCTATTCTCACTAATGTTTAAGCTATAGTATGTATTGGTTGGTTGGTCTAAAATTAGCATGAATATTCATTAAGTAAATATTAAGATTTAAAGAAAGAGGAGAGTTGGGCCCATCCCACATGAAATAATATAATGCTTGTGTAGATTTGTTTCTCAAGCTTTATCATTTAGTTTAATTGAAATCCGGTGCACATTGTTGTCCTTTAGTCTAGCTCAAAGGTTTACAAGTTCAAATCTCATGCACAAAATGAACTCACATTCGGTTCTACTTTAGCACAAAGATTCTTGTAAGATTCTTGAGATTTAAAGCTAATTCATTTTCTCCTTATTTAAGGAGAAGTTAAATTTTCTTAAATCTTAGGATCTCACAAGCATTGATTTTCCACTACAAGCATCACTTTGCATCTCACATGGCTGAGATGAGAGAATCACATGTTGGGCTCAATGACTATGTCACTTAGTTCATGAGCACTCAACACTTTATTACTCAATCTCAATTATGTGGAGCTACGGAGCTCATTTAGTGGGTCTTAGCGTCACTTGCATCAACTCTTAGATTGAGCTTAGGTTGAGGTGCATTGAGCTCAAGAACCTTCTCACATGGTTCTAAGCTTCCATGCACTCAAAATCTAGCATCCAACCTAAGGTGAGCTAAGGAGCACAAGATAATTAGATCTTGGATTTTTTTAGTTCTTTCCTCATAAACACATCAAGACTAATTTAGATGAAAATTTCTTAGTAATGCATTAAAATCACAAATACATTATGCTTGAGGGAAAATATTCGTACAATAATATTACATCATGCATCATGGGACTTCATCCCAACCCTCCCCAAGGGGAGTTTAGCTGCTCATTACACAAAAAAATATGGAAGACACATACATAGATAAAGACCCTTCCATGGTCACTAAAAAGAAAATAAAAGATTGAGTTTAGAGGATAACTTGGAACACTCCATAAAAGTTCTCCGGAATTCTTCTTCTCCTTATGATTATCCTCTCCTTAGGTTGCTAATGCTGCCTTCTTCCTCTTCTCCCTTTGCAAAAGCTTGCCTTGCCACCCTTGGGGAGCTCTCTCTTCCTTTGGCTCTCCTACTTACTTAGGAAATTTTTGCTAAAATTGTGAACCCTCCTCTAGTCAAGAGGAGGGATATTTATAGGAAGGGGGGGGGTTGCATGCTCCTCTCCTCCATAAGCAACCAGAATTTCTATACAAAATGCTGAATTCACCATTGCACTAATTTTTAATTTAGGGTGAGGAGACAATAATCTCATTTCTTTAGCCACAACATCACCTCAAAGCTTACAAAAATGACTGCTGCCGGAAATGATGGCTGGAGACAATATTCAGGATAAAGGCCATTTCTCCAGCCACATTAAATGCGTTTTATGGGAAAATTTCTGCAGGCCGCTGCAGCGTGCTTTAGCATACCTAAGTCCCTAGCAATTTAACCAAGTCCTCCGCTATAGACTGCTGTAGTGTGCGACCGCGCGCTGTTGCGGGGAATTCCACGAAAAACACTGTTCAATTAGTTCTTTTTCCAGATTTTATAGAGAGAAATATTTCTGCGGCAGACCGCTGCAGCGCGCGACCGCGCGCTGTAGCGATCAATTTCATGAAAAACATTGTTCAATTAGTTGGGTGGCCCGATTTATATAGCTAAGTCCTTCGCGATAAACCGCTGTAGCGCGCGACCGCGCACTGTAGCGATGAATTCCGCAAAAAAACATTATTCAATTAGTTGGGCGGCCCTATTTATATAGTCAAGTATTTTCGCGGTAAACCGCTGTAGCACGTGACCGCGCACTATAGCGGTGAATTCCGCAAAAAAAAAACACTACTCAATTAGTTGAGCCCCCATTTAATAATCATAAATATTTCCGTGGTAAATCGCTGTAGCGCGCGACCGCGAGCTGTAGCAGTGAATTCTACAAAAAATACTATTCAATTAGTTTAGCCCCCATTTAATAATCATAAATATTTCCGCGATAAACCGCTGCAGTGCACGACCGCGCGCTGTAGCGATGAATTTTGCGAAAAACACTATTCAATTAATTGGGAGCCTGTTTAATATAGTTTAAATATTTCCGCTGCAGCCCGCTGCGGTACGTGACCGCGCGCTGCAGTGCGCTATAGCAGAATTCTTTGTTATATTTTTAGGAAAATTGCAGAAATGCCCTAGAGCTCCTTTGGATTCCATTTCCTAAAAAAGTTAGAAAAATTTGATTTAGGAACAGCAAAAAATATCTTAAATAAATGAATTTTCCCCTTTATTTTAGATATAATTTATGGATTCATCACACCCCCATACTTAAATTCTTGCTTGTCCCCGAGTAAGCTCAAAATGATAAATTTTTCTGTATTTGAATGGATGAAAGTCACAATGATGTAATTGAAATAAATATAAGTGAAAATATGTGTATGGCAAGAAAAAATGAAATGAACATCGTAGCAATCTTAATATTTTCAAATGAGTCACTAAGGTGGTTAAGTCACTAAATCTCCAAATGTTTGAATTTTTTAATGCTTGATAATAGGTGATGGGTTCCATACATTTTGGATTTTTGGACTAAAGACATAGTTTAGAGATTCTTATAGTTGTGCCATATGTGCTCCTTCTTATAAATCACAAAGATGAAAAGTTTTTAAAGGAGAGATATTTTTCTTCATCCTTTCTTATTTTGTTCACTTGGGAGAGATGTTTTTCATCATCCCTTTTTCCATAAATATTTTGTTCTTTTCATTCTTAGGGAGAGACATTTTTCTTCATCCCTAACATCTTTGTGATCATGAAGTCCTACGGGAGCCTAACACACTCCATTTAGAATCCATACCATATTTTTTAGTTCAAATCCTATGACTGCCCCGACACTTAGCTCAAGCATTTATTTAATTTTTTTTTTTTTTTGGAGATTTAGATTTTCCTCCATTCATTCCTCAATCTCATATTTGATTGCTTATAATTCATTTAATCATTATTTTTTTGCTAAGCATTCTTTTACTTATACCTCATTTGATTTTTGCATTTTTGTGATTTTCATTTCTTCTGAAAAATTCAGAAAAAATATGTCACTTAAGAATAACTCAATAAATGCGGGAATATGAGAATTCATAAATCGCAATCTCAAAATAAAAACAAATTACAATAAGGATGAAAAGACAAAGTGAAAAAGAACAAATACAACCTAGTTAGTTGTTGTGTTGCCTCCCAACAAGTGTCGGTTGTAGTGTCTCAGCTTGACACATGAAAGAGCTTATGTGATCAGGGAGGTCTTGAAGGGTCCACCCACCCTTCTCTTGAGAGACACCTTCCTCCAAGTATAACTTCAGACGATTTCTATTCACCTTGAAAGCGCTATTATTTGAGGCAACTTCGACAGCTCCATGAGGAAAAACTTTAGTGATGGTGAATGGTCCTGTCCAACATTATTTTAGTTTTCCAGGAAAAAGTCTTAATATAGAGTTAAAAAGTAATACCTTCATTCCTGGTTGGAGGCGCTTAGGTTTAATTAGCTTATCATGCCATTTTTTTTTTATTTATACAACTTGGCATTCTTATAGGCGTTTAACCTAAATTCATCAAGTTCATTTAGTTGCAACAGTTGCTGCGCCCCTGCCTTTTAGTGGTCAAAATTTAATTTCTTTATTGCCCAAAAGGCACGGTGTTCAAGTTCCACCGGAAGGTGACATGCTTTTCCATAAACGAGCTTATACGGGGACATTCCTAGAGGGGTCTTGAAGGCAGTTTTATAAGCCCAAAGGGCATCTTGGAGTTTTGAAGTCCAGTCCTTTCTATTTTGGTTTACAGTTTTTTCCAAATTTTATTTAAGTTCTCTATTAGAGACTTCAACTTGCCCGCTAGTTTGAGGGTGGTAGGGGGTACCCACATTGTGTCTTACCCCATAGCTTTTTAATATATTCTCTAACTGCCTATTGCTGAAGTGTTTTCCCCCATCACTGATCAAGAATCTAAGTGTTCCAAATCTAGCTAGCACGTGTTCCTTGAGAAATTTGATCACAGTTTTAGCATCATTGTTGACACATGCCACAGCTTCAACCCATTTTGAAACATATTCAACTGCCACAAGGATATACATATTGGCCTGGGACGAGGGGAAGGGTCCCATGAAGTCAATTCCCCAAACATTAAATAGTTCGACTTCAAAAATCCCATTTAAAGGAAGCTCGTCCTTTTTTATTAAATTCCCGGTTCTTTGGCACTTGTCACAAATTTTGACAAAATTAGCGGCATCCTTGAATAGATGGGGCCAAACGAATCCAGATTGAAGCACCTTCGCAGCCGTTCGCTCAATTCCATGGTGTCCTCCATAAGGAGATGTGTGGTAGTGGAAGAGAATATTCCTGGTGTCAGAGTCAGAAACACATCTCGTTTGGAGTTGATCATTACAACATTTATACAGAAAGGGATCATACCAAAAATAATTTTTTTATATCTGCAAAAAATTTCTTTTTTTGTTCGTAACTCATATCTTTTGGTATGATTCCTCCTGCAAGGTAGTTTGCAATATCAGCGAACCTGGGAGGATCATTTGTAGCTACCCATAGAGCTTCTCATCAGGAAAGGATTCACTAATATTTGTCGACTTTTCATGATCAATGTGGGTTAATCTAGATAAATGGTCAGCAAGCACATTTTCACTCCCCTTCTTATCCCGGATTTCGAGATCAAATTCTTGTAAGAGCAAAACCCATCATATCAAATGTAGTTTTGCCTCTTTCTTTTGGAGGAGATACTTAATGGCGGCATGATCCTTGTAAACGATAGTCTTAGACCCGATGAGATACGACCTAAATTTAGTAAAAGCAAAAATGACAGTTAAAAGCTCCTTTTCCGTGGTAGCGTAATTTCTTTGAGCATCGTCAAGGAGTTTACTAGCATAGTAAATCGAATAGAAGGTTCGCTCTCTTCGTTGCCCTAGAACAGCGCCTACAGCAAGGTCACTCGCATCACACATAATTTCAAAAGGTGAATCCCAGATTGGAGCAGAAATTATTGGAGCAGAGATCAAGGCAGTTTTTAGTGTATTGAATCCTTTTAGACAATTGTTATCAAAATTGAACTCAATATCCTTTCCAAATAATCTACAAAGTGGCATACTTATGTTTGAAAAATCCTTAATAAATCTACGATAAAAACCAGGATGCCCTAGGAAGCTTCTAATTCCATTAACATTGATGGGAGGAGGAAGTTTTTCAATTACTTCAATCTTAGCTTTATCAACCTCTATGCCCCTCCTAGAAATTAAGTGACGAAGAACGATACCCTCTTCAACCATAAAATGATACTTTTCCTAATTCAAGATCAAGTTTGACTCTTCACATCTTTTTAACACCTTTCCCAGATTAATTAGGCAATGATCAAAAGAGGTCCCAACCACAGAAAAATCATCCATAAGAATTTATAAGAACTCTCCTATCATGTCAGAGAAAATAGCCATCATGCAGCGTTGAAAAGTAGCTGGAGCATTACACAAACTGAAAGGCATTCTCCTAAAGACGAAGGTTCCAAAAGGGCAGGTAAATGTTGTTTTCTCTTGGTCTTCGGGCGTAATCAGGATTTGATTATATCCAGAATAACCATCAAGAAAATAGAAATAAGGATTTCCTGCTAATCTATCAAGCATTTGGTCAATGAAGGGAAGGGGATAATGGTCTTTCTGAGTTGCTTTATTTAGTCTCCTATAATCGATGCAAACTCGCCACCCAGTCACAGTCCTAGTGGGGATTAGCTCATTGTTGCTGTTGAGAATAACGGTCATCCCACTCTTTTTGGGAACCACATGTATAGGGCTCACCCAAGGGCTGTCAGAAATGGGAAAAATGATCCCAGCATCTAAGAGCTTGATGATTTCCTTGTGGACTACTTCTTTGATGTTAGGGTTTAATCACCGCTGAGGTTTAATTGAAGGCTTAGAGTTGTCCTACAATAGGATACGATGCATACACAGAGTTGGGCTAACCCCTTTCAAATCTGCAATACTCCACCCCATTGCACTCTTATGATCTTTTAAAACATTACATAAAATATTCTCTTGATGTTTAGTTAACAAAGTGGAGATTATTACAGGAAGTGATTTATCTTCTCCTAGGTATATGTATTTTAAATGTGAGGGAAGAGGTTTTAATTCAATTTTAGGAGGGAAAATTATCGAAGGTTGAATCATCTTCCTTTCCTCAATTAATTCTTCAATAACTTCTGTTTCAGTGGGAACTTCGTATTCCTCACTTCCCATCATTCCCTCTTCTCCCACATCTTCCATTGACCCAGCTTCTTCTAATAAATTGATCTCCCAATAATCCTCGTTTAACTTAGAAGGTGTTTCATAGAATCATTTACATGGAATTTAATCTCTTCCTCTCCATAACGCAACCTCAAGTCCCCTTTGTCTACATCAATTAAGGTTCATCCTGTGGCCAAGAAAGGTCTACCTAAAATAATAGGAATCTCTTGATTTTCATCTTCCATGTCCAAGATTATGAGGTCTGCCGGGAAGATGAACTTGTCAACCTTTACAAGTATATTTTCCACAATTCCTAAACGAGATTTTATAGATCTATCGGCAAATTGGAGTAGAATAGAGGTAGGTTTTAACTGATCAATTTCTAGTTTCTTGAATATGTAGAAAGGCATCAAATTAACAGAAGCGCCAAGATCACAAAGGGCTTTTTGAAAAGATTGGCATCCAATCGTGCATGGGATAGTGAAACTCCCAGGATTCTTCTTTTTAGTGGGAATTTTTCTTTGAAGGATTGCACTGCATTCCTCAATTAATGCCACAGTCTCCTTTTCATCAATCTTCCTTCTCTTGGATAAGATGTCTTTCATAAACTTGGCATAACTAGGCATTTGTTCAAGGGCTTCAGCGAATGGGATATTAATTGAAGAGTTTTAAAAGTCTCAAGAAATTTTTGATATTGGACATCAAGTTTCTCCTTAACCATACGCTGAGGATAAGGTATATGAGGGGTTTCCTTAGGTGCATCTCTATGTTCATCCCTTGCGGCATCCCTTGCCACAATCTCTTCTGTCCTTATTGTTTCTTCTTCCTCTTTTTTCTCTCTAGATTTAGCGATATCTTCGCTATTCTCTTTTCTCACGATCTCATGAGCAACCCTTCCACTTCTTAAGGTGATTGCGTTACTTGATTCATTTTCATATTCCCTGATCACCCCAACTAGTGAAGGTTGTTCTAACTGCTTTATTATATCTTTCAATTTTTGTTCAATTCTTTTAACCGTCTCCTCTTGTCTGAGGAGAGTGTGCTCATGCCTGTTTAGTATGGCGTCAATTTTATTCATTAATTCAATAGTGGAGTTTCTAAATTCTTTTAGAGAGTTTTTGAATATTTCTCCATTCCTTCCATGATTTATGATTATATTAACATCTCTCAATTCCCCATCATTCTCCTATAAAGGGCTTATATAACCACATTCTAGCTTCTTATTAAGTTTAGATATTTGATTTTGCAGTTCTAGGATTTTCTGTGAGTTTCCTAGTGAATTACACTCTTTTTTATCCTTCGAATCATTCCTTAGAAGTGGCCATTGGTAATTGTTGTTTGCCATTTCTTCCAAGAGGTGATAGGCTTCATCTTGGGTTTTTCCACTAATGGATCCCCCGGCGGCCGCATCAATGAGTGTCCTCGTTGGAGCATTCAAACTATTGTAAAAGGTTTGCACTTGCATCCAGAGAGGGAACCCATGATGCAGGCAATGTCTGAGATACTCCTTAAAGCGTTCCCACCCATTATAGAGAGTCTTACCTTCCATCTGAGTAAAGTTGTTGATCTCAATTCTCAACCGTGCAGTTTTAGCCGGAGGGAAGTATTTGGCTAAGAATTTCTTAGCCAAATCATCCCAAGTACGGACAGATCGCTTGTTAAAGAGCTGAGCCAACTCTTAGCTCTATCTCTCAGTAAGAAAGGAAATAGCCTCAATTTAACTGCGTCTTCGGAGATGCTGTTAAACTTGAAGGTATCACATATTTTGAGGAAGGTTGAAATATGTGAATTTGGATTTTCAGTGGCTAATCCTCCAAACTGATTTTTTTGTACCATACTCAGCATAGAGGGTTTGATTTCATAATTATGGGCTTCTATATTCGGCCTTACAATCATATGGGGAATGCCCCTAATAGTGGGCAGTGCATAATCTCTCAGTGCTTTACCCCTAGGCTCTTCTAAGTTTTCAGTGAAAGTGTCCATCACAACTTGTTGGTTTGATAAGTTTCATTCTCGCCTAGCTTGTAAGTATGTTCATTCTATTTCAGGATCAAACAGATATTCAGTACATACTCTTTTACTCATACAAGTTTCAATAAATCTTATTAAAAAGAATTTAGTAATAAAGATCAAACAGATATATTTTGGAAATAAAAATAAACAAAAAAAATATAAAATATTAGCTTGATAATTACAATAGAAAACGTAAAACTACTAATATAAAAAAAATATCAAATGCTTAAATCGCTAGCTACTTATAGATTATCTTTAGTTCAAATCAAAAACCAATTTCCCGACAACGGTGCCAAAAACTTGACAGACTGTAAATACACGTCTGCGCTTGCACGCAAGTGTACGTGGTCTGAAGTAATAAGTGGAAAGTGTGACTTTCCGGGAATTTATCGAACCATAGAGAATTGGTTGATTTGGCACTAAAGTATATCTATTCTCACTAATGTTTAAGTTATAGTATGTTTTGGTTGGTTGGTCTAAAATTAGCACGAATATTCACTAAGTAAATATCAAGATTTAAAGAAATAGGAGAGTTGGGCCTATCCCACATGAAATAATATAATACTTGTGTAGATTTATTTCTCAAGCTTTATCATTTAGTTCAATTGAAATCAGGTGCACATTGTTGTCCTTTAGTCTAGCTCAAAGGCTTACAAGTTCAAATCTCATGCACAAAATGAACTCACATTCGGTTCTACTTTAGCAGAAAGATTCTTGTAAGATTCTTGAGATTTAAAGTTAATTCACTTTCTCCTTATTTAAGGAGAAGTTAAATTTTCTAAAATCTTAGGATCTCACAAGCATTGATTTTCCACTACGAGCATCACTTCACATCTCACATGGCTGAGATGAGAGAGTCACATGTTGGGCTCAACAACTATGTCACTTAGTTCATGAGCACTCAAGACTTTATTACTCATTCTCAATTATGTGGAGCTATGGAGCTCATTTACTGGGTCTTAGCGTCACTTGCATCAACTCTTAGATTGAGCTTAGGTTGAGGTGCATTGAGCTCAAGAACATTCTCACATGGTTCTAAGCTTTCATGCACTCAAAATCTAGCATCCAACCTAAGGTGAGCTAAGGAGCACAAGACAATTAAATCTTAGATTTTTTTAGTTCTTTCCTCATAAACACATCAAGACTAATTTAGATGAAAATTTCTTAGTAAGACATTAAAATCACAAATACATTATGCTTGAGGGAAAACATTCATACAACAATATTACATCATGCATCATGGGACTTCATTCCAACTCTCCCCAAGGGAAGTTTAGCTACTCATTACACAAGAAAATACGGAAGACACATACATAGATAAAGACCCTTTCATGGTCACTAAAAAGAAAATACAAGATTAAGTTTAAAAGATACTAGGAATGCTTTGTAGAAGTTCTCCGAAATTCTTCTTCTCCTTCTAATTATCCTCTCCTTATGTTGCTAGTGCTGCCTTCTTCCTCTTCTCCCTTTGCAAAAGCTTGCCTTGCCACCCTTGGGGTGCACTCTCTTCCTTTGGCTCTCCTCCTTACTTAGGGAATTTTTGCTAAAATTGTGAACCCTCCACTAGTCAAGAGGAGGGGTTTTTATAGGAAGGGGGGGCTGCATGCTCCTCTCCTCCATAAGCAACTAGAATTTCCATATAAAATGCTGAATTCATCATTACACTAAGTTTTAATTTAGGGTGAGGCGACAATAATCTCATTTCTTTAGCCACAACATCACCTCAAAGCTTACAAAAATGGCTGCTGCAGGAAATGATGGCTGGAGACATCATTCAGGATAAAGGTCATGTCTATAGGTGCATCAAATGCATTATCTGGGAAAAATTTCTGCGGGCCACTGCAGCGCGCTGGAGCTCGTTGTAGAGTGCTGCGACGTGCTTTAGCATACCCAAGTCCCTAGCAATTTAGCCAAGTCCTCCGCTATAGACCGCTGCAGCGTGCGATCGCGCGCTGTAGCGAAGAATTCCGCAAAAAACACTGTTCAATTAGTTCTTTTTCCAGATTTTATAGAGAGAAATATTTCTACGGCAGACCGTTGCAGCACGCGACCGCGCACTGTAGCAGTCACTTCCGTGAAAAATACTGTTCAATTAGTTGGGCGGCCCGATTTATATAGCCAAGTCCTTCGCGATAAACCGCTGCAGCACGCGACCGCGCGCTATAGCAGTGAATTCCGCGAAAAACACTGTTCAATTAGTTGGGTGGCCCTATTTATAAAGTCAAGTATTTTTGCGGTAAACCGCTGCAAGCGCGCGACCGCGCGCTGTAGCGGTGAATTCCATGAAAAAAAAGACACTATTCAATTAGTTGATCCCCATTTTAAAATCATAAATATTTCTGCGGTAAACTGCTGCAACGTGCGACCGCGGGCTGTAGCAGTGAATTCCGTAAAAAATACTATTCAATTTGTTGAGCCCCCATTTAATAATCATAAATATTTCTGCGATAAATCGCTGCAACGCATGACCGCGCGCTGTAGCGGTGAATTCTGCGAAAAACACTATTCAATTAATTGGGAGCCTTTTTAATATAGTTTAAAATGTTTCCGTTGCAACCTGCAGCGGCACGTAACCGCACGCTGCAGCGCGCTGTAGCAGAATTCTTTGTTATATATTTAGGAAAATTTGCAGAAATGCCCTAGAGATCCATTAGATTCCATTTCCTAAAAAAGATAGAAAAATTTGATTTAGGAACAGCAAAAAATATCTTAAATAAATGAATTTTCCCCTTTATTTTAGATATAATTTATGGATTCATCATTGCCCTATGCAATAATGAGTGCAGCCTTGGTGACCTTCCATGATTACCCTATAATGACTGTATTGTAGCCTTCCTTGGCTAGTTGGCTAACTAAAATTGGGTTCCTCCTTAGATACGACGACACTTGTCTAACTTCTTTGAGCTTTCAAACTGCACCATTTGGTAGCTAGATATTAACATCACCTTTTCCAATGATGTCACATGCCTTGTTATCTCCTAGATACACCTTCCCAAATTTACCATTGATGAAGTTCTTGAAGACACCCCTTGT
The DNA here is from genome assembly GCA_016760335.1 of Gastrodia elata. Lineage (NCBI taxonomy): Eukaryota > Viridiplantae > Streptophyta > Magnoliopsida > Asparagales > Orchidaceae > Gastrodia > Gastrodia elata. The sequence continues at coordinate 40,563,885 of CM028671.1, read as the reverse complement.
AGGAGTAGTATCAAAGGATGCACTTGACTAAATCCACCACCCAAAACTCCATGTTGTCGAGTGATATGATCAGTGCATCTTGATCCTCTTCTACTGAAACATTCACTAGGGGACACATATCCTTGCTCCCACCACTTGTATTCTTCAGAATATAGAAGGCCTTCTTGAAGTGACTTGCCTTTCCGCAGTTTCAAGAATCAGGCTTTGCTTTTCCAAGTCTTGCTTTTTCTCGTCTTAACATAAATTTGTTTCTGTTATTTCTCTGGTCTACATTTCTTCATTGGCTCTCAGCATTTAATGATGAAGTAGATTCCTTCCAAGGGAACCTTTTTCGCACCTCTTCATTCAATACTAGCCCAAAAATGTTGTCAAATTTTAATGACACATTTCTTGATGAGTTACTAATGGCTGTAACCAGCCCATCCCAACTATCCGATAATGAAGAGAAGAATAACAAAGCTTGAACCTCATCATCAAACTTAATGCCCAGCAAACGCAACTGACTTGTCACAATGTTGAACTCATTCAGATGTTCAGTTACTGAGTAGCCATCCATCATCTTCATGTTAAATAGTCTTTTCATCAAAAATAATTTGTTGGAAGCTGAAAGCTTCTCATACATCTTTATTAGGGAATCCATAATATATACTGTAATTTTCTCATTAACAATATTAAATGTAAAAGAAGAAGATATTAAAAGATGAATCAAACCCAAAGTGGGTGTATTAAGAACTGTGGTGCCTCGCCACCTGGTTATCCACAGGATTAGATTAAGGGATGGTGTGCCACTTTAGAAAATCCCTCACTTATCATTAGATTAAGTGTAATTCCTTAATCCACTAATAAGGGAAGGATGTACCCTGAATAATGCAGTGGAATCATTCACTAAGTATATACATTCATCATAGTGCGAAAGCAAGGAAAAATAAAATGCTACATCCAAAACCACCACAATACAAGATAAGGAATAAACATGCAGCTCTGAATAAAATAGTACAATAAAAGATCATACATAGGTATCTAAATTATTACAATTATCACATCAATTTTAAGATAAGTTTAAAATAAAATAAATCACTCATCCTCACAGAATAAAATGAAAACTAATCTACTGATCTTTTGCCCTAACCTAATGATCCTCCCAGAATAACTCATCTTTAGGCATAAGGTCCTCAAAATGCTCAAAATCTGCCATTATCAGTTTCACAATGATAGGGCCCCAGCCAAAGAAAAAAAATTTGGTTAGACATATTGTATAAGTACATTTTAATCAGTTTAAGTTCATGAGTTCTTGATATCACTATTTTACTTAGACTATAAAACAAGCAAAGCGTAAGGCTGCAACAAGCATACAAAGGGATATGAAAAGTTATAAATACAACATTTATAACTGAGCAATATATGAGGCAAAAGAATACACCTTAATACTAAGTTATGACAAGGTTAGGCATATATATAAATCAAGTAAGAAAAGTACTGAAAAAAAAGACTCATCATAAGCATGATGATGATCATATGAATTATGCAAGTTTAAAAAGTAAGTAATCTATCTATGATGATATATATAAATAAGTAGTAAATAAAATCTAGCATCATATAAGTACCTAAGTAAGCAGGTAAAGTAAATGCTAACTGAAGTATAAATTTTACAGTAAAATAGTAAATAAGTATGTAATGACTGCCATATCAGAAGAGGGCTACCATACTAAACTAAAAATATAATATTCTTAGCGTCATAAGAGGCTAAGCCGATAAGTTTCTTAGCTTCATAAGAGGCTAAGGCAAAATAATGAAGTAGAACTGAATTGAGGAGGTAGTAAGTACAAATGCAGTATTATTTTAGTTATTTATTTTACTTCTATGGACATATCATAGCTGAGGAGTTAAGCACACCTGCAAGACTAAGAGGGTTCTAACTTAACACAACACTCCTCAATGAGTAATGTTAAGTAATCCTTATTTCTCCTTACGATGTCCAGTAGGGTAAAATGTGCATGATCAGCAAGTAACTGAACCCTATGCAAATATTGTGCAAATTAATCTATGTTTTTGTTTCAAGCAGTAACATTATCACAAAATACAAGGAATGCAAAAACAAAAGTCAACAGTAAGCAAGGGACTTTACTACATACAAGTAATATCATTATTATCTAATTAATCCATTCTAACTACTCTAAGTTGCACAAGTTCAGGATCTTTAATTCTTACTATCAAGTATAACATAAAAGCACAGCCTTATGAGTTAAAAGTAATTAGAACTGATCAGGTTCTAACTTAATTTAATTAATATCGCTTACAAGTTAAATAAGTAATTAACACATCCTATTTGATGAAATTAGACGCTCTAAGCTAAGATCTTATCAAGATCTACTAAAGCTAAAGATTATAAATTAAACACTATGAATTGAGTTTAATCACATAATCCAAAGGGTAAAGCTTAATGACTAAAGTTTTAGCCTAATTATGGACTAATGATTAAGGTAAGTCCTACCAGGCAAGTCAAGCTTAATAGAATGAATCTCCTAATCTTAAACTTAAGTTGAAAGATAAAATGATCGGAATTATTGTATAAAAATCTAGAAATTAGTAAAACTAAGGTTTTATCTATTGAATAACCCATTTACTCAATAAATAAAATTTAACCTAGTATTCATTCCTAATCTTTAGGAAAAGATCTTAAGGTGAAGTGTAGATCCTAAGAAGCTCCTAATAAAGGACTTAGGAGATTTTAAAAATTAATGATAATTATTATAATTTATCTTTCTGTGATGTCCTAATTTACTCAAAGAGGGTGTGATTAGGACAAACTAGGAGGCATTAATTTTACTTAGGATTTTCAAGATTTGAAATGAGAATTTTACAAAATTACTTAATTATGGGGTTAACAGTTCTAAATAGACTCCAAATCAGTTTTATTATTAGTTTGAATGATTTAAATGATATTCAAGAGGTTAAAGGCACTTAACCTAAATTTTGGGCAAAATGACTGTTTTGCCCCTACTTAAGGATCTAAAATGCAATGTTTTAATTAATGGCTCCAAATTAATATTTCTTGATGCTAAATGATTTTTTACTATCTAACATAAAGATAGACAGTAGGTACATCAAATTTGGACAAGTATTAAGTCTTATGATTTCAAATTAAGGATATCAATTTATAAGGGCAATTGGTAATTTTACCTAGTGAAGCCTAAAAATTTAGTTAGTTTATTATTGTTCAATGTCTAAGAGTTCCACAGAGCCTAAGAATGCTAAATTCTAATGTTAATTAGTTAAGTTATGGCTAAGACTGTTATATGGTCTAAAAACGAAAGTTTAGGATTTAGAACATGCTCTTTAGGATAAATGGTAGATTTCTATATTCAAAATCAGCTCCAAATTTACACAATAGTTTGATTTTAGTATATTTTGGCCCCATTAAGGTCCTCCTAGAGTCATTAAGATGCAAAAAATGTGATGTTTAGGCCATTCCGAATAGTTCTGGGCAATTTCGAACAGTTCCGAGCGCTACGGCGCGCTGTGGCGCCTCCTGGCTGAGAGCCAGGCACGACGGCGCGCTATGGCGCGCTATGACTAATTTTGGCACTATGGTGTGCACAGCATTTTCAAGCACTGTGGCACTAGATTTCCTGAAAGCTGGGTGCTACGGAGCGCTGTAGCGCTTTCTCGCCAAAAGTCAGGCGCTACGGCGCGCTGTAGAACACTACGACGAGCAGTGATAGATTTAATTCGAGTCGTGGGTCAGTATGGCATGCTATAGTAGTCCCTGGTTGAGAGCCACGTGTTTCGGTGCACTGCAGCACTCGACAGTGATTTTGGCTATGTGAAAACCAAAACGTCTCCCCTTTGGCTCCCAAATACTCATTCCCTTCCAAGTGCGGTGCCATATACCAATGGAAAGGTCCTTACAAGGCCTTTCTAGTGGTACCAAAATCAACATGAAACAATCATTTTAACAACAAAAATAGTGAGGCTAAAGGTCTGATATACAAAAATCATATATGCAGAATATGTTTTCTTCCCTAAAACTTACTATCTTAATGAGCTCCAATGATCTCTACATCACAAACATAGGTTCTTATTAGCATGAAATATACATGTAAAGAAAATGTAGTAACCATTTGATAAAGAGAAGAGGTACCAAAGAGGTACCTTGTCCTTGAAATGAATGGAGGAAGAGTATTCTGACTTCTGCAAAAACTTGGGAGCTTGAGAGCTTGAGGGGAGAAGCTTCTTCTTCTTCTTCGACTGCTAGCAAGAGGAGGAAGAGGCTGAGGGTTATTCTTTAGCTTGGGAATGATATTGGATGGGAATGAGCTTGGGAAGAGGAGAAGAGTTTTAGTTGAGCAAATGGAGAGTGAGGAGAGATTTTCATCAATTGTAGGGAAGAGGGCTAAAGATCCATCTTAAAGGGGGATGGGACATGGCACCTTCAATGTGCCTTCCCATATGCATGGAGGGGAAGAAGTGAGGTAGAAGCCTCTTGTGTGTAGGGTATAAGGAGGAAGGTGCAAAATGGTCCCAGCTAAGGAAAAAGAAGAGGGAAAAAATATATGGATTTTTGATAATATTTAATTTAGTTAATTAATGGTTAAAAAAATCAAATTTTATAGATGTGCTCCGCAAAATCCCAAAAATTTACCCCTAGCTAATTCGATGGTGAGAAATTCAACGACAAAGTTGATTTTGGTTTTGACGAGTATTTAATTTTCTTATTTTTCAGGGTATTTAAATATATTAAAATATTTGGAGGAAATCTGACGGCTTCCAAATACTATCAAAACATCACCCATAGCAAATTTGGGGTTGACGAGCGCAATGGGAAATTCAGATTTTGATTTTGAGGTCAAATTAAATATCTAAATTTTCTAATTAATTAATTATTATTAAATATTTTAAATATTTGATTGAGCTCTGAATTGCTCCAAAATTTTAGGGTTTGGTTCTTGATGAATCCATAAATTATATCTAAATAAAGGGGAAAATTCATCTATTCAATATCTTTATGCTGTTCCTAAAATCAATTTTTTCTATCTTTTTCAGGAAAATGGAATCCAAAGGAGTTTTAAGGTATTTCTGCAGGCTTTTAAAATTTAGTAAAGGAAAATCGCTGCAGCACGTGATCGCGCGCCGTAGAGGGTTGCAACAGAAATATTTAAACTTTATGAAAGTTAATTGAATAGTGTTTTTCGCGGAATTCACCGCTACAGCACGCGGTCGCGTGCTGCAGTGGTTTATAGCGGAAATGCTTGACTATATAAATCGGGCCACACAACTAATTGAACAGTTTCACGGAATTCACCGCTATAGCGCACGGTCGCGCGCTACAGCAGTCTGCAGCGAAAATACTTGACTTTAAAAAATGGGCAGCCAAATTAATTGAACAGTGTTTTTTTTTGCGGAATTCACCACTACAGCGCGTGGTCGCGCGCTGCAGCGGTCTGCCACGGAAATATTTCTAACTCCATTAAAGCAGGAAAAAGAACTAATTGAATACTATTTGCGGAATCGACCGCTACAGTGCGCGACCGCGCGCTGCAGCGGTCTACAGCGGGGGACTTGGCTAATATGCTAGGGACCAGTGTATGCTAAAGCACACCGCAGCGCGCTGCAGTGACCCGCCAAATTTTTTCTCAGACACTGCATTTAATGCGGCTGGAGACATGACCTCTATACTGAATTTTGTCTCCAGCCATTTCCTGCAGCAGCCATTTTTTGTTAAAAAGGGAAGCTTTGAGGTGATGTTTTGGGTAAAGAAATGAGATTATTGTTACCTCACCATTAATGAAAAAATATTGCAATGATGAATTCAGAATTCGTTATGGAAAATTTGATTGCAACTGAAGAGGAGAATTCAGCCACCCCCTCCTATAAATACCCCTCCTCTTGACTAGAGGAGGGTTCACAATTTTAGCAAAAATCCACTAAGTAAGGAGGAGAGCCAAAGGAAGAGAGAACTCCTCAAGGGTGGCAAGGCAAGCTTTTACAAAAGGAGAAGAGGAAGAAGGCAGCACTAGCAACCTAAGGAGAGGATAATTAGATAGAGAAGAAGAATTTCAGAGAACTTTTATGGAGCATTCCTAGTATCTTATAAACTCAATCTTGTATTTTCTCTTTAGTTGACCATGAAAGGGTCTTCATCCATGTATGTGTCTTCTTTATTTTCTTGTTTAATGAGTAGCTAAACTCCCCTTGGGGAGGGTTGGGATGAAGTGCCATTTTGCATGATGTAATATTGATGTGTGAATGTTTTCCCTCAAGCATAACGTATTTGTAATTTTAATGCCTTACTAAGAAATTTTCATCTAATTAGTCTTGATGTGTTTATGAAAAAAGAACTAAAAAATTCAAGATCTAATTATCTTGTGCTCCTTAGCTCACCTTAGGTTGGATGCTAAATTTTGAGTGCATGAAAACTTAGAACCATGTGAGAAGGTTCTTGAGCTCAATGCACCTCAATCTAAGCTCAACTAAAGAGTTGATGTAAGTGATGCTAAGACCCACTAAATGAGCTCCTTAGCTCAACATAATTGAGATTGAGTGATGAAGTGTTGAGTGCTCATGAACTAAGTGACATAGTCGTTGAGCCCAACATGTGATTCCCTCATCTCAACTATGTGAGATGCGAGTGATGCTCGTAGTAGAAATCAATGCTTGTGAGATCTTAAGATTTAAGAAAATTTAAACTCTCCTTGAATAAAGAGAAAATGAATTAACTTTAAATCTCAAGAATCTTACAAGAATCTTTGTGCTAAAGTAGAACTGAATGTCAGTTCATTTTGTGCGCGAGATTTGAACTTGTAAGCCTTTGAGCTAGACTAAAGGACCACAATATGCACTTGATTTCAATTAAATTAAATGATAAAGCTTGAGAAACAAATCTACATGAGTATTATATCATTGCATGTGGGATTGTCCCAACTCTTCTCTTTCTTTAATCTTGTTATTTACTTTGTGAATATTTGTGCTAATTTTAGACCAACCAACCAATACATACTATAGCTTAAACATTAGTGAGAATAGATATACTTTAGTGCCAAATCAACCAATTCTCTGTGGTTCAATAAATTCTAGGAAAGTCACACTTTCCACTTATTACTTCAGATCACGTACATTTGTGTGCAAGCGCAGACATGTATTTACAGTCTGTCAGTTCTAATAAGTAGATGAATTTAATGGAATGATAATTAGTATGTGATCAAGCTAAGATTAGGCTAAGTAACAACCTAGGGTTGTTACAAGAACTTGCCAATCTTCATCTAACATATTGGTCGATTTTCTGTCGGCTCCACTGAGTAGTACATACAATTTCTTCTGATTGAGAAAATTCTGCATTTGCATTTTCTAGAAAGCAAAATCAGTGCCATTGAACTTCTCTATTTTTTATATAATTTCATCAAGCATTGCTCTCACACAAACTACAAACCTTAAGACTACAGGATAACAACAACAATGATCGTCCTGTTACCAATTTCTGTGAGCACGCGGTAGAAGCAATTTTCTCCTTTAGAGTTTGAGGACTGGGGTCACGCTAAAGAAGCACAATGATGTTTATGTGGAAAACCCAAAGATTGAAAAAACTATAGAGCCACACCACACAAAAATTTCTACCATGAATCAATAAGTTACAGAGTTACAAAGAGCTTCACCTTCATAAGAACAACAAAGATCTACTACTTACACACCCTCACGATTTTTTTTTTATCTACAGGGAATACCAACTCTTACTCTATGTTGAAGGAGAATAGCAGCAGCCACACCTCTTAGATTTCTCTCCAATATGCAAAAGCCTTTGCACAGCTACTAACTCACTTAGGAAACATCTCCATAATGTTTCCTTATATATATTACAACAACATTCGAACCCCAAAAAGTTTAAAATACCCTCTAACTAATTTAGGATGACACCTAAACTTGAGCAAATATTTTCCTGGCCCTATGGCGCACTGTAGTGCCCAGGTCTCATATGGACAGGAGTCAGGGCATCCTTTAGTTCCATCTCTGGACTACCTACTGCTAGGGTGCGCTAAGGCGCGCTGTAGCATCCCAGTCTCTAGAGTTCTTGCCGCTGAGGCATGCTACATCATGCCATGACAAGCGTAGTACCCTAGCCTATGAAGTTCCTGCTGCTAGGGCACACTATAGAGCCCCATTATCTGGATGATGGCGCCATGGCGTGCTACAGTGTCTGAATTCTCCTAGCTTGTCCTGTATCACCCCGGAACCTCCCGAAAACCTGCTAAAGTTTCATCAATACATCCATGATGATCTAGATAGTCCCCACATCCCAACATTACCATCGCGTGCTAGGGCATGCGTGAATGGGGGAGGTGGCAGGGGAAGGGGGATGAGAGAGAATATGAGGGAAAATTAATTAAAATATAAAAATGTGTTTTAAATTGATCTCATTTTTTCATCGTCCGATTTTCATATATGATGAAACTTGATTGAGAGTTCCATGTTGATGAAATGAACGCCCTCAATCAAGATTTTTTGATTTGGAGCTATATTTTTATTTTTTATTAATAACGGACAACCTATTTGTGTAGTTTACTTTTATTATTACGAACCCAACGGCACTAAATTTTCTTAAATTTAGACTTATATTATATTTTAACTTTCTATATTTAAAAATTTAAAAATTAATACAAGAGCATCCGTTGATCAAATTACCTCCAAACCTGAGCATTACGATGATAAAAATATACTCTTTCTAACGGTATAATTGGATCAGCCTAATTTTGAACTTGCATGGGATTCTAATTTTTTCATAATCGAGCCTCTATATTATAGGTAGTTTGAGTTTGTGATTAACTGGTTACTATGAAGGTGTTTAGATACTTAAGCGCATGTCATCTTCTTTTTCCCAAGTCACTTCATTTGAATTTTGATTGCTCCATTGCATCTTTATCATGGGAATTAATTTGTTGCAAAGTTGGCGGATGTCTTTTGCCAGTATTTTGATCGGTACTTCGATATACGTAAAGTCTAGCTAAATGCATTATCCTGGGATGTATACTTCTTCTAGGTTGCTCAGAAATTTGCGAAAGGATGATGCATGGAAGACATCATGCACTGCAGAAAATTTCTTATATCTTTAATTGATAAGATAAGATTCTTACTTTGGCCAATACTTCAAATGGTCTGAAATATCTGGAGTTTAATTTCTTTGTTACTCCAAAATGGTAAATTTTTTTTATTGGAATTACCTTTAGGTAGGCAAAATCTCCTATTTTAAATTTGATCAACATGTGTTTAGGATAAAATATTTATTTTTCTAGTTGAAGTTGAAGGATCCCGTCAAACCGATGTTTCTAGGTTAAGGGTGTTGGGGGTTCCTTCTTTTGGTTTGCCAGAAGCTTAAGCAAGTTTCCATGAAATGATTATCAATGCTCTCTGGGACCTCCATAGATATGGGTGCTTTGACTGGAATATCTATCGATATTGCTTAGGAACCCTTCCTCATAATCCATCTACATTGAAGAGTGATAATAAAAAGAATTTGAATGCGATTAATAACTTTGTTATTTGCATTTGCAATTTTTGCTGCTACACATGATAATCAATCAATCCAATAATAATAAAAACAATTTCAAAATATTTAAGGGTAATAGGCCTTTTTTAGTGAAACCTTCAACTCCACTAGCCTGTTGCTTCATACTGAAGTAACTTGGGAATTATGTTAATGACTATCAATTTTGATCACACAATGATTTCCAATGTCACTATAATAAATTTGCAGTTACAGGTGATTGAATTCCTCAAAAGATAGGGTTTGCCCAATATGCATTTAGGGTCCTTTCTATTAGCGAGGAATATGTGGTAATTCACGGACTCATTATTATGGTACTTGATTCTTGATGGACCAGTAGAGGAGTAACTACTTTTCATATATGTCGACACAATCCTTTATCTATTTAAGAGAAAAGAGATAATCTTATAGGTGGCAATTGCTTTTAAGAGAACGTGGACCTACTATATATGCGTAAAGATGACAAGGATAACATACGACTCATAAAGATGATAATATAAAGAAAGATACAGTAGCGTAAAATTCCTATAATGCCTACTCTAAGTTAGTAGGGCTAATAGGTGCCTTCCTGATGCATTTGTGAAACTCTCTAATATGGGGGACCCATGGAACTCTCTAACATGGGAGACCCTCCTTTTCTTGATTCCAAATATTGATGCCCCATCTTTGTTGATGAGCCTTTTGAGCTTCTTGATTTTTTTCTTAAGCTTTATGATTTCATTCCCAAAGTGTGCTCCTCTTTCTATAGCCTCCTCCACTATCGTGTCAAATCCTTGCTGGAGCCTTCCTTGTAGGTCTTCTATTTCCAGCTCCAAGTTTCATGTCTTTTCCCTGGACTAAGTCATCATTGAAGTCTATATGTTTATCAAAGTTTGTAAGCATTAAAGTTTTAAGAATTTCTAGGTTATTATCCCTATTTTTCTTTATACTATTTTTTTGATATTTATATATTGAATCTCTTAAATTTACATTTAATCTTACTATTATATAAATTGTGGGGACTCGATGTTGAATTAGCACAAGCTAACCCTACATCAGAAATAATCCCTTAGTTATAGGATCATATTGGGTAATTTAAAAGAAATAACATATAATCATCAAAATTTATTCATTTATATAATTAAAAGTACATCACAATATTTTCTTGATTGAGAGATCTTAAATATTACAACTTTTGAGAAAATAGAAAAAAATGACATAATAAGGATAATAGTAAATGGATAAAGCAGCAACATTCCTTGTCTCTTACAGCCTTCATTCCAGGATCCCAATGAGCTCCTGATCTGAGTACATTTCAAAAGTACGGGCATTTGAATACCAGTTAGTCATGAGACTAAGTACTGTGTAATATCAAATTTCTGCCCTTTGTTTAACTTATTGGCTAAGTCATATGAAATTTGGCCATTTATGGCTAGGGCATGGTCTTAGGCTATCATGAGATAGCCCTATTTGATTCTTTTGGGTTCTTAAGTTCTAAAAGAGATAATTAACCTTTTTAAAGCCTAACAGACTCATAATGAGTAATACTGGCATGAACCATTCCCATAAGGTAGTATCTATGCTAGTTTTGGCTTGGGCACACTTGGGCTAACCCTAGTGGGCATAAAATGAACCTTTGGGCTTTTGAGGTCTCAGGGTTTCATATGGTACTCAAAATGATCATTTAAGTTCATTGGATCATATATTGACCTAATTGTTCCATATATAGGGTAGTTGTTTAGTCGAGCTAGGATCTAACATGGGCTACCACATATTAGCCTAATCGGGTTAAGGTGTAAAATAAGTGGGGTTTGGATCTTTATGGTCACTTATTGGCTTTATGTGGAGATAGTGAGGGTAGGTGCACCCATAAGGTTGAATTGGGTCAACTTTACTTAACATGGGCTCAGGCTTTCTTAGGCTCTCCCGAGTCCAGCAAAAACTTATTTTTCTCATAATAGGGTCATGGGGGATTGTTGTTGAGCTCTCATGATGTGGCTCCCCGCCCCTTCGTGGTCCTGTTAACACTCAAATTAACATGATTACAATGGAGTGGTCACCATGATAGATCCCTCATTTATACTTGGATTAGACCCTAATCCTCTTAATAACTAAGGGATTTGCCACATAACTAAAATAAAAGTTCACTAAATAATCATACATGAATATTAGAGTGCAGAAGTAAATAATAATTAACATCCATTTAACCATAATACAGAAAGTAAGAACATCTAACTCAAAATAAAATGTACAATAAAAGAAAATACAAACTGAATACTTGTATTATTATAATATTAAAGTTTAAATTGAAAGAAATAAATTAACACTCAACCTCACAAAAAAGATAAAGCAAAAACTATCTAAGGATTTGTAACAACAGAAGGGTCCTCCACTTGATCCAGCTCCTCTCCTGAAGCTACAACTTCAAATAGCTTAAAATACGATATTGTTGGTTTCACAATGCTAGGGCCCCATCCAAAAAAAGAGAGAAATTGGTTAGACAAATTACCTAAGTACATTTTAGTCTACTTATAAATTTTATAATCTCTTAAGCCATCACCTTAGACTTTAACAACTAAAATAAGAAAAAAGGAGCAACAAGCTACAAAAGAACTGGATAAGTTATAAATAATATATTTATAGCTTAAGCAAAAGTGAGGTAAAATGATATACCTCAACCCAAAAGCTGCAATAAGGTTAGGCAATATATATGTAATAAATTATAAATACTAAAAAGAAAACTCACCCTAACATGCTTATAATCATATAAAATTATACAGATTACTAGAAAGTAAATTGTATTATGATACATATATAAGTAAACTAAATCAAAAACTAGCATCCTAACATATATATATAAGCAAGCAAGAAAGGTACAAAGGCTGAGCTATAGTAAAAGTAAATAGAAAATAGAAAAGTAATATGTAAAACTGCTATATCAGAAGAATTGGCTATCTAAGCCACTGAATTATAATTGAGCTGAACTGTATCATGTCATATCACTTAACTTCTCAAAGCTAAGGTAGAAAATTATACTGAACTGAAGACGTAGAAATACATATACAGTAAATTTTAGTTTTCTTACTTTACTTCTGTGAACACATTGAGAAGTAGCTGAGGAGTCAAGCACATTTGCAAGACTAAGGTGGGTTCCCAAACTTAGACAAAACTCTCCTCAATAAGTATGTGTCAAGTAATCTTTATTTCTCCTTACCACCTATCCATTGGCAGTAATGTGTATACACAATCATCCGTCAAGAAGTGAACCCAATGCAAGTGTTATCCTAATTTTTTATGTTTTTATTTCATGCACCAAAGTTATCTTGTATGATATGTTCAAGGTAAAAAGCTCAAAAATAAGGAATGCAAAGCAATAAAGTTCAATAGTAAGCAAGAGACTCTACCAAAACATAAGTAATATTTGTTATTGTCTAATTTATTCATTCTAACTATTTTAAGTCTATACAAGCTCAAGATCTCCAATTTACTATAATCTGGTATAAATTCAAATTCACAACCTTATAAGGCTTAAAGCAATTTAATCAATGACATTTAATTAAGTTAAATAAATAATTATTTGTCATAATTAATAATTTTAATTAACCTAAGCCAATCTTGATTGAAAAAATCAAGATTAACGAATTTTAGAATTAAACTCCAAACATGGGGTTTAGCTTCTAAAATCCAAGGTGCTAATATCTAAGGTTCTAAGGCTAGTCCCAAATTTCTCACCGACTAAAGATTAATACAAATTCTATTAAGTATAATTAGAATATAATAGGATGGATGTGGCGATCTGTGCCTTGATAAGGTGGTTTGGGATGGTCGTCACTTGGAAAATTTCTCACTTATCATTAGATTAGGTTATGATCCTTAATCCACTTATAAGGTATGGATATGCCTTACATATAATAATGAGATCATTCACTAAATAACATACATAACAACCAGAGTGCAGAATAAGGAAAAAGCTAGCTTACATCCATTGAAACCATATTACAAAATAAAAAATATCCAGCACAGAATAAAGTATATAGCAAAAGAGAAAACAATGGGTACCTATATTAATACAACCTTTTAAATAAGTTCTAAGAAAAAAATAAAGAACACTTATTCTCACTTGAATAAAATAAATAACCTAAACTAAGGCTCCTCAGCTTCAAAGTGCTCCTCCTCCTGGAACTGCTCCTCCACAGATGCTAACACCTCAAAATGCTTAGAATTTGACATTGTCAATTTCATAATGCCAGAGCCCCAGCCAAAAAGAAAAAAAAACTGACCTATTGTCTAAGTACATCGTAGGATATTTATTTTCATGTATTTAATAATATCACAAACATCTAAAGTATTTTAGGAGCAATAAAGCAATGAAAGAAAGTGGTAAAAGTTATAATCATTCAATTATAACTTAAAGTAAAATGTGAGGTAAGCATATACCTCAATCTAAAGCTATAGAAAAGTTAAGCAATGAATATGTAAGAGAAGCTACTAAGTACAAGAAAATATTCTAAGTAAATATGATCAATTCTACACATACTAGTTTTATAAATAAAATATAATATAAGTAGGATTGAAATAAATCTAGCATCCTAACATGCTTGTATATCAAATCAAGAATGGTTGAATATGTAAGAATAAATATTAGAAATACAGTAAATACAAAAAAGATGCATAATTGCTAAAGAATACAAACTAAGAGTTTAATGAAAGAGCTTGCCATAACAGGTAATGGTGGCTCTTCTAGCCACTTAGTAAATCTTCTAAAGCATATAAAAGAAATTTCCCATATCAATAGGTGCATTGAAAATATACCACCAAGGAGAAATTTTCCAGGCCTTCATCATAGAGGCGGACTATGGCAGCCCACCCCAAGGAGGGGGGTGGTCGTCACTTGGCAAAACCCTCACCTATCACTAGATTAGGGTATGACCCCCAATCCACTAACAAGGGAGGGATAAGCCCTTAAGAAAAGAGCAACAAAATCATTCACTAAATACATACATGTCATTTAAAGTGCGGAAGCAAGTAAAGAATGAACTTACATCCATTATATCATAATGCAAAGAATAAGGAAAATATGCGACTCAAAGTAAAGTAATGTAGTGAAAAGAAAATACATAGGATACCTGTATTAATATAGCATTTTAAAGTTTAAAATTGAAAAGAAAAATAACTCTCATCTTCATAAGAAAAAATAAGTAACTAAGGATCTTCAGCAGCAGGGCATTCTTCCTCTTGACCTAGCTCAACTTCTGGCTCAATCGCCTCAAACATCTCAGAATTTTACCTTTGTTAATTTCATAATGATAGGGCCCCAGATAAAAGAAAAGAAAATCTGATTAGATATATTATTTAAGTATATTTTAGGCAAAATAATTTTATGTATTAATTGATATCACCATTTACTTAAAGCCACTAAAGCAAGAACTTGGGTGCTATAAGCAAAGAAAAAATAGGGAAATCTATAATAAAAGCATTTTTAGCTTAATAAATAGTGAGCTAAAAAGGCATACCTCAACCCAAAGCTGCATCAAGATTAGGCAATATATATAAAATAAACTATAAGTACTGAAAAAAAAGACTCATTCTAACATGCTAATGATCATACAAAATTTTTTGTAAATTAATAGAAAGTAAACTGAAGTATGATACATATTAGTAAACTGAATTAATATTTAGCATCCTAGCATATATATTAGCAAGTAAGCACTAAACTAAAGCTGAACTGCAGTAAACAGAATAGAAAATAGAAAAGAATTATGTAACAAGTTGTCATATCAAAAAAATTGGCTAAATAAACCACAAACTGTAACTAAACTGAACTGTATCATATCATTTCACTTAGCTTCTCAAAGCTAAGGTAGAAAAACTGTATTGTACTGAACTGAAGAGGTAAAAAATACACATGTAATAGTTTTTTTAGTTATTTTACTTTCCTATGGACCCATTTAGATGTAGTTAAGGAGTCAATCACATTTACAAGATTAAGATGGGTTCCTAAACTAGGCACAACACTCCCCAATGGACAGTGTATGGAATCATTATTTCTCCTTACCGCCTATCCATTGGCAGAAATGTGTATACATTGTCTTACATCCAGAACATGAACCCAATGTAAGTGTTATCCTAATTGTCTATACTTTCATTACATGCATCAAATAATCTTATATGACATGTTCAATGTAAAAAGGCTCAAAATATAAGGAATGTGAAGCACTAAGTTCAATAGTAAGCAAGAGACTACATTATAGGTGATATCAGTTATTGTCTAATTTATCTATTCTAGCTATTCTAAGTTTATACAAGCTCATGATCTCCAACACCCTACTATCAAGTATAAACTCAGATCTAGGTCCTTATATGATTAAAATAATTAGAACTGATCATGTCCTAATATAATTCAATCAATGATGCTTATAAGCTAAATAATTAATCAACTCATCCTAATTAATTAATTTAGATGATCCAAACCAAATCTAGATTAAGGTAAAACAAAATTGAGGGATTAAGAATTAAAGTTCAATATTGGGGTTTAATCCCTTAATCCAAAGGTAATCTTAAAGGCTAAGGTGTAAAATCCCAAACCTTCCCAATATTACAAATTTGGTCATCTTTTTAAGCAAAGTCAAGTTTCATAAGACAGATATCTATACTTAGAATAAAGTTTAAATATAAAATAATTATAAATAAAGGATGAAATCTAGAAACTATAAAGCAACCAAGGTTTCATCCATTGAGTAACCCATTTACTCAATAAATGAATTCTAATTTAATTTATGTTTCTAATTTCTAAGGAAGAGATCTTAAAGGTTAAGGAATTTCCCAAAGAATTAAGTTAGGATTAAAGGGAATACTTAATCATTTGTGATAGTTAATCTCAATTATATATATTTTTTTGATGTGACTGATTTATGGAAGGCAAAAAGATGAGCTAAATTCACCTTATGGAGCTTATTTTATGACTTAAAATATTTCAAGAGGAATTTAGGGTTTTTCTTAAAATATCAAATTAATGAGTCTAAAAGGTCCTAAGGTGATTCAATATTAGTTATATTACTGATTTTTGTGATTATATTAAGATTCTATGGTTTAAGAATACTTAACCCTAAATTTGGGCAAAATTACTATTTTGCCCCTACTTAAGGGTCTAAAATGCTACTTTTTTATTTAGGGTTCTAAATTAAAATTTAATAATGCCAAATGATTACTTACTATATAATGTAAAGATAGAGAGTAAGTACATCAAATTTGGACAAGATTTAAACCTTGTGAGCTAATTTTAAGGTTTTTGACTTATTATGGCTATTTGGTAATTTTACCTAGTGAAGTCTAAAAATTTAGTTAGTTTATTATTGCTTACTGCTTAAGGATTCCATAGAGTTTAAGAACTCTAAATTTTGAGGTCTATTGATCAAGTTATAGCTAAAACAAGTTTGGGGTTCAAAAATGTAATCAGTGGGTTTTAGGAAAGGTCCAAAATCCTAACTTTCTCAAATGATGTCCAAATTCTATAAATTCATAGGCTATAACTTTCCTATAATATATTGAGTGCAATGACTGGGAGTAGACTCAATTTAGACTTTATTTGATTAAGTTATGAGCTAATTAAGTTCTAGGATAACTAGGGCAAATTGGAAAATCCAGTCATAAAAATCTAAATTTTCTTGCAGTTTACTATTTATTAAATTCTCTTGATCAAAATAGTATATTAGATGACCTAATTTAGAGCTAAATTGACTAAGTTATGGCTAAATATCTTGGTCAAATAGGGTAATTATATAGGGTACCCATACATCATTAGTCACATTTTAGGTCCAACAGCAAAACTAATACTATCACTATACTCCTGACATTCTCCTAAATGAAATGAGACCCATATTTCCTATGCTAGGATCAGTGGGTACAAAGTTATGGAGGTTTAAAGTTTTTTAGGGTTTTAAGTTCAGTGGGAGATCCTAAAATATCACTATTTTAAATATTTATCATACTAAAAATATGAAACTACCATATTATTCATCTCATTTTATAAGATATAACATCATATATTTGGAATTCAAGATTTAAAATTATGCATGCTTGAAAGATTGGATTTATTCAATTAATCAATTTGCTATTTAATAATTTAATTAACAAAACACACACACACACACACACACACACACACACACAGATATATATATATATATATATATTCATTTTCTTGCTTATCATTGCAGGTTAAAAGCGGCGGGACCCACGGGTTCAGCTGAACCAATAAGGTGGGCCTAGAAGCACACGCAGTGTCATTTCAGTGGCCACAGAGCTCATAGGCGGGCCCCCATCTGGCGCAGCAGGTATCGGGCACGATAATGCTCAGAGCGCGTCCCATGAGGGTCGCTCGACTGTGGAAGGTGAGACCCGCAATCTTAAATGACACATGCCGAACCTGAGTAAGGTGATCCCTTCTACCGTCATGCACCGCACCCGTAATGCTAGGGCATGAGGAAGCGCACCCTTCCCAGCAACAGAAGGGCTCAGCCCGCATGGCCGAGGGTAAGTCTTGACAAGACCTACCCGATGGTCGGTGAATCGTCAGTAGAGGTGGCCGGTGCCATTGGCTAAGGCTAACCCTAGCAGCCAGGGTTCGGGTGAAGAGCGATAATGGTTTGTACTATAGATCACTTGCTTAATGGATTCGATCGAACCGATTAATGGGAATGGGGAATAGAATGCAAAATTAAAAATTTTGTAAATCGATAGCCAAATTGAGGGATTGAGAGTATTTTTCTTCGACGATCCGATAGCTAGGGTTCGAGCTTTAGAACAGTCTAGAGGCCTCACACACAAAATGACCTAGGATCATAAGTTGGGAGGTTATTGAGGGCCTTGGTGGAGCCTACAAGGCCCGGGGCTACGACGGGTGGCCAGCAGGGGTGGGAATGTCCGCGTATTCATGATCGACACACGTGGTGACTTCCATTACGGAGATGAAGGTTCAATCATTGGATTACGTGATTTGATGGCTCAGATTTGCCGTCAGATGTGACAACAAAAGGGAAACAGCATGGCTTCAAGTAGATGGCGCCGTTAATGCAATTAATAATAATAATAATAAATTAATTATTTCATTCAATTTTCTTAATTAATTTTAAATAACTAAATGACTTCTAAAAATTCTCCAAATATTCACCCTTAGCTAATTGAGGGGTGAGGAGCGCAACAGCGAAGTCGAATTTCCATTTCAACGAGTATTTAACTTTCCTTTTTTTGGGTATTTAAATATATTAAAATATTCGATGAAAATCTAACGACTTCCAAAAGGTCTCCAAAACTTCACCCGAAGCTAATTTGGGGCAATAAATGCAATGGCCAAGTCCAATTTTTGATTTGAGGTCAAAATAATTAGGCCAATTTCTAGTGTTCCTAAAATTCCCAAAATCTTAGTTTGATTCATTTAACCCTTGATTAGGACCAAAACTTAAGGGTGAGGCCCTAATGACTATTTAAGAGTGTTAGAATTAGAATTAAGATATAGTTTAGTCTTAATTCTCTAGGATAACAACCTTGGGTTGTTACACAGACTAAGTAGGACACATTACAATTAATATGTTGTATAATTCATTGATATCATTTAATCTAATCATTTGTGAATGTCTCATAAAAAGTATAAAAATAACTTAGAATATTTATCAAATATCCTAAATTCACCTATTATATCACAATGGAAATACTCAAGGCAAGGAAGCAATGTATCAAAATAAGGTAATAGATAGCACTACTCAATATCTACGATATCACTTGTTTTTTAATTTAATTCGTTCTAATTAGTCTAAGATTATACAAGCTCAAGATATCCAATATCCTACTATGCAGTATAAACATAAAACTATGGTCTTATAATGTTTAAAGCAATTTGAACTAATCAAATTCTATTATAACTCAATTAGTGATGCTTACTTAAGTTGAATAATAAGTGAAACATCCTTCTTAACTAAGGGAAAATGATGAATCCCAACTCTCACGTACTACAGTTAAGGTTATCTTATGAAGTAAAGTCAAGCTTAATAGGATTGATCTCTAAGCTTAAACAAAGGTCTAGGTATAAAAAAATCATAATAAAGGATGAACTCTAGGAACTACTAAAACTAAGGTTTTATCCATTGAGTAACCCATTTACCTAATGAATGAACTCTAACCTAATTCTACGTCTAAAATCCTAAGGAAAGTCCTTAAGGATTAAGAAAGAATAATAACCTAAGATGAATTATGAATTTTGATAGAGACCTAGTGTAAAGAGCTTAAATGAACTAAAATAGGTTCCCAATCACTTATGTTACCATATAAGGGAGCTAAAATCTATCTTTGGGCAAAATGACCATTTTGCACCTACTTAAGTGTCTAAAAATGCAACTTTTTGATTTAGGGCTCTAAACTAAAATTTGTTAATGGCAAATGGTTATTAACGGTCTAATATGAAGATAGACAATAAGTACACCCAAATCGGCCAAGGATTAAGCCTAATATGCTCTAATTAAGGATTTAGTTCATTAAGGGCAATTTAGTTATTTTACTTAGTGAAATCTAAATTTTATGTTATACTATTGTTGTTTACTATCTAAGGATTCTATAGAGCCTAAGATTACTAAGTTTTAATATTATTTAGCCAAGTTATGGCCAAAACAATATTGTGGTCTAAAAGGGTAATTAATTAGTTCTAAGAAAGGTCCAAGAACTAAACTTTTTCAATTGATGTTCAAATTCAGCAAACACAGTGGTTATATCTTCCCTATAATACACTGAGTACTATAACTAGGAGAACCTAAATTGAAATTCATTTGATTTAAGTTATGTGATAATCTAGTTTTAGGGTGATTAGGGCAAATTAGGAAATCTAATTATCAAAACCTAAATATTTTTGCAGTTTAAGATCCTTAGTTCTTCCTAATCAAAATTATATATTGGTTGACCTAATTTATAGCCTAATGAAGTTTTTAGGTTAAAGGGTTAATTAAAAATAGGACCCAAAAGTCATTAGTCAAAATACAAGTTTAACAGTAAAACTAATATTACCAGGACATTCATAATAATTTCTTGATTAAAATGAGACCTATATTAGCTATATTTGGAGTTAGGGTTACAAAGTTAGGGCTATTCGAAGTTTTCTAGATTTTAGGGTTATTTAAGGGGTCCTAAAATATCACTATGCTAAATGCTCATTCAAATAGAAAATTGACACTACCATAATATTCCTCTAATTTTCAGATTAAAATGAGATATATATTTAATATATTTTGAGCAATTAATTAAGAGATATGAGTGATTAAAGTTCTGACAATTAATTAATTTAATTATTCTAAATAAATTAATTGAATTCTTATTGACTTTATTAAATTAAAATTCCATTTAATTTAGCTGACAGTGGGACCCATACTAGCGACTGAACAGACACAGGCAGGGCCCATGGTCTTGACCGTTCTGCACAGCAGGTGGGGCCCTCTGAATGATGTAGCAAAAGAAGCAATGACAGGCCCACACTTTGGATCTGCGGTCTACATGCAAACAGGGCCTGGACCGCAGTGTGGGACAGGGTCGACCAAGCCCGGCCCATACGCCCTTCCCTCACCCCTACATGCACCCAAGAGCATGCAGCTATGGCTAGAAGTTTCAATGACATCCCAGTGATGACAGGGTCAAACCAGCATGACTATGGATAGGCTAGGATGGGACCTACCTGACGATGGTTGAATCAGCTGCTGGGGTGGCCAAAGTCAGCAGTGGAAACAAACCCTAGCCGCTAGATTTTGAAAATGGGACATGTGCACTATGCACAATTATAGGCGACCTACTAAATTAGCCCAATTGGGTTTGACTATACAATAATCTAATACATGAAAAATATTTACGAAATGGATTGACATAGATTGAATGATGATCGAAGGAGATCGATGGTACCAGGCTTTGATGGTTCACAGTGATCAGGATTTGATCGGGATGCAGCTGAGCTTTGGAGGATTCAGAGGATTCACAAAATGTGTAAACTAACTCCTGTTAACACTCAGGAGCTTTAGGAGCTCGGCAGAGGACTCTAAGATTATCGCTCATGGTGATTGGTCACGTACCGCAGCTGCACGGCACGCGCTGTGTGTGCAAAGGGGATGGGGAGGGCGGGTTCGGAGCCGTTCGATCGAGCCGATCGAATAGCTCAGATCACCCTTTGATCTGAGCCATTGCAAGGTTTGTTATTTAAACATAAAGTTCTTATTTACACATGCAATAATTAATATTTGCAAAATTATATCAAGTAGGTATTAAGCATGCTTTGAAAAAGAGACTGGTTTAGAATTGTGTACATGAAACAATATTGTTCTTTTCAGCAACTTCTAGTGGTGTGAGGGCATAGACCTTAGTAGGTCTGGCAGGCTTGTTGTGGTATACCTACTTTAGAGGAGGCCTTGTTGTAGTTGGTCGAGGTGCATTTGACACTTCGCTCTCCTTAACTCGAGCCATAGCCTGAGGTGGAGGCATTATTACCAGCTGATGGCACCTGTGATTGACAAGATTTGGGTTGAATACTTGATTACGCCTGGAAAGGTTAATGCAAGTACAATCCACAGTTTCATCATAAGTGCACTATTTGTAGAAGTGACCCTTCCTGTGACAAGTATAGCAGCATCCTTGACCATGTTAACATTTTCTGTAAGGATGAGGCTTCGTGCAATCATTGAATGGATCAGTAGGGGTGGCTGCTACTTAAATCGAATAAACTTTTCCTACTAGGTGCCTAGCCTTTTTAAAGCTGTCATTCCTATAGGATGATGAGCCAAAACTTCTCTTAGATTGATGTTGTTCCACCACTCTAGCTATCTCCATGAGTTTTATGAAATTAGACATCCTTAAGGGTACCACATGATCTTTAATTGAATCACACAACCCACTTTAAAACCGATGACAATGAGAGGCTTCTGTTAATACCATGTTGGGAGCAAATTGGGCTAGACACCGGAACTCTATTTTGTACTTGAACATAGGACGATTACCTTGCTTAAGTCTCAGGAACACATCCTCAAGTTTGTTTTGAGCTGAGGTAGGGATATCTTCCGCTCTAAAGGCCTTGACGAATGATTCCCAAGAAAATCTACCATGAACAGCATACTCTGAGCGTTGTCCCATCAATATTCAACTTCATCTTGAAACATGCCTGTCATTAATCTAATTGCTCCAGAATCGAGGCACATGAGGCTTGTTAGGTTCTTTTCCACCAGTTTTAACCAACTCGCGGCATCCATGGCTGATAAATTCCCACTAAAGGTAGGGGTCCTTAAATGGATGAAACTATGCAAAAGCCCATTAGCTAACTGATAATGTTACTATGGGGGGTAATATAGTGTAGGGGCTACGGATGTTGGGGAAGGATTATGACTGCTTTGAGTAGCAATCAATCTCTTGATCCTTTTCGCTTGTCTTATATGTGTTTCTACCAATGTTTGCACCATTTCTAGAGGTGCATTAATATTGGAAGAAGAGCTGCCGGATGCAGTAGGGGTAGAAGAAGACTATCCAAGATTCATGTTTTATTTGAGTTTTAGGAAATATAACACTCTCTTAAAATCTAAGAAGAGCTAAAATAGACTAGTTTCTTTTACTGATCATTTCAAATAGGACACATAATAGGAGAAGTATAATAGAGAACATATAACAATTCACTAAAACATTTATTTAATGTATTCCATCGAAAAGGCGAGATGGAAGTTTTCAAAAGTAACTTTAAGTCACTCTCTCCTTCTTTTATTGGTGAGCTCCCAGAAGGTGTTGACCCACCATTCTTCATCTTGATCTTGGAGGAGGTAGGTCATCAGCAAGACACGAATACCATCAAAGCATTCCATTAACTTAAGAATGGAACTCACGCACTTCAGCCACTCTTTGGCTAAGATAGAAAAGTGTAGCCCTTTGAAGATATCATGTTGAAGTATCTTATCTAGCACTAGTACTCCTTGCTTGGAAACTCCACCGACATGTCTTTCATACCTTTGTCCTATTTAGAAGTCAAATTCCCATAAGGATACGGACTTCTTGAAGTATTCCAAGGTTGACATTTTCTAGTGTCTTACAATCCTATAGGTTCAATCAAGTTTCTTTAGTTAAATTGAGCTATTTATTATTCATAAGTTTATTAATATATGAGTTTTGTATTTGAGCATTTCACATTACTTATATAAGTATTTTTGTTCTATGCCTTTTATTCTAGGCATATGACTATTATTCTAAGCATATTTCACATTACTATGGATGTTCTAGGCATATTTTAGGCATATTCTAAGCATATGACTATTATTCTAAGCATATTCTAGGCATATGACTTTTATTCTATGCATATGACTTTTATTCTAGGCATATTTCACATTACTATGGATGTATTTCAAGTATTTTCTTAGTGATTGTTTGGAAGAAGAATACTGCATAAGGTAGATAAGAATGCAATATTCTTTATCTGACACCTTATGGTGTTCTCTGATACCAACTGTGGTGACCCGTGCCCCTACAAGGTGGTTTGGGGTGGTCATCACTTGGCAAATCCCTCACTTAATATTAGATTAGGCTATGATCCCTAATCCACTAATAAAGTAAGGATATGCCCTATATATAATAGCAAGATCATTCATTAAATAACATACATAACAATTAGAGTATGAAAGAAAGATATTTCAAGTTTACATCCATTGAAACCATAATGCAATAATAGAAAATATGCAGCTCAAAATAAAGTATATAATAAAAGAGAATACAATGGATACCTGTATTATTACAACATTCTAACTAAGTTCAAAGCAAAAAATAAAGGTGCTCCTCCTACTGGAACTGCTCTTCCATGGATGCTAACTCCTTAAAATGCTCAGAAATTGACATTGTCGATTTCACAATGCCAGGACCCCAGCAAAATGAAAGAAAAATTCATAAGACATATTGTCTAAATATATTTTAGGCTATTAATTTTCATGTATTTAATGATATCACAAACATCATTAGCATTTTATGAGTAATAAAGCAAAAAAAAGAAAGTGGTAAAGACTATAATCATTCAATTATAGCTTAAAGAAAAATGTCAGATAAGCACATACCTCAACCCAAAGCTGCAGAATAGTTAAGCAATGAATATGTAAAAGAAGCTACTAAGTACATGGAAGCATCCTAAGTAAATATGATCAATTCTGTACATGCTAGTTTTATAAATAAAATGCAATATAAGTAGGACTAAAATAAATCTAGCATCCTAAAATGCTTGTATATTCAATCAAGAACTGATGAATATATAAGAATAAATACTAGAAATATAGTAAATACAGAAATGCTGCATAATTGATGAAGAATACAAAACTGAAAGTATAAGAAAAATGCTATCATAATATGGACATATTCCTACTTAGAACTGCCATAACAGTTAATAGTGGCTCTTCTTGCCGCTAACTAAATATTTTAAAGCATTTAGGAGAACTTTCTCAGATCAACGGGTCCTTTGAAAATATACCACATAGGAGAAATTTCCTAGGCCTTCATCATCTCATATATGTGCAACAACACTATAGAGGCATACTAAGTAGGACACATTCCACTTAATATGTTGTGTAATTCATTGATTTCATTTATTCTAAACATTTGTGAATATGTCTCATGCAAAGTGCAAGACTAACATAGAATATTCATCAAATATATTATGTTCACATATTATGTCACAATCTAAGGAAGCAATGCATCAAAACAAGGTAATAGATAGCACTACTCAAAATTTGTGATATCACTTGTTTTATAATTTAATTTGTCCTAACTAATCTAAGATTATACAAGATCAGGATCTCCAATATCATACTATCTAGTATAAACTTAGAACTATGGTCCTTCAAAGTTTAAAGCAATTTGAACTAATCAAGTTCTAATATAACTCAATCAGTGACGCTTACTGAAGTTGAATAATAAATCAAACGACCTTCTTAATGAATTAAATAAACCAAGCCAATCTTGATTAAGATAAATCAAGATTAAGGGATTAAGAGTTAAACTCTAAATACTTAGTTTGACCTCTTAATCCATTATTTCTACAGACTAAGGGTAAA
This sequence comes from Gastrodia elata, assembly GCA_016760335.1. Taxonomy (NCBI): domain Eukaryota; kingdom Viridiplantae; phylum Streptophyta; class Magnoliopsida; order Asparagales; family Orchidaceae; genus Gastrodia; species Gastrodia elata. The sequence goes on along the minus strand of CM028671.1, from coordinate 40,538,286 downwards.
GGATTAATCCCAACTCTCACGTACTACAGTAGGGCTATCTTATGAAGCAAAGTTAAGCTTAATAAGATTGATCTCTAAACTTAGATTATGGCTTAAACACAAAATATTTATAATAACACATAAGCGGGGCCCACGATCTTGACCATTCTGCACTGCAGGTGGGGCCCTCTAGATGATGCAACATAAAAAGGGACAGCGGGGCTCATGCATTGGATCTGCAATTAATGCACAGACAGGGCCCGAACCACAGGTCAGGACAGTGTCTACCCAGCATGCGGCTAGGGAATGAAGTTTCTATAATGCCCTTCCCTCACCCCGACACGCACCAGAGAGCATGCGGCTAGGGAATGAAGTTTTTATGATGTCCTGGCAACGATGGTGTCTAGCCCTCACGACTATGGATAGGCCAGGATGGGACCAGCCCGATGATGGCTGAATTGGCAGCAGGGGTGGCTTGAGCCGGTGATAGAAATGAACCCTTGCCGCTAAGTTTCAGGAATGGGGCTTGTGCACTGTGCACAACTATAGGTGATCCGCTAAATTAGCCTGATTGGGCTCACTCGAACCCATCTGGTTTGACTATACAATGATCTAACACATGCAATAGATTTACGAAATGGATTGGCCTAGATTGAATGAAAACTGAGGGAGATCAAAGGTACTTGGCTTCGACGATTCGCGGTGATTAAGATTAGATCAGGATGCAGCCAAGCTACGGAGGCTTAAGAGGATTCACAAAATGTGCAAACCAACTCCTGTTAACATTCAAGAGTTTAAAGGATCCTGGTGGAGGCCTCTATTGTTATCGCATGCGGCAATTGGTCGCGTTCCGTAGCTGTGCAAAACACGCTGTGTGGGCAGAGGGGACCAGAACGACGTGTTCAGAGCCATTTGATTGGGCCGATCGAATAGCTCAGATCACTTGTTGGTGAGTGCGGGAAATGGAACAACGTGGGAGGGGTGTAGACGACATCGTTATGAAGAATTAAATAATTAATAATTATTTAATTATTCTTAACAAATTCCTACTTGAAATTAAATAATTAAATGGCTTCTAAAAATTTCTAATAATTCACCCAGAGATAATTGAAGGATGAGGAACGCAATGTCGAAGTCAGATTTTGATTCTGATAAGTATTTAATTTCCTTATTTTTCGGGGTAATTTAAATATATTAAAACATTCGATGAAAATCCAACGACTTCCAAATGCCTCCCAAACATCACCCCTAGCTAATTTGGGGGTGATGAGCGCAATGGTAAAGTTTGATTTTTTGATTTGAGGTCAAATTAATTAGGTAAGTTTCTAGGGTTCCTGAAATTCCCAGAATTAGGGTTTTAATCTATTTGACACCTAATTTGGACAAAAACTTTCAGAGTGGGGTCCTGGTGACTTATTAAGGGTGATAGAATCAAATTATGGCTTAGTTTAGTCCTAATTAGTTTGAGTAACAACCTTGGGTTATTACAGACTGAAGTTTGGGTTATTACAATGGAAATCTAATCAAAATCTAAGATTAAGAGATAAAATAGTCATAATAAAAATATGAAATCTAGAAACTAATAAAACCAATGTTTTATCCATTGAATAACCCATTTACTCAATGAATAAATTCTAACCCAAATCTATTACTAATCCCTAAGGAGGAGATTCCAAAAAAGAAAAAAATACTTAAGAATTTTCTTAAGGAATAATTCAATTATTAAGCATTAAGGTTATTCAACTCACAATTATACTTATTTATTAATTATAGAACTTAAGGATAATATAACATGAGATGAATCTCATATTATGAAACTTATAAATCACTTAAGAGTATTTTAGGTGAAAATTAGGGTTTTACTTAAAATTCAATTTAATAAGATCAAAATAATTTAAAAATGATTCATAATCACTGAATTCATTAATTTTAATAAGTATTTCTGGTTTCTAAGGCTTAAGAATGCTTAAACCTAATTTTTAGAAAAATGACCATTATGCCCCTACTTAAAGGTCTAAATTACAACTTTTTGGTTTAGGGTTCCAAACTAGAATTTATCAATAACAAATTATTATTTACTATCTAATATGAAGATAGATTGTAAGTACACCCAAATTGGCCAAGGATTAAGCATAATGAGCACAAATTAAGGTTTTAGCTCATTAAGGATTGATTAGTAATTCTATTTAAGGAAATATGGAATTTTTTTATTATAATTATGTTCTTTACTACCTAAGGATTTCATAGAGTTCAGGATCACTAGATTCAGAGATTATTTGGCCAAGTTAAGGCCAAAATAAGCTTAGGGTCTAAAAGGGTAATAACTCCACTAACGGAACTGGTCCTCCCAAGAACTAGCAAAATCAAGAATACAGAACACCTAAGCAGACCTTCAAGAACTTGATTCACTCTTTCAGTCTGATTATCTATTTGAGGATGAAAAGTCATACTCATAGCTAAGATAGTGCCTAGATCTTGGTGCATTGCCTGCCAAAACTTAGAAGTGAACTTGTTATCTCTATCAGATACTATTGATTTAGGAATACCATGCAGCCTAACACTTTCCTTTAAATAAATCTTTGTGATATTTTCTACAAAGTCAATCTAATGGATAGGAATGAAATACACTGATTTAGTTAATCGATCCATGATAACCTAAATTACATCGACACCAGATTTAGTGCGAGGTAATCCCATAATGAAATTCATCGAAATATCAAACCATTTCCACTCGGGAAGTTCTGGTGGATGCAAAAGACCACCATGCCTTTGGTACTCAGCCATCACAAGATTACAAGCATGACATATAGCCACAAAATTGGCTATGCTTTTCTTCATATCGAGCCATCAGAAGGATTTCTTCAAGTCTTGATACATCTTTTTACATTTATGATGGATTTTATCCAAAATGATAGCTTTCAATAAGAACTTCTTGGTGCATGGACTTAGGAATACAGAGATGATTAGTTTGATAAATAGCACAATTACACAATTCCAAATCAGGGTGATGACCACTTTCAATTGCAATATTAAAATTTAGATAGTCTTCATCCTTAGTCTGGGAGATGGAGAAATCTCGGTGGATGGTAGGTTCTACGATGCTCATAGAGAGTATCTCACTTAGCATATCACCTCAAACAGGCACAGTCTCAAGTTTACAGAATTCCTCAAAATAACTTTTTGCAATCATGGCATATGACGTAGATCTATGACAAAGAGCATAAGCTATGACATTTGCTTTTCCAGGATCATATCTAGGTTTAGTATAACTCTATATTTAGAGTCATATAAAATACGCACTTTCACGTTCATTGCAACATTCAAAAATACCAGAATAATCACGAAAATATATTCACAACTTAGATAATAATTAATTTATAAAATTTATTACACACTAAGAAATAATTTTAAAACTTAAGAAAAATAAGCATCTAAGTTTGCATTAAGTTGCTCCATTCTGTATAAGCTCCTCCTCAAAGACTTGATCCAGATATTTCTTCTGATCTACCATATATATATACATATGATAGGTCGAACAAAATATATATATATATATATAATTTATATATATATATATAATTAAACACAAAGATCTAAGTAAGATTTGTAAGATATCAAAATTTGCTTATAATATTTAAGCCGCATGATTCTTTAGGAGAATCATATACAAATAATATAATATGCATTATTTAAGTAGGATATGCTTGCAAAATTGTCAGGATTATAAATGTAATATGCATACTTAAGATATGTGCTCTTTTTGAAAGAAAATGCAGTAATATATAAAATTTATTTTATTGTACAAAGTTATAAAATAATCAAAATAGAAAATACAACAATATATAATAAAGATATATCTATCTAATTATCTGAGATTGGGTTCCTAACTAACTCACATTTCCCTCAAAGACTATGTGCAGTCTTTTTATTTCTCTAGATATCAGCCTATCCTGGTCTAATATATTATCTTTACAGACCTGAGATCAACCAAAATAAACACTTAATACTAATTTTTTATCACTTTTTTCAAATTATGAGCACAAAATCTCATATAAATGTATCAAAATAGATCAACATTTAATAGCGATGCAAAAGCTATAAATAAAATAATTAAATGATAAGAATGATATCTTTCATTTTATTTTAGCAAAAATATTAATATTAATATTTTATTATTTATTTATCTTTATATATTAAAATAATAATTATTATTATTATAAGTAATAATATATATATATATATATATATATATATATATATGTTAAATGAAAAAAAAAGGAAAATGAATGAAATAAAAATTACAGAAATTATGAAATATATATATATATATATATATATATATATATAATTTGAAATGAAAGTTATATAATTAGGAAATATATTTATATATAGAAAAAAAGAAAATAATTGAAATAAAAGTTGCAAAAATTAGGATGTATATATAAAGAAAATGACTAAAATAGAAATTATAGAAATAAATGTAAATAATAATAAAAATAATAGAAATAAAAATTACATTAATAATAATAATAATACTTACATTATTATTATTAATGAAAGAAGAAGAAGAAATGATAAGAATAAAAAAAAGCCATCTATTTCTCATTTATTTGTTAACCTTAGTGTTGATGAGGCTTTACTGAAAGTTAGCGAGAGAAACCGAAGGTGGCCGAGGAAAAAGAGGGAGGAGTGGAGGGGGAGAGGAGAGGGGAGGAATGGGGGAAGAGTGAGGGAGGAATGTGATGAATAGGGGGATGGGAGGTGTAATTATAAACTTATTTTTTTTTTACTTATATATTTTCTCTCTCATCCATTATTTAGATATGAACAAATTTGATTTCACTTCTTCCTCATAATGCTTTGGAGTGTACAAATTAACTTTTACTTCTTTCTTCTCACTCCTCTTTCTCTCTCTTATTTCTCTCTCCTCCAATATTTTCAAGAAAAAATAATAAAATTTGACACAAAGGGTTATTTTGATGAGACAAATACATTTGCACCAATTTTTTTATTTGGAGCAAATTTATTTTATATTAATTTTTAAAGCTAAAAGCTTTAAAAATTAATTATGATAAATCTGAAGCTCAAAATTTGACATACTTTTTGTGCAACCTTTTTATAATATTCTTAATCTAACGATACTAAAATCACTAACTTTAGACTTATATTTAATTTTCTCAATTTACTGAATTTAAATTATTTTAAAATTAATTTAAGAATTTTGTTATCGGGATTGCTCTCAAACAAGGGCATTACGATTACAAAAATATGCTCTATCCAACGACATTTTAAGTTTGCCCTAATTTTGAAGTCACTCTGCTCCTGATTTTTTAGTCGAGTTTAGCTCGAATTTTTCTAGTAACGACTTTGGTCATTACAAACTCCCATACTTAAAAATAATGTCGTCAGCAACATCACATTTTATTTTAAAGTTCAAAAGAAAAATAGGAAGATCAAAATTATCTAGGTTCTTAAATAGCTTAGGATACTTTTTCTGCATAATATCTTCTCTTTCTCCCAAGTGGCTTTTTTGGCACTATGATTTTTCCACTGAATCTTTATCATGGGTATGCTTTGATTTCTTGGTTGATGATTGTCCTAAAATATCATTTTGACAGGTTATCTATGAATAATAAGTCTAGCTAGATTTCAATGAAAGGTATAGACAGTTGCTGGGATGGATTTTGTAAACATCTACGGAGTGAAGATACATGAAATACATTGTTTATAAGCATCAAATTATTTAGAAGTCTTATGTTGTATACAGAATTTCCATCTCATACTTCAAAGGTTCTCATTATGACATATCTCAGTTTTAACTTATCAGCGATGCCAAACTGATATATACCTTTCATTGGGCTCAATTTTAAATGCGTCATATCTATGATTTATAATTCTAGCATTCAATCTTTAGCATCATGATATTTCTTTTGTCGATCTTAAGCTGTAGCAATCCTGCTTTTTAATAGATTAATTTTCTTATTAGTTTCCCCAACTAGATCTAATCTATATAATTGAACATCTCCTACTTCAATCTAGGCCAACAGTGTGTTACACTTTCTGCCATCCAAAGCTTTATACGAGGCCATTCCAATACAGAATTGATAATTGTTGTTCTATGAAAGCTCCACTAATGAAAGGTGATCTTTTCAACTACTGCCAAAGTTTAATATGCTTAAATGAAGAAGATCTTTAAGTACTTAATTTACTCTCTTTGTCTAACCATCTGTTTGAGGGTGAAAGGATGTACTCATAGCAGTACTATCCCCAAATCTTGAAGTACAACCTTTCAAAATGGGAGGTAAATCTGCCGTCACGGTCTAAGACAATAATTTTAGGGATTTTGTGAAGCGTGATTATTTCTTTAGTATATAAATTGGCCAACTTTCCACCGAATCGATTTTGTTAATCAAAAGGAGTTGTGTTGATTTTGTTAGATAATCTACAATTACCAAAATTGAATCTACTCCAGTACGGCTTCTATACAATCCCATCACAAAGTTCATAGAAATATTTGACAATTTCCACTCTAGGATAACAATTGGATGTAATAGTTTACTGTCCTTTGATGTTCTGCCTTTACTAAACTATAGACATGCCATTTAGTGACATATTCTGCTACATATTTCTTTAGTCCAGGCCACCAAAATGTCTCTTTCAAATCTCTATACATTTCATTATTTTTTGGGTGAATTCTGTACCATGAGTTGTGAGCTTCAATTAGAATTTGATTTTGAATGTATGAATTATTTGGAATCCAAATTCTTTTTCCATGATAAGCATCTACTCTTTTTTGTAGATATAAGTATGTTATGTGACCATTTTTGATGTTTGCTTTTAACTTAGAATATTCCTTTTCATTCTCTTGGGCAATTGTTATGTGTTGCATGAACGTAGGCTCTTTAGTATTCTTTGCAAGTAAAATTTTTAACTACTTTCCATTAATAAGTTTTATGCATAACTTTCTAAATTCTTCTATTAATGGGCTTACCATTATAGCATTTATGGTTACTTTTCAACTGAGGGCATTAGCTACGACATTAGCTTTACCAGGATGATAATGTATATCTAAGTCGTAGTCGCTGATCAATTCCAACCATTGCCTTTGCAGACAGTTCAACTCTTTCTAAGTGAAAATATATTTTAAATTTTGATGATCGATAAAAATTTCACATCTCACTTCATATATATAGTGCCTCCATGTTCTTAAAGCAAATACTACTGCTTCCAATTCTAAGTCATACACTGGGTAGTTCCTTCCATGAATCTTTAATTGCCTAGATGCATATACTACTAACTTCTTCTCATGTATGAGAACACATCCAAGCCCTACTATGGATGTGTCAGTACAAACTTGATAATTTCTTATCTCCTGTGATAGGGTTAGTACTAGAACGGTTGTTAATGCTTGTTTTAACTGTTGAAAATATTCCTTGTATTGCTGACTCCAAATGAATGGAACTATTTTCTAAGTTAATATGGTTAAAGGTGCAGCTATTTGTGAAAATTCCTTAACAAATTTTTGATAATATCTAGCTAAATCAAGAAAAATGTGAATATCTGTGACGGTTTTTGGTTGGGGTCATTCTTGAATGATGCTTATCTTTTTTTGATTGACCTTGATTCCTTTGGCATCCACTACATGGCCTAATAAAGCTACATGATCCATCTATAAATCATCTTAGAATATTTATAGTATAACTGATGATTCCTTAGAGTTTCCAGAATGGCTCTCAAATGATTTTCATATTCTTCCTTACTCTCAAAATAAATTAGAATGTCATCGATTAATACTATTACAAACATATCCAAATATAGTCTAATAATTCCTTGCATCAGGTTTATAAAGATGGACAGAGCATTAGATAGATCAAATGATATGACCATGAACTCATAATTCTCGTAGCAAGTTATAACTACTATTTTCAGAGTATCCTTTCTTTTTACTCTTAATTGATGATAGCCTGATCTTTGATCTATTCTAAAAAATATCATAGCTCTAGATACTTGATCAAATAGGTCAACAGTATGTGGCAGATGGTACTTATTCCTAATGATTATCTTATTGAGTTCACAATAATTGATGCACATTTGCATCGAACCTTCTTTTTTCTTTACAAAGAGCACTGGGGCTCCCCATGGTGACATACTTTATCGAATAAAACATTTATTCATCAGCTATTACAGTTTTTTGGTTAACTCTTGATGTGCTTTGGGTGCCATGCGGTAAGGTGCCTTTACTATTGGTTGAGTGTCAGGAATTAACTCAATTGAGAATTTGATTTCACTTACTGGTAGTAATCTAGAAAATTCATAAGGAATACATCATCAAACTCCTTTACAGTTTGAGTGTCTGCTAAAGACATTTCTTTCATCTTTTCTCCCACCATTATTACTAAGTATGCATTATATTGCTTCTAAATCAATTTCTCTGCTTACAAAGTATTGATTAAATATGCTAAAATGCCTAACTTGCTCATAAATACTTCAGACTTGCTCCCACCATTGATAATGTACTTCTTTCTTTGACAATCAGTTATAACTGTATGCTTGCTGTGCCAATTTATTCATAGAATGATGTCAAAATTTACTATAGGCAATTCTATCAGTTTTGCTTCGTATGTCTTGCTATTAATTGGTATGTTACAGTCGCAACATTTTTGTGCACTCATGAGCACACCAGATGATAACCCAACATTCAAGGCTTTAGCTAAGATGTAATATGGCAGTTCAAATGTTTTGGCAAATCTTTCTAAAATGAACGAGTGGCTTACACCAGTGTCAAATAATGTGTCATAAGATTTGTCATTAAAATGTAAGGTGCCTTGAGTTTAAAATGAAAGATAATTCATGCTCTATTTAAATATAATGTGAAGATATATTTAGAAAAAGAAAGAATATGGTACCTAATACCACTTTATTATCTTTTGAAGCTAGAAGTGGGGTGAGGGTATAGATCATTGTATGTTCAGCTTTCTTGGGAGCAATTAGTCTTCCCCTTTAATTAGCTATTGGTGCTTGAGGAGCAATTGGTGGACCTCTCCTTTGTATTGGAGTAGCTATGAGTACTTGGCCTGTTCTGGTTGCTGGTGTTAGTTCTTGCCTTCCAGCTAGTATGGGTGCTTTTTGTTACATCTAAGAAGGATGGTTGATCTATTGATTGTTCATTGTACTAGTTGCTTGACATTGCCAAAAGCCGTGACCAGGTATCCCACATGTATAATATATCCCTCTCCTATGATAATAATTACCGTAAGGATGTGGTCAGTTGCATTTACCAGTAGGTGTTTGCTGAGTTATTTGAAAAACCCTGGCTTTAGGTGATCTTGGCCTCTTGTATTCAATATGTTGTACATGTGCATATATGGGTTTTTTTTTTTATATCTTCTACTTCCCTAATTCTCCATATTCTAATATTTTTTCACTTTCATATATGTCTAAGAATTTGGATATTCAAAGAGGCATAAGCATTTTCAAGATAGAAGGTTTTAATCATTTTAAAAATTAGTTGCATCGAGCAGACTCGGTGCTCACTAACAGTGGTGCATAATGAAATAATATTAAAAAGTCAATTTCATATTCAGCAACACTATGGCTGCTTTGACATAACTTCATGAACAAATATTCCATAAAGGTTTAAGTAGAATGAGGGATGTATTTGGCTCTGAAGGCTTTGACAAATTCTTCCCATTGAATATTCTCAGTATCTATGCCTACGAACTGCAAGCTTGTAGTAGTTTCCCAGCATTGTTCAGCTTTTCATTCCAACCTAAAGGTGGTTAATCTAATTACATCTATAGGAGGGTGAAAAACCTAAGATTTATAGTAAATTAAGTTAATAAAAAAAATACATTTAACTAGAATTTCTATGCTTTGATATGATTTTGCTACTTTTTAGGACAAAGAAGAGTTGAGTTCAATTCTGGAATGAAAACCAGAAAATCTGGAAGAATCTCGCTACAGCGCGCCACGATGCGCCTCAGCGCACTGCGACAGAAATTAATTCGAAAGTGCAACGCTACCGTGCACAGTAGCAGACCCCAGACTAAAACGAGAAATTTTTCCCCTTCTTGTTTTTCTTTTTCTTACTCCTTCCTTGCTCCCCTTCTCCGAGGAAGGAGTTGAGCTTTTATCAGAATTTTTTTCTTCTAACATTAGATCTCCAAGAACATCATTTACCCATAGTCTTTCTTCTCTCATTTTCTTCCTCACCTCTTCTTCTATCTCTCTTTGTCTAAAGATGGTAGGTTTAAGGTTGCTTAATTCAGATTTCCCCTTGATAAATCTATAAATTATATCTCAAAGGAAAATTCCATTCATTTATGATCTTAAAATTGCTTCCTTAATCAAATTCTATTTATCATTTCAGGAAAAGGGCCTATTCAAGGAATTCTAAGTAATTTGTGCAATTTTCCAAAAAATTTCAAAGCAAATCGCTGGCGTGCGCTGCAGCGCATTGTAGCGAGTCATTTCGCAAAAAAAGGGCACTGTCGCGCGCTGCAACAATTCAGTTTGGGAACCGTGGGTGCGATTGCGTGCTGCAGCAGTTCTTTTTGCGAAATGCTGGCGCTACAGCGCGCTGCAACGGAGCACCTTGCGAAAAGCGAGTGAGATCGTGTGCTACAGCGAGTCATTTTGTAAACTGCAGGCACAGTCGCATGCTGCAGTGGGGCATTTTGCGAAATGCTGATGCTACAACGCTCTGCAACGGAGCACTTTGCAAAACACTAGCGCCACAGCACGCTGTAGCGAGTCATTTTGCAAATCGCGGGAGTGGTCGCGCGCTGCAGCGGGACATTTTGCAAAATGCTGGCGCTACAGCGCACTGCAGTGCAGCACTTTGCAAAATACTAGTGCCACAGCGCGCTGCAGCGGGTCACTTTGCAAAAAAATGGATGTGATCATGCGCTGCAGCGTCCCGCTGCAATTTCGTCTAGCAGAAGCATTAATTGTAGCTGGGACAAGACCCCTAACCAGCCTCTTGTCTCCAGCCATCATTCCTCCTGTTGCAGCTCCATTTTTAATTGAGAAAATGATCTTTTGAGGTGATGTAATGGCTAAAACAATGGAAAGAATATGTCACGTCATCCATCAAGTGGATTTTGCCATAATTGCTCAGATTTTTAAGAGGCATTTGCTGGATTTTAAAATAAAGAAGGAAGAAGCAGCCCCTCATCTATAAATACCACTCCTCTTGACTAGAGGAGGGTACCAAAAATTGCTCACTTCACTTAAGTAAAGAGAGGGGCTGCATAGAAGAGAAGAAGAACTCTCCAAGGGTGGAGAAGCTCTACTTGCTAAGGAAAAGAAGGAGAAAGGCAGCACTAGGGAACTAAGAGAGGCACTTCAAGCAAGGAGAAGAAGAGTCCAGAGAACTTTCCAAGGAACATTCATAGTATTTTCTAAACTCTTGTTTTGTAATTTCTCTTCTTAGTTGATCATGAAAGGGTCTTTATCCATGTATGTGTTCTTTTTCATCTCTTTTGTAATGGAGAGCTAAACCTCCCTTAGGGAGGGTTAGGGTAATCCCATATGCTTGATAGTCACTTTAATTTGTATGAAGTTTTCCTCAAGTATTAATAAGAGTTATGAACTTAATGCCTTGCTCAAGAAATGCATAATATTACTATAGTCATGATTATGAACCAAAGGAAAATGGACTAATGAACTCAAGGACTAAAGTGTCTTGTGCTCCATAGCTCACCTTGGTTTAGATGCTAGATTTCTGAGTGCATGAGAGCTTAGAACTATGTAAGAAAGTTCTTCAGCTTAGTGCACCTTAATTGAAGCTCAACTAAAGTGTTGATGCATGTGATGCTCAGACCCATTAATTAAGTTCCTTTGCTCAACATAATTGAGGAGGGAAAGAAATAGTTGTGTGCTCATGAATGAGGTGATATAGTCATTGAGCCCAATATATTTAATCCCTCATCTCAACTATGTGTGATGCGAGTGACGCTCTTAATGGAATCAATGCTTATAAGATCTTACAAAATTAATAATCCTTATCTCCTTGATCAAGAGATAAGATGAAAACTACAAACCTAAAATCTTATAAGAATCTTTGTGCTGAAATAGAACCGACTGTGTGTTCATTTTGTGCACAAGATTTGAACTTGTGAATCCTTGAGATAAAACTCAAGGAAGAACAATGTGCACTTGATTTAAATCTAAGTAAATGAAAGATAAACACTTAAGGAATCATCATGCATAAGTGACCTATAATAACATGTGGGAGAAACCCAACTCTCCTCTTCCTTTTATTTGACTTATTTTCTACTAAGTGATTGTTGTGCTTGTTTTGGAACCAACTCAAACAACATACTCATAGCTTAAACATTAGTGATAATAGATACACCTTAGTAACAAAACATCTGATTCTCAGTGGTTCGATAAATCCCATAAACTCAAACTTTCCATTTATTACTTCAGATTACGTATACTTGCGTGCAAGCGCAGACGTATATTATAGTCTGTCATCCCCCTTTACTAAGGAAGGAGAATGTTTGCATTAAAGGAGAAAGGATCAAGCATAAGAAATGAAAAGGAGAAAGAGATATGAGATCGAGAGAAGGCCTGACAAAGGCAACAACAATTCCTAGTATTATAACTTAATATCAATCATTTTCTTTTACCAGTAAGAGACATGTAAAAACTCTCAATTCTTAGTTGTTATCTTTGTATTTTCTTTTTAATGGAAGCCTAAACCCTCATTGGGGAGGGATGGGCACATGCATGTAATGAGTTAAGGAATGAAATGTGTTTGTACTCTGAATTTGTCAATGAATATTTTCATTAGTCATTATTCTTTTGACTAAATGATGTGGATAATCCTTGGATGAATTATTTGTCATGAATATATTTTTAAGCATATGAAGGTCTTAAACTAGGAAAATAATGAAGCTAGTTTATCTATTGAAACTAAGGGTATGCATGTTCAGCATCATCACCGAAAATGCCTGTGACAACATTAGCTATGCAAATACGATCAGTGCAATCCCTTAGGTTTGAGATGATGAACTAAGCGATGAAATAATAAATAATCTTTAAGCTCCATTGCTCACCATTAACTTGAAACAAGCTCTATGAGCATCAAAGCATAGTTCCTTTAGCTTAGATGAGAAGTTGATGCACATGATTCAAGAGCCACCAGTTGAGCTCCATAGCTCCTGCTAAGTTTATGCGATGATTATAATGTGTTGTGTGCTTGTGGGTGATGTGACATAATCTACTTAGCACAATGACTCTCTTTCTTTGCTAAGCCTAGAATTGATACATGAGAGCCATTGGTGGAATCAAGATAATATGATGCACAACTGAAACTATAGATTTGATAACTTAGACGTAAGCATTGAATTCAATTAACATTGATCACGTGAAGGTTTATGTGATGAAATTGAACCTTCTTATGTTCATCTCAGAGCACTAGACAGAACTTAGTATATTTATGGGATACCCTAGAGAAGATTATATTTCTTGATTATAATTAAACATCCAAATTATTTGATGCTAAAAGTTGATAAAGAAGAGTACTTACACAAACCCTTAATGAATTGCTTGCTAAACCCAACTCTCCCTACTTCCTCAGTAAGTAGTTTCCAATAAAAGAAACTCTGATTTGATAAAACTAAAATCAACATCAATACTAAATTATCATTCAAAAATCAGTAAACTCAAATATACTTCAGTAACTATAACAACCCAATGTTATTACCCAGTTGATTTGACCTGAATTTAATAAAATTTAGATGAAAATAAAGATCCCAATTTCAGTCAAATAAAAATCAAATAAAAATATCCACAAATAAAGCATATTAAGGGGATCCTCCTGCAAAAATTTGAGAGCGATTGGGATTTCGGATAGTCCTAAATAAATTTATAATGTTTAAACTTCAGAAACTAATAATAAGAAAAATATAAATTAAAATTTAAAAATTTTTGTATATTTTGGTTAAACATCAAATAAGGATGCTATTTTTTAAGTTTCGCTTATTTTCAAGCTCTCGATTTATCATAAATTTTTTTTATTGTTTTTCGCTTAAAAATTAATATAAAATAAAATACTGGTTCAAATTCAAAAACTTTTAAACACGTGAGTTTGTCTCGTTAAGACGCTCATTTTGATACTAAGTTAGTAATTCTTAAAGTTCATTTGGCCATTCAATCAAAGCTTGGAATTTTTAGTGATTTTTAGCCACACGATCTTGATCGAGTGGCTCTCAACAGTCTATTTGGGTATTTATTAACCCCTCTTCAAACCTATGTTTTCTAAAACCTAACCTAATTTTCTTCCTTCAGTAGAATTCCTCCTTATCTTTTCCTCGTGAGTCACAAACCATTTCTTCTTTGATTTGGAGCTGAAGGTTCACTTCTTCCCCTCTTGGCAGGAGGCCTGGCGGCTACTCCCTCATCCCCACTCGGCAACAGGCTGAGCGACTCTCTTCTTCCCTCTCAGTAAGAGGCCAAGAGGCTCGACTTTTTTTCTTGGCTGGAGGCCGAACGCCACTAGCCCGTCGGCTCCTCTCCATTCAAGCCACAACTCCTTCCCCTGCCGAGCCCCAAATTTTTCCCTCTTTCTAATCCTCTTGACTGAGCACCTTCACCATCTCAATCAAGAAGCCGCATCCCTCCTTCTCTCTAGGCTAGGCTCCGAGCAAATCGCCTCTTCAACTGATCCTTCTTTCAACTTTGGAGGTACAAATCCCTACTTAGATTTGATTGGATGTGATTAAATGTTCTAAAATCTTATTTTATTTTTGATGCTTGGATATAGACCTAAATGCATTAGATCTGATTTAGTGTCTCTCATAATTAATATCAAATGCATGAAAGTGTTGATATCAAATAAGTATCATATCACTTGTTTTGATGGTATTGTTATTATCAGCAACGATATTGAGTAAAACATCATGCATGTATTTTGTCCAATTTGTAATCAGTTTAAGTTAGGCTATGCATCACTCATGATATTATTCATTTAAGCCCAAATTAACTTTAGTTATGCGATTAATACAATTTTAGTAAAGATGTAGGAATCCTTGCATAATATTTGGGTATAACTTCATTGATTGCTCATATAATCAATATGTAATGCTTTGTTTAGGTTGTTAGTTGCTATCCTTGTAAATCCATATGCATGCATCCTTCCTTGTAGTAGTTAATCAATTATGTATATATGGCGTATGTGGATATTATTCTTGATTGTCTTCTAAACTAATTAATTAAAGGGCTTATGCTAGTTAAAATATCATCTTTAAAATTATTCCCATGGTATCTCGATAAATCATTAAGATGAAGCAACTCTTGTACCATTCACTGTGAGATCTAAAATTAGCGTCTCAATCAAATATCTATGAAGTAGTATTCATTATCTTTTATAATGGAATAATGATGTTTTTGAGTTTATCCTTCCATCCATCTACTAGGGATTTATTGTGATGACAGTATTGTATTCCATCTTGTAAATCTTTCTTTTTAGCATGTTTAAGTTTAGCATTCTATCTGTAGTATTGGAAAATGAATTGGCTAGAATCCATGCTCATGAAAGAGTAACCAAAATTTATCATAGAAATTATCATTTAGATGTATCTTTGCACAAATATTACAGTTGTTGGGATTGACATCTCATTTCAATCAATTGTTGAGCTTCGAGTTCAAATTGCTTTAATGGTACGTTAAGTACTTGGAACTTTATTGAGTTCTATATTTATTTAAGTATGCAACTTCCTTGAGCTCTATATATAGTACATACATCATTTGCATATATCTTAGTATCATTAGTTATTGATTATTGTTGTGAGCCAATAATTAGGGCGTAGGAACTCTTTGCTATTGAAGAAGAGTATTATTGCTTAATGAATTTTTACCAAGTAGCAATATTAATTTACTTAAAATATTAAATTTGTGCTATGTAAATGAAACCTAGAGTTTAGTGAAGAATGTTATTATTTACCCTTTTATTTAGGAAAAACATTAGTTAGCTATTTTAAGACCGGTAGATGTCTAATAAGGGTGTTTGAGGAGTTGATTTACTCCTTGGACAATAGTCATATCATTAAATTAGAATTGTTTCATTTGGGATATAATTCTCAAAATTTTCCTTTCAAACTCTTAAAATGTTATATTTTAAGCAAATGAGGTTAATTGTGTAGTCAAACCCATTGATTACTTCATGATACTTAAATCAATAAAAGATAGAAATTTGATATTTCATTGAGTATGCTTTAACTCAATGGAACCTCCTTTTAGTTCAAAACATAATATTATTTAACATTGAATAACTTAGACTTTAGATGCTTAAAATCTTAAGTTAAGGAACTTAAACCCATGTTGGTTTAATCTCTTAAACTTCTAATCTTGATAAATCATATCAAGATTTGTGGTTGAAATGGAAAAATGCAAATTAGGTCGATCAATTTATTTATTAAACCCTTATAGGCGACCTTTTCTGATTCTGAATTATAACTTGTTAAGTTCTAATGTTTAACTTTATATGGCAGATAAATCTAGGATTATACTTGATAGTTAGATATTGGAGATCCTAATCTTGTATAACTTAGAATAGTTAGAATGAATTAAGTAGATAATAATAGATATCACCTATGTGTAGTAGAATCCTTTGCTTACTATTTAACTATTGTTGCTTTTGCATTCCTTGTACTATATGCCTTTTTCCTTGAACATGTAATATAAGATAACATTGCTGCATGAAATGAAAACATAGAATAATTAGGACAACATTTGCATAGGGTTCAGTTCCTGGTCATATTTGTGCACTTTCACCCTAATGGACAGGAGTAAGGAAAAGAAGGATTACTTAACACGTACTCATTGAGGAGAGTTATGTTAAGTTGGCACCTGCTTAATTTTGCAGGCATGCTTGACTCCTTAGCTACTTCTGAATATGTCCACAGAAGTAAAGTAAATAATTAAAATTTTACTGCATTTGTAAATTCTGCCTCTTCAGTTCAGTTCTGCTTTATTATTTGGTCTTAGCCTCTTATGATGCTAAGTAATTTTTCATCTTAGCCTCTTATGACACTAAGTGATATCAAATTTTTCAGTTCAGCAGACTAGTTTAGCCCTCCTTTTGATATGGCAGTCTTTATACACATATTTTCTATTTTATTATTGCTTTTACTGTAACTAGCCTTTACATTACTTGCTTACTTGTATATTTATAGGATGATAGATTTCTTTTTCTGCTTACTTATATGTATCACAGTTAAATTATTTTTTTTTAAACCTGCATATAATATATGATCATAAGCATGTTTAGAATGAGTCTTTTTCATCAATATTTTCTTTACTTTACTTATAATTGTATGCCTAACCTTGTCACAACTTTGGTGCTGAGGTATGTTCTTTTACCTTATATGATGTTTAGTTATAAATGCTTTTATTTATAATTTCTTCACACTCCTTTGTATGCTTGTTGCACCCATATGCTTTGCTTGTTTTATAGTTTAAGTAATTGGTGATATCATAAAATTCGTGAACATATTAATAGCTTAAATTGTACTTAGACTTATTAAAGTCTTACCAAATTTTCATTTTTTGGCAGTGTCCTGTCATATATGAACATACGACATATCAAGAGTATAGGTCAGATCCAGCGCTTGAGGATTTAGCTTGATAGCACATTAAAGTGAGGTGCAGCTCACTGAAGGAGATATGCTTCAATCTTCTTTGCCCATATTTATTAAAAATATAATAAATAAGCTTTCTTATTCTACTGCATAATGTTTTGCATGTGAATGGACAAATGTGCATTGCGTCTAGATGCCTTCTTTTCATTTTCTGCACTATTATAATATATATATATATATATATATATATATTTCTGGAAAGTCTTGCACAACTCATGATTAGTATCATGGATATATTTATGGGTTTATATCTGTGGTACTAATAATGACCACCTCTTAAACTTAGCTAATTAAAGGGTGGCCATCACAATTTGTATCAGAGAGATCCATAGAATGTCAGATAGGGGCTATGTTTTTATCTACCCAATGGTTTGTTCTTATATTGACCATGATTTGGAAAACATTAGTATAGTAGTATTTGGATCTACAGCTCATTAAGTACAAAATTGAAATGTTAGTAGAACATCATGAAAGAGAACCATAGAAATTATAGGACTTAGAACGGAGTCAAGTTATTGATGTTAAAATAAAATGTGAGGAGAATTAGTTGTGCATGGGTTTTAGATTTAGCTTACAACCCTATAGAAGCTTTTCACAGAGTTTAGAAGTTGCATTTGTATCAATTTCCTTGATTTTATTGGGCAATCAATTAAAACTACTTTTCCAGACAGATTAGAATTAGGACCATAGGTTGAAGTTGGGTTAATGAATGCATGCCCTGTGGAATTTATACACATAAATCCTACCCCTTTAGCTTTTGATAAAGTTTAAGATATACATGCATGAATTTCATAAAATATTAGTGATAATTAGGAAGGTAAGTTAGAGTCATTAAGCAGTTACATCATCAATTCTGATTATCGCTAACTTAACTCTGTCCTTAGCCTCAAGTCATTGAGCAAGTCAGTATCTAATTTTATCTAAAAGCTCAATAGCAATGATAATCTTGCCATCATTGTTAAATCTTCTTGAGCAAAATCTTAGTTTAATATAACTATTTATGTCTAAAAAACATTAGTTTTTTTTTTAGAAATCAAAATAAATGTAAGGTTTTTATAAGTAAATTTCATCAACAAAATCTGTAACTACTTTTTCTTTTGGGCATGATATACTAAATTAATGTTCATAAGATCTTGATAGTTCTCATCAATGTTAAATCTTCTTCATCTGCATATTGTCCTCTATTACTAATGAAAAGAATTAGTAGTGATAGATGAAATCAACTAAATTATTCATAGTTCTTATGAATTTATCTTATGGAATCAGTTCATTGGATTCCACCAAAAGTTGAGTTCAAGCTAACCTCATTTATGATGAGTTTCACCAGTGTCTTTTGTGCTTTTTAAGATATGAATTTAGCTATCATCAAAGCTAGTGGAATCCCTTGTGATAAGGTTAAGAAGAAATTTTATTAAAGGTAATTGAAACTAATTTTAAATAATTTTTCATAGATTTCTATCACCATAATTCATAACATCTGGACTCATATTTGATTTAATATTAATTTTGGGTTTAGATCTCTAGTGTAGAATAAACTAGTGTTTGAGTCAGGTAAAGGACTATCAATGGAACCAAATCTATACATATGTTGAACTTTCATTAATCATATTACGTGAAAGTAATTGTTCATGATACGTCATAATTAAATTATTTAACTCATAACACTTGCGTTCACGGGTTCCCTTAGCCGTTCATGTAATGTCACATCCTATTTCAGCTTATTCTTGTCCTTAAATTTGTGCCTTTATTCATTTCAATTTGATTTAAGATTTACTCACTTGCTTAAAAATTAGATTAGCTCAGTAGTTATGAAGATCCTTTATCATATGTAAGTGTCTTCCATTGTAAGTTAACACTATGAGTAGTAATGCAATGTTGAAGCATTATCGTTGCAATCGTGCAACATATGAATCAGGGTTTATTTGATTATCCAGGTTAATGGATGTTTGCTGATTGGGAAATTGTGATACCACAAGATTTTCTTCATGATTGAATTAGGACCCAGTCGTCTAAGCTCTAACAAAAGAGGCCAAAGTAATGAAATTGGCTAAAGTGAAAGGGTTGCAGTCTTTAACACTTAGAGAAGTTATGACCATTGGAAACAACAGTAATCTACGGCTGTTGTGATGTATCGATAAGCCAAGTGAATCCAAATAAAATTTGGGAATTAGCTTGATTATAATGTGGAACTGAGGAACATATCAAGAGTAAGGAGATTAGAGAAATTATTAAGTAGATAACACTACTTCTAAAATCTAATCAGGTCCAGATCTTAAAATTATGGTACTGAAGTTGAATTAGAAACATGATTGAGTAGAATCATTTTTTTTATATAAGTATAACTTCCGATCTGTAAATAGAGTTGGAATTCAATTCCTAAAATTCAAATATTGTTAAGTATGGAATCATAGAAAGATGCATGGTTGAAATCACTAAAGATCTATGTAGAACACCCAAATCCAACCATTCAGTGAGACTTGGAAGCTGATGTGAAAATAGTAACTTGATAGATAAACTAACCTACAACCCTCTACATCTGCATTCCAATAATATCCAAAACTATCATTTTAAAGAATTCTATGGAGAAAATAGTAAAGGAGTCAAACCTAAAGTGTTTAGGAATCTGAGTGCAACAGATAAATGAGTTATAAGGGTTGTTGCAGGTATTTAGAAGCTCTAATATTTGGGCTGCAATTTTAGACCTGCAGATTAACCCATTTTGATGATTGAAATCCATTAATTTAAAGTCTTCATACCTGAATTTTGTCCTTATCAATGATTGAGAGCCTCCGTACCTTGCAAATTCTAAAATTTACTTGCACCTGTATACTCTTAAAAGAAGTCTGAGAGATTCTTTTATTTTTCTGCTGCATTTCTTCATTAAAATTTATGATCGAAGATTTTTGCATCAATTCCACTGTTTATAATATCTGAACCACTAGCTTTATTTGCGATTTGATGGTTGGCTATTAATGGAATCCCTTGCATTTTAAGCTTATGTGGTATTGTTATTTCAGCAACTGTTAAAAAAAAGGGGGGGGTTGGTTTAAACATGTGTTTTTGTTTTATTTTTGGTGGATGAGCCTTTATTGTTAAACGGTCGGCTTAGAATGAAATTCAGTTTTAAATTTAATGCTAGCAGGTTAGGATGAGTTGATTTGGATTCAATATCATTGTTGTACTAGAAAGGTTAAAATTATAAATTTTTGGTTAAACCTTTTCATTCACATGCTTTTATTCTTGCACCTTCAACTCCCTAAATGAATCGATTTTCTTGTTCCGCTAACATGAAATTGCCTCCTTAAATCATTAATATCTTACAACGCTTCTATTATTTGGATGCTTGTGCCATTTGATGACGTCGATCTTAGTGGAAATCATGGATTAATGCTGATGTTAACTTCTAATGATGGAAAAATGTGTCGACCGGTAGTTAGGAAGCGATTCTAATGTGTTACTATGAACTTGTCAGAAATTGTCAAAAATGTTATTCATTTAGTCATATATAGATGAAATGAATGGTAAGGCCTTAAACATCTTACTTGTTAGACCTTTCTCTGTCGGATATTATTAATAGAATATTTAAATTCTTATCATTTATTCAATTATGTTATTGATTCATCCTATTAGATATTTCAAATTTTTAAAAGAATATAATCAAGCACTTTCAAAGAAAAAGAAAAGGGGGGCCCATGCATTTGCGCGTGCCATTACAAAAAAATTGGGAGTTAATCATTTATGTTGATTTTTATAGTTGAAATCTTGTATGATGTTGTACTTGATACTCATTATTGTTTTCCTATAATATGGAATGATTGTCTATGATATAATAATGTAAAAACATATGTATGAGACTATAATTAATACATGAATATATTATTTGAATGCCTAACGAGCAATTTTGAGGGTGATGTTAGAAACTTAAAATTATCCTTCAAAAGTTGCTGATAAATTTATATATATATATCTATATATATATATATATATATATATCTATATATATATATATATATATAAATATAAGGTTCAGTAAATTTGCTATTGCACCAATTTGCATGCATTGTTGCACTCGAATTTGATAAGAATGCTGAGTATGACTTCACTCAATCATTCAGTTGAATCAGATTTATTCTGCACAAATTCATTTGTTGAAGTTTAGTGAGCCTAGGAGCTGCTAACCTCATTTCTATCAGTCTAGAATGCAAGTGTTAGTCCCGCTCAAGTACCTTGTACGTCTCAATGAGTATATGGTTTCAATCTTAGCATTATGCCTTCCGTGCTTAACCATACTGTATTTCATTCAAAGGTATGTATATATGCTGGAATGTCAGTCTAATTGATGTGTTGAAAAGTATTTAGTTTTTTTTTCAGGACTTGTGAATAGGATACATAGTTTTATCACAAGTGTTTGGAATCCTGTTGTTCAATTACAACAAGCTTCAAGGATTTCCCAAGCCTATTTGAGAGCTGCCCGTAATTGTAACTGAATGTCCTCAACTAATTTATCCATTTATTTGTAGCTTGCAGAAATACCTCCAGAACTACTAATCGACTCCTTTGCTTTCTATCAATTACTGTAACAACCCTAATTGTTACCCGAGATAATTTCAAATTTAATTAAGCTAAATCAGTCTCTAATTTTGATTCTATTAGACTCAATGGGTCATTTAAACCTAACCCTAGGAGTTTGAAATCAATCACAGCTAAATTGAGAATTTTGGTTTTTTTACCTATTTTTGGATCTTGAAAATACCTTAATTATTTTGATCTCCAAATTAAAATTTGATTTTATTTTAGAATTCCTCACACCTCAATTAGCTAAGGGTGAAAATTTAGAAATTTTTGTAGCTCATTTAGTCCTAAATAAGATTTATGAATTAATTAGAATTTAAGTTAATTATTAAATGAATTAATATTAATTAAATTAAATATTTTAATATTTTATATATCTAGGATTTGCTGTCGGGACCGCGGCAGATCCGCTGCAGGGTCCTGACAGCGGCATTCCAGCACACGCCAATGGATGCCCTAGCATGCATCCTAGCGCATAGGATCCTATAGCGTGATCTATCCCGTGCCTACCCTACACCGAGATCAAATCCTTGGCGTCCGATTCAATCGAACGTATCCTACGGCTATCATCCGATCCGCTTAAGTAATATATCCGGACCATCCATGCTCGACGGTCGATCCATCAGATGGCGGACAAAAACCCGGGAGCTGTGGATCTTCATCTACCACTCGCCCGTCGCTCGCTGGTCCCCCCCGACAACCAGGCGACCTCCATCCCCCATGGTAGTACGGGAAAATCCCCGATTTTCCCATTCTGCCCTCGGTGCGATGTCTTGCGGGTTGCCTTCTCCCTAAATTGCCCCTGACCGTTCCAGCCACCCCATTGCTTTAGGCCGAGCCATCCTCCAAGCTCGAGCCATGGCATCCACTCCTAGGGCCTCCTTCTGCCTATAAATACCCCCAGAGTATCACAGTGAGTCCCTTTGCTCATTCCAATCTCTTAATTTCCCAACCGAGGTCCCCTGGAGCTCCCATCACTCGGCGAATTCCCGGCATTTTATGAAACTACGAACCGCTGATAGAGGGTCCGTCTGGTGTTCAGACTCCCTGCGAACTTGTGTCTCCTGCTTGAGAAACTCCAGCTCACCTCAATTCCTCTCTGCCATGTCTACAACCTCGACTTCAAATACAACCTCTTCCACTGAATTTCTGTAAGTTCAGTTCTCTATTTAATCTTCTGGATGAGCCTCTGGATGTCGTCTATCAAGCCTTAGCCATTTAGAGAACCTGTTGTAATTGTCGCCAGGGGCTAAGCTAGCTCGGAATGATCATATCGATCGATTGAGCTAGCAGCCGAGCTATGGCTATGTCCGAGTAAGGACCCAGTAATTGGCTGCACCCTAAGCTGTGAAAGCTTGAGGGTTTGACTCGCCTCACCTCAATGATGGTGTAGGAATTAAGCCCCGTCTGTTCAGTGGTCTCTATGAGGAGAATTATCCCCTCACAGTGAACCCTAATTGTCAGAAACTGGACGCTTCGGTGGAGTAGCCATCCAGCATTCTGGGCTATCTCAATTAGGGCTTCTAGGTTCAATCAATGCATCTTGATCCCCTGAATGTGTGGCGATTGAATGCTGGTCACGGCATGGCTTATCGGCGGGGAATTTTGCGGTCCAAGGTGCCCTACCCGCGGCTGTCTCGTAAGGGAGGTATCGGGGATGATGCACTAGCGCATCGAGTCGAGCCGCGATTTATTTAATTTATTTAGGAATTATTTTCCTTCTGATAATTCATTTATAAATAGGTTTAATGAAATATCATATGATTTTAATTTAAACAAACATTCAGAATGTATTCATGAAATAATTTAATCAATACTTATCTAAATGGGATGATCCAATATACCATTTTAATCAGAAAATGCAAGAAATAACAATATAAAATAATTGTCGCCAGGGGCTAAGCTAGCACGGATCGATCATATCGATCGATTGAGCTAACGGCCGAGCCATGGCTGAGTCCGAGCGAGGACCCAGCAATTGGCTGCACCCCAGGCTATGAAAACTTGGGGGTTTGACTCACCTCGCCTCACTGATGGTGTAGGAATCGAGCCTCGTCCATTCAATGGTCTGTGAGGAGAATTATCCCCTCATAGTGAACCCTAATTGTCTGAAATTGGATGCTTCAGTGGAGTAGCCATCCAACATTCTGGGCTATCCCAATTATGGCTTCCAGGTTCAATCGACGCGCCTTGATCCCCTGAATATGTGGTGATTGAATGCTGGTCGTGGCATGGCCTATCGGCAGCAAATTTGCGGTCTAAGGTGCCCTCCCCGCGGCTGTCTACATAAAGGGGGTATCGGGGATGATGCACTGGCGCATTGGGTCGAGCCCCTCCAGACCCGCGCAGTTTCGAATTCGGGCCGCGATTTATTTAATTTATTTAAGAATTATTTTTGTTCTGTTAATTCATTTATAAATAGGCTTAATTAAATATCCTATGATTTTAATTTAATTAAACATTCAGAATGTATTAATGAAATAATTTAATCAATACTTATCTAAATGGGATGATCTAATATACTATTTTAATTAGAAAAATGCAAGGAATAATAATATAAAATAAAATTATAGATTCAGTGGCTAAATTTAAAATAATTGCCTAATCTTCCTCTATTTTAATTTAAATTATAATAAATTCATTTAATATCCAAAAATATTAATTATGGTCTTTGATTGCTCATGAGACCATAAATAACTTATGCAGACCCATAAAAGTAATTTAAGATTTTTAATTTTTCTAATCACTCTAAATTGAGATTAGTGAATTAAGCCTTAGATTAGTCTTTGGTTTTCGTAAATCTAATTCCTAATGCTTCATTAAGTATAGTAGATTTTTTAAATAGGCTTGGATCATTCTAGTATGCCTAAATTTCCTTAATCACCTTAATTGGCTTTAAAATATGATTAATGCTAATTAGGCTAATTTAGTTACCAAAACCTAAGATAAATGTGTATCCTACTTCATTAACCATTATGAAACTCATTAAAATAGACCGGGATCAATTTGGATGAGTAAATCTTAAAATCTCATTCTTAGCCTTAAGAGAGTATTATGGTCATTTTGACCAAAATGTGCTTAAGTACCCCAAAACCCTAAGAATCTTAAGTAAAATGATTAAATTCAGTAATGAAATGCATTAACATCAATTGTTAAGTGGCATCACCTCATGATTGAATCTTAGTGTTTAGTCCTAAAATCCTTAAGTTAGCTCTTAAGATCTTTAGTGATCTTAAGACCTTTTATAAAAGCCTTGGCTTAATCAATATTAAAGTTGAAGTTTCTAATCCAAGTTATCCTACTAAGGTTTAGTCATGAATTATAGTCTTAAGGAAAGTGAAAGCAAAAGCCCCTGTAAAACCCTAAATATAAATCTTAGCTTAAGTCTAAAGTGATCAAATAATAGATCTTAGACCTTAGACTTTAGACTTTAGATCTTCTAATTGGATTAAATTACCTTCCTTTGGGATTCCTTGATTAATTGTTTAATCTTTTTGAAACTTTTCTTGTGGGTGTAGGATTAATTCAATCTATAGAATAATATAATTATCCTAAAGATTGAATATAGAACTTAGATTCTTAGTTCTTAATTGATTATTTTATCTTATAATCAGTAGAGTAACCTTTCAATTAATATCTTAGTTTCCGAATCCTTCAGCTTATAAGATTCATTATCTTTAATTTTGGGTTTTAAAGTGTGAACCCTAGATCCTTATTAGGATATTACCTTGGATTCAGGACTTGAACCCCAAGATGGAGTTTAAGTCCAGAATCCTTAATCTTGATTTACTTAATTAAGATTTGGGTTAAAAGAGGAAATTAATAATAAAGTAAGTTGTTGATTCATTTAATTTAATCATTATAGTCATTATATGATTATGAATTAGAACTTGTTAAGTTCTAATATTAACATTAAGGTCATGAATCTGGGATTATACTCAATAGCTAGATATTGGAGATCCTAAACTTGTATCTTCTCAGAATAGTTAGTTTGAATAAATTAGACAACAACAGATATCACATAAGTCTAGATTGAGTCTCTTGCTTACTTTGCCTTGATTGCTTTGCACATCTTGAACATTGAGCCTTGTTCCTTGAGCATAATCAGTAAACTTAGGATATGGAAGATACATCCAAAGTTAGTATTTGAAAAGCATAGCATTCATTCAGTTCTTTCAATGCTTTCAATTAGTAGAGTATGTTTAGCTTAGTCTACCTCTTCAGTTCTAATTTTGTTATAGAATATACTCGGACCTAGCTTTACGAATGTCAAGGATGGATACATGTCTTTTTCTATAAGTTCAACTCGGACCTAGCTTTGCAGATGCCTAGGATGGATACATGTTGAACTTTTAATTCAGAGATCCAGTATGGCCTATTTCTATTATGGCAGTACTATGTTTTAGGCTTAATTCTACTTCAATTTAGTTGCAGTATTTATTTTGCTTTGCCACATGCTTCAGTGGCCTTTCTCTTAGTGCTTGACTTGCTTTGCCACATGTCTCAATATCTTTACTTTTGCTAATTCATGTACTTAGTTTATTTTTATCACATGCCTCAATAGCCTTTTTCATATTAATCTGCATGCTTGTATAAATACACTTATTGTTTAGCATTAAATATTGGCATATTTAGGATGCTAGAATTGTATATTATTTCAGCACTTGTGTTCTTTATATACTCAGCATGTATCCATGTGATCATAAGCACGTTAGGATCAGATTTATTTCAGTAGTTGTAGTTATTTTGCTTTTAGCCTCACCTTGTTTAATTGTTGCTTTGTATATTATTTTTACATACTTGTTGATTATATATAAATGATTAGTTTATAGCTATCCCATTCTTTGTAACTTGTATCACCTTATAATGCCTGCATGTTTAAAACTTTTAAATGTGATATTTAAAATATTCAGTTCACTTAAATAGCCTAAAATGTACTTAGACAATTGTCTAACTATAACATTTTCTTTTGTTGGCTGAGGCCCTGGGATTTGTGATACCGACCAATGTCAGATTCAGAGTTATTCATTGGCAGTGCTGCAGGAGAGGAGCCGATGTAGAAGGAGGATCTCCCTACTACTGCTTAGATAGATTTTCATTTTCTTGCTGTGAGTTGGAGAGCACTTTTCTTTCATTTAATTCAGCTTGTAATAATTAAATTCTGGATGTATTTCCTTTTTTGCATTTGATCTGAGTTACTGTTTCTTTTACTCTTTTATATTATATTATGATGTGGATGTTATATTATAGTGTTTCTTACTTCCGCCACTTTTATTTGTATTGATGTATGTTCATAGTTCCAGGTGATAGGTATTTGGCTTAAGGCAGGTTGGGTCCTACCTAACTTTACTTAAGTTGGGGATTTGCCACATCTGGAGCACCGTACTCCCTGCAATTATTCTAATATCAGTCTTAGTGAAAAGTGCGGGGCCCCACAATTACCTTAATTGAAATTTTAGCGGTATGCTGGCATTTATTTAGTGATGAATCTGAACTGAATCTTAACATGGATTATGTAAATCTTAAGTTTCTCTTATGTTGTAAGCAAGTCTAATAAGTATATTATAGATCTTGTTTGGGAGTAAAAAAAAAAAAATTCTTTAATGCAGATTACTAGTTATGATTCAAGCAATTGCTTAAGTTTAAGTGATTGTAACTGTATCAAACTAAAATGTTATTAAATTTCCATAACACATTTGTATTCATATAAATTTTAATGGCATTTTTTTTTCCCTGTTGCTAGTTAAGACACCTAAGATGCATGTAAGCAATTAATATTGTTAGCTTAGTTCCCTCTTAGTTTGCAGTCGGGCTGTTGTTAAATTATGATCTTCAAATTGTATGGCCAAAGCAAATTTATTTGTCATAAGTTTGAAACTTTACATTAGCTATGAATAGTGCTTTATAAGGGCATCATGAAAGTTAGAAAATTCTATCAATTCAAAATTTGAGACATGAACCATTCGACTTCTTAAATGAGTTTTAGAATAATTGTATGCTTGTAAGATTAAGCTATGAAATCAGCTAAGTCGTGCAATTCAATTTCAAATGTTAAAGAACTTCTTTATTTTAAGATCAAAGATGTAAATTGAGAATTTATTGTAAGTGGTCTTAGCTTTATTTCAATGTTTGGTGGGGTTAACTTATATGAGTTGATCAGATCAGATGCGTTTTATATTCAGATATTCTCTTGAAATTTGGATTTAATTAGACAAATTAAAAAATAAAAAAAAATTGCAGCAGAATAATTCATTTGATGATTACATTATATTAATTATAAGGTTTGCAAACTAGATTTCTACTTTGTCCTAAATTGATAATCTAAAAATTACATGTGAAGAATATTTCCTTGATTTCAGTTACAAGTTTTCTTGACCTCATTGATATTCTAGCTCTTTTTCTTTCTATTCCAGAAGTATGGCATCATTTTAAGTACTTGTTATAATGTTTTATGAGAAATTATCAAAGCCAACTAGTATGTAGTATGATGAATTTTGTAGTGTAACACATTTTCCCTTGTTGTCATCTTTTTTTTCTTGCTTGCATCTATTTTTCCTGATGTTTGTTCCATTGTCAGGATTATTAGTTTTGAGTGGTAGCTCATTTGAGTGATTAGCAGCATTTGTTGCTTGTTTGTTTCCCTAATTATTAGAGGAAAAGGCAGTGGTGGCATACCCTACTAGTCACTCAACCCAGCTGCTAGTGTTAAGTTCACCAACACCTTCAGATATATCCCACTCTTTCAAATATCTTATTCCGCATATTCTCAAATTTGTAAATTAAGTGTTGGTTTTGAAAGAACTTGCCATTGACTTCATATCGCTCCCTTGGAATATATTTAAGGTTAGGTTCAGAGTTTCTTATACTTTCAATTGAATTAAGATAAAATATAGACAACTTTCATATGCCATTAATCACATAATTAACAAGTATAGTATCCTTTCTCCATGAATAATTCTAGGATCTACATCAATGGTGCATGGTGATTGTTAAATTGATAATGTACGATCGATCATTCGATGACAAATTCTCTAAATTGAAGTAAGAAGTTAAAAACATTCTTGGGTCAGTTGCAAATATTGAACTTTATTCTTACCCAAATCATATAAGTATTGATGTCGAGGACAACATCATTTTTTAAATGGGGGAGTCTGTAACAACCCAAGGTAGTAAATTTTTGAGTTCCCAATTTATCGTAGTAAATTTTTGAAGTTTTGCCTTTAAAAATTAATATAAAATCAAATACTCATTCAATTTTAAAATTTGTGAATGCGTGAGTTCGTCTCGTTGAGACAAACTTAATTATTGACCACTTTAGGGTTTTTGAATGCTATGTGGTCACTAATATTTGGGTAACAATAGGGTTGTCTCTGAGTGTAACAACCCAAATATTGTTACCTGTTAATTAGTGACATAATTGACTCCAAACCTCTTATATTGCTCTTATAATAATGTTAAGAGTCTCCACCCAAATTTCAAATGATTTGGAGATCGTTTGATAATTTTTAATATTTTCTGATTTTCTGATAATTCTAAAAATATCTAATTTATTTAGACCTTAGAATCTAAAATGGAGTCCGTCATTGGACTCACCACACCCAAATTAGCTATTTGCGATATTTTGGAAGTGTTTTGGGAGTCGTCAAAAATTTTGTGAATAATTTAATATTATTTTAATACCTAGAAAATTAGGAAAATTAAATATACCTCCAATCAAAAATTTGGGATTTTTCAGAGTGCATTTGAATATTTAAATTTAAGTAAATAATTAAGATAATTTAATAATATTTTATTTGAATTTATTTGTTATCTATTTAAATTAATATATATATATATATATATATATTAACTATAATAATCCATCAGCACTTTTAAATGAAGAAGCTGATCCGCTATGCTAGCCAAAATACGGAATAACAGTATGTCTAGATCTAGGTCATTCCGCCTTTTTTAAGACGAATCAAAAGGCCCAAAATCCACCCGCTCTGAAATCTTGATCTGGTCGTTCGGACGTAGAGGCTGAGATAAATTACTGTACATTTCTATGCCATATTTGGGTGTAGAGGCATATGAAGCATACAAGTGGCTAGCTCCCCTCCCTTGTCGTGCCATTAAGCTTCTATTCCCCTTGCTCCTTCATTTTGCATGATTAAAAGCTTTAGCGGGAGCCGATTGTTGTGAAAGGAAGCTGAGAGCTGGAGTTAGGGGCGACTGAGGAATTTGCTTGGGTTGCCGACCTTCGCCTGATCCAGGGCCTTCAAAGCAGTCCAGGTACCTTCACATTTATTGTATTCAAATGGTTAATCTATATTGCAGTTAATGCGTTTAATAATCTGTAAGTATATTGTGGAGTTGCAAATAAACTCATTTCCATTCCTTATAAATTTTTTTTTTTTTTCAGAAAAAGTAATACCTAAATTTTACTAAACAATTAGTAGTTATCATTCATCATTTATGCTACAAAATTTCAATCAACATTTAATCAGTTTCCATTATTAGATAAAGATTCAAAATTTATACTATATGTATTATATAATAGGCTGGCCCGCCATATTAAATATTAGAGGATTTGGGCTTAAAGCTAAATGGGGTGCCTAAAAATTATAACTGAGACTTATTCTGGGCCGTGTTATCGACAGCCCAGGATAAGTATTGGAATCGGCCCTACAAAATAGGCCCATATTCCCTAATAGACGGAAAATACGCGTCTGCGTTTGCACCCAAGTGTACGTGGTCTCAAGTAATAAGTAGAATTATTAATTCCGGGATTCAACTTTCTCTGGGAACGATGGTTCTGCTACCAAGTTATATTTTCTTTCAATAATATTTAGATGTTAATTTTTGGATTGATTTTTTATTCTTAAATTAGTAATACAAATTACCTTAAGTTAAGAAATGATTTAATTAAAAAAAGATAGTTGAGTTTTCATTGTAATAGTTGCAAGGGCTTGGTGTTATAACTTCATTGATGAATGTATACTTTAAATCTTCATGCTTAATTCAATCAAGTGAACACTATTGCAATCAGAGTTACCCTCCTATTACAATAGGTTCAAGTTTAGTGCATAAAGAGAACTCCCATTTGGGTTCTTCCTTAGCACATAAACTTTCATTAGATCATAATTTGTTAATTAGACTTGATTCCCTACATCTAGGTTATCAAATGATATCTTTTGTTCCTATTGATCTTCCAAACAAGATTTCCATTAACCATGCATCATGCGCTTCACACGCAGTTTAGCTAGATGGGAGGACGTATTGGGTCAATAGACTATGTCACATCATCCATCGAGTTTTACAACATCCTCTCATCCCTTCTACTTTGCTGAGTAGTAGAGCAAAGTTAATGGAGAACTTGGTTCACAAGCACCAAATCTCTTGGTAGAGCCCTTAAGGAAAGGTGCAAGTGAGCTTGATAATTTGTCACATAATTCTCAGCTCTACTTGCATTGTTTTCCTTGTTCTTACCCAATTGATGAGCTTTGAACACAAGTTCTTTAAATAAATTAACGATTCATTTAGGTTTCTTTTAAAAAAAAAAAAATTTAGACTTTATTCCACCAAGCATTCATTCCAGCATTAATAATAAACAATAAGAACATCTTTTCATTCATTCATACAAATTCATTACAACACCACCATACCCCTTACAGTTTCATACAATTACATCTCAACCCTCTCCAAAGGGATTTTAGCCTTCCATTACTAAATAAGCACAAGCACACATAGAAAGGAAAGTGAACCTTGACATCAGCTCACAGTAGAAATATATCAGAGATGGTTAGAAAGAAATACTATGAATCATCCGGAGGTTTTCTGGGGTTCTCTTGGATTCCTTCTACTTTTCCTCTTGATTTCTTCACCATTTTCCCATTTCTATCTCCTTCTCCTTACTGTTCTTGGTAAATCTTCTTCCCCATGGAGAGTTATTCTTTCTCCTCCTCCTGTAGCTTTTCCTTATGGGCACTTAAATGTCAAAAATTAGAACCCTCTCAAGTTTTGAGATTGGCCCTTAAATAGGGAAGCTCTCAGCCCCAAGATATTAATTATGTGACTCTTCACCTTCCTTTGATTTATTTCAAACCCTTTAAACATTTATACTGTTGTGCATTGGAATTCAACAAAATTAATGTACACTTCAATTTTCAAGAGGCTGGGGAAGGCCAAAGGTTGCATTTTGTGGCCTTCCCTATGCTGCATTTATAGTTGTTCTGAAGAATTCTAGCATGACCGCTGCGGTGCGTTGGAGCAGCTGCGTTCCAAACATTGTTCAAACATTGTTCTTGCTATATAAGTTAGTATTTTACCTCAGGTCACCGATGTGCCCGCTGTGGCGTACTACAGCGAATAAACCTTCACAAACGTAGAATAGTAACTTTTCCAATAGTTTGCATATAGTTTTCATGAATAATTAAAAATGCCGATGTGGCGCACTGCGGCGCGCTACAGCAGTCAAATTTTCAAAAATGCGGAATTATTATTGCTTAATTAGCTCACATAAGATTTTATATAATGATAAATTTAACCTGCTGTGGCGCGCTGCAGCGGGCCACGATGGTTTTAGTCCCAGGTAATACTAAGTATTGATAAGGCATAGTGTGCTGCAATGGAAAAACTTTCAAAAAGGCTGTTCAATTTCTCCTTATATGGTTTTAATTTTTCTTCGAGAAATGACACTGCGGCGCGCTATGGCGTGCGACAGCGGTCTTTCTTCCAGGACTTCATTTCCAATTCCAGGTGAGAGAGTTATTTGGACCGCCTTGGCGCGCGACGGCGTGCTACGGCACGCAACAATTTTCATCCAGGATCTATGTGATTTTGCTCAGATCTTCCTTGTTCTTCTTTTTTTTGAAAACACATGGATTATATTCAAAGTACTTTGTTTCATATGTGCTTAGGAATGTTTTGATACTAGATTTTGCTATAAATTCCATATATATCACACCCCCACATTTAAATTCTTGCTTGTCCTCGAGTAAGCCTTAAAAATTGATTTTCTAAAATTCTTAGTTAAGGGATTCAATGTGGCATGTCAATATGTAATGAATTCAGCTACCAAGTAATGCTCTAAGTTATGATAACTTCAAACTTTTCAATTTCCACTACCCCCCTTCATCAGGTTCCAATTTCTACTTTCAATTATGTTCCACATCAAATGTTATACTTAACATATTTATTATGGGGGAGGTGATCAGAAATTTCAAACCTTAGTGGTGCAATTGGTGAGTGACTTGAGTGTTATACCATGTGTGCCCCTTCTTATGATTCACCAAGAATATATTTTTGTTTCTTTTGGAAATTCAGCTTTAAGGGAGAGACCTTTTTCTTCATACTTTAATTTAGTTCCTTGTGGTCATTAAGTCCTATAAGAGCCTAGCACCTCAATGTCTCACTCACCTCTTGCCACTTTGGTTTAATTCTTAGATTTTCTCCCCCCCCCCCCCCACACTAAAACTTCAGTACATGTCATTTCAATTACTAGAAACCAAATATTAGTAGAATATTAAAATGAATTAGGGGGTGTATGATTGAAGTTTTGATTCTCCTCTTAATTGCAAGCATACTAGAATCTTAATTTCTACCCAATTGATTTTATTATTGAATCCAAAAATTGATTTCATTTAAAAAATTAACTTTTAGATATAATTATAGCTAATGATGAGGGTGCACTAGATACAAAATTCATTTTATTAAACTAAAATAATATTACAAAATTAGAAAAGAAAATATAAACATAAAGCAGTAACCAGAATCAATACAACCTTATTGAAGTTGGTTGCCTCCCATCGAGCGCTTATTTTTACATCTCAACCTGAGGCCAATTTAACTCACTAAGTGACTCCTTCCCTTGGGAGGTCCTTCAATATCCATCCTTCTTTCTCTTGCAATTCAGATTAATCTAAGTAAGGTTTTAAATGGTGCCCATTTAACTTTAGTGTCCCTGCAGACGAAGTGATATCCACAATTCCATGCGGGTATATTTTTTGGATTGTGAATGGGCCCATCCATTATGATTTCAGCTTTCTTGGAAAGAGCTTTAATTTGGAATTAAATAGCAGTACCTTCATTCCCAGTTCTAAGTGTTTTGGCTTTATCAGCTTATCGTGCCATTTCTTTGTTCTCTCCTTATACATCTTGGCACTCTCATATGCACCCAACTTGAATTCAATTAATTCGTGCAGTTGCAGAACTCTTTTCTCTCCAGCTAGTTTGAAGTCAAAATTTAGCTTTTTAATTGCCCAAAAGGCCCGGTGTTCCAAATCTATCGGCAAGTGACAAGACTTCCCATAAACTAGCTTGTAAGGGGACATTACTAAAGGGCTTTTGAATGCTATTCTATAAGCCCAAAGTGCATCGTTTAATTTCATGGACCAGTCCTTTCTATTTTTGCTAACCGTTTTCTCAAGGATTTTCTTTAATTATTGTCTTGACACTTCTACTTGACCGCTAGTTTGAGGGTGGTAAGCAGTGCCTACCTTATGCTTTACCCTATACCCCTTCAAGAGGGTTTCTAATTGTTCATTGCAGAAGTGTTTTCCTCTGTCACTCATTAGGACACGGGGTGTACCAAGCCTAGCGAGGACAGGATCCTTCAGAAATTTGATTATAGTTTTGGCATCGTTATTTGCACATGCTATAGCTTCGACCCATTTGGACACATAATCAACCCCCACTAATATGTAATTGCTCGAATTAGAGGTGGGGAATGGTCCCATAAAGTCAATCCCCCAAATGCCAAATAGTTCAACTTAAAAAATTTCATTCAGGGCTAACTCGTCTCTTTTACCTAAAATCTCCATCCTCTGACATTGATCACAGCTCTTTACAAAATCAGTAGCATCCTTAAATAATTTTGGCCAATAAAATCCAGATTGCAGCACCTTTGCTACTGTTCGATCGATACCATGATGCCCTCCATAAGGGGAAGTGTGGCAATGATATAAGATGTTGTTTATTTTAGGTTCAGGCACACATCTCCTTAGGATTTGATCGATACAACATTTGTATAGGAAAGGATCATACCAAAAGTAATTCTTAACATCAGCAAAAAAAAATTTCTTGTTGAAAATTAAACTCTTTTGAGATCACTTTCGTTGAAAGATAGTTAGCAAAATCAGCAAACCAAGGAGGATTGAATGCTGTAATTGCGTAAAGCTGCTCATCGAGAAAAGTCTCACATATTTCTTCACCTTCCTTATGATTTAGATGGGTTAATCTCGAGAGGTGATTAGCCACCACATTATCACAACCCTTTTTGTCACGGATCTCCAAATCAAATTCTTGTAAAAGCAAAACCCAACATATGAGGCGTGGCTTTGCTTCTTTCTTTCGAAAAAGATATTTGATTGTAGCATGATCTGTGTACACGATTGTTTTTTATCCAATAAGATGTGGCCTGAATTTGTTGAATGCAAACACAATTGTTAAACGCTCTTTTTCAATGGTGGAATAGTTCCTTTAGGCTTCATCTATTAATTTACTAGCATAATAGATGGAATAAAAAATTCTCTCCTTTCGATGTCCTAAAATTGCTCCCACAACAAGATCACTAGCATCACACATGATTTCGAAAGAGTGATCCTAGCTAGGTGTAGAACTTATAGGGGCTGAAATGAGAGCAGATTTTATTGCATTGAATCTATTTGTGCAATCTTCATCAAATTTGAATTCTACATACTTTCCTAGAAGCCTGCACAAAGACAAGCTGATTTTGGAAAAATCTTTGATGAACCTTTTGTAGAACCCCGCATTTCCAAGAAAACTCCTAACTCCCTTTACATTTGTGGGTGGAGGCAATTTCTCAATAACATCAATTTTGGCTTTATCTACCTCAATTCCTTTTCAAAATATAAGGTGACCCGAGACAATACCCTCCTCCACCATGAAGTAACACTTTTTCCCAATTTAGTATAAGACTAGTTTCTTCACATTTTCTCAGAGCCTTACCTAGGTTTGTCAAACATTCTTCAAAAGATTTGCCCACTACCAAAAAATCATCCATAAAAATCTCTAGAAAATCTCCTATAATATCTAAGAAGATGGCCATGATACACCTTTGAAAAGTTGCAGGTGCATTGCATAGACCAAAGGGCATCCTTCTGAATGCAAATGTTTCATATGGGCATGTGAAGGTTGTTTTTCCTTAATCTTCCAGGGCTATCAAAATCTGATTGTACCCCGAGTAACCATCAAGAAAACTAAAGTATGGGTTTCCTGCCAACCTATCTAGCATCTGATCAATGAATGGGAGAGGATAGTGATCTTTTCGAGTTACCTTGTTTAGTCTCCTATAGTCTATACATACTCTCCACTGCGTAACTTTTCTGAACTTAATTAATTCATTAATTTCATTTAGTGTCATGGTTATACCACTCTTCTTAGGGGCCACATGAATTGGACTAACCCAAGGGCTGTCCAAAATTGAAAAAATAATCCCAACGTCCAATAGCTTAATGATTTCTATATGTACCACTTCTTTTATATTTGGGTTTAATCTTCTTTGAGATTCTATGGATGGCTTAGAGTTGTCTTCCAATAGGATGCAGTGCATACATAAGGTAAGACTAATTCCCTTCAAATCAGTAATGCTCCATTCTATTGCCCTCTTATGTTCTCTCAATAACTTGCACAGTTTAGTCTCCTGGGTTGGGCTTAATAAAGTAGAAATGATAATCGATAGCGATGTTCCCTCCCCAAGGTAAACATAGTTTAGGTGATTGGGCAAAGATTTTAGTTCCAATTCAGGTGGTTCATCAATAGACAACTGCATTTTGTTTTTTCTGAATCAACTCATCAATTTTGTTTTCTACCTTATCAATTCTATCTCCTTCTTCTTCCTCTAAATTAGATTCCCCTATATCTCTAGAAATTAGCACCTCCTCCAAAAATTTGACTTCCCAACACTCCTCATTTGGCTTAATGGGGTGCCTGATCGAATCATTTGTGTTAAAACTTACCTCCTCTCCCTCACAGTGAAGACTCAATTCACCCTTATCAACATCTATCATGGTCTTGCCAGTATCAAGGAATGGCCTCCCCAGGATTATAGGAATCTCTTGATTTTCATCTTCTATTTCCAACACATTAAAATCAGCGGGGAAGATAAATTTATGAACTTTGACTATAATATTTTCCAAGATACCCATAGGAGTTCTTACGGATGTATCAGCTAGTTGAAGAAGGACTGAGGTAGGCTTTAAAGAATTAATTCTCAGTTTCTTAAAGATGTAGAATGGCATTAAATTTATTAAAGTCTCCAAGTCACACAAAGCCTTTTGAAAAGAGTGAGTTCCTATAGTGCAAGGAATGGTGAAACTCCCTAGGTCCTTCCTTTTAAGATGAAAATTCTACTGGAGAATGGCACTACATTCCTCTGTCAAGGCAACCGTTTCCTTCTCATTTATTTTTATTTTCTTTGATAGGATGTCCTTCATAAACTTAGAATAACTGGGCATCTGCTTTAATGCTTCAACAAAAGGAATGATTATATAAAGAGTTTTGAATGTTTCTAGAAATTTTTGGAATTGGATGTGTAATGTTTCCCTTGCCATTCTTTGCGGGTTAGGGATGTGAGGGGTGTATTTAGATGGTCTAGTCATTTGCGTGTGAGTTCCCTCATTCATATCTTTCTCTTTGTCTTTATTAGTTTCATGTTCCTCCATTGATCCCTCTCCCAAAGCCTTAGATGTATTCTTAGAATTTAATAATATCACAGGTTCTATAATTTTTCCACTTCTTAATACTATAGAATTTCCTGATTCATTTTCATAGTCCCCTATTGCTCCTACCAGGACGAGTTTATTTAGTTGCATCATTATTTCCTTTAATTTCAAATCAATTCTTTTGATAGCTTCTTCTTAATTTAAAAGAGTGTGTTCATGTCGATTTAATGTTGCATTAGTTCTGTTCATCAAATTGGTTGTGGAAGTTCTAAACTCTTTTAAGGAATGCTCCAATCCTCTTTTATCCTCAGCTTGTTGATTCCTATAGTTTATGATAGCATTCACTCCTTCCGTTTCTCCATCATGATGTGAAATCAGTTGCATACTCTCAAGTCAATGGGTCAATTGGTCAATTTTATTTCTTAATTCAGCAATCTAATTTGACTCATTCAAGTTATTCACCTCTTTTTTGTTGGAGTTCATCCGCTCACTCGGCCATTGGTATGCATTGTTTGTTATTTCCTCAAGGAGATCAAAAGCCTCCTCAAGGGTTTTACTACTTAAAGACCCTCCTGCGACTGCATCAATAAGGGTCCTTGTGGGTGCATTTAATCCATTATAAAAAATCTGCACCTACATCCACAAAGGGAACCCGTGATGTAGCAATGCCTTAAGCAGTCCTTAAAATATTCCCAACCATCATACAAATTCTCTCCTTCTTGCTGAGAAAAGTTTGAGATCTCATTTATCAGCCTGGCAGTCCTGGCATATGGGAAATACTTGGCTAGGAATTTCCTTGCCAAGTCATCCCAAGTCCTAATAAACTTACCGGGTAAAGAATTGAGCCAAACTTTAGCTCTATCTCTCAGTGAAAATAGGAATAATCTCAATCTTAAAACATCATCGAATACACCATTAAATCAGAAGGTGTCGCATATTTCCAGAAAATTTGAAATATACGCATTCGGGTCATCCGATGCTAGACCACTAAATTGATTATTCTGAATCATATTCAAAGTAGATGGTTTGATTTCAAAATTACTGGCCTGAATAAGAGGTCTAAAAATGGCAATGGGAACTCCTTCTATAGTGGGAAGTGCATATTCTCTAAGGAGTCTCCTTCTAGCCTTTATCATTGGTTCTACTAGGTTTACTTCTAGATCTTCCATTTGTGCATTTTGTTGATTAAAATTTACTTGTTCTCTCTTAGCTCTTAGATAGGTTATATCAATTTTACTATCGTAAAAGAATTCAGCAAGGTTTCTCCTACTCATACAGTTAAAGATTCACTAGCTAGAGCAAGTTACAACAATCAAATTCAGCAATGTAAATTCAAACACAATTGGCCAGCAGATAAGAAGTTCAGTAATAATAATAAGCAATATCTTTCAGCACAATTTTTAAGAAGTTTTTTCAAATTTTTTTGAGAAGCAAGTAAATAAAAAATAAAAACTAAAGTAATCTAGTTTTACTATAAAAATAATACAGATGTAATTACAGCTATGTAAGATTATATGCACAAATTAATTAGATCTAAATCACTAGTTATTAGAAAATTATACTTAATACAAAGCAA
Organism: Gastrodia elata; assembly: GCA_016760335.1. Taxonomy (NCBI): domain Eukaryota; kingdom Viridiplantae; phylum Streptophyta; class Magnoliopsida; order Asparagales; family Orchidaceae; genus Gastrodia; species Gastrodia elata. Next base: position 40,498,849 of record CM028671.1, on the reverse strand, counting down.
AACTATTCTCCGGCAACGGCGCCAAAAACTATACAGACAGGAAATATACGTCTGTGTTTGCATGCAAGTGTATGTGGTCTGAAGTAATAAGTGGAAGTGTTAATTTCAGGATTTATCGTCCTCTGGGAATGGTGGTTCTGATACCAAGTTATATTTTCTTTCAATAATGTTTAAATGTTCATTTTTGGAATGATTTTTTATTTCTAAATTAGCAATACAAATTACCTTAAGTTAAGATATGATTTGATTAAAAGGAGAGAGTTGAGTTTTTATTGTAATAGTTGCATGGGCTTGGTCATATAACTTCATTGTTGAATGTAAACTTTAAATCTTCATGCTTAATTTAATCAAGTGAACACTATTGCAATTAGAGTTACCCTCCTATTATAATAGGTTCAAGTTTAGTGCATAAAGAGAACTCTCATTTGGGTTCTTCCATAGCACTAAAACTTTTATGAGATCATGATTTGTTAACTAGACTTGATTCCCTATGTCTAAGTTACCAAATGATATCTTTTGTTCCAATTGATCTCCCAAATAGGATTTCCATTAACCATGCATTATGTGCTTCACACACAGTTTTGCTTGATGAGAGGATGCATTAGGTTAATGGACTATGTCACATCATCCATCGAGTTTTCCAATGTCCTCTCATCCCTTCTACTTTGCTGAGCAATAGAGCAATGTTAATGGAGAACTTGGTTCACAAGCATCAAATCTCTTGGTGCAAGTGAGCTTTAGAATTTATCACATAATTCTCAACTCTGCTTACACTGCCTTCCTTGCTTTCACCCAAATTATAAGCTTGGAATATAAGTTCTTTAAGTAAATTAATGATTCATTTGGGTTTCTTTTAAAAAAAAAATAATTTAGACTTTATTCCATCCAAGCATTCGTTCCAACATTAAAAATAAATAATAAGAACATATTTTCATTCATTCAAACAAATTCATTACAGCACCACCATATCCCTTACAATTTCATACAATTATGTCTCAACCCTATCCAAGGGGATTTTAGTCTTACATTACTAAATAAGCACAAGCACACATACAAAGGAAAGTGAATCTTGATATCAGCTCACAGCAGAAAGAAATCAGAGAAGGATAGAAAGAAGATACTAGGAACTCGTCGCTAAAACTTTTTCTCTTGGATTTCTCCTACACTTCCTCTTGATTGTTCCACCCTATTCCCTTTGCTGTCTCCCTCTCCTTATTGTTCTTAGTAATCCTTATTCCCCTTGGAGAGTTCTCCTTTCTCCTCCCCTTGTAGCTTTTCCTTATAGGCACTTGAATGTTAGAAATTGGAACCCTCTCAAGGTCTGAGATTGGCCCTTAAATAAGGAAGCTCTTAGCCCCAAGGCATTAATTATGTGACTCTTCTGCTTCCTTGGATTTATTTTAAACCCTTTAAATGTTTATTCTGTTGTTCCATTGGAATTCAACAAAGTTAATGTGCACTTCAGTTTTCAAGAGGATGGGAAAGGCCAAAGGTTATATTTTGTGGTCTTCCCTATGCTGCATTTATAGCTATTCTGGAGAATTCTGGCATGACCGCTGCAGCATGCTGCTGCATTCCAAACAGTGTTCCACTGTGGTGCGCTATAGCAGTTGAGGTTCAAATGTTTTTCCTACTGTATAAGTTAGTAGTTTACCTTAAGATACCGCTGTGTTCGATGTGGCGCGCTGCGGCGTGCTACAATGGATAAACCTTTGCAAATGCGGAATAGTAACTATTCCAATAGTCTGCATATAGTTTTCATGATTAATTAAAAATTCCACTGTGGCGCGCTACGGTGTGCTATAACAGTCAAATCTTTGTAAATGCAGAATTATTATTGTTTAATTAGTTCACATAAGGTTTTAAGCAATGATAAATTTACCCACTTCGGCGTGCTGCGGCGGGCCATGACAATTTTAGTCCCAGGTTAATACTAAGCACTGATAAGGCATAGCGCACTGTAGCAGAAAAACTTTTGAAAAGGCTGTTCAATTTCTGCTTATATGATTTTAATTTTTCTTCGAGAAATGATGTTGCGGCGCGCTGCAGCGGTCTTTCTTCCGGTTCTTCATTTCCACTTCCAGGTGAGGGAGTTATTTGGACCTCCCTGGCGCGTTGTGGCGCGTTGCGGCGTGCCACAGTGATTTTCATCCAGGATCTATGTGATTCTGCTCAGATCTTCCTTGTTCTCCTTTTTCCTCAAAACACACGGATTCTATTCAAAGTACTTTGTTTCATATGTGTTTAGGATTGTTTTGATAGTATATTTTGCTATAAATTCCATATACATCATTCCCTATGACCCAGCTAGCCCGCCATATTAATTTTCTTCCCTGTATCGATGTAGAGGAGGCAAGCTATAAGTCGAACTCTGAATTTTTCAGATTTTGTAAGTATCAACGAAGACTATAAAGCTTGGGGTGATAAACAAGAATCCAATGGAGTTATTAATTCAATCCAGATTGTAATATAGATAATAATATGGAGATTCTTAATATTTTAATTTCTCAAACAAAACAAAACAAAAATTTATAAAAAAAGTAAATGAGTTCATTCAAAACTCCACAATATACTTGCAGATTATTAAACACATTAACTAGAATGTAGGTTAACCCATTTGAATAGGATAAATGTGAAGGTACTTGGATTGCTTTGAGGTCCCTGGATTAGGCAAAGGTCGATAACCCATGCAGATTCCTCAGTCGCCCCTAACTACAGCTCTCAGCTTCCATTAGCAGCAATCGGCTCATGCTAAAGCTTTCATTGTGCAAAATAAAGGAGGGGAATAGAAGCTTAATGGCACGGCAAGGGAGGGTAGCTGGCCACATGTGCGCTTCACACGCCTTTGCACCTATGGCACCCCAGCCCCATTGTGGTCCTGTTAACTCTTAAGTTAACATGATTATGGTGAAGTGGTCACCAAATGACAAGTTCCTCACTCATAGTTAGATTAGAAATTTCTTTCTAATCCAATATAATTATGGAATTTGCCATTTATCAGAATATTTCACTAAATAATAAATACAATAAATATAAACAGAGTGTGGAAGCAAAATATAACATCCATTCTATCACAATGCAGTATGTAGAAATGTGTAACTCATAATAAAGTGCAGTAAAAGAAAACACAAAAATAAACTTGTGTTATTACAACATACTAAAGAGATTAATTGAAATGAAAGAAAAAGCACTCAACCTCACAAACAGTAAAATAGAAAGAAAACTAATAATCTAGGAGTCTTCAATATTACGATCCTCCTCTTGATGCAGATCCTCAAATGGCTCCATAATCTCAAATAGCACAGAATCTATCATTATCGATTTCAAAATGATATAACCCCAGCCAACAAAAGAAAAATCTTGTTAGACAAAATGTCTAAGTACAATTTAGGATGATAAATTATTAAGTTCTTTTAGATGTCACCATTAATTAACATCTAATTAACAATATAGGTGCAAGAAAGCATATGAAATGAAAAGGAAGTTATAAACAATAAGTTTATAATTTAAACTAAAGAGGAAGTAAGCACATACCTCCAAATATAGCTGCAACAAGGTTAGGCATACAGTAATAAAAAAACACTAATAACTAAATAGAAAACTCATTCTAAACATGCTTATGATCAATATAAACTTATACTAATTAACATAAAGTAAAAGAACATGGGAAACAGTTAAATAACTAAAAGCAAGACTAGCATCCGGGAATATAAATAAGCTAGCAACTAAGTAAACAGTAAATATATTAGTGCTGAATTAGAATAAAGCAAACTGAGAATAGAAAATACAAACTAAAAAATTGCTATGGCCAAACAAGCCATCTGAATTGCAAGTATGCACGACATCTCTCTTAGCTTGCTGAGCTAAGGCAGAAGAACCAAACAGAAGAGTAGAAGTGCACCTAAAATTAATACTGCCATATCAGAACACTGACTCCACAAGTCACAGCAAATCTGCTACACACCACCTTTCTGACAAACTAGCAAGTGAACCACTATGTGGACTTCACTGACAAACTTGCATTCACATTACTAGCCAAACTAAATCTAAAGAGGTAGACTAATTAGGTCACAACCTACTGAACTAAAAACCAAAAAACTACAAACACTGATAATTATACTAATGATATTCATGCAATCCAAATGGATATATGATATTCATCTAATAGCCTATGTCTGCTACATATGTCCAAGGCATAAGCTCAAATACAAGGTAAGCAAAGCATCAATGTTCAAAGTGAGCAAGAGAATCTACTAAGACATAAGTGATATCCATTGTTGTCTAATTATTCGTTCTATCTATTCTAACTTACATAAGATCAATATCATCCATTAATATGCATACGTAACTTAGATTTATGGCCTTATAGATTGAAAATAATTAGGACTAGCTAGGTTTTAATTATAAATAAATCAATGTCGACTACATAATTTGAATTGATAATCAACTGACCTAATTTGATATATTAAACAACCCAAACCCATCATGAATAAACTTATATCAAGATGGAAGGATTAAGAATTAAATTCCAAAACTTTGGGTTTAACTACTTAATCCAAATGGTGATCCTAAAGGACTATAGTTTAAAACCCAAATCTCATAAAGAATAGATTAAGGCAAATATTAATAAGTAAAGTCAAACAAATAGGATGGATCTCAAATCTTAAGTTTACGGTTGAAATATCAAATAATTATAAACAAACTATGAAAATCTATAAACTGTAAAATCAAGGTTTCACCCATCAAGTAACCCAATTTACTTAATAGATGAAATCTAACCTATGTTATAATCCTAATTCTTAAGGATAAATCTTAAGGGACTAAGATGAACATTTCAAGCTCTAACCAAAACCCATTTTGAAATGAAAGATTTAGAAGGTTCAAGGGTGATATGATGTGAGAAGAATCACACATCGTGGGACTTAATTTACTTAGAATTTACTTAAGATGAAAATTAGGGTTTTAATTTGGAAACCTAATTTAATAGATCTAAATCATATGAATTAAATTTAGAATCAGTTCATTTACTAATTTTAGTGATTAGGACATTATTTTAAGGTTTTAAAACACTTAAACCTAAATAATCATTTTGCCCCTACTTATGGGTCTAAAAAGCTACTTTTTGATTTATGGCTCTAAATTAGAAACTTTCAATGGAAAAGAATTACTTACTATCTAAGATGAAGATAGACAGTAAGTACACTTAATTTGGAGATTAATTAAGCTTTATGAGATCAAATTAAGGAATTTAACTCATAAGGGCAATTTGGTAATTTAACCTAATTAACTCTAAATATTTATATAGTATATTAATGCTTACTATTCAAGGATTCCATAGGGTCTAAAAACACTAAATTCTGAGGTCTAATGGTTAAGTTAAAAGCAAATCAATTTTAGGGTCCTATTTTATAAAACAGGGTTTCTTAAGAGGGGTCAAAAACCTAACTTCTTTATTTAATGTACAAATTTAATAAACTCAGTAGCTATAGCTTCTCTATCACCCACTGAGTACTTTAACTTGGAGTAGACCCAATTTGAATCTCATTTGGTTAATATATGACCTAAATATAGTTAAGGGTGATTAGTGAGTGATTAGTGAAATTAATCACAGAAACACAAAACCAATCATATCACCAGATTCTAATTTACTCTGGGAGCTATCAGAAATTTAAATCACTCAATTTGGATTACTAATTATGTTAATATTTAATAATTAAGTTATGGGGTGATTAGGGATAATTAAGGAATCTAATCACCAAAACTTAAATATTTTATAGTTTATTGTTTATTAGGCCTTCTTGATCAAAATGATATCTTGGAAGATTTAATTTGGAGCTCAATTGACCAAGTTATAGTCAATTGAAGTTCTAGGGTTTAATGAATAATTAGTGAGGGGTCATAAAAGTGATTAGGCAAAACATACTCCAAACAAAAAAATTAACACAATGGGAACCTATCTGAGAGTCTCCTGATTAAAATGAGACCCATATTGGCTATGTTTGAGTGAGTGTGTGCAAAGTTATAGTGGTTTGAATATTTGTGGCATTTAGGGTAAATTATGGGGACCCTAAATATCACTAAGCGAAACACACCTCATACAAAAATTTTGACAGTTCCATATTAATCTTCTAATTTTGCTGAACAAAATGATATATAATATTGTTATGATTGAATAATTGATTCATAATTGATGGAGGATTAAAGTTATAACCATTTTGATTAATTCTAATTAATCTATTCCATTTTAATTAACATTACAATTTTAATCATATATATATTATTATTATTTTTATTTTGGCGGGACCCGCAAGCACAGTAGACTTGAAGGTGGGCCCCACCGTGCTGATCAGACGATATCCGTGCCGCAGACCCACCAGATTTGAAGGGAAATGAGTGGGTCACACTTGCTAAGACGACAGCACAGATGTCACATGGACCAATGGAGTGACACCACGTGACATAGATGGACCCACCACCACCACGAAAGTGCCCCAAAGGCATGCGGGTCAGGCCAGGGTGACCCGCCTAACCCAGAGGTGATTCGCCTTCCCTAACAGATGACGTCAAGATGGGGATTAGGGTTTTGTGAATAACAAATTTTACTATGGAGGAGCTAACAAATTTTCTAAATCAAATGAGAATATACTCAATCGTATCAGTTAAAAACACTAATAAGCATGCGAAATAAATTTAGAAACAATAAATCTTACAATCTGAATAAAATCAAAGAGGATAGGGAGGTACATGATCACAGACTCAGATAAATTTTGGTAAATGGGGCTAATGCTACAACATAGAGCTTAAATTCTACACCTTAGGCTGTGGAAGGGAGCCACGCGGCAGAGAGAATGTCGTGTGCCCGAGCGTTGGACATGTGCATGGCAACGCCATCGCAGACGGAAGAGACAGTCTTTAGACCGTCTGATTAAAAGATCGAACGGAATGGAGGATCCATCAAATTTAACGGTGGAAAAAAGATTTAGAAATGACGTGAGCTGTTGACTGATGACAGTCGTTAAGTAACTTAAAATATATTAATATTTAAAAATTTTCAAACTGATTTTATGAATTAAATAAATTGGTTAAATGCATTCTAAAAATTTCCATTAAATCACCCCTAGCTAATTGAAGGGTGACGAACGCAACGGTGAAATCAGATTTTTGTTACGAAGAGTATTTAATTTTTCTCATTTTCTGTGTATTAAACTAGATTAAAATATTCACCAAAAATTTAACGACTTCCAAATGCCTCCAAAACTTCACCCCTAGCTAATTTGGGAGTAGTGAATGCAATGGTGAAGTCAGATTTTTGATTTGAGGTCAATTTAAATATATCAAATTTCAAGGTTTCTGAAATTCTCAAAATCAGGATTTGATCTATTTGACTTCTGATTTGGACTAAATCTTTGTGGTGATCTTTTAATGACTTAATTAATGCACTAGAAATATAATCAAAACTTAATTTAGTCCTAATTGACTTAAGTAACAGCCTAGGTTATTACAGACTCCTCCACTTAAGAATGATGTTGTTCTCAACATCACTCTAGTGGAAAGAACAATGCAAAAACTAAGATGATGAATTGAAATGAAAAGGAGTTAAGGAAGTACCTGAAGTAAAGAGGTTTAGATATTTTTGGTGTGTGTCCACCTCTTTTTCCCAAGTAGCTTCATTTCATGAATGATTTTTCCATTAGGTCTTGACCATATTAATAGAATAACTTCTTAAATGTCTTTGATCTCAGGCCAAGATTTTGATTGGCTCTTCAGCAAAGGATAAATCAGGCTGAATTTGGACTTCTGGAAACTGAATTAAATGAGAAGGATCTCCGAGGCATTTCCTCAATGATGATACATGGAATACATTGTGAACTACCGCAAAGTCTTTGGGTAGATCTAGTTTTTAGGAAGCATATCCTATCTTTTCAATTATCTCAAATGGCCCGACATAGTGGGGATTGAGTTTCCTAGCTATGCCAAATCTTAAGATTCCTTTCATTGGACTGACCTTTAGATATGCAAAATCTCGAGCACTGAATTCTATAGGTTAGTGGTGAAAATCATGATATTTACTTTGACGATCTTGAGCAGTATGAATTCTTTGTTGAATTAGCTGAATCTTCTTATTAGTCTCTTCAACTAATTCAAACCCATATAACTACACACTTCTTATTTCATAATAGGCTAGTGGAGTGTTGCACTCTCTGCCATATAAGGCCTCTTATGAAACCATTTTGATACTAGCCTAAAAGCTGTTATTATAAGCTAACTCTACTAATGGGAGTTGTACTTCCCAAGATCCAGCAAAGTCAATAATACATAATCGAAGCAAATCTTCAAGGACTTGATTTACGCGCTCAGTCTGACTATTTGTTTGCAGATGAAAGGTTGTACTCATTGCTAAGGTTGTCCCTAAATCTTGATGTACTATTTTTTAAAATTTGGATGTAAATCTGCTATCCCTATTGGACACTATAGATTTAGGTATCCCGTGCAATATGATAATCTCCTTAATATAGAGCTTAGCTAACTTTTCTACTGAATCTGTTGATGAATGGGAATAAAATGCATGGGCTAGGTTAAATGATCTACTATCACCCATATTACATAAACTCCTAATCTTGCACATGGCAGACCCATTACAAAGTCCATAGATATGTCTAGCCAATTAAATTTAGGAATCTCAGGAGGATTTAGCAAACCAGCAGGCCTTTGATGTTCATCCTTAACTAAGTTACAAAATGGCATTTAGATACAAAATCTGTTATACTTCTTTTCATCCCAGGCCACCAAAAAGATTATTTCAAGTTTTGATATAATTTAGCGCATCTAGGATGAATTGTATAACCTGAGTTATGACCCTCTAATAGCACTTCGTGATGCATATATTTAGGAATCCATATACGATTCTCTTGATAAATAGCACCCTTATAAAAATGAAGATCAGTACGGCGACCACTCTCAATTGCTTGCTTAAAATTCAAATACTCTTCATCTTTAGTCTTGGAAATTGGGTTCTACGTTACTCACTGAGATCATCTCACCTAACATATCTCCATGGACTAGTTTAATATCCAATTTACAAAATTCTTCCTCTAAAGAGCTAGTGGCGATCATGGCTGAAAGCGTAGCTCGACGGCTAAGAGTGTCTGTTACAATATTGGCTTTACCAGGATGATATTAGATGTCCAAATCATAGTCACTAATCAATTCCAACTACCTTCTTTGTCTACAGTTGAGTTATCATTGGGTAATTATATATTACAAGCTTTGATGATCTATAAACATAGAGCACTGAACTCCATATAAGTAATGATGCCAAATCATTAGGGTGAAAACTACTGCTGCTAACTCTAGGTCATGAACTGCATAATTCTTTTTATGTGGTTTTAATTGACAAGATGCGTATACTATATAACATTTCCTTCTTGCATTAAGATGCATCCCAAACCAGTTCCTGAGGCATCTGTGTACGCATGATAGTTTACATCTTCTTTGGGAAGGACTAGCACTGGAGCAGAGGATAGTGCATCCTTTAAGGTCTGAAAGGCTTCTTCACATTCTGACAACCAAATGAATTGTACTGATTTTTGAGTCAGCTTTATTAAGGGAGAAGCAATCTGGGAAAAACTTTTAACAAATATCTGATAGTAACATGCTAACCCAAGGAAGCTTCTAATTTCTATCACGGTCTTAGGCTATATCCAATTTTGAATAGCGCTGATCTTGTATTGATCTACACAAATTCCATGGGCATCTACCACATGTCCCAAGAAAGATATTGAGCTTAACCAAAACTCACATTTTGAAAACCTTGCATATAGCTCTTATTCTCAAAGTGTCTCTAGGATCACTCTCATGTTCTTCTTAGGTTTTTGAATATATGAGAATGTCATCGATAAAAATAATAATAAATTTATCCAAGTAAAGGTTTAAGGACTTGTTGTATTAAGTACATAAAGATTGAGGGTGCATAAGTAAGGCCAAAGGACATCACAAAGAATTCATAATGTCCATAATGTGTACAAAATGCTATCTTCTCCACATCTGAGTCCTTCACCCTCAACTGATGGTATCTAGATCTTAAGTCAATCTTCAAAAATATGACTGCACCAAATAATTGATCAAATAAGTCATCGATTTGAGGGTGAGGATACTTATTCTTAATAGCTACCTTATTTAGTTCCTGATAGTCTATGCACTTCCTCATAGATCCATCCTTCTTCTTAACAAACAAAATAGGGGCTCCCCATGGGGATGTACTAGGCTTTATAAAATGTTTATCAAAAATTTCTTGCAGTTTATCATTCAATTCTTGAAGTTCCTTTGGAGCCATTCTATAGGGCACTTTTGATAATGGCTGAGTACTAGGAATTAAGTTAATTACAAAATTTATCTCCCTTGATGGTGCTAATCTAGGCAGTTCCTCTAGAAATACATCTGTGAATTCTTTAACTACTTTAATGTCAAAAATAGAGATTTCTTCTTTACTGTCACCCATCATTGTTACCAAAAAGGCTATACAACCTTTATTCACCAACCTCTCTGCCTTGAATGCATTGATTAAAGAGTTTTGAGTGCTAAATCTTTCTATGAAGATTTCTGAGGTATCAGATGTTTGAAGGATAATCTTCTTCTTTTGATAATCTATAGTAGCATTATGCATGCTAAGCCAGTTCATGCGTAAAATGATATCAAAATTTGTAATGGGTATTACTAGCTTAGCTTGAAATGTTCTCTTATTCACAAGTACTTGAAGATCACAAATCTTAGCTGCACTAAGTTGGGCTCCGAATGGAAGTCCAACACTTAAGATTTTGGCAAGTTTGTAGGAGGGTAAGTTCAGCCTTTTAGCAAAATCCTCGGAGATGAAGGAATGATTAGCGCCAATATCGAATAATATGCTACAGTGTTTTTGATTTCCGCATAAGCTGCCTAATTTTAATGAAAATCATTTAATGAAAAATTGCAATGCTGAAAATATGGAAATATTTAAATGTTTGTACCTGATACAACATTACTGTCTTCAGCTGCCATTATGGGAGTAAGGCTGTACACACGAGCTATCCCCATAGGCCAATTATTTACTACTTTGACCTTCATTTGATTTTGTACTGAGGGTAAAGAATCAATTGTTGTACCTTGGTATAAGTCAAGTTTTCTTCAGTTGGCAGTGGCATGAGAGCCATCCTTAGTTCTCTCTTATTTATGGGAGTAGCTCGGAACACTTGGTTCCAACTGGAACGCTCAAATATCACTCCATCAATTGTCCTCTGTGCATTACATTGCTGATACAAGGCCCCGACAACCACAGGTGAAACATCATCTACCAAAATGATAGCATTTTGCGAACGGATGAGGCCTATTGCACTCTAGAGCTTGTTCAAAAATTTCGGTGGCCTCAATTTAATAAGCCCTCCCTTGATTGGGCCTGTGACGTCTGGAAGCTTTATTATGACTAGGGATTACGTATTCCTTTTGCTTAAGATCTTTCACCGATTGGTGATGCTCAACCACTTGTGCTGTTTCAACCAACTGCTCAAATTTGGTTAGGCAAAATGGAATTTTGTATTCTTTGATATACTCACAAAGGCCGCTTTGGAAGCTATAACACTTATCTGCTTCTATAGGTGCCAAGTTTGGAGTAATGTGAACAAGCTTTCTGAACTCCGCTACATAATCAGCGACAAAGCGACTCCCTTGAGTCAGTCGCAGAAGAGAATCACCAATTATATTCTTCACGGATGTCGGCACAAGAGCTTCTTGAAATGCTTCTACAAAGCAGTCCCACGATATATCTTCTAGTTCATATTCTTTGAAACGAGTTTCACAGATATTTTCCCACCAGTATTCTGTTTCATCCTGAAATAGATGAGTAGCGGGTGAACTGATTGATAGTTGATAACTAAGGCTTGTTAGATTCTTCTCAATTATTCTTAACCAAGTCATTGTATCGGCTGGAGATGGACTGCCGACAAAAGTTGGTGGTCTCAGCCTTATGAAACTATGTAGTAACCCATCGGCAGAATGATGGGTGGTGTTGGGAGTATGGAGAGCATGAGATGCTGATGATGTACTGGCATTAGTAGATGGTAGAACATATACCAACCTTTGAATAGCTAAGGCTTGTTAGTTTTGGTTTTCCAACATAGCATTGACCATGCTTCTAAGGAAAGTAATTTCATTTGTGTTATTATTATTTGATGCTATGGTGGTATTAATCGGGGTGTTGGTAGAAGAAGTAGCAGGATTCATTCTGAAATTAAAACAACTATCTTTAGTTTTAGAAATGAAACATAAAATATTTGTTGATTTTTTCATTATTCAGTTGATAAATCTTAGTACAATTAAAAAGATACAAAACATATCCATGACATAATAGTATAAACTTTAATAATAGTACTATCTTATATATTTAGTGATGAAAGCTCGGTGGAAGTCCTTAAAGGTGACTTCACGACACTTTCTTTGAGATCTTCTAGCCAGTTGATGATAGGTGGCATCCCACCATTCTCTAGTTGCGTCAAAAAGAAGATAACTCATTAGAGTATCCTTGACATCATCTAGCCATCCTGTTCCATCAAAAATAAAATCCACCCTTTCTAGCCACTCCTTGGCTAAGATAGGAAAATGAAGGCCTCTGTATATGCCATCTCGTATCTATTCTAGCACTAAAATTCCTTGATCTGAGACATTCTCTATAATTTTTCCATATCTTTTGCCCATTTGAATGTCAAATTCCCACATGGATCTAAATTTCCAGAGGTAACCCTCAATCGATATCTTTTAAGTGTATTTTAAGCCTATAAATTTTTATCAAACTTAATAAGTTCATTGAGAGAGATATTAATATATGAATCCCTATACTTAAACTTTTCACAAAATTATTTTCATTCCTTATTTTATTCTAAGTTTATAATTATAATGATATGGATGTCATTTCAAGTATTCATTTAGCAATTATATGGCAGAAGAACAATCCATTAGATAGAGAGGAATATAAATTCCAATCTGACACCTTATGGTGTTCTCTGATACCAACTGTGGCACCCCAGCCCCGCTGTGGTCCTGTTAACTCTTAAGTTAACATGATTACGGTGAAGTGGTCACCAAATGACAAGTACCTTACATATAGTTAGATTAGAAATTTCTTTCTAATCTAATATAATTAAGGAATTTCCATTTATTAGAATATTTTACTAAATGATAAAACAAGAAATATAATCATAGTGCAGATGCAAAATATAACATCTATTCTATCACAATGCAGTAGGTAGAAGTGTGTAACTCAAAATAAAGTGTAATAAAAAAAATACAAAAATAAATTTGTATTATTACAACACACTTAAAGAGATTAACTGAAATGAATGAAAAGCACTCGACCTCACAAATAGTAAAATAAAAAGAAAACTAATAATCTAGGAGTCTTCAACAGCATGATCCTCCTCTTGATGCAGATCCTCAGATGGCTCCACAACCTCAAACAGCTCTGAATCTATCATCAACAATTTCATAATGATAGGGCCCAACCAAAAAAGGAAAAATCTTGTTAGACAAAATGTCCAAGTATAATTTAAGCTGATAAATTATTAAGTTCTTTTAGATATCACCATCAATTAACATCTAAGCAGCAATATAGGTGCAAGAAAGTATATGAAATGAAAAGAAAGTTATAAATAATAAGTTTATAACTTAAACAAAAGAGGAAGTAAGCACATACATCCAAATATAGCTGCAATAAGATTAGGTATAAAATAATTAATAAATACTAAGAACTGAATAGAAAACTCATCCTAAACATGTTTATGATCAATATAAGCTTATGCTAATTAACATAACGTAAAAAAATATGGGAAACAATTAAAAAACTGAAAGCAAGACTAACATCCTGGAATATAAATTAGCTAGCAACTAAGTAAATAGTAAATATATGAGTGCTAAAATATAGTAAAGTAAACTAAAAATATAAAATATAGACTGAAAAATTGCTATGGCCAAACAAGCCATCTGAACTACAAGTATGCACAACATCTCACTTGGCCTACTGAGCTTAGGCAGAAGAAATAAATAGAAGAGTAGAAGTGCATCTAAAATTAGTACTGTCACATCAGAACACTGACTCCACAAATCACAGCCAATCTGCTACACATCACCTTTCCAACAAACTAGCAAGTGAAGCACTAGGTGGACTTCACCGACAAACTAGCATTCACGTTACTAGTCCGAACCAAATCTTAAGAAGGAGACTAATTAGGTCACAACCTATTAAATAGAGAGCTAAAAAACTACAAACACTGATAATAATGCTAGTGATATTCATACAATCCAAATCAACATATGATATTCATCCACTATACTATGTTCACTATATATGTCCAAGGCATAAGCTCAAATACATGGTAAGCAAAACATCAATGTTCAAAGTGAGCAAGAGACTCTACTAAGACACAAGTGATATCCATTATTATCTAATTATTTATTTTATCTATTCTAAGTTACAGAAGATCAAAAATATCAATTCTTATGCTATATGTAACTTATATTTAAGGCCTTACAGATTTAAATCAATTAGGACTAGCTAGGTCTTAATTATAAATGAATCAATGTCGACTACATAATATGAATAGATCATCAATCGACCTAATTTAATAATTTAAGCAGCCCAAACCCATCTTGATTAAAAACCTAAATCAATATGGAAGGATTAAGAATTAAATTCCAAGACTTTGGGTTTAACTACTTAATCCAAATAGTGATCCTAAAGGACTATAGTTAAAAACCCAATTCTCATAGAGAATAGATTAAGGCAAATCCTATTAAGTAAAGTCAAACTTAATAGGATGGATCTCTAATATTATGTCCAAGGTTGAATTATCAAATAATCATAAACAAACTATGAAAATCTGTAAAGTAGTAAAATGAAGGTTTCACCCATCGGGTAACCCAATTTACTTAATAAATGAAATCTAACCTATGTTATAGTCCTAATTCTTAAGGAAAAATCTTAAGGGACAAATATGAACACTTCAAGCTTTAACCATAACCCATTTTGAAATGAAAGACTTAGAAGGTTTAAGGGTGATAAGATGTGTGAAGAATCACACACCATGGGACTTAATTTACTTAGAATTTACTTAAGATGAAAATTAGGGTTTTTAGTAGGAAACCTGATTTAATAGATCTAAATCATATAAATTAAATTCAGAATCACTTCAATTACTGATTTTAGTGACTAGGATGTTATTTTAAGGTTTAAAAATACTTAAACCTAAATTTGGGTAAAATGACTATTTTGCCCCTACTTATGGGTCTAAAATACTACTTTTTGATTTAGGGCTATAAATTAGAAATTTTTAATGAAAAATAATTACTTGTTGTCTAACATGAAGATATATAATAAGTACACTTAATTTGGATAATAATTAAGCTTTTGAGATCAAATTAAGGAATTTGACTCATAAGGGTAATTTGATAATTTAACCTAATAAAGTCTAAAAAATTATATAGTTTATTAATACTTATTATTCATGGATTCTATAGAGTCCAAAAATACTAAATTCTGATATATAATGGTTAAGTTATAAGAAAATCAATCTTAGGGTCCTATTTTGTAAATTAGGGTTTCTTAAGAGGGGTCAAAAACCGGACTTTTTTATTTGAAGTCTAAATTCAGTAAACTCAGTGGCTATAGCTTGGCAATTACCCACTGAGTACTTTAACTAGGAGTAGACCTAATTTGGACTTTATTTGATTAATATATGACCTAATTAGGGTTAAGGGATTAGTGAGTGATTAGTAAAATTAATCAAAGAATCACAAAACCAATCACATAACTAGGTTCTAATTTACTCTAGGAGCTATCAAAAATTTAAATCACTCAATTTGGATTACTAATTATGCTAATATTCATTAATCAAGTTTTGGGATGATTAGGGCTAATTAAGGAACTGAATTGCCAAAAGTTACATATTTTGTAGTTTAAAGTTTATTAGGTCTTCTTAATCAAAATGATATATTAGAAGGCTTAATTTAAAGCTCAATTGGCCAAGTTATAGGCAATTGAAGTTCTAGGGTTTTTAGGATAATTAGTGAGGGGTCCTAAAAGTGATTAGGCAAAATATACTCCAAATAGAAAAATTAACACTATGAGAACCTTTCTGAGAGTCTCCTAATTAAAATGAGACCCATATTAGCTATGTTTGGGTGAGTGTGTGCAAGGTTATAGTGGTTTGAATATTTGTGGCATTTAGGGTAAATTATGGGGACCCTAAATGTCACTAAGTGAAATACACCTCATACAAAAATTTTGATAGTTCCATATTAATCTTCTAATTCTGCTAACCAAAATAATATATAATATTGTTATAATTGAATCATTGATTCATAATTTATGGAGGATTAAAGTTCTAACCATTTTGATTAATTCGAATTAATCTATTTCATTTTAATTAAAATTACTATTGTAATCATATATATATATATATATATATATTTATATTTATATTATACCGGTAGGACCCACAAGCGCAGTAGACTTGATGGTAGGCCCACCGCGCTGATCAAAGGAGACCCGCAACGCAGACCCATAAGATTTGAAGGGAGACGAGTGGGTCACACTTGCTGAGACGGCAGCGCAGATGCCACATGGACCAACAGAATGAGACCATGCGACATAGATGGACCCACCGCTGCCACGAAAGTGCCCCAAAGGTACGCGGGTCGACCGGGGCGACCCGCCTGACCCTTAGATGATTCACCTTCGCCGACAGATCGCGTCGAGATAAGGATTATCGTTTTGCAAATAACAAATTCTACTATGTAGGAGCTAACAATTTTGCTAAGTTGAATGAGAATAAACTCAATCAGATCGGTTAAAAATACTAATAAGCATGCGGAATAGATATAGAAACAATAAATCTTGCAATCTGAATAAAATTAGAGAGGATAGCAAGGTATATAATCAACGGTTCAGAACTTGGTTTGCTCAAGATGAAGCTCCAAATGCGTGTTCAATCTCAGATTCAGATAAATTTTGATAAACGATGCTAAGGATACAGCATATAGCTTAAATTCTATACCTTATGCGGTGGCAGGGAGCCATGCGGCGGGGAGAACGTCGCGTGCCCGAGTGTTGGACACGTGCATGGCAATGCTATCGCAGATGAAAGAGACAGTTTTTTTACCATCAAATCTAATAGTGGAAACAGGATTTAGAAACAATGTCATCTGTTGACTGACGGCAACCGTTAAATAATTTAAAATATTTTAATATTTAAATATTTTCAAACTGATTTTATTAATTTAAATTAATTAGTTAACAGCATTCCAAAAATTTCCAATAAATCACCCCTAACTAATCGAAGGGTGACAAATGCAACAGCGAAATCGGATTTTTATTTCGATGAGTATTTAATTTTTCTCATTTTCTAGGTATTAAAAAAAATTTAAAATATTCACTGAAAATTTAATGACTTCCAAATATCTCCAAAATTTCACCCCTAGCTAATTTGGGAGTGGTGAGTGCAATAATGAAGTCAGATTTTCGATTTGAAGTTAATTTAAATATGTCAAATTTCAAGGTTTCAAAAATTCTCAAAATCAGGATTTGGTCTATTTTACTTCTAATTTGGACTGTGTTTATGGTGAATTTCTAATGACTTAATTAATGCACTAGAAACATAAACAAAACTTAATTTAGTCCTAATTTACTTAAGTAACAACCTGGGTTGTTACAACGCCTGATTGTGGCGCAGAGGCATACAGTAATTTATCTTATCCATCCATTTGATAGGAAGATCAAACGACCAGATCAAGATTTTAGAGCAGGTGGATTCTGGGCCATCTGATCTGCCTTAGAAACGGAGGAACAGCCCAGATCTAGACATACAGTTGTTCCGTATTTTGGCTAGCACAGCGGATCACCTTCTTCATTTAAAAGTGCCGATGGATTATTATACCTAATATATATATATATATATATATATATATATATATATATATATATTAATTTAAACAGATAATACATAAATTCAAATGAAATATTATTAAATTATCTTAATTATTTACTTAATTTTAAATATTCAAACGCACTCTAAGAAATCCCAAATTTACACCCATACCTAATTGAGGGGCGAGAAACTCAAAAATACAGTCAGATTTTCGATTGAATGTATATTTAATTTTTCTAATTTTATAGGTATTAAAATATTATTAAAATATTCACAAAATTTTTGATGACTCCCAAACACTTCCAAAATACCACCCCTAGATAATTTGGGTGTGGTGAGTCCGATGGCAGACTCCGTTTTTGATTATGAGGTCTAAATAAATTAAGTATTTTCAGAATTATCAAAAAATTGGGAAATGTTGAAAATTGTTAAACGGTCTCCAAATCGTACAAAATTTGATGTGAAGACTCTTAACACTATTATAAGAGTAATGGAAGAGGTTTGGACTCAATTAGGTCACTAATTGATGGGTAACAACATTAGGGTTGTTACGGACTGCTCTCCTTAAAAAGAGTATCGCCCACGACACACAACAAATAAAAATAAGAAATTGAAAATGCACGAAGGAAGTCTAATGAAACAATAATGAAAATGAACGAACTAAAACCATATGATTAAGAAAAGAACTCTCGAAATTTCTTTCACATATCCTCTTCTTTCTCCCATGTGGCTTCTCTAGCTGAATGATTCTGCCAGTAAACTTTGATCATAGGAATGTTGTGATTTCTTAGTTGCTTAAGATCTTGCCCCATAATTGCAAGAGGCTTCACGACAAAAATTAGATTAGGTTGCAGCTCGATTGCTGGAATCTGAACTTGCTGACTAGGGTCTAGCAAACACCTTCTTAATTACAAGATGTGAAACACATTGTGCATGACTGAGAAGTCTTCAGGCAACTCTAACCTATATACAGAGGTTCCAACTTTTCCAATCACTTCAAAGGGTCCCAGATACCTTAGACTCAGCTTTCCAAAAACACCAAATCTCTGCACACCCCGCACTCAACTTTCAAATATGCATGATCATCGACTTGAAACTCTAATGGACAATGACGGGCATCATAATACTTTTTTTGTTGATACTGAGTTTCCATTATATTGCTCTTAATTAGAAGAACTTTTCTAGTAGTTTCCATGATCATATCAGAACTATAAATCTAAGAATCTCCTACTTTAGTCTAAGCTACAAGAGTCGTACATCTCTTACCATAAAAAGCTTCATAAGGAGCAATATTGATACTGAACTGGAAACTGTTATTGCAGGTGAACTCAACTATGGAAAGATGATCTTCCTATGAACTACAAAAATCTAGAACACAAAGACGAAGATCTTCTAAAATCTGATTAACCCTCTCAGTTTGACCAGCAGTCTGGGGATGAAAAGTAATGTTGTAATAACCCTAGGTTATTACTTAGCCTAATCCTATCTTAATGGTAGTCTAATTATCATTTCATTCGATTCTTCTACTCATTAGAGCCAACCCTAGAAATTTTGGAGCAATTGAGAGCTCAATCGAATAGTTGAAATATTTTAATAACATTTAATTAATTAGAAAATTTAGATATTTAATTTGATCCTGAAATAAAAATCTAACTTCTCCTTTGCGATCGTCACCTCAAATTAGCCAGGGGTGATGTTTTGGACGTGTTTGGAAATCATCGAATTTTTGCGAATATTTTAATATAATTAGATACCTTGAAATATTACATAATTAAATAATCGTTTGAATCAAAATTTGACTTTGTCATTGAATTCCTCACCCCAAATTAGCACGGGGTGAATTTTTGGGATTTTTCAGAGCACATTTATCAAATCTGAATTTTTAATAAATTAAAAAATTAGAAATGAAGAATTATTTATTCATTTTCTTATTCTTCATTATTCCTACAACGCAGGGACCCGCCTGCCTTCCTTTTTCCTTCATTTTCTTATACTTAACAAATTGCATAACTCAGTAGATCTGATCAGTTCTAAATTCAATCTTTCAAAGTCCTTGACCAATGAATCATTGCAACAGAATGAAGACAAATCTGCCTTACTACTTAGGGCATCAACTACTAGATTAGCTTTACCTATATGGTAAATTATTTTTAAGTTGTAATCACAAATTAGTTCTAACCACCTACACCGATGGCAGTTAAGTTCTTTTTGAGTGAAGATGTACTTTAAACTCTAATGATTAGTGAACATTTCACAGTTAATTCCATACAGGTAGTGTCTCCAAATTTTAAGAGTGAAAACTACATCTGCAAGTTCTAAATCATGCACAGGATAGTTTTTCTCATTTGGTTTTAATTGCCTTGAAGCATAAGCTATAACATGTCGATCTTGCATTAAGACACATCCTAGTCTTACTTTAGAGGCATCAGTATAAACTTGAAAATCCTTGCCATCTTGAGGTAATATTAAGACTGGTGCAGAAGTTAATAGTTGTTTCAACTTCTGTAATGCTTTATCACAAACTGGGTTCCATATGAAGGGAACTTCTTTACAAGTCAACCGAATTAACAAAGATACTATTAGGGAACATTCAGGAAAAAATCTTCTGTAATATCCTAGAAGTCCTAGAAAACTACAGATTTCAGTCACAGATTTCAGTTGAACCCATTCTTGTACAGCTTGGATCTTCTTTTGGTCAACTTTAATGCCTTCAGCATCTATTACATGGCCTGGGAATGCCACTGAGTTGAGCCAAAATTCACATTTCAAAAACTTAGCATGCAACTTATACTTTCTTAAAAGAATCAGAACAGCACAGAGATGATCCTTATGATCAGCAATTGACTTGGAACAAATCAAGATATCATCAATGAAAATTATTACAAACTGATCGAGGTAAGGCTTTAGAATGCGCTGCATTAGGTCCATGAAAATAGAAGGGGAATTATTCAAACCAAAAGACATGACAAGAAACTCATAGTACCCATAATAGGTCCTAAATACAGTCTTAGGAATATCTTTATCCTCAACTCGTATATGATAATATTCGGTTCTCCAGTCAATTTTAGAAAATACTTTTGCTCTAGCTAATTGATCGAACAAGTCATCAATTCTTGGAAGATGATACTTATTCTTCACCGTCACTTTATTTAACTCACAATAGTCTATACATAATCGCATGTATCAATCCTTCTTCTTAACAAAAAGGACAGTAGCTCCCCAAGATGACATGCTAGGGCACACAAAACCTTTTTATATTAATTCTTGCAATTGTTCTCAAAGTTCTTGAAGTTCTTTTGGTGCTATCCTATATGGAGCTTTGGATTTAGGTTGAGTTCTTGGAATTATCTCTATAGAGAACTCTACCTCTCTTATTGGAGGTAGTCCAAGCAATTCATCTGGAAATATATCTAGGAATTCATTTACTATATGAGTATCCTTTGGATTATTTTCTTCTTTCTCTTCACCAACTAAAGTTACTAACACAACATAGCATCCTTTACTAATTAGGCGCTTGGCTTCACGTGCATTCACTAATGATGCCATTAGGCCAAGCTTGCCTATGAAGACATCTGGTTTCCTCCCTACCCGAATAGAAACTTTCTTTCTATAACAATCTATTATTATATTGAATTTCTTCATCCAATCCATTCCTAATATTATTTTAAAGTTGTTAATTGGCATAATAATAAGTTTGGAGGGAAATAATTGATTGCTGATTAGGATGTCTACTAAACAAAAACTTTTTGCTAATATTTCAACACCTGATGGCATTTACACTCGCAAGGTATTATCTAAGCTGAATTGTTGAAAATTCGAGGAAGAAGTACAATCCTCTGATATGTGAAAGAGTGACTAGCACCCATATCTAAGAGTGTATTACACATTTGATTCTTAATTATTAATGTTCCTATAATAGGAAAGAAGGAAAACATTTTAACCACTGCGCATAAAATTAAAAGCAAGTAGTCTTTGAAAATAAATGTATTGAAAATGAAAAGAAAAAATCAAAGGATTTAAATATATAAAACATACCAGTTACAACATTGCTCTCTTCTTTCGCAAAAGAAGCAGAAAGAGCATAAACTCTCGGTACTGATGGAGATTGAACAACAGCATTACCCTTATCGGTATAACTACTTTATCCTTGCTTCTAAATATAAGAAGAAGACCCCTTCTGATCTTTTACATTTCCACTAGAAGGAGGAGGAATTATGACATGATGAGGTGCCTTGGTATTGTAGGGAGTAGGATTCTGAACTGTTTGCTGATGGCTGATCTTCATTCTATCAACTGTCCAGTTAGCATGACAATTTTGGTATTTGTGATTAGTTCTTCCACAAATATAACACCTGCTCCCGATATGGTAACATTTGCCATATGGGTGTGGCCTGTTATATTTATTTGATTGACCTCCTTTTTGACTTTTATTTGGAGCCAAGTGAAAGACCTTCGGACCTTGTGAATGGTTCCTCTTAAAAGACCCATGCCTAAGAGGTAGAGGAAGAGGTCGTTTGTGTATCAAATTGAGCTTGGTGATGCTCAATCATCTTTACCCCCTCTAGCAACTTTGGAAAGTGATCATGATGTAAGAACATCAAGTGGCATTCAATAGGATTGTTGAGACCTTTCAGAAATTTACTACATCTAGCCGCTTCAGTACGGACTAGATCTGGCGCAAAACGGGAGTATTTTCTAAACTCCATTTCATAATTATGTACTGAACGATTACCCTTCTTTAATTGCATGAGATCGTCTTCTATTATTGTTTGAGAAAAAAGGGGGATAAATTTAACATGAAAGACCTGCTCAAATTCTTCCCAGGGAATGTCTTCTATATCTATATTTGGATAGCGGACCTTTAGCTCGTTGTCCCACCAAAATTCTGCCTCAGCTTTAAATAAGTGGGAAGCTAAGTGAATTCATTCACTTTCTGGACATTTAATACTTGCTAAGAGCTTCTCTATTTACTTGAAGCAATTGGCCGCCTCCATAGGAGAAGCAGAGCCATTAAATTTTGGAGGGTTCAGCCTAAGAAAGGCCATTAGAAAGGGAACCACCAAAGGACCTAAAGGGTGTGGATTTGAAATTACAACTACCTTAGGAATTGGGGCAGAAGCTTTTGGTACTAGGGAAAGGAGGAAGTGGGAGTTGGGAAGTTTGGGGTAGTATAGGAGATGAAAAAGGGGAAATTGAAGATGGGTGAGAGGGGTTGCTGGTAGAAGCCATCCTCTCTACTGCTCTTGTTTGAGCTTCAATCATGGTTTTAAACATCCCTAATATTTGACGCATCTCTTCATTAAGAGACGGAGCAATAGATTCAGCATTCTTAACAATAGAAGAAGGAGGATTTTCTTGATTTGGATTCATTCTATTAAATAATGAAAAGAATAAAACTCAAACTCATGTAGAAAAAGAATGACTTTTCATTAATATTCAAAATTTGAGATACATTAAGAAAAGTACATAAGGTAGTAGGGAAAGAGCAACTACAATGTACAATCTACTATGAAAGTTGCTCAAAAAGAAAACTAATTATTCATTTACAAAATTTATTATAAAACATAAATTCAGAGTCAGTATAAAGGGCTACACAATAAAGGCATCTGCTGGCTCGAATAAGGATGCCGTAGGCATGAACCCACCAATCTTGGGCATAGTTGTCGAAGAATTCATCTTACATTTGGAGGCGTATGTGATCGAGTCACTCTATGGCCGTGAAGGTATCAAAGACCCTTAAAAGCCACTCCCTTGCTAATTGAGGGATGTAGTCTCCCCTGAACACACAATACTTTAATATTTAATCTAGTACTTCACCTCTAGTATTAGACACTTCCAATTAGAGATGTCCATACATCGAGCTGAAGCTGTAGTCATCATCCCAATGCTGATAGAACTCTCTAGTATACTGTCTTAACTCTGACTTGGGATTCTCCATCTGAGAGTTAGTTAATTTTGATTAAAATAAAAGAGAAATGCTTTAAAAGTTTGTAGTATTTAAAAAGAGTACACAAATTTAGAAGGAATTTGAAGCTATTAGTCATAATGGACTACAAAAGGAATTAGAAATATATTTTAGTTCAAACTCTATATTATATCATCTTAGAATCAATTGATCCAATTCAATAAGGTTTAAATCAATTATTAAATTTGAAATTCATTCACTTTCCTAAGGTGACACTCTTTAAGTACTTTTACCTTTCTATGTTATTTCATTGGATGAGTGGATATCTTTTTTTAACTTAATGTTCTAAACCTTGGCTCTGATACCAATTGTAATAACCCCAATAATTGGATAGGAGATTAATCCAAATATTGGGATGTTACTTTAGCACCCAATACTCGATTAGAAGAAAACAAATCAAGTATGAATGCTAAGTGGCCAAGTCACTTTATGAGTAGTTGTTAAGTCAAAATAAAGTTATAGAATTGAATGCGATAGAAGATACATGGTAAGGAGATACATGTAAATACAACATTGCAAGTATTTTCAACACAAGCAATTAGAATAATCCACTCATTCATCCCAAGCAAGTTACAAAATAGTAAACACAACACAGGTTATTTAAGAGTATGTAAAAGCAACTTAAGCAAACTCAAGCAGTTTATAATTTGATTATTACAAACTGTTTAAAAGTAAGAGTAAAAGAAAGTAAGTAAGTCACTCTCTCACTTGTAATAAAATATAAGTAAATAATTCTAAATTAAGCAGAAGCAAAATTCTTTAAAAACCTTTCAAGCTCTTAGACCTGCATTACCTGAATCAAAGGGCTCTAGATCTATCATATTTTGGTATTTAAATAAGATAGGGCAACACCAAAAAAAGAAAAAGTGTAGTTAGACTAAATAGTCTAAGCACATTTTAATATTGGCTATATATTTTTAAATTAGTAAGATATCACAAACAAAATTTATAATTTAAACTAAGCAGTTGAGCTATAAAAGCAATCAAGTATAAAAAAAATGAATTAAGCATAACTGTAAAGGAGACAATATAAAATAAGTTGAGTAAAAATACTTACTTATATATAAGTCCTAGACTGCATCCAAAATTGGTAAGGGAAAGCATCCTAAAGGCTAGAACCTACTATGTGCATTAAAGTAAATGAAATGAAAGTAATACATGTTCAATGAAATTTATGCTAAGTAAGCAAATGAAATACAGTGAAATATTAAATAAAATTAAGCAATATACACTGTATTTTAAATGAACTGTAAGTGAGTAAAACACAATACTGGAAATAGAGAGTGTGCAGCATAGAAAATAAATAAGTATCTTAGACTCTAGATCTAACACAAAGATAGCCTAGGACTATGAAAAGTAAGCATAACTAAGCAGTTATGAAAAGATCTTACAATCAATAAGATTGTAAGAAAACTCTTATATTATTAATTGAAGTTATATTTAGAAACCATTTCATTCTACATGAGTACTCAACAGAATGAGATGAGGAGTTAAGCACATCTGCCTAACTAGATACAGTGGCGAGGTCGAACATTCACATTTACCCTCTCTAAAATGTGAAGTCCTATCTTAGCGCTACCTTTCTTGTCCACATTGCCATAAGGCATTCCCCATTAAATTTTATGAAAGTTTTTATTATGCACAAAGAATCTTGTATGAATGCTCAAGGAAAAAGGGTCTCAAGACTAAGCAAGCAATCAATAATTATAATAATCGTAAACTATGTGATATCCCTTTGTTATCTAAACTTTGATAATCTACTTAATGATTGGAGCTAATTGAACTCTAAATTGACTTATAGATATTGATCTTTAAGTTAATTTTGATAAAAGTGGAAGGAAGATAAGTTTGGAAAATAATATTTTTATATAATTGATGTTCATCCTATACTAGTCCTAAACTACTCAAATCAAATAGATTTATGATTAAAGGTTAAGGAAACTAGTAAGGAAGAATTGTGTTTATAGATTGCTAAGCAAATCAAAGTATTAGCTAAAGAATACTCTATTAGCTTCATCTAGTTAACTTATAAACTAATATGCATCAACTCAATTCAATCATGAAATTTTCTAAGATTAATTCATATTGAATATTTAAAATAAAGAAAAGAGATAGATTATACCCTTCATAAAATAATTCATTTTAAGATTGTACGGAATTAGAAATCTAACAGCTTATTTAAAGTATGAAAGGAAGCTATTGCTCTCAATCTAATTGATTGAGAACTAATGTAGAAGGTTAAAGACTATTAAGTTGTACACTAATCCTCTAAGTAATTATTTAAACACTAGTTAGAATATAAGTTCTTTGTGATCTTAACTAAGAAAATGGATATGTTGAACTTGATAGGTCATAAAGGAAATTGAAAGGTACTAATTTAACCTTACATGTAATTATTGGAAAAGCATAACACTTATAATTTAAGAATTTCATTCTAATTCTAGAAATATCGGCATGGACTCCTTTGTATTTGCTCAAAATAAACACATATAATACCAATATATAAGTCAATCCATTACATGGAATTGACTATTTCTAGTTCTAATAATTTCAATAATTATAAATAATATCAATTTATAAGTCAATCTGTTACATGGGATTGACTATTTCCAGTTCTAATAATTTCAACAACTGTAAAGAACGTCAATTTATAAGTCAATCCGTTACATGGGATTGGCTATTTCCAGTTCTAATAATTTCAAGTGAGAAAATCAAATGAAGCAATTTGGTAACCTAAGATTCACACATCTGAAATCGAACATCCATGAAAATAATAAGAGATGCAGTAATTAATTTAGTAATATAAAGGGGCAGCAGCATCATTTGACTTAATATGCCATAAATAGTAGAATTTGGTTCAACATTTCTATTGATATTAGTTTATAACTTAACCTGTAAAGAATAACAATATTGTAGTTAGCTTTTATATATAAAAGAAACAATAATCATTTAAACTGAGTTCTAGCACAGCATTTATTTCTTACAATGCATTTAATAATCAAAGTTAATTTAATTCAAACAATATAAATGACAGTATTATATCCCACATGATCCATTGATTCTCTCATTTATATAATTGGCCACATATAATCTTAATTAAAAGAAGTGACGGCATTTGATCCCATATGATCCTATTATATTAAAGATGGCAGCATTTGATCACATGGATTTGACTAATAGCATTTGATCACCGTTGATCTTATTATATTAAAGATGACAGCATTTGACTCATGATAGCATTTGATTCACATTGAAATAAATGGCAGCACTTGTTCTTCTCATTATAATTAATGGCAACATTTGACTCATGATAGCATTTGATTCACATTGAAATAAATGGCAGTACTTGCTCTCTCATTACAATTAATGGCTACATTTGACTCATGATAGCATTTGATCCCATATGATCTTATTAATCCCACTTTAGAAATAAATGGCATCATACAATTTCATCAAAAGAATGGCAGCACTTAATTTTATTACAAGATGGCAACAATTCTATTATATTTTAGCCAACTATAACTAGAACTGCGGAGAAATAGATCTTTATAGAACAAAGAGAACTTGCCATTTAAAAAGCTATGTAGGTGAGACAATTCCAAACATTTAAGTTAAATGGTAATCACAACATGGGTCATTGGTTATAGTAAATTTGCTTACTCACCCACCCATTACCACATTTTACACAATTACAAAAATAAAGCAAAGTTAATTGAACCAAAATATGCATTTAACTTATTCAAAGATTTTAGATGTTATTTTGTATGGAATCATGTTAAGATACCGGATTATTTGCACATATAGCTATATAAAACTCTCTATTGGTTCTAAAGTAAAGTTTATAAAATGACCATTAGGCAGATGAAATGTGAAGCTGAGGGAGCATAAAGCTGTGAAACCAGATCGATGAAACACAATCTTGTTTTTATATTAGACTTAAAATTGATTCCATTGTGTACATTTTCATCTCATTTTGCTTTTGATTGTACGAATGCCCAAATTTTGAGAACTAAATAAAACAAACTCAAAGCCTCAATTGGGTTTAAGACTTCTTTGGTGTAAGTGGTTAACTTTGATTAGAGATGAAAGATTACAGTTAATTGAAAAGTTAAATAATGAAGTTGAAGAAATTTAAGGTATAAACCTTAATATATATATACTTACATATACATATATGTATGTATATGTAGGCTGTGATCGAGAATGGATCGTCTAAGTTAGTCTAATTTTGCCTCTCTAGTGTTGTTTGATGTGGAAAGAAAAGGGCTGTGTATATGTATTTCTCTGTCATTTTATCCTTACATATATATATATATATATATATATATATATATATATATATATATATATATAAAGGAACAGCAACTATTCTTTTAAAAATTTTAGCTGAATTAAGTTCAAAAAAAAAAAAAAAAAAAAAAGATAATGCCATATTTGCTATTGTTTGGCTTCTTTAAATTTGATCCATTAAAATTTGCAAGAAACATCTCAACTTTAACGTTTATAAGTAACATTCAATCTCTCAACTTCCGATTTAAATAGCACCAAACTTTAGGCATCTCTTTCATTGCTGGTGGGTAGCATATTATCAAGCATGACTTAAGATTGTGATAGTTGCTGTATATATTAAGGTTTGGGTGCAACATATGCACAAAAAAAAAAAAACTGCCTCCTTCCATTAAATTTGTGCTCGGCTGATTCTTAAATCATAAAGATTTATCAATCGCAAGGTAAAATAGACTATCTATTAAATGATTTTTTTATTATGAAGGAAATAAGTAGGAGTAGCAACTTGGTAGCTTGTGAGAGGTTGGGGTTCCGTCGGCTACTATTAGGGGCAGTTGCAGATAATCTCCTTCAGCAACAGCACCCTTAGAAGGCCTGCTGCCCTTGTTCTCTTCGAATAGAGATTAGGGCTTTTGATCCGAGCTGCTTTCTCATTTGATGTCAGTCGGCCAAAACTAGGGTTTGAAGGCAAACTCCTTTTGCCTCCTTGACTCTCGTGTGTGTTTTGGTAACTGCACCGAAAGAAGAAAAGAAAAGAAGGAAACAAAGATAAGGAGGATAAGAGCTTCCATCCAACCAAGAAGTCCAGCTGGGAGCTGTTCTGGCGATTGTGTTATAGCCACTATCGGTGCAGGTGTACAACCTGCAGCGGGTAGAGGGATGTACATGGAAACATCCCCCACCTTTAGTTCAAGGAGATTGTGCCAAAAGATAAAATTAATGAATTTTGATCAAATCCCGTAGGACCGTCTGATCTCTACATATCGGAAATATCAGCGGATGAAAGATCTGCAACCATCGATTCTCTATTTAAACATATGACGACTTCGATTACATGAAATTATTTTCCCTTGTTTGAGTCAACACAACGAATTTTGTGTTTTCTAAATAAAGCCATTTGGAATAATTTATTTAATACACATAATAATTAATAAAATAAAAGAATCTAGTGTTTAATTAATTTATTATTTCATGCTCACTTCTTCAATTTAAACACTTTAATGCACTCTAAAAAATCTCAAATTTTCACCCTTACTTATTTGAAAGGTGAGGAGCTCAAAAAAATGTGATCATATTTTTTGATCGGAGGTATATTTAATTTACTTAATTTTCTGTGCATTAAATATCCTTAAAATATTGACGAAATTTTGACGATTGAAAAACACTTCCAAAATATCATTTCAAGCTAATTTGGGTGTGCTGAGTCCAACGGCGGACTCCATTTTTAATTCTGAGATCTAAATAAAATAGGTATATTCAAAATTATTAGAAAACTAGAAAATATTGGAAATTGTTAAACGGTCTCCAAATCACACGAAATTTGAGATGGAGACTCCTAACTCTATTATAAGAGTAATGAAAGAGTTTTCTAGTCAATTAGGTCACTAATTGATGTGTAACTACATCTGAGTTGTTACATAAGCCCTTAGACATTTCTGAATAAAAGTGGTCTGACATTTCCATGGACTTCATTGTTGGTTTTCCTAAGAGTAGATCTGGTTATGATTCCATTTGGGGGATTATCGATAGACTCACCAAGTCAGCTTATTTTTTAGTTATTTGTCAAACTGATCCTGTTGAGAAGTTAGTCAAACTTTATCTTAAGGAGATCATTCATTTGCATGGTACGCCAAACTGTATTGTTTTTAACGTAGACAGTAGATTCACTTCCAGATTTTAGTGAGTTGTTCAGCAAGACTTCGAGATGAGTTTAGCATTGAGTACTGCTTTTCACCCCCAGATAAATGGTCAGACTAAACGTGTTAATCAGATTTTGGAAGATCTCTTGCATCTTTGTGTTACAGACTTCGGTGGATTATGGGAAGATCATTTAGCGTTAGTTGAGTTCGCCTACAATAATAGTTATCAGTCCAGTATTGGTATGGCTCCATATGAAGCTCTTTATGGAAGGAGATATTCAACTCCAGTTGCTTGGACTGAGGTAGGAGACTCTCAATTTTATGGCTCTGAATTAATAGAAAAGACCACTGAGAAAGTTCAACTGATTAAGCACAATATGATCGCAGCTCAGGATAGACGGAAGATATATCATAATTGATGAATCCATAAATTATATCTAAAATAAAGGGATATTTCATTCACTTAAGATCTTTTAAGCTGCTCCTAAATCAATATTTTTTATCTTTTTCAGGGAAATGGCATCCAAAGGAGTTCTAAGGCATATCTACAAAAATATCAAAATTTATCAAAGGAATCTGCGCGCCGCAGCGGGCTGCTACAGAATTATTTAAACTTTATAAATAGGATGATCACTAATTGAACAGTATTTTTTTTTACAAAATGAGCCGCTACAGTGTGCGGTCGCGTGGTGCAATGGTCTGCAGCAGAAATATTTCCAACTTTATAAAACAGGGAAAATCGATTAATTGAATAGTGTTTTTTGCAAACTGAGCCACTACAGCGCGCGGTCGCACACTGCAGCGGTCTGCAGCGGAAATATTTCCAACTTTATAAAACGAGGAAAATTGATTAATTGAACAGTGTTTTGCAAAATGAGCAGCTACAGTTCGCGGTCGCGCGTTGCAGCGGTCTGCAGCGGAAATATTCCGGACTATATAAACAGAAAAAATCACTTAATTAAATAGTGTCTTACAAAATGAGCCGCTACAGCGCGTGGTCGCGCGCTGCAGCAGTCTGCAGCGGAAATACTTTTACTTAAAAAATGAAAAGTGAAGTAATTGAACAATAGATTTGCAAAATGGCCCGCAGCAGCGTGCTGCAGCGGGGCATCTTTTAAAGCTCAAATCGGTAGCGCGCGGCAGCGGGGGACTTGGTGAATTTGCTAAGGACCATTGCACGCCGCAGCACCATAGCGCGCTGCCGCGCGCTGCAACGGCCAGCCGCAATTTTTTCCAGACAGCATTTATTGCAGTTAGGGACATGACCTCTATCCTGCATTTTGTCCTCAGCCATCATTCCCTGCAGCTGCTACGTTTTTATTTGAAAAAGAAGACCTTTATGTGATATTTTGGTTAAATAAATGAAGATATTTGTCACCTCACCATCAATGGAGGATTTTGCCATCATGAGTTCAAAATTTTAAATGGCATTATTAGTTTTGAAATGAAGGAAGATGAAGGCAGCCCCTCTCCTATAAATACCCCTCCTCTTGACTAGAGGAGGGTTCACAATTTTAGCCAAAAATTCACTAAGTAAAGAGGAGTGCCAAGGAAGAGAGGAACTCCCCAATGGTGGCAAAGCAAGCTCTTGCATTGGAAGAGAAGGAAGAAGGCAGCACTAGCGACCTAGGAAGGAAGCATTGAAAAGGAGAAGAAGGATTCTGGAGAACCTCCAAGGAGCGTTCCTAGTATCTTCTAACCTCTACTCTTGCATTTCTTTTCAATTGATCATGAAAGGGTCTTTATCCATGAATGTGTTTTTCTTCTTTTTTTGTGTGATGAGTAGCTAAACTCCCTTGGGGAGGGTTGGGGTAAAGTCCCATGTGCATGATGTAATATTAATGTATGAAGTTTTTTTTTTCTCAAGCATAATATATTTGTGATCTTAATGCCTTGCTAAGAAATATTTAATTTAATTTAGTCTTGAATGTGGATAAAGAGAAAAGAACTACAAAGGCTCAAGAACTAAATTGTCTTGTGCTCCTTAGCTCACCTTAGGTTGGATGATAGGTTATGAGTGCATGAAGTTTGGAACTATGTGATAAAGCTCTTGAGCTCAATGCACCTCAACCTAAGCTCAACCAAAGAGTTGATACAAGTGATGCTAAGACCCACTAAATGAGCTTCTTAGCTTAACATAGTTAAGGTAGAGGAAGGAAGTGTTGAGAGCTCATAAACTAAGTGACTTAGTCATTGAGCCCAACATATGAATCCCTCATCTCAACTATGTGAAATGCGAGTGATGCTCATAGTGGAAATCAATGCTTGTAAGATCTTAAGATTTAATAATCAAACTCTCCTTGATCAACAGAATAAGATAAAAAAATAAAATCCAAAGAGTCTTATAAGAGTCTTTGTGCCGAAATAGAACCGAATGTGAGTTCATTTTGCGCACGAGATTTGAACTTGTAAGACCATGAGTAAAACTCAAGAAAACACAATGTGCACTTCTTGATTTTAAGTTAAAATGAAAGATAAGGCTTGAGAAACTAATACGCATAAATATTATATCATGACATGTGGGATAGTCCCAACTCTCCTCTTTCTCTTATCTTACTATTTCTACTTAGTGATTATTATGCTGAATTAAAACCAACTCATCCATTATATTGTAGCTTAAATATTAGTAAGAATAGATACACCTTAATGCCAAATCAACCAATTCTCTGAGGATCGATAAATTCCCAGAAATTAACATTTTCCACTTTTTACTTCAGACCACGTACACTTGCGTGTGAGCGTAGACGTGTATTTACAGTCTGTCAAGTTTTTGGCATCGTTGCCGAGAAATTGGTACTTGATTTGAATTAAGGACAATCTATAAGTAACTAGCGATTTAAGCATTTAATTGCATATATTAGTAGTTTTACATTTTTTTTGTAATTATCAAAGCTAACATTTTATATTTTTGTTTATTTTATTTCTGCAAAATTGTTTGATCTTTATTGCCAACTTGTTCTCGATAAGCCATATTGTTACTTGTATGAGTAAAAAAAATTATACTGAATATCTTTTTGATCCCGAAATCGAGAGAACATACTTACAAGTTAGGCGAGAACGAAACCTATCAAATCAACAAACTGTTATGGATAATTACACTGAAAATTTAGATGAGCCTAGAGGAAGACACTTAGAGACTATGCACTACCCATTGTTAGGGGAATCCCCCATGCGATTATAAGGCCAAACATTGAAGCCCACAATTTTGAAATCAAATCTTCCACACTGAGTATGGTGCAAAATAATCAGTTTGGAGGATTAGCCACTGAATATCCTGACTCACATATTTCAACCTTCCTTGAAATATGTGATACCTTCAAATTTAACGATGTCTCCGAAGACGCCATTAAATTGCGGCTTTTTCCTTTCTCACTGAGAGATAGAGCGAAGAGTTGGCTCAATTCTCTACCGAGTGATTCTATTCGAACTTGGGATGATTTGGCTAAGAAATTCTTAGCCAAATACTTCCCTCCGGCTAAAACTGCCCAGTTGAGGATTGAGATCACCAACTTCACTCAGTTGGAAGGGGAGACTCTCTATGATGGGTGGGATCGTTTTATGGAGTGCCTTAGGCATTGCCCACATCATGGGTTCCCTCTATGGATGCAAGTGCAAACCTTCTACAATGGTTTGAATGCTCCCACGAGGACACTCATTAATGTAGTCGCCGGTGGCTCGATTAGTGGAAAACCCCAAGAGGTAGCTTACGACCTCTTGGAGGAAATGGCCAATAATGCATACTAATGGCCTTCTGAAAGGCTGAAAAAGGAATCAGTAAAAGTAAACGAGTCTAACCAAATAACAGCTCTTCAATAAGAAATTCATGCCTTAAACGAGAGAATAGAAAGAATAAATGTCAATATGATTTCTGAGGTACACTGTGAGTTGTGCGGGGGTAGGCATAACAGTGAGATTTGTGATTTAAACAACCCCTTCGTGCAAACTAACACTAAATAAGTAAATTACCTCAGAAATAATGACCAGACAAACAACCCCTACTCCAACACATAAAACTCAAGGTGGAAAAACTACCCAAATTTCTCTTAGAGTAATAATAATAATAATGCTAATCAATATGGGGGGAGTTCATCCAACCAGCAAGGCATGAACTATGAGAATAATAACAATAACTATCAACACAATTTAGAAGGGACCTTCAATTCATTTAAAGCTGAAACAACCCAATTCATGCACCACACTGAAGCCACCATCACACGCCACGAGGCTTCCATTCAAGGAATAGAAGCCTTCCTTAGGAATATAGAGACACAATTGGGGCAGATCTCCAAGTAGCTGACCTCTCAGCAGCAAGGGGCCTTACCCAGTTCAACTGAAATAAACCTTAGGAAGTTGGTGAGTGTGATACATTCAGAAAATGTGTCAGAAGGAATGGATACTGAGAAAGAGAGTGCAACAAATCTTAAACTAAAGGAAGTGGAAAGAAAGAAATGGAATGACTATGAAAAGCTAATGGCCCCTAAACGCAAAGATCCAGGGAGGTTGAGCATCCCATGCATAATAAGAAATGAAGTATTTGTAGATCCCTTGTGTGATCTAGGTGCTTCAGTAAATGTTATGCCCTACCACATCTATGAACATTTAAAGGTAGGAGGGATGGAATACACCTCAATGATTTTGGAGTTTACCAATCTAGAATCCCTTACCCCTCTAGGAATGATAAAGGATGTTGCAGTTGACTTAGGGTATTTCATTATTCCAACTGACTTTCTGGTGTGTGAATGGGACCAATGGAACAAAAATTCCATGATTATCTTTGGGAGACCCTTTTTAATGAGTGTGAAAGCTATCATTGATGTGAGTCATGGTGTAATGAGCATAAGTGTTAAAGAAAGAACCTAATTGATTAATCTTAAGCCAACTATCTTTAAAAAGAAAGAGATGGAGGATGAAGTGAGAAAATAAGTTAGAGAAGAGAGATTATGGGTCGATGATGTTCTAGAAGACCTCACAATAGAAGAGAAATACTCTGATGGTTACTCTACTCCTTCCTCTGAAAAGGGGAGCAAGAAAAGAGTAAAAAAGAGAAAAACACGACGAGGGAAGAGAAAGAAAAAGACTCCCCCCAATCTTGAAACTGAAAAAATGGATCATTTATTAAAAGTTGAAGATGAAAATAGTTCGAGCCACAATGAGGGTTGTGCTCACTCGAACATCTTTAGCTTATGGAAAAGGAAACCACCGGATCCTACTTGTTGATCATTAGTGAGTCTAGCTAAGGACAGAAAACAAAGCGCTTATTGGGAGGCAACCCAACACACACACAAAATATTTTTTTTTTCTGGTGCTACAGCGCGCTGCAGTGGAAATTCTATGACAGCACGCTGCAGCGGGTAAACCACGCGTGTAGACCATCGTGATGGCACGCGGAAGCCATTTTCCTCTCCAGCGCGCTGACGCGTAAAACCCACTACCGCGCGCTGCAGTGCGCTACAGCAGTTTGCCCCAGTTCCAGAAAATTTTCTGTCTTGGGAACATGCAGTCAAAAAGTCATGACCTTTGGGTTCCCAAGGCAGTCAAAAAGTTTGCTGAAAAAAGCTGCCCCCCCCCCCCCTTTCACATGGATCACCATACTTATGGCATGGGGAAGACCATTTTACCATCTTCTCTTTGCCTTGAATTTTTTGGGCTATAAATAGGGAGGCAATGGGGGGGGGTATCCTTGCACCTTTCTAATTCTCCTATTTTCTTACAATCTCATGATCCTCCTAGTCCTAATCCATAGCCATATCATCCGGGAAGAAGGCGATTGCTCGGAAAGATGTTGAAGCGTCCTCGTCCGAAGGAACTTTCAATAAGAAAAGTTCTTCTCGGCGGAGGCCGAGCACCGCTTCGTCTTTCCCGCTCCAAGTGAGCAAGTCAACCCTCAGGGATGGAGGGAGTTTGTGACCAAAAGAGCCCCTACATACCCGGCGATTGTCCTGGAGGTATATGCAAACGCAATCGATGCGTCCGGGCAGTGGCTCTTCTGCCAGGGTCAGATTGTCACCCTAGGAATTGCTCAAATTGAGCAATTCTATGGGCTTGAGGAGGTACACTAATGCTCTTACTTGGACCTCTTTGAATCTCGCTTTAACCCCCGCAGTCTCATTACGGAAATCATCAACAATGACACTGAGTGGGAAGCAGGACTAGCCAACATTCCTCGCTCCGAATTGACGAAGACGAGTAGTGCTTGGCTAGTGTTCATTTTGATCTTTGTCATTCCCACGAGTCACTTAACGGAAGTGACCCATGCCTAAGCGCTCCTCTTATGCTCGTTGGTTAGGGCGGGCGAAATCTGTATTTTGAGCATTATCTTTGAGCAACTATGGAAAGCTCTCAAGGGCCCCTGCGCGGCATTGGCCTTCGAGTCTTTGATATCCGGGTTGTGCAAGACCCAAGGGGTCAAGATCCTCTCCTCAGACTCCATTATTCCCCCCAGTTGCGCCCTTAACCCCTCAAATCTAAACGTCCGGGCAAGTGAACGAAAGCTGCCCAAGAAAAGAAGGGGCCCGCAGGGGATGCTCCCGCACCGTCCGACCCACGCCTCACAAACCAGCTTTTGGTGCGCCTCCACAATCAGAATGCAGAGCTTAGCAAAGCTCTTGCAACCGACATGGGATTCTTCAAACAAGAGCTCGTCCAACAGCGCAGGTTCCAATCTGATTTCCATGAAGCCCTTGGGATGATTTTCGAGGATTGGAGCTTGCAAGGTGGGCCGGATCCCTCTGTGTTGCCAAGGCCTCCTGTTGGTGCACCCATTCTGGAGACACGCTACCCTATCGAGAGGGCATATGTAGAGGAGGAGGATGATGAAGGAGAAGAGGAAAACTAAATAGGTTGTATTTGTTCTTTTTTATTTTTTGTATTTCTTTTTCTTTTGTATGTTTTAGTATGCTTCTATTTTGAGATTTTAATTGATGACTTTTTCTTATCCCCTCATTTTTAAGGCATTCTTAATTGACATATTTTTTTTGAATTTCTCAAAAGAAATGAAAATCATTAAAATGTAAAAATCGAATTTGATATAAGTAAAAAAATGCTTAACAAAAATAATTAAATGCATCATAAGCAATAAAATGTTATAATTGAGGAATCAATGAAGGATAATCTAATCTCCAAAAATTTAAATAAATGCTTGAGCTAAGTGTGGGGGAAGACATAGGATTTAGACTAAAAGATATGGTACATATTCTAAAAAGAGTGCTAGGCTCCAGTAGGACTTCATGATCACAAAGATGTATATTAGGGATGAAGAAAAATATTTATGAAAAAAGAGATGATGAAAAATATCTCTCCTAAATGAACAAAATATGAAAGGATGAAGAAAAATATCTCTCATTTAAACTTTTCATCTTTGTGACTTATAAGAAGGAGCACATATGGCACAACTCTTGGAATCTTTGACCACTCTATAGTCTAGAGTTCACAATGAATTGTACCCATCACCTAATATCAAGCATTGAAAATTAAAACATATGGAGATTTATTGATTAAACCACCTTAGTGCCACAATTAAAAACATTAATATTGCTAAAATATTCATTTCATTTTTGCCATGCCCACATCTTGACTTATACATATTCTAATTATATTATTGTAATTTTCATCCCTGCAAAATAGAAAAAATATCATTTTGAGCTTACTCGAGGACGAGCAAGAATTTAAGTGTGGGGTGTGATGAATCCATAAATTATATCTAAAATAAATAGATATTTCATTCACTTAAAGATCTTTTAAGCTGCTCCTAAATCAATATTTTTTATCTTTTTCAGGGAAATGGCATCCAAAGAAGTTCTGAGGCATATCTACAAAAATATCAAAATTTATTAAAGGAATCCACTATAGTGCGCCACAGCGGGCTGCAGCGGAATTATTTAAACTTTATAAATAGGATGCTCACTAATTGAACAATGTTTTTTTGCAAAATGAGCCGCTACAGCGCACGGTCGCACGGTGTAGCGGTCTGCAGCGGAAATATTTCCAACTTTATAAAATGGGGAAAATCGATTAATTGAACAGTGTTTTTTGCAAAATGAGCCGCTACACCGCGCGGTCGCACGCTGCAGCGGTCTGCAGCGGAAATATTTCCAACTTTATAAAATAGGGAAAATCGGTTAATTGAACAGTATTTTGCAAAACGAGCCGCTACAGCGCGCGGTCGAGCGCTGCAGCGGTCTGCAGCAGAAATATTTCGGACTATATAAACAGAAAAATCACTTAATTGAATAGTGTTTTGCAAAACGAGCCGCTACAGCGCGCGGTCGTGCGCTGCAGCGATCTGCAGCAGAAATATTTGTACTTTAAAAATGAAAAGTGAAGTAATTGAACAGTAGATTTGCAAAATTGCCCGCTGCAGTGCGTTACAGTGGGACATCTTCCAAAGCTCAAACGCGGTAGCACGTGGCAGCACGCGGCAGCGGGGGACTTGGCAAAATTGCTAAGGACCATTGCACGCCGCAGCGTGCCACAGCGCGGCGCAGCGCGCTGCAGCGGCCCGCCGCAATTTTTTCCAGACAGCATTTATTGCGGCTGGAGACATGACCTCTATCCTGCATTTTGTCCCCAGCCATCATTCCCTACAGCTGCTATGTTTTTATTTGAAAAATAAGACCTTGAGGTGATATTTTGGTTAAACAAATGAAGATATTTGTCACCTAACCATCAATGGAGGATTTTGCCATCATGAGTTCAAAATTTTAAATTGCATTGCTGGTTTTGAAATGAAGGAAGATGAAGGCAGCCCTTCTCCTATAAATACCCCTCCTCTTGACTAGAGGAGGGTTCACAATTTTAGCCATAAATTCACTAAGTAAGGAGGACTGCTAAGGAAGAGGGGAACTCCCCAAGGGTGGCAAAGCAAGCTCTTGCATTGGAAGAGAAGGAAGAAGGTAGCACTAGCGACCTAAGAAGGAAGCATTGAAAAGGAGAAGAAGGATTCTGAAGAACTTCCAAGGAGCATTCCTAGTATCTTCTAACCTCTACTCTTGCATTTCTTTTTAGTTGATCATGAAAGGGTCTTTATCCATGTATGTATTTTTCTTCTTTTCTTTTGTGATGAGTAGCTAAACTACCTTGGGGATGGTTGGGGTGAAGTTCCATGTGCATGATGTAATATTAATGTATGAAATTTTTTTTTCTCAAGCATAATATATTTGTGATCTTAATGCCTTGCTAAGAAATATTTTATTTAATTTAGTCTTGAATGTGGATTAAGACAAAAGAACTAAAAAGGCTCAATAACTAAATTATCTTGTTCTCCTTAGCTCACCTTAGGTTGGATGCTAGGATATGAGTGCATGAAGCTTGGAACTATGTGATAAAGCTCTTGAGCTCAATGCACCTCAACTTAAGCTCAACCAAAGAGTTGATGCAAGTGATGTTAAGACCCACTAAATGAGCTCCTTAGCTTAACATAGTTGAGGTAGAGGAAGAAAGTGTTGAGAGCTCATAAACTAAGTGATATAGTCATTGAGCCCAATATATGAATCCCTCATCTCAACTATGTGAAATGCGAGTGATGCTCGTAGTGGAAATCAATGCTTGTAAGATCTTAAGATTTAATAATCAAACTCTCCTTGATCAACAGAATAAGATAAAAAAATAAAATTCAAAGAGTCTTATAAGAGTCTTTGTGCCGAAATAGAACCGAATGTGAGTTCATTTTGCGCATGAGATTTGAACTTGTAAGACCTTGAGTAAAACTCAAGGAAAAATAATGTGCACTTGATTTTAAGTTAAAATGAAAGATAAAGCTTGAGAAACTAATATGCATAAATATTATATCATGACATGTGGGAAGGTCCCAACTCTCCTCTTTCTCTTATCTTGCTATTTCTACTTAGTGGAGGCGAGCCCCATGCAGGGCGCATGGCGACGATACAGAAGCGCAGATCGCCCGGGTGGGTCCCACAGCCACGCCAGCGATCCGTTCGCACAAGTCGGGCCCCGGTTGACCCGGCCCGACCCAACCCTCACTGACACTACGTCGGCCGCAAGGACGCGTCTTATGGCATCGCCTGTGGCAGCATTCCCGGCAGAATCCGGGTCCGGCCCGCACGGTGCCGGCAAGAGCTCGACATGGACAGCATGTCGAGGGTCGCGATGTGGCACGAGGCGGCTAGGACTGGTAGCAAAATCCAGCCCTAAAAATCTATGACTCAGGGGCAGAGGGCTAATGGTAATGA
The DNA here is from genome assembly GCA_016760335.1 of Gastrodia elata. Lineage (NCBI taxonomy): Eukaryota > Viridiplantae > Streptophyta > Magnoliopsida > Asparagales > Orchidaceae > Gastrodia > Gastrodia elata. Next base: position 40,458,606 of record CM028671.1, on the reverse strand, counting down.
CTGTAGAAAATTTACAAAATTAGATTGATTGGGGGTACTACGAGTTGATCCAATTCGATTATTTGATAATCGTGAGCGGGGAATAAATTTAGGGATTGACATCAATGAAAATCGCATAAGATTCATGATGGTTTGGAGGGTACCTTAATGAACGCCAGAGTGCTTCTAAGGCATGCAGAGTCGGCTCCTCGAGTGCTCCCGATGGACCTGCACCAAACCCGGATACGGACGCCGCTAGGAGGGGATTAAGGACGCGCGGCGGAGTCTCCAAGGGGATCACGCGCGATGGTTGGGTCGCGGCCGCGGCTGCGCGCCACGCGCTCGCTCGCGAGTGGATTTCGGGGTGACAGCTCCCAGACGATGCAGGATCGCACTGGCAGATCAGACGCCACAGGCTTTTGAGGGAGACGGCGGGAGATGGAGTCGTTAGTTGGTTTCAATATTATATTTCATTTTAAATTTGATTAAGTTCTTATTTAAGATTAAATAATTAATCAAATTTAGAAAAAATACAAATGTTCACCCCTAGTTAATTGAGGGATGAAAAATGCAATGGCGAGGTCAGATTTTTGTTCTGACGAGTTTTTTATTTTCCCAATTTTCGGGGTATTTAAATATTATTAAAATATTCGACAAAATTTTGACAATTTCTGATTGACACCAAAATATCACCCCTAGCTAATTTGGGGGCAATGAGCGTAATGATGAAGTCCAATTTTTGATCTAAGATCAATTTAGATAGGCAAAATTCTAGGGTTTCTAGACTTTTTAAAATCAGGATTTGATCCATTTCACTCTTAATTTGGACTAGGTCTTGGTGGTGAATTCCTAATGACTTCATTAGTGTAAAAATATTAGAACCAGGACTTAAATTAGTCCTAATTAACTAGGGTAACAACTTGGGTTGTTACAGACTCTCCCACTTAAAAATGATGTCATCCTCGACATCACTTAAGTAGGAAGAATAAAGTAGAAACGAGAAAGATGGAAAAGTGCTATGGTTCACCATGTAAAACCCACAACATAAGGTTTAAGGTTGGACCTTCATAATTCTACTTCACAGTCAAGGTTAAGGAATGCTAATTAACTAAGTCAAAATCATCACTTAGTAAAGATAGAAAGAAATGAAAGAAAGCTAACATCCAATCAGGTTGAATGTAACTTTCAAGAACTACAGATTAAATACTAAGTCATAACACATGACTCAATACTATGGGATAGAACTATCACTTAACAAGTGACATCATCTACTAAGTACATGATAAGTCAAGGATCAAGGATCCTAATGGTTCTATACTTAAGTGATATTCAACACTTAAGAGCTTAGGCAAAAATTGTTAAGGCATTACAAGACTTACCAGAATTAAGGAATGCTATGATTCTATTTCAATGAATTAAAATCCAAGGATTTGGCATCAAGTGTAACAACCCTAGTTGTTACCATAGCTAAACCAAGACTAATTAGGCCAATCCAAGCCTTAATTTTGTTTCCATTAGACTCAGTGGGTCATTTAAACCCAACCCTAGAAGTTTGAAATTAATCGGAGTTAAATTGGCAAATGTTATATTTTTGGCTATTTTTAACCCTGAAAAATACTTAAAATAATTTGATCTCCAAATCAAAATCTGATTTCATTTTTGGATTCCCCACCCCCAAATTAGCTAAGGGTGAATTTTTGGGAATTTTTGGAGCTCATTTGACCCTAAATTGGATTTAGAATATTCAAGAATAATTATATATTATTTAATTAGATTTAATTATAATTAAATTAAACTTTAATTAAATTTAGCGGCAGGATTTGCTGTCGGGACCGCGGCAGATCCGCTGCGGGGTTCCGACAGCGGTGCATGAGTATAAGCCACCCGATGCGCTATCGCGCATCTCAACGCATGATCCAAAGGCTCGCGCCGCTCCGCCCCGTGATCTAATCTCAGATGCCTGATCGTCATCCTATATCCAATGTTCAGGATTTAATCCGCGTGGCTGTTAATCAGTATCCATATCAAGCCGTCCATCTCCAACATCTTCACCATCAGACGGCTGCCGAGCACCCCGCCCTGTTCATCTTCGTCTCAAGAAGATCCCCGACCCAATGGAAGGAAATTCACCGTACCTACCACATCGACTTTGTCTGCCACTCCTCCATCAAGTCACCTAAGCCGTTAGGGACTTCCCATTTCTGGTCGAACCACCTTGGCAGCCGGGAGGCCGAGTCAGCAACCCCATGGAGGCCGAGCTATGGAGACAGCTGGGCCGAGCCTGTGCCTTGGTCCCTGACCTCGATAGCCACCCCTGGACTCTCCCCAGTCTATAAATACCATTAGGGAATCACAGTGAGCTCCTTTACTCACCGTGATCCCCTCAATTGAGTGTTAGAGCTTCCGTTCCTCCCGGTGATCTCCCCGTATTTTCCAGGTGCTTCCAGTGCCTAGGACCACTGATAGTGGGTGTGCATCTGGCGTTCAGACCCCCAGCCAACCTCTGCAATCGTCTGGAGTATTCAAAACACTCCATCTCATCCCAGACGCAGACAGCCACCGAATTTCAGGTACAGCCATTCCCTTCCCTTCTTTCTGTTGAACTAGATCCAGCTCGGCTCTTCCTTGCTCAAGCCTTAGATGCTGTGTAGGACCTCTCCCTAGCTCCTCCATGGACGTCCGAGTCTGCGGGTGAGGTCTGGCAGTATGACAGACAGCGAATTCTTCATCTGAGTGTACTGCCAGAGGAACCTCCGGCTTGTTCGATATGACATTCTCGTTCTCAATTAGCCGTCTAGTTAGCATCAAAACCTCTGAGAAATGATTATAATCTGGTATCGATAGGTGGGTTCGACCAGGTCGATCGATTTGATGGGAATCAATCGATCCAGTCACGGCTCTAAACGGCAGAATATGCCGAGTAGCCCCCCAGTGATCCAGACCACCTCAGAACCTCCCATTTCGCCCAATCGCTTCCTCTCAGGTCCCTGAACGTGTAGCGATTGAGACATCACCAATCTGTGGCCTCTGTGAGGAGAATTCACTCCTCACATGTGCACCTTTAGAGGCGCCTCGGCCGAGTAGTCCCCCGACGATCCAGCACCTCCCAGCAGAGGCTTCTTGGTTTAATCGATGCGTCTGGAGTCAGGGATGGCGTAGCCATCGAGATCGGGGCATGGCATGACCAGAGCACGGAGAATTTGGCGCTGGAAGTAAGCCCTAGGGTTCGGGAAGCGGGTGTGCGCTCGAGGAAGAAGATGCTAGATTTTGGGCCGGGCTGACCCCGACCCGGGCGTTTGGAGTTCGGGCCGACAATTAATAAAATGATTTCTTGATTTAAAATCCTTAAGGAAATTGACTAATAAATGCATTCCTAAAGTTTTTATTTAAATAAACATATAGAATAAATTAACTTAATAACTTTAGCTATATAGATCCAAATGGTATGATCCAATATACCATTTGAATTAGAAAAATACAAAGAATCTAAATATAAAATAAAATCACATATCCAATGGTTGGATTTAAAATAATTGCTTAAACCTTTTCTGTTTTAAATTAAATTATATTAAATTCAATAATTTTCCATACATGGATATTTAGGGCTCTGATCACTTATATGACCATAGAGAATAATTAGGGACCCTTAAACCTAATTTTGGACATTTAATTTCCTTAATCATTCCTTAATCACCCTAAATGAGGATTAGTGGTTTAGACCCTAAATTAAGTCTCTAAAATTAGGGAAGTAAGCTCTAAATACTATATTAGACCTATTAGAACCTAAGGGTAAGGTTGGATTGCCCTAAGGATGCCTAAATTTACCAATCACCCTAATTGGCCTAATCAAGCAATTAGTGATAATTAGCCTAATTAAGTGTTCCAAATTTTGAGATGAGTGAAACTTCTACTTCATTAATCAATATAAAACATATTAAAATAGATTAGATCTAAGTTGGATAGCTAAATCCTAAAATCCCAATATTTAGCCTTAAGAGGGGCATTTTGGTCATTTTGACCAAAATGGGCTTAAGTGCCCTAAAACCTTAGGAAATTCAGTAAATTAACCTTAAGATAGATTAGAAATGTTCTTTGAACTCTTAGACTAATAACAATTTTAATGTGATCATTAATTTAAGGAATCTTCAATTAAGCCCTAATTAAGACACTTAGATCTTAAGTGACCTTAAACAAGTCACTTAAGCGTAACACTTAAATGTAATCATTTCAAAAGTCACTTGATAAGTTCAAACTAGTTGAATTATAAGCTTAATTGCTAAAAGAAACAATAATTGAACATCCTAAATTAAAATCTAGCTTAGAGTCTAAAGTGATCAAACATCAGATTCTTAAATCTTAAGTAGCCTAAAAGGATCAATATGAGTTTGATGTTTAATCCAATACTTAAAATTTTCAATTTCAACCTTAATGAGCTCCATATAGTTTAACTATGAACTTAGATTCTAAAAGAATCACAAATGGAAACTCTTAAGATAGAACTCTAATTTAGAAATCTAAAGTGATCAAATATTAGATCCTTAGATCTTAGATCTTAGACTTAGATCTTCAATTTGAATTAAACCATCTCCAATTGAAATTCTTTAAATGATTGATTATTTAATCTTTTGAAATCTTCCATGTGGGTATAGGATGATTCAATCTATAAGATAATGAAATTATCTTAAAGATTGAATATAGATCCTAGATTCTTCAGTTCTTAATCGATTGTTTTATCTTATAATCAGTAGAATAACCTTTCATTAAGTTCTTAGTTCCTGGATCCTTCAGCTTATAGGATTCTATATCTTAAATTTGGGTTGTAAATGTGAACCCTAGATCCTAGTTAGGATATCACCTAGAATTTAGGATTTGAACTCAAAAATTGGGGTTTAAGTTCTAAATCCTTAAATCTTGATTTACTTAATCAAGATTTGGGTAAGAGAGTAAAATATTAATAAATTAGGTCGTTGATTTACTTACTTAAACCATATAGTTGTCACATGATTTTGGATTAGAACTTGTTAAGTTCTAATATTAACTTTAAGGACGTAAATCTGAGATTTTACTCGATAGCTGGATATTGGATATCCTAAACTTGTACCTTCTCAAAGTAGTTAGATTTGGTAATTAGATAACATCAGATATCACATAAGTCTAGATTAAGTCTCTTGCTTACTTTGACTAGATTGCTTTGCATACCTTGGATATTGAGCTTTATTCCTTGAGCATAATAGGAGAACTTAGGATATGGATGATACATCCTAAGTTAGTATTTGAATTACATATCATTCAGTTATAGCAGTGTCTGCAGTTGGTAGAATATGTCCTAATGTAGTTTGCCTCTTCAGTAATAGTATAGTGTAAGATTGACCCAGGCCTAGAGGATTGGGATGGCCTATTGGCTGGGATTGATTTGATGTTTCAGTATTGGAGGCCCTGGATGGCCTATTGGCTGGTATGGCAGTACTATGTCTTAGGCTTATTGCTACTTTAGTGGATTGTTCAGTATTGTTTTCTGATTTGCTTTGCCACATGCTTCAGTGGCCTTATTTTCAGTATTTGCTCGCTTTGCCACATGTCTCAGTGGCTTTATATTTCATAAATTGCATTGCTTTTGCCACATGTCTCAGTGGAATTTCTTTTCTTTTCCTGTTCTTAACTAGCATGTTGTATGTATACTCATATGGCTTACTTATATATATATATATATATATATATATATATATATATATTGGCATATTTAGGATGCTAGAATTGCACGCTTTTAGTACTTGTGTTTCTTTTATATATTCAGCATATGTTAAAATGATCATAAGTATGTTAGGTTTAGAATTATATTGTAGTTGCTATTTCTTTTAGCTTTTAGCCTCACCTTATTTATTTTGTATTGTATGCTGGTTATAAATGGATAGTTTATAGTTACCCGTTTCTTTCATAGCTTGTTGCACCCTTTACTGCTTGCATGTGTAGTTAAAGTAAAATGTGATATCTTTAAATATTCAGTTCATTAAAATAGCCTAAAATGTACTTAGACAATTGTCTAACTATAACCTTTTTATTTTGTTGGCTGGGGCCCTGGCATTTGTGATACCAACAAATGTCAGATTCAGACGTGTTCGTAGGCAGTGTCGCAGAAGAGGAACAGGTTCAGGAGGAGGATCGTGCTACTGCTGTTTAGATAGATATTACATTTTTATTTCAGTGAGATTGAGAGACATCTTCATTTTCTTTAAACTTCAGTTTGTAATAATTAATTCTGGATGAATTTCATTTCTGCATTGTGATGAGTTACTATTTTGCATTATCTTTTCCTACTATGTATGCTTGTGGATCTTACTCTATTATTCATTGCTTCCGCCACTTTGATACTTGTATATTGATGATGTTTTAGTACTTGGTGACGAGTCCTTGACTTAAGGCAGGTTGGGTTTACCTAACTTTACTTAAGTTAGGGATTTGCCACAGTTGGAGCACCTTACTTCCTTGTTATTAGTACGGGGGCCCCACATCAAGAAACTAGAGCTCTTTGACTACTTACTTTAATGGAGTCTAGGATTTAGAAGCTGACTAAATGACCACTTATTAGGTTAAGCCTAATAAGAAAGCCCAGGAACTTTTTATTAATTCCTACTTAGGAAATAGGGCTAAGATGAACTAATCATATGAATTAGTCCATATTAGATTTGAACTAATAAGAGGCATTCACCTCTTACTACGGGTTTACTATAGCAAAAAGGATCAATGTCCAATTAGGATACTTAGCCTTAAGGTTAAGAAGAATTTAGGACATTAAGTCACACATGATGACTTAACACCAAAGGTTCAAGAGTCTACCATAAGGTCATTAACACAAGTCATGAACCATGGCTTGGCTAAGGCAAGGAGCTCACTCAACCATAAGGATAGGTGTTAGGAAGCCTAGAAGGGTCTTATGTTACAATCATAAGTCATAATCTATGACTTAGGTTTAAGGATCAAGAACAAATGCTAATATATAAGTCACATATGTGGCTCAGATCATTAAGGGCTTATAGGTTAAAAATTAACCTAGTCTGAAGGAGAGCTCATTCCAAGGGAATGAACAATAAATGCTTGAGTCACATCATGACCTAAGCACATATTTAAGGGTTGAACTTAAGCTACTTGGGAAGGAGAAACTTTTAATCTATGGGAATAAAATCTTCCACAGCCTAGCTACTATAATTAAGTGACACTTATCACTTAAGAAGGGTTATACTAAGGGAAACACCATCCAATTATGATGTGCAAAGGGAGATACTAAACTATCTCTTTAAGTCACCACAAGTGACTTAACCAAGAAAATTCCCAAAGGTAAATAAAATTTCTAATTCAAGAACTAAAATTCAAGCGATCTACAATTTGCATGAAGGTTGAATTTTCAAAGGACAAAAGTCCTTTGACTTAGGTGAGTTCTATATATAAGGCTAGCTAAAATACTATCATCATACTACATCTAATGAGGCAGGTTTTACTATAGTTATATGTTTACAAACATAGGTTAGAATAATCTAGCCATGAAGTAAGCTCACACTAGGAAGGGTAGGATGAACTAATCATAAGGTCAATCCAAGCTAAGGCTCCTATTATTGACAAGGTACTCAACCTTGCCTAGGGAATACTACTAAGTTAGAGAGGGTGATTGAAATGTTGGATAATTAACCTCAAAGGAGAGGTAAGTCCAATATATCGAGTCACAAAATATGATTCAATATCGAAAGGGCAAAATGATTCACAATGAATCAAGATGATGGGTTTCTCATCCAATTAGAATGATGTATTAGGATGCAATTTATAAAGTTACTATCAAGTCATAAACTATGACTTGATCAGCCAAGGTTCTCTGGGGACAATTCTCCACCCCAAGAGATATGGAGACTCTCACCCCAGTGGAGTGATGATTTGGAGACCTAAGAGAATGTTAAACTAGCATTTTAAGTCACAATAATGAATTGCGTAATAATAGACTCAATAATTCAATTAACCTAAGGAGTGAGAGGTCATTCATCCAATTGGGTAAGCACAACTCAGAAGAAGAACTATTGTTATAAGTCACACAAATATGATTTAGAACCTAAGGTTTGGTTAATTAAGCTAGGGAGCAGAAATTGTTAAATCAACCATGTGGCATCCAAATGCAGAATTGGATTCCCAAACAAATTAAAGGATAACTATGAATAAGAGTTACTAAGGGAAAAATGATAAAACTTAAATGCTGAAAATAATTAAGTGATCAAGCATGTGTACCTGAAATAATAATGTTGCCTCTGGCGACACCTAGTGGTACAAGGGTGTAGGATCTTGCAGGCCCATTGTTGTATCTCTGTCTTTGTGGAGGCCTGGTCGAAAGGGTTTTGGTGACTTGATACAATGGATGGTCTTCTAGTTTAGTGTTTTTACTTTAGGTCACTATCTACTAAGGCTCTTAACAACTTCACCCAGAATGTTAATTTCTCCAAAGGAACTTTGGAAAGTAAGGGGAGTGGAAGATGAATGTTCAGGATGCACTCCCACTTACCTTGGGGATAATGTATATTTTAAACCCTAGGGAAATATTATTTGCCTTAATAATTCTTTAAGAGTAGGTTGTGTTGTTATAATTCTTAGGGAGATAAAATTTAGAAAGTGGAAGGTAACTGCTTAAGAGTGATTTAAGACCTATTTGTTTGTTTGAAATCTTATAAGGATTCATATGTCTTAGTACAGAAGTTAAGTCCTAACATCTCAAGTTTGTTCCTACTAAAGTTCTATTACTTATGAATGTATTTTTCATTATCTACTCTTATTATTCTGAGCTCATAATTATGGTGCCTTGGGTGTAACTCTAGTATTCAGTTAGTGACTAATTGGCAGAAGAACAATCCATTAGGTAGAGTGTAATGCAAATTCAAAATTGACACCTTATGGAATTTTCTGATACCCACTGTGGCACCCCACCCCCTAACCTGTAGGATCATATTTAAGGGGTGGTGTGTCACTCTGGTAAATCCCACACTTATCATTGGATTATGTAAGATCAACAATCTATTAATAAGGAAAGGATGTGCACAAAATGAATACAAATTATCAATCACTAAATCAATACAAGTACAGAGTGCGAAAGCATACAAAGTAAACATCATATCCATTTCACCATACATCAATAAGAAATAAGAATGAATAGTAGATCAGAAAATAATAGTGCAAGAAAGTAAACATGATTACAAGTGTACCTGTATTATTGTAATATTTAATTAAAGTTCAAAATATAATAAAAGCATCACTCATCCTCACAAAATATAAAAGAGTCTAAGGATCTTTAGCTCTAATCTGTTGCACCTCCTCTAGATAAGGCTCCTCCTTGGGTACTAGATCTTTAAGCTGCTCAAATTCTGACATTGTCAGTTTCACAATGCTAGGGCTGCAGCCAATAAAAAAAAAATCTTATTAGACAATTATCTAGTACCTTTTAGGCTGAAAATTTGTTATGCATTTATTAATATCACCATTTACACTTAAACTGAATCAAAGTGAACTATCTAGCATAAGAGCAGTAAGCATACAAAGAACAAGATAAGCTTTAAATATAATATTTATAACTAAGAAAGAATTGAGGCAAAAGCACACCTCAGTCAAACTAAATAAGGAATAGGCATATATATATAATACAGTAAGTAAAAGTACTAAAAGTAAAGTCTAATCCTAAACATGCTGATGATCTCATGATATATGTTGATTTAAAATAATAATCTAAAAGTGGTAATATAGTAAGCAGTAAAATCTAGCATCTTATAAATATATATATATATATATATATATATATATATATATATATATATATATATATATATATATATACAAGTGAGCAGGTAAGAAAAGTAATACAGCGGATAGAAATAATATGCATCAATGACGTAGTAAACAGTAAATTGAAACTGAAAAAGTACATATAACTACCATATCAAAAAGAATTGGCCAACCCGGCCCAGTATAATTTCCAAAGCCTTTCTGGGCTAGGGTAGACAAAAATTCTCATAGTCTTTCTGGGCTATGGCATATGGAATAGAACAAAAGAGCTGAAGAGACAGTAAATACAATGCAAAATCTTTTAGTTATTTTACCTTTGTTTTTGTGGATACATCCAAAAATAGTTGAGAAGTCAAGCACATCTACAAGACTAAATAGGTTCCAAGCTTAACACACACTCCTCAATGAGTAATGTTAAGCATCATTATTTCTCCTTACCTGTCCAATAGGGTAAAATGCATCATATCAACCAGTAACTGAACTCAATATAAATATTATCATAATATTCTATATTTTCATTTTGATGCAACAATTTTTTTATATGACATATCCAAGGAAAATAAGCACAAAGTTCAAGAAATATGTAGCACAAAATTAAGTAATAAGCATGGGACTACTAAAACATGGTGATATTATTTGTTGTCTAATTAAACTAATCTAAACTATTCCAAGTTACATAAGTGCAGGATCTCCAATTCCTACTATCAAGTGTAACTTAAAAATACATTCTTATAAGTTAAAGAGAATTAGAATTGATCAGGTTCTATTTTAATATAATCAAAAATTGAATTTTTCCAATTGAGATTCAAATTTAGCAAATTCAGTTTCTATAGCTTTCCTATAACACACTGAGTACGTTAATAGAGAGTAGACCCAATTTGGACTTCAATTAGTCAAGTTATGGTCTAACTAAGGTTATGAGTATTATAATCTAAATATTATTTTAGATTACTGTTGGCACTAAAATTCTAAGCTAGTTAGCACTTTGAATTTCAGGATTTGGAGTTGAATTAACCAAATTATAGTCAATTGAAAACTAATGGCGTTTTGGTCATTTTTAAGTGAGGGTCCTAAATATTACTTTTCAAACTAAGCTTCAAATAGAAAAACTAATACTACTACATTGATGGAACTGTTTTCCTGAATATTTTAAGACCCATATTATCTATATTTGGATGACTAGGTTAAAAGTTATAGGGGTTTGTTTATGACCTAAAATATCACTATGTTAAATGTACCCGGAACGACTTTTTGAATTGTGCCATTTGATTTCTTTTATTTTTTGAGTGAAATAAGATCTATATTTGATATGTTTGGATCAATACTTTTAAAATTACGAGAGTTTCAAGTTTTATTTAAATAATATCACTAAAATTATTTTACTGTTTAAATTAAATTAAATAATATTAATTAATTTAATTCACTAATTCACTATTGTTAATTAACTTTATTAATTAAACTAAGTTAATGTTAAACTAACTAATTAACTAATGAATGACTAATTACTTAACTACTAATCCTAGTGCCTATACTTAATACCACTAATTAAATATGGTTTAATTAATTGACTAATAAAATTAAGCTAACCTAATAATAATACATACAATTAGTGAATATATATATATATATATATATATATGTACTTATAGATATATAACTATGGTTCTATGCTACATAAATACTGTTATAAATGCATTTATATAACATAGTATATATATAATTATATCTATTATATAATTGCTCTGCAGGTACTTTAATGGAGGCGGGACTCACGGGTCAATCTAGATGGCCGACGGACTACCGGACGACAGGTGGCCCGCCTTTATTGGACGCGGAGAGGAGGCAGGCTACACGCAGGACACGTGGCGGCGTATAGAAGCGCGGATTGCCTGGGTGGCTCCCACAGCCACGCCAGCTGTTTGCTCGCACGGGTCGGGCCCGGGTCATCCCGGCCCGACCCAACCCTCACCGACACTATGTCGGCCGCAAGGACGCGTCCTAGGGCATTGCCTTTTGTGGCCTTCCCGCACGATGCCGGCAAGTGCTTGACGTGGCCGACACGTCGAGGGTCGCGACGTGGCACGAGGTGGCTCGGACCGGCGACAAAATCCGGCCCTAGAAACCTAAGACTCGGGGGTGGAGGGCTAACGGTAATGACTGTAGAAAATATACAAAATCAGATCGATCGGGGGTACTACGAGTCGATCCAATTCGATCATTCGATAATCGAGAGCGGAATAAACTTAGGGATTGACATCAATAAAAATCGCATAAGATCCATGAGGGTTCGAAAGGTACCTTAATGGACGATAGAGAGCTTCTAGGGCTTACAGAGTCGGCTCCTCGAGTGCTCCCAACGAACCTACACCAATCCCGGATACGGACGCCGCTATGAGGGGGTTAAGGACGCGCGGAGGAGTCCCCAAGGGAACCGCACGCGATGGTTGGGCCGCAGCCGCGGCTGCGCGCCACGCACTCGCTCGCGAACAAGTTTCGGGGATAGTGGCTCCCAGCCACAAGATCTCAGATCATGATTAGATCAGACGGCGCAGGATCGCGCCGTCAAATCAAACGCCGCAGGCTTTTGAGGGAGACGGCGGGAGAGGGAGCTGTTAGTTGGTTTCAATATTATATTTATTTAAAATTTGATTAAGTTCTTATTTAAAATTAAATAATTGATCGAATTTAGAAAAATTTTAAATGTTCACCCCTAGATAGGTCAAATTCTAGGGTTTCTAGATTTTCTAAAATCTGGATTTGATCTATTTAACTCCTGATTTGGACTAGGTCTTGGTGGTGAATTCCTAATAACTTCATTAGTGTAATTAGATTAGAATCGGGACTTAAATTAGTCCTAATTGACTAGGGTAATAATTTGAGTTGTTACAGGATATGCGAAAGAAGTGATGGGCTTACTTTCTAAAACATAAATCTGATGTATTTGATGTGTTTTGAAAGTGGTTAGCTTTGGTGGAGAACAAGACATGATTAAAGCTTAAGTGCTTGAGGTCTGATAATGACATGGAGTGTTGTAATAAGGAGTTCGAGGAGTTCTGTGTCTTGAGAGGCATCAAGAGGGAGTTTATAGTCCCAAAAATATCACAGCAAAATGGTATTGTAAAATGGATGAACAGAATGATCACAGGAAGAGCTAAGCGCATGAGAATGCATGTGGACCTCCCAAAGCAGTTCTGGGCTGAAGCTGTTAGCACAGCTATTTACTTGATAAATCGAAGACCTTCCGTACCCTTGAATAAAGGGATTCCTAAGGAAGCTTGGAGTGGAAATGATGTGAAATTGAACCACCTCAAACAATTTGGTTGCTCATTATATGCGCACATTGATGCAGGATCCAGGAGCAAGCTTAACGCAAAGGTGATCAAGTGCACATTCATTGGATATGGCACGGGCAGGTTCGGTTATAGATTCTAGGATAGTCAAAACCAAAAGATCATTAGAAGCAGGGATGTCACTTTCAATACAAGTGAAATGTATAAGGATTGTAGTTGAGTCAAGACTGATTCCAAAGATGCTTCAAATGGAGAGCCTCACATATAGAAAGTGATGGCAGTGTTGAACCATATGTTAGAGTATAAGAAGAATCTCAGGAGGGTGTCAATGTTGAACCACAAATACTCATGTTAAGAAGATCCACAATAGTCATAAGACCGCCACAGAGGTACACTCCTTCCTTATTTTACCTGTTACTAACGGATGGTGGTGAACCAGAAAGCTTGGAAACGATATTTCAGGTTGAAGATTCAATCAAATGGGAGACTTCCATGAATGATGAAATGGCATCACTCATGTCAAATGGGACATGGGAGTTGGCACCTCTACCAGTTGGGAAGAAGGCCCTTCAGAATAAGAGGGTTTACCAAGTGAAGGAAGAATCGAATTGGAGCAAGCAATATAAGGCGAGACTTGCAATAAAGGGCTTCCAGCAAAGTCTTGGGGTTGACTACAGTGAGATCTTCACCCTAGTTGTGAAGATGACAACCATCAAGATTGTCTTGAACATTGTTGCAGTTGAGGATTTGCATCTGGAGCAAATGGACGTCAAAATTGCATTCCTTTACGGAGAGCTAGAGGAGTTGTACATGCAACAACCTGAAGGGTACAAGGCTTAAGAGAAAAGAAAAGCTGAGCTAGTGTATAAGCTCAAGAAGAGCCTCTATTGCTTGAAGCAAGCGTCAAGGTAGTGGTACAAATGATTTGACAGGTTCACGTCAGAATCAGGGTACAAGAGATGTTAGGCGGATCACTCTTGTTATATAAAATAGTGTAAGTCCTCCTATATCATTATGTTTTTGTATGTAGATGATATGTTGATCACAGGATCGAACATTGAGGAGATAAAGATGCTGAAAAAGATTATGTCAAAGGAGTTTGAAATGAAGGGCTTGGGGCCGGCCAAACTGATTCTTGGAATGAGAATCAATATGGAAAGAAGTGCAAAAATTCTGAAGCTGTCGTAGAAATAATATGTTAAAGAGGTGCTGAAAGATTCGACATGAGTGAAGTGAAGCCAATGAGCACTCCCCTAGCAAGTCACTTTAGCTTATCAAAGGAACAGATGCTAAAGTCTGAAGAAGAAAAGGAGCATATGCTGAAGGCTCCTTATGCTTCAGCAGTTGGGAGCTTGATGTACGTAATGATCTGCACGAGACCAGATATTGCCCATGCAGTGGGAGTGATCAACAAATTCATGGGAAATCCAGCGAAGCACCATTAGGATGCATTTAAGTGGATCCTAAAGTATCTGAAAAGTACAATGGGCAAAGCCTTATGCATTGAAAGATTTGACATTATTTTACAAGGCTATGTAGACACAGATCTTGCTAGAGATATTTATAGTAGAAGAAGCATTACATGTTATGTGTATACATTGGGAAGTGCAGCGATGAGCTAGATCTTTAGGCTATAAAATACTGTATTGTTATCCACCACAGAGGTGGAATACATTGTCATCACAGAGGAAAGTAAGGAGATGATATGGTTGAAGAGTTTTATGACAGAATTGGGCAAGGAGCAGGAGTATGTAAAGATATACATTGATAGAATGAGCACTATTTTCTTAGCGAAGAATGCAGCATTTCATGACAGGACAAAGCATATACAAATTCGTTACCATTTTATCTGGACACTGTTGGAAGAATGACAGCTTAAATTGGAGAGGATCCACACTTCTAAATATCCAATTGATATGCTTACAAAAGCAATAACAATGGAGAAATTAAAGCTATATGCAACTTCTGTTGGCCTCGGTACGTGAAGAGAGAGCGGGGGTGAGCCACACCACATTCTTGATAAGAATATAAGAAGACAATAAAGAATTAAAGATGGAAGAGGGGGAGATTTCTTAAAGGTCTCCAAGTGGTAGATTGTTGTGTTGTGTAGACAATTTAGTTCATCATGGAGATGTTAATGGTGCTCCTGTAAGCTTCTAGGGGGTTCTGAGGTAATTCGGAATAAGGTGTGATGTCTAAGAACAATACAGGTGCTACTGCACGTCGTGGCGTGCCGCAGCTTGCTCTGGCAGCCCCTCACCTAAGACAGAGGCGCTATCGCATGTCTCAGTGGTCAACAGATAGAGAAGCGAGGGCTTCAACGTGCCGCAGGGGAAATCGGCACTGCAGTACGCCGTAGTGGATCCATCCCAAGACGCAGGCCATTCGAAACGCGGGTGCTACCGCGCGCCACAGTGGGTTCCATCCCGAGACGCATATGCTACTACGCGTCGCGGGAGGTTCCATCCTGAGACGCGTGCGCTACCTCGCACCGCGATGGCTTTTTATTCAAAACATGGGTGCTAAGGCGCGTCGTAGCGCCTAACAGAGTTTGGTCCAGTTCAGGTCACGTCCCAAGTAAATTGGAGGGCATTTTGGACCTTTCAGGGTCCAAAATTGAGTTGGGTACTTAAACAAACAAGTTGGTAGGAGTTTACAACATTGGCATTTTAGTTGGAGGCTTTGTTCTTGATGTGAGGAGGAGATTCCAAGGTGAATCCCTAAGGAAGCTGAGTGCAAGATACCTCTTACATGTTAGAGAAGCGACTCCTGGTGGTGGCTGCTTTCTCTCCTCTTAATCTTAGAGTAAGAGCTTGTATTTTTCCTGTCAAACGTTAAGCTCTTTGTAACTTTGTACTCTTCAAGTCTCATAGTGAAATTTCTATGGTGTGGCTCCGTGGTTTTTCTCGTTCTTGAGTTGTCCACATAATTTTCTGTGTTTGGATGTTCGCATGTTTGTGTTTATCTTGCATGCATGTACTGTGCGATTTTCTACTTGCACTTTTGTGATATCGGATTTGCTTGGTAACTGTCAACGCAACCCCGGTCCTCGATCGAGTGCGCTAAAGAAACTGCTTCCGCTGCGGATAGTGTTCTCGGATTATTCGTATTTTCTCCAATAATATGTAGAGATTTAGCCCTTTTAGGAAGTGAGAAAATTCGGAGGATAGACACACTATTATTTTTAAAAAGGCTAATAAGCTATCAATGGGTCGTCATGAAACTTCCTAAAGGCTATGCCTATGAGTTTATCCATTTGGGCTCAGGGGTCTTCAGACTCAACTTTATGTCATATATTGTGTTTTATGAGATTTATTTCATGCTAAATTCAAGTCTAACATGCATGGTAAGAATTTGTTTCAATTGGAAAATATTTATATTTCCTTACTTTTGATGCAAAGTTATTCATGTAACTTTTTACATTAATTTATACATGATATAGGATGCTATAAAGTAATCTTATAAGAATAGTCTGCGTACTCCTGCCTAATTGGTAACTCTTGTTAAATTTTCAAGTTTTGATAATTGAACATACGAAGATCAACTTGAGTAAAGAAAAGGGGCTTGAGTTTAAGATGTGAGCTGGAGATGAGAATTTACTTTAACTTTGTTTGTAATATTAAGTAATTCATGTAATGTTTATGTTTATGGCTCTGTATGGATAATCATGGACTTAGTATTATTTTACTTTCATTACTAATGTCTGGATTATGAATTATTTCTTGAAAATTCTCAAACTCGATTCCCTGACTACCACACACTTAGAGTTGATGTGAATAATTATTGATCAAACCAACCTCTACGGCAGTTGTTACTGAGCATAGTCAAGAACAAGTACAAGCAGTGACATTACATAGTGGAAGAACTCTAATCCTTATAACCAACACAGATGTTCAAGGTATTTGAAAGAGAGGTCACCCACCAAATCCTAACGCTCGATAAGAAGAATTGTAGAAAGATAAGGAGGAGGAAGAGCAACTAACAACTGAACCTATCACAAAGCCTGCTCCTTACAAGCCACAAGTACCATTCTCTAAATGTTGGTAATAGGTAAAATATTAATTGATGTGGAACATGGTAAATTGATACAACATTGTGAATGTGAATAAGCCATTTGTAACATCTCCATTGCCATAAAACCTCCTAATAATCTTGATGAAAAATTCTTGCAAATTGAAGTTGTGGAAAAATGCTTGGAAAGTGTACTAAGAAAATTGAATAATATGCCATTTTACAAGATAAAATCGAGAATGATATTAATGATAAGTTTGATGAGTTGATTGAAAAATGAATTGAGGGACGTGGGAAGGAGAAAAAGAAGAGAACTCTCAAGGGGGCGTTCCTTCGGTAACCTTGAGCTCTTCCTTTATTTTCATTTTATGTAAAATATTTCATTGTGAAATCGTATATGCTTACAATCTTTCAAACATCTCTGTTATAATTTCCTTTTTAGTGGCAAGCCTAATCCCTCCTTTCGGGGAGGGTTAGGCTTGACTTATGTAGTATATATGTTCATGTGAATGCTGAGTATGGATGTACGATTTGTTGTTGCATGTTGCTTTATTGTCTAAATCTTCTAAATTGAATGTTAAAAAGAT
The DNA here is from genome assembly GCA_016760335.1 of Gastrodia elata. Classification (NCBI taxonomy): domain Eukaryota; kingdom Viridiplantae; phylum Streptophyta; class Magnoliopsida; order Asparagales; family Orchidaceae; genus Gastrodia; species Gastrodia elata. The sequence continues at coordinate 40,440,935 of CM028671.1, read as the reverse complement.
ATATCTTTTAAAAGGGCATTTTTACATCGCAATACATCTTCGATCGAACCGCAAGTTCAGACCAAGATGTATGTACATGTGATTGCATGATACTCAAGTAGCACTAAAGTCATGATCAGAGCAAAACTTCAGATCGAGAATTTATATGCACTTGCACTTGTCATGTCTTCCGTTTCCACTCATCATGCAGTCTTTCGCTTATATAAGATTAGACCAAATAAGGGTTGTTAGAATAAAGAGATCTACACTCCCCTTTGAACACATTGATGTCTATGTGAACATACGGGTCTCGTACGAGATCGGCTAAAGACGATCTTAAGGTTTAATTGTGAGTGCCTCATGTGCGTGAGATATCACTAGTGGGTTTAACTATCTATAGCCCCTTGCAATATAAAATTAACATTCTCACAAAATGATCAATTTAAACTTAGCAATAACTAAATTTATTGAACCATAATTGATCGGCCTAACTCTCCCCGATTATAACCTCGTAAATTTTAAGATTATTTATTTGCATGCATAAATCTAGTTTCATAACAAAACCCAATATTCAATTGTTTATGCCTTAGCAAGGAAAATAATAACTAATAACCATCATTTAAACCTTAAGGATAATAAAACAAGGAACTCACTATTCCATTATTACTTTAAGGCTACGTGCACTTGCGTGTAAAAAAAAATCACACTTTCTTAGACTTGGTGGAGCTCTAATCTAAGTTATCTAAAGCTCTTACATAATGTTTGTAGAGCTTTTAATTAAATTGCAATTACATCCTTTTATAAAGCACCAATGCTCTTCCAAATCCACCTTTATTTGACTAGATTTGTATGGAAATAAAAGCCATATAAATGTTCAATTGGAGCAGACGTTTAAGGAATTATGGAATGAAATTCATTTGAGAAATTTCTGTACTTAAGATAATATTACTTCACTTGTGCATTTTCTGTAGTTTATAAGGAATGGAACTCATTTGCTTCTGTCTTGAAGAGAGAAGTGCCATCTGCATATGAGAAAGGATATCTCAAAAAAATTACAAATGTGGAAAAATATTAAAAAAAAACACCGGCAAATTTCAGCCCTAAAAGGTCTCGGACCGTAGTCGGATTTGTGCATAATCAAAATTCCTAGTCAAATTTAAAAGAAATATCGAAAAATAATATAAAAAAATAAAAATAAAAAAATAAATTTAATTATCGGGGTAAACTTGCTTGAGAAGTTCGAGGAGCAGAAGTGCGGCGGAGTCCTTGGCCTTCTTGACGCTGGGCATGGGCTCGCCTATGCACTCGTCGGTCCAGCCGCGATCCGATGTGTTGACACGAACAGCGTAGACGAATCGCTTGGCGTGGGCGGGGCCGCCCTCGTTCACGCAGCGATACTGAGGCATCGGCCACTGCCTCCGCAGGCACGTGTCATTGAGAGCCTGCCTGGTGAACAATGCCTGCCCATTGGTGCCCTTCAAATGCTCCCCATTTTTGCCCTCCCTCTTGGACTCGTTCTCCCGCTTCTCCTTTTCTTCCTTCTCCTTAAGGATGGCCAGCGTGTTCCTGGCCGCCAGCTTCTGCGCCATCTTTTTCTGAGGATTCTGAGCTGTTCCGATCTGAACTCCGTCTATGAAGACTTCGACCGTGGCCAGATTGCCGGCCCGAGTGGCTTTGTACTCCAACCCCTCTGCCTGCTGCTGGCATCGCTCTTGGAGCTCTCTTACCGGATGCATGGGAAGCGTTGCTGGAGTCACCATAGGTTGCAGCAATGGCTCAAAAACCTGCACAGACTGGGATAAGCTGCTGGTCATTGTATCGGCATATATAATCGATGGCAGAAGATGAGATACCTTCCAGACAACGGAGGTATCGAGATCATTGTCCAGAAAGGTTGCGCCGGCGATGGATTCCACGATGTCGCCGAGAACTTTGGGGGCCTTGCAATCCCCCAGACCGAAAGAGTTGAAATCGGGCTTTGATAGCTCTTTCTGGACGTCCTTCACGAACTCTCGAATCTGCACTTTTATAGCTCACTATCAGACAGAAATACTAGATTTCCTAATACATAAATCAAAGAAATTTAAGCATCAACCCATTGATAAAAATATATATCAGATCAATCTAGTTCTCCGTAGAACTCAAAATAGATTTTTCTTTGTTCTATAGCATACAATATTTTTTTGGGAAAAATGATTCTTAGCTCAATTCGTTCCAAACAGGAATAAAATTGTAAATGTGTATAAATTGGCTTACAGCAAGCTCAAAAGATCAACGATGGGGCGTCCCTGATGAAAAACCGGAATATTTTAACTAGAGCAAATAAAATTAATAGAGGACCAAAAATAAAATAAAAACAGGAGAAATCTGTCTTTGTCGACATAAGGTTGGTTGAGCACCCGAAGTATCATATTTATGAGTATCCAAGATAAAGATCAAATTACACCATTAGCATGAACTACAAATTCTTAATAGTTCAGGAAACAAGAATAAGAAGAAGCAATCCTCGAACCTTTATGCTCCCACAAAGTAGTAATACAAATAAAGAGATCAGATCAAGATAACAAATCCAAAGAACCTTCAATAACACACCCATTGCAGAATTAGAAATGAGTACAGCAGCCAGCAATTCAAATTTGAAGGAATCACTCATGGCCAACCCACACTAAACTTCAAAGCACAAAGTTATAACTCTAACCACCTAATCTTAGGCCGAACCTGCAGCCATCCGCCTTAGGTTAGAAAGCCATGAAACCGAGTAAGGCAGCTAAGCCCAGCCAAAAATGAGACTGAAAACAAAACAGCCCATCACCAAACTAAGCCAGACATTCAAATAAGAATTGAAGATCGAAGACAGCCCATTGACAGCACTGAGCTACAGGAGTAGTAGAGGATAGAAAACAAAAACTGCAGCAAAAACCCCATTAGCACAATTTCATAAGCGAAACTTTATCAATTGCACTCTCATGTACAGCCCACATATCATAATTGAATCCAACTCATTTAGCCGCTTCCAACCATTATAAAAATGATTACCTTTTGTCTAAGTGAATAAGTGAGGATAAGGTTTTCTCATGTCAGCCTTCTTCACCTACGTAGCTTTCTCTGCTCTTCAATTCTTCCGCTAAGCCCGTACTATAGGGATGAACTTGCTACGCAATTTTCTAGTGTCAAAAACCCAGAATTCTCTCGGGCTCAACCTCACAGATCCATTGGTGGCGAGGACCCGATGATCAACTGGCAAGGGCTCCACAAGTGGGTGACAAGGGCCTTACATAACAGCTGCCTCATGCGTAATGTGAATTTATGTAAAGCTGTGTTTTGGGGAATCTAATTCCTCTAAAATTTTAGTTAACTCAAACTTTAGTTTAAACTAAAAATTAATTTAACTTTTACCTGGAATCACATTACATCCAAAATACATCAAATCAAATAGCCCTTAAAAGACTTTGTAAAGTTATTTTCATATTTGCAATTAAAACCTTATTTTTTTAATTTTTTTAATTTGGGTTGTGCTTGCTTACAATATGAAAGCACGTCAGTTAAACTTGCTCAATGATGTGTAAAAATTGTGTGGAGATGTAAGGCGAGCATTGTTTTCATTACTTCTATCGGGAAATTTTGGACAGATGGAATTACAAGGGCACATAGATTGGGACAACTCCTTGAAAGAAGGTTGCGACAAATGGTTACTTGATTACACTTATAATTTTAGTTAATGTATTTTCTATAGCTCTATTTACTTTTTTGTATACTCATTAATATTTATTAAATTAAATCACATTAAAAGGTTTTGAAAAACACAGTTCATCCCCTTATGTTCTCCTAATGCCTTGGTAGTTTTGAGAAATTACATGAGTTCATAAAAGAGACCCATTAATTAAAAGAGAGTACTCTTGACTTTGTGCTAGGAAATACCCAGGTGAAATCAGTTTGGAAAAAATGGAATGACTGAATAAACCTGAGCTTCGAGGGCACTTGAACCATGACGAAGGTGATGGTGGAGCTTGTGCTTAACAGCAACACGAGCAAAATTTTCATTATTAACAGCAGCAGCACGCAGATCGGTAAGTCGTCCAGGTGGCAAATCAGTGTAGGTAAAGAATAGATGTCTCGTTATGAGATGATCCAAAACGGCATCACCAACAAATTCTAGTCGTTGGTAGCAGGAAACGCCAGCTGATGGCCTTGAGGCATGCGTAATGGCTTCAACCAAAAGACCCTTGTTTTTGAACTTCACATTCAGCGTTCCTTCGAGTGTATCAAAGTCTACAACCCTCAATATAGTTTCTGGAATTGCATTTGGCTTCACAAAGTCTAGTTCATGAAGGTTAAATTCCACATGAATTCCAATCCAGTGCATCAGATGATTCACGGCTTTCTTTCCACCTTCCACATAGTAAACCCCAATTAAGGCTTCCACAACATCAGCAAGCGTTTTGCTGGAAAGAACCCTGTAACAGCTTAAATCACCCTCGATCTCCCCATCCTCCCTTCCATTTTCTATCAAATCATCATCATATAAATCAGTTTTTGGCTCAGAGTCACAAGCGGGACTATCTTCTCCATACATGGATGAGGCTGACTCTTTGGTTTCTTCATCAAAGACAGGAAGAACCCCTGGAGCAGCCCACCGGGATGGAGAAAAACGATCCGCCTGGATATAAGATTGGAGCCCTTTATTTAAAGCATACTGGTAGAGCACCATGTTGCTCACCATTTGTTGTCTCATCCTTGTAAGCTGACCCTCATGTTTCTGTGGATATTTGAGAAAAAGAAATTTACTTACTACCCATTTCAAATAAGCATCACCTAACAACTCTGCCCTTTCATAGCAAACTGTCTCCTGACATGAAGCAGCTGTCAAAGCCTCCAAGATCTGCGAGTTTTTTAGTATGTAAAGCTGGTTTAAGAAAAAACATGATAATATGCAGAGATCAAGCTCATGAATTGGAATAAAAACCTTAGCAGAAGAAACAGGATAATCGATCTTTGCCTTGAGCTGAATAGCAAGAAGCATACTCTCCACCCTTTTCATTATTGAGGGCAGTCTTTGAGCACCACGTATGAGGTTTCCAGGAAGGGGATGAATGAAGCATAGCTCAGGAGGTAAGAAGACATAGTAGGTTTTGTCTAGGTTTTCTTCAGATTCTCCCTCCAATGCTACAGCATGACAAGATTAATTAAAAAGCATTTCAATTCAACCGAAGAAAGCAGTGAGGGATTTTTTTCTACTGCTTGTGGAATGTTTGGTGTGCTGTAATGTAGAAAATTATTGAAAATATCAAATACCTTCAGAATGCTCAAATCTTGGAGAAAGGAGATTTTTGCAATATGACACACCACGCGCTCGTATAAGAGGTTGTTTTTTGTACATCAAGTCCACCCCATACCTGAAATAATAAGAAAAGTTGAGCGAACGAGAAATAGAGGTAAGCTTGCAGGGTATAAAGGACTTCATTAGTTAACAAAACCAGAAGGCCAATGCACTATGCAGGATTTTTTATGCAATTTTTTCTAGAAAGAGATTGCATCAATCAACTAAGAAAATAAGTGAATGTGCAGTTTACAAAAATGTCATCTATCAATATCTTTCGTTAGTAATGTCAGTTCTTTACTAGAAGAAAACTAAGAAATTCATATACAGATAGCGGACATCTATTTGATGTTAGAAACAAGGAATATTTCAGTTTTCCCACAACAAAAATTTAGAATGCTTGTGCAGTTCAAAAATGGACAATTTTAAATGTAAAATGACAGCACCATATCGAAGTTTCAATCAGAAGATCTCTAGTAGAAATTTTACTTTTGTCTGTAATAATCAGCATATGAGCTATACTCTAAAGGCCCTAAATAGCCTTCTTTCCGAGGAAATGAATTCTCAGCATTCATATCAGGCTGCACAGAATCAACAAAGAATCTTTTCCCGGAGTGTGCAGCTGTAACAATCTTCCCCGCAAGATCCTTTACATCAATACAACAGTCAGCCATGTATAATTTTCCACTGAAACGATAACTATCATCAATGAATTTAGAAAGCCGACAAGGAACCAACCCGGACGCCTTTACAATATCATATTGTGCCACAGCACCCCTAATTCCGTAAGTAGGGTGAATTTTTTGTCCAAACACCATACCATGGCGTAGTTTTCCATATCCATACTCCCTACGATCTCCTCCAAGAGTTCTCTCGTTAGTACCAAGGTAAACATCTGGACGTGCCCTCTGGAGTGGATTTACCCAAGCATCAGACGAGACAATACCATCAATCTGGCTCCAATCAATTTCTTTCACTGCATCAAAATGTTTGGCAGTAATGATTGGGACAAAAAGATATGCTTTTGCAGCATCCCATGGAGTGGTTACGGGATCAACATCCACATCGAGTACAATGCTCATAAGTCTAACATGGAAACTTTTCAGTGAAACCAACTGCAAAATCATATCAAAATAGTGTTAGCAAAATTTTAGATCTCTAACAGCTTAACCATAATAAGGTTTAACATTCAGACAAGAACGCAGGCATCAACCTGAGTTCCAGTAAGCTTAACAGGTCCTCGATATACTAGAGATGATTTTGTTATCATAGTCCGAGCAACAAATAGATCCACTGACATCGACAATACCTGCAAAACTGAAAATTATTATACATCATGAAGAACATTGTGAGGATTACAGCCCAACTAAGCATACCTCTGCATCCAGCTTAGTGCCAAACAGCATAGCAAAATCAGAAATCTGTGTTAGGAACGGGTCCTTAGAATTTCCAACATTAATAAATTTTACAGCATACATGTGCAGCTGAAATTCAGCCAAGTCCTGGCAGCCTTCTCTTCCATATAAAATCCACTCCCCCTGTTAAATAAAAGAAAAAGAAAATCATAAATGATATAAATATAAAGAGAAAAAAAGTAAAGATACATGTTATCTAATTTGATAAAAGTGCATTTCCAACATAAAATAAAGTTAAAGTTTCCAACTACCAAAAGGCTGTAAAAGACATTCCAGGCGTGATCTTCAAAAGGAATTCTACGCGTGATCTTCTATCTTCCGCTGCTCTCTGTATTCAAGAAATCTCTTAGGTTTCTTCAAACCTAACAGTCTTTTTCGATTTTCGCTCTTTTTTCATTGATTTCTACATTTTTTCAAACAGATCTGCTTGATCTTCTTCCATTTTGGCTTTAGGTTTGCTTTATTAGGGTTTTTCTATTTTATGGGCGTGATCTTCAAAAGGAATTCTACGCGTGATCTTCTCTCTTCCGCTGCTCTCTGTATTCAAGAAATCTCTTAGGTTTCTTCAAACCCAACAGTCTTTTTCGATTTTCGCTCTTTTTGCATTGATTTCTACATTTTTTCATCAAACAGATCTGCTTGATCTTCTTCCATTTTGGCTTTAGGTTTGTTTTATTAGGGTTTTTCTATTTTATGTCCTGGATTGTGTGGATTGAAAACTTCTTGTTAGTATTCATAAATGTCTTAGGCACTTGATATTTGATGAGCAGATGGTGTTCCATTAGTTCCAATTACCACATGATCTCTTCCCAATATTTACAACCCTAAGCCTTATGTTTCTAATCTGAATAATCCCAGATCTTTCATTGAAGCACTCACAGGTTCAAATGGTAATGCCATCAATTCAATTGGAATCAAACCCATAACTGCCCATAGGGTAGATCTGACATTCTGGCTTACCAATGAAGAGATAAATATTCTTTCTAAGCCTTCAGAATTTACTCTTGTGGGCAAATTCTTTAACGGCAAACCTTTGTCAAATAAAATCAAAAGTTCTTTAATCATCGGAGACTTATTAGTATTTTTAAAGTTGGTTTAATTGATGCCAGACATATCTTGGTTAAATTGTCACCTGAAGCTAATTATACTCGCATTTTCTCATTAGGAAACTACTACATTAATGGCTTTCGAGTTAAGTTTCTCAAATGGTCTCCTGATATTGATCCAAAAATGGAACCTCCAATAGTTACAGTTTGGTTACACATTCCATCCTCTTTTCTTGGGGACCTTTTTTCAGAAAGCCATTAATGGTAGACAGTGCAACAACTAATCTATCAATAGCTTCTATTGCAAGAGTTGTAGTTGGAATGGATATCTCAAAATCTTTTGAGAAATCCATTTAAATTGGTAATGATGATATTGAATATTTACAAGAAGTCGAATTCGAATCTATGCCACCATATTGTGTTGATAGTAAAATAATTGGTCATATTCAAAAAATTGTTTCAAAATACATCCTGAATTGAGGAATAATTCAGTTAGAAACAATGATCCTGAACATGAAGTACAGAATACTATTCAAGCTAATAATACTCTGACTGCCAGGAATAGAATTAGAAATGTTTATGTTCCAAAAGGTAGGATAGCTCAATCTGGTGATCTCATCCCTAAAAATCAAGGTGTAGATTGGGTTTAAGCTGAACGTATTATTTCATTTGATCCAATAGATGAGCAACAGTTTGATTAAGTAACAAAATCAGATGATGAATTCTATTGCTGAAACAGAACATGATTTGGGAAATCAAGCTGAGCTAGAAAACAATGACTGTTTTCAAGCTAATGATATCTCTGCTATTGTTTGAAAATTCCTTTCGAGAACAACAGCCCTTTGTTAAGAAATATTTATGCAGGTCTAAATTCAGAAACTCACAATCCCCTGCTGGAGACCATGGTACTTTTCTTGGTGAAAAAGAATCGGGTTTCGATTTTGGTGATCAGGTTGCAGATAAAAATCTTCCAAACACTCGATATTCTCCTCCGTGCATTACAGTGATTTTAGACAAAAAACATGAAATTACTGCGAGTGAGGTTACTTAATATTATTTCAAGCTCTCGCCTGAAGAAGGGTTCTTTTAACATTAAGTTTACTGAAGATGGCTGCATTTAAATTCTTCTTGCCATGATTTTGATGATTCGGATGAGAATATAAATGATCCTCAAGAAAAATTATCAACTCATCTAGATAATATTGTAAGAAGAAATACCTTGGAAATTTCTTCCAGAGAGTCAATTGATGATGATTTCACATTTGTTACTTAAGAGAAAAAGAAAAAAAACTCAAATAAAATTAAAAATTCTAAGCCTATAACTAGATCTCAATCAACATCTTTACAGTGATTAAAGCTATTATGGAATATTAGAGGTATTGCTGGTACATACTCATTAAACAGAGGCTACATAGAACATTTCTATAAAAAAAAATTGATTTTCACGTTATTCTTGAACCTTTCCTATTTGGTGAGGATACTTATTAGAAGAGATTTCTAGGTTTCCATAGCGCTTATTTTAAATGTAGCAGTAAATTTGGTGTTTTGGAGAGAGGGTTGGAAATGTGCTATTATTGAAAACTTTGAGCAAGCTCTTACGTTTCTGTTGAACATAATTTTCTCTCTGCTGCATGTACCTTTGTTTATGTTAGTTGTGTTAGAAAGAACAAAGTTGATCTTTGGAACCACCAGATATATTAACTTATGTCTCTTCTCCTTGGCTCATTGGTGGTGAATTTAATGCATTCTTAATGCAAATAAAAAGAAAGGAGGTAAAAATTCTAAAAGTTGTGTAATGGATGAGTTTGCAAACATGATTTTTTATTGCAGTTAAGTGCTATTGGGTTTTCTGGGTTCCCATTTTACTTGGTCCAATGGTAAAATTTAAGAAAGACTAGACAGATTTCTTATCTCCGAACTTTGGGTCAATTCTTATAATATTTCTAAAGCTTCTCATCTCAATAGAATTGATTCAGATCACTCACCTTCATATATTGAGATTAATGTTCCTCCTAGCTTTAAATCTCAGAATACGTGGATTAAGCATAATTTTTTTTTTGATTTGGTTAAAAATAGCTGGACTAAACCTATTCAGGTAGCAATCTTTTCAATCTTTGGGAAAAGCTCAAAAGACTTCAAAAAACTCTTATCTTTTGGAATAAAAACAAGTTTGGCAACATTTTTGAAGTTGTTGCTAAAGCTAATAATAGGGAGAAAGCTTTCCTAGACTCAAGCCTTATTGATGTAGAATTTATTGGAAAAAGGTTGTTGCTTCTCTTGCTCATGCGTTGGATATGAAAGTAACTTTATGGTGTCAAAAAACTTCCCTTAAGAGACTTGGTGAGGGAGAAAGAAATACAATATATTTTCATTCAATAGTTAAACTAAAAAGGATTCATAATTGGATCATAAAAAAGAAGTTGGAGAAAATTGGCTCTATAACCAAGATGAATTCAAAATTCTGCTATTGATTCCTTTTAGAATAATTTTTTGATTAATGGGGGCTTAGATCAGATTGATAAGGAATTATTTCTAGTTTAATTTTTTATGATGATACTCTCAAACTTTGCTTCGTTCCTGATTTGAGGGATGTGAAATCTGCTCTTTTTAGAAATGGATGGAGACAAATGTTCTGGTCCGGATGGTTATTCTGCCTCTTTTTTCCAAAGTTGCAGGGGTATTATAAATGTTTATCTTTTTAATGCTATTTGTGACTTCTTTTAAGGGTTCCTGTCTTCCTAAATGATATACCTCCACTTTAATTGTACTAGTTCCTAAATCTAATTCTAGTTCCTTTTGGAAAGACTTCAGACCTTTAGTCTTTGTAATATTATTAATAAAATAATTCTTAAAATGATTCCGTCGTACTTACTAGAGCTATATTTCCAGTCAAAATGGTTTTGTCAAAGATAGAAATATTAGGGATAATTTTGTTCTTACTCAAGAGCATATTCAAGATATTAATAGAAAGGTTATGAGGGAAATGTCGCGGGCTTGAGTATTTATATAAGCAAAAGTTGCATTATTCCCCCAAATAAATTTAATAATGATAAATGTAGATTCATCTCTCTTTTTACAGGCTTTATTTGTAAGAAGCTTCCTCTTTCTTATTTGGGAATTTCTCTTTTCAACAGCCCTTATAAAATCATTCTATACGATGAGCTTTTGTCTAATATCAGTAATAAGATTAAGGGTTGGGAATTTAAAATTGTCTCCTGGAAGCAGGATTATTTTGATTAAAAGCGCTCTTTCCTTAATTCCTGCATACCTTTTTCAAGTCCTGAGTCCGCCTCTTAAGTTATTAAAGGGATTGAAACTCTCTTCAATAAGTTTATCTGAGGTTCCAATATTAATAATAAGAAAATTCATTGGTTCATATGGAGAGATCTTTGTTTTCCTTTAAATGAAAGAGGTTTGGCTTTTAAAAGTTTTGAAGATATTATCAAAAGTTAGAATGAGAAATAGTTTATGGGCTAAATTCATGATCAATAGATATTGTAAGGGAGTTCATCCTACCCAAATTGCTCTTATGAAAACTACTCTCCATTATGGAAAAGAACTTATAAGATTAAAGAAGAAGCTGAAAGTTTATAAGTTGGAAGATTGGTCAAGGGGAATTATTTTTCTGGTTCGATTGCTGTTTTGATGACAAACCTCTTTATACCAATTTTCCAAATGCTAGTTAGTCAAAAATCCTGTAAGGTTTCTGTTTTCTTGAAAGTTCGTCCTAAAATAAAATCAAACTTCTGAATGCTCTCGATGACCCAAACACGGCTGATTATATCCGTAGTATCGCCCTTCATGTGGATGACAAGAATTGTATTATTTGAAAAGTTTATGGTCCTTCACATTTCTTATTTATAAGAACTTTTAATGCTAACAGAAAAAAAAGTTTTAGATTCCCTTTCGTGGAACTTATTTTGGCACCATATCAATCGGGCAGACTATTTCTTTTTCTGCTGGAAGCTTGTAAAATATGATATTCTATTAAGAATTATAAGCAAGAAAGGATTCAATCTTCCATCTAAATGCTATTAAAACATGCACATTGCATCTTTATTTGGATTCACTCTAAATTTTAATTTAAGTTTACGTGTATTTTATCTGGATTGGTATCTGGAATTTAAAGTTTTTTTCCTGTATTTTGGCTTAAGCATTCGATGGGTACTATTAAACTTAATGTTGATGGAAGCTTTAAGCATCCTCAACGTAAACGACTGGTGGTGGTATTGCTTGAAATTAAAATGGCATTGTTGTTTTTGCTTCCTTTACTAATGTAACGACCCTATGTTGTTACTTTACAAATTATGTCAAAATCTCGACTCTAACATCAGGATTCTGGCAAAATTTCAAATTATGGCAAATAAAAAATAACTTTAGATGGGTATAAATTTTAGGTCAAAGTGCCATAGTTTAGGAAAAATTCAGATAACAGAAATTCCAGCTTTATTTGTTTTCTGAACTTTTTAAATTCAATAAATCAATAACATTAAATATGTGTCTGAATTCATCGATTTTCGTATCAATTTGTTAAGAATATTATTTAAAGGTTGCTCGACAAGTTTCATAAATTTCTTTCGACGCGAGGGTGTTCATTACATCGTAATACACCTTGGTGTCAAGTTTCGTTATTTTTAGACGCCAAACAGCGGAAAAATACAAAAATTTTAACTTTAAGCAAGTTTTTAAAATTTCTTTAAGGATTCCCCCCGATCGGATCCTGCGATCCTGAAGGCGAAAGGTTCCGCCAGGAGGGCCCTGGCCCCACCCCTGAACCAACCCTCCCTCTTCCCCCCTTCCTCTACTTAACCCCCCCTCCTCTCCCAGCCAGCCACCAGCCACGGCACCCAGCCCGGCCAGCCCATTCCAGCCCTCCAAACCAGCTAGCAAGCCCCCTCTCTCCAGCCACCCCACTTCGGCAACCCTTCCGGCTTCCTTCAACTACGTTCGGCCTCCCTCCTTTTTCCGGCAACTCTAACCAAGGTAAGAGGAGAAGGAAAAGGAGGAAGGAATTTGAGGAGAGATTTTGCTAATACTATTTTTTTTAAGTATTTCTTTTTATATACTTAATATTCCTTGTTATAAAAATAAATACAAATATTAGTCATACACATTATTATTGTTCTCATTAATTAATAATGAGAATAGTATAAATGTTATTAAATAATTATTATTTCCATTCTGTCAATTTCAATTACAATTTTCATTTTTACATCTTATAATTATTATTACATTTCGCACTATTTTACAGTCATTTCCATTCTGTTTTTATTTCATTCATATATTATTATTATTATTGAATAATGATTATAATAATATATCCAATATAATTGCTACCCTCAGGGACTTACAAATATTATTTTCTATCAAGAAAAAAAGAATGAACGAAAGATAGAATAGAAATGAACAAAGTAAAAATTCCTTAATAAAATATCATATTTTTAAAAAGGCTAATTTAAAACATCCAAAACTAAATGCAAATTCAGTCAAATTGTCGCACATTTGAACTTAAAAAAAAAGGACTCAATACATGACATATATTACTTTTTTTGCACTTTGTTGTTCCTTAGCTTCGCTTTGAGCCAGATTCATATTGAAGCTTGATTGATTATTCGGAAGCAACATCATTTTATTTGTGGTTGTTACTGGAAGAATGACATCAGTAACATTCGTGGTTGGTTATTAAAAAAAAGACATCAAGTAGCCAACATTCTTTTATTCGTGGCTATTATTGAAAAAATGACATCAGTAATATTCGTTGTTGGTTAAATGAAAAAAAAAGATATCAACTAACCAACATCATTTTATTCGTGGTTGTTACTGGAAAAATGACATCAGTAACATTCGTGGCTGATTATTAGAAAAAAGACATCAAGTAACCAATATCATTTTATTCGTGGTTGTTACCGGAAAAATAACATCAGTAACATTCGTGATTGGTTATTGGAAAAAAAAGACGTCAATTAACCAACATCTTTGTGATAATACTTGTTGCAGGAAAATTTTATTCAGTTTGCGCTATTTCCTTATTCCTGCATTTTATTACATCCTTCTATTTGCTAATCGCATCTCTGCCATTATATAATATAATATTATTTTGTTTACTGTGGTACTTAAAATATTCTCTAATTACTGGCAATTTCAATCCCGATATTGTTTTTTGTACAATACCAGGTTAGGTATTTCTGGGAGAGCTTGAACGAGAACTTTAAAACTTAAATTATCAATTTACCGATGGATCTACGGCACTGTTACTTTTCCTTTTATTTTTATTTTTCCTTTTATTTCAATGCATCTTTTATAAACTTTGTAAAGAGGAACGAGAACGTTGAAAATTTTTGTAATATGAAATATTAAATGAATGAGAAACATCTCTTAGTTTTTGTATGTGTATTTCCTTTTCTCTTAAATTGCTCAATATGATCTTGCGGAAAGCGAACACCTGAATGCCGAGATAGTTTCTGTTGAGCCGGTATCAGGCTCACAACTAATCCAACAGCGCATTCTTCTTTATTGGCTAAAATAAAAGTACTTTTGGTGTGGCTTGAAGTTTGCAAAGCTAATGGCATATTTAATATTTGGATAGAATGTGAATATTTATTGATTATTCAAAATATTTTTATGAGACGTCCGGGAGACTAAAAATTTTGTTATTCTTTTGAAACTTTAAGAGATACTTGAAAACTTCAATTTTAAAATCTCACATAATTGAAGGAAAATCAAGCAGTTGACTATCTTGCTATAATAACTGCAAATTGTTACTAGTATAATTAAATGCTAATCTAGTATCACTAAAATTAAAACTTAACAAAATCTTGTGAATGAAATAATTAAATCAAATGAGTTCAAATAAAAGGAAGTAAGAGTTCCCAGGCATGAGGAAAGTTTCAGAATTTTCATTAGCATTAAAGATTATGAATTTGAAAGACAAATAAAATTAAGAAAATAATTTAAGAAATTAATAGGCAAAACTTAAGAATTTGTATATATTCAGATTTGGTGAACTTTTTTTAGCTTTTGGAGTAAGAATAAACTAAATATGCAAAAAAATAGTTGGAATTTTCTTAAAATAAACTAAACCAATAGTCCATTGGGCAGGAGAAACTTCTATTTAAGTCATTGGATCCCTTACAGCATCTTTTTGATATTAAAACCTCAAAGCACTCTTTCTTCTCTGAAATTCTTCTCTCCATCTTTCACCCTCCCCTCTCTTCCTGACGACTGCTATAAGTGACTCCGACCATCCAAATCCACCATGGCCCTTCACCTCATCCCTTTACATCCCTACAAACCTCATCAATCCTCTGGAAGACTCATTGTTTCCATGGAATTCCATCTTCCTTTGGAAACCCGAGGACTCAAACTCTCATTGTCCTGCGACTCCCGAGTTCTCCAACGGCCACCTGCTCTCATCTCTAGCTCTTCGTCGAATTCCCAAAGGCTTTAACTAATCCTAAGGAAGCCTCTATGACAGGTGGTAAGCCCTCAGTACAAATTAAACTTCTACTCCAAGGAACCCAAGAGGAGTTATCTATCAAGCTTGGGTTAGCCTAAGTAGATTTAGGTGCAACCAAGGCTCAGACCCTCCTTATGACCTCTTGGATCTTGGGTAAGCTTTTATTCAATAATTTGATTCAATGCAGCATGTGGGCTTAGTCTCTTCAATGGAAAGGAAGTATTAAGTAACTCCATTTCATAATCCATGATTTAGGTCGACTAACCAACCAGGGAGCTCAATTAAGTCTTTATGATCACTAAAACCATTGGTAAGCATTCTTACTTCAAAATTTCCATTTATTCCATGTACTAAGAGAGACTAAAGCAGGCGTGATTTGGATGATAAATACTTAAACCCCATTAGAATCCTAGCTAGTCCCCCTTAAGATAAATATCACTTTACATTATAATTAACCTATAATAATATTAATCAAGTGATTTTACAAGTATATTTTACTTTTTTTTACGCATTTTTTATGATTTCTGCCTTGGCATTGATTGTGTTAAGCTTAGCCTAAGTAATCTCTTAGAAATCGCAAGCTTACTTTATGCGTCAATTTTTTTTCTTATTTTATTATTCATTATTAGGAAGCTTTAAATTTATGTACTTATTGTTATGCAAATACATTAATCATATTTCATGCTCTTTCTTTGAATGTGCCAAGATTAAGAACCCCTTTGTGTTATAAATCATTCATTGTTCTATCACAAGTTAATTCTAGATTAGTACTTAAATGTAGTAAAACATTTGTTTAATATTATACTAACTTGATTTTAAAATAAGCATGTGCTTAATTGATAGTCCTTGTTAATTTATTACAATCAAATCTCATATTTGGAAGGAATAACACCCATTGATTTAAGTTTGTCTATGTTGTAATGAATGGATGGTTGAAATTCATGTTATCCATGATTATATGATTAGAGATATAAGTTTGAGATTTATGTCTATAGCTTGCATATTATAGTTTAATTCTATTATAAGCATACTTATGTTCATTAATAAATTTTAGACTAACTTTAAAATTATTAATTATATGAGATATCGCCATCATGCTCAAATATTTTCTTTCTTTGTTTAATCATTAGCATAGATTAATTATCACTTATAGATTGCATGTTAGAGTTATCATGCTTAGATTGCTATATTCAATTTAACTTAGAGGTAAATTTCACTTCACTTAGTCATTGAATTCATGTTAATATATTACACACACCACTATAAAATTATTATGTGTATACTTATGTTTAATATTGTGTAATCAAACTTGTCTTTTATTGTGGATATATAATATTAGCATGTAAATATGATTTTGAAATCCTAAGTTATCCACAAATCACATGAATATAATACATGATCTTTGCTTATTCACATAGCTTTTAAGCTATTATTTTATGAATATAGTTTATGCCATGTTACTCTTATACTCATTTGTGCAAAAATAGAGTAGCATATTATATTTTATTAACCTATCATGAATTAATGAGATTGTTTAGATATTGGTTAAGTTATATTTGAAGTATAATGTTTGAGAAACTTTGAAATATGTATATTCTAGATTTGTTAGCATCGCATATACTCATGTTTAGTATAATTCTCAATCCATTAATAATACCATTGAATTATGAACTTCTTAGTTATCTTTCCATTAGTTTAGCATATGAGCTTTAATTAAATTATTTTCTTGTTAATGTTAGCATAAACATTTAAGGTAAAATCTTTAGAAATATATTATAGAGATGACCACAACATAGAACTTTTAATAATAATATAGTTAACGAGTAAATAATGTTAGTGTTGCATCTAATTTCTTAACTATGAACATGAAGAATAGTAGGCTTTAGTATTAATCTAAGTGCATAAGAGAGATTTATATTAAATAGCCCTTGGTAATAAAAGCTCAAGTAAATTTTAATTTGATTCCTTAACTACTTGAATTAGATGTAGTGATTTATCTTAGACCCTTATATAACTTATAAGTCAATATGTATTTATGGAACATAGTATAATCTAAATCAAATCATAAATAAGCAAGGTTACGATTTTTAAATCAATGGCAATCCGAAAAGATAGGAGTAAACATATGAATTTTGATAAATTGAAATATTAAAAGGAAATGATAAGTAGAATTATCAAATAAGAAAATGAATAATAAAATAACAAGAGTGATTATTAAATCACTTGTTAATGAGAATTAAAATAATATCCAGACTGGTGATACGCTTTTGAATAAAATTGAAAAAAGGTGCACGGATATCATATTTACATTTATTATATACATCGTTTACAATTTTTTTACTATAGCCATGCTTTTGGCCTTTTGTAAGAGTATGTTTTGAAAAAAAAAATTATGAATGAATGATGTGTTCCTCATGAGTGAAGTTCTACAGTATGTACAAACACAAGTTTAGAATGGGGCAAGCCCAACATCTGAAGACAAAGGAGCTATACCTAGCCTACGATGGGGCAAGTATAGGAAAGTGATATCGAACTCAAATTATGATAATCAGACAGAGGTTTTTGATTCTCAAATTTTAGTATTTGCCCAACAGAACAATAAATAAACATATATATTGCATTTATATATATTGGAGAAAATTGTTGAAAGTTTTGATATATATATATATATATATATATGTATGTATATATATATACATATATATATACACACACACACGTTGTCCTAACCTTGTTTTGTAGGAAAAATCATATAATATAATAATTGTTGTTCCATCTCCTTTTATTGTAAATCCCATCTTTTACTTGCATATTTTTTTATATTTCTACATGCCACAAATAGAAATGTAAATAAATATATCAGAGTGTTTAGAGGGATCTAACTATGATTCAAACCCTGACCTTTCATTTGTCAAGATAGGAACTATTAGATGAGCATGGGATGGCATAAGAAAGAACTTATACCATTGCATAATAGAATGATCAAAATTCTACTTAGTTTTAACATTTATTACTTGTTACAAATGTACTAAACATCAAGTATTATGTGTGAATATTCTTATACTCAGTATATTTATAAATTATGTTGAAAGGATATTTTAATAATATTTGAATGGCTCTGTGATATGAATGAATTTTTTTGATGTTTACCACTTTATCTAAGAACCCACCCCAATAGGATCCTACGGGCTAGCATCCGGTGATGAATTAGTCACCTAATCCAGCACCAAGTCTCCACACTATTATTATGGGTATTGATAGCATTTATCTCAATATTATGCATTATACTGATTTTCCACAATCCTGAAAGGTATTTGTTTGCTGGATAAAAAGTAGCTTACGCATATAAGAAATAATCAAAATTCTGATCTTCGGTCTTGGGTTTTTGCTTGGCGGTTTAAATTCATTCATTTCATTACTAGGCTATTCTTATTCATTATTTAACCCCTTTCATTTATATATAACTATATATATATATATATATATATATATATATATATATATATATACATATATATATCCACATCCCTTTCATTAATATATAACTATGTATATATATATATAAATATATATATATATATATATATATATATATATATATATTCATATCACTCGGTTGTGTCCTTCAGGGACACATATACATACATTTTTTATGCTGTTTCTGGGTGGTATGTATTGGGGCTAATTCCTTTCCTTTAAGTTGGGGCTGAAATTCAGCCATTTATTTGAATAATCTGTTGAACTGTTTTATTATGGAAGCCTGAGAAGTGGTCTCTGTAGTTTGGATTTGTCGACCAAGATTTATCAGGCCCTGAAATTTATTTTATATGTCTGCTTTTATTTTTATATTCTAAAGCCTATAATGGCTTTGAGTTTTTGTGATCTTTAGCATCAGATTTCTGTCTCTTCTCTTTGGGGCTGCCTGAGCTTGTTATTACATCTTTATCCTGGTGACTTTGAAAATTATTTCAAACAATTTTTGGAGGCCTATAATCAGCTTCCAGAAGTACTGAACTTAATCTAAAAATTTTAACTGTCAGTTGTTTTGAACATAGATAATGTGTGATGCTCTCGTTGGTGTGATAAGATACCCATTATAGAGATTTAGATGGTCTTCCTTCGCTACTTATGTCTGGTATCATTTCTTTTAGTTCTTATTTTATATATCTTTAAGTGTACTTTTTTTTCTTTCTCTGGCGAACCTTTTAGGGTTATTTTATGGGTTTACCCTTTTGGGTTTGGCTTAGATATTTTATTTTAATATTAATAAAATTTAAAAGAAACAAACTTCCAAAAGGCTGCATATTTGAAGACTAAAATCTTTTACTTCCCAAGTGATCATTGGAATATTATGGATGGTGAACTAAGCTTACATGGAAGTAATAAACTAAGAATAAAGGCAAGCACATGAGATTCCAGCACATCGGTTCAAAGAGTTTTCGCCCGACTACCATATCAAAAAGGCTATATCAATGCTTCAAACCGAAGCTTTCCCATCAACATGTTCACATGTAATCAGTGCATTAAGATCAGCCACCAATCAAATAAAGAATACTCATGATTACTTTACTTCATTAAACTAATGATTGCCTATGAAACATGTAATGTGCAAGCGAGTATCTAAAACAATAGCTTTTATAAACAAACTTCATGCATATAGCAAATCCTTGGAAAATTCTTGCCAAATATAAACAAAAGTTGCCAAAAAACCTGCACATAATCCCAAATAGAATTATTTATCAACCTTCATTCCATTGAACCTGACGAAACTGAAAATAACAATTAGTGGTGCACTGAATAGTCACAAATGGGTAGATGATGATTAATGTGACAATCCGAAGATTAGCAAATCATAATAGTTATTTTTTATTCTATAATTAAATAATTATTATTAATTGGAGTTGGACACCCAGAGATCCAGAAGGTGAGCCTAGATGAGCAAAGGGGGTGCGTTCAAATGCATAATAATTGCATTTAGACGCATTGTCGCATGCTCCCAAATGCATTTAGATAAGATCAAACCGAATCGCATTAAATGACCCATTCTGGCCCATACCTACATTGGTTCGCCCACGCACACTTATGCACGCACCTAGAGGTCTATAAATACACCTTGGCCGATTGAAGTTCTATAAATTTTCAAAAATAATTGCAGAGTTGTCGAAACTACAAGCATGAGGCAGTGTCTCGAGTGAGTTGTGCAAGCTAGTAAGAGTGCAGAGAGGCTGATGTTCTGTACATTTCAACATAATCGTGAGGAACATTTAAATCTAGTGAGCCTAAAACTATTCAATCATGCAACAAATATTAATGTTGTGCTACCTCTTTCATTGTTATATTGCTTTAATTGATCTAAATATTGAAATTATTCTTTAAAATATTCTTTAAATTGCATATATGCTTATCCAATCAAATTACTAGGATTTCTACATAGACAATATCACTACAACAGTCTCACATTTAAAAAAGTACCTGAAAAGATTCTGAATTTTGATGAAAGGAAGCGGCGAAGTTATTCTCATGATAAAGATTCAGTGGAAGAGCAGTAAGAAAAATACTACATAAGAAAAAGAATCAGTTATGTGTCAAGCTTATCCACATCTTTTTAATTAGCAATTGATGTGTATATTTTATTTAATCTCTTAATTTAAAATTATCTTTATATATTTTATTTTATTTTATTTTTGCAAGTTAAATCCATTGAGCGTTATTCCTTTAAGTTTGGAAGATTATGTTGGCCCAAAGATTAGCAAATCATAATTGCTATTTTTGTATTCTATAATTAAAAAAATAATATTATTTTATTTTCTATGGCTAGATGCCTAGGCACTTAGAAGATATGCCTAAACGCCCAACAAGTGTGTCCAGATGCAAAATTATTGTGTTTAGATGAAACACGTTCAGATAAAATGAGGCCAAATAACACTAAATAAACCATACTTACCCATATCTACAGTAGTGCACCCAGACGACACCAGAGGTTTATAAATACCCCCTTACCGATTGAATTTTTATATATTTCCAAAAATCATTGTTGTTCTATCAAAAACTTCAGGGAACCCTGCAAGCGTTATTCGATCTCAAGGGAGCTATGCAAGCTACTAAGAGTGCAGAGAGCCTGAAGTTTTGTCAATTTCAGCATAATCGTAAGGTACATTTAAATCTAGTAAACTTTAATGTTATTCAATCATGCCAATGAAAGTTAGCATTGACGTACCTTTTTCACTGTTATATTGCATTTATTAATCTATGTATTAAAATTATTCTTTAAAATTGCCAATATATATGTATTTTTAACAATCTTGAATAGTGTAATTACCTCATGTATTATATTTAGTAAGTTAGTTGCATTGTTCTAATCTTGCAATGATATTATGGTTAACCAATAGTATGGCCATTTAAAGATTGATTAATTCTAACAATAGCATGTTAATTAAAGTAATTGAGTAATTAGCATACTAGCACACCATTGTATGGAAATTTTCATATTAGTCATTATTATTCTTGCATCATTGCATTCCAAGTTGTGAGTGTGATAAGATCCTTACGAGTTGTATTTGATTATTGTTGCATTATTTTGTGGCCTTTCGAGATGCATTGAGTTGCCTACATATGATGTATTGCAATTTTTAAATGAATAATGAATTAATTAATGAATTTTGTGATCCAACGTGCAAGAGATATTTATTTGAGATCTATACAAATAGTCAATTGTCTAGAGAAATAGCATTGGATAGTTGACAATGGCTCTGGGTGGTGACAACACTATCGAGTTGTATTTAATCTTCCTATATTCAATTTAATAACCTCGGTTCGGCCATCTAGGGAAACGAGTAGGATTTGACTTCTACAACAATTGTGAGCTAGTAATTTGTGTGAAACTCTTAGATTAGGCAAAAGGAATTATGTTAGCATTAGTGGAAATATCACAAGCAAGAATTGATGAAACTTTATTTACTTAAAAGAGAGGGTTATAAGTTAAATAAAATGATGCATCCTGATGAGATCAATATACAATATTTGATTTAATTATGGGACTTACATATTTTATTATCATAGCTAGCATAACTTTAAGAACAAAATATTTAACTAGCCCTCAGCATTTTGCTTTGAATATTATTTGTTTTTAACAATTGGTTAGAAATATTTGAGTATACTACACTGCGCAATTTATTATAAAAATTCTCTGATATTAACTTGTTTTCCAAAAGCTTTGTAAATATTTTTAGAATCTTGCTTACACGAATCCTTGCACAAAAATTGGCATGCGGATAAGATGGATTTGCTCTAGATTTTTATGTACATTTCTTTGATATAATATGTTTTAATCCATTTTTTCAAATGCTGATCTTGAAATTGATAGCTAGACTAAAGAGAGAAGCTAGTTTAGTCTATTGTGCTCAAATAGAAGGTTTAGTAGTGATTTTATGTTATTATAGTTGTTGTTTACTAATTGTTTTATTTTGGGATGTGGTGCTATACTTTTGTTTAAAATGTTATTTCTATATATATATATATATATATATATATTATAGTTTGGTGATCTCGTAAAATCGAGAGTCGATACCCTCACGGATTCGAGATCTTCAGCTCCATGTTTCGCTACGACTGCCTAACCTCGCGACCTTGGCCAAATTCCCCTGGCGAAAACATCGATGTCTACATTAATGGTTATGGCTATCTTCTGTGTGGAGGGGTTGAATGTTTGTTGGAGGTCTACGTTATCATATCTCCACTCTGGACACGAGGTGAGCACATCAGTTCTTAGATCTTTCTGAAACACCCAGACTAACGCCTCATCATCGAAAGCGTTGATTGGGATCAAGTATCCATTAGAGGTAAACCTGCCCAAATTCTTTATGATGTTAAAGTTGAATCACTTGCCAAACTATCGAATTTGCCAAATTTTTGAAGGTAAACCTTCGATGTTTGTCATTCAAAAATTCATCAGTTCCTTGGGGTTATTTTGAGAGTGCAAAGCTGGATTAATTGATTATAAACATGTGCTGATCATGCTTTCTAATGAAGTAGACTACTCTAGAATCTTTGCTAGAGGGTTCTACTTCATACGAAATTGTACACTGAAAGTGCTATAAAATGGACAGCATCCTTTGATTCAAGCCAAACCCCCATTGTGCCGATATGGATCAATTTCCCTTCCTCAAATCTCACTTTTTACTCATTCTATTCTTTTTTCTTTGGGATCGTATTTAGGTAAGCCACTAAAAGTAGATTTCACAACAACCAATTTGTTGCTTCCCTTGGTGGCTAAGATTCTAGTTGAAATGGATTTAACATAAAATTTGAATCTAAAATTTGGAATCGAGATAAAAAGATGGGGTACTTCCAAGGCTATATATTTGAAAATCTGCCCTGTTATTATTCTCATTGTTGTATAATTGGTCATGATGAGATACATTGTTTTAAACTTAATCCTCAACAAAAAGCCAAGACTATGCTGGCGCAGAAGGCTAATACTAAAGCTTCATAGGAAAAATAAAAGTGTGTGTATGTGTCCCAAAAAGAAAAGATAAAAAACTAGGAGATATTGTGAATGATAATACACAACGAGGTTTGGTGAGTGATCCATCTATCCAAATTGTTGTGGATGACTCGGTGGACACCAATCAATTGGCAATTGATATGCATGGTGACCCTGACATCAGCAACGCTTGTCAGACAGACTGCCCGAACTAGACCATCGGCCGAAGTTCTAATCGACGATGTTGTGATTGGGATCCTGGAGGAGGCAGTGGCAACGTCAAAAACTGCTTCTCCTAAAATCATAAAGGAAAGTAAGGAAGATCTATCGGGTTATGATCAAATTTTAGTAGAGCGGCTCCAAAAAACATACATGGAAACTCGAGTATTTAGGCTAAGAGCTGCAGGGGAGAATGGCATGAGCATCATTACTGAGAATTTTAGGGTGTTGTTGAATGCCCCCTCGTCTTTTCTTCAAGAAAACATTAATGAAATACCACTTTTATAAATAGGAGAAATATGTTGGAGAATACCTTGGGCTTTGATGTGGGAGTTCCCTCCCCTCCCTTGGCGGCCCCGGCTGAGGAGGGGCAATCCTTGGAGAACTAGTATATAGAAAAACTGGCACTAAACCCGTTAGCCAAGGAATTTCTCCCGTTTGTCTATGGAAGGCGTCAAACTAACACGGTTGCCCTTCTGCCGGTGGAATTAAATGACGATGTAGTGGATTCATAATCGGAGTCAAATGAGGACATAACAGAATCGAAAGATTGTTTTAATGATATCAAAAACTTCACAAGGAAAAAAAAGTGTTCTAAATCTTCAAGTAGAAAGGCAAGACACTACCTCAGAAAAAGCAGTTGTTGCTTATATCAAAAGTGTCTTCAGCTAGGGTTGCAGTGTCTTCCTACCTTTTTCTTCTCATAATGAGAATTTATTTTTAAGAATTTCTTAAGAGTGGTTGATGGTCGTTCGATATATTTGTTTCTCATTTTCATTTCTATTTTTACTTTTTTCCTTTTATTTTGTTGGAGGCCACCACCTATCAGTCTATTGTAATCCTTTTATAAGAATATTTAAAATTTAATAGATATTCCCTAATATAAATGAATATATATATAGGCTCAACCCTTGGACATGGTCTACAAGATTAAGATAGAATGTTGGCTAGCAAATCGCATTAGTCCTTAGCAAACGTAATTAGATGGAGGACACTGTCCCTAGCCAATGATGAGGAATCCTCACCTTTGGAAAACCATTGTGAGACGAGCATCCCTTTGAAAATTAAGGGGGTGAAATATGGGCTCAATCTGTACGCCACAGAATTTTTTGTTCAGCCCGTTGATGGAGCCAAATGAAGAAGCAATTTTTGACTTGGGCTCAAATGAAAAGATAACTTATTCGAAAATTTAATTTGACAATATTGAAAATTTTACAAGGAATAAAAGTAAGAAAAAGAAAAGGAAGAATGGCTAGAAATCCTTGAAAAGAAGAACAAGGTACAACCTAAGAAAAAAATGATGATGTTGATCGACTTGCTTCTCTCCTATATGAATATCATTTGCCTATTTTTTTTTGTTTTTCCGTTATTTTTTTTTTTCTTATTCGATGTCACCAAACATATCTGTGGTATCCTTATTTTAAATCAATAAAACGAACATATTATCAATATATATACACACACACATTATAATTTGGCACTGTAGCTGTTGTCTTTGTGAATGAATACTTTTTATTCGTAATAATTCTTCCCTTATTCTTTCTCGATATTGATCCACTGCCACCACAATTAATGTAAAAGTATTTGGCATAATCTAATGGCAAAAAAGTTGATTATATTATTGATTATTCTATAAAATCTTATGCCATTGTTGTTGGGTTCCTAATCCCAAATGAGAATGGTGAAGAGATGCATTTGGTAATTGACAACCAACATAAAAATTGTCAAATTAAAAGGAAAAAGATTCTCTAAAAATTGTGCTAGAGCTAGTATCCCTTGAAAATGACATTGTATTGCCTGAATGTAGAGAAAACTTGGCAAAGGCAGCTTCACCAATGTTCAGGTGTAGTATTGAATAAGCAAAAGTTCTCATTTATGAGCAAATGTAGGTAAAGAAGCTAGTCCAAGTCACTAGGCTTGAGAATAAGATTTTGGAATATTTTACTCTAATAGGAAAACTTATAGAATTACTATATATTTTGGTTAATCAAAAGAAAAATAATTATCCCTTGAAATGAAGTGGGTAAGTGAGAAAGAAAAGGAGATTGATTATTCGTGCTTCAAATAATTGCACTTGGGCAAGGATTGACATAGAAATTGTGGGAACATCATTTTAAATAAAGATTTATTAGATAATATAGTTAATGTCAAGATAAAGGGAGAAGGAATTATGGCTTTATAGATAAAAATGTAATGGATGACTATCAAAATTATATGTATTTATATCATCAATTAGAATTGGATGTGGATATAAAAAAAAATTATATGCTTTGCTAGTGTTGGTTCAAGGACTATCTTGTTAGAAAATATTATTTATCAAAAGAGATATAAATAGGTATGTTCAATGAATAGGCGTGTTCATTTGTTTGGGTGACATTAATAATGAAGGGAAAACAATTTTAAATTTTGTTTTAACAAATAATTTTATAATTGCAATACAATGCTCAACAAAATATTACCACTTATAATAATCAATCTACTAAACTAAGATTAAATATTTTGATATTAAAAAATTAAATAATATTGCATAGATTATTAGGTTATTCCATGAGAATATTTGGCAACACATTGTTTATTAGTTCAAATTTTGAAAAAAAGGTTTAGAAAAATAAATATAAACATATGTTATGCTCAAAAATTAGTTGATGTAATCTTTAAAATGAAAATAAAAATATTTTATGAACACAATTTTAGAGCCAAAACACTGTAATGTTATAGAAGATGCAAATTTTGTGAAAAATAATAGCAAACTAAAGAAATTCTTGAAGAAGAATCAAGATATTAAAGAGAAACAAAAAGAGTAAGAGGTTTTGATAAAGTGTGGTCAAAATGTATGAGTAATAAAAAATGCAAAGATATAAATTAACTTACTATTAAAGATGCTAAAACTTGATTTTTTTAAAGATTATGCAAAAAACTAAACATTGCCAAGGGAGAGAAGTACATATATAAGCTTGCCAAATAAATGAAAAGAAAGTGAAAAATTTGACTTTAAATATATTAAGGATGCTATAAAAAATGCACTTCAAATACACTTGTTAAAAATAAATGGGCATAATTTTCGCAAGTTTTTTTAATGATTGTTACAATATTGTGATTAACATGAGTGAATTCAATGGCTCTAATAAATATTAATTACTCCATTGCAAGTGAATCTTGAAGCTTTGAATGCTTTAAAGTAAATGAAGAGTAGGATAGCTATGTGATTGAATGGCATCTAAAGTGATGTGGGGATATTTGGGTGAATAAATTACTTTTGGGCTTGCCATTATTTAATATATAGTTAACAAATTAAGAAGATGTTAGATGAGTGAAAAAGAGTTGTAATGCATATTTACAATAATAAAAATGCTGAGCAGGCATATATAATTTATAGAAAAATTAAGTTAATGAGTCATGTTTTGAGGAAAGGATGATGCTAGAATTTTGCATAATTAAATTGATTTTATGTATGAGATCAACTATATAGGCTATAAATTTGCTAAAAGGCTTGATGGAAAAATATAAAGTGAAATGATCTCCATTTTCTATTCATTAATTTATAAGAGGTGTATGATAAAATGCTTAGAGGTCCTCTAAAGATTTATAAAAAAATAGGTTTATGTTGCTTATATTGAAGTTAATAAGAAAATGTATAATGAAGCAATAAAATGTTCAAACCCAAGATGAATTTTCAAATGACTTTCCTATTTCAATTGAACAATATCAAGGATAAAATTTAATCTATATTTTTGCTTTAATTATCAATGTCGTTACTGAGCATGCGAGAAGTGATGCCTAAGAACATGATATTTGCAAATAATATTCTTCTTACTGAAAACCATGGGATTAAAGTGAAACTCTTGTTCATGAGAACTACCTTTGAATTTAAGGAATTAGGTTTTAACAGATCTAAAACAAAATTATATAGAATGTATGCTTAATTATAATAAAAATTATGTTATTAAAAATCATATTATCAAAACTAGCTATAGAATCAAATATATAAGTTCAATCATAGAAAGAATGACAAAATAGAGATGATTTGATCAACAGGACCAAAGCAGTTTGAATAAAAGGGAATATTACTTCTACGATGTCATGTGAATGAAAAATTTGATTCAAACTCTAAATAACAGCAATAAGACTACAAGATTAAGATAGAATGCTGGCTAGCAAATTAAAACAAATTAATACAAAAAGTATTGCAGAGGTGAG
The DNA here is from genome assembly GCA_016760335.1 of Gastrodia elata. Lineage (NCBI taxonomy): Eukaryota > Viridiplantae > Streptophyta > Magnoliopsida > Asparagales > Orchidaceae > Gastrodia > Gastrodia elata. The sequence goes on along the minus strand of CM028671.1, from coordinate 40,412,824 downwards.
GATGCTAAGGTAGATGGTAAGAAATGAGAACATTCGCAACAAGTTTAGAGTAGCTCCAATTGAGAATAAGCTTAAAGAAAATTGTTTTAGATGGTTTTGGACATATTAAGCATAAGTTGTCAGATACCACTAGGTCATGAGTTCATGAAAAGAAGAGGCTGACACCTAGTGAGAAAAGTTGAGTTTATAAAAGAAGAAGAAGATGATGAAATATGATATGGTAAAAAGTATTAAAAACGATCTCACATTCTTGGGGATTAAGGAGGGACTATTATTTAATACAGCACAAAGAGGACAAAAAATTCATTTAATCGGCCCTACCTAAGGGAATTAAGGACTGGTTTGCTGCTGTTGTTGTTCAACAAAACCTTACAATTGCAAACGGTTTTTTTAGTCATATGCCGTAAATTTGGATGGAAACCGTTAAATATGAAGGGTAAATTTGTCCTTTTAAGATTTAGCTACAAAGAAATTTCACATAAATAATTCTTTTAATTTTAGTTAAAACCATAAAAATGAGTTTCTCTTTTAGTGGATTGATTATTTTTTTGTTTCTTAAATGTTAGCTCACTCTAAATTTTTTTCTCTATTTTTTTATTCTCAACTATTACATGTTGTATGAACTTTAAAATTCTTTCTATTGTATATTTTAGTTTGGTTCTTGAAATAAATTTGGGCATTGTACCAAAAAAAAGCACAACAGCATCTGATAAATGCTCAGACGACCAACACAGAGAGACGAAGAGAAGACAAGTGGCATCGATGTCGTTGACGCAAAGAGGACCGTCTAAGCCTTCGTCTGACCATCCTCTCTGCGTCGATGATGTCAAAATCGGTTGCCTTCTCTGCGTTAACCATCTGAGCCTTCGTCTGACCATCTGAGCTTTCGTCGATACTGATTTCGACGTCCATGGAGTTTACAATGTCGACAACTCTTCCAACCTCTACACGATGTGATGATGCGTCCAACATCTACAAAGTCGAAACCCCCGAAGTCAACACCGCTTCCGACATCTATGACATCGTTGATGCTTCTGATATTGTTGATTGTTGAATGTGCAATTGAAAAAAAATTCAGTGCAAAAAGTATAATTTTTCCAAAAAAATGCTTCAAATGATGCTATGATTTTAACTAAAATTAGGGAAACTGCATATGTTGAATTTTATTAGCTCAATCCAAAAAGAACAAATCTACCATTCATATTTAACGGTTTTCATCCAAATTAATAGCATATGATCAAAATAATACTTAACTAAAAGTCAAGGGTTCAAAAAAAAAATTCTAAACTTCTTAATGAAGGTCATTCCAATAATAGTTAAATTGAGTGAGTTTAATAATCACAAAAAATAAGAGCAATTACACCTTCATTTAGCGAGTTAATAAGAATGCTCTAAATAGGATGAACAATGAAAAAGCGAATAGGATCGGCTGGTATTCCTTATCAATGTATAACATTAAATGAGTTAAAAAAAGTTGTATCGATTTGCAAAAATAAAGGCAATGTTCAAGGATGCAAATTATAAGAGAATTATGTTAATAAGTTATACATATAAATTTTAAGAAAAAGCAGTTGAAAATAAATTACGAAGGGATACTTAAACATGACAAAATCAATTTAATTATATATCAAGTAAATCTACTATGCAAGCTATACATTTATAAGGAAATTTAATGGAGAAAGTTAGAGAAAGAAAAAAATCTTAATTTAATTTTATTGATCTTAAAATGGCTTATGATAAAGTACTAAAAGAAGTTCTTTAGAAAGTTTTGGAGAGAATAATTTGTGTATCATATATTGATGTTATTAAATATATGTATAATTGTACAATTTTACAGTCACAAGGTGACTTGTTTAATAAGTATTCTTAAAATATTAGATTACATCAAGACTTTACTCTTGTCCATATTAGTTTTAATTGTGAACGTTCTTATTGAACACATTTACAAAGCTGTTCCTTGGTGCAAGCTATTGGTAGATGATATTTTTTATTGATAAGACTAAAAATAAAGTTAACACAAAACTTAAACTACGAAATGTTACTTCTGAATCTAAAGGTTTTCATCTTAGTAGATCTAAATAAAATATATAAAGTATAATTTTAATCATAATCAATGACATAATTATTGAGGACCATGTGATAAAAAAGAATGAGAAGTTCAAATATATTGATTCAATTATTCTAAATAATAGTGCAATTAATAGGATCATTCTAGTTGGATGAAACGGAGAAGTGTTTCTAGAGTGTTGTAATTAAATAAAAAATATAGAGCAGCGATATAACCAACAATGTCATATGGAGCTAAAATAAGTGTTACAGAGATAAGAATGCTAAGGTAGATGAGTGAATATACTTGAACGCATACAGTGAAAATTAAGTTCATTTGTAGCAAGGTTGAGGTGGCGACAATAGTGGATAAAATCAGAGAATGTCATCTAAGATGTTTAGGAATATTAAATGTTGACACTTCAACGCCCCAATTAGAAAATGTATGCATGTGGATTTTGCCCGTGATAAAAGAGAAAGAGGAAGATCAAAAACACGCAAAAATAAACAATTATAAAGAATTTTCTTTATTTGGAACTTAGAGAGAAGTTTCTATTTGATTGTGCACAATTGAAACAATTGAAACAAAGGAATCATATAGTCAGCCCCACCTAGTGAGACTAAAGCTTGTTGTTGTATAAATGTATTGAGCAATGAAGCCTGCAAGAGTTCAGTTAAAAACAACTATTTCAAGATACACGTTAGACAAAGTTCGACGAACCATATAAATGATAACCAAAGAAGGTGGCCGAGTAAGAAATTAGAGCCTGACAAGTTCATTAACTCGTAAAGACACAATTAGAGATGGAATGCTAGAATTCCAACAGCAGTTTCACTGTAAGTTATTAGTGATTCAAGACTATTAACATGTTGAACCACTACAAATGCAAACTCATCTAAATAATTATCTGCCACTAACAAATGATTTCCAAGAAAAGTAATTGATAAAACGGTTAATTGTGACAGGCTTTTAACTCTTAATAATATGTTTATTGATGTAATGTTTAAGATTGCATTAGCATTTCCACTTGATGTGATTAGTGATTCAAAATTCTAATATGTTGAACCCCACAAACCTGAAGAGTATCTGCCACGCCTTCAGGGTAAAATTCTCTCTGTCTTGAAGTTCCAGAAAGAGAATCCCCTTCATCATTTAGCTCAATTTTCTCACCATCCTCTTTAACTCCCTTGTCCGGTAAAAGGGCATCAGTGAATGCTCCCATTTCATGTAGTTTCTTACAAGCAGCCAAGCAAACAGCCTGTGCAGAAAGGATTCATTTACTTAGAAATATGACAAATGGTTATCTGCCAAAAAATTTCAAAATTCTGAAAGGCAAAAAACCAAACTTGCTGTGCAAGGCGCATTGAACTACATGGAGGACCTTCTAGTTCCTCAAATGCAGCATTGCAAGGAAGTTGCAGTTTGCATGAATATTCAATCACACTGCCAGGCCTCTCATGCCTTTCCATAATGAACTCAGGACGAAGTATAGAGTACCTATACAATAAAGAGAAGATAATTCTTTTTCTGATTCAGTTGATTTAGAAATAAACCAAGAACTCATACCGGTCACTTGGTAACTGAGAACAGTAGAAGTGTATAAGCCCGACAGCAGAATTTAAGCTGACAACAGCACCAGTTGATTCAACTTGGTAAATAGAATCAGACACTACTTCTACGGAAGTCAATTTTGGATTACCCTTTAAATGACTGATATCTGTTCTCTCTAAAGCTTCTTTCCTCAAAGTTTCCTCACTGTTGCGAGCATTCTTTAGAAAGGCTTCATGTGACAAATTTCCCCTAACATAAGTTAATTTGAATATCAGAAATCAATATTATTCTACATTCAAAAGTTTAAACAAATTACAAAAAAGATGCAGAGATCAATATAGCCATACCTTTCAAGCATCAATATGTAATCGGATCCAGGTTTCCTAGCACGGCCTCTAGATTGAATATAAGCCAAAACAGTTTTGGCAAGGTCAAATCTTATGACAACATTACACTGCCGAATGTCAAGCCCTTCTTCAGCAACGCTTGTGGCCACCAGCAAAGTAACCTGAAAATAGCACACAAGAATATCATCCTCTTCATTTCAAAAAGAAACGTGGCACATAAAATAAAAATAAATAAAAAATGTGTAGTTATTTCAACTTATAGTACTATCATTAGAAGAAAATATCAACATTCTACTGAAGACAATTCTCAAAAATCAAGCATTAGTAAGATGTAATCGGATGGAAAGCTTGAAAAATTGTTAAGCAGCACACAGAAAAATATGTTCAAAGACAAGGCATCATTACACATACTCGGCCATCACGAAACTTTGCAATTGTGTCCTGCATTTGACATGTCCGCATTTCCTGGTTATTGTTGTGGCCTATTAAACTGGCACATCTAATGAAACTTAGAGACGGAAGCTCTAATAACACCTGCATTTTATATAACAAGTTAATTTATCGTTACAAATCTACAAAAGCGAATTTTGCAAGCACAATAGAAAGAATTTATTACCTTTGGTAGAACAAGTGCAGCAACAACCCGCTCCACAAAGATAATAGCACGAAAATCTTCAGTTTGTTGATATTTGAGAAGTATTTTAAGTAATGCCTGAACCTTGGGCGTAACTTTGCCATCTGCTACTGCTGCTCCTATTATTTCATCGACATGTTCACCGACGGAAACAGCTGGAGATGTAAAGTGCAGAGTTATTTGTCAAAATAGACCCTACACTCTTAAATTGTCTAAAATAGTCTCTTGGCATCTATAAATTACATATTGGTCGCTCAACTCTTAAAACAAAAGCAATTTTAATTCCGCAATTAAATTATGGTACGTCACAATTACTGGTACAGCATATGGAAATTTTGGGGGGAAAATGTGATCGATGTAGATAAACATTATATTTATTTCTTTTTTGCCATAAATCCTATAATTAATGACTTTGATTACTGTGTCAAGATATTGTTTAAGGTGAAATAGAAATAAATGTAGCATTTACTGACCTCAAATCATATTTTGTTTTCAAAAATGCCTCCTAATTGTAATGTCAGTTCACACGATGTTACAAAATGTAATCAAGAGACTAATTTATATCAGCTAATGGGCCAATTTGAGCTTTATAGAAGCCACGAGACTATTTTGGACAATTTTAAAGAGTTAGAAGACCACTTTAACAAATAACTAAGTGTCAATAAAAGCAAAGTTAACAAGTTTAACCTAGCAATATATGCATTAAAAAAAACTTATGATCCATATGAATGAAAACATTAGTCCATAGTAAGACCTTTTAGAAGAAGCCTGCACTTCTAAATGCAAAGACAATGCTCAGTCAAAATGGCTACGAACTTAAAATTTCAAAACAACAAAACAAACCCAACATTAAAAAGATATAAGATGGGTGAGTTTTGCAAGAGGGGCATTCCCACAATTACCAGAGCAAAAATCACTTAGGCAAAGCAAGAGCTCAAAAATTTATAGATAATTTTGGTATTGGAAAAAGTTGATGCCATTAAAAGAGATGGAAAATGATACAATGGCATTCCTTTAATATCCCTGTCATTGACTTCCAGAACATCAAGTTCATAACATTAGCTAAAATTTAATCATGTACAGATTTGATGATCTCTTCAGTGCATTCTGCTGGCATGGGTACAACAAGTTTAAGAGTTGATGTTTGACGTTTCTACTGGCAAAGTTATCGTAAAAAATTTTATAAATACTCAATTCTGTTTTTACCTATTTTTAATATAATTATGTAAAATTTTGGGGACACGTCCGCCATCTAAAGGGGCATAATATTTTTTTCCACATGTATCATCTAACACTGTTGGTAACACTACAGCATGAAAAGAAACTACCATCATTGGAAACGATCAGCGGATGAGACTAAGAAATAATTTCATGTCACAGAAAGTTTTTTCATCAAGCTTTAAGCTTTATTGCTAGCTTTACAATGCTATAAGAAAGTATGCAGATAGAAAACTGCATGATCATTCTCCCGTTAAAGTCCTAGAGAATTTAATCAATGAGTTTTAAGAAAAATACAATAAAGGGAAATTGAATTATTATCAAAAATATAAAAAACTTAGTAATTTTCGTTTACAAAATATGACAGCATATAACCTTCTGTAAAATACTTTAAACCATTAAACGTTTGTTAGTATCTTACAAAAAGTGGCCAATATTAATATTAAATATTTTTGTACGAGCTTAGTTTCATTTTTTTAAATATTTTGGCTTTTAAAACTTCTGAAGAGCAACACATGCCCTGACTATTTCCTTTAGTGCAGCTCTTGCATGGTAATCTCGGTGATGGTGCCTCTAGTTCACCATTTCAGCGATCTTCCTCCCACATGGCTGCTGTCACATCAAGGTACACTCCTTTAGCTGCTTTTCCGGCTCAGGATTAATAACATTCTCATTAATGTTGAGCACTCATCTGGCTATTGCTCCACTGGTTAAAATGATGTCGTTAGAGTGTTCCTCCCATTTCTATGTCAAACTATCATCCTCTAGCACCAAAAAGCTCAAACATCACCTTTCTCCTCCATTCATCCCCATTAACTACCCCACCCAACACTCCTTTGTTCTACAAGGCAGCTCTTTCCAATCAAATAAATAACCACAATCTCACATCATCCAAGCTTATTACACTGAGGAATGGTTTATCTGACCAAATTTATTCCTCTGAGAAACAAAAGTCCCTTGTTATGCAAATCGTATCCCTTGCTCACTGAAGATGATTGCACAAGGGTTCTATGTTGTCAATGATGATTATTAACATAGAAAAAAAAATGTTGAAGAAGATAGAGAGGACAAAGAAAGAATACAACCACCTCAGTGCACCTTAAGACTAAACCATTTCAAGACTTCATAGAGGGAACTCCTATTCAAGAGAACGTAAGAAAAAACAAGGGATTTCTTTTCATTCAACTCTATCATCTCACGTAGACCTGTCAAAACTTGAAACGACTTGTAATTCGACCCGTACCCGAACTAGTGCATCAAACGGGTCATGTTAGTGTTGCAAAATTTGACATGATGATAGTACTGTGTCGGGTTTGGGTCAACCCAATTGACCCAATAAACTCAATAACATGGATTTATAAGCTGTTTTAGGATTTCTATTAGATGATTTGAGGTTGATAGAGTCGGATCGGGTCAAATTGAGATGGGTCATTACAGGTTAAACATTAAAATTGCTTTAAAATAAATTAAATCGAGTCGAGTCCGGGTCAACCACACAAATAGATCCGATTCGAGTTGAGTGTTAGGACCCATTTCAGCATATCAGTTAAGTTTGGGTTGGCTTATATTGACTTGATTTAATTTCGGGTCAAACTCAAACCCGACCTGATAACACAAATTGACAAGTCTAATCTCACGTACAGGAGAGGGTGTATATATATAAGCTATAAATAACAAAAATAACTAAAGTATCTCAAATTGACAATAATAAACACACGTAATCAACAAACTATCTTAAAATTATCAACATAAAATAGCCAAATATAATTAAATGAGCTTAATATGAAATGACTCAAACATAACATGACTCAACATAAACAAAATACTAAAATATCGCCATAACGTCCTTCATCATTCATCCATTTCTTCTTCAATAAGTTACTATTACAAGTATTTTTTACTGTATAACCAGGGACATCCATGTATTTATTACTTAATCATTTTTCAAAGATTAATTCTTCTTAAATTCAACTGATTTTGATCGAGTAACCTCATGACTTAGTAAATGCAAGTGTTGTCAGCTTATGTGAATTGCCATCGTCTAATAATCTCTACTAAATAGTAATATCAAAGTACTATCATTCGATTATCTAAAATATAGTAGAATTTGTTGGTCACAAATACAAAGAGGTTATTCTTCATAAAAATAATTATTCTAACTATTATAAAACCAAGATGTTGCACCTATTGCTCGACCATTGTTCTAATAACACGTCATCAGCCATATCCAAATCATTTCAAGAACTAATCACTATTAAAATCTCTATTTACAACAAGAATATTTTTGACATCTAGGGACATTTTTTGGCAATATTCTGACCTATCACATTCAAGATTTCATACAAATTCTTCCAAGGAGAGTTCCATGCAAGCGTTGAAGAAGTATCTCAACAGAATCTCTTAAGAAAGTAATTAAATACATTTTATAAACACTACAATATTCATATTTCATGACAAATTTGAGGCCATAAATTTCAAAGGCTTTCAATTTCACTATAATTACCAACTTACATAGTGAAAAAAGGAACAACCTCCAAACTAGCAAAGATTCCTTCAAAAATTAATTTGTTGAAAATTTGTCTCTTCTAATTTTGTGTTTGACTACTTTGTTACTCAATCTATTCATAAGAAAATTGTTCTCATTAAATTAAATTTAACTAAACTCCATCTAATTCACACATCCAACTCATTCAACTGATTTTAGGTTAGGTATTGGATCACAAGATTTGGGAAATATTTAGAGAACTTTATTGAGAAAAGTTTTCATAACATGAGATGGTTAGAACCAAGAAACTAGAACAAGGTCCCATTGGTTGTCAATCTCCAACCTTCTATCGGCACAATGCTTGTTGAAGATGTTCCATCATAACCAATAAAGTTTATTACAAACCTTACTCTGGATCATAGAGCAGCAACAAAATCAGATTATGACTCAATAGGTCTGACTAACTCAATTTGAAAGAATGTTATCGGGTCATCTAGGGAAAACGATCCCTCCATCCACAAATCTAACTAACTAGTTTAAAATCACAATAAACAAAGTCAGCAATGTTGCTGCCAACTTTCCCGAAAAATCCGCCATATCCACCTTAAGCTGGTAGAGCGTACCTAGTGAGATCCCATACAAACAACGATATAATATAGTCATGGTCACATTCGAATGAAATGATGGACGACACCATGAAAAAACCCAAGTATCATGCTAGAGTCTCCACTTTGCAGCTATCAAGAGATTTAGTCAACATGGTGCATGGAGAACAGAAGTGGAACTACTCCACGATAGTTACAGTAAAGCTTTATAATTTACAAGCTGAATCTCTAGGTGAAGCAATAAGAAAAGTTCATATAGTAACAACCTTCTCTAGGTAGAAACAAGTGTTTAATTGGGTAAGCATTGTAAGCGATAGTAAAGCAGTAAAAAGAAGAAATGAAAAAAAGAAGAGACAATATTACAGTGATTCAATCTTGGGTCTATGTCCACTTTTTGAGAGCTTCTTCACCTGGTCTTTCTACTATGTTAAATTGTAGAATATATTTACAATTGAAAGGAAATCCCAAATTTTTATCCTGAATGATATAGAGAAAGAAATAACTTGTTTTTTCAATTACAAAGATATAATAATGGTTTAACCATGAAATGTCATAATTCTTTATTACCTCCACTGATTTCGTGTGAAGAGCTGAATAGATGTCCTAGGCGTGATGTTGGATAATAATAATAATTAAAAATGATTGGAAATGGCCTAATGAGCTAATTGAGTTAATTGATACTTTATTGGAGAAACGCTCAATGAATAAGACATGTACATGTGAAACAAGTGTGTTCCAACAATTATAACGCAAACAATGCCTAGGTGCAGTCAAGTTGAGAAAGAGTGGTTGACTCTAGAAGTCACAAGCACATCCAGCTTAGTGGGTGTTCTTGCCATAGAGATCCTGAGTAGATCAGCATATGAGCCTTTCTCCCTGACATGGCCGAAGAAGAAATTATCGACATGATGAACTTCTTGGTTTATCCAATGGGAGTAGTCCCAAAGGAAGAACAAATTGGCATAAAAGGAGATCATTGCGAAGGATTTGAAAAGATATGTTGACATTACTAGGGAATCAAACCTCGAGACTACCCGAGAAAACCCTGGAGGAGGCTTCTTCGAGTTGTGAAATATCTAAGTGAAATGCCATTAGTTGTTATGTAGAAATTTACCATTCTAAGTGAGGGCAAAAGAAAAAATTCCATGAATTTGAGTTTACAAAGAAGATAGAAAATATATTTGAAAACTCATCATGGAAAACCTTAGTAAGGTGTCTTCTACATTAAGGATTCAGCCTTCCGCAATGCCACCCAGCATCAATCAATATTTTTAAAGAGACATGAAGCCAAGTTACCATTGAGAGAAGAAATTTTCAAGTTGAGGCAAGAAGCTAAAACTAAAAAATCAGAGAGTAGTTGCTAAGAAAGGAAATTGAAGATTTTAAAATCATCTTCAAAGCTAAAAGGTAATGACTGTTCTTAATAAAATGCAAACATTACTCCACACTGCGCAAAAGCATGGGAGGTTCAGATCTTGAAGGATGAATCTCTCTTATGAGTAAGTTCTAAGAGACATTTTGTGAGGTCCCGGTGTCGAGTCAGCGAGAGCAGATTCAACACCGGTTTGTGGTGATGTAAAACAAAAAGTCATCTAACCACAGGAACATATTAAGTGATTTAAGAGACAAATATATAAATATCAAATACAACTCATTTATTCATTAATTCACAAGTCTTTGATACAAAAATTAAAATAAAATAAAGTTACAAACTTTTTAAAATAGAATCAAAAAGAAAGTGAAAAATTAGCATGAAACAGTATCAGCACTGCTTGGTTATTAGCACCTTCCTTCAAGGACGAACTCCTGATCTAGGCACGTTTCAAAAGTGCGGGCATTCGAATACTAGTTAGTTGTGAAACTAAGTACCGATAGATGTCATCTTTACAAATGTTAAATAATAAGCAAAATAATTAATCCTTTGACAGGAAATAAAAGCTGTACGAACTTATCCCTACAAATATGTTTCAAATGCACTTGAAACTTAGCATAAAAATAATTACATCCACAAAAATAAATACAGAATTTTAGCATTTGATATCTGAGGTAAAATATAATTTTGTTGGGCAAGTACAAAATCGAGAAAAAGAGGGTTCATTTTTATGTTACATATCCCAACTTCCCTCTATATCTGCCCCTCAAAGGCTTATCAGTATAGGCTCCTTATGACTCCCTATGTCGGACAGCCGCATCCTAGTGGTTGTCTGATCAGACAAAAAGTATAAATCAATATGGAACCCTTGCTTCTCACTTATCCAAACTTGTTCATATATCATTTTATGTAACTTTAAAAAACACTTTTATCGAATTTGTGCGATGCTGAGCAAAAAGCATATTTAAAGAGTAATAAAAGACATCTGGTACCTTGTTCTATAAGTTCAACAGTTCAGATAAGTGACAGTTCGCTCAATCTGCAATTAGGTTTTGATATTTTAAATTAGTCTTTTTAGCTAATATTATTATTTTCAATTATATTCTGTTTCTCTTTCATTTTATCAATTTAATAGAAGTTCGTATTTTTAAGTTATTGATGTGACAATAATATTTATAATAGCATTATTATTATCATTTTAATAATAAAAATGATAATAATAATGTACGAAAGAAAAGACAGAATAGAAACGATTGCAGAAAGTAATAATGACAGAATAAAAAGTGTTTGAATTGAAATAGACAGTATGGAAGTAATAGTCATTTTCTAACATTTGTACTATTGTTCATTATTAGTTAATGACATCAATATTAATGCAATAACATAATATAGTAGTATATTTATTAATAAGAAATGAAATAAAGAAAATGAAATATTAAAAATCTCATATCATTTTCTTCCTCTTTTCCTTTCTCTTAAACTTCTCTTCTTACATGGATTGAAGTTGCCAAAAAAGATGGAAGGAGGCCGAACGTAGCGGAAGGCAGCTGGCAAGAGGTTGCCGGGGCAGCGGGGGCTGGCTGGCTGCTGCTGGCTGGCCGAATGGCTGGCTGTTGTCCAGCCGAAAGAGGGCTGCAGCAGGAGGGGCTGCTGGCTAAGGGAGGGCTGCAGTAAGAGGGGCTGCTGCTGGCCGGCTGAGAGGCTGAGGGTGGTTGCCGGCAGGGGAAGGAAGGCTGGCTGGGCTGTTGTGAGGGAGAGGAGAGGGCTGCAGGTTTTGGGGAAAGAAGGGAGAGGGTTGGGGGTCTTATAGAGAAGAGAGGGGGGGGCAAAGGGATAGGGCTGGTCGGCCAATTGGCCGACCATTCCTGCACCAAAATGGCGCAGGAAATGCCCAGGCGCATAAAGTTCCGCACCTTAGGGCGGAAGAAAAGGGAGGGGGGTTTGGGATCAGGGAAAGCAGGGAAAAGGAAGGGAAGAATAGAAGAAAAATTAAATTTTTTGCATTTTTCTGTCGTTTGACGTCCAAAAATAACGAAACTTGACACCGTGGTGTGTCATGACATAACAAACACCCTCGCGCAGAAAATTTTAGATTCAGGCAAATATTTTATTTTTAATTAATTTCTTAAGTTTAAAACTTCAAAAATTAGCCACGATCAAACCGGCGCTCAGAATTTGATGAAACTTTTCGAGCAGTATTTAAATAATGTACTTAACACAATGACACTGAAATCGATGAATTGTAACACTATTTCAATATTTTTGATTTATTGTATTTAATTAATTCAAAAAAATAAAGCGGGAGTTTTCGTTATCCGAATTCTCCCAAACTATGGCACTTTGATCTAAAAATTATTTCTATATTAAAGGAAATTTTGTTTGCCCTAACTTGAAATTCTCCGGGGTCCTGATGTCTGAAGCGGGTTTTAACCTAATTTGAAAAGCAATGGCATTGGGTTGTTACACATATGCAATCTTACATTCATTTAGTATAATAATTTATGTGTTTTGATTATAATAGAGTCTATTTTACAAACACCTACTTACATTCATTCACTCCTCTTAAACCATATGCAATCTTCTACACAGTGAATTCTTTCAATCTTTGTTAATAGTTGTACCTCTTCCTTGAATCGCGTGTCCCAAGAGCCCTTAACATTAAAACAAGTGTTAAAGTCTAAGCTTAATAGCTCCTCACAATCAATTTAACTTCATATAGTAATTTTCCTTGGAGTAATTCAATTCTTTAGTGTATCATTCAAAGGCTTTGCATATTCAACAATGATATTCTTCTTATCTAAGAGGGTAGAAGTACTTGAAGCTCAACCACATTTGCTTTCAATTCAAAATGTTTCTCTAAGTAGAACACAATGCTACTCTTGGAAGGAGACAATGGCTTGGTCCTTTTTCTTCAAGATGTGTAGCTAAGTTAGATGTTAGTTGGTTGGATTTTAGAATGGAATCCTTTTCTTCAAATTCAATGATCTCCTTTTTTTTTACTATTTAAGGCAAAGAAAATCTTAACTTTCTACAATATCGAAAGAGTTAAATTGATTACTAGTTTTGCACTATCCTTAACCTTTAAAGCTCAACAACCTCAATTTTTTCCTAAACTAAAGTCTTAATCATCATCAAGTTTTCTTCCTCACTGACTTTGGCCTTCTACCTAATTCCTCTTTTATTGCTCTGCCCCTTTTCTTTATTCAAAAGCTTAGCAAAGCAATACTCCCACAAAGCTTGAGCATTATATATACAAGATAGCATTGTCAAACATTGTTGAGTTTTCTTCATCTCTAAGTCAACGTCTATCTCAGTGGACAGAACTTTCTGAATTTAAAAGTCCTTGGATCTATAGTCCTTTGACCCTAAATTACAGACATTCCTAGTTGATCCTAATAATCAGCTTTAGCTACCACAAACTCATCATGATCTAAAGCAATTGTTGTAGTCTAGAGAAATATCTCGGATTATCAAATCAATAATATTGAGTGGCTTGAGATTGTCATAAAGAAATTCCACATCATGTTTCTCTTTTCTCCCAAATGCTCTGCTAAGACAAAATAAGCTAAATAAGTATTATTTTATAGTGTGGCATGTTTATAATGAAAAAAAGAGTTAAAATAATTTAATATATAACTAGGCTACCCCCTCAAATTTCTTCCCCCTCTCCAACTTCTCTAAGCTAAGGCTTCTTCATCACTCTCTCTACCTCCTCAAATATAATGCCAAAAGGTTTCCTTTGAAACTTTTCTACAAAGGAGACTTTTCTCTAGTGTCTTTTATGAAAACTATCAAAAGGGTTCACTTATCTCTAGAGGAGCTTGTGCTCCTTCAAAAAAGAGGATGAGTGGAAGTAATATTTAATGCTAACTGAGTAACCCATAGCCGAAAATAACTCACTAGAAATAATTGGGAGAGTGTAAATAGTTCATCAAGGACAAATGAGTCTGTCCTTTGGGTAGTACCTCTGAAACTAGCAATGAGACCTAAGCCTGACCTTCCTACTCAGATGAAGTTCAAAAGAGAGATACAAAACTCCTCTATAAAATCAACAAAATCACTCACAATGGGACCCAAGTACTTGGCATCTAAATGATCTCTTTACCTCAAACTTGAGCTCAAACTGAGTGAGTTCCACTAGAAATGGGTAAGTCTTCCACGTGCAAAGCACTTTGGCACAAAAGTATTCATACTTTCTCCCCTTTTAACTTGACAATAGGTTGACAAAATGAGCATGCATCCTCATTCAGCCTTGGATGTTCACTATCCCATTGGTCATCTTTGCTTGGATTAGTTGATATCCTTTTCATAATGAGCTCAATGTTCTAACGAATTAAAAGACTGCATTAACAATCCCAAATAAATTTGAGCATAGTTGGCCCAGCATCAGCCCAAAGCAACACCAGTCCTCCATCGTTATGGTCAAAAATAAGGAATTCCGAACACACTGAAAAGTTAGTGTTCAAGAAGAGTTCAATAGTTAGAAAGTTACTATTGAGTCTTTTTTGACAGTAGTTTACCCTTTTAAAGCACAAATTCTTTAGAAACAAGTCCCAAACCCTTAAAGTTGTCTAGGTTTGAAAATTTTCAATTGTGCAAATCAATGAACCTAGAAAGACATTTGGGTCTAACATAAACTAGCACATTGTAGTAATAGTCAATAAATGATTGGATGTCTATAATAAGCGGTAAACAAGTTTGAAAGGATAAAGTTAAGAGAAAAGTCCTTTAAGCATACGAAGAAAAAATACAATGCAATTGAATTAAAGAAAAACCCAACTTAAAAGGCTATTTTATGTGCATCATGACCATACAAGATTGTTTTAAGCAAATTAAATATCAATAGCTAGGTTTTTGGCAAATTGCAGCTAATTGTGAATTCACTTTGCAAAAACAGCATCAAACTAAATTTTACGATCAATAATGCCCACGACACTAAAGATGATTTCTAGAAGCAAAAGAATTATTTAAAAAACCTTCAAATTGGTGAAAGAAACTTAGTTAATAAACATATTATACCAACATAAAACATGTGTACAATTTATTAAAAATTATTTTGTTTCCCTATCAATCAAAATACACATTAAATTAATCAAGTTTAATTCACAAAAGTATATAATATAAGAGTTTTATGCATTATACTACTTTACCAAAGGTAAGGGCAGTTGTTAAATATTGTAGAAAAGCTAGTCTAGAATTACAATTTGCTCCTAAAGGTGTAGCTTCCAACTTAGACAGCTTACCTAAGAGTTAGATAAAGTAGTAGAAGTTCCCTTTATAGTACTCCTAAGAATTTCCCCACAACTAGATTCAAAGGCTATCATGTCATCCAAAAAGAAAATTTTCATGGAGACTGGAACATCCGGATCCCAAAACAGCTAAATTAGCAATCAATCTTCCTTTGTCAAAAGACCTGCAGCCTCTCCCTGCAGCCAATGCAGCCCAAGACGTAAACGAATAGCTTCATCATCAATTGACTAAAATCAAAATTTTGATTCTAATGCACTCCTGAAATATCCAGTCCAGTACTTTGATGACCATAACAATAAATCTCAGTAGTGGCTTCTTCCAGGAAAACTTCTCAGGTTTTAATATATGATTTTGTTATGGTTTTAAAAAAACGTACCCCTTCATAAATACAAACAACAATAGAGATTTAGGTTTGGATTCCCTTCATACAGCTCCTCAAGTATTGATTTTTGTTCTCTTCCAATGCTCACAAAATTCCACTCCAATGTGCTTCTTCTATCTTCCAAATTGAATAATCTTTTTGCTTATTGAAGAAACAAGCACATTCACCAGACATAAGCATAACGTTTTTGTAGAAAGAAATATATGGATACAAGCAAATATGACAAAAGTGAGAAAAAACTCTACATTTTTACCACGACAACTCTAACTGCAATTAAACACTTCTGCAAATCCCTCTGGCCATGTCCCTATTTAAGCCATCAATCTCTCAACCTCTATTTAGAAATGTTTTAGATTGCATAACATGGCGTATCACCAATGTATAGACTTTGTTGAAAAGATATTATCAGATCCTATTCAAAGGTTTGAATTAATTGCAAATATAATAAAAAATAAGACTCCAAGACATTTTATTTTATAACAAGATTGTTCTTAGCAAATTCAAGAGCAACAACCAAGTTTTGAGTAAATTGTAGCTAATTGTTAATTCACTTTGCAGAAGAACAAGTCCATAAAACAGCATCAAACTAAGTTTTTAAGCTTAATAATGCCCTTGATATTGAAGATGATTTCTAGAAGTAAAATAACCATTTGAAAAACATTTAAATTGGTGAAAGAAACATTAGTAAATGTACATACTATACCAGTATAGTACATGTGTACAATTTATTAAAAAATAATGTTTCCCTATCTATTTAAAAACACATTAAAATTAATCAAGTTTAACCCACAAAAGTATATAATATAAGCCTTTTATGCATTATACTGCATTACAAATAGCCAACCAACCAATCAAACCATCATCAAATGTTAGTGAGCTTATTGCTTGTGACCTTGTTGACATATGGAAATTTAATGTGTTTAAATATATTTAAAGGATAAAATCTCTTTGTTTATTGAAGAAATAAGCACATTCACCAAACACAAGCATACCACTTTTGAAGAAGAAAATATACGGCTAATGATATAAAGATCCCATCAATTACATTTGAAACTAGACCAACAAGAGAATATGACTAATGTTAAACAAAACTCTCTACATATATGCCTAGATACAACTCTAAACACAACTAAATACCTTTACAAATCCCTTTAGCCATGTCCCTCTACTTATTATAACACCAACATTCTCTCTCAACCTCTATTTAATGATCTTTTAGATTCCATAACAAATGATGCTTCACTAATGTATAGAATCGGTTGAAAATATATGGTTAGAGCCTATACAATGGTCAAGGTTAATTGCAAAATAATTAAAACAAAAAAAGATTCCAAGACATTTTAGTTTATAGCAACAAGATTGTGCTTCAAAAATCCAAGAAAAACACTCAAGTTTTTTTAGTAAATTGTAGCTAACTTTGAATTTTCTTTGCAAAAGAATAATTCCATATAAACAACATCAAATTAAGCTATGCCAATATTAAGCTCAATAATGCCCTAGACAATGAGGATGATTTATGAAAGCAAAAGGGCATCCTACAAAACATTTAAACTGGTGAAAGAAACATTAGTAAAGTGCATATTATACAGGCATAATACATGTGTTTATAAACTATTAAAAAATAATTGCTTTCCCAATCTATCAAATATATAATATAATCCATTTATGCAAATATACACCCTAATCATTAAAAATATTTATTTGCATGCATCGTTTTGACATATAAACAGTAAACTTTAGTGATTATAAATTTTTAATTAAATTTAAAATTGCATAAAGTAGGCTTTTACATCAAAATTCAAAATATAAATTATATAGTAAATATCAATGATCATTTAATTCTCGTACTTTATTTTCATAAGATAAATCTAGGAGTTTATATAAAATGAGTAAACTCACAAACCAATCAAGCTCAACTCACAAAAAAGGTCATGGGTCAAGCAAATTGATCTTTGACCTCAAATTTGAGCCAGCATTAAAGCTCAAATAGTATACAAGCTCAATCTCAAGCCCGATTCAGCACAATAAGTCA
This sequence comes from Gastrodia elata, assembly GCA_016760335.1. Taxonomy (NCBI): domain Eukaryota; kingdom Viridiplantae; phylum Streptophyta; class Magnoliopsida; order Asparagales; family Orchidaceae; genus Gastrodia; species Gastrodia elata. The sequence continues at coordinate 40,394,901 of CM028671.1, read as the reverse complement.
GCTCGAGCAGTTTAACATTGGCCCTTAGTTTGGATCATGGAACTAAGAATTTTATTTTGACAAAATAAGTTGTGTTCAAGTTATCTAATTGGGCTCACATAACCTAGGTTTTGAACAAAAAAGAGTTACAATTCAAGCCAATAAACAAGCCGAGCTTAGGCTATCTTATTTAGTTCAAGCTTGAGTCAAGCTCAAATGCACATCTAATTAAACAAGTTGAGCTCAAGCTCTTAAGCGCGGGCCAAACAAAAAACAAGCCAAATATAAAATTAATAAGTCAAGCTCCATTATACCCTGACTCAAGTATGACCCGACTTGTTTGCACCCTTATAATAACACATGTTTTTCAAATTCAAGGTCAATCAAAGTAAAACCAAAAATATTACATCTCAAGTCCTTGTGTTTGAAATAATTCTTGTATCTCCTTCTGGTGGCTCTTTGTTCCCAAAATTAATACTTTACTCATTTGTTAGGCTTAAATCTGCAGCAATTTGATTGGAGCATAATCCCATCTACTATTCTAGTTCTAGAAAATAATCGATTTGTAAGAACTCCTTCAAGAAAAAGTTCAAGTCTAGCTATCATGGACACCTTGTACTATTCCAGCTCATTGTCAAATTTTATGCACTGCCAATGAAAGAAGTTGCACCAAACATCTTAATTTTTACCCTAAATTGATCAAGACTCAAGTTAATATAATATTTCAACTCTTTATTAATGTAGCCTCTAAATTTTTGTTTCATTATTTGTAAAATGTCAAATGCCTTCTCTATATAAGGTTTTCCAATAATTTTGTCACTCGATTCTACTCTTCAAAGCAAAGGCATACCTTGCAACTAAAAGCCAAAGTTTTGCTCAAACTGAAACTGAGTCATTGCTCAAACTATTGGGGTACACTTTTTCTTAAGATTTTAGATTTTTCAACTTCCTTCTCAACTCCATCGAATTGATTTATAGATAGTTATGCTAATAAATTTTGTATTGGTCACATGAAGAATATTCTTCTAACTCTCATTTATTGGTACTTAAGGAAAGAAATATAGTTAAGCATGAGGTCATTTTTACATCTAACTTTAGAATAGTTAAAGCATTGAAATACTTCTTCAAAATATCTCTTCTGAATCCTTCCACCAAATCAAAGTTCTATGCTGGTGAATAGTGGCTACTTTTTGAGAATTCACACACCTAAACCTTAGATAGCTAAACCTCAGGTGATGAAATGGTTCAAACCCAATATCCATCAATAAAAACTGAACACAAATGGGCTATATAACAAAGGCTCTACCATCTTTGGATTTCAATGTCAAGTTTAGACTATCAGTTCGCATTAAATTGAAACATTTTCCATCTCATATGGTTTAGCTTTATGCATTGAGAATGAATTTACAAACTTATGGGATGAGACTGACTCTTGTGAAGTTATAGCCAACATATCGAATCACCATAGCTGAACTTTCTACTTTTCAAGCATTGTTAATCAGATACTCAGAGAAATCACTTCTCACCATATCCAAGTAACTCATGTAAGAAGAATTGGCAGTCAGACAGCCAACCATTTTGCATATATCCAGTGTTCCTCCCAAGCATCAATTTCATTGAAACTATTAGGTTTCACTATCCAGTAAGAGTGTGTCTTAAATAAGTAACAAGGCATTCCCTATATTTTCATAAAGAGCCTAGCACTAAGTTTATATATTTTGTTTTATTTGGCTCTTTTGCCATTTGATGGAAATTGATTCTCATTTTATAATATTTTCAAATTAGTGAAACTCCACAGCTCTTTCATCAAAAAAGTATCCAAAAAGAGCATGAATCGAGCTAACCATAGCTGTTTAACAGCTCTCCCTCTTCAATTTCGTCAATGGAATCCACATCAGTAATGTTTAAAATTGCAGGTTTATTATCATCTTTAACTACGGCACCCTCAGATAATTGGCATTGCAACAAAGTAACAACTTTCTTCAAATATGATTCCTGAAACTTCACATCAAGCTGGTAATTTGCCCTCTCATCACTTTGCAAAGCTGCTAAAAAAGAATGAGCGACCTGAAAAAGGAGGTAATAACACAGTAATTTACTTCAAGAATAGAAGCATAAGAAAGCATAATGCACTTCCAACTATATAATACCTTGTAAGCGCACCACTGACCAAGTTCTGCTAATGCATAATTGATGGCCCTCAATTTTTGAATTAGATTAGCAGCACCATCACTTTCAGTTCTCTCGGAAACACCATAGACAAGACGAAGTTCTTCTTTAGAACCGGCATCTCTTGCACCCATAAACTGCCATTTGCTTCTTCTAGAACTGGAACGTGCAGCTTCTTCTACTGCTGCTTCCATATGTTTGATCTGCTCATGAAGAGACCACAAGGTAGCAGCTTTGTCATAATGCACGACAGTTTCAAGTGGGGTAGGGACATGTTTCTCTAGTTCCCTGCGATCTTTGACAGTACAAACAATGGAGTCCAGTTTGCTTTCAAGGTTTCGAATCTTGATAGCACAATCCTCTTGACTAGAGACTCCTGCAGAAACATTCAGACTCTAATTACTAATTCAAGAAAAACTATAGACTAAGTAGCATGAGTGTGTATATTAAAGCATGGCAGGGCTTCAAATAACAAATTAACAATGTGTGGCAAGCTCGCAATAAATCATCCTACCTTTCAGGTTAACTGGAGATGCTGTCATACCAAAAACAGCTGGTCTTTTGTCCTTTGGAGTGGTATGATAAAACTCTGACATGACCAATGAATATGGATGCTTTTTAACTGCATGATGACACTCATCCAGAATAAGAAGATGAATAGAACTCATTTTTATAATACTGTGCCTCAGAATGTTTAACAAAATTTGGGCTGTCATAACAAGAACCTGCAATAAAAGTATTCACCAAATTGATTCTTCAGGTGCCAGTGCATTTCAGCTAATAAGTAATCATAATAAAACTAATTGCCACTTTATTTTGTCAAGAAGACTACATTGCAGAACACCATCGGATACAGTTGTAATTGAAACAATACTCAGAGACAAGCAGAAATACAAAAAAACACTCAATCATATCAAAATTTAGTATAATGCATTGGTTCAAAATATAACAAACTCAATAATAAAAACTATGTACCAAATGAAATTATTTGGCAAGAAAAAACATATCTACTTGATCACACTTTTAGTTGCTTGTTAGTTCCTTGGAACAAAACAAGTCAAAATTTTTGTTGTTGGAAGAAAAAGCTCGGCTAAAACAATATACATAAATACATAAAGAGAGCAAGTAATGCTACTATCCTTTATAAATAATAGACAAACTTTTCCTTACACATCTTTTGTCATCCATCAAGAAATGTTAATCAATTAATTTTAAAGTTAAAAGAGAAAAATAACGTGATTTTTTTGGTCCTTTATAATTGTATCCATCAAAATTTCTTGATTGATGGCCTATCCTTCTAAAATGATAGCAAAGTTTGTATATTTTTTCTTAAAATAGAGGTTTAGGTAACTTGCCAGAAAGCACTTTTATAAAGTTTAGTTCTATTTAATAAAAGTTTTATTATAGTAATTATGTTATATATATATATATATGCAATTATAATTTTTGTTATTTAGCCTTTTTAGGATAAATAATATTTCTTGATGAATTAATTATAGAATTTTAAGTGAAAAAATATTTTATAAGAAGATGTATCAAACATAAATGGCAGTAATATGAAATAAAATTTAGAAAAAGTTAGTCCCGAATACACTCTGGATTACTCATTTTAGTAATACAACAATTTTGCACCAATGAAACAAGAGTTTTGCAGCACTCATATAATAATTATCAGGCATTCATCTTTCTTTGTAAATAACATAGCAATGCAAAGAGCCTAACGAATAGCAGAGACGGTTGCTTCCCAACAATTATGGACGTTATAGATGACAAGAACCAGAAGAAAAATATTTGCAGTTTAGTGAAGAAAACGAAAGGCATCTAAATCTTCTCTTGATGGCCTATCCATAAAAAAAAATAGTATTTTTAAACTACATGAAATGAGCTCTGGCATATTTGAGCATGAATTAATACTTTCTTAATCTCAACAGAATATGAACTTGGTAAAGAAGTAGCGAAAAATAAATAAATAAATAAATAAATTTTGTAAATTGCAAATGTGGATGATACAGGAACTAAAAGCATTTCATTGACAACGCAATCAATTCAAGGTATCCAAGAATCAAAAGACAACAGATGCACCTGCTTTGAATCAAACTCGCGATGCCATCTGCGAGCATCCCAAAAATCATGTCCCATCTCTCCACAATAATGTCCAACTCTAAAGCCAGTCCTCTCTCGAATCACCTCTGCTTGCTGCAATCATTCTCAACATTCAGTAAGCCATTTTATAATTCAAAATGACATCAATTCTCAAAAGGGAGCTTTAACCTGTACCTGGTAAACTAGAGGAACCTTGGGCACTAGGAAGATAGCCAACATTTTATTGTTCACCTTCATCATCTCATTGCACAAACTCTTCATGAGTAGAACAGCAATTAGTGTCTTCCCAGCTCCAGTTTCAAGAAAAGCAATAGTATTTTTCTTCTTCGCCTGTTCAAGAACTTCAAGCTGATACTGTCTGGCCTGTTCCTCAGCAGGCTTTTCTTTCTCATCCCTCTTCTCAGTGTTCCCCTTACCCAGCTCCACGCTGTCATACCTAGCCTTTTTAGCCTCTCTGTTGGTCTCTGCCTCCCAAGTGCCAACGCGAAATACTAGCCTCCCTGACCGATGGTCTCTCTCCCAGAAACCTTTGCATTCCCTCTCCCTCCAATCTCTATCTTTGAACTCTCCGCCATCCCGTATCCTTTTTCTCCCGCGTTCGCATTCCCGCCGCTTCCTCTCATCCCAGTCACGGGCACACCACCGCCAAAGTGGCGATTCCCTGTAGCGTTCGTGCTTACTAGGAGAATAGCTCCTCTCCTCTGATTGGTAACCAGCTACTCGAGCCCTCTTACCATTTCTACCGCCTCCATTAACCACATTCCCATCATTTTGTTCCAACCGTGCACTTGGGTCCCTCTTCAACATGGCCGAGCAGTTCGTCCTCGTGCCTGCCTGATCTTCTGACTTCCAGTTTTCCGTGGAGATGTCCGCTGGGGTGGAAGGAGTTAGAGGCTGCACAGTGGCGGCAGGAGAGGGCAAAGCTATGGGTTGATCTTGATCTCCTTTAATGCTCTCCAGGATCCGATCGATCTCAATAATGAACCCATCGTCCACAGTGTGATGATCGAATGGCATGGGAAGCGAGGGAGGGTCGAAGTCGGCAAAGTCGATGCCTGAGAGAGCATCCCCGTCCTCCAAGGCATCAAACCAATACGAAGTCTGAACCCCGGTGGCCCCCGGTGATGCATATTCGCCTCCCATCCCACCTTTTCAATATCACAGAGAAGCGAACAAAAGAGAAAAACCTTTTGACTTACCTCATGCCCGTAGGAGACCTGAGAGCAAGAAACTAATCAGATCGAGAGATGAAGAGAGGGAGGCGGTGATATACCGTACGAATCACGTGAAGCAGGGTAACAATGGAAGGATAGGCTTTTGCTAGTATCTTCAGTTCAAGGAATTATTCGGCGGTATATAAACGCCGCCCTCTCGGTCTCTCTACAGTTTCCTCTCGCAGAATTCTTCTCCGCCTCTCCTTCTCTCCGTCTCTCGTCTCTCCGTTTCTCCTCAAGCGAATCAACTTTCCTGGAGCTTCCCTTTTGAATCCGGGATTCGCAGAAGAGAGCGGAGAGGGGAGAGAAGAGCTAGTGGAACAATGGGTTTTCCGGACCGCAAGAACCTGTTTGTAACGTCCAGTCTACTTACCATAGCGCTGGTCTCCCTATGACGGCGAATAAACAGAAAATGCGACGGGTGCTGTAGTTGTTCAGCAAAAAATGAGATGGGCGCTGCAACACTTAAGTTACCGATAGTCCCGCATTACGTTGCGGCGAAACAATTAAATTATATTTAAATAATTATTCCGCTTTAGCGTACTGTCGCAATTGAGTTTCAAATGAAGCCTGTTAGAGTGCGCTGTGGCGGATCCATTAAATAATATTTTGATTTTTATGCCATGACGCAATATAGCGATTGAGTTTCGAATGAAGCCCGCAAGAACGCGATGTGGCGAATCTATTAAATAATATTTTGAATTTCATTCCTTCATGGCGCGCCACGCGCGTTAGCGATATTGTTCTGGATCTTCAGAAACGCTCCAGATTTTTGTCGCCTGCTCTCTCGTCGCTTGGGCGCGCTGTGGTGCTCTGGGGCATGCCACGGCGGTTTTCTCCCATAATTGCAGAATTGCTCCAAATTTTGCTGAGCTTGTCATGTTGCTTAAAAATGTATAAAAACTAATCAAAATAAGCTGTTCTCATCATGGAATTGTATGAATTTCTTCTTTGTTTTGTTATAAATTTTGAATTCATCACACCCGACACTTAGAGTCTTACTCGTCCTCGAATAAGCTCAAAATAAATTTTCTTGTTTTAAAATTATGAGATTCAATTTTTAATAATAATGTGAAGTTCCTTATCATCTAAATGTTGCTTAATTGAATTGATTTACAGATATTCAGCCACTAAATAATTCCAAACTTAGGTTCCACTCCTTTGTTGCTTGTCTAGTCTCCAATTTTAAATTTTGTGATGATATTTCTTCATTAGAGGAGAAAATTTTCTTAGGAATTCAAAAATTAGTTTGGCATTAGTGAGTGACTAAAAGTTTTGTATCATATGTGCTTCTTCTTATAAATCACAAAGAACAAATTAAATTTTCAGGAGAGATATTTTTCATCATTCTATTTTTCTCAAAAAATTTTACACTTGGAGAAATATTTTCTTCATCCCTGATTTTATTTTGGAATTCTTATTCAGCTCAAGGTAGAGATATTTTTCTTCATCATTATCTCAATTTTTTGTGATCATTAAGTCCTACAGGAGCTTAGCATACTCATTAGTTTATTTAATTCTTACCATTCACTAATTTTTGGTTCCTAAGATTTCCCCACCCCCGCACTTAGACTTTTAGTATTGACCTTGTTAAATTGTTGGAGACTTGATGCAATCTAGGATTATCACATTATTTGGAAGGCATTATGACTGTCAATTAGTTTTACCACTTTTTATTAAGCACATTTTGGATACCGTTATTCTTCACATTCAAATTTCCTTTTGAATTTATGGCGTTTGAAAAGTTCAGAAAATATAATCTTCTCAAACCAAAATAGCATGTGAGGAATTGAAAGGTCCAAAATTCATTCATTTAAAAGAAAAAATAAAGTACAAAGTGAAACAAAGAGGAAGAACATCAAAAAGGAAAATACTAAAATAAAACAAAGCAACCTTATCATTTATCATCATCTTCTTTTTCTTCTTCGTCGCCCACGTCCTAGTAAGTATAGTCCGACAGTCAGGGGGTATTCGGAATGGGGTCACTAGTTGGGAGCTGCGATAGCACCGATCCGTTCGGTCCTCCGTGCAACCTCTAGTTTGTAACATCATGTAACAACCCAGGTTGTTACCTACATCAATTAAGATTAATCTAAGTCTTAATTATGGTTCTAGGATCTTAATTAAGTCATTTAGAACTTACCTCTAATGTCTAGATCAAATCAGGGATTAAATATAGCAAATCCTGATTTCTGGAAAATTTCAAAACCCTAAAATTTAACTTTTTATTTTGACCTCAAATCAAAACTCTGACTTCGTCATTACGTTCACCACCCCCAAATTTGCTAGGGCTGAAGTTTTGGAGGCATTTGGAAGTCATTGGATTTTCATCGAATATTTTAATATTATTTAAATCCCCCGAAAAATCAACAAAATAAATATTCGTCGAATCAAAAACCGAGTGTGCCATTGCATTCCTCATTCCTCAATTAATTAGAAGTGATTTATTGAAAATTTTTGGAATGCAATTAATCATTCATTTTTAATTAAGTAATCAAGATATTAATTTAAGTAATAAAATAAATTAAATTAATATATCCGGCGCCGTTCACTTAACCTGACGCCGTTGCCCATTTTGTATTTTGGGCCATTTGGTCTAACGGAACGCTCGGACCATCTGATCGTTCAATCAGACGACCGAGAGCCTTCTTCTCCGTGAAGAACACGCGGCGAGAACGCTCGACGCGTCACCTGGATTCTTCGCCCTCGCGTCCATCGGCCGAATCCACCGCCTTATCACCTCTATAATACTCTGATTCCACCTTATCCATCAAATGCTTTGATCGATCTTGACGAAAAGCTGTATAATCAAACCTTCGTAGAAGCCTAAGTTCTGGACCGTAGAAACACAAGTACTTCTTACTCTTGATCTATGCTTCCAATTATTGTATTTCTTTGTTTGAATATCAATTTCATAATCCTGATTGAATTTTGAGCGAACCCGATCGAGTCGATCAAGGTCAGTTAACTCGGATTTGGCTAAGGTGCAACAGTCGAAATCGTTAGCTCTTCAATTCACTGAACATAGGGGCATAGGATTTGATCCTATCACCGATATAGACCACCCTAGGTCTTGAACCCAGTGCAATTAAGAAGGTCCTATGTCCTCTTTTCATCATCGTGTGGGTCGAGTTGTCAAGATGCCGGAAAAGCACTAATTTTTGTGCCCCCCGTTCTGTCCACGGGATCCTACGCGAAGATGAAGGAGGAGTTTTGGGCCGGGCCGGGTCGACCTGGGCCCGACCCGTGCTTCGTTCGGACCGATACTTGAGTATCAGCTAAAATGGTGGGACCCGCAAGAAATATGGATGAGTGAAATCTCGCCAAGTGTCCATAGTGGGGCCCGCTGCTGTTGCCACGGACACTGGCAGTGGGACCCATTCTTGTTGCTGCAGCCAATCAAATTTGGACGTGTGGCTTGTTCTGCCACCGTCTGAAATAGTGGGCCCACCACCTGCAAAATAATAATTAATTTAAACATTTATATAAATGATAAAATTTAATTAAATAAAAATATGTTAAGATAAATTAGTTTAACTAAATTAAAATTAATAAACTTTAAGAATCCATATCTTAATAATTATAAGTCCAAATAATGTAAATAAATATACCATTATTATCAAAAAATTATGAGAAATATTATGTCACCATTCAAATTTCAGTAAGAGCAATATATCACATAGTGACATTTTAGGTATTTAATTAATTACAAAAATTGTCATTTTATTCAAATCACCATAACTTTGCACACATTAATCCAAACGTACCCAATATGGGTCTCAAAGTAATCAAGAAACCCTAAGGATTAATTTAGTAGTGTTCATATTGCTATTTGGATTAAATTTACACTAATCACTTTTAGGACCTAACCCTAGTTAGGTCAAATAACCCTAAAACTTCAATTGACCATAAGTTGGTCAATTGAACTCCAAACTAGGTGATCCATATATTCATTTTGATTAGGAAAGCCTAATTTACAGTAAACTGTAAGAATATTTATGATCCAATAGTTAGAATTCTTAATCAACCATAATTACCCTAAAACTTGATTAGTAATGATCAGTAAATTTAATGATCCAAAATGAATAAATCAAGTTTCCGAGAACTCCTAGAGTAGATTAAAACCTAGTGGTATGGTTAGTTTAGTGATTTGGTAATTAATTTTACTAATCACTCACTAATTACCTTAAACCCTAATTATATCATAACTTAGCCAATTAGAGTCCAAATTGAACCTACTATTAGTCATTATAATTAGTGGATCATTTGTAAATCATAGCCACTAATTTTACTCAATTTGGACATCAATTGAAGGAATTAGAAAATTGACCTTAATTAAGAAACCCTTAATCACCATTTTACCCTAGAACTTGTATTGGCTATAACTTAGCCAATACATGTTAAAATTTAATGATTTTAGATTCTATAGAAACCTTAGAACATAACATTTAATAAACTAACAAAAAACTTAGGTTTTATTAGGGTAAAATTATCAATTTGCCCTTATAGGTCAACTTCCTTAATTTGGCCTTATAAGGCTTAATACTTAACCAAAATTAGTGAACTTACTGTCTAAACTCATATTAGATAGTAAGTAATCATTACACTTCATTAAATTTCAAATTTAATCCCTATTTCATAAATATGAAATTTAAACCCTTAAGTAGGGGCAAAATGGTCATTTTGCCCAAATTTAGGATTTAATGCTTTTAAGTCCTGAATTCATCCCTAAATTATAATATTTGGTAATTAAATTGATTTAGACCTTGATTTATATAATTCTAAGTCTCCAATTAGAAACTCAAGTAAGAATCTTAATTTTAGTCTTTAGTAAAAATCTAAGAAAAAGTGAGTTCTTTTCCCTTCTTTTGAACTTCTTAGCTCACCCATAAGTCTTATAACATTAGTTAAGATATGTGTCTGAGTGCTACTCTTAGTACTTAAGAACCTTAATTCCTAAGATTAAGAGTAGATCTTAGGTTAGAGTTCATCTATTGAGTAAGGGTTACTCAATAGGTAAAACCTTGAGTTTATTAGTTTATAGATTTTTCATAGTTTATTAATTGATTAATTGATCTTTTGATTTTAGAATTAGGATTATAAATCTATCCTATTGAATTTGACTTAATTCAATAGGATTTGCCTTAATATTAAATTAGTGAGATGGGATTAAACTCTAATCCTTAGGATGACCTTGTGATTAAGTAATTGAACTTCATTCTTTGGAGTTTGATTTTTAATCATTTAAATTTTGAGTTGGCTAATTAAGATTGGGTTTGGAATTATATAAAACAACAAATTAGGATGATTGATCTACTTACTTAATTATATAGTCGACATTGATTCATTTAAAATTATGACTTAGCTAATCCTAATTATGTTCAACTCGTAGGGTCGTGTTTTCTAAGTTACATATAGTGTAAGAATTGATGATTTTAAATCTTATGTAACTTAGAGTACTTAAAATAATTAAATTAGAAAATAGGTGATATCATAAAGTTTGAGTAGTGCTATTTATTACCTTGAATTTGATATGCTACGCTTTCCTTGTTTTGAGCCTTATTACACATTTGGACACACTATATTGAACATAGAATATTTAATGAATATTTAATGTTAAACTTTGACTACATTTCATATGGCATTTGCATAACTTAAAGAGAAAATTTTATAAAACAAACTTTATTACACTTTGTGGGTTATGTCTTACTTAGTCTGCCATTTAGTATAATATTACTTTTGAGACAGCTTTTGCCTATAACACTTTCCTAGAGCATGTTACTTTTGCCTAGGACACTTTCCTAGTGCACGTTTCTTTTGCCTAGGACACTTTCCTAATGCGTGTTACTTTTTCCTATGCCACTTTCCTAGATGATCAGATGGACTTTACCTTTGCCTAGAACACTTTCCTAGTGCAGCATACTTTTAATTTGGGACACTTTCCTAGATGAGCAGATGGATTTACTTTTTGGCAGAACTAAGTATGGGTATCTCCACACATTACTTTTACTTTACTTTTACTTTACAGTTACCTTACAATTATATTACTTTTACTTACAGTCACTTTTCAGTTGTCTTTTCAATTACTTTATAGTTATAACTTACAGTCACTTTTCAGTTGTCTTTTCAGTTACTTTACTTTTGAGTTACTTTTTAGTTGTCTTTTCATCAACGTGCGGGTCAAGTTGTCAAGATGCTGAAAAAGCCCTAATTTTTGTGCCCTAGCCATTTTGTCCACGAGATCCTACGCGAAGACGAAGGAAGAGTTTTGGGCCTAGCCGGGTCGACCCGGGCCCGACCCGTGCTTCGTTTGGACCGATACTTGAGTATCAGCTGAAATGGTGGGACTCGCAAAGAAATCTGGATGAGTGAAATCTCGCCGAGTGTCCGTAGTGGGGCCCGCTGCTGTCACAGCTGACTGTGGTAGTGGGGTTCACTCTTGTTGCTGCAGCTAATCAAATTTGGACGTGTGGCTTATTCTGCCGCTGTCTGAAATGGTGGGCCCATTGCTGTCACATTTCAGATACTTTACAATTCTAACTTACTATTACTTTACAGTTTGGCACACTTTTCTTTAGACTGTCATTTACTACAGTTCTTTTGTATTACAGAGTTTTCTGTAATCTTCTCTTATTCAGTCAATTTTCTTTATTAAAAGCATATTAGGATGCTAGAAGTTTATTTCCAGTACATTACCTTTACTTTATATTTTAAATTGGCATGTTTAGTTTGATCATATTACTTAGGACTTTTCTTTGTACTTAGTAGATTTTCATTAGCACTTTGCTTACCTTTTTATGTAACTTGATGTTGAGGTATGTGCTCACCTCACACTTTATTTAAGTTATAATCTATTATTATAACTTGCCTTTCTTTCTTTGTTGCTTTACCGCTACTTTCTTGTTTAAGTTAGTTTGTGATATCAATAAAACACATAAAATAATTACCATAAAATATACTTAGACATTTTATTTAACTAGATTTTTCTTTTGCTGGCTGGGGCCCTACCATTATGAAACTGATAATGGTAGATTCCGAGCTATTTGAGGAGGTTGAGCCATCAGAGGAGCAGATTGTCGTGACCCGCACCCTTAATCTGCCAAAGGATTAGGTTAAGGGTGGAGTGTCACTCTGGCTAACCCCTCACTTACCATTGGATTAGGATAAACTCCACAATCCACTTGATTAGAGAAGGATTAACACAGAATCAATTTAACAGTCACTATATAAGTAAACGTATAGAGTGCGGAAGCAATAAATTACATCCAAGCATCACAATGTAACATAAGTGCAAAATATAACTCAGAATATAAGCATATAAGTCCAAATGCATAGTCAATGGTACCTGTATTATTACAACATTTAAAATTCAAATAAAAAAGAAATGCAAATACACTCATCCTCACAAATAAATCTAAGGACTAGATATGCTTTGGTCTAAGCTGCTGCTCCTCCTCTAGGTATGGCTCCTCCTCAGGTACTGGATCCTCTACCTGCTCTACGCCTGCCCTTGTCGGTTTCACAATGTAGGGCCCTAGCCAAAAAAGAGAAAATCTGGTTAGACAATTTGTCTAAGTACATTTTAGGCTGATACATTTTTATACATTTTATAATATCACCACTTTACATAATTTTCCTAAGCAATAATATATAAAGGAGCGACTAGCAATACTATAAGAAAGAGGAAAAGCTATAAATAACATTTATAACTTATACAAAAGGAGGCTAAGACATGCCTCAAAAGAGAGGTAAACACGATAAGGCATATAATATAAGTAACTAAACATATGTTGAAAGAAAATACTATATCCTAATATATGCTGGTGATCAAATGAAGTATGCAAATTACAAAAATAAATCTTAGCAGTGATACATATAAATAGCAGCAAAATCTACATCCTACTGTATATAAGCTGTACAAGGAAATATCCGACTGAATAAGCAATGCCAAAACATAGCCAAATACTAAAACTGCACATCAAACTCCGTATACTGACTGTCATATCAAAAAACTTGGCCAAACTGGCTCACATATATATACATCTCAATCTGCAAACATACCGAATATACTGCATAACTAAAGAGGCAGACAATACTTATGTAATATATTTTAGTTATTTTACTTTTATTTCTATGGACAACTATTAGAAACAACTGAGGAGTTAAGCACGTCTGCAAGACTATAAGGGTCCCAAGCCTAACACACTCTCCTCAATGAGAATGTTAGGCATCCTGATCTCATCTTGCCCCTGTCCATCGGGGCAAATGTGCACCATAATCTTCACAAACTGGACCCAAAGGCAACTGTTATCCTATTATTATAAGTTTTCATTTTCATGCACAAAATTATCTTATATGAAATGTCCAAGGAAGTAAGCTAAAATGTACAAGGAATGCGTAGCACAAAGTATCAAAATAAGCAAGAGACTCTACTAATATGGTGATACAATCTGTTTTCTATTATCCGTTATAACTATTCCAAATTACACAAGTTCAGGATCACCATTTTCCTACATATCAAGTGTAACTTAGAAATTCGTCCTTACAAGTTACAAATTATCAGGACTAGCTAGGTCTCAATATACCAAATCAAAGTCAACTATAAAAGTTGAGTAACAAATTATTACGACTTAATTAATAATTTTAGACGTTCTAACTAAAAACTATTAAACTATAGATTATGGATTAATACCACGTGATTGAGCTTAATCACATAATCTAAAAAGGATAAGGCATAAGATCTAAGTTTTATTCTAAAAGTGATCTTATAATTTAGGCCAATCCTATTAAGTAATTAAACTTAATAGGATGAATCTCCTATTTTAGATCTAAGGTTAAAAGATAAAATAATCAAAAATAAATTGAAAAATTCTAGAAACTAATAAAACTAAGGATTTATTCATTAAAAAACCCCATTTTTCAATGAATGAAATAAACCTTATGATCTATTCCTAGTCTCAGGAAGGGTCCTTAAGGTGTAGTGTCAAAGACTTAAGAAAAATTCTAGAATCTGAGCTAACTGTTGATTTTACTTACTTGAATGTCACTAATATGGTTATAATGTTAATTTTAGTGTTTTAAAAGACTAATTAAAGGTTAAGGGTGTTTATCCTAAATTTTTGGCAAAATGACCATTTTGTCCTTACTTAAGGGTCCGAAAAGTCAACTTTTGATTCAAGTGTCCAAAATAAGGTTTCTCTTTTCCATAATATTTCTTACTGTCTAACTTGAAGATAGACAGTAAGTATGTCCAATTTGGATGAGAAACAGATCCTATAGGTTCAAACTAGAGCTTATGACTTAAGGGCATTTAAGAAATTTTCACTCTATTAGAAACTAAGTTTTTATACAGTTTATTGTAGGTTACTGTCCAAGGATTTCATAGAGTCTATGAACACTGCATTCTGAGGTCAATTGACTAAGTTATGAACGTCTTAAGTTTGAAGGGCAATTTGGTAATTTCGAGTTGGTCAACGGGTGACAAAAATCGAACTTTTCTGTTTTAAGTCTAATTTCAGCAAACTTAATTTCTATAGCTTACCTAAAATGTATTGAGTATGTTGGTAGGGAGTAGACCCAATTTGGACCTCAAATGGTCAAGTTATGACCTGACTAAGGTTGGGAGTATTTTTATCATTTTCTAAATTTTTAAGATTCAGAACCTAAATATTATTTCAATTTATTGGTGATATTGAGATTCTAAACTAGTTAGCATCTTGAATTTTTAAATTTGGAGTTGAATTGACCAAGTTATGGTCATTTGAATTCTAAGGGCATTTTGGTCATTTTTCACTAAAGTCAACTCTGAGTTCTAGGGTTGACTTTTTATCTTGATGTCCAAATAAGAAAACTAATACTACTACAGTGATGTGGCTGATCTCCTGAGCATTTTAAGACCCATATTGATTATGTTCTGATAACTGAGTCAAAAAGTTACGGGGTCCTAAAGAGAATCTAAAATGCTATCTCGTTATGCGTACATCGAAACTAAATTCTGCATTATGCTATTTGATTTTAATTATTTTTCTGAGTATTTTAAGACCTATATTGACTATACTTAGATCATTTTACAAAAAGTTATTAAGCTTTTAAGTTTTACTATTCAAAAATATAATTTGTATTAATTTACTATTCATTTATTCAAATTAAATTAATTTACTATTCATTCCTAAAGATATATATTTTTCTGTATTATTTATTGAATAAATTAATTATTCAAAATCAATTAATTTATTATTTAGATTATATCATAAAGTTTTTATTATATGTATAAATACATATAAATATTTATATATTCTAAAGTTTTTGTTAACCATATATATATATATATATATATGCCTTAATTATATTCACTATTTGTCATTTATTAGGTTAACATATTAATTGATTAATTTAATCATGAGTTAGTCTATTAAATTAATATTATTTGAATTTATTATATTAACTATATTAATTAACTATCAACTATAACTAACAGTAGTTTAACTAAACTAATATTATATATATACATTTGTATATATTAACTATATGTATAATATATATAAATTATTATTATTAATTAACAGATTATAATAGATCCTAAATATAATTTATTTAAATTAATATTAGTTATCAGATTATTAATCTACTGAATTAATAATAATTTAATTAATATTAATCATTAATTAATCTGTTCTACAACTCTAATTAACAGATTGTTAATCATAATATTTCTAACTAACACTAATATAATCAGTATTAATTATAACTAATTAATTATAATTATCTACATATATTATATCTATTAAATGTATAAATACATATTTTTATTATTTTTCTGTAGGTCGTCATTACGACGGCGGGGCCCACAGCCACGTGCCGGAAGCTGATTCATTGGGATGGAACGGCGGGCCCCACGGGTCGACTCGGCGGCAGACCGAGCCGTTGGGGTGGGGCCCACGCGGTCAGCCGACTGCGTCAGCACCTCGGCCTCCGCGAGGCACGCGGGGGCGTGTGAGGCCCGGTCCCGCGTCGGGCTAGCCCGGCCCAGAGCCCTCGCCTCCTTCGCCTCCGCACCGAAAGAGCAGACTAGGGCACGACGGGGGAGGCTCACCGGTCGACGTCAGGCTTCGAGGCGCATACCGATGGGTTGGTCTTGTCAAGACCTATATGCCCCGGGTTGGGTTAACCGGTGAGGTGGACTGGTTGAGTTGGAATCTCTAACCTTAGATGCGGCATTTCGAGCGGCTGAGCGAAACCCTAAAATAACGAATTCTACTGTATCTAGACGATCGAATTCACCTAATCTAACCGTTGATTCAACAATCGATCAGCAGATGTTTACAATCTATGAATTGGAATAGCTATACAAGGTGAAAATGCAATAATCAAATGTACAAAATGGGGGATCGGGGTACTTGAATCCGACGGCCCAGAAGGTTCGCAACGGGGAGGAGAGTCGGGACTTGCTGCAGGTGCCTAGGGTTCTTACCCACGACCGGGATGCGTCTTGGGGAGATAATGGGTCTCGGCGGACTCGCGGAGGGCTCCCTCGCACGGGAGAGGCGACCGCCGCGGTGCCCAGCCTTGGTGCGACATGCGGAGGGGCTTCCTTGGGACGAAGGAGATCGACCGTTCGATCTCTGATCCAACAGTCCAGGATGACCATTAGGCGCATACGGCAACAGGGAGATGGCGTTGATGGCTTAACGGTGCGGACTTTAATAAAATCTTAAATGATAATTAATTTAATTTAATAAAATATTCTATTTAATTAAATCTAATATTCATAATTAATAATTAATTTATGAAAATTCCCAAATACTCACCCCTAGATAATTGAGGGGTGAGGAACGCAACGGCGAGGTCGAATTTTTGATCCGACGAGTATTTTATTTTCTCATTTTTTGGGTATTTAAATATTATTTAAATATTTGTTGAAATTTCGACGACTCCCGATTGACATGAAAACTTCACCCCTAGCTAATTTGGGGTCAATGAGCGCGATGGCGAAGTCCGTTTTTTGATCAAAGGTCAATTTAAATTAGTCAAATTCTAGGGTTTCTGGATTTTTCAAAAATCAGGATTTGATCCAATTGACTCCTGATTTGATCTGGGTCTTAGAGGTTACTCATATTGACTTAATTAACACTTAGGATCAAAATTAAGACTGAAATTAGTCCTAATTGACTAAGATAACAACTTGGGTTGTTACACAGATTCAGGAAGAGGTTCAGATTGCTGAAGACCTTTAGATTACTTCTGTGTTTTCTTTATATTTTGCATCGTGATGATGAGAGACCTTTTACTTCAGTCCTTTAACTTTAAATATTTGTAATAATACAAGTTTAAATTATACTTCTCTTTTCCTGCATTTTATATTATGAGTTGGATGTTTTGCTTTTCATTATGGATGAATAGATGTTACTATAGCTTGTTTCTTTTCTTTCGCACCCTTATTATATTGTATACTCATTAAGTGATTGTTCTTCTTTGCTCTATTAAAAAGGGCACGTCCTTCCCTTAAGATTGGATTGGAGTCTTAAACTCCAACCTAAAGTTAAGTAAGGGATGTGCTTAGTGACGACCAACTCCTTAATCCGGATGATTTGGGGGTGGTCGCTACAGTTCGTATCAAAGAACTCCATAAGATGTGAGATTGGAATTTGTATTCCTGTCTACCTAATGGATAGTTTTTCTGCATACAATCACTAAATAAATACTCAATAATATCCATATTTCCATCATCCAATATTTAGAATAGCAGGAATAACATACTTAGAGTAAAAACACAAAGATACTCAAACTCATACATTAGGAACTCTAAGAATAAAATAAATATGTTATAAAGCTCTTTCTTAGAATTAAATGATTGAAACAATTGAATAAAATACCCTATTGTCCTGTTCTCCTAAAAGAATGTTTATTATTCAAATTCAGGTGTAATATTGAATCCTGGTCAGTCTTCATCTACTCTTGCTGCATCAAGCAGTCATTCATCTGAGATTAGCGCATTGCTAAAAATAGTTAAAACCCTAGTAGATACAAATGCTAAGCAGTCTAAAAAGATAGAGAGGTTAATAGCTATGCAAAATAATCCCTCTCCTGCATCGGTTACCCTATAACTTATTCCCAACAACATTAGAAAAATACTGACGGGCTTCTTCATAGTTTCATTAGATTGAGGACTCTAGTATTTAGTGGAACAATGTCTGCCATGGATATGGTTAATTGGTTTAAGATAGTTGAGAAGAATCTTACCAACCTAAATTACCCTGAATCTGAATCCATCCGATTAACTACCCATATGTTCTAAGAAGAGGCTGAATTCTGGTGGGAGAACATCCGTAAAACGTTATTCGTCAGATATAGTATTACTGAAATTCCCTGGAATAGCTTTGTGGAAGCATTCACGACAGAATATATCCCTCCCTCTGCTCAGAATAATTTAGGGAATATATTTCTTAACCTCAAGCAAGGGAACCGAACCTTATCTGAATATGAAATGGAGTTCAAACAATTGTTTAAATTTGCACCAATTATGGTTCAGACGGAAGGAGCTCGATGCCACAGATTTTTAAGTAGGCTACGAGAATCAATAAAGGATAAAGTTGTTCTGCTAAGACTATCTAACTTCATAGAACTGATTGAGAATGCTCGAGTGATTGATTAGCACCAGTCCCAAAAGGAGAACAAGAGAACCTTTAGTGCATCCACACAAAGAAACAGTGATCCCAGGAGGATTAGGCTTCCCTCAAGGAAAGTTTATCAAATTGAAGCTGAAGTTCCACCATCCGATCCTTATAATGGGTGCACCAGAATACATCCATTTGGGAAATGTTATCACAACCAGCAATGCTGCTACATATGCGGCAGGAAGGGGCATTTCTACCAACAGTGCAGATATGATGTAACGATTGATGGTGCCCATATTGATCGTACAAGGTGCAATCAGGTATTGAATCCAACTTTGATCAACAGTCAGAATCAACCATTAACTATCATTCCTGCTCAGCCAATGACAATGCCTATTCTGAGGAAAGAAGGAGGAGACTCAAACCAACCTAGCACCTCCAAAGTTCCTAAAAAGCAGGTTTTTAATAAGAAACCTGTAGGACTTGCTAGAGTATACACTCTCACTTCCGTGGAAGCTACGAAAGACAATAATGTGATATCAGGTATGTATACTTCATATTGTACTTTTTTTCTTTAAGCTTTTAAGTAATTTCAAGTAATTATCATTGAATTTAGGCACCATATGCGTTAATGATCACCCGTGTAAGATACTATTTGATACGAGAGCTAGCCATTCATTTATATCTGAAGATTTTGCTAAGAGTTTAAATTTTTCATGCTACAAAATGGCAAGAACCTTATCTGTTGGACTTCCATCTGGAACTCAACTCAGTACCACTCAGTTTTGTAATCTCCAAGTACCTTTGAATAAGCAAGGTTTTTAAGCCAAATAAATAGTTCTACCTATAGTAAACTTTGATATTATTTTAGGTATGAACTGGCTTAGTGCCCAGAATGCAACCATAAACTATCAACAAAAGAAGATAACACTCAAATCAATGAACACTTCAGAAACCTTGTAGGAAGGTTTAGTACCTTAAGTTCATTAATCGATATGATAATGGTAGTTAAATTAGTGAGCAAGGGCTGTTCAGCATACCTAATTACCATGCTGAGAGATAATAAAGAAGACATTCAATTTTCTAAGATTAAGATTGTTAATGAATTTGCTGATGTTTTTTCTGATGAGTTACCTGGATTGCCTCCATCAAGAGACGTTGAATTGGCAATCAATCTAGTTCCAGGTATCCAACCAATTTCTAAGGCTCCTTATAGAATGGCTCCTAAGGAACTTCATGAGCTTAGTGAGTAATTAAAAGAACTATTAGACAAGGGTTTTATTAAGCCAAGTATGTCACTATGGGGTGCTCTAGTACTGTTTGTTAATAAGAAAGATGGGTCTATGCGAATGTGTATAGACTACAGAGAATTAAATAAAGTCACCATTAAGAACAAATACCCACTTTCCATGATCGATTATTTGTTCGATCAGTTATCCGGAGCGATAGTGTTCTCAAAGATTGATTTAAGATCAGGATATCATCAACTTCAAGTAAGAGATTATGACATGGAGAAGACAGCATTTATAACTCAATATGGTCACTATGAATTTCTTGTGATATCCTTTGGACTCACAAATGCACCTACTATTTTTATGGACTTAATGCAACGAGTCCTAGAGCCATTCTTAGATAAATTCATAATTATATTCATCGACGATATACTTATCTACTCAAAGACTTTAAAGGATCATGAGAACCATCTAAGGGTAGTATTAAAGACCCTATGTGAGCATGAATTATTTGCCAAATTTTCAAAATATGAATTATGGTTAAAGTTAGTAGCATTCCTGGGTCATGTTGTAGATGCTCAGAGAATCTGAGTTGATTAGCAGAAGATTTGTGCCATACAAGAATGGAATCAGCTAAAAACAGTAACAGATATAAGAAGTTTCTTAGGCCTGGCTAGCTACTATAGAAAATTTATCAAAGGGTTCTCTCAGATAGCTACTCCATTAACCAAGTTGACTCAGAAAGCTGTTCCATTTATTTAGACTCTTGATTTTGAAAGGGCATTCCAAACCCTGAAGGATGATTTATCCTCTGCTCTAGTGCTAGTTCTTCCCAAAGAGGGGATTGATTATCAAGTTTACACGGATGCTTTTGGAACTGGACTGGGGTGTGTGCTTATGCAAGAAGGCAAAGTTATAGCATACAAATCTCCACAGTTGAAGCCACATGAGAGAAATTATGCGGTTCATGACTTGGAACTAGCGACTGTAGTTTTTGCCCTGAAGATCTGGCGTCATTACTTTTATGGAGTTTAGTGCTCCATTTTTACAAATCATAAGAGTTTAAAGTGTATATTTACCCAGTGGGAGCTTAACTACAGACAAAGAAGATGATTGGAACTAATCAGTGATTATGATTTGGACATTCAATACCATCTATAAAAAGCCAATGTTGTAGCCGATGCTCTTAGTTATCATGCTACTTTGACAACTATAATTATAACCAGTCCGATAGGTAAATAATTAAAAAAGTTAAATATCAAACCCACATGTGGAAGTGTGATAAGTGAGATAATCTTAATGAATAATATAGAACCTACCTTTCATAGAGATGTCTCCATAACCCATACTAAAGATGATGATTATTTGAACTTTAAACAGGCAATAGAAAGTGGTCGCAAAATAGATATTTGCTTCCATAAAGGTGTTATTTATCAAGAAGATCATCTATGGATTCCAAAATCCATGCAGCAAGAAGTGTTAATCGAAAGTCATGGATCTGGATATCATTTCACCCGGGTAGTACAAAGATGTATCAGGACTTAAAATAGTCATTTAGGTGGCCTGGCATGAAAAAAAGTATAGCTGAATATGTAGCCAAATGCCACGTCTGTATCCTTGTGAAAGCTGAACATCAGAGACCTGGTGGTCTTCTTCATGCATTAGAAATCTCTGAATGGAAATGGTTTGATATATCAATGGATTTTGTAATGAGTTTACCTCGAGCCAAGTTTGGAACAGACACAATTTGGGTAATAGTCGATCGATTAACTAAGACTGCACATTTCATTCCTGTTCGTCAAACTGATTCAGTTGAGAAGCTCGCTAAGGTCTATATCAAAGAAATTGTCAAACTTCATGGCATTCCTAGATTAATTGTTTCAGATAGAGACAGTAGGTTTACCTCAAAGTTTTGGCAGGCTGTCCATCAAGACCTAGGAACCACTTTGGCCATGAGTATCACATTCCATCCCCAAACAGATGGTCAAACAGAAAGGGTGAACCAAGTGCTAGAAGATTTGCTCAGACTCTGCATTCTTGACTTCGCTGGATTATGGGAAGACCATTTGCCATTAGTGGAGTTTGCTTATAATAACAGTTATCATGCTAGTATTAAAATGGCACCATATGAAGCTCTGTATAAAAGAAAATGCAGTACACCTATGGCATGGTCTGAAACAGGTAGTGTGCAGCTTTACGGATCTGAATTAGTAGAAGAAACCAATTAAAAGATTCATTTAATTCAACAAAGAATTCGCTCTGCCTATGATCGTTAGAGCAAGTACCACGATGCTCATCATCGCCAATTGGAGTTTAAGGTTGGAGATTCAACATATTTGAAAGTGAGCCCTATGAAGGGAGTCTATAGATTTGGCATAGCTGGGAAACTTAGCCCTCGATATATCGGTCCTTATAATATCTTAACTAAGGTGGGATCATCTACATACAAATTGGATATTCTAGAAGAATTTGCTGCTGTTCATGATGTTTTTCATGTCTCATCATTAAGAAGATGTCTTTGAGATACATCTCATCTTGTTTAACTTCCAGAAATAGGAATCTAACCTGATCTCACTTATACTGAAAAGCCAATCAAAATCTTAGATCGTGATAAGAAGTAGTTAAGGAATCGTTTTATTCAAATGATCAAGGTTCAGTGGAGGAACCGATCCTGGAATGAAGCTACTTGGGAAAAAGAAACTGATATGCGTCAGAAGTACCCGAATCTCTTTAACCAAGGTACTTCTTAATGCCATCCTCTTTTAATTCAATGTCCTATATCTGCTTTATTTTCCACTTGAGAGATGTTGATGATGTTATCATTCTTAAGTGGGGGAGTCTGTCACAACCTTAGGTGTTACCTAGGTCAATTAAGACTAATCTAAGTTTTAATTATGGTTCTAGAATCTTAATTAAGTCATTTAAACCTACCTTTAAGGTCTGTATCAAATCAGGGATCAAATAGAGCAAATTCTGATTTCTGAAAAATTTCAAAACCCTAGAATTTGACTTTTTATTTTGACCTCAATCGAAAATATGACTTCGCCATTGCGTTCACCACCCCCAAATTTGCTAGGGGTGAAGTTTTGGAGGCATTTGGAAGTCATTGGATTTTCATTGAATATTTTAATATTATTTAAATCCCCCAAAAAATCAACTAAGTAAATATTCGTTGAATCAAAAATCTGAGTGTGCCATTGTGTTCCTCATTCCTCAATTAGTTAGGAGTGATTAATTTGAAATTTTTGGAATGCAATTAATCATTCATTTTTAATTAAGTAATCAAGATAATTAATTTAAATAATAAAATAAAATAAATTAATATATCCGGTGCCGTTCACTTAACCTGATGTCGTTGCCTATTTTGTATTTTGGGCCATTTGGTCTAACAGAACGCTCGGGCCGCCTGATCGTTCGATAAGACAACCAAGAGCCTTCTTCTCCGCGAAGAACACGTGGCGAGAAGGCTCGACGCGCGTCACCTGGATTCTTCGCCCGCGCGTCAATTGGCCGAATCCACCACCTTATCACCTCTATAATACTCTGATTCTACCTTATCAATCAAACGCTTTGAATGATCTTGATGAAAAGCTGCATAATCAAACCTCGTCGAACACTAAGTTATGGACTGTAGAAACACAGGTACTTCTTACTCTCGATCTATGCTTCCAATTATTGTATTTCTTTGTTTGAATATCAATTTCATAATCATGATTGAATTTTGAGCGGACCCAATAGAGTTGATTAGGTCCGGTTAACTTGGATTTGGCTAAGGTGCAAAAGTTGAAACCGTTAGCTCTTCGATTCGCTGAACATAGGGGCTTAGGGTTTGATCCTATCACCGATATAGACCACCCCAAGTCTTGAACCCACCGCGATTAAGAAGTTCATGTTGTCCTCTTTTCATCAATGTGTGGGTTGAGTTGTCAAGATGCCGGAAAAGCCCTAATTTTTGTGCCATAGTCGTTCTGTCCACGAGATCCTAAGCGAAGACGAAGGAAGAGTTTTGGGCCGGGCTGGGTCGACCTGGGCCCGACCCGTGCTTCGTTCGAACCAATACTTAAGTATCGGTTGAAATGGTGGGACTCGCAAGGAAATCTGGACGAGTGATATCTCGCCGAGTGTCCATAGTGGGGCCCGCTGCTGTCGCCGTTGACAGTGGCAGTGGGGCCCACTCTTGTTGCTGCAGCCAATCAAATTTGGACGTGTGGCTTGTTCTGCCGCCGTCTGAAATGGTGGGCCCGCCACCTACAAAATTAGAATAAATTTAAATATTTATATAAACGATGAAATTTAATTAAATAAAAATTTGTTAAAATAAATTAGTTTAATTAAATTAAAATTAATAAACTATAAGCATCCATATCTTAATACTTATAAGTCCAAATAATACAAATAAATATGCCATTATGATCAAAAAATTATGAGGAATATTATGGCACCACTCAAATTTTAGTAAGAGCAATATATCATATAGTGATATTTTAGGTATTTAATTAATTACCAAAATTGCCATTTCATTCAAATCACCATAACTTTGCACACATTAATCCAAACATACCCAATATGGGTCTCAAAGTAATCAAAAAACCCTAAGGATTAATTTAGTAGTGTTCATTTTGCTATTTGGATTAAATTTAGACTAATCACTTTTAGGACCTAACCTTAATTAGGTCAAATAACCCTAGAACTTCAATTGACCATAAGTTGGTCAATTGAACTCCAAACTAGGTGATCCATATATTCATTTTGATCAGGAAAGCCTAATTTATAGTAAATTGTAAGAATATTTAGGATCCAATAGTTAGAATTCTTAATCAACCATAATTACCCTAAAACTTGATTAGTGAAGATTAGCAAATTTAATAATCCAAAATAAATAAATCAAGTTTCAAAAAACTCCTAGAGTAGATTAGAACCTAGTGGTATAGTTAGTTTAATGATTTGGTGATTAATATCACTAACCACTTACTAATCACTCTAAACCCTAATTAGGCCATAACTTAGCCAATTATAGTCCAAATTAAACATACTACTAGTCATTATAATCAATGGATCATTTGTGAATCATATCCACTGATTTTACTCAATTTGGACATCAACTGGTGCAGTTAGGAAATTGACCTTAATTAAGAAACCCTTAATCACCATTTTACCCTAGAACTTGTATTGGCTATAACTTAGCCAATACATATCAGAATTTAATAATTTTAGGTTCTATGGAAACCTTAGAACATAACCCTTAATAAACTAACAAAAAACTTAAGTTTTATTAGGGTAAAATTACCAATTTTTCCTTATAGGTTAAATTCCTTAATTTGGCTTAATACTTAACCAAAATTAGTGAACTTACTATCTAAACTCATATTAGACAGTAAGTAATCATTCCACTTCATTAAATTTCAGATTTAAGCCCTAATTCATAAAGATGAAATTTAGACCCTTATGTAAGGGCAAAATGGTCATTTTGCCCAAATTTAGGGTTTAATGATTTTTAAGTCCTGAATTCATTCCTAAATCATAATATATGGTAATTAAAGTGATTTAGATCATGATTTAGATAATTGTAATTCTCCAATTATAAACTCAAGTAAAAATTAATTTTAGTCTTAAGTAAAAATCCAAGTAAAAAAATG
The DNA here is from genome assembly GCA_016760335.1 of Gastrodia elata. NCBI lineage: Eukaryota > Viridiplantae > Streptophyta > Magnoliopsida > Asparagales > Orchidaceae > Gastrodia > Gastrodia elata. The sequence goes on along the minus strand of CM028671.1, from coordinate 40,368,955 downwards.
TGAGTTCTTTTCCCTTCCTTTTAACTTCTTAGCTCACCCATAAGTCTTATAACATTGGTTAGGATGTGTGTCTGAGTTCTCTTAGTACTTAAGAGCCTTAATTCCTAAGATTAGGAGTAGATCTTAGGTTAGAGTTCATCTATTGAGTAAATTGGATTACTCAATAGGTGAAATATTGAGTTTATTAGTTTATAAAATTTTCATAGTTTATTAATTGATTAATTGATCTTTTAATTTTAGAATTAGTATTAAAAATCTATCCTATTGAATTTGACTTAATTTAATAGGATTTGCCTTAACATTAAATTAGTGAGATGGGATTAAACTCTAGTCCTTAGGATGACTTTGTGATTAAGTAATTGAACTTCATGCTTTGGAGTTTGATTCTTAATCCTTTCAATCTTGAGTTAGCTAATCAAGATTGGGTTTGGAATTATATAAAACAATAAATTAGGATGATTGATCTACTTATTTAATTATATAGTCGACATTGATTCATTTATAATTAGGACTTAGCTAATCCTAATTATGTTCAACTCGTAGGGTTGTGTTTCTAAGTTACAGACAGTGTAAGAATTGATAATTCTGAATCTTATGTAACTTAGAGTACTTAGAACCATTAAATTAGAAAATAGGTGATATCATAAAGTTGGAGTAGTGCTATTTATTACCTTGAATTTGATATGCTACGCTTTCCTTATTTTAAGCCTTATTACACGTTTGGACACACTATATTGAACATAGAATATTTGATAAATATTTAATGTTAAACTTTGACTACATTTCATATGGCATTTGCATAACTTAATAAGAAAACTTTATAAAACAAACTTTATTACACTTTGTGGGTTATATCTTACTTAGTATGCCATTTAGTATAACATTACTTTTGAGACAGCTTTTGCCTATAACACTTTTCTAGCGCGTGTTACTTTTGCCTAGCACACTCTCCTAGTGCACGTTACTTTTGCCTATGACACTTTCCTAGTGCATGTTACTTTTACCTAGGACACTTTCCTAGATGATCAGATGGAATTTATCTTTGCCTAGAACACTTTCCTAGTGCAGCATACTTTTAATTTGGGACACTTTCCTAGATGAGCATATGGATTTACTTTTTGGCAGAACTAAGTAGGGGTATCTCCATACATTACTTTTACTTTACGTTTACTTTACAGTTACCTTACAGTTATATTACTTTTACTTACAGTCACTTTTCAATTGTCTTTTCAGTTACTTTACAGTTCTAACTTACTATTACTTTACAGTTTGGCACATTTTTCTTTAGACTGTCATTTTATGCAGTTCTTTTGTATTATATAGTTTTCTGTAATCTTATCTTATTCAATCACTTTTCTTTATTAAAAGTATATTAGGATGCTAGAAGTTTATTTCCAGTACAGTACCTTTACTTTATATTATAAATTGGCACATTTAGTTTGATCATATTACTTAGGACTTTTTTTTTGTACTTTGTATATTTTCATTAGCACTTTACTTGCCTTTTTATGCAGCTTAATATGATGTATGTGCTTACCTCACACTTTGTTTAAGGTATAATATATTATTATAATTTATCTTTCTTTCTTTGTTGCTTTACCGCTACTTTCTTGCTTAAGTTAGTTTGTGATATCAATAAAACACATAAAAATAATTACCCTAAAATGTACTCACACATTTTGTCTATCTAGATTTTTCTTTTGTTGGCTGGGGCCCTACCATTATGAAACTGATAATAGTAGATTCTGAGCTATTTGAGGAGGTTGAGCCATCAGAGGAGCATATTCAGGAAGAGGTTCAGATTGCTGAAGACGCTTAGATTGCTTCTAGTTTTCATTATATTTTGTATCATGATGATGAGAGACCTTTTACTTCAGTCCCTTAACTTTAAATGTTTGTAATAATATAGGTTTAAATTGTACTTCTCTTTCCTGTATTTTATATTCTGAGCCGGATGTTTTGCTTTTCATTATGGATGAATGGATGTTACTATAGATTGTTTCTTTTTCTTTTGCACTCTGATTATGTTGTATACGCATTAAGTGATTGTTCTTCTTTGCTCTATTAAAAAGGGCACGTCCTTCCCTTAAGATTGGATTGGAGTCTTAAACTTCCAACCTAATGTTAAGTAAGGGATGTGCTTAGTGATGACCAACTCCTTAATCCGGATGATTAGGGGGCAGTCGCCACACATCATTCCAAGGGCTTCATGGAATTTTGATTGGAATTGGCGATGCCGAACAATTTTTGTCCTGCAGAACCGTATGTCCATTGCCATTGTCTTTCCCAAATCCGTTTGCTGAGCGTAGAGCTGCATCAACAGCTTGTCAGATGATGTTCGGCCTATGGACGTCGAGGCTTCTTCTTCTTCTCCCCTCCTCTTCTTATTCTCTTTCCCTCTTGGGAATATACATTCAGATTTGTACGCTCAAGAGGAGCACGAGGAGGAATGGTGACATCGGTGGACAGCAACTTGACCTCTTGGGCCTCACAAATTCTCAAAATTAATGACTTAAAAGCTCGTGCTGCACAAGACCCGGTCAAGGTGTTCCAGAGCTGCTCAAGAGTAATGCTGGAGATTCAAATCTCTCCAAGCCTTTGGATTGTGCACATGAGTAGCACCCTAGACCAGGTCACCTCGCTAAGGTGATTAGATGGCATGATGAAGCTGGAGATAAAAACATGCCAAGCACTACTCGAGTTAGTGAGAAGGGCTCGAGGAATGTTGGCAAGATTTCCTCTCTAGCCCGCATCATCACGGGTGAGTTCACTTGCAATTTTAGCCATGTCATACTGTGATTCTACGAGGACCAGGTAGGAGTAGTCCTCTACCTCTCTCAACTCATAAAACTACTCGATTTTCTTGAGCCCAAAAACTACTCCCTTCCCCTGCACTAAATTTTTATGTCCAACAGCGTTATTGGAGTTGGCGTAGACCTTTTAGATGATGATTTGGTAAGAATTAGACTAGGAGCAAACCAGCTGCCTCCATCCCAGTGGTAAAACTTGTCGTGGCTCACGGGCAAGATTTGCTCAAAACTTCTCTCCGGGATTAGCTTTCGCCTCAAAGTGACTTGGTTGAACCTTTGTTCAGCTTCGGCGAAAGTGTATCTCTTGCAGGCCCCACCAAATGTGGAGGCTACCGTTTCTTTGCTCACCACAAGTTGCTTCCTGGTAGACATTGCTCTTTAAATGAAGTTAAGAATTTTAGAGTGACAGAGTACAGAAGGTTTTGGAGAAATGTAGGAGTGGATGAGAGCAAGAGGAGTAAGGAAATTAAGTGAATGAGAGTTGAAGGTAACTAGAATTTCAAGTAAGTGCAAGTCTCCACTCACCTTCTATAGATCCTTAAATAGTTATCGTGAATCTGGAAGGGTTAACACATTATCAGCATATCAAAGGCATAATTGGACTGGTCAAAGATGATTTTATGACATGCCTTTAATGTGATTTAAATTCAGCCATAAAAGGAAAGAAAAACACTGCTTTACAGCACCATTTCTTAGATTTTGAGTCCCAAGGCGCACTGTAGAGACCTTGACTGCTTAGGGAATCCCAAGCAGTCAATAGCTACTTCCATTTGTGTGTCACGCGCCATGGCACGCTGCAACGCACAGTGGCATGCTATAGTGCCTTGGGAAAAAATTTTAAGTAGGTCCTTAAGTCCGCTACAGCACACTGTATCAACGAAATCTGCTACGGCGAGATGTAGCGGCTGAAACCGCTACAACGTGCCACGGTGCCTTCTCAATAGTTTTCCCCATACGTTAAATCAGCTTCCAGAATTTCTTTGTTCAATTGTTGATAGGTTGTCTTATAGTTTTCACATTTAGACTAATCTACTCCTAAGTTCAGAAGTAAGCAAAATAAAAATTGGGTTGCCTCCCAAGAAGCGCATGGTTTAATGTCATCAGCCTAACAAGTTAAGATCAATACGAGTCCAAATTTAGGGGTGGTTTATTTTTCAATATTTTTGATTCACTTGAGTGAGCACTAACTGAAGTTGTGCTCAAACTCATGATTTCATTATTGGCTTTACCTTCCACCCATTTTTAAGAAATTTGTAAGGAAGCTTCCTTCTTCTTTCTTTTACTTTTCCTAGTCTTCTTCTTTTTACTTTTTTCCTTTACTTGACCTCCAGATGAGGTGCTAAGACGAGTTTCAGATTTTTTATCACTAAGAGCTAGATTCTTTAGATCAAGGGCCTTACATAAATCCTCTTTCCTTACTCTCTTTCTCAGCTCTAACTCCATGGCTTTTTATCTAAATAGAGTGGGTTTCAAATTGATTTTTATGCTTATAACACCCCTAACTACATCAAAAATAGCCTTGGTGCTGGTTAGAAAGGGTCGTCCGAAGATGATAGTGGAATTTGTATTCCATCCATCCCATTCACAAATTATAAAATTAGTTGGGACAACAAAAATTTCTAGCCCCACGGGCACATTTTTTACCATTCCTAAAGGTGTTAAGGAATCTAAATTGGCGAACTCTAGAATCAAAGAAGTGCTCTCCATCCATCCTATTTTAAGATATTCATATATATGGTAGGGCATGACATTGACTGAGGCTCCTAGATCACATAAAGGATCTAAAAGAACCTTGCTCTTTATCACACGCGGGATGTTTAGCCTACTGGGATCCTCATATTTTATTGCCACTAGCCTTTCATTTTTAGATTTACTACTCCCTCCTTCAACCTCTAAATCAATTTCAAATGTCTCACTCTTTTTATCTTGGTGAACACCCTCAATCCCTTCTGAATGGATAACGCTCACCATTTCCCTAGGGTTCACTTCTGTATAACTGGGCAAAGCTCCTTGCTGATGCGTGGCTAGCTGTTTGGAGATTTTCCCAAGTTGAACTTCTATGTTCCAATGGGATGCCTCTATCACTTGGATTGAGGCATCGTGTTGGGTGATCATTGTTTCTGTCCTACGCAAGAATTGGATTGTTTTAGCCTTGAAAGCATTAAAAGCTCCCTCCAAGTTTGAAGATTGATGTTATAAGTTATTCCCGTTGTTATAACCTTATTCATTCAAAGAATTTCTCCCATTAAAATTTTCATTATTATTATTATTACTCCAAGAAAAATTATGGTGATTTTTTCATCCATAATTATATGTGTTGGAGTATGGGTTGTTCATCGTATTATTTTGGATAGAATTGTTATTCTGTAAGAAATTTATTTGTTCAGTGTTGGAAGGTGCAAAGGGATTGTTTAAGTTGTAGTTTTTGCTAAAGTGATTTTCCTCACACAATTCGCAATAAATTTCTTGTACACTACTTACGTTCATGTTTTCTATTTTATTGTTCAAAGCATTTGATTTCATTTTGTAGGGCTAATATTTGATTTTCTTCATTGTTTTGATTTGCTTTATTGATTTGATTACCCTCTCTCTTGTTTGGATTAAGCCTCTCAGTAGGCCATTGGTAAGATTTGTTGCCATCTATTCTAAGTGATCATAAGCCTCTTCCTAGGTTTTGCTACTCAGTGACCCTCCGGCAGCATCATCAATGAGTGTCCTCATTGGTGCATTCAAACCATTATAAAAGGTTTGCACCTGCATCCATTGAAGAAATCCATGATGTGGCCATCACCTTAGGCACTCCTTAAGCCTTTCCCAGCTATCATATAAGGTCTCTCCCTCTATTTAATTAAAATTTATTATCTTAATTCGTAGCCAGGCCGTTTTGGCGAGTGGGAAGTATTTGGCCAAGAATTTTCTAGCCAAGTCAGCCCATGTGCGAATTGAATCATCTGGTAACGAATTGAACCAACTTTTGGCTCTGTCTCTCAAGGAAAATGGGAAAAGCCAAAGTTTAATGACGTCTTCAGATAGTCCATTAAATCTAAATGTATTGCATATCTCCAAAATATTGGTGATATGGGCATTAGGATCTTCATTGGCTAAACCCCCAAATTGATTGTTTTAAACCATACTAAGAGTAGAGGGCTTGATCTCAAAATTATTGGCTTCTATGTTAGATCTCATTATGGCATGGGGTATGCATCTAATAGTGGGCAGTGTGTAGTCTCTTAAGGACCTACCCCTTTGTTCTCCTACAAAATTGGCTTCTAAGTTATCCATAATGTCCTAATTTTTATTCAGCAAGTTTTACTCTCGCCTAGCTCTCAGATAAGTTCTCTCAATTTTGAGATCAAACAAAATGTCGATGTTGTCTCTTTGGTTCATGCAGTTCATAAATTTTGCTAGGTAGAACAATTACAACAATTAAGTTTAACAGTTCAACAGATAAAATTAGAGAAACTAGATTAACAATCTAAACTACAATTAGCACAAAAAATAATCACAAAAAAATTAAACTATATGCAAAATTTAAAATAATTCTAAATCACTCTTTACTCACAGATTATACTTAATACAAGACAAAAACCATTCCCCGTCAACGATGCCAAAAACATGACAGACATATGGATGTAGTTGATATTTATTCTTCACATTCACCTTGTTTAATTCTCTTAAGTTGATGTTCACACATATGGATGTCTTTCTTCTTTACAAAGAGCATTGGAGCTCTTGATGGGGACATACTCTGCCATATGAATTCATTGCTTGTTAACTCTTGTAGTTGCTCTCCCAATTCTTAGAGTTCTCAGAGTGCCATTCAGTAAAGTGCCTCTGAATTAGGTTGAGCTAACATATCAAAATACATGTCTGCACTTGCACGCAAGTTTACGTGGTCTGAAGTAATAAGTGGAATGTTAGTTATGAGATTTATCGTCCTCAGGGAATGGTATGTTTTATTACTAAGTTATATCTACTTTTAATAATGTTTAGACTAATATATTTTGATTTTCAATGGCTCCTATTCAACAATGCAAAGATGTTAAATTAAGATATTGTTTTGATAAAAAAGGGAGAGTTGTGTTTTCATCATGTGAGTTGTTAGGGATTGGTGTTGTATTCAATTCATGCAATGTATAATGTTCTTGTTGTCAAGCCTAATAATCAAGTGAACATTGTGTTCCTTAGATTGGTCCTCTAATTTTGACAAATTCAAATCTAGTACATGAGATGAGCACACCAGGGTTCTATCTCAGCACATAGACTCTTATAAGATCGCATTTAAATTATTTAAAATTCATACATCTATATCTTAAAAATAGTCTTTCAATTAGGCAATCACACAAGCACTGATTTCCACTAACTAGGATCACGCACTACACGTGTAGTTCAGATAAGGAAGTAGATTCATCGGGCTTCATGTACTATGTCACATCATCCATGAGCACTCAATCAGTCCTTTCCCCCCCTTCACATCTGCTTACATGTGGAGCTCTATTAGTGGCTCTTGGCTCACATGCGTCAACCTCTCGACTGAGCTCAAAGTATGGTGCATTTAAGCTCAATAACTTGTCACATAATTTTAAGCACTGATGCACACATACCTACTTTTACGCCAATTGGTGAGCCATGGAGCGCAAGATAGTTATGCTACTGTATAAACTATCTACTTCAATTCTGAGGTGTTTTACATCGAGAATCCTTATACGGCGAACATTGTTCACGACGAGGTTCTCCATGTGCATTCCCTCTAGGCTTGAAGTATTTGGTTTGCTTAGCATTATTTCATTTACAAGCATTTTAAATAACACATATTTTCAATCATTCAATAGCATGCATTCACAAGAATCAATCTAGATAAGTAATTAAGCATATTTTTTATTCATTACAAAGAAAATAAATACATCACCATTTGTCCCATACATTTTACATGACTACGGCCCAACCCTCCTCAAGGAGGGTTTCGCCTTCCATTACAGTAGAAATACAAAAAAAAACATACAAAGATAAGAACCTTTTTATGGTTTGACTAAAATAGAATCAAGAATACGTTTTAAGGAGAATACTAGGAACAACCCTTTTGGGGGTTCTCTGGATTTTCCTTGTCCTTCCTCTCTTCTTTCTTTCTAGCTCCTTGGTAGTAGTCTTCCTTCCTTTCCTCTATCAATAGAATGCTTTTCCCTTCCTTAAAGAGGTCTCCTCCCTTTTCTCTTACAGCAAGTTTAGATTTTAGAACTCTAAATGTCAAAGAGGGGAACCCTCTTTTAGTCTTGAAATCCAAATTATATAGGAGAGCTTTCAGCCCCTTTTCCATAAATTATGTTCACCCTTTCCAATTCCTTGAATTAATGGCAAGCAATTAAGTTTATTCCAATATTCTATTAAGATTCAGCAGGGGGTTAATTATTTGAAGTTTCCAAACAGCTGGGGAAGGCAACTAGTTTGAATTTTCGGCCATCCATATGCTGTCATTAATGCTCATTTTCTAGCAAAAAATGCGGCAGGCGCTGTAGCGCCTAGTAGCATTTCAGTTTCATCATTTTCTTCCCTGTGGAGCACTGTAGCACTTCAATTACAAATTGGCCCCCACTGGAGCGCGCTATGGCAGAACAATTAAATTCCATTTAAATTATTATTCTGCCGTGGCGCGCTGTAGCGATTGAGTTTCGAATGAAGCCTGCGATAGCGCGCTGTAGCGATTGAGTTTCAAATGAAGCTCGCTATAGTGCGGTGCCAGATCACAGGAACATTACTCGAGCTCAATTTCAAGCAGAGCATCAAAACTTGGTTGATCAGAGTGATCAATTAGAGCTAGCCCGAGCTCCAATGACAATCGCATTGAGCTCGGTTATCTAAGGGAATTCAATCATAGGAGGATAGGAGAAAAATTAAGTTCCCTAGTTCAGTGAGGCATCATTATCTTCACTGGACAATTCAGCTCCTTCCATACAATAATGTCTGTTATTTAGATTGAACCAAACGGCTCGGGACACACGCAAGATTTTGAATATGGGGTCTAACCTCACATAAGGACACAGAGATAACTAATGCAATATAATTAATATTAGGCCCACACAATACAATGGAAAGAAGGCTGGTGTCTGGATTCATTGAGTTGATGAATTGCAGGGCTTTGGGGGTGCTTCAGAGGTTAAAATGAATCCCAATAAGTTTCTAGAGCTTTCGACTACAAACTGGGGGAATGAATTACAAGCCACATCCACTGCCCTGCCTGGATAGCCTTTTGGATGCCAACCAAAATAACAGGGAGGCTGAAAAATAGTGGAGGGAGATTGGGTGCTACAGAGATTATAAAGGGAGGCTCTGGAGATTTTCTCAAGCTATTTATAGTCTTAGAGGGCTCAGGAGGTTGGGCTTTGGTCGAAAGGGGCTTGGGTTGAAGGTTCGATGCACTAATTCTATCGAGAGCTTGATCAGACCTCATGGCCCACCGAGGCTGCCCAACTGATAATGGAAAAGATCCTAACTGACTAGCAGACATGGCACGATAGAAGGGGGGACATGGTTCTTGTGTCTGTGGTACAACATGATTTACCAGCTGGGCACGAGCAAACAAAGATGACAATGAATAGATATGGGGTTGCGCATGTGATGATCCCAATATTGAGAATCACTTAACTCAATATTGATATGTCACCATAATATCTAATACTAGATTAGAAAGAAGCTAATCCAAACCCTTAGATACTGTGTTTGGCCAAAGATTTAGATGAGGTCTTAAGTTAAGATGAGAGGGATTATAATGAAACATTATATGGAATGCATATGAGAACAAAATATAATTAAACATGTGATACTTGTAAGGATACATAAAAATGTAATTTAAAAATAATTGAAGTGAATACTTGCAAATCATAGATATGAAATTATAGATATTTAATAAGTATTTAACATGTAAAAATATAAGTATAGAATTTTGCTAAATTATTCTAAGTTATAAATTTATTAAAAATTTTGGCAGAGTTTCCTTTGTAAATGGCTAAAGAAACACCTGCAAGGTACACATACAAGACTTCCATTCTAATTAAAGTTATAATTGAAAGAAAAACAACCTAAAACTAACATGTAATTAATCCATTTCATAGGATTGCTTAGTTCCAGTTCTAAAATAGAGTCAATCCATTACATAGGATTGCTCATTTAGAATTCTAAAGTAAAGTTAATATGTTACATGGGATTGCTTATTTTCAGTTCTAAAATAGAGTTAATCCATTACATAAGATTGCTCATTTCCAGTTCTAAAGTAAAGACAATCCGTTACATGGGATTTCTTATTTATAAATCTAAAATAGAGTCAATCAATTACATAGGATCGCTTATTTCTAATTCTAAAGTAAAGACAATCCGTTACATGGGATTGCTTATTTATAATTCTAAAAATTTAAAAGGAGAAAATTACATGTGTAATAATTATCTACCCTAAGGCTTACACAATTCACATGACTTATTACATACAAGAAGATTAAGAATTTATCTCAACTTAAACATGTAACTACTTTCTAATTCTATATGAAATCTAATATACTAGTAGTTCCAATTTAACATACAAGCAAATATACAACTAAACTCCAGTTTAATATGCAAAGTAAATATGCAAGATTATTATGCAACTAATGACTTAATTAACATTCAATTATATTCATTCATCCATTCATTTCATCCCAAACATTTAAGTATTAAATTAAACTCCAATACAAGCATAGTAAATATGAAGTAAATAACTTTAATTAGTACAAACTATTTGTAAATTAAAAGAAAGTAAAGTTCACATGCAAAAAGAAATAACAAGCTAAGTTTCTATTTTATTAAAAGCAGTAGCATTTTAAGCTATGCACTTGGTCCAGTTCCACTAGCCTCCAATTGCACTTGATCTATCACATTTTAGCATTTAAATGTGATAGGGCAAAGTCAAGAAAAAGAAACTCTAGTTAGACTAAATAGTTTAAGCACACTTTAAGAGTAGGCTAAACATTATATTAATTCAATTGGATATCAGTTCTAGTTAAAAAATTTGCATAAGTAAGGGTGCAAGAAAGTAAGCATACAATTATGGGAAAAGAAAGTAAGAAAATGCAAAGTGAGTTAAAATACTCACTTAAATATACATCCTAGCCTGTAATGGAAATAAGGGTAAAAGCATCCCAAATAGGATAGAAAGAAACTAAAGTGCATATGAAAGTAAATGAAAATAAAATAAAGTATGTATATGTTCAATGAACTTATGCTGAGTAAGTAAAAGAGACAATAAAACATTAATTGAAATTAAGCAATATATACTGTATTCTAAATGAATTTATAAGTAAGCAAAGCACAATACTAAAGATAGAGAGTGTAAGGCTTACATAGTAGGGAAGGTGTGGCGACCGGGGATCGAAGTTCGAGAGTCTCAAAAGAATAATTCATACACTGAAAATATACATTTATAAAAATAAAGAAAATAAAATACATAAATGTCCATATTTATATCCAGAGCCATTCATATATGAAATTTACAATAGTTTTAATATTTACAATAAAGCTTTTAAACATTTTTTATCTCTCACATCTCTATCTCTTCTTTTCTTTATTAATTTAGGCAGATCTTCAATTCTTTAATTTTCAAAACCTGAAAAATTCAGTTATCAGTCAGGTAGGAGTACACAAATCATTCTTATAAGAGCAATTCTAGCATCCTATAATAGGTATAAATCAAATATAAAAACTGAATGAAATATTTGCATATGAAAGAAAAACAACTTTTCAAATTTCAATATTGCCCTGCAAGTTAGTTGTGAAATTCAATATAGCATGTAATAATTAATTTTATCAAAAACATTTGTAACAATAAGTCGAGTCCGTAGACTCCTGAGCCCAAATGGGTGAACCCATAAGCGTAACCTGTAGGAAGCTTTTCTCACTACCCATCGGTAGCTTACTCAAAATAGGAACTGATGGTGTGCCTTTCCTCTGGATTTGCCCACTTCTTAATAAGGGCTAAATCCCTCCATATAACTCCCAAGGGCTGCCAACAGGCCCAATCTGTACAGATTCTCAGTGTTGCTTTCCATCCTCTAAAGATAAACACCATAATAATATATACCATATTTTATCTTTTTGTTACATGCTTATTTGATAACATTCTTTTGCAGGTTTATAAGCGGTAAGTAGTTAAATAATGCTCAAATGAAAATGGCTCAAATAAGAATACTGAAATAAAACTTATAAGTAGATTTACGTACCTAACTGTTTTGATAAAATATCAACCAATTCAATTTCTTTGATCTGCTAAAAATAATTTAATTCATTAATTTAATGTTTTATGCTTTTAATATTGTTTGTAATATTAGGTTTTGATAATAATAATAAAATGAATATTTGAATATTTGAATTATTGTATTAAGTTACTTAATTATTAAGCCTTATAAGGTCAAATTGGGAATTTGACCTTATAAGGGCATATTAGTAATTTTACCCTTAATAAAATCTAAATTTTTTGTTAATTTATTGTGTCCTAAGGTTTCCATAGAATCTAAAATCATCAAATTCTGATATGTATTGGTTAAGTTATAGCCAATACAATCTCTAAGGTTAATAATTAGGGTTTAATATGATTAGTGAAATAAATCATAAAATTACTAAACTAATTACACAACTAGGTTCTAATTTACTTTATGAGGTCTTTGAAACTGAAATTACTCAATTTAGATCATTCAATTTGCTAATATTTACTAATCAAATTTTAGGATAATTAGGATTTATTAGAAGATCTAACCATTTGATCTAAAATATTTTTACAGTTTACTATAAATTAGGTTTTTTTGATCTAAATTAATATTTGGATCACCTACTTTGGAGCTAATTTGACTAACTTATGGCCAATTAAAGTTTTAGGGTTAAAGGGCTTAGTTAGGGTTAGGTCCTAATTATGATTAGTCTAAAATTAATCCAAATAGCAAAATTAATACTACTAAAATATTCCTTAGGGTTTTATGTGTATTTTGAGATCCATATTGGATATATTTGGGTTAAAGGGTATCAAGTTATAATAATTTGAATATTTGTCATATTTTTTCCAATTAATTAATATCCTAAAATATCATTATGAAAAATATTAATCCTACTGAAATTTGGATAGCACTAAAATATTCCTTGATTTTTGCTGATTAATTTAATATTTGTTTGTATAATTTGGATAAATATTTTAGGAGTTATTTAAGTTTAAAGTTTTGTAATTAATTGAATTATATTATTGTGAATATAAAATATTTTTGATTTAAAATAATTAATTGTGTATTAATTATATCTATTTAATAAAATTACTAAATTGTTATTTATTATTAATTATTTACTTTTATTTTTCTGTTTATGTAAATATACATATACATATATATGTATGTATACATATAACTTTAGGAAATGACAAATTTGAATTATATAAATAAGTATTATAAGTTTTAAAATGATGATTTGTTAAATATAAGTATTATATATATATAATTATATTTAATATATTAATTTTATTTATTGGTAGGTGGCGAGTTCGGGCGTCCATTCAGCGGCAGGAGACGGAGATGTGCCAGCCATTGATAGGTTGTCGAGATGCAGGCGGGACCCACCGCGATCAGTCATAATTGACTGCAGGTTCCGCAATGGCAGCGTGAAATTACATGCCGCTGAGATTCTGGGTCGGGCTCGGGCTGACCCGATCCGACCCAGCCCAAACATCTGCCTGCTTCGTCTACCCTAGCCGAGACGGAAAATTTTTTAGGGTTTCGAATGGTGCGACAATGGAGCCACCTCAAGGTTTGAAATACACCGAAACTGAAAGGGCTTGGCTAGGGCTATGGGTTGAGCTTTTAATCTTCAGTTTAGAGGCTCCCTACCAAAAGAAATATGATGCCCTAGGGGCGTGGCCACGAAGACCCGATGAACTTCCGAGTCCTCTAAAGATTTTACCTTAATTTGGTTCGATTAGAATTAATCCAACTCTATCGAGATCGATAGATTATTAATCTACAACTAATAATGACTATACAATACAATATATTGATAACTGATGAAGTCAAAGCAGAAGTTTGGACGGTACCTTGAAGAACAAAACTGAAGTTCTAGGGTTTGCTTGGAAGGAGATTATAAGAATTTGTACGTACTTTTGTTTGATCTTAATCATGAAAATCGAGACTAATGGATTGAATTGGCTCTTAAAGGAAGGTCTTAGCAGTGGAGATGGTTGCGAGGATGCCACCTGCGAGCGAAGTGAGGAGGACGCGTGCGTAAGGTTGACACGCGTAGCTCTGCGGAAGAGATGGCTGAGGACCGTCGGATTCTTGATCAGATGGATCAGAAGATCCGTCCAATATAACGACCGGCTTTAATAAATTAATGACGATGTTACTTAAATACGGACGATGCCGTTAAATTAAATTTAAATATATTATTATTTAATTAACTTTGACCTATTTTATTGCTTAGATTTAATTAATTAAATACATCCCAAACCTTTCCAATACATCACTCCTAGCTAATTAAGAGGTTCTGAATGCAATGGCACACTCAGATTTTTGATACGATGAATATTTAATTATTCAAATTTTCAGGTATTTAAATAATATTAAAATATTTGTCAAAAATTCAATCACTTCCAAATGCATCCAAAATTTCACCCTTAGCTAATTTAGGGGTGGTGAATGCAATAACGAAGTTAGATTTTCAATTTGAGGTCAAAATTATTTAAATATTAATAAACAAATTTGAAATTTTTTTTTAGTATCTTACATTCTCTCCAACTTAAAAGGGATGTCGTCCCGACATCAATCTAAAATTTAAAGAAATTTATTAGATCTAGAATCACTTACTAGTAGAATAAGTGAGGATATGATTTCTTAATGATTGATTCTTCCTCCCATGTAGCTTTTTCTTTGCGGCAGTTCTTCCATCGAACCTTTATCATAAGAATAGATTTATTTCTTAATTTTCTTTCTTCTCGATCTAGAATTTCTTCTGGTTCAATCACATAGCTGATTTGGTTGCAAATTGATATCTTCTACTTCCACTCTCATTAAAGGTTCTGATAAGCATTTGCTTAATGAGGAGATATGAAACACATTGTGTATCAAACTCAGATGTGGTGGAAGTTTGATTTGATATGCCACTTGGCCTACTCTCTTCAAAACTTCAAAAGGTTCAATAAATCTTGGACTTAATTTCCCAGAAAATCCAAATCTTAAAACTCCTCTGAATGGATTAACTTTCAAATATACAAGTCTCCAACAGAAAATTCAACATGACTATGATGAGCATCAAAATACTGCTTCTGCCTATCTTGAGCTGCTTTCATTCGATGCTAAATTAACTTAATCTTTTTTGTTGCATGAAGGGTTAACTCTATTTTTAATATTCTATTTTCTCCAACATTATTCCAAGATAAAGGAGTGATACACTTTCTTCCATAAAGGGCTTCATAAGGAGCCATTCCAATGCTTGCTTGAAAACTATTGTTATAAGAGAATTCAATTAATGGAAGGTGATCATCCCAACTTCCTCCAAAATTTAATACACAAAGGCAAAGAAGATCTTCTAGAGTTTGATTCACTCTTTCAGTTTGTCCATCAGTCTGTGGATGAAATACTGTACTCATACAGAGCTGTGATCCAAGATCTTGATGAATTGCTTTCCAAAATTTTGATATGAACCTACTGTCTCTATCAGAAATGATGGTTTTTGGAATACCATGCAACCTTACTATCTCTTTTAGATAAATCTATGCCAATTTATCTATTGAATATGTCTGCTTAATGGGTAAAAAGTGTGCTGATTTTGTAAGCCTATCCACAATTACCCAAATAAAATCATTACTGAATTTTGAACGAGGAAACCCAGTTATGAAATCCATAGAAATGTCTTCCCATTTCCATTAAGGAATAGCTAAAGGTTGAAGTAATCCTCCTAGTTTTTGATGTTCTGCTTTTACCAGGTTATAAGCTTCACACTTTGATATAAACTCAGCTATACTTTTCTTCATTCTTGGCCACCAAAAGTGTGATTTCAAATCTTGATATATCTTGTTATTTCCTAGATGAATAGAGTATCTAAGATGGTGAGCTTCTTTCAATACTTTAGATCTTAGCTCAGCTTTATTAGGTATCCAAATTCTAGATCCACACCAAATGCTCTTATTTGAATTCAAATTTAGTTCTAGGTGCTTTCCTAATTGAATAGATGTAACTAATGAGTTATATTCTTCATAAAGATGTTGAGCTTCTTTAATTTCATCCATTAATGAACATTCTACAGTTACTTGAAATAGATTAGCATTTGATGGTAACACAACTTTTAACTAGAGATCTACTATTTCCTTGAGTAAGATAGGGTTAGAGGTCAAAACATGCAATTGTGAAGTTACTTTTTGACTTAGTGCATCTGCTACTAAATTTGCCTTTCCAGGATGATATTGAATTGATAAATCATAATCTTTGATTAATTTTAACCATCCTTGCTGTCTTAAATTTATCTCTTTCTGAGTAAAGATATATTTCAAACTTTGGTGATCAGTGAAGACTTCACATCTTACTCCATATAAGTGGTCTCCAGATCTTAAGTGCAAATACTATTGCAGCCAATTCCAGATCATAAACTGGATAATTTTTCTCATGTATTTTAAGCTGTCTAGATGCGAAGGCTATAACTTTTCCTTCTTGCATAAGAACACAGCCTACTCCAATTCCAGAAGCATCACAATAAATTTGATATTATTTTCCTTCAACTGGCAAAACTAGAATAGGAGTTGATGTTATACATTCTTTTAACTTCTGAAACGCTGATTCACAAGATGAATCCCATACGTAAGGTACATCTTTTTGAGTAAGACGAGTAAGAGGGGCTGCAATCTGGGAAAATTTCTTAACAAACTTACTATAATAACCAGCTAATCCTAAGAAACTGCGTATTTCTGTTACTAAAGTAGGTTGGGTCCATTCTTGGATTGCACTTATTTTTCTTGGATCAACTGATATTCCTTTTTTGCTAATTACATGCCCTAAGAAGGCTACAGATTGAAGCCAAAATTCACATTTTGAGAATTTGGCATACAATTAATGTTGCCTTAATAAGCTCAATGTAATTTTAAGATGCTCTTCATGCTCCTTAGCATTCTTAGAATAAATCAATATGTCATTAATGAAGACGATGATAAATGAATCTAAGTAAGGCTTCATTATTCGATGCATCAAATACACAAAGTAGGATGGGGCATTGGTTAACCCAAAAGGCATCACCTAAAATTTATAATGCCCATAGCGCATTCTAAAGGCAGATTTAGGAATATCCTCATCTTTAATTTGGAGTTGGTGATAACCATATCTTAAATCAATTTTGGAAAATATGGAAGCACCTACTAATTGATCAAACAAATCATCAATTCTTGGTAACAGGTATTTGTTTTTAATGGTAACCTTATTCAATTCTCGATAATCAATATATAGGCACATACTCCTATCTTTCATTTTAACAAACAAGATCGGGGCTCCCCATGGGGAATTACTAGGTCTAATAAACCCTTTTATAGTGAACTCCTGAAGTTGATTCTTAAGTTCTTCTAACTCTTTGGGTGCCATTCTGTATGGAGTTTTTGATAGAGGATTCATTCCTTAACTTAAATCAATGCTGAATTCTACTTCTCTTTGAGGTGGTAACTTTGGAAGTTCTTCTGAGAAAACATCTACATACTCTTTTACTATATGAGTTTCTTCTAGAGGTGTAGATTTAGCCTTAGAACTTGAGAGTAATGTTAAGAATATGAGGTGTTTCTTTCTAATAAACTTTTCAATCTTATTAGATGGAATAAGGGTAATAACTGCACTCCTTTGACCAACAAAGGTTACTTTCTTACTTCCACTATAAACATATACTCTCTTCTTTGCGCAATCAATTAATGCTTTCTTCTGACTCATCCAGTCCATCCCAAGAATAATGTCAAAAGTGGTTATAGGGATAATAGTGAGTTTAGCTTCCCAAGAGATTCCACTTATATTTAACTTATAATTACAAAAGATGTTTGTTTCTAAGAACTCTCCCGATGGTAGATTAACTTTGAGTGCTGATGAAAGTTGTTCTACTGGCAATGCATATTTTTGAACCAACTTTGATGCAATAAAAGAATGCGTAGCTCCAGAATAAAAAAGAACTGAATAAGGGTGTTGAAATAATAGAATAGTACCTGTAACCACATCAGGCTCATCTCTAGCCTATTCTTGAGATAGATTGAATATTCTGGCCTGGGCTGGATTATTCCTTGTATTACTTGAAGATGCTATATTGTTTCCTTGATTTGCTGGTGGTTTGCCCTGATTCCTCATAACTGCTTTGCCTTGATTTGGGAGTTGATGTCCGTTTACAGTATAAGTAGCACGTCAGAACTTTATTGTATGATTGGTCCTCCCACATCGGTGGCATTGACCTATACCGATAAAACACTTATCTGTACTGTGTATTTTTCCACAAAATCTACAAGTATTTGGTGTTCTTGGAACAGGTGCACTAGGGTTGCTTTGAATATTATAAATTCTTTCTTGAGGTATTGAAAATTGTTGTCTCTTAGATGGAAAATTGGGAGAAAAAGCTGGTCTCTTATTATCCTTGAAGAATGTTGTTCTTCTTGAGCTTCCATGAGCTTGGCTTTCTCCACTAATTGGGCAAAATTTGAAATTTGGAGAGGTGTCAAGATATGCTGAAAATTATTCTTTATTCCATTAAGGAATAAGTGACACCTAACTTCTTTAGTTGTAACCATTTCTGGAGCAAAACTAGCTAGACGAGTAAATTCCTCTTTGTATTCTGTAACTGAATGACTTCCTTGCTTTAAGTTTAGAAGATCCTTCCTCATTGTCTGTCTAGCAGACTGGGGTACATACTTTCCCAAGAATGCCTTTACAAACTCTTCCCAATGGATCTCTTCTTCTATTCAATTTTGAAATATAGTAGTTTTGACTGTCTTCCACCATTTTTCTGTAGCTTCAGTCAGTAGATAAGTAGCTAGTGATACTTTTTGATCTTCATAATTTTTAGCACATTTAAACTCTTTTTCTATCTCGTGGATCTATTCTTCAGCTTGATAAGGAGTTGCCTTTCCACTGAATCTCAGAGGCTGAAGCTTAAGAAATATCTGCATATTTTCATTTACTGCCTTTCTTTGGGCTAAAATAGGGTTTGGATTCTAGATTTGTTGATTGTTCATGAATTGGCTCATGATATTCATGAACTGGAGCATCTAATTTGCTCCAATATGATCAAAAGGATAGACTGCTTCAATATTAGGTGAAATAGTCTCGTTATGGCTAGGAGTATTCTGAGGAACATTTTCCTCCTGAGATTGATTGTTGTTATTTTGGTTATGACTATCCATAATCTGGAGAAATAATAAACTATACTTATTAGGCTCTCCAACATAAAATTCAACTACTAATTATACTTATTATAATCTAGCATTTTCAAAACTGTATTCATAATGTTGGCTCTAATGAATCATTCTTTGGATTATCTCAAACTCCGGCTCTGATACCAATTCTGTGGTGACCGGGGATCAAAGTTCGAGAGTCTCAATAGAATGATTCATATACTGAAAATATACATTTATGAAAATAAAGAAAATATAATACATAAATGTCTATATTTACATCCAGAGCCATTCATATATGAAATTTACAGCAGTTTTAATATTTACAATAAAGCTCTTAAACAATTTTCATTTCTCACATCTCTATCTCTTTTTTTCTTTATTACTTTAGGCAGATCTTCAATTCTTTAATTTTCAAAACCTGAAAAATTCCTGAGCCCAAATGGGTAAACCCATAGGCATAACCTGTAGGAAGCTTTTCTCACTACCCATCGGTAGCTTACTCAAAATAGGAACTGATGGTGTGTCTTTCCTCTAGATTTTCCCACTTCCTAATAAGGGCTAAATCCCTCCATATAACTCCTAGGGGCTGCCAGCAGGCCCAATCTGTACAGATTCTCAGTGTTGCTTTCCATCCTCCAAAGACAAACATCACAATAATATATACCACATTTCATCTTTTTATTACATGCTTATTTGATAATATTCTTTTGCAGGTTTATAAGCGGTAAGCAGTTAAATAATGCTCAAATGAAAATGGCTCAAATAAGAATACTGAAATAAAACTTATAAGTAGATTTATGTACCTAACTATTTTGATAAAATATCAAAAAATTCAATTTCTTTGGTCTGCTAAAAATAATTTAGTTCATTAATTTAATGTTTTATGCTTTTAATATTATTTGTAATATTAGGTTTCTATAATAATAATAAAATGAATATTTGAATATTTGAATTATTTTATTAAGTTACTTAATTAGTATGCCTTTTAAGGTCAAATTGGGAATTTGACCTTATAAAGGAATATTAGTAATTTTACCCTTTTTGAAATCTAAAATTTTTGTTAGTTTATTGTAGATTATGTCCTAAGGTTTCCATAGAATCTAAAATCATCAAATTCTGATATGTATTGGTTAAGTTATAGCCAATATAATCTCTAGGGTTAATAATTAGGGTTTAATGTGCTTAGTGAGTGATTAGTGAAATAAATCATATAATTACTAAACTAATCACACAGCTAGGTTCTAATTTACTTAATGAGTTCTCTGAAACTGAAATTACTCAATTTGGATCATTAGATTTGCTAATATTTACTAAACAAATTTTAGGATAATTAGGGTTGATTAGAAGATCTAACTGTTGGATCTAAAATAATTTTCTAGTTTACTGTAAATTAGGTTTTTCTGGTCTAAATTGATATTTAGATCACCTAATTTGGAGCTAATTTGACTAACTTATGGCCAATCAAAGTTTTAGGGTTAAAGGGCTTAGTTAAGGTTAGGTCCTAATTATGATTAGTCTAAAAGTAATCCAAACAGTAAAATTAATACTACTAAAATATTGCTTATGGTTTTTTGAGTATTTTGAGACCCATATTGGGTATATTTGGGTTAAAGGGTATTAAGTTATAGTAATTTGAATATTTGTCACATTTTTTCCAATTAATTAATATCCTAAAATATCATTATGAAAAATATTAATCATATTGAAATTTGGATGGCACTAAAATATTCCTTAATTTTTGCTGATTAATTTAATATATTTGTTTGTATGATTTAGATAAATATTTTAGGAATTATTTAAGTTTAAAGTTTTGTAATTAATTGAATTATATTATTATGAATATAAAATATTTCTGATTTAAAATAATTAATTATGTATTAATTATATCTATTTAATAAAATTACTAAATTGTTATTTATTATTAATTATTTACTTTTATTTATTTGTTTATGTAAATATACATATACATATATATGTATGTATACATATAACTTTAGGAAATGACAAATTTGAATTATATAAATATGTATTATAAGTTTTAAAATGATGATTTGTTAAATATAAGTATTATATATATATATATATAATAATTATATTTAATATATTAATTTTATTTATTGGTAGGTGGCAGGTCCGGGCGTCCAGTCAGCGGCAGGAGACGGACACGTGCCAGCCATTGATAGGTTGTCGAAATGCAGGCGGGACCCACCGCGATCAGTCATAATTGACTGCGGGTCCCGCGATGGTAGCGTGAAATTACACGCTGCTGAGATTTTGGGTCAGGCTCGGGCCGACCTGACCCGGCCCAAACATCTGCCTGCTTCGTCTACCCTAGCCCCGACGGAAAATTTTTTAGGGTTTCGAATGGTGCGACAATGGAGCCACCTCAAGGTTTGAAACACACCGAAACTGAAAGGGCTTGGCTAGGGCTATGGGTTGAGCTTCTAATCTTCAGTTTAGAGGCTCCCTACCAAAATAAATATGATGCCCTAGGGGCGTGGCCACGAAGACCCGACGAACTTCCGAGTCCTTCTAAAGATCTTACCTTAATTTGGTTCGATTAGAATTGATCCAACTCTATCAAGATCGATAGATTACTAATCTACAACTAGTAATGACTATACAATACATTATATTGATAACTGATGAAGTTAAAGCAAGAGTTTGGACGGCACCTTGAAGAACGAAACTGAAGTTCTAGGGTTTGCTTGGAAGGAGATTATAAGAATTTGTACGTACTTTTGTGTGATTTTAATCATGAAAACCGATACTAATGGATTACAATGGCTCTTAAAGGAAGGTCTTAGCGGTGGAGATGGCCGTGAGGACACCACCTGCGGGCGAAGTGAGGAAGGCGCGTATGTAGGGTTGGCACGCGTAGCTCTGCGGAAGAGATGGCTGAGGACCGTCAGATTCTTGATCAGACGGATCAGAAGATCCGTCCAATCTAATGACCAACTTTAATAAATTAATGATGGCGTTACTTAAATACGGACGACGCCGTTAAAATAAATTTAAATATATTATTATTTAATTAACTTTAACCTATTTTATTACTTAGATTTAATTAATTAAATACATCCCAAAATTTTCTAATACATCACTCCTAGCTAATTGAGAGGTTTTGAATGCAACGACACACTCGGATTTTTGATACGACAAGTATTTAATTATTCGAATTTTCAGGTATTTAAATAATATTAAAATATTTGTCAAAAATTTAATCACTTCCAAATGCATCCAAAACTTCACCCCTAGTTAATTTGGGGGTGGTGAATACAATAACGAAGTCAAATTTTCAATTTGATGTCAAAATTATTTAAATATTAATAAACAAATTAGAAAAGAAATTTTGGTATTTTGCAGAAGGTATCTTAGACTCATAGTCTAAGACAAACATAGCCTAAGACTATGTAGGAAACACAGCTAAAAAGCTATGACGAGTCTTCACAATCAAAGAGATTGTAGAGGATCTCACATTTTATTTAATTATAGTTATTATTAGAAAGGTCTCATTCTACAGGGACTTACAAAATGAAGAAAGAAGTAAAGCACATCTGCCTAACCAGTGTTGGAAAACGGGGTTTCAAATGTAACCTACTCTCAAATATTCACCCTCTGAGAATATGAGGATCCTTATCACTCCAATTTAGCCTGCCCTTGGCTACTTTAATTAGCAACCCTTATTATTTTAAATATGAAAATTTTATTTATGCACAAAGTCTTATATGAATGATTCAAATGAAAAAACCTCAAATCTAAGCAAGCATTCAAGGAAAATTCAATAATTGCAACTAAGTGATATCCAAAGTTATCTAATTTTAATGATCTACTTAATGATCGGAGCTAATTGAGCTCTCAATTAACTTTGAGATATTGATCTCAAGTTAATTGTAATTAATAGTAATAATTGGAGTTTTGAAAAAATGGTTTCATTTCATTCATTATGATATGACAAAATAATTTATAAATATAATCAATGCAAATAGAAGCTAGTTTTAATCTAGTCCTAGGTTGTAAGATTCAAATAGTTTAACTAATCATGGCTTAGATGACTAGTAGGAAAGAATTAAGGTTATGAAATTAATAATATAAGAAAATTAGAAATTAAGATTTAATTCACTAAAACTCACTAGCTAGGTTGTAACTTGAAAGTTCTATCTAAATCTAATACTAATCTAGCTAAGTTATAATTTGAAGGATCAAATCAATCAAGTACTAATCTAGTTAACCTAAAATAAAATAAAAGGTTTAAAGTAAAATAAAAGATGAGATTTAAGAACTATACATTCTAAGTATCCAAATAGTTAAAGTTTAAAGAATCTAATAGGATTCTTAAACTACTCTAAGTAAATTGGGATTTCTATTACTAGTCCTTTAAGAAATCAAATGAAGACTTTAGGGATTAGGGTGAATAAACTAGGCTCTAATATAGTCACTAAGGACTAGTCATAGTTGCTTTATTAGTCTATAATTACCAAGGCCTTAAGGCTAACTACTCTTAATGGATGTGATAGATAATTCTATGGATCAACTATAATTCATATATAAATCAATCATAGGGTTTCTACCTTAGGGTTGAAAGATGAATCAAGGAATTTTGTAATGGATTCATAAATCTAAAAAGTGAGAACTAAGCTCAAACCGAAGTAATCTGTTTTTGCATGGGGAGTAATAAATATGACTTCTTAGCTATCCTAGGGTTTTATAAAACCTAAAATGTACTATCTAAGAAATTAGTATTCATCACAATAATATTTAATTGAGAGTCAACAACCTAAAATCACTAATTGTTCTTCAATGGAAATGATTTACACATTAATGAAATCCTTACATCATAAGGAGAAAAATGATACTGAGTATGTCAAGTTTGGACAACATTTGAATTTTAGGATTTCTGGGACTCTTAATTAGGGTTAAGATGTGATTAAGAAAATTTTTGTTTAAAATATTAAATTTGACTTCATATTATTGTTCCTCATATTTTTGTGAGTGAAATGGACTATTTGATCATTTAATTTGGATATTAAATGACCTAATTAGGTTACATAAAATGATGAAATAATTTGTAATTAATTAATTAATCTTAAATATTGACTAATTAAAATATTCAACAAAATAGAAATTAAATGGCATATTATTAATATACTCATTTTTATGATCAAAATGATATATAATATTATATTATTTGGTTAAGTATATTTAAAGTTATGAAGAAAATAAAATTGCATCTAATTTAATTAAATAAAATTTTAATTAACAATCATTCAATATGACAGCCGCTGGCACGAAAAGAAAGACATGAAATTCCATGGCATAGAACGTGAGATGGCGAATGTCAACACAGATTTTTGGTGCTATATGTGGGACCCGCTGCATGAAACTGTGCGCCATGACACAGCGACGAGCCTCTATCAGGTCAATCCGAAATCTGAGCCCGTCGTTCAAGATTCGCACTCCTGTGGCCCAGGATGGGGATCGGGTCAAACAAATCCTACCAGGGCCCGAACCAAAGGTTTTTGTCGAGCTAGTAATTAGGTGTAACAACCCTAGTCGTTACCCTAGCTAAATCTGGATCAATTAAGCCAAACCAAGCTTAGATTTTGATTCCATTAGACTGAATGGGTCATTTAAACCTAACCCTTGAAGTTTGAAATCAATCGAAGCTAAATTAGAATTTTGGTATTTTTGGTTATTTTTAAGCCCTGGAAAATACCTAAATTAAATTGATCTCCAAATTAAAATTTGACTTCATTTTAAAATTTCTCATACCATAATTAACTACAGGTGAATTTCTGAGAATTTTTGGAGTTCATTTAAGCCTAAATTGAATTATGGAAATTATTAGGATTTAATTAATTATTAAATAAATTAAAATTAATTAAATTAAATAATTTATAATATTTAAACCCTTGGGATTTGCTGTCGGCACCGCGGCAGATCCACTGCGGGGTCTCGACAGCGGCACATAGGTATAAGCCACCCGATGCGATAGCATGCATCTTAGCGCTCTTGATCCAACGACTCTCATAATATGCGCCGTGATCGAATCCTGTCTGCTCGATCGACATCTAGCATCCGACGCTTGAGATCGTCTCTGCGGTTCTGTTAATCGGGACCATCAATCCTCAACGGTCTCGCGATTAGACGCTGGAGAGGGACCCTGCCACTATGGATCATCGTCTTCGCCCGATCGCCAGCTCGACAGAAAAATCCACTCATACCATGCCATGCCAGCGCTGTCCCCCACTCCCTCATGCCTTGTCCCCTAGACTGTTAGGATCTTCCGAGTATGGCTGAGCCTAGTAGGGTGACCCGGGAGGCCTGGAACCTCCCAATTGCAGAAAATGGAGAGAACCCTCGGGCTGAGCCAAGTTCCAAACCTGAGCCCTGACATCCATTCCTAGGACCTCCTAGAGCCTATAAATACCTTCAGAACTTCACAGTGAGCCCTTTGCTCACTGTGAATCCCCAATTGCCTAGCTGAAGGTCTGCTGGAGTCCCCGTCTTCTCAGCAAGTTCTGGAACTCTTAGAGCTGCGAACCGTTGATAGAGGGTGCGTGTATTGTGTTCAAACCTCATGCAAGCTCGTGATAATCTTTTGGAAGCTCCCGATGCTCCCATTTTCCTCTTGGCCGAGCCTGCAATCGACTTTAGGTACAACCTTCTCCCTTTGAACTCAGAGAGTTCAGTTTCCATTCTATCATCTGGATGTCATCTAGATCGCCTTAGCCACTTATGAAACCCATTGTGATTGCTTCTAGGGTCTGGGCTAGTCTACACTGATCGATCCTTCGCCTGGTTTGCACCGTGAGCTCGTAGCTGAGCTCGAGTAAGGATCCACCGATTTAGGTCACTCTGAAGCTCATGGCCAGAGGGCTTCGATCTGCCTCACCACCAGGATGGTGTAGGGATCAAGCTCTGGCCTAGTGGTCAACTCTGTGAGGAGAATTTACTCATCACAGTAAACCCTAAAAGCTTCGAGTAAGGCTGAATTCACCGAGTAGCCATCCCGTGACCCAGTGCATCTTAGAGAGGGATTAAGGGTGGGATCGACACGTCTCGACTCCAGGAACTTGTAGGGATTGAGTTGAGCCACTACCGTCATCTGGGTGCCGAGAATTCTAGCGCTGAAGTTCAGCTAGGGTAGAGCCCGTCGAGAGGTAGGACACGAAGTCATGGGTCAGGCCGACCCGTGACCCGCACCTTTTGCATTTGGGCCACCATAAATATTAATAGAATTTCTGAAATAATTTCCTTAAGAAAATTAATTCAGAAAATAAATCCTATAATTCTAATTTAAATAAAAAGACATAATAAATTAGTTAAATAACTTTTGTTATACTGATCCATATGGTATGATCCAATATACCATTTAAATTAGAAAAATGCAAGGAATCTGAATATACAATAAAATTATAGATCTAATGGTTGGATTTTAGATAATTGTCTAATCCTTTTTTGTTCTTAATTAAATCATTTTAAATTCAATAAATACCCAAATATATTGATTAAGGGCTCTGATTGCTCATAAGACCTTAAAGAACCTATGTAGACTAATAAAAGTAATTTAGGAACCCTAATTTGGTTAATTACCTCTTAATTACTCTAATTAAGGATTAGTAAATTAAACCTTAAGTAAGCCTCTAATTTTGGTAAGTCTAGTTCCTAATGCTATCTTAAGTGTAGTAGAACCTAGGGATAAGATTGGATTGCTCTAGAATGCCCTAATTTCCCTAATCACCTCAATTAGCTTAAATATATGATTAGTGCTAACTAGATTAATTAGGTTGCCAAATCCTAAAATAAGTGTATTTCCTACTTCATTAATCATTATGGAACTCATTAAAATAGATTAGAATCAATTTGGGTAATTAAATCAAAAATCCCATTTTTAGCCTTAAGAGGGGTATTTTAGTCATTTTAACTAAAATGTGTTTGAGTATCCCTTAAGCCTTGGAAAACTCATCAAAATATCCTTAGTTAGATTATTAGTATCTTTCTGGACCCTTAGGCTAATGATATTAATATTAAGTTAATAAATCTTACATTAGTCTTAATTAAAGATCTTAAGAACTTAAGTGCTTATAAAAGGAATCACTTTGTCTTAAGAATTAAGTCTAACTATCTCAATTTGCTAAGCCTTAGCTTAATAGCTTAATTAAGTTAGTCCATGAGTTTAATTCTAAAGGAAACACACTTGTAAAGTTCCAAGTCCAAAATCTAGCTTAAATCTAAAATAATTAATCGTCAGATCTTAGATCTTAGATCATAGACTTTAGATTATCTAATTTATTTAACTACCTCCCTTTGGAATTCCTTAAGTGATTTATTGTTTAATTCTTTTGAAGCCTTCCATGTGAGTGTAGGATTGATTTAATCTATAGAATAATGATATTATCCTAAAGATTGAATATAGATCTTAGATTCTCAAGTTCTTAATTGATTATTTTATCTTATAACTAATAGAGTACCCTTTCACTAAGTTCTTAGTTCTGGATCCTTCAGCTTATAGGATTCCTTATCTTTGAATTAGGTTTTAAGTGTGAGCCCTAGATCCTTGCTAGGACATACCTTAGATTCAGGATTTGAACACCAAAGTGGAGTTTAAATCCAAAATCCTTAAATCTTGAATTGCTTAATCAAGATTTGGGTAAGAGAGAAAAATATTAATAATTAGGTCGTTGATTCATTTATTTAAACCTTATAGTCGTCACATGATTATAAATTAGAACTTGTTAAGTTCTAATATTAACTTTAAGGTCGTAAATCTGAGATTTTACTCGATAGCTGGATATTGGAGATCCTAAACTTGTATCTTCTCAGAATAGTTAGTTGGATAACTTAGACAATAATAGATATCACATCAATCTAGATTGAGTCTCTTACTTACTTTGACTTGATTGCTCTGTACACCTTAAATATTGAGCCTTATTTCTTGAGCATAATAGGAGAACTTAAGATATGGATAATACATCCTAAGTTAGTATTTGAAAAGCATAACATTCATCTAGTTCTTTCAGAGCTTTCAGTTAGTAGAGTATGTCCTAGATTAGTCTGCCTTTTCAATTATAATATTGTTATAGACTAAACTTGGACCTAGCTCTGTGAATGTCTAGGATGGATGCATGTCTTATTCTATAAAGTTCAACTCGGACCTAGCTCTACGGATGCCTAGGATGGACACATATTGAACTTTCAATTCAGAGGCCCTATATGGCCTATTTCTGTTATGACAGCACTATGTCTTAGGCTTACTGCTACTTTAGTTCAGTTCTTCAGTTTTATTTGTTTATTTTGCTTTGCCACATGTCTCAGTGGCTTTATTTTACTTTACTGTACTCATCTTGCTTTTACCACATGTTTCAGTGGCCTTCTGTTCATATTAATCTGCATGTTGTATGTATGTCCTTATGGATTAGCTATTATATATTTATTAGCATGTTTAGGAAGCTAGAATTATATGTTATTTTCAGCACTTGTGTTCTTTTGTACGCTGCATGTTTCCATGTGATCATAAGCATGTTAGGATCAGATTTATTTTTTTATATTCGCAGTCACTTTTGCTTTTAGCTTTTCCTTGCTTACTTCATGTCTTGTATGTTATTTCACATATATGTTGTTTAGCTTTAAATGATTAATTTATAGTTACCCCATTTTCTTTGTAGTTTGTTGCACCCCATAATTGCTTGTATATAAGATAATTAAATATAATATCCTTAAATATTCAATTCATTTAAATAGCCTAAAATGTACTTAGATAATCATCTAACTGTGACCTTTTTATTTTGTTGGCTGGGGCCCTGGCATTTGTGATACTGACAAATGTCATATTCAGACTTGTTCATAGGCAGTACTGTAGGAGAGAATCCAGTGTAGGAGGAGGATCGTTCCATTATAGCTTAGATAGAATTTTCATTCAGTGAGATTGAGAGACTTTTATATTTTCATTTA
This sequence comes from Gastrodia elata, assembly GCA_016760335.1. Lineage (NCBI taxonomy): Eukaryota > Viridiplantae > Streptophyta > Magnoliopsida > Asparagales > Orchidaceae > Gastrodia > Gastrodia elata. The sequence continues at coordinate 40,339,798 of CM028671.1, read as the reverse complement.
ATACAGTTTGTAATAATTAAATTCTGGATGTATTTTACTTTCTGCACTTGAGCTGAGTTACTATTTTGTTCTCTTCTTTCTACTATGTTGTGCTTTTGGATGTTACGTTATATTTTATGCTTCTGCCACTTTGATATATATATATATATATATATATATATATATATATATATATATATATATATATTGATGAATGTTTATAGTATTCAGGTGACAAGTCCTTGGCTTAAGGCATGTTTGATTTTACTAGACTTTACTTGAGTTTGGGATTTGCCACAGTTGGAGCACCGTACTCCGTACTGTTAGTACGGGGGGCCCCACAGTTGGTATCAGAGAGCACCATAAGGTGTTAGAATGGGATCTATGATTCCTTTCTACCTAATGGACCATTCTTATAAATTGCAAACATCAATATATGTAACATCCATAACATAGTATTATCAGTAACTCTTGAACAATTGTAGAAGGAAAAATACTCATACCTTAAAAATCTCATTATCTATAGTTTAACAAAATATTGTAACTTCTCCTCTTAGAGTCAAATGGATTCTGGAGAGTCTTATGTGGACTATTATCTGCATGCCTTTAAGTTAGCTTGAAACAGTAGTTTCCAATAGAGACAGGAGAGTAACTAGTAGATTGAAGGTGTTTTGACAAGAGGGACCGTGGTCTTGGATAGGCAAAGGAATGGTTGAGCCAAGTGGAGTCAATCTTGATACATATAGAGTGTCCCGAGCCACTCTATGTGGACATTGTGACAGATTTGATACTGGATTACGCAGGAGTCTGGTGGTACGATACCATTGGAAAAGTCGAAAAGAAGCGTAAGAGGAAGTGTTAGGAAGTGACTTTTGAGGACTTTTGTGTAGCCTTTAGGGCTGATTATATTAAGGATATCTGAGCATTAGTTAGAGCAATTGTCATCTTTTGACTTACATGATTTTAGTAGAGTTATGCTTTTTGGCATTTTCTAAATTCTATGTAATCCTTTATTTCAGCAAGTAATGAAGATTTTTGATATCTATCAACTATCTTCATTTAAGAAAATTATATAATACAATTTGCATTATTTAATTAGAATGAATCCTGGATCACCATCTGCTGTCACTCCTATCAAGAACATCGTCGCATCTAGTATTTCTACTGACAGAGTAGCTGACCTGAGAGCAATGGTGGCAACCCTGTTGGAAAACCAAGCCCAACAAGTGATCGTCATGCAAAAGATAGTGAACGATCGTACAGTTCCAACTGCTGTTGCTGTTCCTGCTATCCTAGTTCAGCAACATACTTTTCCTTCTCAACACTCTATGGATAACCTTCTCCATAATTTCTTAAGGCTAAGGCCATCCACCTTCGGTGGAAATCTATCTCCAATGGACACAGCCGACTGGATGAAGGCCGTAGAAAAGGATCTGATAAGTCTGAAGATCCCAAATTTAGAAGTTGTCAGTCTTATTACATGTCGATTTCATGCGGAAGATGAACATTGGTCGAAAGAGATCAGAAACACCAAGTTCATCAGCTACAAATTGGAAGACATCCCTTGGGATGAGTTCGTTGAAGCCTTCAAAGCTGAATTCATTCCTCCATTGGGCACAGAACATCATCGCAGATACAATCATAAGGTTAACTCAAGGAAGTCGTACAGTTCCTGACTACAAAGGGAGCTTTGTAGATTGATTCGCTTTGATCCATCAATCACTCTCTGAATTGGCCAAGTGCCATTGCTTTCTCAGTGGACTCAAAGACTCGGTTAAAGATATGATTGTTCCCTTTCGCTTAACTAGCTTCTTTAAGCTAGTGGAGACTGCTAAGGTGATTGAGCACCATCAATCTGAGAAGGATCTCAAGCGGAAGGTACAACCAACTGCTAGCCAGCAAGAAACCTTCAAGAGGCACATGCCCAATTCTGTGAAGGTCTATCAATTGGAAGTTACACCAAATGCTGAACCCATTTAAGGCTGTAACAGGCCTCATCCGTATGGCAAGTATTACCACTTCGGCCATAAATGTTACAATTGTGGGCATACAGGCCATAGGTTTTATCACTGTACTCACACGTAGACAGTGGATGGAGTTCCAATGAAGCCTTGCCAAAAGAACCAAGTGTTCAGAGCAACTCCATTAAACATGAGAGAACCAAATCTGGCAATAATGCCAGCACCTGCATCTGAAGTTGCTCCAGCACCGACACCAGTTCCTAACTCCCAGAACCATCCAAGGAGGCAGGCAAACAACCATCCTGCTGGTCCTGCACGAGTTTATGCCTTAATGCATATCGAAGCAGCATAAGACAACAATGTGGTTTCAGGTACACATCTCTGGACTTATCCTTTGATAATTATATTTCTGTACTTTAAATTCTTGCAAGTTATTAATGCAATTCATATAAATTAAGCACACTTTATTTCAATGACTAGCCTTGTAATGTATTATTTGATACTGATGCTAGTCATTCATTCATCTCTGAATGATTCGCCAACATCCTTAAACTACACTCGTACAACTTAGCAAAATTCTTGAGTGTTGGACTTCCATCTGGAGTCCAACTAAGTACCCATAAGTTTTGTAGCATCAAAATACTAATAAATGATCAGAAATTTCACTCTAAATTAATCATCCTGTCATTAGCAAACTTTGATATCATCCTTGGAATGAATCGGCTCAGTGATAATAATGCCGTGATAAATTGTTTGAAGAAGAAGGTCACTCTCCATTCTCAGGGAAAGTCTGAGACTTTTATAAGAAAAACTAGCACGCAGTTATCATTAATAAATACAATTAAAGCTGAATAATTGATCAGTAAGGGTTGTGATGCTTATCTGGTCACTATGATGGGTAAAACAAAAGAAAGTATCCCTCTCTCTGATTGTGAAGTACTTAAAGAATTCACCGACGTATTCCTAGAGGACCTGCCTGGTGTACCTCCTTCTAGAAAAGTGGAATTCTCTATTGAATTAATCCATGGTACCCAGCCTATATCAAAAGCACCATACAGAATGGCACCTAAGGAACTTTAAGAACTCAATGAGCAATTACAAGAGCTCTTGAATAAAGGCTTTATTAGGCCAAGTATGTCTCCTTGGGGAGCACCCGTTCTGTTTGTAAGGAAGAAGGATGGATCTATGCGAATGTGTATAGATTATCATGAACTAAATAAAGTTACCATAAAGAAAAATATCCATTGCCCAGGATTGATGAATTATTTGACCAGTTATCTGGAGCTATCATATTCTCCAAGATTGACTTAAGGTCTGGATATCATCAATTGTGAGTAAAAGAAGACGATGTAGGAAAGACCGCTTTCCGCACTTGTTATGGTCATTTTGAATTTTTAGTGATGTCGTTTGGACTCACTAATGTGCCATCAATCTTCATGGATTTGATTCAGCGAGTTTTAAAACCATACTTAGACAAGTTTGTGATCGTCTTTATCGACGATATCCTCATTTATTCTAAAACCTTGAAAGATCATGAAGAACATTTGAGGTTGGTATTAGAAACTTTGCGCGAACATTAGCTGTATGCCAAGTTCTCCAAGTGTGAGTTCTGGATTAAGTCTATTGCCTTCTTGGGACATGTAGTCGATGCCCAGGGTATTCGTGTAGATCAAAGTAAAGTGAGCGCTATTTAGGACTGGGTTCAACCTAAGTCAGTCACCAATATTAGAAGTTTCTTGGGATTAGCTGGATATTACAGAAAATTTGTTAAATGCTTTTCTCAAATTGCTTTGCCTTTGACTAAGTTAACCCAGAAAGCCGCTCCGTTCATTTGGAGTCTTGAATGCGAGGAAGCATTTCAAACTCTGAAGGATGCACTATCTACCGCTCCAGTTCTTGTTCTACCTAAGGAAGGTTTGAAGTATCAAGTATATATCGATGCTTCCGGAATTGGTTTAGGCTATTTATTAATGCAAGAGGGTAAGGTAATCGCTTATGCCTCTTGTTAGTTAAAACCCCATGAGAAAAATTATCCAGTTCATGGTCTCGAACTTGCCACTGTGATCTTTGCCTTGAAAATATGGCGTCACTATTTATATGGAGTGCAGTGTTCAATTTTCACCGATCATCAAAGCTTGAAGTATATCTTCACTCAAAGAGAACTTAATTATCATCAAAGAAGATTGTTAGAGCTCATCAGTGATTATGATCTCAGTATTCAGTATCATCTAGGAAAAGTAAATGTAGTGGCCAATACTCTGAGCCGTCGTGCTACTTTATCCTCGATGATTGCATCCAGTTCTTTAGAACACGAATTTCGCAAGCTTGAAATTTCTCCAGTTAATGGCGATATGCTAAGTTCGCTTCTAGCAAGCATCAATGTGGAACCCACTTTCCACAAAGATGTCTCTATCTTGCAAACCAAAGATGATGATTATTTGAAGTTCAAAGCAGATATTGAAGGTGGTCGTCATATGATTTGCAGTTGCATATTGGCATAATTTATCAAGGTAATCGTTTGTGGTTTCCCAAATCCATGCATCGTGAAGTGTTGATTAAAGGCCATAATTTTGGGTATCATATTCATCCAGGCAGTACTAAGATATACCAGGATCTAAAACAAGCATTTTGGTGGCCCGGTAAGAAGAAAGACGTAGCCGACTTTGTGGCTAAGTGTCTTACCTGCAATTTGGTAAAGGCTGAGCACCAAAGACCTGGTGATCTTCTGCATCTATTAGAAATTTCTGAGTGGAAATGGGTCGACATATTTATAGATTTCATCATGGGATTGCCTTGTGCAAAATCCGGTGTCGATGCAATCTGGGTTATAGCAGACCGTTTGACTAAATTAGCGCACTTTCTTCCTGTCTGTCAGACTGACTCTGTAGAGATGTTAGCAAAGCTCTATATCAAAGAAATTGTTAGACTGCATGGGATTCTGAAAACGATAGTATCCGATAGAGACAGCAGATTTACTTCTAAGTTTTGGCAAGCTGTGCATCAAGATTTGGGTACTACGCTAGCCATGAGTACAGCTTTTCATCCTCAAATGGATGGTCAGACTGAAAGGGTGAATCAAATTTTGGATGATTTGCTTAGACTTTGCATACATACTTGATTTTGCCAGTTCCTTAGAAGATCATATTCCATTAGTGGAGTTTGCCTACAACAATAGTTTTTAAGCCAGTATTAAAATGGCTCCTTATGAAGCATTGTATGGTAGAAAATGCAGTACTCTGCTAGCTTGGTCAAAAATAGGAAGCATTCAACTTTTTGGTTCAGAGTTAGTTGAAAAAAACAATAGTAAGATCTAGTTAATTCAGCAGAGAATTCGTTCAGCTCAAGATCGTCAAAGCAAGTATCATGATTCTCATCATCATCTCTTATAATTTAATGTGGGAGATTCTGCTTATTTGAAAGTCTGTCCAATGAAGGGTGTCTTCAAATTTGGCATAACAGGGAAACTCAGTCCTCGCTATGTCGGCTTTTAAGGTTTTGGCCAAAGTAGGATCATCTGCCTACCAGTTAAATCTTCCTAACGACTTTACAGTTGTCCATAATGTATTTCATGTATCGTCATTAAGAAGATGTCTCAGAGACCCTTCTCACCTCGTTCAACTTCTAGCAGTAGAGATCCAACCCGATCTTTCTTATGCCGAAGAACTTATCAGAATATTAGCTCGTGATCAGAAGCAGCTAAGGAACCGTTCAATTCTTATGGTCAAAATTCAGTGGAAGAATCGATCCTTAGAAGAAACTACTTGGTAGAAAGAAGTGGATATGCGCAATATCCACAGCTCTTTGTAAGCCAAGGTATTGTACTTTTCCTTCCCTTCTGTTATATTTGAATTTTTGTTCCAGTAGAACTTTCTTCACATAGGTGATATCGAGGACAACATCGTTCTTAAGTGGGGGAGTCTGTAACAACCCTAGTTATTACCCTAGCTAAATCTAGATCAATTAAGCAAAACCAAGCTTAGATTTTGAATCCATTAGACTCAATAGGTCATTCAAACCTAACCCTAGAAGTTTGAAATCAATTAGAGCTAAATTGAGAATTATGATATTTTTGGCTATTTTTAAGCCCTAGAAAATATCTAAATTAAATTGATCTTCAAATTAAAATCTGACTTTAGTTTTAAATTCCTCATACCCTAATTAGCTAAGGGTGAATTTTTAGGAATTTTTAGAGTTTATTTAAGCCTAAATTGAATTATAGAAATTATTAGGATTTAATTAATATTAAATGAATTAAATTAATTAAATTAAATTATTTATATAATTTAAACTCTCAGGATTTGCTGTCGGGACCGCGGCAGATCCGCTGTGGGTCCCAACAGCAGCGCATAGGTATAAGCCACCCGATGCGATAGCACGTATCTTAGCGCTATTGATCCAATGCCTCTCATAACACGTGCCGTAATCGAATCCTATCTGCCTGATCGGCATCTAGCATCCAACACTTGAGATCATCTCCGCAGTTATGTTAATCGGGAGCCGCATCAGACCGTCGATCCTCAACAGTCTCACGATCAGACGCTGGAGATGAACCCTGCCACTATGGATCATCGTGTTCGCCCAATCGCCAGCCCAACAGAAAAATTCGCTCATACCGTGCCATGCCAGCACTGTCCCCCACTCCCTTCTGCCTTGTCCCCTAGATAGTTAGGATCTTCTGAGTATGGCTGAGCTTAGTAGGGTGACCCGGGAGGCCTGGACCCTCCCAATTGCAGAAAATGGAGAGAACCCTTAGGCCGAGCCAAGTTCCAAACCTGAGCCCTAGCATCCATTTTTAGGACCTCCTAGAGCCTATAAATACCTTCAGGACTTTACAGTGAGCCCCTTTGCTCACTGTGAATCCCCAATTGCCTAGCTGAATGTCTGCTAGAGTTCCCGTCTTCTCGGCGAGTTCCCGAACTCTTGGAGCTGCGAACAACTGATAGAAGGTGCACGTCTGGTGTTTAGACCCCCTGTGAGCTCGTGATAATCCTTTGAAAACTCCAACTGCTCCCATTTTCCTTTTGGTTGAGCTTGCAATCGACTTCAAGTACAACCTTCTCCCATTGAACTCAAAGAGTTCACTTTCCATTCTATCCACTGGATGAGCCTCTGGATGTCATCTAGATTGCCTTAGCCACTTAGAAAAGCTATTGTGATTGCTCCTAGGGTCTGGGCTAGTCTACCCTGATCGATCCTCACCTGGTTTACACCGCGAGCTCGTAGCCGAGCTCGAGTAAGGATTCACCGATTCAGGTCACCCCGAAGCTCGTGGCTAGAGGGCTTCGATCCACCTCACCACCAGGATGGTGTAGGGATTGAGCTTTGGCCAAGTGGTTGACCCTGTGAGGAGAATTTACTCATCACAATAAACCCTAAAAGCTTCAAGTATTTGGGCCGACATAAATATTAATAGAATTTATGAATTGATTTCCTTAAGGAAATGAATTCATAAAATAAATCCTATGATTCTAATTTAAATAAAAATATATAATAAATTAGTTAAATAACTTTAGTTATACTGATCTAAATGCTACGATCCAATATACAATTTGAATCAGAAAAATGCAAGGAATCTAAATATACAATAAAATTACAAATCCAATGGTTGGTTTTTAAATAATTATCTAATCCTTTTCTATTCTTAATTAAATTATATTAAATTCAATAAATACCTAAATATGTTGACTAAGGGCTCTGATTACTCATAAGACCCTAAAGAACCTATGTAGACCAATAAAAGCAATTTAGGAACTCTAAATTGGTTAATCACCTCTTAATTAACCTAATTAGGGATTATTGAATTAAACCCTAAGTAAGCCTCAGATTTTGGTAAGTCTAATTTTTAATGCTATATTAAGTGTAGTAGAACCTAAGGATAAGATTGGATTGCCCTAGAATGTCTTAATTTCCCTAATCACCTCAATTAACTTAAATATATAATTAGTGCTAATTGGATTAATTAGGTTGCCAAAACCTAAGATAAGTGTATTTCCTACTTCATTACTCATTATGGAACTCATTAAAACAAATTAGAATCAATTTGGGTAATTAAATCCTAAAATCCCATTTTTAGCCTTAAGAGGGGTATTTTGGTCATTTTGACCAAAATGTATTTAAATATTCCTTAAGCCTTGAAAAATTCAGCAAAATATCCTTAGTTAGATTATTAGTATCTTTCTGGACCCTTAGGTTAACAATATTAATATTAAGTTAAGAAATCTTACATTAGTCTTAATTAAAGATCTTAAGAATTTAAGTGCTCATAAAAGGAATCACTTTGCCTTAAGAAATAAGTCTAACTATCTCAATTTGTTAAGTCATAACTTAATAGCTTAATTAAGTTAGTCCATGAGCTTGAATTCTAAAGGAAACACACTTGTAAAGTTCTAAGTCCAAAACCTAGCTTAAATCTAAAATAATCAAACGTCAAATCTTAGATCTTAGATCTTAGACTTTAGATCATCTAATTGATTCAACTACCTCCCTTTGGTATTCCTTAAGTGATTTATTGTTTAATCCTTTTGAAGCCTTCCATGTGGGTGTAGGATTGATTCAATCTATAGAATAATGATATTATCCTAAAGGTTGAATATAGATCTTAGATTCTCAAGTTCTTAATTGATTATTTTGTCTTATAACTAGTAGGTACCCTTTCACTAAGTTCTTAGTTCTGGATCCTTCAGCTTATAGTATTCCTTATATTTGAATTGGGTTTTAAGTGTGAACCCTAGATCCTTATTAGGACTTTACCTTGGATTCAGGATTTGAACACTAAAGTGGAGTTTAAATCCTAAATCCTTAAATATTGAATTGCTTAATCAAGATTTGGGTAAGAGAGAAAAATATTAACAATTAGGTCATTGATTCATTTATTTAAACCTTATAGTCATCACATGATTATAAATTAGAACTTGTTAAGTTCTAATATTAACTTTAAGGTCGTAAATCTGAGATTTTACTCGATAGCTAGATATTGGAGATCCTAAACTTGTATCTTCTCAGAATAGTTAGTTGGATAACTTAGACAACAACAGATATCACATTAGTCTAGATTGAGCCTCTTGCTTACTTTGACTTGATTGCTCTGCATACCTTGAATATTGAGCCTTATTTCTTGAGCATAATAGGAGAAGTTAGGATATGGATGATACATCCTAAGTTAGTGTTTGAAAAGCATAGCATTCATCTAGTTCTTTTAGTGCTTTTAGTTAGTAGAGTATGTTCGAGCTTAGTCTGCCTCTTCAATTCTAGTATTGTTATAGAATAGACTCGGCCTAGTTCTGCAGATATCTAGGATGGATACATGTCTTATTCTATAAAGTTCAACTCGGACCTAGCTCTGCGGATGCCTAGGTTGGACACATGTTGAACTTTCAGTTCAGAGGCCCTGTATGGCCTATTTCTGTTATGGCAACACTATGTCTTAGGCTTACTGCTACTTTAGCTGAATTCTTCAATTTTATTTGTTTTGTTTTGCTTTTCCACATGTCTCAGTGGCTTTATTTTACTTTACTTCACACAGCTTGCTTTTACCACATGTTTCAGTGGCCTTTCTGTTCATATTAATCTGCATGTTGTATGCATGTCCTTATGGATTAGCTATTATATATATATATATATATATATATATATATATATATATATATATATTGGCATATTTAGGTTGCTAGAATTGTATCTTATTTTCAGCACTTGTGTTCTTTTATACTCAGCATGTTTCCATGTGATCATAAGCATGTTAGGATCAGATTTATTTTTTTATATTCACAATCACTTTTGCTTTTAGCTTTACCTTGCTTACTTTATGTCTTGTACGTTATTTCACATATGTGTTATTTAGCTATAAATGATTAATTTATAGTTACCCCATTTCCTTTATAGCTTGTTGCACCTCATAATTGCTTGTATGTTAAAATAATTAAGTGTGATATCTTTAAATTTTCAGTTTATTTAAATAGCCTAAAATGTACTTAGACAATTATCTAACTGTAACTTTTTTATTTTGTTGGCTCGGTCCGTGACATTTGTGATACCAACAAATGTTAGATTCAGACTTGTTCGTAGGCAGTGCTGCAGGAGAGGAGCCAGTGCAGGAGGAGGATCATTCCACTGCAGCTTAGATAGACTTTTTATTCAGTGAGATTGAGAGACTTTTATATTTTCATTTAATACAGTTTGTAATAATTAAATTCTGAATGTATTTTACTTTCTGCACTTGAGCTGAGTTACTATTTTGTTCTCTTCTTTCTACTATATTGTGCTTATGGATGTTACGTTATATTTTATGCTTCCGCCACTTTGATATATATATATATATATATATATATATATTGATGAATGTTTATAGTTATTCAGGTGACTAGTCCTTGGCTTAAGACAGGTTGAATTTTACCAAACTTTACTTAAGTTAGGGATTTGCCATAGTTGGAGCACCGTACTCCCTACTATTAGTACAAGGGGCCCCACATTAGGGCAGACCTACAAAAATAAGCACCGGTGGTCGTCCTCATCGCCTACAAAAGCAAACCCTAGGATAGAAAAGAAAGTATACAAAAGTAAGAAAAACTATTTAAAAGCAAAGTGGGTAAGAATACTCACATGATTAGATATTCTAGCCTACAAGTAAAATAAGGGTAAAAGCATCAAGGTAGGTTAGAAAAGTATTAAAGTACATATGAAAGTAAATTAAAAAGAGCATGTATATGTTCAATGAACTTATGTTAAATAAAAAAAAGAAGACAGTGATGCATTTAAATAAAAATATAACAATATTTACTATAATCTAAATGAACTGTGAACAGGTAAGTTACAGTACTAGAAACATAGAAAATTCAAAGCATAGTAATTGAAGGAAGATTTTAGATTATCAATCTAAGGAGCTCATAGTCTAAAACTATGAAAAGTAACATAACTGAAAGTAATGATGAGTCTTAACAATCAATACAACTATAGAAGGTCTCATATTAAAATTAATTATAGTTTTTTTATAAAAGTATTCATTCTGCGACAAATACAGAATGAAATGAGGAGTTGAACACGTCTCCTAAGAATGTGAGGTCTCCTTATTACTCCTAATTAGCCTGCCCTTGGCTTAAACAAAAATGTAGCCCCTATAGTTTTTTTTAATGTGAAAGTTTTATTCATGCACAATGTCTTATATTATAGCACTCCGTCCATAGCTGTGCGCAAAAGGACAAGTGTAAAACATATTTTGGAGGCAGAACGGTGCGCTACTCAGGAATGGTGGGCCATACAAACAAAACCCAACATCCCAAATAGGCTAGAGAGTGACTGAGCCATACTAAAGGCTGCTGACTCGAATCCTAAGAGTATGATCGAGAGCCAATATCTTAAATAAGACTGAAATACTTATCTTAGGTATTAGGCTAGTACGTACACAAGATTCAAGGAAGTGGGGAAAAACCCATGTACGTTAAAAATATATCAGCACTTACAGTATGCTGGTCGCATCACAATACTAAGTATAGCAGTATAACAGAGTGCGGAAGCTAAAAGCAAAACATCCATAATACATTCATCTCAAGTAGTAGTAAATATCCATAACAGAAAAGAAAAGTAAGAGTACATCCATAATTTATTACAAGCCATTTAAATGCAGAATTATAAAGAGTCTATCTAAAATGCTGAAAAGAGCTAGTAAGTAAAAGTAGATGCTCGGTCCACTACAGCTCCAAATGCTCCTCTTGAGTCTCTGGTACGTCATCTTAACCTGTCTCCAAAAACTACTCAGGATCTAGCAAATTGCCGGATCCCAAAAGTACCCCATGTTAGACAAGAAGTCTAACACATCGAAACTAGCTATGTAATGCTAAACTATACATAACAAAGTATACAAGCAAAGTAAAGCCGTAACAGACTAACGAAAAATATGTAAGTGAGGAAAACTGTAAGTACTGAATAAACAAAACAGTAAAAGGAATATGAAATGTGAAATTGCCCCAAATAAGACTGAAAGTCCAATAAATATTATGCTGAAAAGATGCTATAAACTGCACTACATGCCACTGAAACAATGCTCACAAATATGCCATACCACGGTATATCACAGAACTATCACTGAAGCTTTATGAGTAGCACAGTCCAATGTAAGTACAATAGTTAGGAAGTCAGTATGGTGATGCAGATGCACCCTGAAATTTCCCAGTCTATGTATATAACATTCCGTATCTCATACTGTATCACTGATAACCATGTGTCATAACAGAAAGAATGAGTTCAACTCATGTTTATGCTTATGCTTATGCCATTATATTGAATGAATGAAAAATCCTGAAATCCATGAAGAATTTAGTAAGAAACAATAATAAATCCTAAGTCTCCACCGTGCAGAATCCTGCTAAGAGGATTCTGACTCCAAATCTTTAAAGCGAGGGTTGGTTAAGTTGCTTATTTACTTAAAGATCACTAGACGGGGTGATTGTATACACATATTAAATATGTTGCAAGAATAGAGTTCTTATTACTTAGTTTGATTAAGCCACCCTAACAAAGTGATCTTCATTAGGAGGCATCATCCGATGATGATTTTGTATCTCAAGCTAAGTATTAATTCACTAAACTCGTAATCATACTTAGTGTCTTAAGAAAGGTGGATCCCATTACTTAGTTTATTTGAGCCATACCTATTGAAGCAATCTTCGCTAGGAGGCATTGTCCGATGGCAACTTGTCTTTCAATTAAACTAAGGAATGGATACCCATTTAATACACTCTTAGGATCGATTGATTTACTTAAAGCGAGGTTGTATCTGCCTAAGCCTGCAGGATAGTAACAAAGATAAATCTTACTTAGAGTGACTCAACCAATCCCGAATATTACTGGGGACCAGTAATATGGGTATACCATACTGCACTACCCAATAATCAAGGTTCAACCAAGTCTATTTAATAGAAAAAGAATTGATCAAAACTACAAGTCCTGAACTAATAGGCAAGTCCTACACAATGGTTCACCAATCAAGTGTGATCAAGGATCACTTAATATGGATTCTACCACAAGGAAAAGTATCTTTTGTTGTGCCTTAATGGATTACTACCACAAGGAGAGTAGATCAATTTTTAAGGTGATGGGATCTTCTATACTTCTACCTCAAGGAATCATACAAGGCTTCCTACCTCATGATATATGAATTTAGGTCTTTTAACAAATTCAAGACGATCTTATGAAGAGATACCCAAGATCTCCCTTCTAAATTTTGATATTAATCTCTTAGGTTCTGATTCATAATTAGGTTTAGGATGATTAGATTAGATGATTAAGTCATTTGATTCCACTCAAACTAAGATTATGGGATCTAAATCAAGAATATTTTTAAGACTTAGATCACTTAGTTAATCAATATGATTTTATTAATCTTCTTACGCTAGTCCTCTTACTTAAGAGATAATCAGGGATCTTAAGGTTTGATTTAGATCAAGAAGTCACATAAGATTATTATTAACCCTAATTTGTCTAATTCAATATTTAGAATCAATAATAAATCAAATGCATTATTGGAGAATTTTCAATTCATAATTTTGAAATCAAATCAATTAAGTTAGGTTTCTTAAGGATTTGGATTCTCCTTAAGTAGATTAGAGTTTGATCCCTTCTCATACCTTAAGAAAAATCAAGTTATGTATTTAAGATCAATGTCAAATCAGTGGATTATTTATGTATAATTGGTGGCAATCTCAGACCTAGATCAAGTCTTAGAAGCTTGATCCAAATCTTAAGATTTCTTAAGCTAATTAAGATAATTAAGATTCTATATCTTTGAATTTGTTCAAGCATACTTAATAAGTTTATAAGGATGAATTCATTTCATTTAGCTTACTATTATAAGTCAGATTGATAAATCAAGTTCTAAAAAAAGGGTCACTTAGTGCTAATCAAACCCTAATTCCAATCAAAAAGGATTAGCACATAAGTATAAGTCCAACCATTCAAATCACATGATATTTGGCATGTAAGTTCTAATTAATCATACAAGTATTCAGAATTTGAGTTTGCTAAGATCCAATGAGTATAAACCCTAATATTTACTAATTATGTTTTAAAAAAATTAGGGAATAACTAAAATTACAGAGCTCATAAAAATAATCTACTTAGCACATCCATTATAGTCATTTTAAGTGAACTAATGGCACCCTAAACATGTAATTTGGGTAAGTAAACTTACTAATTTGTCCTAATTAAGATCCATTATAATTAAGAAATAATTAAAGATCTAACCATCAGATGCATGATTTTATTTTGTATTTAGGTTCTCGAGATTTTTCTAATCATTTTTATATATAATATCATAGGATTTGAACAAGTGGACTAAAAGTTATTAAAAAAATACATTCTGTATTTTTATTTAATCAAAATCCTATGATTTGAATAATTAATTTATTTTCCTTAAGGAAAATAATTCCAAAATTCTGATTTAATTAAAATGGCTCGGCCCAAATTCAAAACGCGCGGGTTGACCAGGGCCCGGGAGACTCGGCACTGTCGCACAGTGCGGGTCGTGGGTCGACCCGGTTCGCACAGTGCCGTCATCCCCGCTCCGTCGTCCCGAAGGAGGGGATCGATTAGGGAAACCCTAATCACCAAATTCTGGTGAATCCAGCCCATGGCTCAGCCAGAACTTGATCGATACACGATCACAGTGGTCAGATGCGTCGATTGGGACTCGAAGCCCCCTATGAGCCAGTCTGGATCGGCCAGACCTTACTCGTCCGAGGATTCCTCTATTAGAGTTACTGTGGGGAGATAATTCTCCCCACAGGGGAATTGCCAGACCCCGGGCTCGATCCTTACACCATCAGGGAGGTGAGGCGGATCGAAGCCCTCTGGTCTGAGGGTCTGGGGTGGTCTGGATCGTCGGGTCCTTACTCGACCGAGGTGACCCTTAAGAAATTTAATCTGATCGATCGATTCGATCGATCGGGGCTAACCTAGATCTTAATCTCGATACCTGTGGGTTCAAGACGACAATACTGACTCTCGTGCATCAAAAGGAGAAGGGTCCGAGCCTCATTGGCTCGAATCCAGTAAGGAGGATACCTAGTTTTGATGGATCGGTCGGGGAGATCCTATAGTTGATCAGTGGTTCTCGGGATCAAATCTCGATCGTTGATTAAAAAGGTGGAACGATCAGATGCGCGGGATCCCGTTGTCGCGTGCCCCGGGCTCCGCAGTGGATCGCCCGCAGTCCGCATTTAGGTAAATGGGTATATTTGCAAAATCAAATTGTTTGGAACCCTTTTATGCAATTGAACCATTTTAATTTAAATTGAATTATGGTCCAAATGAATTCCAAATTGCACCAAATTTTCACCCTTAGCTAATTTGGGGGTGAGGAATTCAAAAATGTAATCAGATTTTAATTCTGAGATCAAAATATTTTAGGTCAAGTCTAGGGTATCTAGATTGATCAAGTTGTCTTTTTAGACCTAGAGGAGTCCAATGGACTTTAAATCTTCTAGATAGGCTCAATTTAATGTTCTAAAGGCAATGATACTAAAAAATTGATTAAGAAACCTATAATTTTTACATGGTAACAACTTATGGTTGTTACAGACTCCCCTACTTAAGAACGATGTCGTCCTCGACATCACCTCAAAATGACAACAAGAGGAAATGAGGAACATGAATAAGATTTTAAAACTAAAGAGTACCTGGACTTTCAAAGAGGCTGGGATATTTCTTTCTCATATCCACCTCCCTTTCCCAAGTAGATTCTTCTAAAGAGCGATTTCTCCATTGAACTTTTACCATTGGGATTGAGCGATTCCTCAGCTGCTTTTGATCATGAGCTAAGATCTTAATCGGCTCTTTCGCATAAGAAAGATCTGGTTGGAGGGATACTACTAGAAGTTGAATTAGGTAGGATGGATCATGGAGACATCTTCGTAGAGAGGAGACATAAAATACATTATGGACTGCAGAGAAATCTTCAGGAAGCTTTAATTGATATACTGCAGAACCAATCTTTAATAGTATTTTGAATGGTACGACGTAGCGAGGGCTTAACTTCTCGGCTACACCAAAATGATAAACGCCCTTCATTGGACTCACTTTAAGGTACACATACATCCCCACATCAAGATCCAGAGTACGATGATGGGCATTGTGATATTTACTCTGTCGATCTTGGGCAGCTTTGATTCTTTGCTGGATTAGTTGGATTTTATGATTTGTCTCTTCAACTAATTCTGATCCGTAAAGCTGAACACTACAAGTTTTAGACCACGCTAATGGCGTACTACATTTTCTATCATACAGAGCTTCATATGGGGCCATACCAATACTTGCTTGAAAGTTGTTATTGTATACAAATTCTACAAGAGGAAGGTGATCCTCCCAAAAACCTCCAAAGTCCAGAATACAAAGACAAAGAAGGTTTTCCATAACTTGGTTGAATCTTTCAGTCTGACCATCTATTTGAGGATGAAAGGCGGTACTCATAGCTAGAGTAGTCCCCAAGTCTTGATGTACTGCTTGCCAGAATTTTGAAGTGAAACGGTTATCTCAATCACATACAATGGATCTCGGAATCCCATGGAGTCGGATAATTTCCTTGATATATAACTTTGCCAGTTTCCCCATAGAATCAGTTTGACGCATAGGGATGAAGTGAGCTGATTTGGTCAATCGATCTACAATGACCCAAATTGAATCCGCACCAGATCTTGCTTTAGGCAAACCCATGACAAAATCCATAGAAATGTCAAACCACTTCCAATCGGGGATTGCTAGAGGGTGAAGAAGTCCTCCAGGCTTTTGATGCTCAGCTTTGACTAGACTGCAAGCGTGACATTTTGCCACAAATTCTACCACACTCTTTTTCATACCAGGCCACAAGAATGATTTCTTCAGATCCTGGTACATTTTGGTACTACCTAGATGCACTTGGTAACCAGAATTATGGCCTTCGACCAGGATCTCCTGATGCATGGATTTGGGAATCCATAGACGATCACTTTGGTAAATTATGTTACTACGAAGCTAAAGGTCGAAGCGAAGTCCACTTTCGATATCGACTTTGAACTTCAAATAATCTTCATCCTTGGTTTGAGAGATGAAAACATCATGATGAAAGGTAGGTTCAACTGAGCTCATGGATACCAGTGTGCTTAGCATATCCCCACGCACTAGCCTAATTTCAAACCTTCGAAACTCTTCCTCCAATGCACTTGTGAGAATTATAGAAGATAGCGTAGCATGACGGCTGAGTGCATCTGCTACGATGTTTGCTTTTCCCGGATGATTCTAAATGCTTAAGTCATAATCGCTTATTAACTCGAGCCATCTTCGCTGTCGGCAATTCAGCTCGAGTTGGGTGAAGATATACTTCAAGCTCTGATGGTCGGTGAATATGGAACACTGGACGCCATACAGATAATGACGCTAGATCTTTAGAGCGAAGACTACTGCTGCTAGTTCGAGGTCGTGGATAGGATAGTTCTTCTCATGTGGTTTCAACTGCCGAGAGGCGTAAGCTATGACTCTCCCTTCCTACATTAATACACATCCCAAACATATACAGATGCATCTGTATAAACTTGGTAATTCAATCCTTCCTTGGGCAAGGTGAGAACTGGGGCAGAAGAAAGAGCATCTTTCAATGTTTGGAATGCTTTTTCACACTCTGGACTCCAGACAAAAGGTACCGCTTTTTGAGTTAGCTTGGTGAGAGGGGACGCGATTTGTGAGAAACCTTTGACAAATTTTCTATAATAGCCTGCCAGTCCTAATAAGCTCCTGATATCCATCACGGATTTTAGTTGTGTACAATCTCGGATTGCGCTTACTTTGTTTTGGTCTTCTATGATTCCTTGAGAGTCGATGATGTGACCCCAAAAGGCGATGGAATCAAGCCAAAACTTGCACTTAGAATACTTCGCATAGAGTTCGTGGTCCCTGAGTTCTTCATGTACTATACGAAGGTGTTTTTCATGATCGGTCTTATTCCTGGAATAAATCAGTATGTCGTCGATGAAGATGATGACAAATGTATCTAGATGTGATTTCAACACAAGCTGCATTAAGTCCATAAAGATGGACGGTGCATTCGTTAATCCAAAAGACATCACCAAGAACTCGTAATGTCCATAACGAGTTCGAAATGCTGTTTTCTCAATATCAGACTCCTTAACTCTCAATTGATGATACCCTGATCGCAAGTCTATCTTGGAGAAGACTTTTGCTCCTGATAACTGATCAAACAGATCGTCAATACGCGACAGAGGGTATTTGTTCTTAATAGTTACTTTGTTTAATTTCCTATAATCGATGCACATCCTCATCGATCCATCTTTCTTTTAATGAACAACACCGGCTCTCCCCAAGGGGATGAACTTGGACAGATGAGACCATTCTCTAATAATTCTTGCAGTTGGTTGTTCAACTCTTGGAGTTCTTTTGGCGCCATGCGGTACGGAACCTTTGACAGTGGTTGAGTTCCGAGAATTACTTCTATGGTGAACTCTACTTCTCGGTTCGGAGGAAGACCAGGCAGGTCTTCAGGAAAAACATCGGGAAATTCACAAACTACACAGTTCTTGGAAAGAGGTATTCTTCTTTCCTTTCTCTCAACACTGATACTAGGTACGCACTGCAACCCTTCTTGACTAGTTTCTCTGCCACCATGGCGTTGATTAACGACGATTGGGTGCTAAATTTTCCCACGAATGATTTGGAATTCCTTCTGCTGGCCAAGGTTATTTTCTTATTTTGGCAGTTTATGGACACACCATGTTGGCTTAACTAATTCATACCTAGGATTATGTCGAAATTGGTAATTGGCAGTAAAATTAGCTTGGTTCTAAAGTTTTGATCCTCAATAGGAATATCTAGATTGCAGAATTGTTGGGACTGCATACGAGCTCTAGAAGGTAGCCCAATACTTAATGAACTGGCTAGTTGATATGTCTGTAGTTTAAGCCTTTTAGCCCACTCTTCTGATACAAAAGAATGACTTGCTCTCGTATCAAATAAAATATTACAAGTTATGTCGTTTATTGTTAATGTGCCTATAGTTGTGATAATTTGCGTAAGGATAATTATTCAAGAATTGAAATACTGGAATAATAAGGGATAATTATTAATACAGCAAGAAAAGAGAATTTATTTAAGGCGTACTTGATACCACGTCATTGTTTTCAGGAGCAGAAGTTGGAGTTAACATATATACTCGGGTAGGTACCGAGGGTTGCTTGTTCTGTGTCCCTAAACCTTGACGGTTGTAAGTCGACCTTTGCACAGGTACACTTGCCCTTGAGTTTGTTGTAGGAGCCGACAATATGGCAGGGGTAGGCTCTCGCAGGTTCACGGGTTGAGCACGTAAGGATTGCTTGTGACGGGAGTGATCGATGGGTACACCATCGATGGTATTCTTCTCCTTACACTCATAGTAGTGATGGCCCTTACGACCACAAGTGAAACATACAGCACCGAAGTGGTAGCACTTTCCATACATATGCCTCCTCTTGCATTCAGAATTATGAGGCTGAGATTGTGTAGTTTCCATGTTGTAGACTCTGGCCATTTTGTGATGGCCAAAGCGCTCGTCTCGTGGGCGCGTGACTATGGATTTTCTCTTCGGGTCCAGCTGACCCTGGAATCCTTCTTGCAGACGGGCAACCTCAATTAATTCGATTAGAGTTTTGAACTGCCATGAGACTAGGTGTGCTCTAATAGAATCTCTCAGACCTTTCATGAAGCGGTGACACTTGGATGCTTCCGTTCTCACTAGATCTAGAACAAACCTTGATAGTCTCCTGAATTCTTGTTCGTAATTGGATACTGACTTATTTCCTTGTGTGAGGTGAAGGAGTTCGTCTTCTAGAATTGCTTGTGCCGAAGCCGGGATGAATGCCTCGTGGATTGCTTCCATGAACATATCCCATGGAATGTCCTCCACCTCAAAGTCCATGAATCTGTTATTCCATTCATTTTCCCACCAGTATTCCGCTTCTTCTTGGAACAAGTAGGTCACCAGACGGATTGCCTCAGAATTAGGGCATTTAATTAAGGCTAGATTCTTCTCTACCAACTTTATCCATGTTATTGTATCCATGGGGTTTAATGCCCCGTTGAATGTGGGAGTACGGAAACGAAGGAAATTGTGTAGGATTCCGTCTCCTGCATTATAAGAAGAGGATCCGGAGGATTGTTGTTTGACTGAGAGGATAAGAGAGCGTGTCTCCTGTGCTTGTTGCGCATTACTGTCAATTAAAGCTTTTAGTAAATTGGCCATAAGGCTTGACTCCTCAAATCCGCTTAATGACGGGATCATCTTTTTAATAGGAGTAGGAGCAGAGGGGGAACCAGGATTCATAGCTGCAGTTACAATGTAATTTTAGAAACATAAAATTTCATTCATTTTTAAATTCTTTCTCAAAAGAGAATATACAAGAATACATCAAAATATGTAAACAAGATGACAAGAAATGACATAAGAAACTCCTAGGATCTAGTTACAATACTCTACCAAGAAGGTAGCACAAAAGTCATCATATGTGACTATGTGACCTTTCCGAGCTAATCTCCTACAGACCCAGTACCACCAACGACTCGCTGATCCCCTTAGTAGGATCTCTACAATCTCTAGGCGGTACTTCTTTGGACAGGCTGTCTCTCTAAGCGCCGTGGTAACACGATCCAACCACTCTTTGGCGAGTGCCGAAAGACTGGTACCTCCGAATGATGAGTGAATCAGGATCTTGTTTAGTACTGCGACTCCTAGGGGTGATACTCCATCTACTGTCCTCCTGTAGATCTGACCATCTCGAAGTTCGTCTATCCAATAATCATCAAACCTCCTAAGGTAGAACAGAAATGCTGACGGCGAGTATTCCATCCCCTAAAATAGTTCAACCCATAAAGATTTCATTCATTTATTTCTTTCAAAATTCATTCATATCCTAAGATGTCATTTTAAGTTTTCCAGTTTCAGTTATCTTTTTATGTGCATTTAATTCCTAGGGTGTCAGTATTGTAGACATAATCTCCCTTTCTTTTTTCTGAGACAGCTTAATGAACCTTTTGGATGATTGCTTTGCACTACACATAGTAATTGTGATCTTGTCCTGACGCAGAGAACATATTATAAAGTAGATAGGAACAAGCTCCTTATCTGACACTTTATAATACTTCTCTGATACCAACTGTAGCGCCCCGTCCCATCGCCGTGCGCAAAAGGACAAGTGTAAAACATATTTTGGCGGTGGAACGGTGCGCTACTCGGGAATGGTGGGCCATACAAACAAAACCCATCATCCCAAATAGGCTAGAGAGAGAGACTGAGCCATATTGAAGGCTGCTAACTCGAATCCTAAGAGTATGATCGAGAGCCAATATCTTAAATAAGACTAAAATACTTATCTTAGGTATTAGGCTAATACGTACACAAGGTTCAAGGAAGTGGGGAAAAACCTGTGTACGTTAAAAATATATCAGCACTTCTAGTATGCTGGTCGCATCACAATACTAAGTATAGCAGTATAACAGAGTGCAGAAGCTAAAAGCAAATATACAGAATACATTCATCTCAAGCAGTAGTAAATAATCATCTCAAAAAAGAAAAGTAAGCGTACATCCAGAGTTTATTACATGCCATTTAAATGCAGAATTATAAAGAGTCTATCTAAAATGCTGAAAAGAGCTAGTAAGTAAAAGTAGATGCTCGGTCCACTACAGCTCCAAATGCTCTTCTTGAGTCTCTGGTACGTCAGCCTGACCTGTCTCCAAAAATTGCTCAGGATCTAGCAAATTGCTGGATCCCAAAAGTACCACGTGTTAGACAAGAAGTCTAACACATCAAAACTAGCTATGCAAAGCTAAAATATACATAACAAAGTATACAAGTAAAGTAAGGCCGTAACAGACTGACAAAAAATATGTAAGCGAGGAAAATTGTAAGTACTGAATAAACAAAACAGTAAAAGGGATATGAAATGTGAAACTGCCCCAAATAAGACTGAAAGTCCAACAAACATTATGCTGAAAAAGATGCTATAAACTGCACTACATGCCATTGAAATAATGCTCACAAATATGCCATACCACGGTATATCACAGAACTATTACTGAAGGTTTATGAGTAGTACGGTCCAATATAAGTACAATAGTTAGGAAGTCAGTATGGTGATGTAGATGCACCCTGAAATTCCTCAGTCTATGTATATAACATTCCGTATCTCATACTGTATCACTGATAACCATGTGTTATAACAGAAAGAATGAGTTCAACTCATGTTTATGCTTATGCTTATGCCATTATATTGAATGAATGAAAAATCCCAAAATCCATGAAGAATTTAGTAAGAAACAATAATGAATCCTAAGTCTCCACCATACAGAATCCTACTAAGAGGATTCTGACTCCAAATCACTAAAGCGAGGGTTGGTTAAAGTTGCTTATTTACTTAAAGATTACTAGACGGGGTGATTGTATACACATATTAAATACATTGCAAGAATAGAATTCTTATTACTTAGTTTGATTAAGCCACCCTAATAAAGTGATCTTCATTAGGAGGCATCATCCGATGATGATTTTATATCTCAAGCTAAGTATTAAGTCACTAAACTCATAATCATACTTAGTGTCTTAAGAAAGGTGGATACCATTACTTAGTTTATTTGAGCCATACCTATTGAAGCGATCTTCGTTAGGAGGCATTGCCCGATGGCAACTTGTCTTTCAATTAAACTAAGGATTGGGTACCCATTTAATACACTCTTAGGATCGATTGATTTACTCTAAGCGAGGTTGTTTCCGCCTAAGCCCACGGGATAGCAACAAAGATAAATCTTACTTAGAGTGACTCAACCAATCCCAAATATTACTGGGGACCAGTAATATGGGTATATTATACTGCACCACCCAATAATCAAGGTTCAATCAAGTCTATTTAATAGAACAAGGATTGATCTAAACTATAAGTCCTGAACTAATAGACAAGTCATATACAAGGGTTCACCAATCAAGTGTGATCAAGTATCACTTAATATGGATTCTACTATAAGGAGAAGTATCTTTTCTAGTGCCTTAATGGAATACTACCACAAGGAGAGTAGATCAATTTCTAAGGTGATGGGATCTCCTATACTTCTACCTCAAGGAATCATACAAGGCTTCGTTCCTCATGATATATGAATTTAGGTCTCTTAAATAATTCAAGATGATCTTATGAAGAGATACCCAAGATCTCCCTTCTAAATTTTGATATTAATCTCTTAGGTTCTGATTCATAATTAGGTTTAGGATGATAAGATTAGATGATTAAGTCATTTGATTCCACTACTACGATTATGGGATCTAAATCATGAATATTTTTAAGACATAGATCACTTGATTAATTAATATGATTTTATTAATCTTCTTATGCTAGTTGATGAATCCATAAATTACATCTAAAATAAAGGGAAAAATTCATTTATTTAAGATATTTTTTGCTGTTACTAAATCAAATTTCTATATCTTTTTCAGGAAATGGAATCCAAAGGAGCTCTAGGGCATTTCTGCAATTTTATAAAAAATATAACAATGTATTCCGCTACAGCGCGCGGTCGCGTGCCGCAGCGGACTGCAGCAGAAACATTTAAACTATATTAAACAAGCTCCTAATTAATAGAATAGTGTTTTTCGCAGAATTCCCCGCTACAACGCTCGGTCGTGCACTGCAGCGGATTATCGCGGAAATACTTATGATTATTAAATGGGGGCTCAACTAATTGAACAGTACTTTCTCCGGAATTCACCGCTACAGCGCGCGGTTGCGCGCTGCAGCGGTATATCGCGGAACTATTTATGATTATTAAATGGGGCTCAACTAATTGAATAGTGTTTTCTGTGGAATTCACCGCTCCAACGTGCGGTCGCGCGCTGCAGCGGTGGATCGCGGAAGACTTGGATAAATAATTCGGGCTGCCCAACTAATTGAATAGTATTTTTTGCAGAATTCTCCGCTACAGCGTGCAGTCGAGCGCTGCGGCGGTCTGCCGCGGAAGACTTGGCTAAATAATTCAGGCTGCCCAACTAATAGAACAGCATTTTTTTACGAAGTTCCCCGTTACAGCGCACGGTCACGCGCTGCAGTGGTCTACCGCAGAAACATTTCTCTATACAATCGGGAAAAAAAACTAATTGAACATTGTTTTTTGCGGAATTCCCCGCTACAGCGCGCGGTCGCGCACTGCAGCGGTCTACAATGGAGGACTTGGCTAAAAATTGCTTGGAACCAAGGTATGCTAAGGCATGCAGCAGCACGCTACAGGGCGCTGCAGCGGCCCCCCGAATTTTTTCCCAGACAGTGCATTTAATGCGGCTGGAGACATGACCTCTATCCTGAATGTTGTCTCCAGCCACCATATCCTGTAGCAGCCATTTTTGTAAAGCTTTGAGGTAATGTGTGGCTAAAAAAATGAGATTATTGTCACCTTATCCTAAATTAAAAATTAGTGCAATGATGAATTCAGTATTTTTAATGGAAATTTTGGTTGCTTATGAGGAGGAGCATGCAGCCCCCCCTTCCTATAAATTCCTCTCCTCTTGACTAGAGGAGGGTTCACAATTTTAGCAAAATTTCCCTAAGTAAGAAGAAGAGCCAAAGGATGAGAGAACTCCCCAAGGGTGATAAGGCAAGCTTTTGCAAAAGGAGAAGAGGAAGAAGGCAGCACTAGCAATCTAAGGAGAAGATAATTAGAAGGAGAATAAGAATTCCAAAGAACTTCTACGGAGCGTTCCTAGTATTTTCTAAACTCAATCTTGTATTTTCTTTGTGGTGATCATGAAAGGGTCTTCCTCATTTTCTTGTGTAATGAGTAGCAAAACTCCCCTTGGGGAGGGTTGGGATGAAGTCCCATTTTGCAAGATGTAATATTGATGTATGGATGTGTTCCCTCAAGCATAATGTATTTGTGATTTAAATGCTTTACTAAGAAATTTCTATCTAATTAGTCTTGATATTTTTATAAGAAAAGAACTAAAGAATTCAAGATCTAATTGTCTTGTGCTCCTTAGCTCATCTTAGGTTGGATGCTAGATTTTGAGTGCATGAAAGCTTAGAACCATGTGAGAAGGATCTTGAGCTCAATGCACCTCAATCTAAGCTCAACCAAAGAGTTGATGCAAGTGATGCTAAGACCCACTAATTGAGCTCTTTAGCTCCACATAATTGAGATTAAGAAATGAAGTGTTGAGTGCTCATGAACTAAGTGACATAGTCATTGAGCCCAACATGTGATTCTCTCATCTCAACTATATGAGATGCGAAGTGATGCTCGTAGTGGAAAATCAATTTTTTCTTGTGAGATCTTGAGATTTAAGAAAATTTAAACTCTCCTTAAATAAGGAGAAAATGAATTAACTTTAATTTTCAAAAATCTTACAAGAATCTTTGTGCTAAAGTAGAACCGAATGTGAGTTCATTTTGTGCATGAGACTTAAACTTGTAAGCCTTTGAGCTAGACTAAAAGACAATAATATGCACTTGATTTCAATTAAACTAAATGATAAAGCTTGAGAAACAAATCTACACAAGTATTATATCATTGCATGTGGGATGGGCCCAACTCTCCTCTTCCTTTAAATCTTATTATTTACTTAGTGAATATTCGTTGTAATTTAGACCAACCAACCAATACATACAATAGCTTAAACATTAGTGAGAATAGATACACTTTAGTGCCAAATCAACCAATTCTCTGTGGTTCGATAAATTCCCGGAAAGTCACACTTTCCACTTATTACTTCAGACCACATACACTTGCGTGCAAGCGCGGACGTGTATTTATAGTCTGTTACGGTTTTGGCGCCGTTGCCGGGGATTTGGTTTTTGATTTGAACTAAAGATAATCTATAAGTAGCTAGTGATTTAAGCATTTGATTTTATTTCTTCTTGCTTTATATTGTCTAGTGTAATTATCAAGCTATCAATTTATATTTCTTTTTGTTTATTTTCATTTCCAAAATATATCTGTTTGATCTGTATTGCTAAATTATTCTTGATAAGATTTATTGAAACTTGTATGAGTAAAAGAGTCTGTACTGAATATATGTTTGATCCTGAAATAGAACGAACATACTTACAAGCTAGGCGAGAACGAAACTTATCAAACCAACAAATTATGATGGACACTTTCACAGAAAACTTAGAAGAGCCTAAGGGTAAAGCACTTAGAGATTATGCACTACCCACTATTAGGGGCATTCCCCATGTGATTGTAAGGCCGGATATAGAAGCCCATAATTTTGAAATCAAATCCTCTACGCTGAGTATGGTATAAAATAATCAGTTTGGAGGATTAGCCACTGAAGATCCAAATTCACATATTTCAACCTTCCTTGAAATATGTGATACCTTCAAGTTTAATGGCGTCTCTGACGACACAGTTATATTGAGGTTATTTTCTTTTTCACTGAGAGATAGAGCCAAGAGTTGGCTCAACTCTTTACTGAGCGATTCTATCCGTACTTGGGATGATTTGGCTAAGAAATTCTTAGCCAAATACTTCCCTCCAGCTAAAACTGCACAGTTGAGAATTGAGATCACCAACTTTACTCAGATGGAAGGTGAGACTCTCTATGATGGGTGGGAACGCTTTAAGGAGTACCTCAGATGTTGCCCGCATCATGGGTTCCCTCTCTGGATGCAAGTGCAAGCCTTTTATAATGGTTTGAACGCTTCGACGAGGACACTCATTGATCCAGCAGCCGGGGATCCATTAGTGGAAAAACCCAAGAGGAAGCCTATGACCTCTTGGAAGAAATGGCAAGCAATGCTTACCAATGGCCTTCTGAAAGGTTAAAAAAGGAAGCTTTATAGGTAAATGAGTCTGATCAAATAATGATGTTACAATAGGAAATACATGCCTTAAATGAAAAAATAGAAAGAATGAATGTCAATGTTGTTCTTGAGGTGCATTGTGATTTATGCAGGGGTAAGCATACAGTGAAAATTGCAATCTAAATAACCCTTTTGTACAAACCAACATTGAACAAGTAAACCACCTGAGAAATAACAACTCGATTAATAACTCCTACTCCAATACGTACAACCCAGGATGGAAAAACCATCCAATTTTCTCTTGGAGTAACAATAATAATAACGCAAATTAATATGGGGGAAGCTCATCCAATCAACAAGGCATGCATAGTGGAAATAACAACAATAATCATCACCCCAATTTAGAAGGGGCCTTCAACTCTTTCAAAGTAGAAACAATCAAATTTATGCGCCGCACAGAAACGACTATCACGCGCCATGATGCTTCTATCCAAGGGATAGAGGTTTCCCTGAGGAATATAGAGATCCAATTAGGGCAGATCTCCATGCAGCTGACCTCTTGGTAGCAAGGGGCCCTACCCAGTTTGACCTAAATAAACCCCAGGGAGTTGGTTAGTGTGATACATTCGGAAGATACGTGCGGGGGAATTAAAACTGAAAGTACGAGTGCAACAGGTTATATGCTAAAGGAAGGGAAAGAAAAAATTGGGAATGAGAGTGAGAAGCTAACAGCTCCTAAATGTGAAGACCCAGGGAGGTTGAGCATCCCCTACATAATCAGAAATAAAGTATTAATAGATCCCTTATGTGATCTAGGTGCTTCGGTCAATGTTATGCCCTACCATATTTATGAACATCTAAGGTAGGAGGGATGGAATATACCTCAATGATTTTGGAATTTGCTAATTTAGAATCTCTTACCCCTCTTGGAATGATAAAAAATATTACAGTCGAATTAAGAAGTTTTATGGTTCCAACTAATTTTGTGGTTTGTGAATGGGATCAAGAGAATAAGAATTTCATGATTATCTTTGGGAGACCCTATCTAATGAGTGTGAAAGCTATTATTGATGTGGGTCATAGGTTTATGAGCACAAATGTAAAATGAAAAACTGAATTAATTGACCTTAAACCCACTTTATTTAAGAAAAAAAAGATGGAAAATGAGGTGATGAGAAGGGTAAGAGAAGATAGACTATGGGTTGATGATGTACTTGAAGATCTAATATTGGAAGAAAGGAATTTTGATCATAGCTCAACTCCTTCCTATGAAAACCAGAGCAATGAAGGAGTGAAGAAGAGAAAAACGTGATGGGGAAAAAGAAAAAAAAAAACCCCATGAATTATGAAGTTGAAAGAAGGGATCCTTCGATTGTGGTTGAGGATGAACAGAGTTTGAGCCACTAAGAGCGATGTGCTCACTTGAACATCCTTAGCCTAATAGAATCGCCAGATCCATCATATTAATCTTAAAAGAGTCTAGCTTAGGACGTTAAACAGGCGCTTATTGGGAGGCAACCCAAAAAAAAAAAAAAAAAAAAAAAAGTGGCGCTACCGCGGCATTCCCGCGATAGCGCGCTGCCACGAAAATACCGCGATAGCGCGCTGCAACGGAAATTCCGCGGTAGCGCGCTGCTGCGGGTGTTTTGTGCATAAACAGCGCACGAAACCATTTTTCGCCCGGGCGCACCTTAACTCGCGATCGCACGCTACAGCGCGCTGCAGTGGTTTGCCGCAGTTTGCCCAGATTTTCTGCCTTGGGAAAATACAGTCAGCAAGTCATGACCTTTGGGTTCCCAAGGCAGTCAAAAAGTTGCTGAAAAAGCTGCCCTCCCTTCACATGGATCACCACATTAATGGCATGGGGAAGACCATTTGACCGTCTTCTCTTACTTAAATTTTTTTGGCTATAATTAAGGAGGGAATGGGGGGGGGGGGGTTATCTATGTACCTTCTCTTCATCTTCTTCAATCTCTTGATCATCTTAAAACTATCATCCCACATAATGTATTCCGGGAAGAAAGCAATTGCTAGGAAGGATGTTGGAGCTTCCTCATCTGGAGGTGCTTTCAACTCGAAGAGGTTCTCCTCGGCAGAGGCCGAGCACCGTTTCACCTCTATCACTTCCCAACAAAAGTTGATCCCGGAGCGAAGCTTCAGCATTTCCTACCCCGTCTCTCATGATCAAGTCAATCCTAGAGGATGGCATGAGTTTGTGATCAAGAGAGCTCCCACATACACGACAATTGTCCAAGAAGTGTATGCAAATGCAATTGACGCATCCGGGCATCAGATTTTCTGCCGGGGAAAGGGTGTCACCCTAGGAATTGCTCAAATTGAGCAATTCTATGGGTTGGCAGAGGTAAGCACTTGTTCATGCTCTAACCTCTTGGACTATCGCTTTGACCCTCGCGCTCTTGTTGATGAGATCGTCAATCATGACACCGAGTGGGAAGGGGGACTCACCAACATTCCTCGCTCCGAATTAACGGAGATGAGTAGTGCTTGGCTAGTCTTCATTTCTAGCTATGTCATGCCCTCGAGTCACTTAACTGAACTGACCCGTGCCCGAGCACTCCTTTTGTGCTCATTGGTTAGGGCAGGCGAAATCCGCATCTCAAACATTATCTTTGAGCAGTTTTGGAAAGCTCTCAAAGGTTCATGCACAGCATTGGCCTTCGGATCTTTGATTTTCAGGTTATGCGAAGCCCAAGGGGTTAAGATCCTCTCCTCCGACACCATTGTTCCCCCCAGCATTGCCCTGCACCCCTCGAACCTTAACGTCCGGGCAAGTGAACGGAAATTGCCCAAGAAAAGAAGGGGCCATAGGGCGGAAGCGTCTGCACCTTCTGATTCGCATCTCACAAACCAACTCTTAATGCGCCTCCACAATCAAAACACAGAGCTTAGTAAAGCTCTAGCTACCGATATGGGAATTTTCAAACAGGAATACGCCCAACAGTGCCAGTTCCAATCAGAATTCCATGAAGCCCTCGGGATGTTGTTTGATGATTGGAATTTGCACGGCGGACCGGACGCTTCCATGTTGCCACGGCCTCCCATCAGTGCACCCATACCGGAGACGCACTACCCCACCGAGACGGCGTCTGTGTCGGAGGAAGACGATGATGAGAATGAGAAAAATTAACTAGGTTATATTTGTTCTTTTTCATTTTTCTTTTTATCATTATTGTAGTTTGTTTTATTTTGAGACTGCAATTCATGAATTCTCATATTCCCGCATTTATTGAGTTATTCTTAAAGGACATTTTTTTTCTGAATTTTTCAAAAGAAATGAAAATCACAAAAAAATGCAAAAATCAAATGAGATATAAGTAAAAGAATGCTTAGCAAAAAAATTGATTAAATGAATTATTATGCAATCAAATGTGAGATTGAGGAATGAATGGAGGAAAATCTAAATCTCTAAAAATTTAAATAAATGCTTGAGCTAAGTGTGGAGGAAGGCATATGATTTAAACTAAAAAAATATGGAATAGATTCTAAATGGAGTGTGCTAGGCTCCCGTAGGACTTCATGATCACAAAGATGTTAGAGATGAAGAAAAATGTCTCTCCCTAAGAATAAAAAAAACAAAATATTTATGGAAAAAAGGATGATAAAAATATCTCTCCTAAGTGATCAAAATGAGAAAGAATGAAGAAAAATATCTCTCCTTAAACTTTTTTCATCTTTGTGATTTATAAGAAGGAGCACATATGACACGACTCTAAGAATCTCTAAACCATGTCTTTAGTCTAAAAATCCAAAATGTATGGAACCTATCACTTATTTTCAAGCATTAACAATTCAAATATTTGGAGATTTAGTGACTTACCACCTTAGTGACTCAATTGATAACATTAAGATTGCTACAATGTTCATTTTTTTTTTTTTTGTCATGCACATATTTTCATTTATACTTATTTCAAATACATCATTGTGACTTTCATCCATTCAAAATATAGAAAATAATTATCATTTTGAGCTTACTCGAGGATGAGCAAAAATTTAAGTGTGGGGGTGTGATGAATCCATAAATTACATCTAAAATAAAATGAAAAATTCATTTATTTAAGATATTTTTTGCTGTTCATAAATCAAATTTTTATATCTTTTTCAGAAAATAGAATCCAAAAGAGCTCTAGGGCATTTCTGCAATTTTATAAAAAATATAACAAAGTATTCTGCTACAACGCGCTGCAGCGCGCGGTTGCGTGCCGTAGCGGGCTGCAGCGGAAACATTTAAACCATATTAAACAGGCTCCCAATTAATAGAATAGTATTTTTCGCAGAATTCCTCGCTACAGCGTGCGGTCATGCGCTGCAGCGGATTATCGCGAAAATATTTATGATTATTAAATGGGGGCTCAACTAATTGAACAGTGCTTTCTGCGAAATTCACTGCTATAGCTCGCGGTCGCGCGCTACAGCAGTGTATCGCAGAAATATTTATGATTATTAAATGGGGCTCAACTAATTGAACAGTGTTTTCTGCGGAATTCACCTCTACAGCGCGCGGTTGCGCGCGGGCAGCGGTAGATCGCGGAAGACTTGGCTAAATAATTCGGGCCGCCCAACTAATTGAATAGTGTTTTTTGCGGAATTCCCGCTACGGCGCGAAGTCGCGCGCTGCAGCGGTCTGCCGCGGAAGATTTGGCTAAATAATTCGGGCTGCCCAACTAATTGAACAGTGTTTTTTGCGGAATTCCCCACTACAGCGCGCGATCGCACGCTACAGCAATCTACCGCGAAAATATTTCTCTATACAATCGGGAAAAAGAACGAATTGAACAGTATTTTTTGCGGAATTCCCCGCTACAGCGCGCGGTCGCGCGCTGCAGCGGTCTACAGCGGAAGACTTGGCTAAAAATTGCTTGGAACCAAGGTATGCTAAGGCATGCAGCAGCACGCTACAGGGCGCTGCAGCGGCCCCCCGAATTTTTTCCTAGTCAGTGCATTTAATGCGGCTAGAGACATGACCTCTATCCTGAATGTTGTCTCCAGCCACTATATCCTGCAGCAGCTATTTTTGTAAAGCTTTGAGGTGATGTGTGGCTAAAAAAATGAGATTAATGTAACCTCACCCTAAATTAAAAATTAGTGCAATAATAAATTCAACATTTTTAATGGAAAATCTGGTTGCTTATGAGGAAGAGCATGCAGCCCCCCTTCCTATAAATACCCCTTCGCTTGACTAAAGGAGGGTTCACAATTTTAGCAAAATTTCCCTAAGTAAGAAGAAAAGCCAAAGGAGAAGAGAACTCCCCAAGGGTGGCAAGGCAAGCTTTTGCAAAAGGAGAAGAGGAAGAAGGCAGCACTAGCAATCTAAGGAGAAGATAATTAGAAGGAGAAGAAGAATTTCGGAGAACTTCTACGGAGCGTTCCTAATATCTTCTAAACTCAATCTTGTATTTTCTTTTTGGTGACCATGAAAGGGTTTTTTACTATGTATGTATCTTCCTCATTTTCTTGTGTAATGAATAGCTAAACTCCCCTTGGGGAGGGTTGGGATGAAGTCCCATTTTGCATGATGTAATGTTGATGTATGAATGTTTTCCCTCAAGCATAATGTATTTGTGATTTAAATGCCTTACTAAGAAATTTCTGTCTAATTAGTCTTGATGTTTTTATAAGAAAAGAACTAAAGAATCCAAGATCTAATTATCTTGTGCTCCTTAGCTCACCTTAGGTTGGATGCTAGATTTTGCGTGCATGAAAGCTTAGAACCATGTGAGAAGGATCTTGAGCTCAATGCACCTCAATCTAAGCTCAACCAAAGAGTTGATGCAAGTGATGCTAAGACCCACTAATTGAGCTCCTTAGCTCCACATAATTGAGATTGAGAAATGAAGTG
Organism: Gastrodia elata; assembly: GCA_016760335.1. Taxonomy (NCBI): domain Eukaryota; kingdom Viridiplantae; phylum Streptophyta; class Magnoliopsida; order Asparagales; family Orchidaceae; genus Gastrodia; species Gastrodia elata. The sequence goes on along the minus strand of CM028671.1, from coordinate 40,307,216 downwards.
TTGAGTGCTCATGAACTAAGTGATATAGTCATTGAGCCCAACATGTGATTCTCTCATCTCAACAATATGAGATGCGAAGTGATGCTCGTAGTGGAATATCAATGCTTGTGAGATCTTGAAATTTAAGAAAATTTAAACTCTCTTTAAATAAGGAGAAAATGAATTAACTTTAATTCTCAAGAATCTTACAAGAATTTTTGTGCTAAAGTAGAACCGAATGTGAGTTTATTTTGTGCACGAGATTTGAACTTGTAAGCCTTTGAGCTAGACTAAAAGACAACAATATGTACTTGATTTCAATTAAACTAAATGATAAAGCTTGAGAAATAAACCACACAAGTATTATATCATTGCATGTGGGATGGGCCCAACTCTCCTCTTCCTTTAAATCTTGTTATTTACTTAGTGAATATTCATGCTAATTTAGACCAACCAACCAATACATACTATAGCTTAAACATTAGTGAGAATAGATACACTTTAGTGCCAAATCAACCAATTCTCTGTGGTTCGATAAATTCTCGGAAAGTCACACTTTCCACTTATTACTTCAGACCACGTACACTTGCGTGCAAGCACATACGTGTATTTACAGTCTATCACTAGTCCTCTTACTTAAGAGAAAATCAGGGATCTTAAGGTTTGATTCAGATCGAGAAGTCACATAGGATTATTATTAACGCTAATTTGTCTAATTCAATGTTTAGAATCAATAATAAATCAAATGCATTATTGGAGAATGTTCAATTCATAATTCTGAAATCAAATTAATTAAGTTAGATTTCTTAAGGATTTGGATTCTCCTTAAGTAGATTGGGTTTGATCCCTTCTCATGCCTTAAGAAAAATCAAGTTATGTATTTAAGATCAATGTCAAATCAGTGGATTATTTATGTATTATTGGTGGCAATCTCAGACCTAGATCAAGTCTTAGAAGCTTGATCCAAATCTTAAGATTTCTTAAGTTAATTAAGATAATTAAGATTCTACATCTTTGAATTTATTCAAGCATACTTAATAAGTTTATAAGGATGAATTCATTTCATTTAGCTTGTTATTATAAGTCAGATTGATAAATCAAGTTCTAAAACAAGGGTTACTTAGTGCTAATCAAACTCTAATTCCAATCAAAAAGGATTAGCACATAAGTATAAATCCAACCATTCAAATCACATGATATTTAGCATGTAAGTTCTAATTAATCATACAAGTAATCAGAACCTGAGTTTGCTAAGATCCAATGAGTATAAACCCTAATATTTACTAATCATGTTTTAACAAAATTAAAGCATAACTAAAATTACAAAGCTCAGAAAAATAATCTACTTAGCACATGCATTATAGTCATCACAAGTGAACTAATGGCACCCTAAACATGCAATTTAGGTAAGTAAAATTACTAATTTGTCCTAATTAAGATCCACTGTAATTAGGAAATAATTAAAGATCTAACCATCAAATGCATGATTTTATTTTATATATAGGTTCCTGAGATTTTTCTGATCATTTTCATATAATATCATAGGATTTGGACAAGTGGATTAAAAGTTATTAAAACAATACTTTTTGTATCTTTATTTAATCAAAATCCTATGATTTGAATAATTGAATTATTTTCCTTAAGAAAAATAATTCCAAAATTCCGATTTAATTAAAACGGCTCGGCCCAAATTCAAAATGCACGGGTCGACCGGGGCCCGGGAGACCCGGCACTATCGCACTGCGCGGGTCGTGGGTCGATTAGGGAAACCCTAATTGCCAAATTCCGGTGCTTCCAACCCACGGCTCATCCAGAACTTGATCGATACATGATCACCGTGGTCAGACGCATCGATTGGGACTCGAAGCCTGTAACAACCCAAACTCTTAAGCACCAAGGAATTGTCTACTTTGGCCAGAAAGGCCTCACGATTTTGCCCTCAGAAGATAACTTCCCAGCAGGTCACCCATCCTGGGAGTGCTCCCACATGAGCACGCTTAACTTTGGAGTTCTTATCAGGAACTCCATCGTTATCTGAAAAGGCACCTCGATGTTTAAGAGTTTTACTTATTACTACTTAAGTGGGTCATCACAATCTCCCCAACTTAAGTAGCTGACGTCCTCGTTAGTATCCACACACAGATCCAAGTACCATCCACTGGGTAGATAGGACTACAGGTGACCCCTATAGGCATAAGAGGTACCCACAACCAGGTAGCACCTTGACCATCATGGGTTCAAGAGGCTGCTCACATGAAGTGGTACTTTGCCCTATATGGCACTTAGCTCCTATCTGACACCCTATGGTTTGCTCTGATAATATTTGTAACAGCCCAAACTCTTAAGCACCAAGGAATTGTCCGCTTTGGCCAGAAAGGCCTCACGATTTTGCCCTCAGAAGATAACTTCCCAGCAGGTCACCCATCCTGGGAGTGCTCCCACATGAGCACGCTTAATTTTGGAGTTCTTATCAGGAACTCCACCGTTATCTGAAAAGGCGTCTCGATGTTTAAGAGTTTCATTTATTACTACTTAAGTGGGTCATCACAAAGCCCCCTGTGAGCCGGTCTGGATCGGCCAGACCTTACTCACCCGAGGATTCCTCCATTAGAGTTATTGTGGGGAGATAATTCTCCCCACAGGGGCCATGCCAGACCCTGGACTCGATCCCTACACCATCAGGGAGGTGAGGCGGATCGAAGCCCTCTGGTCTGAGGGTCTGGGGTGGTCTGGATCGCCGGGTCCTTACTCGACCAAGGCGACCCTTAGGAAATTTAATCTGATCGATCGATTCGATCGATCGGGGCTAACCTAGATCTTAATCTCGATACCTGTGGGTTCAAGACGACAATACTGACTCTCACGCATCAAAAGGAGAAGGGTTCGAGCCTCATTGGCTCGAATCCAGTAAGGAGGATACCTAGTTTTGATGGATTGGTTCAGGACGCTCGACTGAAGTCACGGCTGGCTCTAGCTATGATTCCAAACACCGCAAAGGATCCTGAACGTTAGGAGAGCCTACTATCAGCGGTTCAGGGCTCCCGGATCACCTACACAAGCTCGGACAGGCGACAATGGCAAAATGAAGGCTGAGGGAATTCAGGGTCAATTGATCAGCAAAAGGGCAGAGGAATGGTTGCTGAGGCTATTTATAGCCTCAGGCGAGCTCAGGGAAGATTCTGGAGGGTTGGCTCGGGCTGGAGAGGACCCAAGAGGTCGGGCCATGGCCGAGCTCTCGAATTTCTATTTTGAGCTCGGCCGGGTCTCGAGGCCCAATTGGGGTCCCTCGGCCATTAGGGAAAGCTCAGCAATGGCTTGCTGAGTTGGAGGCGCGCGTGGGGGACAGGGCGGGCAGCTGGCGGTACAAGAAATTTCCCTGCCGGGCGAGGGAATCTGGCGGAGACGAAGATCCACAGTGTCAGACCCCTTGGATGCTGTCTGATCAATCGATCAGATGGCGAAACGGCTCGGATCTCCCGGATCCTAACGGCCGATCGCAGAGGCGATCCGGGCCGTTGGATCGGTCGGGGAGATCCTACGGTTGATCTGCGATTCCGCGGGATCAAATCTCGACCGTTGATTAAAAAGGCAGAACGATCAGATGTGCTGGATCCGGCTGTCGCATGCCCTGGGCTTCGCAGTGGATCCCGGCTGTTAATTTAGGTAAATGGGTATATTTGCAAAATCAAATTGTTTGGAACCCTTTTATGCAATTGAACTATTTTAATTTAAATTGAATTATGGCCCAAATGAATTCCAAATTACACCAAATTTTCACCTTTAGCTAATTTGGGGGTGAAGAATTCAAAAATGCAATCAGATTTTAATTCTGAGATCAAAATATTTTTATGTCAAGTCTAGGGTATCTAGATTAATCAAGTTGTCTTTTTAGACCTAGAGGAGTCCATTGGACTTTAAATCTTCTAGATAGGCTCAATTTGATGTTCTAAAGGCAATGATACTGAAATATTGATTAAGAAACCTATAATTTTTGCATGGTAACAACTTAGGATTGTTACATATATGAATGATTTAAATGAAGAAGGCTCAAAACTAAGCAAGCATTCAAGGAAAATTCAATAATTGCAACTATGTGATATCCAAAGTTATTTAATTTTTAATGATCTCCTTAATTATTGGAGCTAATTGAGGTCCCAATTAACTTTGAGATATTGATCTCAAGTTAATTGTTAGTAATAGTAATAATTGGGGTTTTGAAAATAGTAGTTTCATTTCAGTCTATGAGATGACAAAATAGTTTATAAGTATATCAATACTAAAATGAAAATACTCCTATCCTTATCCTAAACCATATGATTTAAATAAGTTAACTAAATTAAGGCTTAGGAAATTAGTTAGGAAAGGTAGGTTTAAGTAAACACTTTAATTAAGGAATTTAAGAGTTAATGTTCTATGCACTAAACTCATCTAATTAGGTTGAATTAGAAGGATTTTATTTAAAATCAGCTACTAATCTAGCTAGGTTAACATAAAAGAAAAAGTTTATAAGAATATGAAAAAATAATTTTTAAATTTTAAACTCTATGTTTACTATAAATTAAAGGATTTGGAAATTAATATGATTCCTAAACTATTCTAATGAATTTAGGACTCCTATTACAAGTACTTAAGGGACTTAAGTGAGAACCTAATAACTAAGGTGAAGTGAACTATGATTCAATCTAGTTACTTAGGACTAATCCTAATTAATTCACAACATATAATTATACTAACATCAAAGTTAACTACACTTAATTGAGTATCTCACAACTTCTAGAATCATAAGTAATGCATATTATAAACTTAATCCTAAGGCATCTCTTCTAGGATTCTAGGTTGAATCAACTAATTTGCTTAATATACAAGCATCTAATAAGGGAAAATTATACTCTAAACATGTAATTACATAACATGAGAGGAAATTAAATGTGACATATTAGCTACTCTAAAGTTCTAACAAACAGAAAATATGAAATTACGAAACTAGAAGAATTATCAAAATTACCTTAATTTTGGAGCCAATAACCTAAAATTACTAAACATTGTCCAAATGAAATAATATACATTAATATGCAATCCTTATAGTATAAGGAGTAAAACGACACTAACTAGGCCGTATTTGGACAATGTTGAGATTTTAGGGTTTTCGGAACACCTAATTAGGGTTAAAAGTCACTATGATATTTAGGATTCAAAACCTAAATTTGATCTCATATTATTATTCCTCACATTTTTGTGAGTGAAATAGACTATTTGATCATTTAATTTGAACATTAAATGATCAAATTATGACACTTACAATAATGGAATTAAATTACATTTAATTAATTAATACAAATAAAAGATTAATTTAAATATTCACCAAAATAAAAATTAAATGACATTTTACTAATCTACACAATTTTTGTGATCAAAATGATATACAAGTTTGTATTATTTGGCTAAGTATTTTTAAAGTTATGATTAAATAAAAATTTGTAATAATATAACATTAATTTATTACAGAGAAATCTTTTATTATATTATGTCTAATCATTAACAAAAATGATAACATCTGAATTTAATTACGGCATAGAAAACAGGACTGGCATGGAAATCGGGGGAAACGGCGGCTCTCTAGCGTAGACTTCTGAGCAGCACGGAAAAAAAAATGCTGACGCCACTTTGACACGCGTCTGCCTATGAGGGCGACGCGTGTCGATCCGATCACAGACAATGATCCACGCTTAAGCGCGGTTCGGAGAACCCGTACCAGTCCGGCTCAAGAGAAACGGCCGAACCGTTGGACGCCCCACATCAGGCCTCATCGTCCCAATTAGAGGCGGGAAAAAAAAATAAAAATAGGATTAGGGTTTTAATCCACCTCCAATTTAGCGCCTCCCTTGGGCCGATCTATATGCCAATGAGGAGGTAAGGTCGTGACCAACATATGAACCTAAGGCCATCGTCGATCGTCAACTATAACGTTGGCGGAGATGATGCCCTAATTATATGCTTACGGATAGGGTTAATCCGACTATAATTATAACCCTAAATTCAGACAAGGCTGATTCAAACTTAGCTGAAATCTATCGATTCGCTCTCACATGATTGATAAACATCTAAATAAAATGAAAAGGAGTATTGACTAAATGGGATTCGAGGAAGAGGTACCTGAGGTCCAGCATTTTTCCTATCTTCCCAACTCGCCTTCAAGCTTTCGCAAACCCTCTACAGCATCTCAGTTTTTCCCTAAAGAAATGCAACAGAGGAAGAGGTAGCGAGGAAGTGAATTTGAGGGTTTGGGGAAGCCATGTGGGAGATGTACAGGAGAGGGATCTTAGCCGTTTGATCCGTGATCCAACGGTATAATCAAATCTATGCACAACAATCATTTGATCTATCTTAATTATCATGCGACGAATCAGATTGCACGGGACCGGTGTCCCGCAGCGGATCTCCGCCTTTCAACTTTTAGCTGTTGGAATAATAATTTAATATATTTTATATATTAATTTAAATACTTTAATTAAATAATTAATTATACACAATTTATTAATCCAAATTAAATAACCAAATGCACTTCAAAAATTTTTAAAAATTCACCCTTATCTTATTGAAGGGTGAGGAACTCAAAAATGCAATCGAATTTTTGATCGGAGGTCAATTTAATTATCTTAATTTTCTGAGTATTTAAATAATTATAAAATATTCGAGAAAAATGTGACAACTTTCAAATACTTCCAAAATACCACTCATAGCTAATTTAGATGTGGTGAGTCCGATGACGAACTCTGTTTTCGATTTTGAGATCTAAATAAAATATGCATTCTCGGAATTATCAGAAAACTAGGAAATGCTAAAAATTGACAATGATTTTCAAATCGCACGAAAATTGAAATGGATGCTCTTAATACTATTATAAGATTAATAAAAGAAGATTATAGTCAATTATATCACTAATCAATAGGTAACAACACTAGGGTTGTTACATGTTCAACTCGAGTATTTTTGTTAAAAATACTAGGTCAGGACATCACTGAAGAGCTGGAACAACACTGACAAATCAACCGTTGCATTTTTACTTTCTTATTTTCTTCCTGCATTTTGAAGAAAAATCGACTCTCTTAAATGCTACTATATCGAAATAAAATGCTTTTCTCATTCTCAAATTAATAGAGCAAATTTCTATGATGCTTATATTATTATTTTAAATCCCAACTACAACCATCGATAAATCAGATGACGTAACTCCAATCCCCGCATCCCTGCTGGGATCGAGGATTGGGGGGCATCACAGATCTGCCGCTTACAAAGCCTCATGATCAACTTCTTCTTCTCTAGAAATCTCTTGCTCTCTCTCGAGGTTGGATGGGACCAACAACTACAATGCCAAATAAGGGTTGATCACCGTAAGGAAACAGTTCCATATGTTTCCTTATATTCATAGGCTTCACATGGACCTCAAATGACTTAAAATACCCTTTAAAATATTTATTGGACCACCAAAATTCGTATTAACACTTTCACAGGCACCATGGCGCGTCGGGGCGCCCCAGTTTTAAACCACGGGGGGTCACAGCGCCACGTAGCGCCTGACACTCAGTTCCCAGGCATCCGTCGCATCGCAATGCCTGGCCCTCAACAGCAATGATTGCAGGGCGCGCCGGGGCGCCCCAGCTGTGAACCACGAGGGCCACGACGCGAAGTAGCGCCTAACACTCGGTTCCTAGGCATCTAACGCATCGCGATGCCTAACCCTCGACTGCAATGACTGCAAGGTGCGCCGGGGCGTGTCGGAGCTTCAAAATTGCCCCCGACTAGACCCATAACACCCCGGGATCTTTTGAAAATCTATTGGAGCTTCATTGGCACCTCCATGGTGATCAAATTGGTCTCCACACCCTAACAAACAGTGCATTAGTCTTGAATCTGCTCGCTGAAAATGAGAGGATGGCGAAAGAGGCTGTGGCCATTCTTTCTTTCTAGCGCCGAGAATAGCCGAGGGAAACACCTAGGGTTTCGTCTTTGCAACCAAGAGACCACGGCTGTCTTTCCGGGCGATGAAGAGCAGTGAGACCAAAAAGAGTGGCGGCATGGACAGTTTCTACTCGCGTCTTGCCAAGCGAAGGTATCCCGTGGGAGTAGAACAGGATTTCTGTCGCCTTCTCGGGCCATGAAGAACAGCAAGATGGACGAAGACCAAGCAGCAAAATGGACAAAGAGCGAGTAGACAAAGAAGAGCAATTGCGATTAGAAAATAGGCGAGATGCGAATAGTGGAGAAGGACTGCTAAGGTTTTGAAAGAGTTAACAATATTTTTTTGACATGACAAAAATTTTAAAATTTGCCATGTAGAAAATAACGCTGTTTGGTTAATTTATTGGTGACCGTAGCATTCGTCGTAAATTAGTTTGCTTTCAAATAGTAAATAAAACACTAGATATTTTAAATTATAAATAGAAAGAAAGAAAATGTAATGTTGATTAATAAATAATTTATAAACCATATGAAAAAAAAAAAAAAAACATAAAAGAATTATAATCCTGTTCATTAGTCAAATTTTAAATCGAAAAATATTATGCTAACCTAAGAATATACATTAAAAATATTAAGGAATAATAATTTTTTTTTTTTCATAAATTTTGTATAGAACTCACAAAAAAATATAGAAGGAGTTACAGTATCAGAAATAAAAAATACTATGGTTACATAAGAATATATATCAAAAAGTATTCAGGATTAATTAAAAATTTTCTTTTTTTGTAATTTTTGTATATAGGTGTTATTAAAAAGTGCATTCAACCAATAATCTACTTATATATTGAATTGACATATATCTATATATTTTAGTGTATACTAGTGTGTAAGTATAATAATACTTATTAGAAATATAAAAAATACATTGAAGAAAGATCTTATATTATCAAGAAGTATAGTAATAGAAAATGTTATACTTATATTAAGAATATATATCAATTTAAGATTAATATAAAATTTTCATTTTCTTAAATTTTTGTATATAGGGGTCATAAAAAAAAATATATTACCTGAGTTGGAAAATTCTAAAAGGCTGCGTTGCTCTAGATTTCTGCCAAATGTCGAGCATTCAGCAAGCAAGACGAGCGAACCTAGTCGATCACGTTTATCTTGGAAAGAAAGGTTCAGAAACCAATAATGTCGGAGAGAGAAGAGCGTTGAATTGCCGTCACGGTGAGGGGGAAGAAATCCACGCAAGTGCAATGGCAATCGAAGGGAAAGAGGTGAAGGTAATTGGGTCTTGGGCGAGCCCCTTCGTCGCGAGAGCCACGATTGCTCTCAATCTGAAGGGGATCGAGTACGAATTCCTCCAAGAGGATCTGAAGAATAAAAGCGAGCTTCTTCTGAAGCTCAATCCAGTCACTAAGAAGGTCCCCGTACTCGTGCATAAAGAGAAGCCCGTCTCCGAGTCCCTCATCATCGTGGAGTACATCGACCAAGTCTGGGCCACCCCTGGCTCGCCCATTCTTCCGGCTGACCCATACGATCGCGCCATTGCCCGCTTCTGGGCGACTTATGTGGACACTACAGTATGCAAGAAATCAATTCTTTAAACAATAACAATTTAGCACACTACAGTACTAAGACTTTGCATATTTGACTTTTATTTTGCAGTTGCTCACTAAATATGAAGTGCTGCTGTTGAGTGAGGATGAGAAGGTTATTGAGGAAGCCAAGGAGCATGTGACTCAGGCACTTGTCAACTTAGAAGAGGCATTCGTCAAATGTTCCGAGGGAAAGCGATTCTTCGGTGGCGAAACCATCGGTTTCGTTGACATTGCATTTGGGTCCAACTTAAAATGGATGAAAGTTTATGACATTATTACGGGAGCAACCTTGTTCGATGAGAAGAAGACCCCTCGATTGGTTGAGTGGGCGAAACACTTCTCCTCTGTTGATGCTGTCAAGAGAGCGCTACCGGAAACTGAAAAGTTGGTGGAGCTTAGCAAGGTTCTTCGATTACCTCGCAGTGCTGCAACCTTGCCAACATCGTCTAATTGATTAGCAATGATGTAAGCCCGCAGTTGTTTCTTAATAAAGATATGATGACATAGATTTATGCTAAAAATAAATGGATGTGGTCTTATCAGCAATCTTCTTCAAGAGGTTTCAATTGTTTTGAGTCTTATTTTGAATCAGCTACTTCTATGTCTTTGTGATACCGAGACTTCCCTCTAATATGTTGAGCTTGCCAATGTTGCGTGTGACTTCCCTTTTTTATTTCTCGAGTCAAATAACTTTGTGGGTTCTCTATTGACCACTTTGACTCAACTACTTAAAGCTTCTATTCAAGCAAAGAAGATGATAAGGAAAGGATGCAAACACTTATAAGGAATATCGCAAGAGCTTAACTTAGTGAAAAATAATTAGAAAAGAAAATAAGCAGTATATATTTTTCACTTTGAGTTGGGTGGTTTCAATGGTGGAAGACTGATCCTACAATAAGAGTCATAATTATTTCTTTCTTTATCATTGTGATGACCTAGAGATCAAATTTGAGAATTTCTAAGTAATAATATAATTAGAAACATCATTAATTAACAAATTTAATTAGCATAAAATTCTTCATCATCACAGTGCCACATTCAAAATATTTTACATAATTTGTTTATTAATATAACAAAAGTTAAAATAGAACATTCAACTCCATCTCATTGTTTATCTTAAGCCCTTTGCAGGGGTCCCAAGCGAATCTCTTCTAAACTTTAGTTCTCAAAATCTGAAATAATAATAATAATATCAGTCAGAAGTACGTAGAATATTCAGTAAGAATTCATTTTAATATCCTATATAAGATATAAAATTAATAAGAACAATATTTTCATAAGAATTTGCTTTGAAGAAGATAAATGAGCTAAATTATACAACATATGAAATAAATACCCAAGATTTGTAGTATTTCAAACTTGCTATAAACGATGCATGTCTCAAATGAAATGAAAGCAATAAGCATAACAATAAAATATAAAGCTTATCATATACAACTACGTGACTAAAATATCTCTTGTTTTGGCCTAAAACTTCTAATCCTCACTTGAAAACCCATATATTAGCTTTAATTTCAGGAAGCAAACAATTACCTATCAGTAGTCAATATATGAAAAATGATGAATATTTTTCCTAGATCTTCTGCCATTTCCTAAAAGGTCATTTCTCCTTATTTCACCCTGTGCTGCTAGCAAACTCCACCTATATAGGTTTGTTTTTACTTCCCCCTTTAATGATTGTTCACCATTGATATTTTCAAGTCTTATGAAAAGTCTTGCAATCAAATTAAGTGGTAAAGCGTATACTTGCCATACATCAATTTGTAAATGAAAATAGGTTCAAAATAAATGCATGAAATAAAGCATCCGAATAACTCCACTTACCTGACTTTGTTGGATGGTTCATTTACTTTCCATCTTAAAATATTAAGTACTCATTTTAATATGTTATAATCTATGGTTAAATCATTTATTTATGTATTTATTCCAATAATTTTACTCATTTTGTATTTTTTTGTTAGTTTATTCTCAAATTATTATTTATAAAGAGATAATAAAATTTGAATTTATAAAAAAATAACTCTATTATTAAAATTTTGATACTTTTTCATTAAATGTGATAATTAGTATTAATACAGTAAACATAAAGTTTTGATTTCAAAAATATTTCATTTAAATGAAAAAATTATCATTTTGAAGAACTCAAATTTTTGCTAAGTATAGATTGTTATAATTTTATTAATTTTGTGCTATCCAAAATGGGCTATTAGAGTGCTTAAATTTTTAAAAATTTGATTTTATTACTAATATCATTCTTATAATTCTTCATGATGCATGCAAGTTTCATACATCATATTTTTATCACAAATATGTAAAAATATCATCATGAATAAAATTTAAATATTTTTTAATATTTAAATTTAATATTGGAGAGATGAGAAAGTTAAATTTAAATTTAATGAAAAAAAAGAAGATGAGAAAGTTACTTTTATGAGGATTTGATTTTGATGGAGAGATACTCTTATGAGATGATGAATCTTTAGCTCTCTTCTCATAGATGGTTTGAACCTCTTATAAGGCTAATTTGATACTTTGGATGATTTAGGATGGAGAGAAGCTTTGAATGAAGATGAGGTGGCTTTGAAGATAAGGGAAAGGAGAAGAGTAAAAAAGTTTGCTAACTTAAGATAGGCTGATTGAGATAACATCAGCCTTCAAATAGCTTAAGAAGAAGTTTAGATAGTCATATGATCAATCAATTGATCAAGATTTGATCATGAGGAAATTGGGTGGCTTGGATTCAGAGGTGGAAATTTATCTTTTAATTTTAAAATTTCTATTCCAATATATTTAGAATATCATATTAGGTATTTTTATAAAGGAAATTTTTGAAAATTTTCAAAAATTTAGCCTAAAAGTGTTAAAAACAAAAATTTAACATTTCTAATAAATTAATAAAATATGTTTCATAAAAATGCAAATAAAAGGGTTCAAATAAAAGATCTTGATGAGATGATTCCATAGATACCAAAATCATCTAATTTGGTTAAGTGGTTGAGTTGACCTTTACATTTGAAATTTCAAAATTTCAAGTTTGTCGGCCCGTTAACAACATCGTTAACCGCTGCTCGACCCGTCGCTTTCATCATTGACGATGTCAAATAGCTTGTATGATCTATGCAGTTCATTTAAGCGACAAAGGCAGGACCCGTCAGATCTGCTTCTTAGACAAACAACGTCAGTTACTGTTAATGCCATCACCATTACGTCGTTTAACGCCTGTTAATGGAATTTTATTTTAGTTTTGACTATTCTCCAAATTAGCTCTAGAAATTATGAAAATTTGTTCCCTTGCTACTTTGGATTTCTTGAATAAAAAATTGTCAAAATTATTCAATTCAATATGTTTATGTAATTATCTTAATTTTTTTAAATAATTAAGAATAATTTGATTACCTAAAGTTCCCAAAAATTACCAAAATTTATCTAAAATTATTATTTACTATCCTATATTTTAATATTTTTCATTCTGTTTTATCATTTGCTTAATCTAAAATAGGAGATGATTAGTGCATTTTGGCTAACTACCTTCCATCCTATATTTAGTTAGATTTGTCTTAAGAAATAGCTTAAATCTTCTAAATATAATTAACCAACATGATTTGAATTGCACTTTAAAAATGAAGTTATTATTATTATAATTCATTTGTAGAGACTTTAGTTTAGGACTTGAATTATATATGGAAATATCAAGCTTACTAGTTAGGTCATTTTATTATGTTATCCTTTTGCTTTGAGCTATGTGAAGCATGCTTATTACCTAATTGAATTTATATTTTTAATATTTTAGAGAACTATTAGATGCTTAATCAAGTTTAAAAAATGGAAATAAAGTGTTGGAAGCAATAATTTGATGAATAGTTAAAGTAAAGGGTTGTAAAGAAATACTTTTATATTGATTCATTGATTCTACCTAAAATCAGAGGCTCAAAGGAGATCCATAGAGCCATAGTTGGATATTAATAGTTTGTTAGAATTTATTATTTAATGATGTATTTATAAATTTATAATGTATTCTTTAAGTTTTGGAGAATATTATAAAGAGTGTGATGTTATAAAAACCTTTCCTATGTTGTCTTCATTTTATAACTTCTTTATATAAGCATTAAGTAAACTACCCAAACTTCAAATATATTCTTAAGATAGTAAATTGATTATGATCCACCTAATATACTACATATAAATTATAAGAAGTAAAATTGAAACTTTGTGAGTGAAAATCTAGCCAATTTAAGCTTTACCAAAAAGATTTGCTCATCCATACATGAACCTTTACTGTTATCAATATATAATCTAATATGCGATAAAACCTATTTTTCAAGGAATCTAAATAAGTTAATATGATATAGACAGTATGTTTAGTATATTACCTAGATAATAAATGATAAATTCTATAAGTTAAGAGAGGTAAAGTCCCCCTCTGCTGAGATGAGTTTAAGGATCATCCCTTAAGCTATTAAACCTAAATTCTAAGAGTAAGAGATTATATATATATATATATATATATATATATATATATATATATATATATGTGTGTGTGTGTGTGTGTGTGTGTGTGTGTGTGTGTGTGTGTGTGTGTGTGTGTGTGTGTGTGTGTGTGTGTGTGTTTGTGTGTGTGTGTGTGTGTGTGTGTGTGTATGTGTGTGTATGTGTGTGTGTGTGTGTGTGTGTGTGTGTGTGAAAATAACAACTCAAGAATGACAAGATAATGATGATTTTGCCTTAATATGTTAACTTTAGATACTTAGAAAAGAGTATCCAATTAAGAGAGATAAAAGGAGTTTTATTACTAGGAGCTGATATATATATATATATATATATATATATATATATATATATATATATATATATATATATATATATATATATATATATATATGCAAGGATTTAGTCAATATATAATTATATTCATAAATATTAGAATTTTTGCTTTGATTCACTTGTACATTTGTAGACAATATTGGAATTTACCTTATTTTTGTTTGAACAAAAAAACATGCAATGCAAACTTGACGTAAGAACTACTATATGAAATATTTATCTTCAAAGTCAAACTCAAATCAATAAGGCAAAAAATTATTGATGGCATACTATTACTTGATTAGTCCTAATTTACTATTCATAGTTGAATAAGGCATTTCTCCCAATAGAATTATATGGACTAGATATGTTATGGGTTCAACCTAATTAGGTCATTTGATAGCCCATAAAGAGGAATACTTGTCTAATTATTAAGTAGACTAAACTTTTGTACTATAGCCAATTTCATGATGATATAGTTAAAGCTAAATACAAGCTTTTCCTAGAAACATAACTTAAAATGAGTTCTAAACTTGTGATAATGGCATGTTAAACATGACTTAATTCCAATAATGTACTTATTAAATGAACTTGAACAAAATAATTAACATTAAGATAAGAAAATAGGTTCTTATATACTCAAATTGATAGGTTATATTCTTAAAATTTTAAGAGGTGATCCGAACTTGGATAAATACAATTTGAGGAGCATAACTGAGATCATATTTGGAGACATTTGAAGAATAATTGATCATATAGTTATTTATTATTTTTTATGTATTATTATTTCATTTTGAAACACTACTGTATGAGAACAAGCTTTGAAATTGTATTTTATTTATATTTGATGAATAGATGGTGCTTCTAGTATAGATTTTGTATAGATATTTGGTGAATCTATAAAATATTAACTCTTTTTATTTATGTTCATAATTTTATAAATGTATGACTATTCTATTTTCTATTTTTCTTTGACTTGATCTCTAGTTTATTGCAATTAGTATCAAAGCTAGGTTGAGATACTTGTAAGTAGAATAAGAAAAACCATTACGTTTAATTAAGTGAAATGGGTAGATACTTTATATTGATGAGTAGTTATGGAATATAGAATTTCTTTTCTTAATAAGATTATAAATATTAATATTAATTTTCTAAGATATTATGGAACAATATAGCTAATACAACAACAGTTCATCTTTGGATTAAGAGGGACACCAAAATCATGCTAGTAATATCATCTATCAGTAAAAGGAGCAAACGAAACGCACCCATTTATGAATATTATGGCCAAGTATGCATCAAATTAATCAGTAATAAACTAACCACCCATAAGAATTCATCCACAAACTAAGCATTACAAACTTTCTTGAGGCTTTATCCTTCAAAATTTAATGATGCTACTAGGTATTAAGAGTAGAAGAATGGATACATATTAAGAATAAATTTTAGTGTTCAGAGTGTGTTAAGAACATAAGGGTATTATTAGCCACTTACTAATTTTATGGGGCAACAGAGAATTAGTGGAAGAAATTTTTTTTTACCACATTTTATGGGAGGATAGCTAGCAATATCACTTGGATGCAGTTTGTGCAATATTCATAGACAAGTTTTTAATAGCATCAGCATAATAAATGAAATTTATTAAGCTAGGGAAAGGAGGAAGAACCTTTTAAATAAGAGGAGTTTGCCAAATTAGCTAGATTTTTGTTCGAGCTTATTTCAACTGAGGAGACAAAATGCAAGTTGTTCATGAGTGATTTAATGGATTCATACCAGATGATTTTGGTACCACATAATATCTCTAAGCTTGTTGATCTTGCATAAAGGGCTAAGCTATTGAAAAAATAGGATACTCAATTTTTAGTTAGCAAGTTTTAAAAGAGATTTGAATATTTCTCTTTTAATGTACATATAAGGCTTTGACAAGTACAATGATCTCATGTAGCTAGGCTCCATGTAATAGGTCAACCAACATCAATAGAATACAATGGCAGCTTGTAACTCTTGTGGGAAGACCCGCACTATAGTTAGTTGTTTTATATATTCAAATTAGTGTTTTTAATGTGATAAGATAAACCATTGAATTAGGATTACATGTGGGGCCCTGTATCCTCCAGTGGCCATGCTAATACTAATATTAATATAATCATTAGGAGTATGGTGGTCCAAATGTGGCAAATCTCCAACCTAAGTAGAGTCAGGTATAACCCAACCTGCCTTAAGCAGTGGACTTATCACCTGAAATTGAGAACATACATCAACATATCAAAGTAGCGGAACCAGAAAATAATATAATATAACACCCACATTACAACATAGTATAGAAAGGTAAATGCAACAGTAACTCAGCTCAAAGTGCATAAAGTAAATATATCCAGACTAAGAATTATTATAGACTGAATATTTAAATAAAAAGAAAAAGAGCTCTCATCCTCACAACAGAAAATGAGATCTAACTAAGCAGCAATAGGAAGATCATCCTCCTGTCCAAGCTCCTCTTCCGCAAAACCACCAACGAACAGCTGCAAATATGACATTTGTCGGTACCACAAATATTAAGGTTCAACAAGATACAAGGAATTGAACATCTGCAGATATCACATTATTACTTTAAACATACAAGTAATTTAAGGTGCAACAAGATACAAGGAACAAAATAGCTATAAATAATGCACTTATAACTAAACAACAAGGTATGCAAAATACATACTAAATATGAAGCTGAATAAGATAAGGCTAAGAATGTAAGAATAACTGCAAGGTCCTAAAGTGTAACTCATCCTAACGTTCTTATGATCACATGAATACATATTGATTTAATAAAAGAAAGCCGTATTGAAACGTGCTGAAGTAAAAATACAAAACTAGCATCCTAAACATGCCAATACATAATAATTACTGAACTGGAAAAAATATACAAGTATGCAAAACTAATAAGTAAGAACCACTGAAGCATATGGCAAAGCAAGCTAGAGTACTAAAATGAAATAAAAGTAAAGCCACTGAAGCATGTGGCAAGGCGAACTAAAGCACTGAAATTGAACTGAAGTAAGAGCATGCTTAAACATAGTATTTCCATATCAGAAATAAGCCATACAGGGCCTTTGAATATAAAGTTCAACATGTATTCATCCTAGACATCATCAGAGCTAGGTTCGAGTTGAACTTATAGAATAAGTATTTATCCTTCCTAGCTAAGCACAGAGCTAGGTCCGAGTCTATTCTATAACAAAACTAGAACTGAGGAGGTAGGCTAAGCTTGGATACACCCTACTAAACTGAATGCACTAAATGAACTAAATGAATGTTTATGTTATTCAAATACTAACTTAGGATTCATTATCAATATCCTGAGTTCACTTATTATGTCAAAGGAAAAAGGCTCAATATATAAGGTGTGAAGAGCAATCAATAGTTAAAATAAGCAAGAGACTTAACTAGACTTATGTGATATTCATTATTATCTAATCTAATTTAATCTAACTATTCTGAGAAAATACAAGTTTAGGATCTCCAATATCCAGCTATCGAGTATAATCCCAGATTCATGACCTTAATGTTAACATTAGAACATAACAAGTTCTAATAATAAAGTGATGACTATAAAGGATTAAAGTAAATAAATCAATGGCTTAATTAATATATTTTTCTCACTTAACCTAAGTCTTGATTATGCAAATCAAGATTAAGGATTTTGGACTTAAACTCTATACTTGGGATTCAAATCCTGAATCCAAGGTGCTACCCTATCAAGGATCTAAGGTTCACAAACAACCTTAATCTAAAGATAAAGAATCTTATAAGCTGAAAGATTAAGGAGCTAAGATTTTAGTGGAAGGTTATTTTAATATCATAAGACAAAATAATCAATCAGTAATATAAGAATCTATGATATATTCTTCAATCTATAGAATAATCATAATATTTTATAGATTGAATCAATCTTACACCCACAAGGAGGTTTCAAGAGAATTAGACAATAAATAAATTTAGGATTTCCAAGGTGATGGCACAATTAGATCAAATTGATTAAGAGTCTAAGATCTAAGATTTAAGGTTTGATCACTTAAGAAAAAGGAAAATTAAACTTAAATCAATTGGATTAATTAGACTCAAAAGTTATGGAAATGATACTAATACATTTTATTACTGACTAAAAACACTTTACTGAAATATTTAGGGTTTAAGGATGCTTTAACAATATTTTGGTCAAAATGACCAAAATACCCTTCTTAAGACAAAAATTGGAAATTTAAGATTTAGCATTCAAATTAATTTAAATTAGTTTTAATGGACTTAATACTAGTTACTAAGATGATTGAAATAATTAACTTATGATTTGATATCATAATTAGCCTAATTAGCACTAATCACATTTTAAGACCAAATAGGGTGATTAAGAAAAATATGGCACATTAGGATAATCGAAACACAGGGGAGAGTTCTAAAATTCTTAAGAAAGCATTAGGAACTTAGTTCACCAAAATTAGAGGGTTAATTATGGCTTAATTCACTAATCAAGCTTTAGAGTAATTAAGAGGTGACTAGCAAATCTAGGATCCTTAAATTATTTCTAATATCTTAATTAGGTTCTCCATGGTTTTATGAGAAATCAGAGACCTTAATTACAATTTTTGGACATTAATTGAATTAATTATAAATTTATTAAGAATAGAGAAAGATTAGGTAATTAATTAAAATCTAACCATTGGATCATAAATTTTATTTTATATTATTCTTCCTTGTATTTTTCTGATTAAAATGGTATATTAGATCATATCATTTAGATAAGTATTGCCTAAATTATTTCATTAATTGATTCTGAATATTTATTTAAATTGAATCAAAGGGTATTTAATTAAATCCATTTATTCTTTATTTTTCAGAAGGAAAATAATTCCTTATTCATTTAATTTACCTGGCCCAATTTCTAAACAGCGCGGGTCGAAGCGGGGCCCGGCTGGGCCGGCACTATACCACCGAGCGGGCCTGGGCTGGCCCGGCCCGAGGCGACGGTGTCGTCATCCCCGTTCTCTTCACGCAACCTGCGGATTAGGGTAGGGCTTGGATCGCAAAATTCTTGGCCGGTACTTCATGCCATAACCATCACTCAATCGCCACACCATCAGTATGACAAGACGCACCGATTGAACCTAAATGCCCTAATTGGGATGCAGTGGATTGCCATAAGGTTACTCCACTGAAATGGCCTAAGTAGGAGTGGTTAGGGATTACTATGAGGAGCAAATTCTCTTCATAGAGAGACCAAATGGGTGGGGTTCGATCCCTACACCATCAGTAAGGTGAGGCGAGTCGAACCCCCAAGGTTATGCGACCCGGGGTGCAGCCGATAGCCGGGTCCTTACTCGAACGCAGTTGTGGCTTGACCGCTAGCTCGATCGATCGATATGATCGATCAGAGCTATCTCAGACCATGGGAGCAATTGAGTTAGATTCTTAGGAAGCTAAGAAGCTAGACGACATCTAGAGGTAATAACTACAAGCTTAAATCGATAGGCTGAGCTATACCTGAAATTGGAGATGATAGAGGTGATAGAGTCAAAATAAGAAGCTCTGAATCCTCTAGATGATCACTGAAGCTCAGCAAGGGGGTATGAACTCCAGACTAAACCCTCTATCAGCGGTTCGTAGCAGCAAGAATCGCCGAGAATGCCGAGAGCTCCAAGGACTTCAACTGGACGATTTGGGGATCACTGTGAGCAAAGGGACTCACTGTGATAACCCAGAGGTACTTATAGGTTGAGAGAAAGTTTAGGGTTTGATGGCAAGGCTGGGAGCTATGGTTCAGGCTCAGGCTAAACTATGAAATACCAAATTTCTTTTCAAATTAGTTTCATAATTTTAAAATTCACAATAAATTAACAAAATACAATTATAGGATTACTAGGAATATTTTTGGAAACTTTTTAGTAATTTATCTAGAATTTTTCAAATTTTCGTCATTTCCTGGTTATTTTATTATTTTATTTGATTAAGAAATTAAACTTCGCAATTACGCTCATCACCCCTGAATTAGCCAGTGATGATATTTTGGAAATTTTTGTAAGTCATCAAATTTTCTCAAATATTTTAATATATTTTAATACTCCAAAATTAGGATAATTAAATTGATCTCGAAACCAAAATCTTCGTCGTTGTGTTCTTCACCCCCAAATTAGCTAAGGCTAAAATTTTGGGATTTTTAGGAACGCATTCGATTTTGGTTAAAAAAAGAAAAGAACGTCGTTAACGGTGTTAACGGCGTCAACGTCACGTTTACGCGTCAACGCGCTGTCTATCTAAGCGGCAGATCCTACGGCTGCCGTCTTTTGCTGCTCAAGCGGATGGTGTAGATTGAATCTTCACCGAACGCTGTTCACGGTGAAACCGATCGCTGTTAACGCGTTAACGACACTGTTAACAAATGGGTCAGCTAAAAATAAGAAAAAATATGAATTTTCAAATGCAAATTTTGGCTCAACCACTTATCCAAATTGGGTAATTTTGGTGTATATGGAATCCTCTCATCAAGACCTATCTAATGGACACCTCAATTTGAATTTTTGGTAATTTTTATGTGATCAATTTTAGGGATGATTAAACTTTCATTTTTAGATTTTTTGGGCAAATTAAACAAAAATTTCACAAAAATTTCATCTTAATTCTATCCATAGGAATATGCTATTCATTTAATAATAGATATTTTCTTTATTAGAGGACAAATTGAGTACCATCCAACTTAACCATTCAAGCTCTCCAAGATTAAATACTCTTCATTGGATCTATCCTAATACTTACATTTGAAATCCACTTAATCATAAAGAGGACTATACACTTTCTTATCCCCTTAAGGCTCCATTATTAACTTCAGCAAGCACTAAAAACCCTCTCCATCTCTTTTTCTCATACTTCTTCCTCAAGCTAGAACACTTTACCCTACACCTTCCCAAAGACTAAAGAAGCATCAAGAGGACTTCAAGTTCCCATCAAGGTGATAGAAACTCTAGCAAATCATCATTATCCTTCATTCTCTCTTTGGATCCAAGGTGAACAAGTATATTGCCAAGGTATTCTCTTTCTCTCTATCTCTTATATGAAACTTAAATTAAATTTTTAAGTCATGAGTAATGACTTAGATTTGATTTAAATTATTTTATAGGATAGATATAGATCAATAGCATGTCATAAAAAGTTTACAAATTATAAGAGAAATATGGAGCTTTTCTTAAATATTTATATTCATAATTAGGATGATGGTACATTTGTAATATGTTGAAATTATTATTTAAATTAATGGTTAGATTTAAATTCATTTGCAAAAATATATTTTACATAAATATGAGTTTCATATGTTCAAGTTCTTACTTAAATTAATCCTTATACGTATTTTCATATTTAAATAAAATTTAGAAAATAACATATTATGTTAAGATGAAAATTTATATATATATATATTTTTGAAAACTTTAGATTTGCTTCCATAAGAATGAATATTGTATATTAAATTTGTCTTTAAATTAATGTTTAAATTTATTTACATCTTATATTAGGATTAAGATTATTTTATTAATTTTTCTTTTTGGTGATTAGTTTCACTAATCACTTTGTTTGCCTATTTAACTACTTATCCTCAAATATTGATAATATCATAATCTATCTAAATTACATTCAAATATATTGATCCAATTAACCATTTTGATCAGAATAATACAAGGAATACTAATTTGCAAGAAAATTTTAATTTGTGTTATTAAGTTTCTTAGTTTAGCCTAATTACTCTAAAAATGGATTATTGAATATTAAATTCATTAATTATCCAAATTCAAATTTTAAGTTTTTGATCACTCACAAAATAGAGGAGAGCACATTGGCATAGTTATAATATTGAGAAAACTCAATTTCATTGTGATTAGTGTGCCTTAAGAAAATAATAGCTACTAACTTTACTCAATTTGGACACCAAATGAAGAAATTAGCTTTTTGGCGATATTCATAAATCTCCTAAATTACACTTTTAACCATAAACCTTATTTTGGTCATAACTTAGTCAAAAGTCCTCAGAATTTAGAAATGTTAGATTTTATGGAATCCTTAGGTAGTAAACAACTTAAGTATAGTAAAAATTCTAGATTTTCTAAAGTAAAATTGTTAATCAACCCTTAATAAGCTTAAAAATTAATTTAAGCTCACTAACCTTAAACCTTAGCCAAATTGGGTGTTCTAAGTGTCTATCTTCATATTAGATAGTAAGAAAACATTTGACATTAATAAAATTTTATTTGAAAGCCTAATTCTTAAAATCACTTTTTGGGCACCTTTAAGAGGTACCTTTTGGTCAATTTGGCCAAATATTAAATTAAATAAAATTTCATAATTTAAATATGTTCTATTTTAAATTAGTAACTTAATAATTCAAAATTATTTTAAAAATATTTAGATCATTTTCTTATTTTCAAAACCTAAATTACCAAATTTAGTGCTTATGAACCTAATGTTACATTAATAAATAATAAATCATGTTCAATTATAAAATATTAAATTAATGAATTATATTATTATTTGGCAGATCAAAGGAATTGATTTGATTTTATTTTTATCAAAACAGTCAGGTACGTAGATCTACTTATATATTTTATTTCTGCATACCTACTTTGAGTCATTTTCATTTGAGTCTTGAATATGTTTTTTAATATGCTTATCGCTTATTAATTTGCAAAAAATATTATCATAAGGAATGTGACAAAAGAATGAAATATATTATATTATTGTGGTGTTTATCTTTGAAGGATGGACAGCAACACTAAGAATCTATATAGATTGGGCCTGCTAGTAACCCTTAGGAGCCATATGGAGGGATTTAGCCCTTTTTAGAAAGTGGGCAAATCCAGAGGAAAGACACACCATCAATTCCTAGTTTTGAATAAGCTACCGACGGGTAGCGAGAAAGCTTCCTAAAGGTTATGCGTATAGGCTTACCCATTTGGGCTTAGGAGTCTACAGACTCGACTTTATGTTACAAATGCTTATGATAAAATTTATTTCTTGCTTTTCTTATGTACAGAACTTCAAAGCTAATATGCAGGGCAAAAATTAATTTCAATTGGCAAATGCTTTACTTTCTTACTTGTGAGGTATAAATTTCCTTATCTTACTTTTACATTGATTTATGTCTATTATAGGATGCTAGAATATAATTCTTATAAGAATAATCTATGTACTCCTACCTGACTGGTAATTGTTGACAATATTTTATGTTTTGATAATTAAGCTTTAAGGAGATCTTCTTGCATTAAAATTAAAAATAAAGTTTTGAGAAGTGAGCATAATGAAGATATTTTAAGATTTCAAACTTCTTTTGTAATAATTATAAACTGTGTAATTCATATGAATACTCTGAATGTATGGACATTTATATATTTTATTTTATTTACTTTCATGAATGTATATTTTTAAAGTATGAATTATTCCTTGGAAATTCTCAAACTCAATTCCCCGACCATCACAGATTGGTATCAGAGCAAAGTTTGAGAAAATCTGAGGAAAATTCATCAGAGCCAATAATATGAATAAATTTTTTGAAAATTACTACTATACTTAATATGTTTAATAAGGGGTTGAATTTCAAGTTGGAGAGTATAAAAGTATTAATAATACTAATAATATAATTAAATTCCTCAAGTTATGGAAAGCCATAAATCAGAATAATAATAATAATCGTTCCAAAAATGATATTGTTCATCAGAACACTCCTAGCCACAACAAAATCGTTTCACCAAATATAGAGGTAGTTTATCCTTTTGACACTAATGGGGCAAATCAGATGCTCCAATTTATGAATATAATGAGCCAATTCATAAGTAATCAGCAATTCCAAAATCCAACCCCCATTTCAGCCCAAAGAAAGGCCGTAGATGAAGATATGCAAATATTTCTTAAACATTAGCCTCCAAAATTAAGCAGAAAGGCAACTCCTTACCAAGCTGAAGAATGAATTCAAAGGATAGAAAAATAATTCAATTGTACCAAGAGCTTTGAAGATCAGAAAGTATCTTTAACTAACTTACTCATAGAAGGTGCAGAGAAATGGTTGAAGACAGCCAAAATCACCACTTTCCAAGACAAAATAGAATAAAATATATTATGGACTGATTTTGTCAAAGATTTTCTTAATAAATATGTACCCCAATCTGCTAGGCAGACAATGAGGAAAGATCTTCTAAACTTAAAGCAAGGTAGCCACATCATGACTGAATATGAAGAAGAATTTACTTGACTGACAAATTTTGCATCTGAAATAGTGACTACTAAAGATGTCAAATGTAACAACCCTAGGTTGTTACCCTGATAATATATAGCTTAATTACTCATTAATTTCAATACCATTGCTTTTAGAACATCAAATTAAGCATATCCTAAAAATTTTAAGTCAATTAGATTTTTCTAAGTCTAGATTGCATTTTGATCAATCTAGATGCCCTATATTGGTCCTAAAATATTTTGATCTCAGAATTAAAATCTGATTATATTTTTAAATTTCTCACTCCCAAATTAGTTAAAGGTGAAAGTTTCGTAAAATTTGGAGGTCATTTAGACCATAATTTAAATTTAAATAAATTGGTCTAATTGCACTTTTGGGTTCCTAACAATCTTTAATTGCAGACCTACCCTATTCCATCAGTCGGCTGCTTTAAAAATAGCAGGCACGATCTGAGCCATCCGTTTCTAAGATTAGATCATGCGGTCGACGCCTTAGCTTAGATGTGATCGATCCCGACCATTTTGCGGTTCTATAATGGAATCGGACGGCATCTAACCGCACCCCGTAAGTAGCTCAAATCATCCGTCGAATTCGAAGATTTAATCCAACGGACGATTTGCTCCTCGTGATCAGCTGTTAGCTATCTAAGGATCCGAGCTGTCCCGCTTCAACGAATGATCCATCAGATGACTGCAGTGGATCCCGCACTGCTCATCGTCTTCCCCCTCTCCACTTGAATCCCCAACAGAGAGATTCAAATCCTCAACAAGCAGAGCCTATCCCACATTTCCTTGGCTAGCTCAGCACAGTCATTAGTGGTTTCCCTAATGCGGTGGAACCTCTGGGTCGGGCCCTTGGGTCCAGTACGCCTAGGAATGGAAGCTCTGAGAGCTCTCTCTGACCCGAGCCCTCAGGTCGAGTCCAAACTCAGCATTCCTCTCATTACTTTCCTGAGGCTATAAATAGCCTCAGGTCCCTCATTAGGATGTTTTTGCTGCTTGATTAAGTCCAATTGGAGTTCTTCCCCCGCTCGCCATTGTTGGTCTGCCGAGCTTCCTCCAGGCGCTCCCGAGCTTGCGTACCGCAGATAAAGGGCTGCTCTTAGAGGTCAGGACCCCTAAGAGCCTCTTGAGCCTCTCTGTTGTAGCAAATCACCTCCTGTCTTCCAGTTCAAGCTCTGTCCAGCAAAGCCAAGTACCCCCAGTTTGGATTGAGTCGCATAAGCTCATCTCCTTCACAATTTTAATTGCTGAACTCATCTCTAGTCCTGGTGAACTCAATGCAATTGAATTGATGGTTTAGGTGTGGTTTGATCGATCATATCGATTGAATGGACTACCCGCCTTGTAGAGCTTGGGACCAAGTAAGGTCCCAGAGATCTAGAGCCTCCTAAGTCATGCCAAGGTAGGGCTTCGATCAGTTGGTGCACCCTGATGGTGACTGGATCAAGCCCTAGTATGGGTGATCTCCCTGTGAGGAGAATTTCTCCTCACAGTGAGGGAATTCCATATAAAATGGGGGAAATAGGCTCTAGTGGAATTAGTCCACCCTTTATCAAATTCTAGGGTCCTAGAGGTTGGTTCCGGTCCCAGTAATGCGCAGCTATCATTCTTACGCTTTGGCGTGGCTCGATGACTGAGGAATTCGATGTTTAGGGTTAGCCATATCCGTCCTCAGTCAGGGCCAGGCGAGGAAGAAGAAGATGACAGTGCGGGTTGGGTGGACCCGTGACCCACACTGTCTAACAGTGACAGGCCTTTAGGCCCGAGCAGCACGCGTGTTTGGGAACGGGCCGATGCTCGTTTAAATAAATATTAATAGAATTAAAATTTATTTTCCTTAAGGAAATTGGAATGAATTAATTAGAAAAATATTATTTAAATTAATGCTATAACTTTCAATCCACTGATCTAAACCCTATGATATTATACATCAAATTGATCAAAAAACCATCAGGGATCTGAATATAAAATAATATTAATCATCTAATGGTTAGATCTTCCGTTCTTGTCTAATTAATGAAAAACTTGAGTAGGATGGATTATCAATTATACTTAACCAAATTGTATGTTTAGGGTGACATTGGTTTGCTTATGATGAGTAGAATGAAGGAGCTAGGTAGTTTATTTTTTTGATCTCTATATTTCAATTTATACCCTAATCTTGTCAAATCATGATTAGTGAAAATTAGGTTTTGCAGGCATTGGATCTTAGCAAACTTAATCTTTGATTGATTATATAATTAAATAGAACTTAGGTGCCAAATTGCATGAAATTCTGATGGCTAGATTTGTAATTATGTGCTAATTCTCTTGGATTGCTTTAGGGTTTGATTAGCACTAATTACTTTCTTTTTTTTTTCTGAAATTTTTCTATTAATATGATCCATAATAGTATGCTAGATGTATTGAAATCATGTATGCAAAGTTATAATGTATAAATTGAATAAATCATAAATGGAGAACTTAAACCTCTTAATTAACCCAAAGAAGTGTTAAGACTTTGATCAAGCTATTAAGACTTGATCTAGGTCTAAGATTGCCATCAATAACACATATCTAATTCACTGATTTGACATTTATCTATAAATGAACCCTTGATCTTAATTGGACATGTGGAGGGATTAAACCGTAACTTGTTTAATTAAGATCCAAACTCTTAAACCTTAAATTAATGGATTTGATTATAAGATAATGTGATTGACATCATTCCAATAATGCATCTAATTTGATATTGATCTAAAACATTGGATTAGACATGTTATGGTTAATAATAAAGCTACGTGATTGCTTAATCTGAATATAAACTTTAGATCCTTGATTTTCTCTTAAATAAGACTATTAGCATAAGAAGATTAATAGAATCATATTAATTGAATAAGTGATCTAGCTTTAATAGCATCCTTGATTTAAATCCCATAATCATAGAATAAGTTATGATCAGATGACTAAATCATCTGATCTGATCACTCTAAACCTAAATAATAAGTAAAACCTAGAATATTAGCATTAGAAGTAAGAGTGTGAGATCCTAAGTATCTCATCATAAGATCATCTCTGAAATATTTTAAGACCTAGATTTAAATATACATTGAGGTAGGAGAATTTTATATAACTTATTGAGGTAGAAGCTTAGATGATCCCTTAACCTTAAAAGTTGATCTTAACCCCTCGTGGTAGGAATCACTTGAGATATTAGAATGACACATCTTTCTTGTGGTAGAACCTATATTGAGTGATGCTTGATCACATTTTCTTGGAGCCTTGTATAGGACCCACCTACTTAGCCTAGGCATTTGTAGTCTTGATAAATCCTTGTTAATTAAATAGAGTTGTAAGAACCTAGATAATTGGTTGGTGTAGTATGGTATACCTATAGTACTGGGTTTCGTCAATATTATTCAGTATTTGTTGATTGACTCCAATATGGACATATGAGCAGGTGCTATTCTGAGGGATCAGATAAATACAATCCTGTTAGACTAAATCTCTCAAGACTAAGAGTGTATTAAACAGGTACTAATTCCTTAGTTTGATTGAAATACAAATTGCCAACGGGCGATGCCTCCTAGCGAAGATCGCTTCAATATGTGTGGCTTAAACAAACTAAGTAATTAGAGTCACATTCTTTAAGATGCTAAGTGTGATTGTGAGTAGAGCATCTTAATAACTTAGCTTGAGATACAAATCGCCAACGGGCGATGCCTCCTATCAAAGACCGCTTCATTAGGGAGGCTTAATCAAACTAAGTGCTAAGAATCACTTTTCTTACAAATGTGCTAAATATGTGTATATAGTCATCCCATCTAATGATCTTTAAGTAAATCTTCAACTTTAACTAATCATTGTTCTAGAAGCTAAGAGTCAGAATCCTTTTAGCAGGATTCTGCACAGTGGAGACTTAGAATTCATCATCAGTGTTCAAAGTTTTGTGGATTTCTGGATTTCACTCATATAGAATAGAAGCATGGGCATAAAATATAAGCATGAGTTTGAGGAATCATTTCAGCAGTGATGCATGATTATCAATGATAAATTATGGATTATAAAATGTTGCATACATGGACTGGAGAATTTCAGGATGCATCGTCATCACCATAGTGTCTTCCCAATTGGGTGTATGTATATATTGGACCGTATGACTCATAGCCTTTCAGTAATACATCTGTAACATATCATGGCATACCGTATTGTGGTATATTTGGGTGCATCATTCCAGTGACATAGTACAGCATTGGACATTTTTCACATTGATTTTTGAGCATTTAGTATTTTTGTTTACTTTCAGTATTCAATTTTGATGCAGTTTTACTTTGCTTAGTCTTTATAATTGCAGTTACATAGTGCCTTTACTATCATTTTCTACAGTCGTGTTTACTTTACTGTCTATTGCATTTTCTTTAGAACTGCTTAGTTAGTTGCGATGTGTTAACTTCTTGTCTACACGGGGTACTTTTGGGATCTGGCAATTTACTAGATCCCAAGCAGTTTGTGGAGACAGGGCAGGAGGATTTACAGAATCTAGGAAGAGTATACGGAGCTTTAATGGATCAGTCTTCTACCTTTTACTTACTGCTTTATTTCAGTACTTTAGATAGACTTTACCTTTCACCTTTTAAATCAATTTGTAATATTTTTGGATGTATTTTACTTTTCTTTTCTGAGACGAATGCTTACTACTGCTTTGTGATGAATGTTTTCTTGATGTCTTACTTTAGCTTCTGCACTCTGTTATAGTACTATACTTAGTATTGTGATGTGATCAGTATACTGGAAATACTGATATATTGATAGCGTATATTGGATTCATATTTACCTCTTTAAATCCAATGTACGTAATAGTCTAATACTTAAGACTAGTAATCTACTCTTATCTTAAGTATTGACTCTCGATCCTACTCTTAGGTTTGAGTCAGTAGCCTTCAGTGTGGCTCAGTCCCTTCTGTCCTAGCCTATTTGGGAAGATGGGTTTTGCAAGCTCGCCCTCCCGAGTAGCGCATCGCTCCGCCACCGATCTGATATTTAAGTTGTACCTTTTTGCGCGTGGCGACGGAGCGGGGCGCTACAATTGGTATCAGAGAAGTATCATAAAATATCAGATAAGGAGTTTGTTCCTATCTATTTTATGATCTATTCTCTGTATCAAGTCAAGATCACAAATTACTAAGTGGAATGAAAAGCAAACATCCAAATGCTCACAAAGTTACCTCAGAAAGGAAAGGATTGACTATGTCTAGAAATAATGACACCTAGGAATTCTAATGTACTTAATAACTTGATTAAATTTATGCATATTCTTAATATCCAAACTGACATCTTAGGATTTGAACAAACTTGAAGGTAATGACAAAATGAAATACTTATAAATTGAGTTATTTTAGGGATGGAATACTCGCAGTCAGCATTTTGGTTCTACCTTAGGAGGTTCGACGACTACTGGATAGATGACCTCTGAGATGGTCAGATCCGTAGAAGGGTCATCGATGGAGTGTCACCTCAAGGAGTTGAGGTGCTAAATAAAATCCTTTGGAGGTACCATTCTTTCAGCACTCGCTAGAGAGTGGTTGGATCGCATTACCACTGCACTTCGAGAGACAGCCTATCCGGAGGAGTATCGTTTGGAGATCGTAGAGATCCTACTAAGGGGATTAGCGGGTTATTGGTGGTATTGGGTATATAGGAGATTAGCTCGGAGGAGCCACATAGTCACATATGATGACTTTTGTGCTGCCTTTTGGATAGAATATTGTAACTAGATTTTTGAGATCGTATTATGTCATTTTCTTTTATCTCAGTTATGTGTTTTGTGGATCCACGTATCTTCTCTTTTGAGAAAGAAATAAATGAATGAAATTATATTTTATATTCCTAAGTTCATACTTGTATTCGTAGTCATGAATCTTGGATATCCATCTGCTCCTACCCCAATTAAGAATACAGTCGCGTCGTCAGGCGGACCTGAGGAGTCCAACCCTATGGCCAGTTTAGTAAAGGCCCTAATAGATAGCAATGCACAATAAGCGCAAGAGACATGTGCTCTTATCCTCACGGTTAGACAGCAACATGCACTCCCATCGGGATTCTCATCATCTTCACACTATACGGGCGATGGAATCCTACACAGTTTCCTTCATCTCCGAACTCCTACGTTCAATGGAGAGCTGATTCCTATGGATATAGTGAACTGGATTAAAATGGTTGAGAAGAACTTAGCTAGTATCAAGTGCCCTAACTCTGAAGCCATCTGCCTAGTAGCTCATTTATTTCAAGAAGAGGTTGAGTACTGGTGGGAGAATGAGCGGAATAACAAATTTGCTGATTATGAAGTAGTGGACATTCCTTGGGATATGTTCTTGGAAGCATTTCATGAAGCTTCATACTGGCATTAGCTCAAGCAATTCTGGAGGATGAACTCCTCCATCGCACACAAGACAATAATTTAGTGTTCAACTACGAGCAGGAATTTTGGAAACTGTCACATTTCATTCAGAATCTAGTTAGAACGGAAGCATCAAGATGCCACCATTTCCTGAAGGGTCTGAGATACTCTATTAAAGCCCACTTAGTATCTCATCAGATGAAGACCCTGACTGAATTAATCGAGGCTGCCTGTCTACAGGAAGAATTCTAAGGTCAACTAGATTGAAAAAGGAAGGCAATAGTTATGCAGCTGAGAAAGGAACGTTTTGGCCCTCATAAGGTGGCAAAAGTCTATAACATGGAGACTACACAACCCCAACCTCAGAACTTTGAATGCAAATGATTGCATCTGTACGGAAAGTGCTACCACTTCAGTGGTGTATGTTTTACTTGTTGTCATAGCGGCCACTGCTATTACTAATGCAATGAGAAGAACACAATCGACGGAGTGCTCATCAATCACTCCCGTCATAAGCAAGCATTCTGTGCACAGCCAAGGCACAACTGAGAGCCTGCTCCTGCTATAATGATGGCTAGTACTTCGAATTTTAAAGCAATAGTACCTGCACAAAAGTTGAACTATGATCATCAGGGTCAGAGGCCTCAGAATAAACAACTCTCTGCACCAGCAAGGGTATAAATGTTAACTCCTCCCTTTGCTCCTGAGGACAATGATGTGGTTTCAGGTACGCCTTAAATTAATGTTATTTAGTTCTTACAATTTCAATAACCAGTCTTTACCATTTTAGCATTTTCAAATGTTTGAGTAGCTGTTCTTATTAAGTCATCTTAATCATAGGCACCTTATCAATAAATGATAAATCATGTAACATCCTTTTTAATATGAGAACGAGTCATTCCTTCATATCAGAAAATTAGTCTAAAACTCTTAAGCTATCAACCTATCAATTTGCTAACTCGTTGAGCATCGGGTTGCCTTTTGGAGCTTGTATGCAGTCTCAATAATTCTGCAACATAGATATTCCTATTGGTGAACAAAATTATGAGGCTAAATTAATTGTATTGCCAATTGCAAACTTTGATATAATCTTAGGAATGAATTGGTTAAGCCAGCATGGTGCTTCAATTAATTGCCAAAAAAAGAAAATCATTCATGGGAAGATTTAGCACCCAAGCATCGCTAATCAATGCAATGACAGCAGAAAGGATAGTCAGGAAGGGATGCGATGTGTATCTAGTAACAATGTTGGGAGAGAAGAAAAAAGTTGTGCATATTTTTGAGAACCGTATAGTTTGTGAATTTCCTGATGTTTTCTCTGAAGACCTACCAGGTCATCCTCCAGCTAGAGAAGTAGAGTTTGCAATTGAATTAATTCCCGAAACTCAACCACTGTCAAAAGTTCTGTATCGTATGGCGCTAATAGAACTTCAAGAATTGAATAAGCAACTTCAAGAACTGTTAGAGAAAGGTCTTATTCGTCCAAGTTCATTTCCTTGGGGAGCCAGTTTTGTTCGTAAAGAAGAAAGATGGATCGATGAGAATGTGCATCGATTATAGAGAATTAAATAAGGTAACCATCAAGAATAAGTATCCTCTACCTCATATCGATGACTTTATCGATCAGTTATCTGGAGCTAAAGTTTTCTCAAATTTAGATTTGCGATATGGATATCATCAATTACAAGTTAAAGATCTAGATGTGGAGAAAATAGTGTTTAGAACCCGCTATAAATATTATGAATTTTTGGTAATATCCTTTGGCTTAACAAATGCGCCATCCACTTTTATGCATTTAATACAGTACGTATTGAAAGAGTATTTAGATAAATTTGTCATTATCTTCATCGATGATATTCTGATTTATTCAAAAAGTAAAACGGATCACGAGAACCATCTGCGATTAGTACTAGAAGAGCTCCGAAGCCATGAGCTATATGCTAAGTATTCCAAATGTGAATTTTAGCTTGACTCAGTCACTTTTCTGGGTCATGCCGTAGACTCTTGAGGAATCAAAGTCGATCAAAATAAATTGAGCGCAATTCAAGATTGGTCATAACCAAAATTCATGACCGATATCAGGAGTTTCTTAGGACTAGCAGGGTACTATAGAAAATTTTTTAAGGGCTTCTCACAAATTGCATCTCCTCTCACAAAGTTGATGCAGAAAGTAGTACCATTTATCTAGAGTCCAGAATGTGAGAAAGTATTTCAATGATTAAAAGATGCTCTTTCCTCTGTACCAGTTCTAGCCTTACCTAAAGAAGGTCTTAACTACCAAGTCTATACCGATGCATCTGGCATAGGTTTGGGAGTGTGTTGATGTAGGAGAGAAAAGTTATAGCCTATGCATCTTGCCAGTTAAAACTGCATGAAAAGAACTATCCTATTCATGATCTCAAATTAGCAGCTGTAGTTTTTGCTCTAATAATTGGGTGTCATTATCTTTATGGCGTCCAGTGTTCCATATTCACCGATCATCAGAGTTTAAAGTACATCTTCACCCAGCGTGAGCTAAACTGCTGACAACGAAGATGGCTAGAGCTAAGTGATTATGATTTAAGCATCCAGTATCATCTAGGAAAAGCAAACGTCATACGTAGATGCACTCAGTCGTCATGCTACTCTATCTTATATGATTCTATCAAGCTCTCTAGAAGAAGAATTACAAAAGCTCTAAATCAGGCCAGTGCGTGGTTCTATGCTAAGCGCACTGATATCCATGAGTTTAGTTGAACCTACATTTCATCGTGATGTCTCTATCTCTCAAACCAAGGATGAAGACTATCTGAAGTTTAAGGTGGACATCGAAAGTGATCGTCGCTTTGATCTTCAGCTTTCAGGTAATGTAATATATTAGGGAGATCGCTTATGAATTCCCAAATCCATGCATCAAGAGATTCTAATAGAAGGTCACAAATCTGGTTACCAAGTACATCCTGGTAGTACCAAGATGTATCAAGATCTAAAGAAATTATTCTGGTGGCCTAGAATGAAGAAAAGTGTGGCTGAATTCGTAATAAAATGTCATGCTTATAACTTAATTAAAGCCGAACACCAAAAACTTGGAGGACTTCTCCATCCTCTAGCAATTCCTGAATGAAAGTGGTTTGATATTTCTATGAACTTCATAATGGGTTTACCCAAATCAAGATTTAGTGTTGATTCAATCTGGGTCATTGTTGATCGACTGACCAAATCAGCACATTTAATTCCTATGTGTCAAACTGATTCTGTTTAGAATTAGCAAGGTTGTATATTAAGGAAATTATCAGACTCCATGGAATTCCTAGATCTATCGTATCTGATTGAGATAGCCATTTCACTTCTAAATTTTGGCAAGCAGTGCACCAAGACTTGGGGACTACTCTAGCCATGAGCACCACTTTTCATCCTCAAATAGATGGTCAAACAAAAAGAGTCAATCAAGTCTTGGAAGATCTTCTTCATCTCTGTATTTTGGATTTTGAAGGCTGCTGGGAAGATCATATTCCTCTCGTAGAGTTCGCATACAACAACAATTTTCAGGCAAGTATTGACATCACTCCATATGAAGATCTGTATGGTAGAAAAGGCATTACTCCATTAGCATAGTCTAAAACAGGTAGTGTGCAGCTATATGGTTCTGATTTAGTTGAAGAAACAAATCGTAAGATTCAACTGATCCAATAAAGAATCAAAGCAGCTCAAGATCGCCAGAGTAAGTACCATGATGCTCATCATCGTACTCTAGAATTAAATGTTGGAAATTATGTGTATCTTAAAGTCAGTCCGATGAAAGGAGTGTATCATTTTGGTGTAGCTGGGAAGCTAAGTTTTCGCTACGTCAGGCCATTTGAAATTCTAGAGAAGATTGGTTCTGTAGCTTATCGATTGCAACTTTCTGAAGATTTTTCTGCAGTCCATAATGTATTCTACATCTCCTCTCTGTGGAGATGACTTCGCAGCCAATCTCGCTTAATTCAACTTCCAGTGGTGTCTCTCCAGCCGGATCTTTCTTATGCGGAAGAGCTAATTAATATCTTAGCTCATGATCAAAAACAGCTGAGAAATCGCTCGATCCCAATGGTAAAGGTCCAGTGGAGAAATCTCTCTTTAAAAGAATTTACTCGAGCGAAAGAGGCAGATATGAAAAGAAAGTATCACAGTCTCTTTGAAAATCCAGGTACCCATTAACTTTCTGAATTTTATTTATATTCTTAAAATTTATGCATGTTTGTCTTCTCTCTTGAGATGATGTCGAGGACGACATCATTCTTAAGTGGGGGAGTCTGTAACAATCCTAGGTTATTACCATGATAATATATAGCTTAATTACTCATTAATTTTAATACCATTGCTTTTTAGAACATCAAATTAAGCATATCCTGAAAATTTGAAGTCAATTGGATTTTCTAAGTCTAGATTGCATTTTGATCAATCTAGATGCCCTAAATTGGACCTAAAATATTTTGATCTCAGAATTAAAATTTGATTACATTTTTTAATTTCTCACCCCCAAATTAGCTAAGGGTGAAAGTTTGGTAAAATTTGGAGGTCATTTAGATAATAATTTAAATTTAAATAAAATGGTCTAATTGCACTTTTGGGTTCCTAATAATCTTTAATTGCAAACCTATCCTATTCCATCAGCCAGCTACTTTCAAAACAACAGGTGCAATCTGAGCTGTCCAATTTTAGGATCAAATTGTGTGGTCGATGCCTTAGCTTAGATGCGATCCATCCCGACCATTCCACGGTTCTATAATGGGATTGAACGACATCTAACTGCACCCCGTAAGTTGCTCGGATCGTCCGTTAGATCTGAAGATTTAATCCAATGGATGATCTGCTCCTTGTGATCGGTCATTAGCTGTCTGAGGATCTGAGCCATCCCGCTTTAATGAACGATCCATCAGATAGCTTCCGTGGATCCTGCATTGCTCAACATCTTCCCCCTCTTCGCTCGAATCCCCAATAAGGAGATCCGAACCCTCGACACACAGAGCCTATCCCCCACTCCTTGGCCAGCTCAGCACAATCGTTAGTGGTTTCCCTAATGCGGTGGAACCTCTGGGTCGGGCCCTTGGGTCCAGTATGCCAAGGAACGGAAGCTCTGAGAGCTCTCTCTGACCCGAGCCCTCAGGTCGAGCCCAGCCTCATCATTCCTCTCATTACTTCCCTGAGGCTATAAATATCCATAGGTCCCTTATTAAGATGTTTTTATTGCTCGATTAAGTACAATTAGAGTTATTCCCCTGCTCGCCATTGTTGGTCTGCCAAGCTTCCTCCAAGCGCTCCCGAGCTTGCGTACCACTGATCGAGGGATGCTCCTGGAGTTCAGGACCCCTAAGAGCCTCTAGAGCCTCTCTATTGCAGCGAATCACCTCCTATCTTTTGGTTCAAGCTCTAGAGCCTCTAAAGCCTCTCAATGCAATTGAATTGACGATTTAGGTGTGGTCCAATCGATCATATCGATTGAACGGACTACTCGCCTTGTAGAGCTTGGGATAGAGTAAGGTCTCAGAGATCTAGAACCTCCCAAGTCACTCCAAGGTAGGGCTTCGATCAGTCGGTGCACCTTGATGGTGGCTGGATTAAGCCCTAGTCTGGGTGAGCTTCCTATGAGGAGAATTTCTCCTCACAGTGAGGGAATTCCATACGAAATGGGGGAAATAGGCTCTCGTGGAATTAGTGCACCCCTTATGAAATTCTAGGATCTTAGATGTTAGTCCCAGTCCAATTAATGCGTAGCTATCATTCTTATGCCCTAGCGTGGCTCGATGACTAAGGAATTCAGCATTTAGGGTTAGCCCTATCCATCCTTAGTCAGGGCCAGGCGGGGAAGAAGAAGATGACAGCGTGGGTTGGGCCGACCCGCGACCCGTGCTGTCTAACAGTGACGGGCCTTTAAGCCCGAGTGGCCCGCATGTATGGGAATGGGCCGGCACCCATTTAAATAAATATTAATCGAATTAATATTTATTTTCCTTAAGTAAATTGGAATGAATTAATTGGAAAAATGCAAATTAAATTAATGATTTAACTTTCAATCCACTGATCCAAATCCTATGATATTATATATCAAATTGATCAAAAATCATCAGGGATCTGAATATAAAATAATATTAATCATCTAATGGTTGGATCTTTCATTCTTATCTAATTAATGCAGAACTTGATTAGGATGGATTAGCAATTATACTTAACCAAATTGCATGTTTAGGGTGCCATTAGTTTGCTTATGATGAGTAGAATAAAGGTGCTAGGTAGTTTATTTTTCTGTTCTCTGTGTTTCAATTTATTCCCTAATCTTATCAATTCATGATTAGTGAAAATTAGGGTTTGTAGGTATTGGATCTTAGCAAACTTAATCTTTGATTGATTGTATGATAAAAAAGAACTTAGGTGCCAAATTGCATGAAATTCTGATGGTTAGATTTGTAATTTTGTGCTAATCCTTTTGGATTGATTTAGGGTTTGATTAGCACTAATTACTTTCTATTAGTTTCTTGAAATTTTTCTGTTAATATGATCCATAACAGTAAGCTAGATGTATTAAAATCATGTATGCAAGGTTATAATGTATAAATTGAATAAATCATAAATGGAGAACTTAAACCTCTTAATTAACCCTAAGGAGTCTTAAGACTTTGATCAAGCTATTAAGATGATCTAGGTCTAAGATTGCCATCAATAATACATATCTAATTCACTGATTTGACATTGATCTATAAATGAACCCTTGATCTTAATTGGACATGTGGAGGGGTTAAACCCTAACCTGCTTAATTAAGATACAAACTCTTAAACCTTAAATAAATGGATATGATTATAAGATAATGTGATTGACATCATTCCAATAATGCATCTAATTTGATATTGATCTTAAACATTGGATTAAACATGTTATGGTTAATATTAAAGCTACGTGATTACTTGATCTGAATCTAAACTTTAGATCCTTGATTTTCTATTAAATAAGACTATTAGCATAAGAAGATTAATAAAATCATATTGATTAAATAAGTGATCTAAATCTAATAACATCTTTAATTTAAATCCCTTAATCTTAGAATAAGGAATGATCAGATGACTTAATCAACTGATCTGATCACTCTAAATCTAAAAGATAAGAAAAACCTAGCGTGTTAGCATCAGAACTAAGAGTATGAGATCTTGAGAATCTCATCATAAGATCGTCATCTGAAACATTCTAAAGACCCAAGTTTATATATACATTGAGGTAGGAGAATTTTGTATAACTCATTAAGGTAGAAGTTTAGATGATCCCTTAACCTTAGAAGTTGATCTTAACCCCATGTGGTAGGAATCACTTGAGATATTAGAATGACACTTTTTTCTTATGGTAGAACCTATATTGAGTGATCCTTGATCACATTTTCTTGGAGCCTTATATAGGACCTACCTACTTAGCCTATGCATTTTTAGTCTTGATAAATCCTTGTTAATTAAATAGAGTTGTAAGAACCCATATTATTGGTTGGTGTAGTATGGTATACCCATAGTATTGGTTTTCTTTAATATTATTCAGGATTGGTTGATTCACTCCAATATGGACTTATGAGAGGGTGCTATCCCGAGGGATAAGATGAATACAGTGCCGTTAGAGTAAATCTCTCAAGACTAAGTGTGTATTAAACAGGTATTCATTTCTTAGTTTGATTGAAATACAAATTTCCAATGGGCGATGCCTTCTAGTGAAGACTGCTTCAATAGGTGTGGCTCAAACAAACAAAGTAATTATAGTCACCTTCTTTAAGATGCTAAGTGTGATTATGAGTGGGGCATATTAATAACTTAGCTTGAGATATAAATCACCAACGGGCGATGCCTCTTATCGAAGACCGCTTCGTTAGGGTGGCTTAATCAAATTAAGTGCCAAGAATCACCTTTCTTGCAAATATGCTAAATATGTGTATACAATCATCGCATCTAATAATCTTTAAGTAAATCTTCAACTTTAACCAATTATTGTTCTAGAAGCTAGGAGTCAGAATCCTTTTAGCAGGATTCTATATAGTGGAGACTTAGAATTCATCATCGGTGCTCAAAGTTTTGTGGATTTCTGAATTTCACTAATATAAAATAGAAGCGTGGGCATAAAACACGAGCATGAGTTTGAGGAATCATTTCAGCAGTGATGCATGAGTATCAGTGATAAATTATGGGTTACAGAATATTGCATATATTAACTGAGGAATTTTAGGATGCATCGGTATCACCATACTGTCTTCCCAACTGGGTGTATGTATATATTAGACCGTACGACTCATAGCCTTTCAGTAATAGATCTGTTGCATACCGTGGCATACCGTGCTTGGTATATTTGGGTGCATCATTCCAGTGACATATAGTATAGCATTGGACATTCTTCACATTGATTCTTGAGCATTTGGTATTTTTTCTTACTTTTAGTATTCAATTTTAATGCAGTTTTACTTTGCTTAGTCTTTTACAGTTGCAGTTATATAGTGCCTTTACTATCATTTTCTACAGTCATGTTTACTTTACTATCTATTGCATTTACTTTAGAACTACTTAGTTAGTTGTGATGTGCTAGACTTCTTGTCTAACACGGGGTACTTTTGGGATCTAACACGGGGTACTTTAGTTGCTTAGTTAGTTGCATATGTGGCACCCCACTCCCTAGGTCCGTAATCATTAAGCTAAGGAATGGAGTGTCACTCTGGCAAATCACTCACTTATCATTGGATTATGTAAGATTCACAATCCAATAATAGGGGAAGGATGTGCACAGAATATTTACAAAAATTAGTCACTAAATCTATATATTCATACAGAGTGCGGAAGCAATAAAAAATAAGGATTACATCCATTCACCATACATCAACCATGAAATAAAATAAAATAGCTTAGAAAATAATAATATGCAGAAAGTAAATACAGTCACGAGTACCTGTATTATTATATTATTTAATTAAAGTTTAAAAGATTGAAAATGATAATATCACTTATCTTCACAAGGAAGAAAAAGGCAACTAGAGGTCTTCTGCACCAGGCTATTGCACCTCCTCTAAGTAAGGCTGCTCCTCAAGCACTGGCTCCTCAAACTGAATAAGATCTGATATTATCGGTTTCACAATGCTAGGGCCCTAGCCAATAAAAGAAAATTCTTATTAGACAAACTGTTTAAGTATATTTTAGGCAAGTAATTTATTAAGTATTCATTAATATCACCATTTTACCCTAAACTAAATGAAACATCTATCTAGCATGGGAGCAAGTAAGCATACAATGGGATGAGGATAAGTTATAAATATAATATTTATAACTAAGCAAGAATTGAGACAAAAGCACACCTTAAGTAAACTAAATAAGGTAGGGCATACATATGTAATACATTAAGTAAAAATACTGAAAAGAAAAGTCTAACCTAAACATGTTGATGATCATATAATATATGCTAATTTAAAACATAAATCTGAAAATGGTACATATAATAAGCAGTAAAGTCTAGCATCCTATATATGCATCTACTCAAGTAAGCGGGTAATATAGGAAAAATACAACTAATTAAAATAAAATGCATCAACAACATAATAAACAGTAAGTTAAAAAACTGTAAAGAATGTACAAACTACCATATCAGAAAGAATTGGCCAATCAGGCTCAATATATTCCCGTAGCTTTCATGGGCTAGGGTGGACATAATATCACAATATAGTATGATATGACTGAAGAGGCAGATAACACAATGTAAATATATTTTAGTTATTTTACTTTTGTTTCTATGGACAATTTCAGAAACAACTGAGGAGTCAAGCATATCTGCAAGACTGAACGGGTCCCAAGCTTAACACACTCTCCTCAATGAGTGATGTTAAGCATCCTGATATCTCCTTACCCCTATCCATTGGAGTAATGTGCACCATAATCCACCATGTACTGAACTCAAATATAAATGTTTTCCTAATATTCTAAGTTTTCATTTTTCATGCAATAATATTTTTCTTATATGACATGTTCAAGTAAAATTAAGCACAAAGTTCAAGGAATGCGTAGCACAAAATCAAGTAGTAAGGGATTCTACTAAATATGGTGATATCATTTATTGTCTAATTTAAATATTCTAACTATTCCCAGTTACACAAGTTCAGTATGTCCAATTCCCACTATCGAGTGTAACTTAAAAGTAAGTCCTTATATGTTACAAAATATTAAGACTAGCTAGGTCCTAATATGATTAAATCAAAGTCAACTATAGGAAATCATCACAACCTAGTTTATGAGTTTAAACATTTTAAACTAAGAGCTTGTCCAAAATCTACTAAGCTAGAGAGTATGGAATAAACACCACGAGATTGGGCTTAATCACATAATCCCAAGGGTAAGACTTAAGATATAGGTTAAATCTAAATGTGAACTAATGATTGAGTAAATCCTATTAAGCAAATTGGACTTAATAGGATGAATCTCTTATCGTAAATATAATGTTGAAAAACAAAATAATCTAAATAAGTTGTAAAATTTAAAAACTAGTAAAACTAAGGATTCATTTATTGAATAACTCCATTATTTAATGAATGAAATCTAACCTAATATTTAATACTATTCTTAAGGAATGGATCCTAAGGTGAAGTGAGAATTCCTAATGATAGGACTTAGAAAATTTCTAAGAATTGATTGAATTTTTTCACACTTACTGATTTTATTTAATTAGGGAGGTTAGAGATGGATTTTAGCTAAGTAAAGCATATTAACCTTAAGGATTTTCAAACCTAAAATTGAGATGCTTCACAAATTAATCTAATTGCAGGATTTATGACTTAAATTAATCATAAATTAGTTTTATTACTAATTTTAATAATTTTAAAGGATATTTTAAGGGTTAAGGATATTTAACCTAAATTTTGGGCAAAATGACCAATTTTCCCTTACTTAAGTGTCCAAAAAGCTACTTTTTGATTAAAGGCTCCAAATTCTGACTGTCTAATGTAAAGATAGACAGTAAGTGCACCAAATTTGGATAAGAAATGAGTCATATGAGTCCAAAATAAGATTTTTGACCTAATGGGCATTTTAGTAAATTACACCTAATGAAATCTAAATTTTTATACAGTTTACTATTAGTTGCTGTTCAAGGATTCTATAGAGTCCAAGAACACTAAATTTTAAGTTCTAATGAATTAGTTATAGCCATTTCAATTTTCAAGGGCAATTTGGTAAATTTCTAAGCTAAGGGGGTGAAAAAGCTAACCTTTTTATTTGATATCCAAATTTTACAAACTTAGTGGCTATATCTTTCCTATATCATACTGAATACTTTAACTGGGAGTAGACCCAAATTGAACTTCAATTGGTCAAGTTATGACGTAATTAAGGTTAGGGGCATTTTGGTCATTTTCTAACTTTTCTACAGTTCAGAACCTAAATATTATCTTAGATTATTGTTGGCACCAAAATTCTAAGTTATCTAGCACTTTAAATGTTTGGATTTGGAGTCTAAATGACTAGGATATGGTCAAATGAATTTTCTGGATGCTACGGCGCGCTGTAGCGCCTGACGGTGATTTCGCCTGTGCGAAAACCGTGAATGGTCACATTTCAAGCTTAAATACTCTCTATCCGAAGCATTCCATGAGTGGTGCTATATATCAATGGAAAGGAATTTCTGATACCTTTCCAATGACACCAAAATCGGCACAAACGGATCATCTTAGTTATATGAACAATGGTGATAAAGTCAGGGGTGTGCAGAATAGATGAAAAACAGAGCATGAGGTATATTACTTTGAAGAACTATAATTGCTTCCATACTTAATCATGGCTGTCTAAAGATGCGAATAAGCATAATAGAGGAATGAAATGATAAAGGAAGGTGAACAAATGGGTACCTTAGCCTTTAGAAGAGGAAGAAGAAATCTTGGAAAGCTTGGAGGAGGAACTTCTTCTTCTTCTTCTTCTTTAGCACAAAGCTCAACAATGGGGGGAAAGGTGGAAGCTTGAAAGCTTTATCTTGATAGTCAAAAATGAAGAGGAAGAGCTGAGCTTCCATTTATAGGAGGAGAAGGAAGGGGGAAAGTCATCATGAGCTAGGAAGGAAGGAAGGAAGAGGGATGGCCATAGCCGTCAAACTTGCCATTAAGGAGGGGGGAAGGAAGAGAGATGGCCATAGCTATCAAAGCTTTCAATTAATGAGGGAGAAGGAGATCGGTCAGCTGAAAGTGGAGGTAAGGGCTAGTCGAATGGAATAGCCAACTAGGAAACAGAAAGAAGGAAAAGGAAAAAAATGCAATTAGGAATAAATAACTATTTATTCCTGTAATTAATTAAAAATTATGATTTTAGAAACGCGCTCTGAAAATTCCCAAAAATTCAGCCCAAACTAATTAGGGGGTGATGGTCACAACGGCGAAGTCGGATTTCGATTATGACGATTATTTAATTATTATATTTTCTAGGGTATTTAATTATATTAAAATATTTGTGAAAATCTGTCGACTTCCAAATGCATCCAAAACATCACCCCTATCTAATTTGGGGTGATAATTGCAACAACGAAGTCGGATTTTAATTTCGAGGTCAAAATAAATACCTAAATTTTCTAATTAATTACAATATATTAAAATATTCAAGAAAATTCAACGACTTTTGAAAAGTCCCAAAATTTCACCCTTGGCTAATCCAAGGGTGAAGATCCCAACAGCGAAGTCGGATTTAAATTTCGATGAGTATTTAATTTTCCAATTTTTGGGGTATTAAATATTATTAAAATATTCGTCAAAATTTCAAAGACTTCCGATTGACTCAAAAATATCATGCCTAGCTAATTTGGGTGCAATGAGCGCAATGGTGAAGTTAGATTTTTGATCTGAGGTCAACTTATATAGGTCATTTTCCAGAGTTTCTGGATTTCCCAAAAATCAGGACTTGATCTATTTGACTCATGTTTGGACTAGGTTTTAGTGGATGAGTCCTAATGACTTGATCAACACTTTAGGATCAAGATTAGGATGGAGATTAGTCTTAATTGATAAGGGTAACAACTTGCTTTGTTATAGCATATGTTGACCTCTAACCCTATCTTACTGAAGGAAATAAAAAATCTCCAATTAGAAGTATTGTTACCATCGAATGCTAATCTATATCAAATGACTATAGAATGCTCATTAGTGGATGAAATTAAAGATGCTCAACGGAAAGATAAAGAGTATAACTCTTTGGCTGTATCTATTCAATCAGAAAAGTATCTATAATTAAATTTGGATTCAAACAAAAACATTTGGTGTGGACCTAGAATATGGATACCTAATGAAGATGAGTTAAGATCAAAATTGTTGAAAGAAGCCCACCATTCTGTATACTCTATTCATCTAGGAAATAACAAGATGTATCAGGATTTGAAATCACACTTTTGGTGGCCATGAATGAAGAAAAGTATCACTGAATTTATATCCAAGTGTGAAGCATATAACCTAGTAAAAGAGGAGCATCAAAAACCGGGAGGATTATTCCTACCTCTAGCTATTCCTCAAAGGAAATGGGAAGGCATTTCTATGGATTTCAAAGCCGATTTTCCACGATCGAAATCTAATAATGATTCTATTTAAGTAATTGTTGATAGGCTTGCAAAATCAACGCACTTTTTACCCATCAAGTA
Organism: Gastrodia elata; assembly: GCA_016760335.1. Taxonomy (NCBI): domain Eukaryota; kingdom Viridiplantae; phylum Streptophyta; class Magnoliopsida; order Asparagales; family Orchidaceae; genus Gastrodia; species Gastrodia elata. The sequence continues at coordinate 40,262,611 of CM028671.1, read as the reverse complement.
GACAGATACAGTCGACAAATTTTAAAGAAATCGTAAGACTACATGGAATTCCAAAGACTATTACTTTTGATAGAGATAGTCGATTCACTTCAAGGTTCTAGAAAATGGTTCATCAAGATCTTGGTTCCCAGCTCTGAATGAGCACGTCATTTTATCCACAAACTGATGGACAAATTGAAAGGGTGAACCAAATTTAGAAGATCTACTTCGCTAGAGTATCTTAGATTTTGGAGGAAATTGGGATGAACATCTTCCATTAATCGAATTTTCCTATAATAACAGTTTTCAAGCAAGTATTGGAATGGCTCCTTATGAAGCCCTTTATGGAAGAAGGTGTATCACCCCTTTATCTTGGAACAACATTGGAGAAAATAGGATATTAAAATTGGATCTAATTCTTCAAGCAATAGAAAAGATTAAGTTAATTCGGCACCGAATTAAAGCAGATCAAGATAGGCAGAAGCAGTATTTTGATGCTCATCATCGTCATGTCAAATTTTCTGTTGGAGACTTTGTATATCTGAAAGTAAATCCATTCAAAGAAGTTTCAAGATTCAGAGTTTCTGGGAAATTAAGTCCAATGTTTATTGGACCTTTCGAAGTCTTGAAAAGAGTTGGCCAAGTGGCATATCAAATCAAGCTTCCATCACATTTAAGTCTGATGCATGACATATTTCACATCTTCTCATTAAGGAAATGCTTATTAGAACCTTCAATGAGAGTGGAGGTAGAAGATATTAATTTGCAACCAAATCTTAATTATGTGATTGAACCAGAAGAAATTCTAGATTGAGACGAAAGGAGATTGAGAAATAAATATATTCCCATGATAAAAGTTAGATGAAAGAATTGCTGCAAGGAAGAAGCTACATGGGAAGAGGAATCAAGTATGAAGAAAGTCTACCCTCATTTATTTTACTAGTAAGTGATTATAAATCTAGTAGACTTAAAAATTTTAGATTGATGTCGAAACGACATCCTTTTCAAGTTGGAGATAATGTGAAATACCAGATTTCTTTTCAAATTAGTTTTCTAATTTTTAAATTTACAATAAATTAACAAAATAAAATTATAGGATTACTAAAAATATTTTTAGAAAATCTTTGGTAATTTATTTGGAATTTTTAATTTTTCATCATTTCTTAGTTATTTTATTATTTTATTTGATTGAGAAAAAATGCTAATTATTTTATTATTAGATTGAAAATCTGACTTTGCTATTATACTCATCACCCCTGAATTAGCTAGGAATGATATTTTGGAAATTTTTGGAAGTCATTAAATTTTCTCAAATATTTTAATATATTTTAATACCAAAAAATTAGGATAATTAAATTGATCTTGAAACCAAAATCTGACTTTTCCATTATGTTCCTCACCCCTAAATTAGCTATAGGTGAAATTTTGGTATTTTTAGGAACTCATTCAATTTTGGTTAAAAAAAAAGAAAAAAAAGAACGCCGTTAACGGCGTCAATGCGCCTCTATCTAAGCGGCAGATGCTACGGCTATCGTCTTTTGTTGCTCAAGTAGACGACGTAGATTGAATCTGTGCTTAACACCATTCATGGTGAAAGCGGCCGCTGTTAATGCGTTAACGACTCCATTAACGATGCAGTTAACAGACGGGTCAACTAAAAATAAGAAAAAAATCTGAAATTTCAAATGCAAATTTTGGCTCAATTACTTATCCAAATTGGGCAATTTTGGTATCTATAGAATCCTGTCATCAAGACCTATCTAATGGACACCACAATTTGAAATTTTGGTAATTTTTATGTAATCAATTTCAAGGATGATTAAATTTTTATTTTTAGCACTTTTGGGCAAATTAAACAAAAGTTTCATCTTAATTCTATCCATATGAATATGTTATTCATATAATAACAGATATTTTCTTTATTAGAGGACAAATTGAGTATCATCCAATCTTAACCATTCAAGCTCTCCAAGATCAAATACTCTCCATTGGATCTATCATAATACTTACCTTTGAAATCCACTTAATTATAAAGAGGACTCGACACTTTCTTATCCCCTTAAGGCTTTATTATTAACTTCAGCAAGTATGCAAAACCCTCTCCATCTCTTTCTCTCATACTTCTTCCTCAAGCTAGAACACTTTACCCTACACCTTCTCAAAGAAAGGAGTATCAAGAGGACTTCAAGTTCCCATCAAGGTGATAAGAACTCTAGCAAATCATCATTATCATTCATTCTCTCTTTGGTTCCAAGGTGAACAAGTATATTGCAAAGGTATTCTCTTTCCCTATGTCTCTTATATGAAACTTAAATTAATTTTTTAAGTCATGGGTAATGACTTAGATTTGATTTAATTTATTTTATAGGATAGATATAGATCAATAGTATATCATAAGAAAGTTGCAAATTATAAAAGAAATAAGGAGTTTTTCTTATATATTTGTGTTCATAATTAGGATAATGGTATATATGTAATATGTTGAAATTGTTATTTAAATTAATGTTTAGATTTAAATTCATTTGCAAATTATATTTTACATAAATATGAGTTTCATATGTTCAAGTTCTTACTTAAATTAATCTTTATACTTATTTTCATATTAAAATAAGATTTAGATAATAAAATATTATGTTAAGATGAAATTTTATATATATATTTTTTGAAAACTTTAGATTACATCCATAATAATGAATATTGTATGTTAAATTTATATTTAAATTAATATTTAAATTTGTTCACTTCTTATATTAGGATTAAGATTATTCCATTAATTTTTCTATTTGGTGATTAGTTTCACTAATCACTTTGTTTGCCTAATTAACCACTTAACCTCAAATATTGATAATATCATAACTTATCCAAATTACATCCAAATATATTAATCCAATATACCATTTTGATCAAAAAATAGAAAAAATACTAATCTGTAAGAAAACTTTAATTTATGTCATTAAGTTTCTTAATTTAGCCTAATTACTCTAAAAATAGATTAGTGAATATTAGACTCATTAATAATCCAAAATTAAAATTTAAGTTTTTGATTACTCACAAAACAGAGGAGAGCACATTGGCATAGGCAAAATATTTTTTCTATAATTAATTTCACTAATTACATACTAATCATTCATTAATGAGCTTAAATCCTAATTTTAAGCTCATTAGCCTCAAAACTTAGCCACATAAAGTCCAAATTGAGAAAACTCAGTTTCATTGTGATTAGTGTGCTATAAGTAAACTATAGCCACTAACTTTGCTCAATTTGGACACCAAATGAAGAAATTAGCTTTTTGGCCATATTCATAAATCTCCTAAATTACACTTTTAACCCTAAACCATATTTTGGTCATAACTTAGTCAAAAGACCTCATAATTTAGAAATTTTGGATTTTATAAAATCCTTAGGCAGTAAGCATCATAAGTATAGCAGGAATTCCAGATTTTCTATAGTAAAATTGTTAATCAACCCTTAATATTCTTAAAAAATAATTTAAGCTCATTAGCCTTAATCCTTAGCCAAATTGGGTATTCTAAGTGTTTATCTTCATATTAGACAGTAAGAAAATATTTAGCATTAATAAAATTTAATTTGAAAGCCTAATTCTTAAATCAATTTTTGGGAACCTTTAAGAGGGGCATTTTGGTCATTTTGGCCAAATATTAAATTAAATAAATTTTAATAATTTAAATATGTTCTATCTTAAATTAATAACTTAATAAATCAAAATCATTTTAAAAATATTTATATCATTTTCTTATTTTAAGAACCTAAATTACAAAATTTAGTGCTTATAAACTTAATGTTATATTAATAAATAATAAATCATGTTAAATCGCAAAATATTAAATTAAAAAATTAAATCATTATTTGGCAGATCAAAGGAATTGATTTAATTGCATTTTTATCAAAATAGTCAGGTACGTAGGCTTACTTATAAGTTTTATTTCTACATACCTACTTTGAGCCACTTTCAATTGAATCTTGCATATATTTTTTAATATGCTTACTGCTTAATAATTTGCAAAAAATATTATCATAAAGTATGTGATAAAAAGATAAAATATATTATATTATTGTAGTGTTTGTCTTTGGAGGATGAAAAGCAACATGGAGAATCTGTACAGATTGGGCCTACTAGCAGCCCCTGGGAGTCATATGAACAGATTTAGCCCTTTTTAGGAAGTGGGCAAATCCAGAGGAAAGACACACCATTAGTTCTTAATTTTGAATAAGCTATCGATGGGCAGCGAGAAACCTTCATAAAGGTTATGCTTATGGGTGTACCCATTTGGGCTTAAGAGTCTACAGACTCAACTTTATATTACAAATGCTTATGATAAAATTTATTTCATACTTTTCTTATATACTGAAATTCAAGGCTAATATGCAGGGCAAAAGTTAATTGCAATTGGCAAATGCTTTACTTTCTTAATGTGGTGTAAAAATTTGTTTATCTCACTCTTACATTGATTTATGCCTATTATAGGATGCTAGAATGTAATTCTTATAAGAATGGTCTACGTACTCCAACCTGACTGGTAATTGTTGATAATATTTCAAGTTTTCATAATTAAGCTTTAAGGAGATCTTTTTGCATTAAAGTTAAAGATAAAGTTTTGAGAAGTGAGCATAATGAAGACATTTTAAAATTTCAAACTTCTTTTGTAATAATTATAAATTTTGTAATTCATATGAATGGCTCCGAATGTAAATATAGACATTTATATATTTTATTTTCTTTACTTTCATGAATGTATATTTTCAAAGTATGAATTATTTCTTAGAAATTCTCAACTCAAATACCCGGCCATCACAACAGCGCTCTGGAAAAGCTCAGCCGTCTGATCCACGCAACTGTTGGGATTGGATGGCCTGATGTGCTCCTAGTCTAGCTGAAGAGCGGATGGAATCACTGTCGTCGGATGCACAGGTTAAATCGAGAGGCTATAATCTGATCACAGCGCGGGGTAGATCACAGCGTAGGATGAACCGTGCTACAGTACGTGCTAGCCAGATTATATGCGATAATGAATGCGCTGCTATCAGGACCCTACAACGGATCTGCCGCGGTCCCGACAACATATCCTGTGGCTTAAAATATTAATTAATATTAATTTTAATTAATTTGATTTAATAAAGTCCATTAATTAATTAATTAATAATCTTCTTAGTTTTTAATCCATTTAAGGATCAAATGAACTCTAAAAACTCTCAAAAATTCACCCTTAGCTAATTAGGGCATGAGGAACTCAAAAATAAAATCAGATTTTAATTTGGAGATCAATTTAATTTAGCTAAAGTACTCAATTGAGCTCTGATTAATTTTAAACTTCTAGGGTTAAGTTTAAATAACCCATTGAGTCTAATAGAATCAAAATTAAAACTTAATTTAGCTTAATTAATCTAAATTTAGCTAAGGTAACAACTAGGGCTGTTATAGACTCTCCCACTTAGGAATGATATCGTCCTCGACATCACTCAAGTGAAGAAAATACTACTAAACTGAAATGCTAAATGAAACAGAAAGGAAAGGAAAGGAATGATACCTAAGCTTAGAAGGAGCTGCTGATACTTATGGTGCATATCCACTTCTTTTTACCAAATAGATTCTTCTAACGATCGGTTCTTCCATTGGACTTTGACCATTGGAATTAAGCGATTTCTTAGTTGCTTCTGGTAACGAGCTAAGATTCTCACTGGCTCTTCTGCATACGAAAGATCGGGTTGAATTTCTACTGCTAGAAGCTGAACGAGATGAGAAGGGTCTCTGAGATATCTTCTTAATGATGATACGTGGAACACATTGTGAATGGCTGCAAAGTCATCCATAAGATTCAACTGGTAGGTAGATGATCCTACCTTAGCTAGTTTCTTAAAAGGTCCAATATAGCGGGGATTGAGTTTCCCTGCTACACCAAATCTATAGACACCCTTCATTGGACTAAATTTTAATTAAGCAGAATCTCCAACATTGAATTCTAGGAGATAATGATGAGCATCATGATACTTACTCTGGCGATCTTGAACAGAACGGGTTCTCTGCTAAATTAAATGAATCTTCATGTTAGTCTCCTCGACTAACTCAGATCCAAAAAGCTGAACGCTTCCAATTTCTAACCAAGCTAGTAGAGTACTACATTTTTTACCATACAATGCCTCATAAAGAGCCATTTTAATGCTGGCCTAGTAGTTATTGTTGTAGGCAAACTCCACTAATAGAATGCGATCTTCCCACGAACCGACAAAATCAAGAACACAAAGCTTAAGAAAATCCTCTAGAACTTGATTTACTCTTTCAGTCTTACCATATGTTTGAGGATGAAAAGATGTACTCATAGCTAGGGTAGTCCCCAGATCTTGGTGCACGGCTTGCCAAAACTTAGAAGTAAATCGGCTATCTCTATCGAATACTATCCATTTCAGAATATCATGCAGCCTCACAGTTTCTTTAGCATAGAGCTTTGCTAGCTTCTCAACAGAGTTAGTATGACGGATAGGAAGGAAGTGCGCTGATTTAGTTAAATAATCTATTATAACTTATATTACATCAGTGCTAGACTTTGTGTAAGGCAATCGCATAATGAAATCCATTATTATATCGAACCATTTCCATTTTGGAATTTCTAATGGATGTAGAAGACCACCATGCCTTTAGTGCTTGGCCTTTATCAAGTTGCAGGCATGACACTTAGACACAAAATCGGCTACACTCTTCTTTATACCGGGCTACCAAAATGATTGCTTTAATCACGAAGCTGTTGGGATTGGATGGCCTGATGCGCTCCTAGTCTAACAAAAGAGCGAATGGAATCACTGCCGTTAGATGCATGAGCTCGATTGAGCGGCTAAGATCTGATTGCGGCACGGGGTAGATCACATTATAGGATGAACCATGCTCAATGCGTGCTAGCCATATTATACGCGGGAATGAATACCCCGCTGTCAGGACCCCGCAGTGAATTTGCTGCAGTCCTAACAGCAAATTTCGCGGCTTAAAAATATTAATTAATATTAATTTTAAATATTTGATTTTATAAAATCTTTTAATTAATTAATTAATAATCCTCTTAATTTTTAAATCCATTTAAGGAACAAATGAACTCCAAAAATTCTCAAAAATTCACCCTTAGCTAATTAGGATATGAGGAATTCAAAAATGAAAACATATTTTAATTTGGAGATCAATTTAATTTAGCTAATTTTTAGGATCCAAAAATAGGCAAAAATACTATAGTACTCAATAGAGCTCCAATTCATTTCAAACTTCTAGGGTTAAGTTTAAATGACCCATTGGGTGTAATGGAATCAAAATTAAAACTTGGTTTAGTTTAATTAATCTAAATTTAGCTAGGATAATAGTTAGAGTTGTTATATTACAAGGCAAGTCTTTTTTGTTAATAGCTTTCATTTATTAGGAAGGCCCATGATTGAGGGAGGAAGGCCCCCTTCACTTAAAGATGCACCAAAACTAAGAGAAAGTTAGAATGCTAGAACTAGGCCATCACTAAGAGTATATTAAAATACTAGAGCTGCTCCATAACTAGTTCACACCCACATGTCCAATATCACTTTTGTAGAGTATTAGGATAGCACAGAAGTGGTTAATTATACTTACCATACTAGAGTATTTATGAGTTCTTTTTTTCAATGAATCTTGTCTTTATTATCTACTCTAAAGAATCCCTGACATTAAGATTCATATCCACCTCATTTTGGAGCACTAAAAGACTTCCTCTACTCTCTTTTATTATGATGTGTTTTGTTATATTATAATAAAATCATCAATTATCTTATAAATATGACACTTGTAAATTTTGTCACTTTCTACCACATAAAAAATTTTATTTTTTTTCAGTGAAGCGCCTTTGTACATATGATGTTTTCTACAAGATTAGTAAATAGGAGCACCATCAGGAAAAAAATTTATTGAGTTGCTTAATATAAATTAGGTTTGTTATTGTGGTGCAAATTGTGTAGTCAGTGTTTGACTTACCAAGAACTAATCATTGCTTCTATGAACTTATTTTTTGGGATTATTCCTCCTTTAATAAGGTGGATAGCCTCATGCACTAGTGAGTCCAATTTAATATTACTTGTATGAGTTTGATTTTTCGTGCCATCTAAGATGAAGTTATATTCTCTTGACTGCAATAGTCCATAATATATTGAAATTGAGACCATAATTTTAGAATCCCTTATTATTTATGGAACTTGATATCTCAAAGTTACTCCCCAACTTAACATTTTTATTATTCCTGCTTAATTTGAACCTAATGGTCATTTATATTATCATTCAAAGTTCCTCAACCTCACTATGACACTCATTGTAAAACTTATGGATCAGGTCAATAAAAAATAGATAATAGATTACAACTTTTTTATAATTTCTATATTTAGATAAAATGAATTCAATTTTGATTCATTGAATTATCAAAATAATTCATACATGAGACATACTAAACACCATCCAAATATTAAAATAAAAAAAAATGCTACATAAAAAATATTCTCATACAAATGTATATTAACTATGGGTTATTTCCTAGCTTAACGTGTACTTAATTCAGGCTTAAGATCAGTATAATTGAGTTCTAAATCTCATTATGACCTAACCCTAAAATTTTAGGTTAATCAGACCTCGATATGCAAAATTGGCTATTTGGCAAATTTTAGGACCCTGGAAAATAGCTAAATTAATTTGATCTCCAAATTAATTTTTGACTTCATTTTTGAGTTTCTTGCACCCAAATTTACTAAGGGTGAACTTTTGAGAATTTTTGGAAGTCATTTAGCCTTAAATTAGATTTAATTTAATTAATTCTTAATTATTTAAATTCTCTTCCCAACGATCAGCTCGCTCTCTAAATCGTGGAGAGCATCCCAGCCGTTGATCCACAGTTTTGACCTCAATCAAATGGCATGTAATCATTTTGGATAGGGTTTATCTTCAATAGTTAGATCGCACCCGCGATCCAAAGATTGAAAGTATCCCCGTGACCGGCCATTAGGATCTTTTGCATCAGGATAGTCGCGATTTTTTGTTTGATCAACCGAACGACTGGCGCAGCACCCACAGCTGTTCATCTTCTTCCTTGTGCGACAGACCCAGACAGTGTGATTTTCTCCCGTACGCTCATGCCAAAAGTTATCCCCCACTCCCAGCTCCATGTCAGATGAGTCGTTAGAATCTCCTCGATTATGTTATGGCGATACCAGTGGAACAACCTGACCGAGCCATCTCCATTTGCCAATTAGGGGTAGAGTTAACGACCCAAGCTCTGCCCATTACCCAGCTTCCTGGAAACCTCTCTAGGCTATAAATCATCTCAACATTTTCATAGTGAGCTATTTTCTCATCATAAATCCTAAATTGAAGTCCCAAGCTCCTCTCCCCTATTCTCTCAAAGCTTCAAGTCTTCTGCTCTGATGTGTCAGTGGGCACAGTCTAGTGCTCAGACCCCTAGTGCGATCCAATCAATCCCCGGTAGCTCTCTGGAGCTGAGTATTGCTATCAGATTGCCATAGGACTTATGAGCCAATTGCCATTGGATTGAAGGATAGGCTCAGTCCAGATAGCAAGGACTCATTGTCTGGATAGAGTAATTGTCAATGATGACAAAGTAGTTCCATTGGAGCCCAGAGCTCTATCCAATCCAATTGGATTTGTAATTGTATTTCATAACTAATCAAACCAATCAGTGGGTTTCTTAGGACTTGGGCTAGGCTTGATCGATTAGTACGATTGATTGAGCTATAACACTAAATAGTGTTGGAGCTCGAGTAAGCCCTTCACATACCAGTCACTCTCAGGATACACCATATTATGGTTTCAATCTGCCATGACACACTGATGGTGTAGGGATCGAGCTCCAATCGTGGCTCAGTCACTATGGGGATAATTATCTCTCCAAAGTAAACCCTAATCATGGGTATCAGGCGTGTAAGGTCTGAGATGTCCCGACCATCTCACAAGGAGCTTTTGGGTGTGATTGATACGCCTTGGTCCACTGAGTGAAGAGTTTGTGTGAAGATGAGGGAGAACAGTGCAGGTCGGGTTAGTCCGCAATAAGTGCTGTTTGACAATAGCAGGTTGTTGGGCCACAACTGGCCTATGCTGTCTGGAAAGTGACTGACCCGTCAGGTCTCAGACAACCTTGTTGATAACAAATTGAGCACCACAGCGTAAGTGATTTAGAGTACTCAATCAAGGACTGGGGATGTGTTGACAGTTACCAAGAAAATACAATATCACAAAATAGTAAGAAAAATGAATCATAGCACATGCATGCATCACAACTACAAGCACATCTAGACAATATAGATTATACGTGAAAAACCTAAGAATGGGAAAAACCATAAAGCAACACCACACTAAAATTTCCACTATGAATCTTGAAAAGTATAGAGTTATAAAGAACTTAACCTCAATAATGAACACTAGATCTTACTCTAGGATAAAGGGGAGAAGTAGTAGCCACCACCTTGAGTATCTTCTTTAACATCCAAGAGCTCCATTGCATAGCAGTGCACCCTTAGAGTTCCTCCTTAGAATCTCCTCCAACAGCAGCCAAAGCTCTCTCAAAATGATATGCCAATATAAGAAATATCTCTAAGATGTTTCCTTAAGTACTTAGCCTTACTTTGAACCCCAATGATCCAAAATTCTCTCTAAATAGCTGAGGTCAAAACCTGAACCAGAGATGGAATCTATTGGGTGCTACTACACACCGTAGTGCCCAAGCCTCGAGTAGCATCTGCCAGAGAGTGCGATAGCATCTTATTCTTGGGTGCACAACCACTATGGCATGCTACATTTTGTATGATGACATACTGTAGTGTCTTGCTCTTGGGTGCCTGCGCTGGGGTGCACTGAGGCACCCTACTCTCTGTTTGCTTCCATTGTGGCGCGCTATAGCACCACAGCCTCTGAACTTCATCTGTCATAGTATGCTGCAGTGCCTTGGTCTTAGTTCCTAACTCCATGGCATGCTACGATGCCTTCTCTCAGGTGTTGGACGTCCTGTCATGCTATAGCATGCCACGGTAGAAGAAAATAGAGACTGGGTAGCCTTAGCGCTCCTCAACAGCAGGCACCCCGAGAACAAGACCCTACAACGTGCCATGGTGCAACCTTAGGTAAGAACCTTAGATAAATTTTACTTTGAGGTAGGGATTTCTTACTGTCCTATCTTGAGGTAAGATCTTAGATAAATCTTATCAACCTTAGATGATCGATCTTATGCATTTGTGGTAAAGTAACCTAGGATATGTAGATTGAACTTATATAATTATGGTAGTTCACCTAAATTTTATGACTTAAATGTCACTCCTTGGAGCCACTTGATTAGGACCCACTATAATGGAGAATGAATTCAATAGTCTAAATTTCCTTGTTTACAAAACTAGTTAGTGTAGAACTATAAGTGATGATATTATTAATATTATCATATGGAGATTATAGTTCATATCCCTAGAGTTAAATTGATTCAATAGGATATATAATTGGTTGATTTGCCCTGAATAAAATTGTAGGGTCTCTATCTTATATTAGGTAATTAGATAAGTACAGTTTAGTTCAATATAAACATATTAATCCTATTGTATGATACTTGAGGATTTTGGACAACTTAGTATTAGAGAGTAAATTACAAAAGGATGTATATCTTCTATCCCCGTGTATGAGAAAAGTGTAGTTAAGCAACCTAAATATTCAATATATTTTTTCTTAAGATATGCTAATTATGTATATGTGCTCTTTACATGTGATGATATAGATTGGATATATTAGTGTAACCATGATGTATAGTGATCTAAGTTATTTAAGAACCAAAGATATTGAAATTCTCATGATTAGATTTTGAACCTTATATCATATGAATCATGCACCATGTAAATAAAATAACTAGATAACAAAATGAGTTGCGATTTCTGTTTTATGTATTTAATCACTTTTATTAATACTTTCTTTAAGTTTTGGAATAACATAATTTGCACAAGTATAATGCATCAAGATAATTTGAGAACTACGACATGCAGCATGTATCAAGGTTGAGTGAGAACTACGGAATGTAATAAGCATCAAGATATTTAGGATTTGTTAGGATGCAATGTGGCATCAAAATTTGCATATAGTATGGCTTAATCCATGACATATTCAAATACATTTATAATGGCATATGGTTTTAGCTCTGTTTTTGAATTTTATTCAGTTTATAACTTTCTTTCAGCTGATTTACTTTCAAAGTACTTGATTTGTTTTAGTACTATTTTGCTTTTAGTTTTAGTGTTTGGCTTTATAGTTATTGTTTACCTTAGTCTTCCACAAATGTTTTTCTATTTTATTATTAATTTAAGTAAAACCTTTAAATGCAAGAAATTACAGTTTGCATCCTAAAATATACTTTAACTTATTATCTAACACAAATTTTTTTTCTTGGTTGGGACCCTAGCATTGTGAAACTGATAATCAGCTTTTAAATAATCTAAGGAACAAGCTCAAGAGGAGACTTAGAAGCTTTGGGAAGAGCCAGTAAAATAGTAAAGTTGCATTGTGGACCTAGTTTATATTTATGCCATGAGATGAGAGATTTTACTTACTGCACATTCATTTGCTATTGGTTTGTAATAACTAACTATAAATGTATTATTTTTATTTTATGAGATGAATATTTACTTAGCTTCTGTGATGAATGTTATGGATGGATGCTTAAGATTCCACGTACTATTTATATTCTACTTATACTTAGTATTGTGATGTGATCAGTGCACTTATGCATAGCTTATTCATATACTATAGCCATCTTATGTTTCTTAGCTTAAGGCCAATATGTATGAATAACATAATCTAATACTAAAGATAAAAATATTTCACCTATCTTAAGGATTAGTTTCAGCAACTATAGTCAAAATGCGATAGGGGAAACTCAATGGGACGCTTATTATTTCATCCTTAGTGATGGATTGATAATAAGTCATGATGGGTTTCTTCTTTCAAGCAATGACCCATTTCGTTGCTAATAGTATCCTGTTGGGCATAACAGTGGGATGGGGCATTACAGTTGGTATCAGAGAAATTCATAAGGTGCAAAATAAGGAGAGTATTCCTATCTACCTAATGAATCATTCTCTGTATTAATTATAATTACAATTATATAGTGTGAGAATATATCATCCATATTTCATCAAGTGATATCTCAGAAATGAAATTAAGGCATTTACAAAATGAAACCTAAGGACTTGAATGAATTTAAAGGATATTTAAAGGGTTAAAGGTGAAACTCTAAAAGCATGATTTCACTAATGTTCATAGGATAGGAAACTATCCTTGTGGGTTCAGTGACTACCTTAGATTGTTTGAAAACTACTGGATCGATGATTTTCAAGGTGACAAGATTTATGGTGGAACCATTAGTGGAGTGTCACCAATTGACGTTGAAGTACTCGACAAAATAGCTTACTCTACCCCACCTTCAGAGAAACCAGTCTTCTAGTTCTTACTCGAGAATGGTTAAATCGTGTAACCACTGCTTTTAGAGAGACAACATATCCCAATGAGTATTGCCTCCAATTTTTTGGAATTTTACTTCTTAGAAAGGTGGAAGAACGGTGGATCAAGACATATCAAAGGCTAGTGAGGAAGTAATAAATCTAATATTTATCACAAAATAAGTGAAGAAATACAAGCAAATTCATTTTAGAATGGCCAACTGTGATGAGTTTTTTCATGGTTTATGCAAAAATGACAGATGAGCAAAATTTGGAAGAAATCAAAATTTATGGAAGGAAACCGCTGTAGCACCCCCCAACGCACCATAGCAGATCCGATACAAAAGTTTCGCCACTACTATGCGCTACAACAACATTTATGAAACCAAACTTAGCACATGAAGAATTGATAGAACTACTACAGTGCGCTATAGTGAATTCGATACAAAAGTTTGGCCGATACCGCGGGTCGCAGTGGCAGTTATAAAACCAGACAGCAAATAAAGATTTAATAGAACCACCACAGTGGACCGCATACTAAAGTTTGGCTGCTCCCATGCGCTGCAGCGGACCATATACGAAAGTTCAGCCACTATCGCGCGCTGCAGCGGATCAGATACGAAGGTTTAACCACTACCACGCGCCACAGCAGAATAAAAATAAACTAAAAATTTATTGTCCTTGATCAAGAGATAAGATGTAACAACCCTAGGTTCTTACTCTACTAATATTATAGCCTAAATAGTCACTATTTTGATCCCATTGCTTTTAGAACATCAAATGGAACTTATTTTGAAATTTGAAGTCCATTGACTTCCCTAAGTCTAAGATAATATTTTGATCAGTCTAGATGCTCTAGTCTAAACCCAAACTATTTTGATCTCAAAATTAAATTCTAATTGCATTTTTGAATTCCTCACCCCCAAATTAGCTAAGAGTGAAAGTTTGGTGCAATTTGGAAATCATTTAGGCCATAATTCACAATTAATTAAAATGGTATAATTACATTTTAGGGTTTCCAACAATTGAATTTTGTAAATATAACCCTAAATTAAAAATAACGGTCAGGATCCACTGCGCGGACCGCGGGCGATCCGCTGCGGTGCCCAGGTCACACGCAGCGGAGTCCCGCACATCTAGCCGTCGCTCCTTTTCAACCAACGGTCGGGATTTGATCTCGCTAGACCGCGGATCCGTCGTTGGATCCATCCCATGGATCCTACGGCCAGGATCGCTACCGTGATCGACCGTTAGGATCCGAGCGATCCCAGTCGTAGCGCCATCTGATCGATAGATCAGACGGCATCCGAAGGTCCCGGCACTGTGGACCTTCGTCTTCCTCTCGCTCACACACCCGACAAGAAGAATCCCCGTACTGCCAGCTGCCGGCCTTGTCCCCCACTCGCGCCTCTAGCTCAGCAAGTCATTGCTGATCCTCCTGTAACAGCTAGGTAATCCATTCGGGCACAGTGGCCCGGCCGAGCTTGAAATGGAATTTCGAGAGCTCAGCCATGGCCCGATCCATCCGAGCCTCGGTAGCCCAATTCGCCCCTCCAGAAGCTTCCCTAGGCTCGTCTGAGGCTAAAAATAGCTTCAATAATACTTCCCTCTGCCCCTTTGCTGCTCAATTGCCCTTGATTCTTCTCTGCATCCTTCCACCATTGCCATCTGTTCGAGCTCGAGTAGGCGATCCAGGAGCTTCTGAACCACTGATAGTAGGCTCTCCTGGTGTTCAGGACCCTTTGAAGTATCTAGGAGCTCAGCCAAGGCCATCCAAAGCCCCAATCAACTATCCCAAGCTTCCCCGACAAACCAGGTATCCCAGTTGATGGTTTTGAGCCAATGAGGCTCGGACCTCTCCCATCTTGATTCGATTTCATGCGCATTGTCATTTCGAACTCAATGTGAGTGTAGCTAGGACACTGGTTAGCCCCGATCGATTGATACGATCGATTGGGATAAGTCAATTAAGGATTGTCTTAGTCAAGTAAGGACCCGACAATCCAAACCATTCAGACCCCCAGACCAGAGGGCTTCGATCCACCTCACCTCCCTGATGGTATAAGGATCGAGCCCAGGGTCTGGCGTGGCCTCTATGGGGAGAATTGTCTCCCCATAGTAGCTCCATTAGAGGAGCTCTTGGGTGAGTAAGGTCCGGCCGATCCAGACCGTCTCACAGAGGGCTTCATGTCCCATTCAGTGCGTCTGGTCATGGTGAAGGTGTGGCGATCTTTTGCCTCGCCTGCCGTGGTCTGGTTGCACCAAAATTGACCAATCAGGGTTTTCCTAATTGGACGACTCCGTCGGGATTTAAGGCAGGGATGAAGACCCTGTGCAGGTCGGGAAGCCCGTGACCCGCGCGGTGCTACAGTCCCGGGTCTTCGGGCCCCGGTCGACCCGCGCGGTTCGTCTTTTGGGCTGAGCCCAGTTATATTAAATCCGATTAATTGGAATTATTTTTCTTAAGGAAAATAATCTAATTAATCTAATCATAGGAAAATTAAATCAGGAAAATACATGATAAATTATTTGAATAACTTTTAATCCACTAGTCTAAACCATATGATATAATATATGAAATTAATTAGAAATTCATCAGGGATCTGAATATAAAATAAAATTGCACATCTCATAGGTAGATTTTATATTGTTTCTTAATTATTGCAGATCTTAATTAGGGTAGATTAGCAATTATACTTAACTAAATTGCATGTTTAGGGTGCCATTAGTTTGCTTATGATGAGTAGAATGCATGCGCTAAGTAAATTATTTTTCTGATCTCTGTACTTCAGATTATGCCCTAATTTTGTTAAAACATGATTAGTGAATATTAGGGTTTATAATCACTAAATCTTAGCAAACTTAGTCTCTAATTGATTGCATGGTAATGTAGAACTTGTATGCCAAGTTATATGGAATTTTGATGGTTGGATTTAAACTTATGTGTTAATCTTTTTTGGATTGAATAAAGGTTTGATTAGCACTATGTGTTTTCTGTTTTCTAAAAATTTCTTATTAATCTGATGAATAACAGTAAGCTAGATGTAGTGAAATCATATATGCAAGCTTAGGATGTATGAATTGAACAAATCAAAGAAATGAGAACTTAACCCTCATAATTAACCTTAAGAAATCTTAAGACTTTGATCAAGCTTTTAAGACTTGATCTAGGTCTGAGATTGCCACCAATAACACACTCTTAACTCACTGATTTGATATTGATCTCTAACCAAACACATGATCTTAATTGGATAAGAGTAGGGGTCAAACCATAATCTACTTAATTAAGGTCCAAATCCTTAAGAACCTTAACTAAAATTGACTTGATTTCAAGATAATTACCTTAACATTTTCCAATAATACATCCAATTTGGTATTGATTCTAAACCTTTGAACTAGACAAGTTAAGATTAATAAAGCTATATGATTGCTAAATCTAAATCCAATCTTTAGATCCTTGATTTTCTCCTAAATAAAACCATTAGCATAAGAAGATTAATAAAATCATATTGATTGAATAAGTGACCTACAACTTAAGCAATATCCTTGATTTAAATCCCATAATCTTAGATTAAGTTGTGATCAAATGACTTAATCGTCTGATCTGATCATTCTAAACCTAACTATGAAATAGAACCTAAAACATTAATACTAGAATTTAGAATGGAAGATCTTAAGCATCTCTCCATAAGATCATCTTGAAACATTTTAAAAGACCTAATTCACATATATCTTGAGGTAGGAGAACTTGTATGACTCATTGAGGTAGAAGCCTAGATGATCCCTTAACCTTAGAATTGATCTTAAGTCCTCGTGGTAGAAACCACTTATGATCTTAGATTGATAGTTCTCCTTGTGGTATAATTCGTGTTGAGTGATCCTTGATCACATATGTGTGAAACCTTGTATAGGGCTGACCTATTTAGTATAGGCCTTTATAGTCTTGATCATTCCTTGATTTATTAAGTAGACTTGGTTGAACCCCAATTATTGGATGAGTAGTATTGTATACCCATATTACTGTTTCTCCAGTAGTATTCGGGATTGGTTGATTCACTCTAATGAGGACTTATGAGCAGGTTCTATCCCGTAGAATTAGACGAATACAGCCCCATTAGAATGAATTATTCAAACTTAAGAGTGTATTGAATGGGTATTCATTCTGTAGTTTGATTAAAATATAAATTGCCAATGGAGCAATGCCTCCTAGCGAAGACCGCTTCGATATGTGAGGCTCAGATAAACTAACTAATGAGATTCACCTTCTTTAAGACACTAAGTATGGTGGTGAGTAAGTGATGAGAATCACTTTTCTTGCAAACATGCTGAATATGTGTATACGATCATCCCATCTAGTGATCTTTAATAAAATCAGTAACTTTAATCAATTATTATTCTAGAAGTTAGGAAATAGAATTCTCTTAATAGGATTCTGCATAGTGGAGACTTAGAATATTATCTGCATTTCAAATTTCATGGATTTTTGGATTTTACCCATATAGCATAGAAGCATGGGCATGAGCTTGAAGCATCACCTCAATAGTGACACATGAGTATCAATGATGAGTTATGGGCTACAGAATGTTACATACACATACTGGGGAATTTTAGGGTGCATCTGCATCACCAAACTATCTTCCCAACTGGGTGTATGTGTACATTGGACTGTACTACTCATAACCTTTCAGTGATAGTTCTGTTACATATCCGTGACACACCATACTCTGGCATATTTGGTATATATTTACATTGACATATAGTACATCATTTGACATTCCTTTAACATTGATTTTTGAGCATTTAGTATTTTCATTTACTTTCAGTATTTAGCTTTTGATGCAATTTTACTCTGTTTAGTCTTTACAATTACAGTTACTTAGCATTTTTCTCAGCTTTTCTTCAATTTTCTTTACTTTATTGCCTACTGCATTTACTTTCCTACTGCATAGTTTGTTGCGATGTGTTAGACTTCTTATCTAACACGAGGTACTTTAGGGATCTGATAATTTGCTAGATCCCGAGCAGCTTGTGGAGACAGGATAGGACGACTTGCAGGAGATCTAGGAGGAGTATGTGTAGCCCTAGAGGATCTATCTGCTTCCTTTTTACTTTATTTCAGTAGACTTTACTTTTCATATGTTAAATCAGTTTGAAATAACTCTGGATATACTTTTCTTTTCTTTTCTGAGACAAATGTTTACATACTGCTTGTGATGAATATATTCTAAATGATATGCTTTTAGCTTCCACACTCTATTATACTACTATACTTAGTATTATGATATAATTAGCATACTGGAAATGCCGATATATATTAATAACGTATATTGAATCCTTACTTGTTTCCTTAAATCCAATATATGTATTAGCCTAATACATAAGATGAGTCCTCTACTCTTATCTTAAGTATTGGCTCTCGAACCTACTCTTAGGTTCGAGTCAGCAGCCTTCAGTATGGCTCAGTCTTCTAGACTATTCGGGATGCTGAGTTATGCTTGTATACCCGTCCTCCCGAGTAGCGCACCGCTCCGCCACTGAATATGTATATGTATTACTTATCCTTTTGTGCACGGCGATGGGGCGGGGCGCTACATAAGATAAAAACTCAAAATCTAAAATCTTATAAGAATCTTTTTGCCGAAATAGAACTGATTGTGTCTTCATTTTGTGCACAAGATTTGAACTTGTGAAATGTTGAGATAAAACTCAAGGAAGAACAATGTGCACTTGATTTAATTTTAAGTAAATGAAGGACAAAGCTCGAGGAATCAACATGCATTACTGACTTATCATGACATGTGGGATGAGCCTAACTCTCCTCTTCCTTTATCTGACTTACTTTCCACTTAGTGATTATTCTGCTTAATCTAGAACCAACTCAACCAATTACATCATAGCTTAAACATTAGTGATAATAGATAAACCTTAGTAACAAAACAACCAATTCTCTGTGGTTCGATAAATCCCGGAAACTAACACTTTCCACTTATTACTTCAGACCACGTACACTTGCGTGCAAACGCAGACGTGTATTTACAGTTTGTCAAGTTTTTGGCGCCGTTGCCGGGGAATTGGAAATTATTTTGTATTAAGGATAATCTATAAGTAACTAGTGATTTAAGCAATCTCTTTGCCTATACATTTTCTTGTTTCTTTAGTTTACTTTCTCTTAATTTTTATAGATATTATCTTATTAGATGGAGTACTCAAAATTCATGGGTGTGCACAATAATAATCAAAACTCGTGTATTGGTGTAGGGGAACACATTTAAGTCCTAATTGTAATATAAACAATCCTTTTGCACCTTCCAAAACAAGATTAATTAATGACATTAAGTTTGATAAAAACTTGCAACATAAGTACACTCACTCTGATTTAAACATTAATAACACAAATTGGTCGAGAGAGCAGTCTTACTTAGAAGAATCGGTGGAAGATTTTAGTGGTCATCGGAACTATAATTTGCACAAAATTGAACCAACCTTGATTAGGCATGGGTTTAATCAAGAAGACCAAGAGCATATATGTAAATCAATTGAGGCTAAGTTAGAATTTATATTGCAACAATTAGCTATCCCTGTCCAAGAACAGATAAAAGATCAAGCTGAAGATGTGCTGATTTGTAGTGAAGACACCTTAACTCAAACAAATAGTAGAAATGAGAGAGTGGTGGAGTATCAACTCGAATTGGATAATTTGTAAGTGCAACAAGAGTTTCAAACTAAAAAAATTGACTAAGAGCGATCCAAAATTCATGTCCCATACACACCTCAAGTGTTTTCAACTAAATGCTCAGCAGTAGGTGACCCACCATGCGAGAACAAACAAGATGAACTGATTGAAATTAATAGGAGGACCAATAAACTAAGTGACTCTCGGGGTAGTGATAGTAAGCAAATTATTATCTCCGACATCTCGACTATCAACAAACCCCTTAACAATATTAACAGTATTTGTGTACAATTTGAATTTGTAGAGAATCACCTTAAGAGTAGTCCTGAAAGAACTGAGCTTTACACATTCTTACAAAATAAAATGGAGGATGATAACAAGGAAAAATATGAAAAGTTTGATAATAAGTATAAAGGAAGAAATGAAAGGAATGAAAAGCTGAATAAAGATAAAGCTTATTATAAGATTGAGGATACTGATTGGGCTTATAAGAAGTTAAATAGTAAAGCTGGTGTTCATGATGACCCAATTATTAAACTAGCTCGTACTCATCCTAAGGAGTTAATGAAAATATGGAAAGAAATTTTGAAAGGATATAAATTATTTTTGGTCAGGCTGAGGACATTAAACAAAGCGCTGGTTCGGAGGCAACCCAATAAATAATTTTATATTTTTATTTGTTTCAGATTCTGAGTAGTACATGTGTGCATCTATAAAGGAGAAGAAGGATTCTCGAGCATGAATGCAGTAATGACAATTTGTCAATATTCATATAAGGTTGGTTTATTCCTTACTACTCTTAGTAAAGTATATTCATTTTCCCTTTTTGAAAATATGGATTATCATAGTCCCAAAATCTTTCTATAAATTGCAAATGACAAATTTTTCTGAATTTTTCAAGAATGGAAGTCATAAAAATATCAATAAATAAAATGATATGAAACCAAAGGGTGCTTAACAAAAAATGATTAAATGCACTGATATCATTAAACCTTTTAACCAAGGAATAAATTAAGGTTAATCTAATCTCCAAAATTTAGAACATGCTTTGAACAAGGTGTGGGGAAAGACATTGGACTAAAGACTAGAGATTATGGTGAGTACTCTAAAAGAGTGTGCTATGCTCCCTAAGAATGAAAAAAAAAAATATTAAAAAGGGAAGATGAAAAATATCTCTCCCAAATGATCAAAATAATAAAGGATGAAGAAAAATATCTCTCCATTGATCTTTTCATCTTTGTGATTCATAGGAAGGAGCACATATGGCACAAAACTCTTTGAGTCTTTCATTACCTCTCTAGTCCAAGTTTTCCATGAAACTTTACCCATCACCATGTGCCAAGCATAAAAAATCAAATACTTGGAGATTAATTGATTAACCTTATTTCATATCCAAGGATAGAACATCTTAGTGCCAAATGAATTGAATCATTTTTGTTACGTACATGCCTTTACTTTCACTTATTCTAAATTGATATCTTTGTTGACTATCATACTTACAAAATCTAAAAAATACTATTTGGAGCTTACTCGAGGATGAGCAAGAATTTAAGTGTGGGGGTGTGATGAATCTTTAAATTATATCTAAAATAAAAGAAAATTTCATTTATTTCTGATCTTTAAACTATTTCTAAATCAAATTTTGTCTATCTTTTCAGGAAAATGGCTTATCCAAAGGAGTTCTGAGATATTTATGCAAATTTCCAAATTTTTTTCAAAGGAAATCGCTGCTGCACGCTGCAGCAGGTCATTTTGCAAAATCATGCGCTGACGCGCGCTGCAGCACGTCCATTTGCGAATCGCTGGCGTGATCGCGCACTGCAGTGGGTCCGTTTGCAAACCGCGAGCACGGTAATCCGCTGCAACAGGTCCATTTGCGAACCGCGGGCGCGGTAGCGCACTGCAGTGAGTTTATTTGCGAACCGCGGGTGCGATCGCTCACTGCGACGGGTTTGTTTGCGAACCGTGGGTGCGATCGCGCACTGCGGCGGGTTCGTTTGCAAACTGCGGGCACGGTAGCGCGCTGCAGCGAGATAATTTGTAAACCGCATGCACGATCGCGCGCTGCAGTGGGACCATTTGCAAACTGTGAGTGCAGTAGCGCGCTGTAGCGGGTGACTTTGAGAAATGCGAAGGCGACAGCGCACTGCAGCAGTTCAGCTTGCAAACCGCAGGTGCGGCAGCGTGCTGCAGCGGGTGACTTAAGAAATGCGGACGTGGTAGCGCGCTGCAGCGGGTCACTTTGCAAAAATTGGATGCGGTAGCACATGGCAGCAGGACACCTAGCAAAAATTACTTGTGCCATTGCACGCCACAGCGCGCTACAGCGGCCCGCCACAATGTTTTCTGGCAGATGCATTTATTGCGGCTGAGACAAGACCCCCAACCAGCATCTTGTCCCAGCCATTAATTCCTCTACAGCTGCTATATTTTTATTTGAAAAGGAGGCTTATGAGGTGATGTATTGGCTAAACAAATGAAGATATTGGTCACCTCACCATCAATTGGGATTTTTGCCATCATTGCTCAGAATTTTCTAATGGAATTACTGGTTTGGATCTTAAGTGGAAGAATGCATCCCCTCTCCTATATATATCACTCCTCTTGACTAGAGGAGGGTTCCCAATTTTGCTCAAAAACAACTGAGTAAAGAAGAGGGGTGCATAGTGGAAGAGAGGAACTCCCTAAGGGTGGAAGAGCCATTTTTGCTAAGGAAAAGAAGAAGGAAGGCAGCACTAGGGACCTAAGAGAGGAACTTCAAGAAGGAGAAGAAGAATCCGGAGAACTTCCAAGGAACATTCCTAGTATCTTCTAAACTCTACTTTTGTATATTCTTTTCTTAGTTGATCATGAAAGGTTCTTTATCCATGTATGCGTCCTTTTTTATTTCTTTTGTAAGGAATAGCTAAATCTCCCTTGGGGAGGGTTAGGATAATCCCATGTGTTGGATAGTTACATTTTATGAAGTTTTCCTCAAGCAATAATAAAATGTATGAAATCAATACCTTGCTTAAGAAATGCTTTTTATTATTTTAGTCTTGATTGTGAATTAAAGGAAAATGAACTTATGAACTCAAGAACTAAAGTGTTTTGTGCTCCATAGCTCACCTTGGGTTAGCTACTAGATCTATGAGTGCACGAAAGCTTAGAACTATGTGCAAAAGTTCTTGAGCTTAGTGCACCTTAATCTAAGCTCAACTAAAAGTGTTGATGCATGTGATACTAAGACCCACTAAGTGAACTCCTTAGCTCAACATAATTGAGGGTGGGAAAGAATTAGTTGCGTGCTCATGAACGAGGTGACATAGTCATTGAGCCCAACTTATTAATCCCTCATCTCAACTATGTGTGATGCGAGTGACGCTTGTAGTGGAATCAATGCTTATAAGATCTTAAAAAATTTAAATAATGTACATCTCCTTGATCAAGAGATAAGATAAAAACTCAAAACCTAAAATCTTATAAGAATCTTTGTGCCAAAATAGAACTGATTGTGTATTCATTTTGTGCACAAGATTTGAACTTTTGAAATATTGAGATAAAACTCAAGGTAGAACAATGTGCACTTGATTTAATTTTAAGTAAATGAAGGACAAAGCTTGAGGAATCAACATGCATTAATGACTTATTATGACATGTAGGATGAACCTAACTCTCCTCTTCCTTTATCTGACTTACTTTCCACTTAGTGATTATTGTGCTTAATCTAGAACCAACTCAACCAATTACATCATAGCTTAAACATTAGAATTATAGATAAACCTTAGTAACAAAATAACCAATTCTTTGTGTTTTGATAAATCCTGAAAACTAACACTTTACACATATTACTTCAGACCACGTACAATTGCGTGCAAACGTAGACATGTATTTATAGTCTGTCAGTATCGTACCACCACACTCCCGCATAGTCTAGCATCTGATCTGATGCTATATCAACCTAGAGGGACTCTGGACACTCTATGTGCCTTAAAACTGACTCTACTCAGTTCAACCACTCTCGTGCATAGATAGGAAGTCAAACCCTCGGTATGACATTTGATGTAGAAGTTTGTTCAAGACTAGGGTTCCTTTCCTTGAAACTCCTTTGACCTGCCATTTTCTCTCTTGCCTCAATTTGAAACTATAACTCCAAGCCAACTCAAAGGCATGCAGATAATAGTCCAAGTTAGACTCTTCATGATTCATTTGATCCTAATAATAGAATGTATTTGTTTTGTTGACTAGATATTTAGGATATGAATATTTTCATTTTACATTTTTTAGAGAGTTACTGATAGTACTATATTATGGATATTATATCTTGATGTTTGTACTTCAGAAGAACGGTTCATTAGGTAGAAAGGAATCACAGATCCCATTCTGACACCTTATGGTGTTCTCTAATACTAATTGTGCGGCCCCGTACCCTCCGCGGCCAGGCTGATACAGATATTAGCATAAACATAAGGAGTACGGTGCTCCAACTATGGCAAATCCACAACTCAAGTAGAGTTAGGTAAGACCTAACCCGCCTTAAGCCATGAACTTGTCAACTAGAACTGTAAACATACATCAACATATCAAAGTGGCGGAAAGCAAGAAATAGTATAATATATCATCCCAGCATAATACAAAAAAGTATATAGGAGTAAGAGAAACAGTTACTCAGATTAAATGCAGAAAAGTAAATACATCCAGAATTTAATTATTATAGTCTGAATTAAAAGAAAGATCTCAAAAAATCTCACAGCAAGAAAGAAAATCTAACTAAACAGCAACGGGAAGATCCTCCTCCAACACCGGCTCCTCTTTTGCAGCACTACCAACAAACAGCTCTAAATCTGACATTTGGTGGTATCACAAATACCAGGGCCCCAGCGAACAAAAGAAAAAGGTTATAGTAAGACAAATTATCTTAGTACATTTTAATCTATATAAGTGTTCTAAATATTTAAAGATATCACATTTAACTACTTTTACGCATGCAAGCAACATAGGGTGCATCAAGCTACAAGAAAAGGGATAGTTATTGACTATTCATTTATAACTAATCAACAAGTATGTAAAGAAACATACAAATAAGCAACTAAATAAGGTGAGGCTAAAAGCAAAAGTAACTATAACTACTGATGTGAATTTGATCCTAACATGCTTATAATCACATGGACACTTGTTGAGTATATAAAAACATAAGTGCTGAAATAAACATATAATTCTAGCATCCTAAACATGCCAATACATAATAACTAATTAATAAGAATGTATATACAAGTATGCAGATTTAATATGTAAGAGGCAACTGAAGCATATGACAAAAGTAAATTAAGTACATGAATGAGCTAAGAAGTAAAACCACTAAGACATGTGGCAAAGCAAGCCAAGCACTAAAGTAAGGCCACTAGAGCATGTGGCAAAGCAAAACAAATACTGAAAATTGAACTGAAGTAGAAGTAAGCATAAGACGTAGTGCTGCCATAACAGAAACAGGCCATACAGGACCTTTGAACTAAAAGTTCAATATGTGTCCATCCTAGGCATCCGCAGAGCAAGGTCTGAGTTGAACTTTTATAATAAGACATATATCCATCCTAGGCGTCTGCAGAGCTAGGTCTGAGTCTATTATATAACAAAACTAGAACTAAAAAGGCAGACTAAGCTAGGACATATTCTATTGACTGAAGCACTGAAGAACTGAATGAATGTTATGCTTTTCAAATACTAACTTAGGAAGTGTTTTCCATATCCTAAGTTTACCTATTATATTCAAGGAATAATGCTCAATATTCAAAGTGTGGAAAGCAATCAAAGTCAAAGTAAGCAAGAGACTCAATCTCCAATATCCAGCTATCGAGTATAATCCTAGATTCATGACCTTAATGTTAACATCAGAACTTAACAAGTTCTAATTCATAATCATATGATGACTATAAATATTTAAAGTAAATAAATCAATGACTTAATTATTATTATTTCCTCTCTTAACCCAATTCTTGATTAAGTAAATCAAGATTAAGGATTCTGGATCCAAACTCCACTTTGGTGTTCAAATCCTGAATCCAAGGTGATATCCTAATAAGAATCTAGGGTTCACACTCAAAACCCAATTAAAAGATAAGGAATCTTATAAGCTGAAGGATTTAGAAACTAGGATCTTAATGAAAGGTTACTGTACTGATTATAAGATAGAATAATCAATTAAGAACTAAGAATCTAAGATCTATATTCAATCTTTATGATAATTACATTATCCTATAGATTGAATCAATCCTACACCCATAAGGAAGGTTTCAAAAGGATTAAATAGTTAATCACGTAAGGAATTCCAAATGAAGGTAATTCAATTCAATCAGACGATCTTAAAGGCTAAGATCTAAGATCTAAGATCTAGGGTCTGAAGTTGATCACTTAGATCTAAACTACTAAGTCTAAGTTTAGGATTCCTTAAAGCTTTTACTTTTACTTTCGTTAAGACTATAATTCATGAATAAACTTTAGTGAGATAACTAGAATTAGGAATTTCAATCTCAATATTGATTGAACTAAGCCTTTTATGAAGAGTCTTAAGATCACTTGAGATCTTAAGAGTTTACTTAAGAATTTTTAAGACTTAAGTACTATATTCATTCCAGAGATGATATAACTTAGCAATTGATGTTAATACACTTCATTACTGATTATAATCATTTTACTTAAGATTTCTATGGTTTAAGGGTACTTAAGCACAATTTTATCAAAATAACCAAAATACCTCTCTTAAGGCTAAAAATGGGATTTTAGGATTTAATAATCTAATTTGATTCAAATATATTTTAATGAGTTTCACATTGATTGGTGAAGTAAGTAAAACACCTATCTTAGGTTTTTCAATAACATTAATGACTTAATTAGTACTAATTACATTAAGAGGCCAAATAATAAGATTAAGGTAATAAGGGCATACTAAGATGATCCAAATCTAATTATAGGTTCTAATAAACTTAAGAAGGCATTAGAAACTTAGTTCACCAAAATTAGAGGACTGATTATGGTTTAATTCACTAATCTCACTTTAAGATGATTGAGGAGTGATTAACAAAATTAAAGATCCTAAATTACTTTTAATAGTCTACAAAGGTTCTTTATAGTCTTATGAGCAATCAGAGACCTTAATTAACATTTTTGGCTAATTGATGAATTTACTATGATTTAAATACAAAAAGAAAAGGATTTGGCAATTATTTAAATTCTAACCATTAGATCATTAATTTTATTTTATATTATTATTCCTTGTATTTTTCTGATTAAAATGGTATCATTTGGATATGTATAACTAAAGTTATTTAACAAATTTATTCTAAATGTTTAGTTAAATTAAAACCATATGATTTGATTTTCCAAATTAATTTCCTTAAGGAAATTAATTCAGAAATTCCTTAATTATTATCAGCCCAAAAAGCAAAAGACGTGGGTCGTTGTCTGACCCAGCCTGAAGTGCTAGTTATCTTCTCCACAGAGATACCCCGACACCCGAGCCCTAGGGTTACTTCCAACGCCAAATTCTCCATGCTCCGAGCATACCACGCTAGGATCTCAATGGCTACACCTTCAGGAGTGTGAGACACGTCGATTGAACCCAAAATCCCCATCTAGGATGTGCCGGATCATTGGGGTGATACTCAAACAAGGCGTTAACTAAGGCGCATCTGTGAGGATTGAATTCTCCTCACAGAGCAGACAATACAATCTGAGCTCTATACATACGCATTCTAGGATCGAAGGGGCATCGATTGGGCAACTCAATTAACCATAGCATGGGGAGATCAACGGGGTGCTACTCACGGCATTTCATGGACACAGACTCACTATGAGTCGATCGATCCCAGTGGAATCGATCAATCAGATCGAGCCCAATGATTGCAATTAGTTTGCAATCACTTCAGGAGGCTTTAGAGGTACAAGATAGGGCTCGAAGCCTCGGGAAAACACTGACATTCCAGTGTCTTAAGGATCGGCTACCAGTGCACATTCAGATGGGATTACGCCATCTAGTCAACTGCCAGTCCTTATCAGAGGACTTAGACGCCTACTATGAAGCTAAGGTGAGGTCCTATCACAACATCTAAGGTCAATTGAGTGCGAGTCGAGCTAAATTCAGCTTGATAGAGGAATGGGTTAACGATTGTACCTAGAGTTCAATAGCAGCTGAGTCTGAGGTAGAATGGACAACCAGGAAGCTTCTAGATGGTTTCAGGACCTCAACAAGGGGGTCTGAACTCCAAACCATAACCTATATTAGTAGTGCTCAGCTACGGTATGCTGGGATTTGCTAGGAATTTCAGGGAAAATGCGGTTGAGAATTAGAGGATCACAGTGAGCAATGGGACTCACTGTGATTCATGGGAGGTATTTATAGGCCGAGGAAAGGTTGAGGAATGGATGCAATGGCTCAAGCATGGAGAAAGGTTCGGTTCGAAGGGAAGGTTTGGGTGCAACGGCCAGGGGGCAATTCGAGGAGACTACCACCAGCAGACGATCACGCTAAGGGTTAAAGAGGAAAAATCGGGACAATTCCCGTACTGCCATGAGGGCTGGAAAGATCGGGCTGTCGGGGGGGACTAGACGCGGATGGGCGAGGCGAGGGAGATGATCCACAGTGCTCGGACTCGCGCTTACCGTCTGATGGATCGACCGTTGGTCCCAGATAGCTCTGATGGATTACTTAAGCGGAATGATTATATGGTAGCCGTCGGATGCGCGCGATGCATTCGACGTCTAAGATTAAATCTTAACCAGGAGGAGATCCCGTCGTTGGATTAAATGCGCTGAGATGCGCGCTAAAGCATTGAATGGCTAGAACCCATGTGCTGTTGTTGGGACCTCGTAGCAGATCTACGGCGGTCCCGACAGCAATTCCCGTATTTTATATTTATATATATATTTAATTTAATTAATATTAACCCATTTAATAATTACTTAAACTCTATTTAATTTTATAAATCAAATTTAGGATTAAATAAGTTCCAACAATTCCCAAAAATTCACCCTTAGCTAATTAGGGCATGAGGAATTCAAAAATGAAATCAAATTTTAATTTGGAGATCAATTTAATTTAGATATTTTCCAGTGTTCCAAAAATAAGTAAAAATACCAAAATTCTCAATTAAGCTTCGATTAATTTCAAACTTCTAGGGTTAAGTTTAAATGACCTATTGAGTCTAATGGAATCAAAATTAGAACTTGGTTTAGCTTAATTAATCTGAATTTAGTTATGGTAGCAACTAGGGTTATTACATACTCCCCCACTTAAGAACGATGTTGTTCCCGACATCACTTAGTGAAGAAAGTACTATAATGATTAAAATTTAAATGGAACAGATAAGAAAGAAAAGTACAGTACCTGGATTTGCAAAAAGCTGTGGATATTTATTGTGCATATCCACTTCTTTCTCCCAAGTAGATTCTTCTAAAGATTGATTCTTCCACTGGACCTTGACCATGGGAATTGAACAATTTCTTAGCTGTTTCTGATCATGAGCTAAGACTTTGATAGATTCTTCGGCATAAGAAAGATCAGGTTGGTTTCTACTGCTGGAAGTTGAAGGAGATGAGAAGGGTCTCTGAGACATCTTCTTAATGATGATATGTGAAACACATTGTGAATAGCTACAAAGTCATCAGGAAGATTTAACCTATAGGCAGATGATACTTATTGGCCAAAATCTCAAAAGGCCCAACATAGTGGGGATTGATTTTCCCTGCTACACCAAATTTATAGACACCTTTCATTGGACTGAAATTCAAATAAGCAGAACCTCTCATATTGAATTTTAGGTTACGATGATGCACATCATGATACTTGCTCTAATGATCTTGAGCTAAACAAATTCTCTGCTGAATTAATTGGATCTTCTTATTAGTCTCTTCAACTAACTCAGACCCAAAAAGTTGAACGCTTCCTATTTTTGACCAAGCTAGTGGAGTACTGCATTTTCTACCATAGAATACCTCGTAAGGAGCCATTTTAATATTGGCTTGGAAACTGTTATCATAGGCAAACTGCACTAATGGAATATGATCTTTCTAGGAACCAACAAAATCATGAACACATAGCCTAAGCAAATCTTCCTAAACTTGATTCACCCTTTTAGTCTGACCATCCATTGAGGATGAAAGGTTGTACTCATAGCTAGAGCAGTACCTAGATCTTGATGCACAGTCTACAAAAACTTAGAAGTAAATCTACTATCTCTGTCAGATACGATTGATTTTGGATTGCCATGCAGCCTGGAAATTTCCTTGATATAGCATTTTGCTAACCTCTCTACAGAGTTAGTCTGACAGACAAGAAGGAAGTGCGCTGATTTAGTTAAACTGTCTACTATAATCCAGATTGCATAAGCACCAGATTTTGCGCGAGGCAATCCCATGACAAAATCCATAGATATATCAAACCATTTCCATTCAAGAATTTCTAATGGATGCAGAAGACCACCAGGTCCTTAGTGCTCAGCCTTTAACAAATTGCAGGCATGACACTTAGCCACAAAATTGGCTACATCCTTCTTCATACTAGGCCACCAAAATGATTGGTTTAAACCTTGGTACATTTTAGTGTTGCTTGGGTGAATGTGATACCCATAATTATGACCTTCAATCAACACTTCATGGTGCATGGATTTAGGAATCCATAAACGATTACTTTGATAAATTATGTCGTTGCGCATTTGCAATTCATGACGATGCTCACCTTCGATATTTTCTTTAAATTTCAGATAATCATCGTCTTTAGTCTGCGAGATAGAGACATCTCTATGGAAGGTAGGTTCTACACTCATTTTTACTAGAAGTGAACTTAGCATATCGCTACGGACTGGAGAAATTCCCTTATTACAAAATTCTTATTTTAAGGAACTGGAGGCGAGTATGAAAGATAAAGTAGTAAGACGGCTAAGAGCATCGACCACAACGTTTGCTTTTCCTAGATAATACTGAATGCTCAGATCATAATCACTGATGAGTTCTAACCATCTCCTTTGATGACAATTCAGTTCTCTTTGGGTGAAGATATACTTTAAACTTTTATGATCAGTGAAAATTGAACACTGAACTCCATATAAATTGTGTAGCCAAATTTTTAGAGCAAAGATTATAGCGACAAGTTCAAGATCATGAACTGGATAATTCTTCTCATGGGGTTTTAAATGATGAGAGGCGTAAGTGATTACCTTACTCTCTTGCATTAACACACAACCTAGACCAATTCCAGAGGCATCGGTGTACACCTGATAGTTCAAGCCTTCCTTGGGTAGAACAAGTACTGGAGCGGTAGAGAGTGCGTCCTTTAAGTTTTAAAACACTTCCTCACATTCTAGGCTCCAAATGAACGGAACAGCTTTTTGAGTTAATTTAGTCAAAGGCGAAGCGATTTGGGAAAAGCCTTTAACAAACTTTATGTAATATCCAGCTAACCCCAAGAAACTTCTAATATCAATGACTGACTTAGGCTGAACCCAGTCCTGAATAGCGCTTACTTTCTTTTGATCTACACGAATACCCTAGGCATTGACTGCATGTCCCAAGAATGCAATGGACTTGAGCCAAAATTTGCATCGGAGAATTTGGCATACAGTTGATGTTTATGCAAAGATTCTAATACTAACCTCAGATGATCTTCATGATCTCTTAAAAGTTTGAGAATAAATGAGGATATCGTCAATAAAGATGATTACAAATATTTCTAAATATGGATTCAGAACTCATTGCATCAAATCCATAAAGATTGACGGTGAATTGGTGAGTCCGAAAGACATCACTAAGAATTCAAAATGACCATAGCACGTACGGAAAGCGGTCTTTCATACATCATCTTCTGTTACTCGCAATTGATGATATCCAGACTTTAAGTCAATCTTAGAGAATATGACAGCTCTAGACAATTGGTCGAACAATTTATTAATTCTAGGCAATGGGTATTTATTCTTTATAGTGACTTTATTTAGTTTGTGATAATCTATGCACATTTGCATAGATCTATCATTCTTCTTTACAAATAGAATGGGCGCTCCCTAAGGAGACATACTTGGCCTAATAAAACTTTTATTCTAGAGCTCTTGCAACTGTCCGTTGAGTTCTTGGAGTTCCTTGGGCGCCATTCTGTACTGAGCCTTAGATATAGGCTAGGTACCCGGAGCTAATTCAATAGAGAACTCGACTTCTTTGGAAGGAGGTACACCAGGCAAATCTTCTAGGAATATGTTGGCAAATTCCTTAACTACTTTACAATCAGAGAGTGGGATACTTTCTTTTTCTTCACATATCATAGTGACCAGAAAAGCATCACAACCCTTACTGATCAATTGTTCAGCTTTAATAGCATTGATTAAGGATAGTTGTGTACTGACTTTCCCTATAAAGGTTTCAGACTTGACCTTGGAGTGCAGAGTGGCCTTCTTCTTAAGGCAGTTTATCATGGCATTATTATCACTAAGCCAATTCATCCCAAGGATAATATCAAAGTTGGCTATTGGTAGGATGATTAACTTGGAATCAAACTCCTGACCATTTAATGGGATTTTGACATTACAGAACTTATGAGCACTGAGTTGGGCTCCAGATGGAAGTCCAACACTTAATGATTTTGCTTAGTTGTACGGGTGTGGTTTAAGTACGTTGGAAAAATATTCATAAATAAATGAATGAATAGCACCAGTGTCAAATAACACATTGCAGGGCTGGTCATTAAAATATAGTGTGCTAATTTATTCATACAAATCACATTAACAAATTGCAATAATTAATGTACAGAAATACAACTAACAAAGGAGAAGTTCAGAAATGTGTACCTGGAACCACAATACTGTCTTATGCAGGTTCTAGAAGCGCTAAAGCATAAACTCGCGCAGGACCGGCAGGATGGTTATTTACCTGCCTCCAATGATTATTCTGGGACTTGGGAGTGGAGGGCTGCTCTAGAGCAGCTTCAGGTGCAGGTGCTGGCATTGTTGCCAAATACGGTTCTCTTTGGTTTAACGGAGTTGCTCTGAATACTTAATTCTTTTGGGATGGCTTCATCGAAACTCCATCCATCGTTTTCATGTGTGTACAATGATAGAACATGTGGTCTGGTCACCCATAATTATAGCACTTATAAACAAAGTGGTAATACTTGCCATAAGGATGAGGCCTATTACAGCCTTGAATTTTTTCGGCAGTTGGTGCAGGTTCAAGTTGATTGACCTTTGTAGAGTTATGCATATGCCTCTTTAAGGCTTCATGAATGAGAGGAGTTGATTACATCTTTCACTTGAGATCTTTTTAAGTGATGATGCTCAAGCACCTTAGCTGTCTCTACTAGCTCAAAGAAGCTAGTCAGGCGAAGTGCGACAATCTGATATTTCAGTGAATCTCGTAATCCACTAAGAAAGCGATGGCACTTAGCCGATTTGGAGTGAGTAATCTCTACAGCAAAATGAATTAACCTACAAAATTCCCTTTCATAGTCAATGACAGAATGACTTCCCTGAGTTAATCTCAGAATCGTGTCTGCAATGATATTTTGTGCAAATGGGGGAATGAATCCAGCTTTGAATGCTTCTATGAATTTATCCCAAGGGATGTCTTCTAGTTTATAATCAACAAATTTTGTGTGCTGGATATCATCCCACCAGTATTCTGCTTCTACATGAAACAAATGCATCATGAGACGAATGGCTTCTAAATTTGGGATCTTCAGACTAATTAGATTCTTCTCGATTGCTTTCAGCCAGTCGGCTATATCCATTGGTGATAAGTTTCCACCGAAGGTGGAAGGCCTTAGTCTTAAGAAGTTATGGAGAAGACTATCCATCGAGTGATGGGAGGGAATAGTATGTTGCGGAATAGGAACAACAGGAGCAGTAGCAATAGCTGGTACTGGACGATCAGACATCATCATTTGCATTACCAGTGCTTGTTGAGCCTGATTCTCCAATAAGGTTGCTACCATTGCTCATAGATGAGCTACTTCATCAGAAGAACTGCTCGAAGCGATAGTATTCTTGATTAGAGTAGCAGCAGAAGGTGATCCAGAATTCATTCTAATTAAGCAGTACAAATCTAGATTTCAGAATCATTCTAAGGAAGACAGTAATTTAAATTTCTAATAGATACCAAAAATTCTCATTACTTTTGAAATGAGGGATTACATAAGATCTAGAAATTGCTAAAAATCACAACACTACTAAAATCAAGAAATGATAATTACACTAACTAGCACTCAGATGTCCTTAATGTACTCAGTCCTAAATGCAACACAAAAATCTTCAAAGGTCACTTGCTGACGTTTTCTTTTGCATTTTTGATGGATCCATAAATTATATATAAAATAAAAGAAAACCCATTCATTTCTGACCTTTAAACTTCTCCTAAATCAAATTTTATCCATCTTTTTTAGGAAAATAGCATCCAAAGGAGTTCTGAGATAATTTTTGAAAAATTCCTAAATTTTTCAAAGGAATCCTCTGACACACGCTGTAGCGGGTCATTTTGCAAATATGGACGCTATAGCGTGCTGCAGCGGGTCCATTTGTGAACCGCGGGCGCGATAGTGCTTTGCAGTAGGACCATTTGGGAACCACGGGCGCGGTAGCACGCTGCAGCAAAACCATTTGCGAACCACGGGTGCGATAGCGCGCTACAGTGGGGCCAATTGCGAACCGCGGACGCGGTAGCGCGCTGCAGCGGAACATTTTGCAAATTGAGCCGCTCCTGCGCCTGCAGCGGATCATTTTGTGAAATGCTCGCACTACAGCGCGCTGCGGCGGAACCTCTTTCGATCATTGCTTAATTAATCTGGGAAGGTTTTAAAAAGATGTGAAGATTCAAATTTAATCTTGAAATGAGAAAATTGCCACTTCGTGGTTGAAGAGGGTATTGTTCTTGGTCATTTAATTTCTAGGAGATTGATAGAAGTTGATAAAGCAAAGATTGAAGTAATTGAAAAACTTCCCCTCCCCATCAATGTAAAAGGAATTAGAAGTTTCCTTGGGCATCCTGGTTTTTATTGAAGATTTATCAAGGATTTCTCAAATATAAGTATGCCGCTTTGTAGACTGCTAGGAAAGGATGTCGAGTTCAACTTTGATGAAAATTATTTAAAAGGATTCAATGCTATAAAATCTTTCTTAATCTCTGCTCTAATAATTTCTACTCCAATTTGTGATTCACCTTTTGAAATTATGGGTGATATGAGTGACCTTGCAGTAGGTGCTGCCCTTGGGCAGCAAAGAGAGCGAACATTCTATTCAATCTACTATGCTAGTAAATTCCTAGATAATGCCCAAAAAAATTATGCTACCACGAAAAAGGAGCTTCTAGCCATCATTTTTGCCTTCACTAAATTTAGGTCATACCTCATTGGGTCTAAAACTATTGTTAACACTAATCATGCTGCTATCAAGTATCTCCTCCAAAAGAAGGAAGCAAAACCACGCTTGATACGTTGGGTGTTGCTCTTGCAAGAATTTGATCATAAAATTCGGGATTAAAAGGGGAGTGAAAAGGTGCTTGCTGATCATTTATCTAGATTGACCCACCTTTATCATAATAAGTTGACCGATATTAGTGAATCTTTCCCCGACAAAAAGATTTATGGAGTGGCCACAAATGATCCTCCATGGTTTGTTGATATTGCAAACTACCTTACAGGAGGAATCATACCAAAAGATATGAGTTACCAACAAAGAAAGAAATTTTTTGCTGATATAAAAATTACTTTTGGTATGATCCCTTTTTGTATAAGTGTTGCAATGATCAGCTCCTAAGGAAATGTGTTACGGACTCTGACACCAGAGATATTCTCTTTCATTGTCACACATCTCCTTGTAGAGGGCACCATGGTATTGAGCGAACAGTTGTAAAGGTACTTCAATCCTGATTCGTTTGGCCCCATTTGTTCAAGGATGCAGCCGACTTTGTCAAAAGCTGTGATAAGTGCCAAAGAACCGGGAACTTTAGCAGAAGGGATGAGCTCCCTTTAAATGGAATTTTTGAAGTATAACTATTCGATGTGTGGGGAATCAACTTCATGGGACCTTTTCCCTCGTCTCAAGCCAATATGTATATCCTTGTGGCGGTTGAATATGTCTCAAAATGGGTTGA
The DNA here is from genome assembly GCA_016760335.1 of Gastrodia elata. Classification (NCBI taxonomy): domain Eukaryota; kingdom Viridiplantae; phylum Streptophyta; class Magnoliopsida; order Asparagales; family Orchidaceae; genus Gastrodia; species Gastrodia elata. The sequence continues at coordinate 40,226,375 of CM028671.1, read as the reverse complement.
GGCGGTGGCATGTGTAAGCAATAATGCTAAAACTATGATTAAATTTATCAAGGAAAATGTGCTAGCTAGATTTGGGATGCCCAGATTCTTAATCAGTGATGGGAGAAAACACTTCTGCAATATGCAACTAGAGAATATATTAAAAAGTTATAGGGTGAGACGTAAGGTGGGTACTCCCTACCACCCCCAAGATAGCGGGCAAGTCAAAGTCTCCAACATAGAACTTAAACAAATCTTAGAGAAAACAGTGAACCAAAATAGAAAGAACTAGACTTCAAAACTTCAGGATGCCCTGTGGGCTTATAGAACTGCTTTCAAAACCCCTTTAGTAATGTCCCCTTATAAACTCATTTATGGAAAATCATGCCACCTTCCGGTAGAACTAGAGCACCGAGCCTTTTGGGCAATAAAAAATTTAAATTTTGATCCCCAAAAGGAAGGAACATAAAGAATGCTGCAACTGAATGAACTTGATGAATTTCGGTTAAACGCATATGAAAGTGCCAAGTTATATAAAGAGAAAATAAAAAAAATGGCACGATAAGCTGATAAAGCCAAAATATTTTTAACCTGGAATGAAAGTACTGCTTTTTAACTCTAGATTAAGATAATTTCTATGAAAACTAAAGTCAAGATGGACAGGACCATTTACTATCACGAAGGATTTTCCTCATGGAGCAGTTGAGGTCACCTGCAAAGATGGCACTTTTAAGATAAATGGAAATCGTCTAAAGCTCTACTTGGAGGAAGGAATCGTTCAAGAAAAGGGGGGATGGACCCTTCTGGACCTCCCCGATGATGGTATCACATGAGGATCTTTCTCATGTCAGGCTGAGACAATAAAACAAGCGCTTATTTGGAGGCAACCCAGAAATAAATAGGTTGTATTTTTATTTTGTCTTTTACCGTATTTTCCTTAGTATTTTTATCTATTCTATGTTTTATGTTGAGATTTTAATTTATGAATTTTCATATTCTCTCATTTTTATGGTATTCTTAAATGACATTTTTTCTGAATTTTTTGGAAATCACAAATTGACAAGATGGACTTAAATGTAAGTAAAAAGGTGCAATTCAAAAATAACCAAATACATTATAAGCACTAAAATGTTTTAATTAAGGAATGAGTGGAGGATAATCTAATATCCAAAAATTCAATTTAAAGCTTTGAGCTAAGTGTGGGGGAAGGCATTGGACTTGGACTAAGAATGTGCTGCGTACTCAAAAAAAAAAAAAAAAAAAAAAAAAAAAAAAAAAAAAAGAGTGTGCTAGGCTCCCGTAGGACTTCATGATCACAAAGATGCATATTGGGGATGAAGAAAAATGTCTCTCCCTAAGAATGAAAAGAACAAAATATATATTCAAAAAAGGGATGATGAAAAATATCTCTCTCAAATGATCAAAATGTGAAATGATGATGAAAAATATCTCTCATTCAAATTTTTTCATCTTTGTGATTCATAAGAAAGAGCACATATGGCATAACACTTGGAGACTTTGACAACCTTTTCTAGTCTAGGGTCCATAATGAACTCTCTCCATCACCTAGTGTGTAGCATAAAAATCAAAATATTTAAAGTTTAATTGATTAAACCACCCTTATTGCCAAGGTTAAAACATTAAATATTGCTAAATATTTTATTTCATTTTTGTTATGCACGAACATTAACTTATATTGACTCTAAATGAATTTTTGTGACTATCATCTCTATTGTAATAAAAAAAATACAATTTTGAGTTTACTCGAGGACGAGGAAGAATTTAAATGTGGGGGCGTGATGAATCCATAAATTATATCTAAAATAAAAGAAAACATATTCATTTCTGACCTTTAAACTACTCCTAAATCAAATTTATCTATCTTTTTCAGGAAATTTGCATCCAAAGGAGTTCTGAGACAATTTTTGCAAAATTCCTAAATTTTTCAAAAGAATCCGCTGACGCGCGCTGCAGCGCGCTGCAGCAGGTCATTTTGTAAATGGGGACGCTATAGTGCGCTGCAGCGATTCCATTTGCGAATCGCGGGCGCGGTAGCGTACTGCAGCGAGACCATTTGTGAACCGCGGGTGCGATAGCACGCTACAGCGGGTCCAATTGCGAACCGCGGGCGCGGTAGCACGCTGCAGCGGAACATTTTGCAAATTAAGCCGCTCCCGTGCACTGTAGCAGAGCATTTTGCAAAATGCTACCGCTTCAGTGCGCTGCAGCGGTACGATTTGCAAAAAGAATAGTTATAGCGCACTGCAGCGGGTAATTTTGCGAAATATGGATGTAGTAGCATTTATTGTGGCTGGGATAAGACCCCCAACCTGCATCTTGTCCCCAGCCATTATTCTCTGCAGTAGCTCCTATTTTTGATGGAAGATGGCCACTTGATTTGATAAGAAGGATAAACAAAGAAGGATATTGGTCACTTCATCTTTAATTTGGGATTTGCCATCATTACTTCAAATTTTTTTTTATCAAATTGCTAGTTTTGGAGAGGATGAAGGAGTATGCAGCCCCTCTCCTATAAATACACCTCCTCTTAATTAGAAGAGGGTTCACAATTTTACTCAAGATACTAAGTAAAGAGGTGGAGTGCATAAGGAGAAGTGAGGAACTCCCCAAGGGTGGCAAGGCAAGCTCTAGCTAAGGAAGAGAAGAAAGAAGGCAGCACTAGAGACCTAAGGGAGGAACTTGAAGAAGGAGAAGAAGAAATCCGAAGAACTTTCAAGGAATGTTCCTAGTATCTTCTAAACCTTACTCTTATTTTTTCTTTTCTTAGTTGATCATGAAAGGGTCTTTATCCATGTATGTGTTTTTCTTCACTTCCTTTGTAATGAGTAGCTAAATCTCCCTTGGGGAGGGTTGGGGAATTTTCCTGTGTATGTGTTATTATTAATGTATGAAGTTTTCCTCAAGCGAAATTAGATTATAAAGGACTTAATGAAATATGTTTTTTATTATTTGGTCTTAAATGTGGATAAAAGGAAATGAACTAATAATTTCAAGAACTAAATTGTCTTGTGCTCCATAGCTCACTTTAGGTTGGATGCTAGGTTTATGAGTGCATGAGAGCTTAGAACTATGTGATAAAGTTCTTGAGCTTAATGCACCTTAATTTATGCTCAATCAAAGTGTTGATGCATGTGATGTTAAGACCCACTAAATGAGCTCATTAGCTCAACATAATTGAGGTAAAGGAAGAAATAGTTGAGTGCTCAGGAACTAAGTGACATAGTCATTGAGCCCAACATATTAATCCCTAATCTCAACTATGAGGGATGCAAGTGATGCTCGTAGTGGAATCAATGCTTATAAGATCTTAAAACATAAATAATCATAATCTCCTTGATCAAGAGATAAGATAAAAATCTAAAACCTAAAATCTTATAAGAATCTTTGTGCCAAAGTAGAATCAAATGTGTGTTCATTTTGTGCACAAGATTTGAACTTGCGAGACTTTGAGATAAAATCTCAAGGTGATCAATGTGCACTTGATAAACAAAATATAAATGAAAGACAAAGCTTGAGAAGTCATAAGTACATTGGTAATATATCATCACATGTGGAATAACCCCAACTCTCCTCTCTCTTTTGTCTAACTTATCTTCATTTAGTAGTTACTCTGCTAAGTCTAGGACCAACTCATCAATTAAATCATAGCTTAAACATTAGTGACAATAGATAGACCTAGTAACAAAATAACCAATTCTCTGTAGTTTGATAAATCCCGGAAAGTAACTCTTTCCACTTATTACTTCAGACCACGTACACTTACGTGTGAGCGCAGACGTGTATATACAGTCTGTCAAGTTTTTGGCACCATTGCCGGGGAATTAGTATTTGTTTCGTATTTAGGATAATCTATAAGTAGCTAATGATTTAAGAATTTCTTGCTTATATTTCTAGTTTTTTATTTTTTTATAATTATAAGAACTAATATCTTACATTTTTGCTTATCTTATTTTTGCCAACTTGCTGAACTTTATTATTAAAATTGTTCTTGATAGCCATATTGTTATTTGTATGAGTAGAAGAGTTTGCACTGAATATCTTTTTGATCTTGAAATTGAGAGAACAAATTTACAGGCTAGGAGAGAACAAATCTTTCAAATTAATAAGCTATAATGGATAACTATAATGAAAATATAGGAGAACCTTTAGGAGAGATTAGGGGAAGAGCACTAAGAGACTATGCACTACCCAATATTAGGGGAATCCCCTATGCTATTGTTAGGCCAAATATTAAAGTCAATAATTTTGAGATTAAATCTTCCACACTGGAATGGTACAAAATAATCAGTTTGGGGGATTAGCCACTGAAGACCTGAACTCACATATTTCAACTTTTCTTGAAATATGTGACACATTCAGGTTTAACGGCATTTCTGAAGACGCAATTAAATTGCGGCTTTTCCCATTCTCTTTAAGAGATAGAGCCAAGAGTTGGCTCAGATCTCTACCTAGTGATTCCATTCGGATATGGGATGATTTGGCTAAGAAATTCTTAGCCAAATATTTCCCTCCGGCGAAAACCACTAGGTTGAGAATTGAGATCACCAATTTCACTCAGTTGGAAGGCGAGACTCTATATGATGGGTGTGACCATTTTAAGGAATACCTCAAGAATTGCCCACATCATGGGTTCCCTCTATGGATATAAGTGCAAACCTCTTACAATGGTTTGAACGCTCCTACGAGGACACCCATAGATGCAGCCGCTGGTGGTTCCATTAGCGGTAAAACCCAAGATGAAGTTTATGACCTCTTGGAGGAAATGACAAATAATGCTTACCAATGGCCTCTACATAGGAATGATCACCCCAATAGAAAGGAATATAACTTACTAGGAAATTCACAGCAAATCCGTGAACTGCAAAATCAAGTCTCCCAACTCAATAAGAAATTAGAATGTGGGTATGTAAACTCTTGTCAGGAGGATGATGGAGGGTCGAGTGACATTAATATGATTATGAATCATGGAAGGAATAGAGAACGATTTGAAAATTCGCTTATTGAATTTCAAAATTCCACTAATGAATTCATGAATAAAACTGATGCCACTTTAAACAGGCACGAGCACACTCTTCTAAGACAAGAGGAGACAGTTAAAAGAATTGAACAAAAACTAAATGACATAATAAAGCAGTTAGAGCAACCTTCTTTAGTTGGAGAGATCAGTGAGTATAGAAAAGAGTCGGGAAACGCCATAACCTTGAGAAGTGGGAAGGCCACACAGGAGATTATGAGAAAAGAGAATAGCAAAAACATAGCAAAAACAAGGAGGAAAGGAAAGAGGAAGGAGAAACAGTCAGGGCAGAGAAAGGAGTTGCAAGGGATTTAGAAAAGGGAGAAACTAGTGATCAACTTAAGGAATTCCCTCATATACCTTATCCTCAGTAGTTAGCTAAGGAGAAACTCGACGTCCAATATCAAAAATTCTAGAAACCTTTAAAACTATTCAAATCAATATCCCTTTCGCTGAAGCTCTAGAGCAAATGCCTAGATATGCTAAGTTTATGAAAGACATCCTCTCCAAGAAAAGGAAGATTAATGAAAAGGAGACTGTAGTACTAACAGAAGAAGGTAGTGCAATCCTTCAAAGAAAGATTCCCATCAAAAAGAAGGACCCAGGAAGTTTCACTATCCTTTGCATGATTGAATGTCAATCTTTCCAAAAGGCCCTTTGTGATCTTGGTGCATCTGTTAATTTGATGCCTTTCAACATATTTAAAAAACTAGGAATTGATCAATTAAAACCCACCTATATTATACTCCAATTTGCTGATAGATCAGTAAAATCCCCTTTAGGAATTGTGGAAAATATTCTTGTAAAGGTTGACAAATTCATCTTTCCTGCGGATTTTATTATCTTAGATATGGAAGATGAAAATCAAGAAATTCTTATTATACTAGGTAGACCTTTCTTAGCCACAGGCCGAACCTTAATTGATGTAGATAAAGGGGAGTTGAAGTTGTGTTATGGGGAGGAGGAGATTAAGTTTCAGGTTAATGACTCTATGAGACACCCTTCTCAGCCAAATGAGGAATGTTGGAAGATCAATTTAATAAAAGAAGCTTGGTTAATGGAAGATGTGGAAAAATAGGGAATGTTAGCAAGTGAAGAAAATGAAGATCCCATTGAGCCGGAAGTTATTGAAGAATTGATAGAGGAAAGAAAGATGATTCAACCTTCGATAATTTATCCTCCTAAAACTAAACTGAAACCTCTTCCCTCACACTTAAAATACATTTACTTAGGGGAAGATAAATCACTTTCTGTAATAATATCCTCATTGTTGACTCAATATCAAGAGAATCTTTTATGTAAGGTTTTAAAAGAACACAAGAGAGCAATGGGATGGAGTATTGCGGATCTAAAGGGGGTTAGTCCAACTCTGTGTATGTGTCGTATCCTATTGGAGGATAACTCCAAACCTTCTATTGAGCCTCAGCGACGATTAAACCCAAACATCAAAGAAGTAGTTCACAAAGAAATCATCAAACTTCTTGATGCTGGAATCATCTTCCCCATCTCTGACAGCCCTTGGGTGAGCCCTATACACGTAGTTCCTAAAAAGAGTGGGATGACTGTTGTTCTCAACAGCAATAATGAACTAATCCCCACTAGAACTGTGACCGGATGGAGAGTGTGCATTGATTATAGGAGATTAAATAAAGCCACTCGAAAAGACCATTATCCCCTCCCCATTATTGACCAAATGCTTGATAAATTAGCAGGAAATCCTTATTTCTATTTTCTTGATGGGTATTCAAGATATAATAAAATATTGATTGCACCAGAAGACCAAGAGAAAGTAATGTTCACCTGCCCCTTTAGAACATTTGCCTTTAGAAGAATGCCTTTCAGATTGTGCAATGTTCCAATTACTTTTCAACGCTGTATGATGGCAATTTTCTCTGACATGATAGGAGAGTTCTTGGAAATTCTTATGGATGATTTTTCTGTTGTCGGAACCTCTTTCGATCATTGCTCAATTAATCTGGGAAAGGTTTTAAAAAGATGTGAAGAGTCAAATTTAATCTTAAATTGGGAAAAATATCACTTCATAGTTGAAGAGGGTATTGTTCTTGGTCATTTAATTTCAAGGAGAGGGATAGAAGTTGATAAAGCAAAGATTGAAGTAATTAAAAAACTTCCCCCTCCCATCAATGTAAAGGGAATTAGAAGTTTCCTTGGGCATGCTGGTTTTTATCGAAGATTTATCAAGGATTTCTCAAATATAAGTATGCCGCTTTGTAGACTGCTAGGAAAGGATGTCGAGTTCAACTTTGATGAAAATTATTAAAAAGGATTCAATGCTATAAAATCTGCCTTAATCTCTGCTCCAATAATTTCTACTCCAATTTGGGATTCACCTTTTGAAATTATGTGTGATGCGAGTAACCTTGCAGTAGGTGTTGTCCTTAGGCAGCAGAGAGAACAAACATTCTATTCAATCTACTATGCTAGTAAACTCCTAGATGATGCTCAAAGAAATTACGCTACCACAGAAAAGGAGCTTCTAGCCGTCATTTTTGCCTTCACTAAATTTAGGTCATACCTCATTGGGTCTAATACTATCGTTTACACTGATCATGCTGCTATCAAGTATCTCCTCCAAAAGAAGGAAGCAAAACCACGCTTGATACGTTGGGTGTTGCTCTTGCAAGAATTTGATCTTGAAATCTGGGATAAAAAGGGGAGTGAAAATGTGCTTGCTGATCATTTATCTAGATTGACCCACCTTGATCATGATAAGTTGACCGATATTAGTGAATTTTTCCCCGATGAAAAGCTTTATGGAGTGGCCACAAATGTTCCTCCCTAGTTTGCTGACATTGCAAAATACCTTGCAGGAGGAATCATACCAAAAGATATGAGTTACCAATGAAGAAAGAAATTTTTCACTGATATAAAAAATTACTTTTGGTATGATCCCTTTTTGTATAAGTGTTGCAATGATCAGCTCCTAAGGAAATGTATTCTGGACACTGACAACATAAATATTCTCTTTCATTATCACACATCTCCTTATGGGGGGCACCATGGTATTGAGCGAATAGCTGCAAAGGTGCTTCAATCCAAATTCATTTGGCCCCATTTATTTAAGGATGCAGTCGACTTTGTCAAAAGCTGTGAGAAGTGCCAAAGAATCGGAAACTTAAGCAGAAGGGATGAGCTCCCTTTAAATGGAATTTTTGAAGTAGAACTATTCGCTGTGTGGGGAATCGACTTCATGGGACCTTTTCCCTCGTCTCAAGCCAATCTATATATCCTTGTGGTGGTTGAATATGTCTCAAAATGGGTTAGGGCGGTGGCATGTGTAAACAACGATGCTAAGACTATGATTAAATTTCTCAAGGAAAATGTGCTAGCTAGATTTGGGATCTCTAAATTCTTAATCAGTGATGGGGGAACACACTTCTGCAATAGGCAACTAGAGAATGTATTAAAAATTTATGGGGTAAGACATAAGGTGGGTACTCGCTACCACCCCCAAACTAGCGGGCAAGTCGAAGTCTCCAACAAAGAACTTAAGCAAATCTTAGAGAAAATAGTGAACCAAAATAGAAAGGACTGGACTTCAAAACTTTAGGATGCCCTGTGGGCTTATAGAACTGCTTTCAAAACCCCTTTAGGAATGTTCCCTTATGAAAACTCATGCCACCTTCCGATAGAACTAGAGCACCAAGCCTTTTGGGAAATAAAAAATTTAAATTTTGATCCCCAAAAAATAGCAACACAATGAATGCTGCAACTGAATTAACTTAATGAATTTTGGTTAAATGCGTATGAAAGTGCCAAGTTGTATAAAGAGAAAATAAAAAAAAATGGCATGATAAGCTGATAAAGCTAAGACATTTTCAACCTGGAATGAAAGTACTGCTTCTTAACTCTAGATTAAGACTATTTCTAGGAAAATTGAAGTCAAGATGGACATGACCATTTACTATCACGAAGGATTTTCCTCATGGAGCAGTTGAGGTCGCCTCCAAAGATAGCACTTTTAAGGTAAATGGAAATCATCTAAAGCTCTACTTGGAGGAAGGAATCTTTCAAGAAAAGGGGGGATGGACCCTTCAGGACCTCCCCGATGATGGTATCACATGAGGATCTTTCTCATGTCAGGCTGAGACAATAAAACAAACGCTTATTTGGAGGCAACCCAGAAATAAATAAGTTGTATTTTTCTTTTGTCTTTTACCGTATTTTCCTTAGTATTTTTATCTATTCTATATTTTATGTTGAGATTTTAATTTATGAATTTTCATATTCCCTCATTTTTATGGTATTCTTAAATGACATATTTTTCTGAATTTTTTGGAAATCACAAATTGACAAGATAGACTTAAATGTAAGTAAAAAGGTGTAATTCAAAAATAATCAAATACATTATAAGCACTAAAATGTTTTAGTTAAGGAATGAGTGGAGGATAATCTAATCTCCAAAAATTCAATTTAAAGCCTTGAACTAAGTGTGGGGGAAGACATTGGACCTGGACTAGAAATGTGGTGTGTACTCAAAAAAAAAAAAAAAAAAAAAAAAAAGGAGTGTGCTAAGCTTACTTAGGACTTTATGATCACAAAGATACATATTGGGGATGAAGAAAAATATCTCTCCCTAAGAATAAAAAGAACAAAATATACATTCAAAAAAGGGATGATAAAAAATATCTCTCCCAAATGATCAAAATATGAAAGGATGAAGAAAAATTCCCTCCTTCAAATTTTTTCATCTTTGTGATTCATAAGGAGCACATATGGCATAACTCTTGGAGACTTTGACCACCTTTTCTAGTCTAGGTCCATAATGAACTCTCTCCATCACCTAGTGTGTAGCATAAAAATCAAAATATTTGGAGATTAATTGATTAAGCCACCCTTATTGCCAAGGTTAAAACATTAAATGTTGCTAAATATTTTATTTCATTTTTGCTATGCACGAATATTAACTTATATTGACTCTAATTGAATTTTTGTGACTATCATCTCTATTATAACAGAAAAAATATAATTTTGAGCTTACTCGAGGACGATGAAGAATTTAAGTGTGGGGGTGTGGTGAATCTATAAATTATATCTAAAATAAAAGAAAACCCATTCATTTTTGACCTTTAAACTAATCCTAAATCAAATTTATCTTTTTTTTCCAGGAAAATGGCATCCAAAGGAGTTCTGAGATATTTTTGCAATATTCCTTAAATTTTCAAAGGAATCCGCTGACGCGCAAAGCGCGCTGCAGCGGGTCATTTTGCAAACGGGGACACTATAGCGCGCTGCAGCGGGTCCATTTGCGAACCACAGGCGCGGTAGCGCGCTGCAGCGGGACCATTTGCGAACCGCGGCCGCCATAGTGCGCTACAGCGGGTCCAATTGCGAACCGCGAGCGCGGTAGCGCGCTGCAGCAGAACGTTTTGCAAATTGAGCCGCTACGTCGCGCTGTAGTGGAGCATTTTACGAAATGCTCGCGCTATAATGAATCCATAAATTATATCTAAATAAAAGGGAAAATTCATTTATTTAAGATCTTTATGTAGCTCCTAAAAGTATTTCTATTCTTTACATTTTTGCATGTTTGTCTTCTCTCTTGAGATGATGTCGAGGACAACATCATTCTTAGCGGGGGAGTCTGTAACAACCCTAAGTTGTTATCCTGCTAATCTATAGCTTAATTACTCTTTAATTTTGATCTCATTACTTTTAGAAAATTAATTCAAGCCTATTCTGCAAATTTGAAATCCATTGAACTCCTCTAAGTCAAAGATGGCATTTTGATAAGTCTAAATGCCTTAATTTAGACCTAAAATATTTTGATCTCAAAATTAAAATCTGATTGCATTTTTGAATTCTTCACCCCCAAATATTTATGGGTGAAGTTTGGTGCAATTTGGAAATCATTTAGGCCATAATTCAAATTTAATTAAAATGAATTAATTGCATAAAAGCGTTATTAACTTTTCTAAATTACGAATATACCCTTTAAACTAATTTAACAGCCGGTATCCGCTTTGCGGACCACGGGCGATCCACTGTGGAGCCCGAGTCACACGACAGTAGAGTCCTGCTAATCTCACCGTCTAACCTTTAGATCCCACGGTCTGGATTTAATTCGGCAGGATAGCGGATCCATCGTTAGATGAACCCGTGGATCCTACGGTCAGGATCACTCCTATGATCGGCCGTTAGGATCCGAGCGTTCCCAGCCATAGTGCCATCTGATCGATAGGTCAGATGGCATTCGAAGGTCCCGCTACTGTGGACCTACGTCTTACTCTCGCACGCGCCTGACAGGGAAGATCTCTTCATACTGCTAGCTGTCGAGCCTGTCCCCCAGTCCTGCATCCACCTCAGTAGATCGTGCAGCCTTCCCCATCTTAGCAAGAACCCTAATTGGGCCTTGCGACTCTACCGAGCTCAAATTAGAAATTTGAGAGCTCAGCCATGGCCCAACCCCCTCGAGCCTCCCTAGCCCAAGGCATTACCTCCAGAAGCTTCCTAATCCTCTACCAAGGCAATAAATATCCTGAGCATTACTCCATTTGATCCTTGCTAATCAATTGAACTCTCTGCCTCTTCTGCCATTACCGATCACTCAAGCTTGTATAGGCAATCCCAGGAGCTCTTGAACTACTGATAGTATTCTCTCCTGGAGTTCAGGATCCTTTGCAGCATCTGGAAGCTCAGCTAAGGCCAGCCGAACCCTCAGTCGATCACCCTGAGCTCAGCCAATGAACCAGGTACCCCCACTTACCGGTTTCGAGCCAATGAGGCTCAGACCTTCCTTCTTTTGATGCGTATAGCTAGGTATTATCGATTGGAACTCAAGGATATTGAAATTGCGCCATGAGCTAGCCTCGATCCATCGAATCGATCAATCGGGCTAAGTCCTTAAGGAATGCCTCGGGTGAGTAAGGTACCGGCATTCCAAACCACCTCAGGCCTTCAGACCAAGGAGGCTTTGATCCATCTCACCTCCCTGATGGTGTTGGAATGAAGCCCTGGGTCTGGCGTGTCCTCTGTGGGGAGAATTATCTCCCCACAGTAGCTCCATTAAGGGAGCCCTCAGGTGAGTAAGGTTTGGCCGATCCCATGGCTAGAGGATTGATTCCCAATCGACATGAGGCTAAGGCGTGCGCTCTAGATGGAGAATTTTGCTGTCTAGGGTTTTTCGGATCGGTCTCTACCGAGAGGGGTCGAGGCGGGGACGATGGCACTGTGCCAGGTATCCCGGGCCCCAGCCGACCTGCGCCTTTTGGATTCGGGTCAAACCCATTTTAATTAAAATCTGATTAATTGGATTTATTTTCCTTAAGGAAAATAATCCAATTAATCTAATGATAGTGAAATTTAATTGGAAAAATATAGAATATATTAATTGAATATCTTTCAATCCACCAGTCCAAACCTCATGATATTATATATCAAATTGATCAGAAAATCCTCAGGAATAAGAATATGAAATAATATTGAACATTTAATGGTTAGATTTTCTATTTTTGCCTAATTATTATAGATCTTGAATATGGTTGATTAGCATAACCACTTAACCAAATTGCTTGTTTAAGGTGCCATTAATTTTCTTTTGATTAATAGAATGAATGTGCTAAGTGGTTTATTTTTTGATCTTTGTATTTTAACTTGTGCCCTAATCTTATTAAACCATGATTAGTAAAAATTAGGGTTTCTAATCTTTGGATCTTAGCAAACTTAGTCTCTGATTAGTTGTATGATTAAATAAAACTTATATGCCAAGTTGCATGAAATTCTGATGGTTGAATTTGTATTTATGTGCTAATCCTTTTGGATTGAGTTAAGGTTTGATTAGCACTAATTATCTTCTGTTTTTATGAATTTTTCTATTATTTTGCTTCATGACAGTAAGTTAGATGTATTGAAGCCATGTATGCAAATTAATAATGTATAATTTGAATAAACCTAAATTTTGAAGATCTTAAGCATCTTAATTAACCTTAAGAAGCCTTAAGACTTTAATGAAGCTATTAAAACTTGATCTAGGTCTAAGTTGCCACCAATAATACATACCTAATTCATTGATTTGACATTTAATCTATAAATGAACCTTGATCTTAATTGGACATGAGTAGGGGTTAAACCCTAACCTGCTTAATTAAAATCCAAACTCTTAAACCTTAATTAAATGGACATGATTATAAGATAATGTAATTGACATTATTCTAACAATGCATTCGATTTGGTATTGATCTTAAACATTTGAATTAGACATGTTAAGGTTAATAATAAATCTATGTGATTTCTTTATCTAAATCTAAACTGTAGATCTTTGATTTTTCTCTTAAATAAGACTATTAGCATGAAAAAATTTATAGAATTATATTGATTTCATAATTGATCTAACTCTAATAACATCCTTGATTTAAATCTCCTAATCTTAGAATAAGTTATGATCGGACGACTTAATTATCTGACCCGGCCCACACAGTGCCATTGTCTCCGCCTCGACCCCTCTCAGTGGAGACCGATCTGGAAAACCCTAGATGGCAAAATTCTCTGTCTATAGTGCACGCCTTGGCCTCGGGTCGATCGGGAATCAATTTTCTAGCTAAGACGCGCCGATTGACACTCGAAGCCCCCTGTGAGGTGCTCCAGATCAGGCGAACCTTACTCACCCAAGGGATCCTATAATGGAGCTACTGTGGGGAGACAATTCTCCCCACAGAGGCGATGCCAGACCCAAGGCTCGATCCCTACACCATCAGGGAGGTGAGACAAATCGAAGCCTTCTAGTCTGAAGGCCTGAGGTAGTCTGGAACTTCGGGACCTTACTCACCTGAGGCATTCCTTAAGGACTTAGCCCGATTGATTGATTCGATTGATCGGGGCTATCTCAAGGCACAATTTCGTTAACCTTGAGTTCAAATTGACAATACCTAGCTATACGCATCAAAAGAAGGAAGGTCAGAGCCTCATTGGCTTGAAACCATCAAGTGGGGGTACCTTATTCATCGGTTGAGCTCGGGGTGATCGACTGAGGGTTCGGCTGGCCTTAGCTAAGCTTCCAGACATTGTAAAGGATCCTGAACTCCAGGAGAGCCTAATATTAGTAGTTTGAGAGCTCTTGGGATTGCTTATGTAAGCTCAAGTGATCGGCAATGGCAGAGGAGGCAGAGAGTTCAATTGATCACTAAGGATCAGATGGAACAATGCTAGGGCTATTTATAATATTGGCAGAGAATTGGGAACTTCTTGAGGTAATGCCTCAGGCTGGGGAGGCCCAAGGGGGTTAGGCCATGGCTGAGATCTCATATTTCTAATTTGAGCTAGGCCGGGTCACAAGGCCCAATTGGAGCTCCTTGCCAAGACGGGGGAGGTCGCAACGGTCTGCTGAAATGGATGTGGGAGTGGGGGACAGGCTCGACAGCTGGCAGTATGGGGAGATCTTCCCTGTCGGGCGCGGGCGATAGGAAGACGAAGGTCCACAGTAGCAGGACCTTTGGAAGTCGTCTGATCTATTGATCAGATGGCACTACGACTGGGATCGCTCGGATCCTAATGGCCAATCGCAGGAATGATCCTGGTCGTAGGATCCACGGGTTCATCTAATGGTGGATCCGCTATCCCGCGGAATTAAATCCAGACCGTGGGATCTAAAGGTTCGATGGTGAGAATAGCAAGACTCCACTATCGTGTGACCCGTGCTCCACAGCGGATCGCCCGTGGTCCGCACAGCGGATCTCATCTGTTACATTAGTTTAAAGGGTATATTTGCAATTTAGAAAAGTTAGGAACTCTTTTATGCAATTAATCCATTTTAATTAAATGTGAATTTTAGCCTAAATGATTTCCAAATTGTACCAAACTTTTACCCCTAGCTATATTTGGGTGAATAATTAAAAAAATTCAATCATATTTTAATTCTAAGATCAAAATAATTTATGTCTAAATTAGGGCATCTAGACTGATCAAAATTCCATCTTTGACTTAGAGGAGTCCAATGGATTTCAAATTTACAGAATAGGATTGAATTAATGTTCTAAAAGCAAAGAGATCAAAATTAAGGAATAATTAAGCTATAGATTAGCAGGATAACAACTTAGGATTATTACAGACTCCCCTACTTAAGAACTATGTCGTCCTCGACATCATCTCAAGAGAGAAGACAAACATGTAGAAATTTGAATAATAGAAATATATTTCAGAAGTTAACTGGTACCTAAAATTTCAAAGAGACTGGGATACTTTCTTTTCATATGCTCCTCTTTCTCCGAAGTAGATTCTTCTAAAGAGAGATTTCTCCACTAAACCTTTACCATTGGGATTGAGTGATTTCTCAGCTACTTTTGATCATGAGCTAAGATCTTAATTGGCTCCTCCACATAAGAAAGATCTGGCTAGAGAGACACCGATGGAAGTTGAAATAGATGAGATGGGTTGCAAAGACATCTCCACAGAGAGGACATGTGGAAAACATTATGGATTGCAGACAAATCTTCAGGAAGCTGCAATCGATAAGCTACAAAACTAATCTTCTCTAGGATTTCAAATGGTCCGACGTAGCGGGGACTTAGCTTCCCGACTACACCAAAATGATACATGCCTTTCATCGGACTGACTTTAAGATATGCAATTTTTGGGACAAATGACTTTTGAATTTGGGATCTTCAGACTAATTAGATTCTACTCGACTGCTTTCAGCCAGTTGGATGTATCCATTGGTGATAAGTTTCTATCGAAGGTGGAAGGCCTTAGTCTTAAGAAGTTATGGAGAATACTATTCATAGAGTGATGAGAGGGAAAAGTATGTTGCAGAATAAGAATAACAAGAGCTATAGCAACATCTGGTATTGGATGATTGGACATCATCTTTTGTATTACCAGTGCTTATTGAGCCTGATTCTCCAACAAGGTTGCTACCATTGCTGACAGATGAGCTACTTCATCAGAAGAACTGCTCAAAGCGACAGTATTCTTGATTAGAGTAGCAGCAGGAGGTGATCCAGAATTCATTCTAATTAAGCAGTACAAATCTAGATTTTTGAATCATTCTAAAAAAGATAGTAATTTAAATTTCTATTAGATGCCAAAAATTCTCATTACTTTCGAAATGAGGGATTACATAAGATTAAAAAAATGCCAAAAATCACAACACTACTAAAATCAAGAAATGACAATTACTCTAACTAGCACTCAGATGTCCTTAATGTACTCAGTCTTAAATGCAACACAAAAATCTTCAAATGTCACTTGCTGACGCTTTCTCTTGCATTTCCATTCGAGCTTCTTAATGGTATCTAATGAATTAATAAATCATATCTAAAATAAAGGAAAATTTCATTCATTTATGATCTTTAAACTGCTTATAAATCAAATTTTGTCTATCTTTTCAAGAAAATAGCTTATCCAAAGAAGTTATAAGATATTTATGTAGATTTCCAAAATTTTTTCAAAGGAAACTGCTGTCGTGCGGTGCAGCGGATCATTTTGCAAAATTAAGCACTGACGCCCATTGCAGTGGGTCCATTTGCGAACCGCGGGCGCGATCGCGCACTGCAGTGGGTCGGTTTACAAACCGTGGGCGCGATAGTGCGCTGCAGTGGGTTCAATTGCAAACCGCGGGCACGATCGCGCACTGCAGCGGGTCCATTTGCAAATTGCGGGCGCGGTAACACGCTGCAAGCGGGTAAATTTGCAAACCGCGGGCGCGATCGTGCGCTGCAGTGGGTCCATTTGCAAACTGCGGGTGCGGTAGCGCACTGCAAAGGGTGACTTTGTGAAATGCAGATGCGGCAGCGCACTGCAGCGATTCAGCTTGCAAACTGCGAGCACGAGAGCGCGCTGCAGCAGGTGACTTGGGAAATGCGGATGCGGTAGCGCGCTGCAGCGGGTCACTTTGTGAAAACTGGACGCGTTAGCGCGCAGCAGTGGGACACTTAGAAAAAATTGCTTGTGCCATTGCACGCCGCAGCGCGCTACCGCGGCCCGCCGCAATTTTTTCTGGCAGATGCATTTATTGCGACTGCGACAAGACCCCCAACTAGCATCTTGTCTCAGCCATCATTCCCTCTATAGCTGCTACATTTTTAATTGAAAAGGAGGCTTATGAGATGATGTATTGGCTAAACAAATGAAGATATTGGTCACCTCACCATCAAGTGTAAGGTAAGTACCATTTTTTATTATATTAATTGCAAGTCTATAGTGTGTACATGAACTCCAATATGTGAGCACCATTATATAACCTAGCCAATATACTTATGTGAACATACCTTAAATATTTACTTGAGTGAAAACATGAAAAGTGAGTGTTCCACTTAATATTGAAGCCTTTACTTTGATATGAACAAAAATATTATATGAACTTCTTTACTTTCTATGTTTAGTTTTTGTGCTAATATTAGTTGCTTATTTTCCATCACTTAAATTAATTTGTAATTCTTAAGAAAATAAAGCTTTTAAATCTTAAAAAAAAAACTTTTATTTATATTAAACTTGTATGCATAAGAATATACTTGTATAAAACCGAATATATTGCAAAATTAAAAAGAACTTTGTCAAAAAGGTGTAAATAGCCAAAGGAGAGCTTGGGATGTAAGTGGCCAAGTGCCCCCCTCATCACCTGGAAGTTATTTTAATTTACAATTCACATTATTTTTACATTTATATTTTCTTTTCCACCTTCTCATATTTAGCATTTTTTATCTCATATTTTCTTATAAAAAAAAACACCAAAGTCAATTTCCTAAGATAAAATTGAGAACTTAACCAAGATAGTAAATTCCTTAGATCTTAGGATTCATGAATATGAAACAAAGACTATGGAATTATTTGAGAAAAAATAAAACTCAAATGCAAGAAATTAAAGATCAAATGCAAATCATCTTAAGTCTCTTATAAAATAATAAAAATTATGCTCCACATCCTATCCATAACTTTAACACACTTATGGAAGATGATGGCTCCTACATAGATGCAAGTGATTACCAACCCCATATTGCACCATTTCTCTAATCTCATCGAAGACAACTAAACCCTAAGAATAGAGAAAGGAGAGACCACCAATGAGTTGTTACTAATTGTATTGATCTCTCTATGAGAGATAAAATTAAAGCTCCTACTTATGATGGCACACATGATCCAAATAAATTCTTAGATTGGGTAACCCAAATGGATGACTTCTTTGATTAGTATTATAACAACCCAAGACTGTTTGTTACTATACAATTTAAGGCTAAACCTAATTGAATTAAAACAAAAATTAAGATCCTTATTTTAGTTGAGTAAAAATTAAATTAAAATATCCTTAGATAAAGTACAGTGAAGGGATCCTATTGCCAAAATTAGAACGTAATTGGGATCTCAGATTATTCTAAATAAATGTGTAAATTTTTAACTTAGGGAGCTAATAATATATAAAATATAAATCAAAATTTGGAAATTTTTGTATTATTAAGTTAAGTATCAAATGAGGATGCTATGTTGTAAGTTTCGCTAATTTTCAACTTTCGGATTGATTGAGGTGAATTTTCAAAGTTTTTCATTTAAAAATTAATATAAAATAAAATACTCGTCTGAATTTGATAGCTCTTGTTCAATCACACTTGTCTTGTTGAAAGGCTTGATCTGGCCAAATTTTGTTCAATTTGGAATCCAACTATTAGAGCAATTTATAGAATTAAAAAGGCAAAAAATTAATTATTATACTTTTTTTAATTATTCTTTATTCCTTTATCCTCTCTCTCCATTTTTTTTTACACGGCATGCAGACTTAGATTTTCAATCCAACGATCCAAATGAAAAGAATAATTCATATAAATTTTATTCTTGCCCTAAAGAAACACAACCACATCATCCCCTCTTCGATCCCCTCCTTTCGTCATCAATCCCACCTTCGCTCTCTACTTCCTCCCAAAATCTTGCCTCTCCCTCAAGCCCAAGCTCAACTTATACACCTCCGTGGGTCTCTCCATCGATGACATCACCAACCATGTCTGCACTCGCGCTCGCCTCTTACGTTCTAGCCCAAGAAATCGCTTCGCACCCAACTTTGATCTTCTCGGTCGCCTCCTTCCTTCTCAATCAGATGTTCTCGCCACTATTCGCCATTACCCTTTCGTCTTTCGCCACGATCTGCAGAAGATAGTGACTTTGAAGGCTGAGTTTCTACTTGATCACGGAATCCCCATGAACGCCATTATAAAGATGATCACCATGCATCCAAGCACTTTGATCAAATTTGAGGTCACCCAAGAACTTCAGTCCTCCCTCGCCGATATGAAAGAGCTGGGCATCGACTCTTCCAGCAAGTCCTTTACTCATGCCTTTGCTATTTCCTTCAAGGTGTCGAAGCAAGGATGGAATGGCAGGGTGCAGAATTGTGCAAGCAGGGGCTAGTCGATGGATCAGCTCTTGTCTGCATTCACATGCCATCCTTACTGCCTATCATCACCTCCATGTCGAGTTCCACCTCTTATTCGTGGTAGCTTTTTCTTTTTCTTATTTCCTTATATTTGTTATAGTCTTTGTAATTATAACTTACTATTTATCTCATTTATGCATACGATTGTTGTATATTTTAGTCTAGATTACTAGATATGAGGGAATCCATGTTATTGTGATTTTATTTATTGATATATAAGTTAATAATTTATATAACTGAGCAACCATTTCTAGCATTTTATTATATTATATTATATGAATATATATAGTAAACATTGTGAAGAACCATAACAAATTTAAAAGGAAACTTTGACAAAATTTGCAACTAATCTTCTAAATAAAGTTTAAGATTAACCTTAATGATCATTCTAATTTAATTACAGTAAGCTGCATATATTAGGTTTAATGGATGAGGAGAAGCATTTCTTGAATTTCTCATTTATCTCATATTTATTGAGCGGCAATTACTGATCCATATGCATGTAGCTCGCTTTTCTTAGTTAATTAATCTGTTCAATAATAGTTTATGTTAGCAACGTGTTTGCATATTTCTCTTTTAGCTAGTCAAGTATAATTTATTAAATTATTGTGGATTCCATCTTTAAGTTCTGATTAAATCCTAGTATTGTTGCATACACTTTTATCTATCATTCGCCATCTAAATCATCATTAACAATTGGAAGAAGAGCTATTGATTGCAGTCGATTAGTTATTATGAGTGGGTTTCTATTCATACATATGCATGCAACCTCTTAGCAATGATTAGACAATCTAATTGATTATATGCTTGCATATCTCTTTGGAAATTTAATCAAATGACTTAGGCTAGTTGTCATCATAAGGTTTTTGAATAAATCATATCATTGATTATTATTAAGCTATTATGTTTCATCTTGTATATCTCATTTCTAGCTTATTATAGTTTAGTCTTCAATCTTGTGTATTGGAAAATGAATTGGTTTGGTTCCATGTTTATTTAGGACCAAATATAGTTATCATAAGAGAATACAATTTAGATGTAATTTGCCTAATTATTGCAGGTCTTGTGATTATCGTCTAATTCCATTCAATCGCCGAGCTTCAAGTTCAAATTGCTTTTAAGGTATGTTGTGTACTTAGAACTTTACTGAGTTTTTTATTCATTTAATTATATTATTTCTTGAGCCCTATGTACAGTGCGTACAACACTTGCATAGATCCTAGCATCATTAGTGATTGATTGTTATTTGAAAACTATGACATTGGGACGTAGGAACTCTTTACTAATTAAGTTGTAATTATTATCTTAGTTGAAAATTATAAAATATGCGAACATGAACTAGAACCTAGAGTTAAAACTAAAACACTTCCTTAGGAACTTCACTTATACCTTAGAATCTTTTCCTTAAGATTAGGCATAGATACTAGGTTAGTTTTCATTCATTGAATAAGTTGGTTATTCAATGAATGAAATCTTGGTTTTACTAATTTTTATATTTTCATACTTTAATTTTCTGATTATTTTATCTTTTAACTTTAGATTAAGATTAGGAGATTCATTCTATTAAACTTGATTATGCTTAATAAAATTTTTCTTAATCATTAGTCCACATTTATATTTAAACCATAGATCTTAAGCCTTACATTTGGATTATATGATTAACTATAATTCATGGTGCTTAATTCATAATCCCTAAATTATTGGATCTTGATTAGATCTTAGTTTAGAATGTCTAATTCATCAATTAGGATGTGATAATTTATTATTTAACTTATAATTATTATTTAATTGAATTGAATTAAAACCTGATCAATTTTGATTATTTTTTTTCTTACTTTTAAGGCCGTGCTTCTAAGTTGTATAACTTGGAATAGTTAGAATGGTTAAGTAGATAACAAATGATGTCACCTTGTGTAGTAAAGTCCCTTGCTCACAATTGATTTACTTGTGTTTTCGCATTCCTTGTATTTTGTGCCATTACTATGGCGCCCCGCTCCCTAAGTCCGCAATCATTAGGCTAAGGAGTGGAGTATCACTCTGGCAAATCCCTCACTTATTATTGGATTAGGTAACATTCACAATCTAATAATAGAGGAAGGATGTGCACATAATATTTATGAAAATTATTCACTAAATCTATATATTCATACAGAGTGTAGAAGCAATAAGAAGTAAGAATTACATCCATTCACTATATATTAACCATAAAATAATTTGAAATAGCTTAGAAAATAATAATGTGCAGAAAGTAAACACAGTCACGAGTACCCGTATTATTACATCATTTAATTATAGTTTAAAAGACTAAAAATGATAATATCACTTGTCCTCACAATGAAAAAAAAGGTAACTAGAGGTCTTCTACACTAGGCTGCTGCACCTCCTCTAAATAAGGCTCTTCCTCAGGCACTGGCTCCTCAAATTGAACAAGATCTGGCATTGTCGGTTTCACAATATCAGGGCCCCAACCAATAAAAGAAAATTCTTATTAGACAAATTGTCTAAGTACATTTTATGCAAGTAATTTATTAAGCATTCGTTAATATCAACATAATAAGCCAAATGAAATATCTATCTAGCATGGGAGCAAGTAAGAATACAATGGGATGAGGATAAGTTATAAATGTAATATTTATAACTAGGCAAGAATTGAGGCAAAAGCACACCTCAAGTAAACTAAACAAGGTAGAGCATATATATGTAATACAGTAAGTAAAAATACTAAAAAAAAAGTCTAACCTAAATATGTTGATGATTATAAGACATATGCTAATTTAAAGCATAAATTTGAAAATGGTATATATAATAAACAGTAAAATCTAGAATTCTATATATGCATCTACTCAATTAAGCGGGTAACATAGGAAAAATACAGTTAACTGAAATAAAATGCATCAATAATAAAATAAACAGTAAGTTGAAAAAAACTGTTAAGAATGTACAAACTATCATATCAGAAAGAATTGGCCAACCCGGCCCAATATATTCACGTAGCCTTTATGGGCTAGGGCGGACATAATATCACAATATAGTACAATATGACTGAAGAGGCAGATAATACTATGCAAATATCTTTTAGTTATTTTACTTTTATTTCTGTGGACAATTTCAGAAATAGCTGAGAAGTCAAGCACATCTGCAAGACTGAATGGGTCCCAAGCTTAACACACTCTCCTCAATGAGTGATGTCAAGCATCCTGATCTCTCCTTACCCTTGTCCATTGGAGTAACATGCATCATAATTCATCATGTACTGAACCCAAATGCAAATGTTTTCCTAATATTCTAAGTTTTCATTTTTTTCATGCAACAATATTTTTCTTATGTTCAAAGAAAAATAAGCACAAAGTTCAAGAAATGTGTATTACAAAATCAAGTAGTAAGTAGG
Source organism: Gastrodia elata (assembly GCA_016760335.1). NCBI lineage: Eukaryota > Viridiplantae > Streptophyta > Magnoliopsida > Asparagales > Orchidaceae > Gastrodia > Gastrodia elata. The sequence goes on along the minus strand of CM028671.1, from coordinate 40,203,602 downwards.
GGACTCTACTAAACATGGTAATAACATTTATTGTCTAATTTAAATGTTTTATCTATTCCAAGTTACACAAGTTCAGGATCTTCAATTCATATTATTAAGTATAATTTAGAAGTACATCCTTATAGGTTATAAAATATTAGGACTAGCTAGGACCTAATATGATTAAATCAATGTCGACTATAAGAAATCATCATAACCTAGTTTATAAGTATAGACATTCTAAACTGAAAGTTTGTCCAAAATCTACAAAGTTAGAGATTATGGATTAAATACCATGAGATTAGGCATAATCACATAATCCTAAGAGTAAGACTTAAGATCTAGGTTAAATCTAAATGTGAACTAATGATTGAAATAAATCCTATTAAGCAATCAGACTTAATAGGATGAATTTCCTATCCTAAATCTAATGTTGAAAGATAACATTATCCAAATAAGTTATAAATTCTAGAAACTAATAAAATTAAGGATTCATTCATTGAATAATCCAATTATTTAATAAATGAAATTTAACATAATATTTAATCATATTCTTATGGAGCGAATCTTAAGGTGAAGTGAGGATTCCTAATGATAAGACTTGGAAAATCTTTACGAATTGATTGAATTTCTTCACACTTGCTGATTTTATTTAATTAGGGAGGTTAGAGATGGATTTTAGCTAAGTAAGGCATATTAACCTTAGGGATTTTCAAACCTAAAATTAAGATGTTTTACAAATTATCCCAACTAAGAGATTTATGACTTAAATTGATCCTAAATCAGTTCTATTACTAATTTTAGTAATTTCAAAGGATATTTTAAGAATTAAGGATATTTAACCTAAATTTTGGGAAAAATGACTATTTTGCACTTACTTAAAGGTCCAAAAGCTACTTTTTGATTAAGGTTTCCAAATTGGGATTTCTTACTATTAAATAATTCCTTATCATCTAACATAAAGATAGACAGTAAGTGCACCAAATTTGGATAAGAAATGAGTCATATAGGTCAAAACTAAGATTTTTGATCTAAGGAGAGTTTTAGTAAATTACACATAATGAAATCTAAATTCTTATATAGTTTACAATTGGTTGTCGTTCAAGGATTCTATAGAGTCTAAGAACACTAAATTTTATGGTATAATAAAGTAGTTATAGCCATTTTAATTTTCAAGGGCAATTTGGTAATTTTCTTAGCTAAGGGGTCAAAAAAGCTAACTTTTTCATTTTATGTCCAAATTCAGCAAACTTAGTGGCTATAGCTTCTCTATATCACACTAAGTACTTTAACTGGGAGTAGACCCAAATTGGACTTCGATTGGTCAAGTATGACCTAATTAAGGTCATGTGTATTTTGGTCATTTCTAATTTTTTTTAAGTATTAGAACCTAAATATTATTTTAAATTATTGTTGGTACTAAAATTCTAAGCTTTCTAGCACTTTTAATTTTTGGATTTGGAGTATAAATGACTAAGTTATGGTCAAATGAAGTTTCTGGATGCTACGGCGCGCTGTAGTGCCTGAAGGTGGTTTCGCCTGTGCAAAAACCGTGAAAGGTCACATTTCAAGCTCAAATACTCTTAATTTAGAGCATTCCATGAGAGGTTCTATATATTAATTGAAAGGGTTTTCTGATACCTTTCTATTGACACCAAAATCAGCACCAACAGATCATCCTAGCTATATTAACAATGGTGATGAATGCAGGGGTGTGTAGAATGGACAAAAAACAGAGCATGAGGTATATTACTTTGAAGAACTATAAAGGCTTCCATACTACATTTGTAGTTAGGAACACAAAAAAGTCTAGTAGACATGCTTAACTCCTCGGCTATTTCTGGATATGTCCATAGGAGAAAAGTAAAATAACTAAAATTTATTGTATTTGTATTTACTGCCGCCTCAATCCTGTTGTTCTGTTCAGTTATGCCCTAGCCCAGAAAAGGTATGGGAATTTCTATTCTACCCTAACCCAGAAAGGGTATGGGAATTTACTGTGGCCCGATTGGCCAATGATTCTAATATGGTAGTCTGTACATACATGTTTACTGTTTACTATTTTACTGTTACATTTTACTTCAGTCAGATTTACTTTACCTGCTTACTTATTGGATGCTAGTTTTTGTTATTGCTTACTATATATATCATAGTCAAATTGTTAATTTTTAACTTGCATATATCATATAATCATCATTATATTTAGAATTAGTATTTTCTTTCAGTACTTTTATTACTGTATTTATATATGTATGCCTAGACTTATTTTAGCTTATTACTGGGACATATTCTTTTGCCTTATTGTTGCTTAGTTATAAATGTTATTATTTATAACTTACCATGTCCCTTTGTATGCTTGTTGCTCCCATGCTAGTTTAGTTTGTATAGTCTAAGTAAATAGTGACATTAATAAACTAATGAATATTCTTTAAATTGTACTTAGACTTATTAAAGTCTAACCAAATTTTTTTTTTGACTGTGCCCTATTATATATGTATATACGGTAGATCAGGAGTATAGGTCAGATCCACCACTTGAGGATTTAGCTGCTAGAAAGTTAAATTAAGGTGCGGCATTGAAAGAGATGTGCTTAAATCTTCTTTGCCTACATTTTTTAAAAATGTAATAATTAAGTTTTTTCTTCTTCTTATTCTTCTGCATTTAATGTATTGTATGTGAATGAACAAATATGAATTATGTCTGGTTGCCCCTTTTCTTATTCCTCTACACTGCTATATTATATACACATTTTTGATAGATCTTGCTCAGCTCATGATTAGGATCATGGATATATTTTTAGTTTAATATATGTGGTACTAATGACAACCACCTCTTAAACTTAGTTTATTAAGGGGCGGCCGCCACAGTTGGTATCAGAGAGATCCATAGGGTGTCATATAGGGGCTATGTTTTCCTATCTACCCAATGGTTCATTCAAATATTGAGCATGATAAGGGAAACATTGGTATAACACTATTTGGATTCATGCTTCATTCAATACAACATTTAAATATTAGAATTATGAGAATATCATGAAAGAGAACCATAGAAATTATAGGACTTAGAAAGGATTCAAGTAAGAACATTAAAATAAAATGTGGGGCAAATTAGTTGGTGCATGTGTTTAGATTTAGCTTACAACCCTGTCTTATGACTGCCAAGGCTTTGGTTTAACATGATTTATCCAAGTCTTAGCTTTCCTAAATGATATGTGTAGATTTATTAAAAATATTTGCTACACCATGTAGAGCTTAATCAATTGTTGAGATGAGACAAGGAAGCTAAGCCTTAAGCCTGAGGATATCTCTGAGTTGGCAATTATATCGCCAATAATAGAGTAGATAATGGCAAATCTAGAATTTGTGAATTCGGCTGCAGACAAACTTATAAAAACTGCATTTGTATCAGTTTCTTTGATATAAATTGGAAATCTTTCAAACTACCTCTTGAATTATTTCAAATGAACTCTACCTTGATTAAGATAATTCTCTTAGCATTCTCATCTTAGCTTGATGTTATATTTAGACCTTAGGATTTAGAAAGGTAGGATAGATCTTGTAAGTAATTTATGATAGTATACTTTGAATATTGATTCAATCGCATGTAAGCTATGTAATTATATTATCACAACTATCGCAAACAAACAGAAAAAAAAAATCTGCTTTTAAACCCAATGAATTCTTATATGTTAAATTTCAGATATATGAAAGATCCATATTAATAAGGTTTGTGTATAGTCCATTAAATTAGTGGGTTATGGGATCACAACTTCCAACTAATATATAAATGTGTTTTAATATAGCAATTTTAATCACCATAAGTTGTGCCAATCTTCATTTTAAAATTACCTTAGGACTCAAATTTCCTATTCCATGTTTAATTTCCTTGTTTAGTTCCCACTGTTATTTTCTAACTTAGTTCATGATTTTGATTCTCAAACTAAATTTCAGTTGAGATAGTTAGGATGTGAAATTCATATTTTATTAAGTCTAGATTTAGGAAATTTTGAAATTTAAATCAAGTGTACTGCATATTTTTCTTCTTGATTGATCGCTGATAACCAAATTGATATTCCAACCCAATTGGCTCATATTTGACTCGTGAACAACTTGCTCACTCAGAACAACTTATTTCCTGCGATCAAAAGTTTGGCATCTGTGAACTGTTTGTTTACGTCTAGGCATGGGTGAGATGCCACCTCGTTGATCTCAATCGATTAGAACCCTATTTCAAGGGCTAGAAATACTTCTCCATGTGCCGATGGATACTCTTAATGCTATCAAACTTGCTATTATTTTGCTCTGCTCTTAAACTCTAAACGGAGCTAAGATGAAGTTTTGTTTTCTAACCTTTGTAAAATACGGAACGGTCGAACTCTAAGACTATCTTACTGTACTATTTTTTTTATATACATAGTGAAAACCATTATCTCCCATAGTGGGCATAGACATATTTGCCTAACCACTTAATTCCTTAAGTATTCTTGATTTTGTTTTATACCCACTAACTCAGCTAATATACTCTATTCTGCAAAACTTTCTCCTTAATTTGAGCTATAATTCTGTATTTATCAATCATTCGCTTATTTCTGGGAAAATAATGAGTTTAATATTTTGAAGGCATGGACTTCAAACGGTTATTGTATCATCACTCAACACAACCTAAACATTCTTATATATAATCACATGGCATTAGTGTTATAAAAATCTCCAAATCTTCCGTAATATGATATTGACTATGTGCTAAAATAATTCCCTCGCATTTTGTAGAAGATTCTTTCTAAAATTCCCGAAAAAAAGTAATACATCATCGCAGAGTCCATTCGTTACACATCTTCATATGGTGTAATAAAGTTTCCTCTAAGAGTGAATGTCACTACAATTTGAACCTTGAAGGGGCGTATTATGGGCAGTTGACCACTTGTGCAATTAGCAAGCTGCCACTAAGGTTAGTGGCACCATTTATCCCCAAGGATAAAGTTTTCTTAATTTTGATGTCTTGCATTATTTCATAATCTCTGGTGATCACGTACCACTAATTGTTTCAAATTTGGCTTGTTTCAACTAGTTTTGTATGTTGATAATTGTCTCCAAACTCAATAATCTCACTTAGAGACTATTTCATTGATCGCAATTTGTTTTAGTTATATTCATTAGTTAGTTCCCTAGCTTTTGTTGCATGTCGATCATTTAGTCATTCCATCTAGTGTGGTGTCTTTATATTCAAATGCCTTGGAGCAAACTTAGACCAGCCCATCCTCATGTTTCAGATGATATTGCCTTTGTCTTCCTTTTGCTTCTAGAATATCCATTAACAACCTTTTCATGACATCTAGCTGCATTTAGGATAACTTTTAGGTTAATACGCTTTCTCTAAAATTTTCATATGCTTTCTTGTTTGCTTTTTCAAAAGGATACTTTTTAGAAAGCAATTTTTAGCAAGCATTTTCTGGTATTTAGCACATGAAAATTATTGTTTTCTCTCTTCGCCCCCACAAACACTAACCAACCTGCCAATCATCGGCTAGCTTGCCGATTGTCTGTCTGCCACCACCATTCAGCGATGACATTAGACACAATTATACGACTTTAAACAGCATTAGTGGTTGTCTTTTTTGTTGTAACAACTACATCACAACTTTCTCGACAAAAACATTTTTTTATATAGATGCAATAAGCCTGAACAGAGCCCCCCTAGTTTTTCATCCAGCATTGCATCTGAATAATCATACGATCTTGGCTTGATCGTCTCACAATAAATAGAGCTTCTTGGTGTTCCTTCCGAGTATGATTTGACTATTCGAACATGCATGTTCATTTGTATAAAATCATTTTTCTTCTATGAAATATTGTTAATGATTGGGAAGGGAGAGTAAGTGGAGTGATTTATATATATACATATATATATTGGGCGGTAAATGGCTGCTTATATAATATCATACTAGAACAACTAAACTGCATTCATGAAACAACTCCTTATGTTTAGCTATACGCAAATATTCTGAGAGCCGCTCAGATGCAATGATTTTGTATTTAAAAATGAAGAAGTGATTTCTATACTTAAGTATTTGATTAATTGCATAAGTTTTGGGATGCACCATGCAATTTTTAATCTAGTATCCGCAGCCTGGTATATGGAAAAGGCTTAGAGAGTTTTCAATAAGTATAAGATTGCGAGATTAGGAATTGACGTTAATCTAGTTAAGAATGAATATTTGTTTAAAAGGTGATAGAAATTGTAATATATGTGAACTTGCCAATTTTATATTTGTAAGTAATATTATAGGGAAAATGTTAATTAGATTTCAATTGTTATCTATGGAATGGACGGCCAAAGTGTAAATTTGAGGTGATGGTAAAATTTACTGATGCATATAAGGAGTATGAGCTCATGGCGAGTCTGAATTGATTTATTGGCAGAATAATGCAAAAATTGAAATTAAGGTTGATGGAATTATTAAAATCTTCGGTTTCAGCTTATAAAACTATTGTTAATATATTAATCTAATCTAGATCTAATCAAGAAAAGCAAAATTCCTTTGCAATTGTCCCAGCTAAAATTTCGGGTATGTTTTAACTTTACTTTTCTTATGTAAATTTAGTTCTATAATTATAGTTTAGCTTAGCCGACAAATTAAAGAATGAAATTGGTGCAGATTCGAAAGATTGATATTGTGGTATTGATTTCTCAAAAAGTCCTTATATTTAATATTTTTTATCGACTTAATATGAAATTCTATGAATGATCATACTTTTGAGTCGCAATTTTCGATCTATAAATTATGAATTTAAAATTCACATGCGTTGGAATTTTTTTTTGTAAGCTTATGTTGGTGGATTCAATTCTCGTCATAGCAAGTGCTAATGATTAATAGATTTTTGGGAGGCTAATCATGATATTGAATTAAGTGTTGGTGGAAGATGCATGAATCAATGTATTTGGCTTTCGTGATAAAGTTTGGAGCTAGGTTCTTTGTAAATAGTGTTGTTGAAATCGATTTTTGTAGATCATATCATTCTTTATCGAGTTCAATTATAATAAGTAAGGATGTTAGAAACCTTCATGAGTTGGTCGCTATTATCGAATTTGACTCTTGCTCATCTGTAATAACCCAAGGTTGTTACTATGCGATTTAAGGTTAAACCTGATCGAATTAAGCTAAAAATTAAGATTCTGGTTTTAGTTGAATAAAATTAAATAAAAATATCCATAGATAAAGTGCAATGAAAGGATCCTACTGCCAAAATTTGAGCTCAATTGGGATCCAGGACCATCCTAAATAAATTCATGAAGTTAAACTTCAGGAGCTAATAATATAATAAATATAAATTAGAATTTAGAAATTTATGTATATTTAAGTTAAGCACCAAATGAGGATGCTATGTTTTAAGTTTTGTCAACTTTCGACTGTGGGATTGATAGAGGTGAATTTTCAAAATATTTCACTTAAAAATTAATATAAAATAAAGTGCTCGTCCGAATTTGATAGCTCTTGTTCAATCGCAGTTGTCTTGTTGAAACGCTTGATCTGGCCAAATTTCGTTCAATTTGGAATCCAATTGTGGGAGCGATTTATAGAATTAAAAAGGCGAAAAATTAATTATTATACTTTTTCTTAATTATTCTTTATTCCTTCATCCTCTCTCTCCATTTTTTTTTTAACACGGCATGCAACCTTAGAATTTCATTCCAACTATCCAAACGAAAAGAATAATTCATATAAATTTTATTCTTGCCCTAAAGAAACGCAACCACAGCCCCTCTTCGATCCCCTCCTTTCGTCATCAATCCCACCTTCACTCTCTACTTCCTCCCGAAATCTTGCCTCTCCCTCAAGCCCAAGCTCGACTTCTACGCCTTTGTCGGTCTCTCCATCGATGACTTCACCAACCATGTCTGCGCTCGTGCTCGCCTCTTATGTTCCAGCGCAAGAAATCGCTTCGCACTCAACTTTGATCTTCTCGGTCGCCTCCTTCCTTCCCAATCAGATGTTCTCACCACCATTCGTCGTTACCCCACCGTCTTTCTCACCGATATGGAGAAGATCGTGCCTTTCAAGATTGACCTTCTACTCGATCATGGAATCTCCATGAACGCCATTATAAAGATGGTCGCAATGCATCCCAGCGCTATGATCAAATTCAACGTTGCCCAAGAACTTCAGTCCTCCCTCGTCGATCTGAAAGAGCTGGGCGTCGACCCTTCCAGCAAGTGCTTTATTCACACCTTTGCCATTTTCTTCAAGGCGTCGAAGCAGGGCTGGAATGGTACGGTGCAAAATTGCGCAAGCAGGAGCTGGTCGATGAATCAACTCTTGTCTTCATTCGCGTGCCATCCCTACTGCTTATTATCATCTCCATGTCGAGCTCCACCTCTTCTTCGTGGTAGCTTTCTCTTTTTTTTTTTATTTCTTTATATTTGTTATAGTCTTTGTAATTATAACTACCTATTTATCTGATTTATGCATCCGATTGTTGTATATGTTAGTCTAGATTACTAGATATGAGGGAATTCATGTATGTGTGATTTTATTTGTTAATATATAGGTTAAGAATTTATATAACAAAGCAACCATTTCTAGCATTTTATTTTATTATATTATATGAATATATATAGTAAACATTGTGAAGAACCATAACAAATTTAAATGAAAACTTTGATAATATTTGCAACTAATCTTCTAAATAAAGTTTAAGATTAACCTTAATGATCATCCTGATTTAATTACAGTAAGCTGCATATATTATGTATAATGGATGAGGTGAAGTATTTCTTGAATTTCTCATTTATCCCATATTTATTGAGCGGCAATTACTGATCCATATGCATGCAGCTCTCTTTTCTTAGTTAATTAATCTGTTCAAAAATGGTTTATGTTAGCAACATGTTTGCATGTTTCTCTTTTAACTAGTCAAGTATAGTTTATTAAATTATTGTGGATTCCATCTTGAAGTTATGATTAAATCCTAGTATTGTTGCATACACTTTTTATCTATTATTCCTCATCTAAATAGCCTTTAACAATTGAAAGAAGAGCTATTTGATTTCAACTAGTTAGTTATTTTGAGTGGGTTTCTATTCATACATAAGCATGCAACCTCTTAACAATGATTGTTGAATCTAATGGATTATATGCTTGCATATCTCTTAGGAAAGTTAATCAAATGACTTGGGCTAGTTATCATCTTAAGTGTTTTTGAATAAATCATATCATTGATTATTATTATGCTATTATGTATCATCTTGTAGATCCCGTCTCTAGCTTATTGTAGTTTGGTCTTCTATCTTGTGTATTGGAGAATGAATTGGTTTGGTTCCATGTTTGTTTAGGACCAAATATAGTTACCAAAAGAGAGTATAATTTAGATGTACTTTGCCAAATTTTTACAGGTGCTGTGATTGTCGTCTAATTCCATTCAATCGTCGAGCATCAAGTTTGAATCAATTTAAATGTACATTACGTACTTAGAACTCTATTGAGTTTTGTATTCATTTAATTATATTATTTTCTTGAGCTCTATGTACAGTACGTACATCACTTGCAAAGATCCTGACATCATTAGTGATTGATGGTAATTTGAAAACCATGACATCAAGATGTAGGAACTCTTTGCTAATTAACTAGTAATTATTATCTTAGTTGAAAATTGTAGAATATGTGAACACCTTAGGATATTTTCTTTAAGATTAGGAATAGATGCTAGGCTAGTTTTTATTTATTGAATAAGTGGGTTATTCATTGAATGGAACCTTGGTTTTACAAGTTTCTATATTTTCATACTTTAATTTTGATTATTTTATCTTTCAACTTTAGATTAAGGTTAGGAGATTTATTCTATTAAACTTGATTATACATAATAGAATTTTTCTTAATCATTAGTCCACATTTATATTTAAACCCTAGATCTTAAGCTTTACATTTGGATTATATGATTAACTCCAATTTGTGGTACCTAAATCCATAGTTTATTAGATCTTGATTAGATCTTAGTTTAGAATAACTAAATTCATCAATTAGTACATGATGATTTATTATTTAACTTATAATCATTATTGATTGAATTGAATGAGAACCTGAATAGTTCTGATTATTATTTTTTACTTATAAGGCCAAGCTTGAATAGTTAGAATGGGTAAGTAGATAACAAATGATGTCACATTGTGTAGTAGAGTCCCTTGCCCACTATTAATTTACTTAAGCTTCTGCATTCCTTATATTTTGTGTCATTACCTTGAACATGACATATAAGACAACATTATTACATTAAATGAAAACTTAGAATAATTAAGATAATATTTACATTGGGTTCAGTATTTAGGTTAATTATGGTGCATATATACCCTAATGGATAGGGGTAATGAGAAATAATGGATGACTTAGCATTACTCATTGAGGAGTGTTGTGTTAAGTTAGGAACCCAAAAAAGTATTGCATATGTACTTGACTCCTCAGCTACTGCTGGATATGTCCACAGGAGCAAAGTAAGATAACTAAAATTTACTGCATTTGTATTTACTGCCTCCTCAGTCCTGCTGTTCTGTTCTGTTATGCCCTAGCCCAAAAATATTATGGGAATTTCTATTCTTCCCTAGTATAGAAAGGCTACGATTATTTACAGTGGCCCGATTAGCCAATGATTTTGATATGATAGTCTATACATGCATGTTTACTGTTTACTATTTTACTGTTATATTTTACTTTAGTCAGCTTTATTTTACCTGCTTATTTATAGGATGCTAGTTTTTGTTACTGCTTACTATACATATTATAATCAGATTGTTTATTTTTAACCTGCATATGTCATATGATCATCAACATATTTAGGATTAGTCTTTTCTTTTAGTACTTTTATTACTATATTTATATATGTATGCCTAGCCTTTTTTTAGCATATTATTGAGACATTTTTTTTCCTCATTGTTACTTAGTTATAGATGCTGTTATTTATAACTTATCATGCCCTTTTGTATGCTTGTTGCTCCTATGCTAATTTATTTTGTATAGTCTAAGTATATGGTGATATTAATAAACTCATGAACATTCTTTAAATTATACTTAGACTTATTAAAGTCTAACCAAATTTTCTTTTTTAGCTGTGCCTTGTCATCTATGTATATATGGTAGATCAACAGTATAGGTCAAATCCAGCGCTTGAAGATTTAGCTGCTAGAAGGTTAAAGTAAGGTGCGTCATTAAAGGAGATATGATTCAACCTTTTTTGCCAGCATTTTTTTAAAATGTAATAATCAACTTTTTTCTTCTTCTTATCCTTCTGCATTTATTGTATTGTATGTGAATGAATAAATGTGGATTGTGTCTGATTGCCCCTTTTTTTATTCCATCTGCACTGCTATACTATATACACATTTTTGATAGATCTTGCTCAGCTCATGATTTGTATCATGGATATTTTTTTGGTTTAATATCCATGGTACTAATAATGACCACCTCTTAAACATAGTTGATAAGGGGCGACCACCATAGGTATAGGATGGATGATTATCAATGAGGTTTTATTGCTAAGATGAAATTGATTGGTCATGCTAAGATTTATTGGACAAACACTTTAGCAAAATAACAAAGGTTTAGAAGGATAAATCTTATATGGATAGAGAAGAAAGAAATGCTTAGGTCATAATATTGTCCTCGACATCATGATAAAAAGTTACATGGACAATCACTGACTTTAAGGCAGGGCTCTCTTTATGTAACAGAATACTTAACTACTTTTGAGGACCTAGTTTTAATGACCAATTGTAGGGATAATGATTGGCAACTTGCTAATAAATTTTTTATTGGGTTTAGAAAGAAAATTAGAAATGGGATTGAATTTTTTGATCCCCAAACTTAGAAGATGCTTTCCATTATGCTCTACTTGTTGAATTACAAAAGAAGTCAACTTTTATAATATGAACTAGAGCACAAGTGACTTTTAATTCAAATTATAAGTAAACTACCAATCCCATTCCACCTTTTAGCTTAAACTATCCACCCAAAAGGGGAAGCTCTAATAACATTAAAGAAATTATTTATTTTAAATGTCATAAGGGAGGTCACATGCAGAACTAATCTAAGGCACAAATCTTATTGTTAGATGAAGTTCATGACCTTATAAATGAAACCTTAGAAGAAGTTTATGATGATACCCCATTATTAGATGAAGAATTTGGATTATTCTCAAATTAATGTGATGAGATGCCTTAATATATCTATGAATAAAAAAGAAGATTGGAAGAAAAGAAATATTTTTAGCATGTATATTGTGTGCAATGAGCGAAGGTGTAGGTTAGTTATTGATGGGGGTATTGTAATGAATGCTATCTCTACTAATGTTATATCAAGTGCTAATTTAAGAACTGAAACATATCCCTAACCCTTTCATGTTAGTTGGGTTAACCATACTTTGCTTCCCATCATTAGTCAATGTTTAGTTACCATCAAGATTGGTAATTATGAAGATAAAATTTGAGGGGATGTACTTGTAATAACCCAAGGTTGTTATCCTGGCCAATTAGGACTAATAGAGTCTTAATTTTGGTTCGAACACTCTTAAGTAGTCATTAGAATCACACCATGAAGTTTTGGTCCAAATCAAGTGTCAAATGGATCAAACCTTGAGTATGGGAATTTCAGGAACCCTAGAAATTAATCTAATTAATTTGACATTAAATCAAAAATCGATCTTTGTTATTACGCTCATCACCCCCAAATTAGTTAGGGGTGAAATTTTGGTGGCATTTGGAAGTCGTTGAATTTTCGAAATACCCCGAAAAATAGGAAAAATAAATACTTATTGAAATCAAAATCCAATTTCGTCGTTGCGTTCCTCACCCCTCAATTAGCTAAGAATAATTTATTAGAAATTTTTGGAATGTAGTTAATTATTTAATTTTAATTAGGAATCAATTAAAATTAATTGAATAATATTAATATTAATTTTCTTTTTCCTAACAGCCGTCACCCCGTGCTGTTTCCCTTCTCGCTCGACCATCAACCCTCTCGTCTGATCAGATAGGTGATTTGAGCTGTTCGATTGGCCGATCGAACGGCTTCGAGCCCGCCTTTTCCTTCCTCCATCCCGTGAGCTCCTCGCGTCGTAGCACCGCGGCATGCAGCCAAGCGCAGCGAGAGGCCGACCTGGCCTGCTCCATTGGTCTTCTTTAAGCCCCAAGTCATGGTCTTGATTTCATTTTGCATATGCTGTGGTCATTTGGAGGTTTTGGAGCCTATCTTCTGCAATCCTAAATCATCATCCTTCCACTTCCAAGTACCCTGATCTCCATATCTCGGCTACCATTTTGTAATCTTTAATTTTGTAATGCTATTTCATGAAGTAGATTAGGACCTAAATAACTTGATCAGGTTGGAATGAACTTAATCAAATGAATTTTAGATGCCATCCATAGTAGCACAAAGTGCTACGCCGTCACTCCCGAACCTTAGCATCCAGGGTTTACTACTATCGTCGGCACAGGCCACCCTTGTTGCTGGTCCAATTGCCATTGGATAGCTTTGGTCAGACCCCATCTTTCAACATGTGAGTTGATATCCATCGTCATTAGGAGGTCCTCTGTATTCGAAGCTCTAGCCCTCGGGTGCGCTTTGGATGAAGGAGGAGAAAAAGCCTCAGGTCGGGTAGGGTCGGACACGACCCGCATGTGGTCCCGGGGCGTGCAGCCTGCGTGGGTGCCAGAGCGCGGGGCCCAATTCATGCACTATCGCATGTGTAGGCCGATGCGTGGCAAGTTGTCTAACGCGCCCATGGGCCCACCTGCCATCGGATCTGCCCCGTCAGCTGTGGGGCCAACACCGTCCCGTATGTTGGGTATCGTGGTGTAATAACCCTAGGTTGTTACCTAGCTCAAGCTAAGTTTAATCATGCTTTAATTATAGTTCCATTTTATTCAAAACTCTATTTGAAGCTAACTCTGAAAGTTTGAGGTCAATCGGACCTCTTTAGGGTAATTTTGTGATTTGATTAATCTAGATGCCCTAATTAAGACCTAGAATATTTTGACCTCAGAATTTAAATTTGATTATAATATTGAATTTTTCACCCCCAGATTAGATAGGGGTAAAGTTTGAGAATTTTTGAAGGTCATTTGGACTATAATTTAATTTAAATTAAATTGGGTTAATTGCACATAAGAGATCCCAATAATTAATAATTGCAAATCTACGATAAACTGTTTTACCCATGTGGTATGTCTTAAATTTATTTTAATTTTAGTCATTATTATTTTAGGTTTACTAAATATTTCATATAGTGATATCTTATTATTGTGATAATCATAGGCACCTTAATGATAAGCAGTAAACCCTATAATATTTATTTTAAGACTAGAGTAAGTCATTCTTTTGCATCTAAAATTATGTTAAATCCCTTGGTATACCTTCATATCGATTAGCTAACTCGTTAAGTATCGGGTTACCCTCTGGAGCCCGTACGCAATCTCATCAATTTTGTAACTTTGAAATTTTTATCAGAAACTAGAAGTTTGAAGCCAAACTAGTAACACTACCGAGTACCAATTTTGATGTAATTCTGGGTATGAACTGGTTAGGTAAACACTGCGCTTCCATAAACTACTAGAAGAAGAAAATTACCCTTGGCAGTGGAAGTCAATCAAAAACATTTGTGGGTAAATTTAGCACCCAAGTTCCATTTATCAATAAGATGAAGTTTGAGAGGCTAGTTCGAAAAGGATGCGATGCGTATCTAGTAACGATGTTAGGAGAAAAGAAGGAAGAAATTCTTATTTTAGAAAATCGAGTAGTATGCAAATTCCCCGATGTGCTCCCTGAAGACCTGCTTGGTCTTCCCCCTGTTCGAGAGATGGAATTTGCTATAGAACTAATTCTAGGAATGCAGCCGTTGTCAAAAGTCCTTATCATATAGCGCCTAAAGAGCTTCAAGAATTGAACAAACAGCTTTAAGAGTAGCTCGAGAAATGGCTCATTCGATCAAGTTCATCTCCTTGGGGAGCGCCAATATTGTTCGTGAAGAAGAAAGATGGATCAATGCACATGTGTATTGATTATTGTGAGCTAAATATGGTAACTATTAAGAATAAATACTTATTATCGTGAATCAATAATCTATTCGATCGGCAATCTAGAGCTAAAGTATTTTCCATGATCAATCTACAATTAGGTTACCATCAGTTGAGAGTTAAAGATATGGATATAGAAAATACAGCCTTCAGAACTCGTTATTAGCATTATGAATTTCTGGTAATGTCTTCTGGCTTAACTAATGCACCGCCCATCTTTATGGACTTAATGCAGCATGTGTTGAAGACATATTTCGGCTAATTTGTCATAATCTTCATCGACAATATTTTTATTTATTCAATGAGTAAAGTAGATCATGAGAAATACTTAAGAATGGTGCTAGAGCTAGAAAAACTTAGAAAGCATGAACTTTATGCCAAGTATTCCTAGTGCAAATTCTAGCTTGACTCAGTAGCTTTTCTGGGTCATGTTGTAGACACTCAGGGAATCAGAGTAGATCCGAATAAGGTTAGTGCCATTCAAGATTTGCCACAGCCAAAATCTGTGACTGATATCAGAAGCTTTCTGGGACTAGCAGGTTATTATAGAAAGTCTGTTAAAGGCTTTTCTTAGATAGCATCTCCTTTAGCGAAGCTGAATCAAAAGGCAGTGCCATTTATCTAGAGTTCTGAATGTGAGAATACATTTCAATCGCTAAAAGATGCTCTCTCTTCTGCCCAGTACTTGCCCTACCTAAGGAAGGTCTCAATTACTAAGAATCTATTGATGCTTCAAGAATAGGCTTGGGATGTGTACTGATGCAGGAAGGGAAGGTCATTGCTTAGGTATCAGTATGGCATTCAATATTCCATTTTCACAGATCATCATAGTTTGAAGTATATTTTCACTCAACTCAAACTCAACTATCGTCAGCAAAGATAGGTTGAGTTAACCAACGATTTTGATTGAGCATCCAGTATCATCCTGGCAAAGCAAATATTGTAGTTGATGCAGTCAGCCGCCATGCTACACTTTCTGCTTGAATAGCTTTCAGTCCCTTAGCAAAAGAATTTCGTAAGCTCGATACTAAGCCCGTTCAAGGTGCCATGATCAGTGAGCTAAAATCCATGAATTCTGTAGAACCCACACTTCATCGCAATGTCTCCATCTCACAAACAAAAGATGAAGACTATTTGAAGTTTAAAATGGAGATAGAAAGGGGTTGTCAGTTTGATCTGCTCTTGCGAGGAAATGTAATACGTCAGGGTGATCACTTATGGATTCCCAAATCTATGCATCAGGAAGTCTTATGTTAAAAGCCATAATTCTGGGTACCAAGTCCATCGTGGCTGTACTAAAATGTATCAAGATCTGCAGAAGTCATTCTGGTGGCCTGGAATGGAAAAGAGCGTGGTAGAATTTGTTGCAAAATATTGTGCTTGTAATTTGGTTAAAGCAGAACACCAAAATCTTGGAGGACTTCTCCATCCTCTAGAAATTCCTGAATGGAAATGGTTCAACATTTCCATGGACTTTGTAATCAGCTTACCCACATCAAGGTCTGGTGCTGATTCAATTTGGGTCATAGTTAATCGACTGACCAAATCGTCATATTTTATCCCAATGCATCAAATTAATTTTGTTGAAAAATTGGCGAAACTGTACATCAAGGGAATTGTCAGGCTTCATGGAATTCCAAGGTCAATTGTATCTGATCAGGATAGCATATTCACTTCTAAATTCTGGCAGCATGTGCATTAAGACTTGTAGACTACCCTAGCCATGAGCACTGCATTTTACCCACAAATGGATGGTCGAATTGAAAGAGTTAATCAGGTTTTGGAAGATCTCCTGTGTCTATATATTCTAGATTTTGAAGGTTTCTGGGAAGATCATATTCCCTTAGTATAATTTGCTTATAGTAATAGTTTCCAATTGAGTATTAGCATGGCTCCGTATGAAGCCCTATACGAAAGAAAATACAGTACTCTTTTAGCATAGTCTGAAATAGGCTGTGTATAGTTATATGGTTTTGACTTAGTAGAAGAAACAAATAAGAAGGTGTAATTAATTCAACAATGAATTAAAGTAGCTCAAGATCATTATAGTAAATATCACAATGCCCGTCATCGTACTCTGGAATTAATTATTAAGAATTTTGCATATATCAAAGTGAGTCTGATGAAAGGAGTATATCATTTTATTGTAACTAGAAAGCTCAGTCCTTGTTACATCGAACCATTTGAAATACTAGAGAAGAAATGCCCTGCAGCCTATAGATTATAACATATAGAGGATTTCTCTGCAGTCCACAATAAATTTCATATTTCATCGCTGCAAAGATGTCTTCGTAATCCATCTCATTTAATTCAACTCCCAGCAGTATCTCTCCAGTCGGATCTTTCTTATATAGAGGAGCCCATTAAGATCTTAGCTCATGATCAATAGCTATTGAGAAATTGTTCCATCCCTATGGTGAGGGTTCAGTGGAAGAATCACTCTATTGATAAATCTACTTGGGAAAAAGAGGCCGATATGCAAAGGAAATATCCATGTCTTTTTGCAGATCTAGGTACCTTTAATTTTGAGCCATGTTCTTAAATTCTGCATTTTCTTTTCCCTTCTTAGAATGATGTCGAGGACGACAACGTTCTTAAGTGGGGGATTTTGTAACAACTCTAGGTTGTTATTTAGATTAATCTAAGTTTAATCATGCCTTAATTATATTTAATTTTATTCAAAATACCATTTTAAGCTAACCCTAAAAGTTTGAGGTCAAATAGACCTCTCTAGGGCAATTTTGAAATTTGATTAGTCTAGATGCCCTAATTTAGACCTAAGATATTTTGACCTCAAAATTTAAATTTGATTGCATTTTTGAATTTCTCACCCCCAATTAGCTAGGGGTGAACGTTTGGGAATTTTTGAAGGTCATTTGGACCATAATTCAATTTAAATTAAATTGGGATAATTGAACATAAGAGATCCCAATAACTAATATTTGTAAATCTACCCTAAGCAGTTTTACTCGTTCAGGATCCGTTGTACGGACCGCGGGCGATCCGCTGCGGAGCCCAGGTCATACGTCAGCGAAACCCAGCTCCATCTCACCACTCATCATGTGGATCCAACGGCTAGGATCCAGATTTGTAGATCTGCCGTTGGATCTGCCCGTCGATTGGACGTTAGGAACCGAGCGATCTGAGCTATTACGTCATCTGATTGATAGATCAGATGGCATCCAAGGCACCTGACACTGTGAACCTTCATCCCCAATTATGTCGATTCTGACAAAGAGAATCTGTAGCGCCCCTCCCCGTCGCCGCGTGCAAATAGGTACAACTTAAATATTAGATCGGCAGCGGAGCGGTGCGCTACTCGGGGAAACGAGCTAAAAGATTGAGCCACACTGAAAGCTGCTGACTCGAACCTAAGAGTAGGATCAAGAGTCAATACTTAAGATATGAGTAGATTACTTATCTTAAGTATTAGACTAATACATACATTAGATTTAAAGAGGTAAATATGAATTCAATATACGTTATCAATATATCAGTATTTCTAGTATGCTGATCACATCACAATACTAAGTATAGTAGTATAACAGAGTGTGGAAGCTAAAGCAAAACATCCAGAAAATATTAGTCACATAGCAGTAGTAAGCATTCATCTCAGAAATGAAAAGTAAAATATATCCAGAATTATTACAAACTAATTTAAAAGATGAAAAGTAAAGTCTATCTGAAGTACTGAAAATAAAGCAGTAAGTAAAAGGTGGAAGATTGATCCACTAAGGCTCAACGTACTCCTCCTGGATCTCCTGTGAGTCCTCCTGCCATGTCTCCCCAAGTTGCTCGGGATCTAGCAAATTGTCGGATCCTAAAAGTACCTCGTGTTAGACAAAAAGTCTTACACATTGTAACTAACTAAGCAGTTCTAAAGTAAATGCAATAGACTGTAAAGTAAACATGATTGTAGAAAATATTAGTAAAGGCACTAGGCAACTGAAACTGTAAAGACTAAGCAAAGTAAAACTACATTAAAACTGAATACTGAAAGTAAACAAAAATATTAAATACTCAGAAATCAATGTGAAATGTCAATGTTGTACTATATGTCACTAGAATGATGCACCCAAAAATGCCACAACACGGTATGCCATGGTATGTAACAAAACTATCACTGAAAGGCTATGAGTCGTATGGTCCAATGTATACATACACTAAGTTGGGAAGACAGTACGGTGATGCCAATGCATTCTGAAATTCCCCAATTAATGTATGTAATATTCTGTAACCCATAATTCATCACTGATACTCATACGTCACCACTGAATCATTCATTATGCATATGCTCATATTTATGACCATGCTTCTATGCTATATGAGGAAAATCCAAAAATCCACAAGTCTTAAATACAAATAATGAATTCAAGGTCTCCACTGCATAGAATACTGCTAAAAGAATTCTGACTCCTAGCTTCTAAAATGAAAATTGGTTAAGGTTGAAGATTTACTTAAGGATCATTAGAAGGGGTGATTGTATACACATATTTAACGCAATTGCAAGAAATGTTATTCTTATCACTTAGTTTAATTAAGCCACCAAAATGAAGCGGTCTTTGATAGGAGGCATCGCCCGTTGGCGATTCGTATCTCAAGCTAAGTTATGAAGATGCCCTACTCACAGTCACACTTAGTATTTTAAAGAAGGTACTCAAATTACTTAGTTTGTTTTAGCCACACCTATTGAAGCAGTCTTTGCTAAGAGGCATCACCCATTGGCGATTTATCTTTCAATCATATTAAGGAATGAGTACCTATTTAATATTCTTGGGAGATTTACTCTGACGGGACTGTATTCGTCTTATCTTTCGGGATAGCACCTGCTCATAAGTCCATATTGGAGTGAATCAACCAATCCTAAATACTACTGAAGAAAACCAGTACTATGGGTATACCATACTACACCAACCAATGGTCTAGTTTCAAATAACTCTATTTAATCAGCAATGATTTATCAAGACTATCAATTCCTATGCTAAATAAGTAAGTCCTATACAAGGCTCCAAAAAGGTGATCAAAGATCACTAAATATAGATTCTACCACAAGGAAAAGTGTCATTATAATATCTTAAGTGATTCCTACCACTAAGGTTAAGGGATCATCTAAGCTTCTACCTCAATGAGCTATACAAGATCCTCCTACCTCATTGTGTATTTAAATTAAGGTCTTTAAACTATTTCAAAGACAAACTTATGCTGAGATACTTAAGATCTCACACCTTTAATTCTAAAGCTAATATTTTAGGTTCTATTTAATAGTTAGGTTTAGAGTGATCAGATCAGAATTAAGTCATCTGATCATATCTTATTCTAAGATTATATGATTTAAATTAAGGATGTTATTAGAGTCAGATCAATTATTAAATTAATTTAGTTATATTATCTTTTTATGCTAGTAGTCTTATTTAGGAGAAAATCAAGGATCTAAAGTTTTGATTCAGATTAATCAATCACATAGATTTATCAACACCTTAACATGTCTAATTCAATTGCTTAAGATCAATACCAAATCATATGTATTATTGGAATAATGTTAATTTCATTTATCTTATAATCATGTCAATTTAATTAAAGATTTAAGAGTTTGGATCTTAATCAAATGGATTAGGGCTTAACCCCTTACTTATGCGCTATTAAGATCAAATGTTTATAAATCAAATGTCAAATCAGTGAATTTGGGATGTATTATTGGTGGCAATGTTAGACATAGATCAAGACTTAATAGCTTGATCAAAGTCTTAAGACTTCTTAAGTTAATTATGATGATTAAGTTCTTCAAATTTAGGATTATTCAATTTATACATCATGAATTAGCATACATTATTTCCATACATTTACCTCACTGTTATGAAGTATATTAATAGAAAGTAATTAGTGCTAATCAAACCCTAAATCAATCCAAAAGAATTAGCACCTAATTACAAATCTAGCTATCATAATTTCATACAAATTGACATCTAAATTCTATTTAATCATACAACTAATCAGAGACTAAGTTTGCTAAGATTTAATATCTACAAATCCTAATTTTCACTAATCATGGTTTAAAAAGATTAGGGCATAAATTGAAATACAGAGATCAAAAAAGTAATTCACTTAGCACATTCATTCTACTCTTCATAAGGAGACTAATGGCACCCTAAACATGTAATTTAGTTAAGTATAATTGCTTATCAACCCTAACCAAGATCTGCAATAATTAGATAAAAATGGAAAATCTAATCATTAGATATTCAATATTATTTTATATTCAGATCCTTGAGAATTTTTTGATCAATTTCATATATAATATAATAGGATTTGGACCAATGGATTAGAAGTTATTGAATTAATATATTCTATATTTTTATTTAAATGATTTGATATGATTTGAATAATTGAATTATTTTCCTTAAGGAAAATAATTCCAATTATTCGAATATAATTAAAACGGGTTTGGCCCGTTCACCAAAACACGCGGGTCGGCCGGGGCCCGAAGACTCGGGACTGTCGCACCATGCGGGTCACGGGTCGGCCAGACCCGCACAGGGCTCCATCCCTGATCCTTCGTCCTGACGGAAGGATCCAATTAGGGAAACCCTAATCGGTTAATTCTGGCGCATCCGAACCATGGCACGACCAACCAACGATCCTGTGGGGCCCCTGTACTGATAATAAGAAAGTACGGTGCTCCAACTGTGGCAAATCCCCAACTTAAGTAAAGTTAGGTAAACCCAACCTGCCTTAAGCCAAGGACTTGTCACCAAGTGCTATAACATTCATCAATACAAATATCAAAGTGGCAGAAGCAATACAAAATAGAGTAACATCCACAAGCATACATAGTAGGAAAAGAGAATACAATATAGTAACTCATCACAATGCAGAAATAAAATACATCCAAAATTTAGGTTTTGATAATTAGATTTCTTAATTTGCTCTAATCACCCAAGAACTTGTTTAGCTCATAACTTGATCAAATGGAGTCCAAATTTGGTCTTCTCTCAGTTATTGCACTCAATATATTATAGGGAAGCTATAGCCTCTTAGTTTGTTGAATTTGGTTATCATTTGAGAAAGTTAGGTTTTTGAACCTTTCCTAAAACCCACTAATTATCATTTTAGACCCCAAACTTGATTTGGCTATAACTTGACCAAATGATATCTGAATTTAATGATTTTAGACTATATTGAATTGTTAGACAGTAAACAACAAGAGTATAATTGAATTTTTAGACTTCAATTGGTAAAATTACCAAATTTCTCTTATAAGATAAAAACCTTAAATTGAGCACATAAGGCTTAAATCTTATCCAAATTTGGTGTATTTATTATATATCCTCACATTATATAGTAAGCAATCATTTGGCATAAATAAATTTCAATTTGAAATGCTAAATCAAAAAGTAGCATTTTAAACTCTTAAATAGGGGCAAAACAATCATTTTACCCAAATTTAGAGTTAAGTATCCTTAAATCTTAGAATCTAAATTTAATCACTAAAATCAGTAATATAACTGTTTGAAATCAACTTAAGACCATTTAGACTCATAAATTTGATCTTTTAAGAAAAACCCTAAAATCCTCTTAGAATTTCCTAAGTTATTTAAATAGCTTCATATAGTAAACTTAGCTCACCTTATGCCCTCCATAAGTTAACTAGATCTAAAAAAAAAAGAAGATTGTTAAGATTAATTAATATTAATACTTAAATTATTCATTCTTATACTAGGCTATTTCTTAGGAATTTCCTTAGAATTTTCCTTTAATCATAGGATATATTCCTTAGGAATTAGAGATATTGAGATTTAGGTTAGAGTAATATCAGAGTTTAATTCTTAATCCTTCAATCTTAGTTGTCTTAATCATGATTGGTTTGGATCATATAAATTTATTAATTAGGATGTTTTGATTTATATTTTACTTGTAAGTATCATTGATTGAATTCTATTAGAGCCTGATCATATATAATTGCTTATATCTTTCAAAGGCTGTGGATCTGAGTTTATACTTGATAGTAAAGTATCTGAGATCCTGAGCTTGTATAAACCTAGAATAGCTAGAATGGATAAATTAGATAACAATAGATATTAGCATGTTTAGTTAAGTCTCTTGCTTACTATTGAACTTTATTGCTTTGCATTCCTTGTATTTTGAGCCTTTTTACATTGAACATGTTATATGAGATAATTTGATACATGAAATGAAAACATAGAAAATTTGGATAACACTTACATTGGGTTCATATTATGGATGGGAGATTGTGTATACATATTACAACCAATGGACAAGCATTAAGGAGATACAAGGATTACATGAGATGTACTCAATGGGGAGAGTTGTGTCTAGGCTCGGGAACCCACCTCAGTCTTGCAAACATGCTTGATTCCTCAACTGTTTTGGACGTGTCCACAGAAGTAAAGTAAAAAAACAAAAAAAAATTGCGTATGTATTTTCTACCTCTTCAGTTCAGTATAATTTTTTGCCTTAGCTTTGAGAAGATAAGTGATATGATATTATACAGTTCTGTTCAGTTACAGTTCAGTGGCTTGCTTAGCCAATTATTTTGATATGACAGTTTTTACATATTACTTACATTTTCTTACTTTTTGTTTTCTTTTACTGTAGTTCAGCTTTAGTATAGTACTTGCTTGCTTACATAAATGCTAGGATGCTAGTTATTAATTCAGCTTATGTATATGTATCACAGTTCAGTTTACTTTTTTTTAATCTGCATAATTTCATATTATCATCAACATGTTTTTGATGAGTCATCTTTTTTTGTGTATATAGTTTATTATGCATATATATATTGCTTAACCTTGTTGCAGCTTTGGGTTTGAGGTATGTCTTTGTACCTCAATTTTTGTTTAAGTTATAAATATATTTTTTATAGCTTTCTCTATTCCTTCTTAGCTTGTTGCACCTATTTGATTGCCTTAGTTGTTTAAGTAAATGGTGGTATCTTAAAGAACTTATAATTCACAGCCTAAAATGTACTTAGATAATTTGTCTAATTAACTTTTTTGGGCTCCTGTCATTGTGAAACTGAGAATGGCAGATTCTGAGCTGTTTGAGGTGGTTGAGCCAAAAGTGGAGCTAGATCAGGAGGAGGAGGATCACCCTATTATTGAAGATCATTAGTTTCTTTATTAATTGCTTGTGAGGCTGAGTGTTTAATTTCTTTTCAGTTTAAACTTATTAAATGTTGTAGTAATACATGTACTCTATGTATTTTCTTTTTAACTACATACTTTTATCTAGGCTACATATTTCCTATTTTCTGCATTATGGTGTAATGGATGTAAGTTTGTTTTTTTCTTTCTTCTACATTCTAATTGATATGTATGTATTTAGTGATTGATTCTGCTACTTCATAAGTGCACATCCTTCCCTTATTACTAGATTGGAGATTATACCCTAATCTTATAATACATTATGGGTTTGTCAAGTAACAACCACCTCTTAATCTTACTTGGTTAAAGGGAGGGGCACCATAGTTGGTATTAGAGAACACCATAAAGTGTCAGATTAGAATTTGCATTTCTATCTACCTAATAGATTGTTCGTCTGCCATAATGTCATTATATGATTACTTGAAATACATCCATAGTACCATAATCATATGCTCAGAATTAAAGGCATATAATGAAAATACTTATACAAGTAAGATAAAATGATCAATACAAACCTCATATGTTTATAACTATATGAATAATAAACACCTCTATTTAACTAATAAAACTTGACTGAGCTCTTAGGATAATTAGATAATTGAAAATGTCAACTTGGGAATACTTCAAGATATTTAAATCCATATGGGAGTTTGACTTCCAAATAGGCCAAAGGCATGAAAGGCATGTTGATGAAAAATTTGAATGAGGAGCATTAGTGCTGGATAGGATGCTTTAGCATGCCTTTTTCGGAGGATTTGACCTCCCTATTTTAACCAAGGAGTGGCTAAAATGCACGAGTTCCATTCTTGTGGCAATGGAATGCCCCGAAGAGATCTGAGTTTCATTAATGATCTACCTCTTTCAGAATTATGCTGAAGAATGATGGGACAACACTCTTTGGGAACTTACCCATAAGTAAGGGAGAGAGCAATGTGAAGTTACTTTCGAAGACTTATGTCTCGCATTTATTGTGGAGTATATTAGATAGATGTTTTAGTGATCTCTTTTATGTTCTCTATTGTAGCTCTCCTATTATGTCATATATTGAATATGAGTAGTAAAATAAACTAGTATATTTTTGTTCTTCTTAAATTTTGAGGTAGTATTATTTTTCTAAACTCAGATAAAACATGAATCTTGGACAGTCCTCTTCTACTCTTGCTGCATCTGGCAGCTCTTCTTTTGATATTAATGTACTTCTTGAAATTGTGTGAACTTTAGTAGATATGCATGTGAAACAATCAAACAGAATAGAGGTTGATTACTGCTCAAGGCAATTAGAATCCATCCCCCACATCTGTAGCTCCCGCACCATATTGCCCCCCTCAGCAACATTATCCATCCGCTGATGAACTTCTGTATAGCTTCATCCGTCTATAGACCCTTACCTTTAGTAGGAACCTATAAGCTATGGACACTGCCAGTTGGCTAAAACTAGTAGAAAAGAGTCTAACTAGTCTTAAGTGCCCTGACTCTAAAGCGATTATATTGGCAACTCACATGTTCCAAGGCAAAGCAGAATATTGGTGGGATAACACCCGAAGCACACTATTTGCTGATTACGCCATAGAAGACATCTCTTTGGATGCATTTGTGGAAGCATTCAGAGCTGAGTATATTTCTCCTTTAGCTCAGAACAACCTGGAGGATATATTCTTAAGATTAACACAAGACAGCCGCTCTGTGGCCGAATATGAATCAAAGTTTCGGTGGTTAACCCAATTTTCTCCTAACATGGTGTTGACATATGCTTCTCATTGTCATATGTTCCAGAGTGGGTTGCATAATTCAATTAAGTATCAAGTGGTACCAATAAGACTGTCCAACTTCATAGAGTTGATAGAGACAAGTAGAGTGGTAGAATAGCATCAGTCCTAGAGGGACTCTAAATAAAGTTTTAGCTCATCCTTTAATTGAAATGACAACTTCAAGAAGGCTTGATACCCAGTGGGGATGGCCTATCAGATTGAACCAGTAGCTACCCCCACAGACTTACACAATGGCTGTACAAGGGACTCATCCGTATGGAAAATGTTATCACATAAATCAAACTTGCTACACTTGCAGAAGGCCGAGCCATTTTTACTTCCAATGCAACTATGAAGAAACTATCGAAGGGGTTTGAATCAATCACTTTAAGCATCAATAGGCTTTCAACCCAAATCCCATAGATAACAGAAGCCAACAGGTTACAATAATGACTCCACCTCAGACTACAGCTCCAGTTCAAAGAAGAGAAGTGCCTAGCGCGCCGCGAACCAATGTAGCAAGACCTCCACAAAAGCAGGTATACAACAATAGTCTTGCTGGTCCTGCCAGGGTCTGCGCACTCACACGATTGGAGGCTGCTGAAGACAACAATATTGTTTTAGGTACATTACTCCAAACCAATCTTTTCTTGCAAAGAATCTTTACTACTCTCTCGACATAATTTTTGCAAATAGTAATTTGTTGCATGTGTAAATAGGCACCTTATGTTTTAATAACAAACCTTGTAATATACTATTTGACACTGGAGCTAGTCACTCCTTCATGTCAGAGAGCTAGGCTAAATCCCTTAACTTGTTATTTTATCATCTAGCTAGCTCGTTGAGTGTTGGGTTACTATCTGGAACCCACATGCCAGCTTGCTAATTTTGTAGTATACCAATTCTTATCGGTGTGCAAAAATTTGAAGCTAGGCTCATCGTCCTTCCTATCAAAAATTTCTATGTAATTCTGGGAATGAACTGGCTAAACCAGCATGATTCCACCGTCAACTATCAAAAGAAAAAGGTTACGTTGGGATGTGGTAAGCAGGCTAAGTCATTTGTTGGAAAATTTAGTACTCATGCATCTTTAACCAATGCCTTAGAGATGGAAAGGTTAGTAATGAAAGGTTGTGATGCCTACCTAGTGATGATACTAGGTGAAAAGAAAGAGGTAGTACCTATAAGTGAGAAAAAAATCATGTGTGAGTTTCCTGATGTTTTTCTTAAGGACCTACCAAGTCTTCTACCAATCAGGGAGGTGGAGTTTTCAATAGAAGTTATTCCAAGAACTCAACCTATATCTAAAGTTCCTTATCGCATGGTGCTGAAAGAGTTGCAGGAACGGAATAGTCAACTTCAAGAGTTGCTCAAGAAAAGTCTTATTCGACCAAGTTCATCTTCTTGGGGAGTGCCAGTGCTATTCATTAAGAAGAAGGATGGTTCGATGCGTCTATGTATCGACTATAGGGAACTACACTTGGTATCAAAGCCAAGTTGAGAATTTTAAGTTAAGGTAAAAGATATCAATTTATCCAAAAGCAAACAATACAAAATAGTAAAGACAATCAAATGACATCTTAGGATAGTAAACGCCTAACTAAATTAATAATTTATTTAAATTTCTAACTTAAAATATAATCAAACTTTCAGATGGCAGACTCTGAGACTGAACTAAGATATTTTACTAAATTTTTCTTCTATTATTGGGAGTATGATCATTGGTACGATTTGTCATTTGGTCGTGTCTACTATGGAGTATCTGCAGTTGGAGGAGATGTTTTGAACAAAGTTTCGAGGTTTTGTGTGTTTCAAGGCAATTGTTTTCCACCATTAGCAAGGGAATGGCTCTTCCGTGTTTTTACGGTATTTGAAGCCATAGATTGCCTCGATCACCTACGCCTCCAAATTTTGGACAAACTCTTTCACGACTATGCCATGGATTGGTAGAGTTGTGCTCATAAAGTATTAATTCATGGGAGTAGACGTCTTCATCGTACTCCTACTTATGAAGACTTTGAATTTATATTTTATGCAAATTTTGTAACTAGTAGTACTAGTTTCCTTTTGCTCTAGCTTCTTTTGCTTAAGTAGATCTTGTAAATAGTTTCTACTTTACTTAGGCTTTTTTCATTTTTCTCCAAAGTTGTATCTCTTAAATATTTCAAATTTAATGAGAATTTCTTTTCCTATCCTCTTCAATTTTTGAATTGTGTATTATTTTCCTTTCTTTATAATGAATCCCGATTCCAATATCCCTGTTGAGCCTATAGTGGAGGAACCTACTTCCACTACAACTTCCCACACCAATCAGATGCAGATTTTGCTTAAGTTAATGAAGGTTTTGATTGAAGCACTAACCTGCGCTGCTAAAAGGATGGCCTCATCCTGTAATCCTTCCCAACCTTCTTCTACTCCATCTCAACATTGTCCAACTCCTCCTCAGGCCTCTTCTCCAAAATCCCTATAGTTCCATGACCATCTACTGGTTTTGTGGTAGATGCCTATCTCCTAACTTTTCTATATCTGAAGCCATTGGCTGGTTAAAGGCTATAGAGAAACCTTAGCCATTATAAAGTGTCCTGAAAGTAAGTGCCTTCGTTTTGCAACTTACTTATTCCATGGTGAAGCAGAATATTGGTGAGATAGTGAGTTAAAGACCCATTTTTCTAAAGTTTAGCTGCAAGATATCCCGTGGGATGAATTTGAGCAAGTTTTTCATAAGGAATTCATTCCTCCTTTTGCCCAGACCATAATCGAGAACGACTTCATGCAACTTACACAAGAAAGCCGTTCTGTGCATGATTATGAGATGGAATTCCGCAAACTTTCCTGCTTTATTCCTAATCTAGTCCACACTGATGTGGCGAGGTGTACTAGATTTATTTCTAGTTTAAAAGATTCTATTAAAAGTCATCTGATGTCTCAGCATCACGATGATTTCCCCAAACTTTTTGAAGGTGCTCGCATGGTCTAGTACCATCAAGCTCAAATGGAATAGAAGAAGCGTTCCCATCCCCAACCTTCAATATCTGAATCTTTCAAGAAGAACCGTTCCCATGGTCCTAAGGCCTTCTAGCTTTCCTCTGAGCAAAATTAGCAAGGAAGACCAAGTGCAAGATGTAACAGGCCACATCCATACAGGAAGTGCTACGACACTGGTGGTAGGTGTTACATTTGTGGCAGAACTAATCATCGCATTGGGACTGTCGTGCCAATTAGACCGTGGATAAAATGAAGAATAATCGCCAACCTTCTGGGCAGAACCATGCTCCTCTGAACTCTCAAGCGCCATCACTTGCCTTAATGCCTCCTTCTGCTAGTGGAAGTGCTCAGCATCAGAAGGGTGTACCTCCATCTCCTTCCAAGCAAGGCCACTACAACATAAAGGATAAGGGCAAGTCAGTTGCTCAATCTCCTGTGGTACCAAGAGTCTACGCTTTGTCTCCTTTAGTTGTTCAAGAAGATAGCATCGGAAGCCTAGGCAATCATCTATGTTTAATTTATTATTTTATATCTTTTATTAGTTCTGTATTTTATTTTTAGTATTTTATTTTCAGTATTTTCTACTTTAATTTTTATTAGTTGTAATTAGAGTTTATTCTTCCCTGTTATAAGAACTCTAGTTATTAAGAATCAGCTCTGTTAAACTCTCTTTGATACTGGTGCTAGTCACTCTTTTATGTCAATGAGTTGTGCCTCTTCCCTTAACCTTCAACATTTCAGCCTAGGCAATCCTTTGGTAGTTCAAATGCTATCTTGTGCTGAAATCTATGCTAGTAAGTTATGTTTGGTAGACATCCCAATCAGTAACCAAATCATTCAATCCAAATTAATTGTTATGTCAATTACAAACTGCGACATAATTTTAGGAATGGATTATCTTAGTAAGTTTATTGCTGTAATAGATTGCTTTCGTAAGCGAGTTTCAATTAAGGTTGGAAAGAAACCTGAAGTTTTTGTAGGAAAACTTAGCTTGACTGCATCCTTAATTAATGTAATTAAAGCCAAGCGCCTCGTTAGTAAAGGTTGCTATGCAATCTTAGTAACCTTAATCGACAAAGAGAAGTAAGTTAGTAGTCTAAAAGATACTATCATTATTAGAGAGTTCCTGGATGTTTTTCCTGAAGACTTGCCTTGACTACCTCCTTTGCGTGAGGTAGGGTTTTTTATTGAGATTATTCCTGGGACTCAACCTAAATCAAAGGCTTCGTATAGAATGGCATCGAAAGAATTGCAAGAGCTTAGAGAGCAGTTGCAAGAGTTGTTAGAGAAAGGATTCGTTTGCCCTAATATGTCACCTTGGGGAGCTCCTGTCCTATTCGTCAAGAAGAATGATGGTTCAATGTGGATGTGTATAGACTACCTTGATCTTAACAAAGTGACTGTGAAGAATAAGTATCCTCTCCCTAGGATCGATGATTTGTTTGATCAGCTCGCCGGAGCGAAGATCTTCTCCAAAATTGACTTAAGATCAAGCTACTACCAGATTCGAGTTAAGGATGAAGATATTTCCAATACTTTAATCAGGACCCGATATGGGCATTTTGAGTTTCTAGTCATATCTTTTAGACTGACAAATGCTCTTTCCATCTTTATGGACTTGAAGTTTCCAATATTGATAGTGGAAAGAGATCTGAATTACATCTTGATGCTGATGGAGTGATTTTTCAGAAAACTAGATTATGGATTCCTAAGCGCCTACAATTGCAAATACTATCCGAAGCCCATAACTCTGGTTATATTATTCATCCCAGAAGTAGTAAGATGTATCAGGATGTTAAAATATCATTCTGATGGTCTGGCATGAAGAGATATTGACATTTTCATTTATAAGTGTCATTCCTGTTTGTTAGTTAAAGCAGAACATAAGAAGCCTGGTGAACTTCTCAAACCCTTAGACATTCTAGACTAGAAGTGGTCTGATATTTTCATGGACTTCATTGTAGGACTGCCTAAGAGTAGATCTAGTTCTAACTTAATTTGGGTGATAGTTGTTAGACTCACAAATTCAGCTCACTTCCTTCCAATTCATCATACAGATCCTATGAAGAAGTTAGCTAAGCTTTATCTTAAGGAAATTGTTCATTTTCATGGTATGCTGAATTGTATAGTTTCTGATAGAGATGGTAGATTTGCTTTTACATTCTGGTTTGCTGTTCAGTGAGACTTGGGGATGAATTTAGTTATGAGTACTGCTTTTCATCCCCAGACTGATGGTCAAACTGAGAGGATTAATCAGATCTTAGAAGATCTTCTTTGTCTTTGTGCTCTAGATTTTGGCAAATCGTGGGAAGATAACCTTGCCTTAGTTGAGTTCACCTACAACAATAGTTTCCAGTCAATCATTGGTATGTCTCCTTTTGAAGCTCTTTATGGTAAGAGATGTACAACTCTAGTTGTTTGGACTAAAGTAGGAGACTCTCATCTTATTATTCTGAATTGATCGAGGAGACTACTAGAAAAGTTCTTCTTATTAAGCGCAATATGATGACAACTTAGGATCAACAGAAAAAGTATCATGATGCTCGTCATCATTCGTTAGAGTTTCAAGTTGGAGATTGTGCTTATTTAAAGTAAGTTTGATGCGTGGTGTGCAAAGATTTGGTGTTTATAGAAAGAAGAGTTTAAGGTATTTGGGACCCTTTGAAGTGATTGAAAAAGTTGGAACCTCTGCATATAGGTTGGAGTTACCATATGACTTTTCAGCCGTGCATAATGTGTTTCACATCTCATCATTAACAAGGTGTTTGTTAGATCCTAATTAGCAAGTTCAGATTCCAGCGAATGAATTGCAGCCTAATCTGACTTTCTTCATTAAACCTATTACAATTTTGGGGCGGGATCTTAAGCTGCTAAGAAACCGCAGCATTCCTATGATCAAGGTCCACTAGCAGAATCATCCAGCTGGTGAAGCCATGTGGGATAAAGAAGACGATATGCGAAAGAAGTTCCCAGAATTCTTTTCTTAGTCAGGTAGTTCTAGTTCTTTCATTCTCGTTGTTGTTTCTATAGACTTCCTTTTGTATTTTCAAATTCCTTATATTTATTTGTTGTGTGTCGTGGGCGACACTTATTTTAAGGAGGGGAGTCTGTAATAACCCTAGTTTTGTTATCGTCAATTAGTGATCTAATTGATTATAATCTTTTTCCAATTATTTTATAATAGTATTAGGAGCCTCCATTTCAATTTTCGTGCAATTTCGAGATCATTTGACAATTTCCAATATTTCCTAGTTTTTTTGATAATTTTGAGAATGCCTAATTTATTTAGACCTCATAATAAAAAACAGAGTCCACCATTAGACACACGACAGCCAAATTAGCTAGGGGTGGTATTTTGGAAGTGTTTGGAAGTTGTTAATATTTTCTCCGATTATTTTAATATTTTTAAATACCCAAAAATTAAGATAATTAAATTGACCTCCGATCAAAAAACCGATTACATTTTTGAGTTCCTCACCCTAGAGTGAGTTTTTGGGATCTTTTTGGGTTGCATTTCGATAAGTAATTAAATAATGAAGGAAAATTTAATAATGTAATATAGCAATTATTATAATTAATTTATATATTAATTAATCCATTTTCGAACGGCTTTTTGGATTTTTGCGTGGATCCGCCGCTTTTGGCCAAACACGGGATAATGGGATCAATGAATCCTGGTCATCTCGTGCTTTCTATTTAAATATCAAATGTTTATTATTATTTCAATCCCTATAAGGCTAATCCAATCGTTCGATCAAGTGATCGAACGGACGGTTGAAATGAAAGTCATATTTCTTCTTCTTCACCTTTTCTCACAATCGCACGAGCACTTATTTTCTGCGCTGAGTGCTGTATGAATCCTCTCGACTCCAGCTGGTCGTCCTTCATCAACCCCATCAAAACCTCCTAATCAACTCCTCTTTTTTTTTTTTCGCTCACGACAGAACCTTGCGTAGGACGCTTTGAGCCACTGCAATATTTTAGATTTGAGGATTCAGTGGAGCTGTGCTAAAGGAGAGAGCCCTTTTCATCGCCATTTCTCCTTCTAGATGGCTTCAAAGTTTCATGAAGTTCAAAAGAAGATCTGAAATCGGTCTACCCCTCATCTCGACCAACCCTTGAAGACCGACAACTGAGCATAAGGTATGATCTCCCATCCCCTTTTCATTCGTAAGTCGCGTATCACATTCATAGGAATTAATTACAATAGTGCTATTCAATATTTACAGTAATGTTCAGAACTCATCTCTTTCCTCTATTTCTTAGAATCGAATCATTTATGCTATTGTTTAAGAATCTGAAATCAAACTTTCTATTGATTTTAATTTAGAAATTTTTGAACTCTCCTACTTCAGACATTCTTCCGTGAACTTTAAGCCCAAGACTCCAATTTTTTTTCTCGATTCTACCTGCTGGACATGGAGTGATCGAGATCTCTTTTGAGCTAGGTTTCGAATCAAGCTTGCAACCCATTTGTTCAAACCTGCGTACGGCCCAGTTACTTAACTATGCAGTCATACCTCTTTAACCATCTTAATGAGGTATAAGGATAAATTTTGCTTCAAAATATGTTATATTATTTTCATAGTTCTCAATTTGTTCAAACCTGCATGCATGTTTTAGCTACTTAAAAGCTTAGGATAGAAAATATGTTATATTATTTTCTTCCTTTATCAATTTAAATTGCATGTGATTGAGCTTAGTTCTCATATTTTAGATACTTGAATCAATTGCAAAATGCTAGATTCACCTTTCAACCTTAAGATAGAAGCTATAGGATTGATTTATAACTTGAATTTTAGATGATTCGTAGAGCTACTTATTACATCTATTAAATGTAGATAATCTTAATGCCTTTGTAGTGTAGGTCTTAAATCAACTAGGGCTAGCTTTAAATGGCAAGGCTAGAGCTTAGTTCATTTTACTTAGTCTTTAAGTCTTCATTTGAGTTCTTTAAGAACTAGTAATATGAGTTCTAAATTCATTTATAATAGTTTCATATTGATTTCCGTAATCTTTAACTTTTAGAGAACGTAGAACTTGTAGTTTATAAATTCCTTTATTCCTATACTTTGAACCTTTCATTTTACTTTAACCTTGCTATATTTGTATTTGATTTGGATAGATCCTTCAAATTACAAACTAGCTAGAAAACTTTAATGAATTAAACCTTAACATCTATATCCTTAAAGTTAGATAATTTTATAACCAAAATCCTTTCCTACTAGTCACCAAAGCCATGATTTAGTTACATATTTAAATCTTATGGTTTAGGGTTAGAATAGAACTAGTTTTTATTTGTATTGTTATACTTATAAACTATTTTATCATCTCATAAAAATGAAATGTAACTATTATTTTCAAAACCCTAATTACTACTATAAATTATAATTAACTTGAGATCAATATCTTAAAATTAATTGGGAGCTCAATTAGCGCCAACCATTAAGTAGATCATTAAAATTAGATAACTTTGGATATCACTTAGTTGCAATTATTGAATTTTCCATGAATGCTTGCTTTGCTTTGTGCCTAACTCATTTGAATCATTCATATAAGATAT
Source organism: Gastrodia elata (assembly GCA_016760335.1). Taxonomy (NCBI): domain Eukaryota; kingdom Viridiplantae; phylum Streptophyta; class Magnoliopsida; order Asparagales; family Orchidaceae; genus Gastrodia; species Gastrodia elata. Next base: position 40,169,112 of record CM028671.1, on the reverse strand, counting down.
TATGCATAAATAAAACTTTCACATTAAAAACTATAGGGGTTTACATGATGGTTAAGCCAAGGAAGGCTAATTAGAAGTAATAAAGAGACCTCATATTCTCAGAGAATGAATGTGAGTGTTATTTTTTTTGACTCCGCCTTCCTTTACTTGTTAAATAGATGTGTTTATCTCCTCACTTCATTCTAGATTTGTCTGCAGTATGAATATTTTCATAAAACAACTTTAATCAATTAAAATGTGAGATCTTCAATAATCTTATTGATTGTGAAGACTCATCATATCTTTTAGCAATATTATTTTTCATTGCTCTAGACTATGTGAATCTTAGACTAATAGTTTAAGATCTTCCTTTAGTTTTCATACTTTGCATTTTTCATATTTAGTTCTGTACTTTACTTATTTACATTTTACTAAGATTGCAGTGAATGTTATTATAATTACATTTAAGTGCTTCACTGTCTCTTTTGTTTTCTTAGCATAAGTTCATTGAACATATACATACTTGATTTCATTTACTTTCATATGCACTTTAGTACTTTTCCAGCCTATTTAGGATGCTTTTACACTTATTTTACTTGCAGGCTAGAATATAAATTTATGTGAGTATTCTTACTCACTCTACTTATCCTTACTTTTGTTTACTTCATTTTTTATATTTTCATGCTTACATTTTGCACCCTTGCATGTGCTTAGATTGTAACTAGTTATGATATCCAAAATAAATAATAAAATGCTTAGCTTAATCTTAAATTGTACTTAGACTATTTAGTCTAACCATATTTTCTCTTTATTTCCTTTGCCCTATCACATTTAATTATCAAAATGTGATAGATCATGTGCACTTGGGGGCTAGTGGAGCTTGACCAAGCACTTAAAAGAAAATAATTGCTTCCGCCAAATTTTATTAAAGTTCTTGCTTTTTATTCAAGTGTGAGAGAGACTCTTACTTTAATTACTTTCCAATATTTATTTTTAGTTTGTAATAATTAAAGTCATTTGTTTTATATTTACTATGCCTGTGTTGTAATTTAAACTTCTTACTTAAATGCTTGGTTTGGGATAAATAGATATATTTATTTGTAATGCATATCTAACTAGAAATTTAGTTGTTATTTTCTCATTTTCTTATAATTGTAAATGATGTAGGATGTGTGTATTATAAGATAAAAAATTGCTTCATATATTTTTCTCACTTCAAATTTTTATAATTGGACATAAGAAATTTTATGTAACGGATTGACTTTATATTAGTCTTAGATTGTTAATCCCTTAAATTAATCTTCCAATTGAATGGAAGACTTATATATTGATGTTATAGGTGTTTCTCTTAATCAAATATAGTAGAAATCATGCTAAAATTTTTAAGAATTATTTGGAAAGATTATAAGAATTAATTGACTTATACATATATATCATATTGTATAATCAAGTATAATTTTACAAAAATTTTCCCATCATAACTTAAGACCATCTTCTAAATTCTTGGCCAAACATAGCACCTATTGATTTAGATTAGTTTCCTCCTAATCTAGTATTAGATGTTGTGGTGATGTATCAATATTGAGATTTGTTATTACTCACTATTGGGGTCGTCACAAAAGCATCATAAATAGGCTAGAAAATACTAAAGTGTGCATATGAAAGTAAAAAAAATAAAGCATGTATATGTTCAATAAATTTGTGCTAAGTAAGAAAAGTAAACAGTGAAGCATTTAAATAGAATTATAATAATATTCACTGCAGTATAAATGAACGGTAAACAAGTAAAGTACAGTATTAAAGACATGGAAAGTGCAGAGTATAGTAATTGAAGGAAGATCTTAAACTATTAATTTAAGATTCACATAGTCTAGAATTATGGAAAGTAATATAACTAAAAGCTATGATGAATTTTAACAATCAATAAGATTTTAGAAGATCTCTTTTTTTATTTAATTGAAGTTATTTTATGAAATTATTCATTCTGTAGTGACTTATAGAATGAAGCGATGATTTAAACACACCTGTTTAACAAGTAATGGAAAGTGGGGTTTCAAATACAACAAATACTCATATTCACCCTCTGATAAAATATGGTCTCCTTGTTTCTCCTAATTAGCCTGCCCTTAGCTACATCAATAATCAACCCCTATACTTTTAATGTGAAAGTTTTATTTATGCACAATATCTTATATGAGTGTGTCAAATGAAATAGGCTCAAAACTAAGCAAGCATTCAAGGAAAATTCAATAATTGCAAATATGTGATATCCAAACTTATCTAATTTTTAATGATCTCCTTAATGATTGGAGGTAATTGAACTCCCAATTAACTTTGAGATATTAATCTCAAGTTAATTATAAGTAATAGTAGTAATTGGGGTTCTAAAATAATAGCTTTATTTCATTCTAAGAGATGATAAAAATAGTTTATATGTATAACAATACTAAAATGAAATTAATCCTATCCTTATCTTAAACCATAAGATTCGAGTAAGTTAACTAAATTAAGGTTTAGGAAACTAATTAAGAAAAGGCATAATTAAGTAAACACTACAATTAGAGAAATTAAAAGTTAAGATTATATTCACTAAACTTATCTAATTAAGTTGAATTAGAAGGATCTCATTTAAAATTACTAATCTAGTTAGGTGAACATAAAAGGAAATGTTTAAAGGAATATGAAAGAAGGATTTGTAAATTATAAACTCTATATTTCTTAATAGTTGAAGGTTAAGGAAATCAATAAGATTCCTAAACTATTCTAATAAATCTATGATTCTTATTACAAGTCCTTAAAGGATTTAAGTGAGGACTTAAGAACTAAAGTAAAGTGAATTAGGATCCAATCTAGTTATTTAAAGCTAGCCTTAATTGATTCATAACCTACAACTACATAAGCATTCAGATTATCTACACTTAATGAATGTAATAAATAGCTCTAAGAATCATCTACAAATGAATTTATAAATCAATCCTAAAGCTTCTATCTTAAGGTGGAAAGATGAATCAAGCAATTTGCTAATGATTCAAGCAATTAATTTAAGAGAACTAAGCTCAAAATACAAGTAATTGAAATTGACATGGGAAAAAATTTAATGTGACATGTTAGCTACCCTAAGGTTCAAACACCTAAAATATGAATTTATGAAATTACAAAATTATCACAATAACACTAATTAAGGAGCCAAAAATCTAAAATTAATAATTTTTATCGAATGGAAATAATATACATAAATATGGAATCCTTATAGCATAAAGAGAAGAATGACACTAAGTAGGTCAAAATCGGATAACGTTGGATATTTAGGGTTTTTAGGAGTCTTAATTAGGGTTAAAAATTGATTAAGAAAATTATGGTTCCAATCTAAAATTTTACTTTGTATTACTATTCCTCATATTTTTGTGAGTGAAATTGACTATTTATTTATAAAATTTTGGACTCATAATTATCAAAATATGCCACATACAAGAATTGAAATTAATTTGTAATTAATTAAATTAATATAAAATAATGATTAATAAAATAATTACCAAAACAAAAATTAAATGGCATTTTGATAATCTACGCATTTTTGTGATCAAAATGATATACAATATTGCATTATTTGGATATATATGATTAAAGTTATGATAAAAATGAAATTTGGAATAATTAAACATTAATAAATAATTACATAACTCATTAATTAATAATTATATAGAAATAAATTATTGGCACAAAAAACACAGAGGCACGAAATACGAGCGGTGGCTTCCAGCACATAATTCGGGGCAGCTCAAAAAATCAGACGATGCATAAAACTCGCATCGTTCGTAGCGGGACGACACGTGTTGTCCCGAATCCCGCACAGTGCAGAAGTCGGCGGCCCGAGGAAAAATTGACCGGTTTAGTCCAGAAGGCATACCCGAACCGGACACACATGATCTGAGCCGCATTGTCCCCGATAGAAACCCGCGAGGACATTCCTAGGGTTCGACCTTTCGATCGAATCTGGAGGTCTCACGGCGCAGCCCGCATACCGGCGGAGAGCCCTTGTCGAGACCAACCTATCAAACTTGGTCTGAGCCCAAGTTGACAATGGGGTGACCAACAGGATCAAGCCCTAGATCTCAAGAGGCAGGCCCAGACCCTTTCCTGCAGTCTACTATGGACGGTTTGGTTGACACGAGCTCAAACAAGCCTTGATGATCGCGATCAAGCTTCGATATGTTGCTTTGAGTCTCGGAATAACGTTTAGAACAAACAATTTGACAATCAAGGAGGAGATGAGTACCTGATAGCCTTGCAAAGATCAAGTCCCGTCAGTCTAGGGTTCTGGAAAAACCTCGGATGATCCTTTTGACATCAACCTCTCCACGCTTCCAGAAGTTGAGTAAGTAATGCAAATTAACAAAATGCTGAAGATGGGAGCTGGGAGAGGCCGAATATGAAGCCAAGAATCCCTAAGCTGGGAGAGCGCGCCGCAGCGGACCCAACCCGAGATGCGGGCGCTACCGCGCGCCGCAGCGGGTGCCAACCAGATGCCATAGCGCCTGGCGAAAATCTTCTTCAGTCCAGGTTTCATCCTAAGCAAATTGGATGACATTTTGGATATTTTATGGTCCAAATTTCAGCTGGGTACTTAAGCAAAGAAGTTGAGAGGAGATCACAATGTTGGCATTTCAGTTTGGTGGCTAAGTCTTGCTGTAAAGAGGAGATTCCAAGGAGAAGCTCTAAGGAAGTTGCTGTGCAAGATATCCTTGCATGTTGGAAGAGTGACTTCTGATGGTGGATGCTTCCTCTCCTCTCCATATTAGAGTAAGAGCTATTGTATTTCAGCTAAGGAGATAAGCTCTTTGAAACTCTATAACCTTCAAATCTTTATATTGGAATTTTCTATGATGTAATTTTGTGATTTTTTCCGTTCTTAGTTTTTTTTCATTATTTGGTGTTTGGAGGTTTTGTGTGCTGTGATCTCTTGTATGCATGTGCTGTAATTTTATTCATGTAGTTTTGTGATATTAAGTTGCCTATTAACCGTCAACGTAACCCCGATCCTAAAAAGAAGAGAGCGCATTTTATCAATCGCTTCCGCTGCGAATATTGTGTGCTGGAAGTTCTTCGTGCTCTAATCAGAACAGATACTTCTTACAACAAAACAAATCCAAATTCTGCAAAAGAGGCCCAAAAAATTATATTGATGCAGCTGAAAATGGAAGCTGCTCCTCCTTCCAAGTATCACACTTCGAACATCCGTTAGTAGCGCATTCCAAAAACAGGCCAGATTGTGGGACAGATAGAGCTCCAGAACATGATAAAAAATTAGCAATCCGTCATATAATCTTTCAAAAAAAAAAACGCAATGGCAAAGGTAGCGATTTACAGAATCGTTAACTCCAAAAATCCAAGCCTGTGATGAAACAACTCATAACGCCAGGGAAATTTTAAGCCGATTTTTGCTTGGTTAACACTCAATTTTGATAACCAACTAGCTAAAATTTCTGAAGTGACATTTTTAGACTTTGATAGTTGCCAATTTTCAGGAATGAATCATTTTTCTTTTAGTTTCATTTTGCAAAAATTAAAAAAATGAGGAGAGCACTCTTGTGTTGATTTCTGAAGTGTCTAAAATTTCTAGCTTAAAGTATGTTGGTTCTCTTACCAAGATGTGAAGAAGCCGCTTTGATACCACTTTCAAGTCGTTGGTGCAATAAAGGTGGGATTAGTCAAGCCGTGTTAAAAGGAAGAGTGATTTAAGGAAATTTTGAAGTAAAAATGCTTTGAACCATATTTTATTGTTCCAACCACAGTTTCAGCTATCATATTATATTCAACTAAATTATATGACATTTTGTCAAATTAAATATGCAGCAAAAGCTTACGTATTATATAAAAATATTGGGAGAAATTTATATTTTTCTAAATTAAAATTATCTATATTAATTTTTAAACCTTATATCTTTAAAATGTTAACAAATTAAATTATATGTCAAAACTCGGATATTGGTATGTATTTTAATTCCTTATATTTTTCAATGCTATTTGATAATATATCATTAAATTTTTATATAAATGAGAATATATATATATATATATATATATATATATAATGCTTAGGTATTAATTTAAATTAACATTTCAATTATTTAATTATTTAACTTTCTAATTATTTAATTATTTGTTTTCTTATGTTTTAATTAAATGATATAATCAACTAGTCATTAGATCAACATATCACATCCGACAGCTAATGCTATTTTGTAATTGTGATATAAATATTATCCGTAACATGATTAGATCGCTTGGAATTAACTAACTATTAATAGTTGGCATCCAGACCCGGCCCGATGCTCGATGTTATAGGGTCGTCATTCTTGATTGCTTGAACCATATTTTCCCTTATTATGAAATTGTGGCTTTTGTAATGGTGTATCAAACTGAGCCAATTTTCTTATAATCACTCATTTTATCATAAGAAGTGATCTAGGACCTTTGTTGTTATTTGATTCCTATTACTTGAGCTCAATTACCTAGCTAACCCATGAGCCCTTTTCAATAATTGTAGTGAACTCGGCCATAATTTTCTAGCTAATGATGCCTACATCTTCAAGTGAGCCTAGGAACTGATTGTTATTGGTCACAAGACATGCATTTAACCTTTTCTCAAACGGGTGAAACCCAAGTTTGATTCATTTTCAGGGTGAGCACTTGAGCCACTTGATGATTTTCTTTGTATGGTTTAGACACTAACATATTCCTTAGAACCTTTAGAGGGCCCATGTGCCCACAATTAAAGACAAATCCTTATATGCAGCAATTGGCAAATAAATGAAAATAAGCCAACATAACTATATTATAAAAATTCTAAATATGTTTAACATATTTGTGGCAAAGCTAGTTAGCACACCACTTGGGAGTCATTTCCATCGTTAATGGACCAATAGCCAAATATTGATAAGGATAAAAGAATATTGGAGAAGACTTAATATGACTCAACCATCAAAAGACAAATGTATGCAATAATCTACACACACCCAGACATAACCGATGTTGTTGGAGTGGTAAGTAGGTTCATGAGCAATCCAAAGACGATGCATTGGGATGAAGTAAAATGGGTCTTTAGATATTTGTGAGACGTAACCAAAAAAAGCTATATGATTTAGGAAATCATAAGTTAAGCTAACTTTACATAGACAGACTTGGCATGAGATGTGAATAATGAGCAAAGAATGATAGGGTTATATTTTTTTCGTTGGAGGAACTACAATGAGCTTGTTATCAAGACTGCAAATACATGTAGCTCTATTAACAATGAAAATAGTGTATGTTTCCATCACAAAGGGGGTGAAATGTAACTTGTGAAGAGTTATTTTTTTGGCATGAAATTGAGGCATGTTTTTTGTTTGGAACTAATTGCATTCTCTTGAGTGTTGGCAGTTGGAGTGTGTTGGATAAAGTGTTGCATTCCTTTTCATTATTAGTGGATATTTTTTGTGTTAGCGCCTCCTTAGTTTTTCCATATCTATGATGTTTTCACTTTACATTTTGAATGTTTGGTTCTTATTTTGTGTGTTGTGCTTTTTGCTAGGATTATATTTATTTTAAATCTTGGTTGTTTGTGGGCATTGTTCTTTGAAGTAAATATCATCAGATTATTATTGCGAACTCAAGGTAATAATATCTACAACATTCTTAAGTTCACTCTTTCCACTACATCATTTTGTCGAGGATTGAGATAGAAAATTCACTCCCAATCACTCTTTTAGCACAAAATTCTTTGAACTCCATGTCTCAATATTTTGCCAAGCACGACTCTCTTGATTTGTTAAAGATTGTTAATGCTTGAGTGTGCTCAAGTGAATAAGGCTCGAGTTTTAGAATTTATATTCATCTCCCATGGTTCTTAGGAATGCTGAAGCCTTGAACTCTTAGTCCAATAAATTTCATTTAGTGCTTGGGCATGTCCAACCATGCAGATATTCCCCATTAGCCTCTAGTTCCGCTCATGCTAGCATAAATTCTTCATGTACTAACTCTGAATCACTCGAGGCTCCACCATACAACGTATTTAAATTTCTAAGATTTTGTATGGACTAAATTGGTGTTAAACTTGTTGGACTTTGAGTGCATTTAGAGATAAACTTGAGCTTAGGTTTCATCCTAAAATGAGAGAACTTTCCAAATTTGCACTTTAGGCCATACATTATCATGTGATCTTGAGAAATCAAATCTAACCAGTGGGTAAGCCCAAACTAGTGTATAACCCTAAGTTTGAGTCTCATTTAACCTTAGAAAGTAAAAGATTGGCCAATGATTGGCTCATATTGTTATGATTTGAACTCTTAACCTTAGTGGTTAGACAATATAGAACCTAGAAGATATAGCCCGGATTTGTAACCTAGCTTAGTTTAGACCTCCGGAGATCGTGATTTGCACATAAGAATCACAAAATTAATTCTTGAATGTGTTTACAAGTTCAAAATTTAATGTATCGAATGATCCATTGAGCATAACTATAATATACAATTGCTTTAAGATTATTAAACTCTTAAATCTTATAAGAATTCAGAATTTATATATTATAAAATTGGGTTTAAATAAAATACTTATTTAATAAGATATATAAATATCATAAAGTTAGCGTTTTAATAATTCTAAAAATACAAAAAAATAAAATTATCTTTAAAAGAGAAATTTCATCCCCGTTTGGGCAAGATTTTGGAAGAGTCGGATTTCATCAACAATAAAAAAGCATGGCTGTAACATTGGGAAGTAAGCAATGAAGCCTTATTCACTCGCAGGCCAATTTAAAAATAGCTTTTTTCTAAGGCACGACGTTTCTGAGAAACGAGGTTCTGATGAAGTCGACGAGGTTATCGGTTTCCGGCAAGACGCCTTTGACGGCGTCAGCGGCGCTGAATCTCTCGGCCCACTGGAACAGCAGAGGGGTCCTCGCCTCATCGAGAATCTTGACACCGATAATCTTTTCCCAGGCACCGAACCACCCGAGAAAGCTGCCAAGCGCGATGTCCACGTAGCCGATGGAATCCCCGCCGAAGAAGAGGCGCTTGCCTTTGCTGCAAGCCACGAACGCCTCTTCCAGCTGCTCCATGTGGCCCGCAAGTTTCTCCGCCTCGCTCAATCTTCCCGCATCGTCGTCTTTTGCGGCTATGATCGCTTTGCCGGCTGAAACTACCTGCAGATCGACAGAAAATTAGAATTACAATTAAAGATAACAAGGAGCTGGCTTCAGCAGCGTTATGTTGCCTTGTCGTCGATGTAGGAGGCCCAGAAGCGCGCGACGGCACGGTCGTGGGCATCTTCAGGGAGAATTGGTGAGGTATGAAATGCCTCGTCGATGTACTGAACGATGAGCATGGACTCGCAAACGGGCTTTCCGCCATGAATCAGGACGGGGATTTTCGCGTAGACTGGATTGGACTTGAGAAGAAGATCGCTCTTGCCACTCAAAATTTTCTCTTCGATGAACTCGTACTGCAGGCCCTTTAGATGAAGGGCGATCTTCACCCTACCAACAAACGGGCTCGGCCAAAACCCCAGCACCTTCAATTCCTCTTTCCCTGCTGCCATTTTTGTTACAGCCCGCAAACTGATTGGTTTTCTGTTCAGACTTTGAGAGGATATATATGCATCTGATAAGATACGTTAGCACTTACGTATGCGATTGAACTTATTAATTTAGATTCTTGATCATACCAATTAAACTTTAGTCTTTCCTTTAAAATAAAAGAAGAAAGATAAAAATATATATATACATATAACACTATTCTAACTTTCTGTCTTCTGCAATTATTAGTTGAACCAATTCATTTGGATCGTACTAATTTTTTTTGTTTATTAATTTTTACATAATAATGTATCAATTATGTAGATAAATTATTAATATGCTGAGCGAACAATGCAGAAAAAAATAAATATTGAATTTTAATAAAAAAAAATAAGACCATCATTTCACTATACAACACATATATCATATAATATTATATATACACTAAGAAATCACCATGAATTTGTACTAATGCATATATCCTACAGTTATGAATAAGATTTGCTAAGATCTTTTGGATAATCCTTACATTTATACTAAAATTATCAAACAAAAACACTTCAAAAAAAATAAGCATTAATTAAGACTTTATATAATATAAATCAGTTCAATCTCAAATTGAAAATCAAATAAAAAATAGTTAAACTTAATATAAATTAAAATAATTAGAAAAATAGTAAATGCATGCAAAGTAACATAAATGTGTACAAAACAAATTGCATTAGTGAAAGTAATATAAACCTACTTTAACTTCGCGTTTGTCTCTATGAAGTGGTTTTGGAGATTAACAAAAGCCTGAAAATATAATTTTTCAATAAGAATGAGGCATTGCGACAAAATTAGTATGATAGCTCACTAATCCAAAGTGATGAATGGAAGACGATCAATATAAAGTGCATCAAGAGATCAGAGAACACATATGCAAATTTGTCTCACTTGCTTAAATAGGATGTCTATATATCCTCTAAAATCAATAAGAAATTGAGGTATTCTGTATAATTGAACAAAAAATATTAGTATGTTCTCATCAATTATATTAAAGAGATAACTGATAGACAATTAAGTTATGCTATCATTTTTTCAATTCCAACAAAGGGCTCAATGTTAGAGTTGTGATAAGCATTTGAATTTATTGTCCGATAATATAGGACAAAATTAATATGATCTTTGAATAAAAAGACAGCATGATTATAAGATGAGCACCCATCATTGATGTTTGACAACTATAGAAAATAACCCGCAAGCATAATAGGGATCATTGTGATCATGAACATTAGCACCTCCTTGAAACTTATCCCATTAACATTTTTGTGGAGAAAGAGTGGTAAAGCTTACACATCATCTTATAATCTTGGTAATATAATTAATTTTTTTATTCTATAAAAATAGCATCAATTCTTAAGAACTTATTCTTATAAGTAATATCATGTACTCTTTTCTTAAGAAAAGATTGGTTGTCATAAAAAGACAATTCAAAATTATTATATGCATCAATCTAGCCAATATCAAAATTGTTTTTCCTACATTCCAATTTAGATCTTCTTTAATAAACAATAGTACATCTTGATAAGAATATTGTGCCAGTTTGGATCAATTTCCCAAATATAAGATCCCATTTTATAAATCATTCTATTCTTTATTCTTTGGCATCTTATTATGGGAAGCCCCTTAAAATAGATACTGCTACTGCTAACTTACCTAGGCCATCTACAATTAGAGTTTTAATTGAACTTGATTTAATTAAAACCTATGATAAAAATATATGGATTGGTAATGATGAGAGGGGCTATTTGCAAAAAGTAGTTTTAGAAAATATGCCAAATTCTATACGCATTGCCAATTCATTGGACACCATATTGACAATTGTTTCAAAGCTCACCCTGATTTGAAATTGGCTTTTGATGCTAAAAGAGAACAAAGGAGATCAAGACAGAATCAAAGGCCAATAGCTTCAAACAATGAAATTAATAGAAATGAAAATGAAAACAATATAACAACTAATCAAGGAAACATTAGTACCTCCTCAAGAAAATGAAAATGAAAATGTGATTGTGGAGGATAATACTTCCAATACTAATGCTATTAATGAAAACACCATTGAAAATAATGAGGATTTGAATCAATCATTGATAAATTCTTTCAACAATATGAGGGATAAAACTGATGCTTGTTTATTTCAAAATAGTTTATTATGTCTGGAAAATAGGAATTGTGAGGATTTATATAATTCTATTGGATTAGGTAAGACTTTGCTAGTTCATTCTGATGATGAGATTGATCAAATGCTTCCTAATGGAGTTGATGATGATGTTTTTTTGAACAACAACTCTAATTTTACAAGAAGGAATTCTTTAGACAATTTGCAAAATTGTGAAGAGGATGGTTTTACTTTGGTTAGTTATAAAAAGAAAGGAAAACAATTAAAAAAAATTCAAGGAAGAATAATAAGGTCAAAAGCTCAGCACCTAAGATTATCTTCCCAATGACTGAGATCCTTGTTTGGAATATTAGAGGGATTGCAAACCCCATTGCTTGTAATAGATTGCATAGAATGGTCATTAACAAAAGAGTTGCCATTAATTATTTTGGAACCTTTATTGATGCTAATAGAAGTCCTTCTTATGTGAGAAGGCTTATTTTCCAGAATTTCTTTTATAATTATTCAGGGAAAATTTAGTGTTTTACTAAAGATGGCATTCATTATGATGTTATTAGTGATGATAATCAATTCCTTATTTTACATATTAGGTATAATTATTTCAATGCTTTATGTTCCTTTATTTATGCTAGATGTTCAAAAATTGATAGAAGGATTCTTTAAAATAATCTGCATTCTTTTTCCCAAAATAATAATGCTCCTTGGTTAGTTGGTGGTGATTTTAATATTGTCTGTAATAACTTAGAAAAAAAAGGTGCTAATCCTCCAAATCATGGGGCTATGGATGAGTTTAATAACTTTATCTTTGATAGTGACTTAATTGATGCTAGTTATAGTGGTCCCAGGTTTACTTGGACAAATGGTAGGATTTGGGAAAGGTTAGATATAGTTTTAATTTCTAACAATTGGTTAGACTATTACTCTTGTTCTAAAACTTCCCATTTGCCTAGGGGTACCTCTGATCATGCCCCTCTTCTTTTGAAATTAGCAAAATAAATATAATTAAATTGAATTATTTTAAATTTCAAAATATGTGGTGTTTGCATAAGAGTTTTTATTCAATTGTGGCTAATTGTTGGAATTCATTTTTTGAGGGTAATGCCTTAATTATGTTTTAGAAAAAGATGAAAACTATGAAAAGTGTTTTAATTCAATGCAACAAGGATGTCTTTGGTAATATCCATGAAAAAATTAATTTGCTTGAAATGGAAATTAATAAAGCTAAAGAACTTTATCAAATTTTAGATGCTGAAATTGATAGAATTCATTGGAAAAAACTAAATGCAGATCTTTGCCATTCTTATAAAATGGAAAGTAAATATTTGTAACAACCCAGGTTGTTACTTTGCTCAATTAAGACTAATCTAAGTCCTAATTAAGGTTCTAAGTCACTAATTAAGTAATCTAGAACTCATCTCTGAAACCTAGGTCAAACCAAGAAGTCAACAAAGTCAAAACAAGAATTCTAGAAAATTTCAAACCCTAGAATTTGACTTTTTATCTAGACCTCAGATTGAAAATCTGACTTCACCATTGCGATCAAAACACCCAAATTAGCTAGGGGTGAAATTTTGGAGGCATTTGGAAGTCGTTGATTTTTCGTCGAATATTTTAATATTATTTAAATACCCTAAATAATCAAATAATTAAATACTCGTCGAAACAAAAATCCGAGTGCGCCGTTGCTTTCCTCACCCTTCAATTAGCTAAGGGTGATTTATTGGAAATTTTTGGGATTCATTTAATAGGTTAAAATTAATTAATTAAAACTGAATAATTTAATTTAAAAATTATTATTTAATTATTGCATTTAACGGCGCTGTCAACATCCAAGTAACGCCGTCCATTTTAGTCTAAGCCGTCGTTTCATCTAATGGTACACGTCGACCGTTCGATCGAAACGATCGAACGGTCGAAGCCTTTCGTCCTCCGCGTGTCGCGAAGGTCTGCGCGCGGCACGCCGAGCGCGAGGCACGCGTCGACCGCCGCTGAAGAACCTTCCGGCGTCCCATTTTTAGTCTCCCAGACTATTTAGACTCAGGCTCTGGCAGAATCTGAGCTTAAGAGATCGATCAACCCTCGGCATCTATCGTGTTCTCAGGACCGTCTGTTTAAGGTACACTCCCATCCCTCAAATTCTTAATGATTTCGCATCAGATCAATTTCGTTTATCTATTCCGAAAGCTTGATTGACCATCCATAGTGCTTGATTGTCGAAATCGAATCTAGATTGGTCTAATTTGCAAATCTGTCTACAGTACTGAACAGTACATCCCTTAATCATCGAACCCTAAAATCTAGGGTTGATCTTAGAAGGAGGTACTGGCCTCCTCTCTTTGCAGCCCGCATGTTATTAGAAAGCTCTTCTCATGTGCTTTCCAATAATATGCGGGATGAGCTCAGTTGCTGTCAATTCGACCTCCAAAATCCATGCCCTAAAGGTTACGGCTTCGGGATCGCTGGAGAAGATGAAGTTTTGGGTTGGGCCGGGTCGACCCGGGCCCGACCCGTGGCCGCCGACATGGTTCTGGCATGCGGGCCCCGCTCGACACGTGGCTCCCCATTGTGCGAGCACTTGTCCATGGGACCCACATGCATCAAATCTTTGTCTGCTCAAATGAGTGCAGTGGGTCCCACCGTCGCCTCGTCCACCTACCACAGTGCGACATGTGGCCCTCTGCTGTCACCGTTCGAGTGCTCGGGCCCACCACCTGCAGAAACGAAAAGTCAAATAAAATATATATATACATATTATTATTATTATGAATTAAATTTTATTAATTAAATCCTGTTTATTTTAAAATCAAATTTAATTTAATTAAATAAACTATAGAACTTTAAATAATCATAAGTTGAAAAATATAAGTCCAAATATAGCAATTAAATATACCAAATTGATCAGAAAAATATGAGGAATTTATTGATGCCAATAATTTTGCATTTGGACCAGTATTTAGCAAAATGACATTTAGGGTTTAATTAAGTTCAAATTTATGTCTCAAATATTCAATTAACCATAACTTTATGTAGATTGATCCAATTATACCCAATATGGGTCTTAAAGTGATCAGAAGTATTTATCTTGCTGTTTGGATTAGTGTTTGCCTAATCACATTTATGACCTAACCCTAATTAGGTTAATTAATCCTAGAACTTCAATTGACCATAACTTGGTCAATTGAGCTCCAAATTTGTTGATCCAAAGGTCCATTTAGATCAGAAGAACTTAATTAACAGTAATATGTAAAAATATTTTAGATCCAACGGTTAGATTTGCTAATCTTCCTTAATTACTCTAAAGCTTGATTAGTGAATTTTAGCCAAATTAATAATCCAAATTGAGTAAGTCAAATTTCAGAGGACTCATAGAACCATTTAGAATCAATCTATAAGGTTGGATTAGTATTTGAGTGATTAATTTTGTTAATCACTCGCTAATCACCCTAAACCCTAATTAGGTCTTAACTTAGTCAAATTAGGTCCAAATTGAGCCTACCACATATCATTATAATCAGTGAGCTATTTGTAAACCATATCCAGTGATTTTGCTTAATTTGGACACTAATTGGCAAAATTAGAATCTTTGGCTCAAAGTTAACAATCCCTTAATTAACCTTAAAACCCTAGAATCTTGTATTGGCCATAACTTGGCTAATACTTATCAGATTTTAGCAAATTTATATTCTATGGAAAGCCTAGGCAGTAAAGAACAATAATCTAAAAGAAAATTTAACTTTCACTTAGTCAAATTACTAAATTGCCCTTATGAGTCAAATTCACTAATTTGATCTCATATGGCTTAATAATCACCCAAAATTAATTTAGTTGCTGTCTAATCTTATATTAGACAGTAAGAAGCACTTTTCAAAAGAAAATTTCAGAAATTAAGTCCTAGATTAAAAGTTGATCTTTTAAGTAGGGGCAAAATGGTCATTTTTGCCCAAATTTAGGGTTTAATCTTCAAAAGCCTTAAATTCAGTTTAAAACTATATTAATCAGTAATTAGAATGATTTAGAACTGAAATTAATCAAATTTAAGTCTAAATTAGGTTTTGATTAAAATCTCAGATTTTGCTCAGTAAAGAAAATTCCTAAGTCCTAAGTGAGTTTTTCTCATTCTTTAATCATTCTTAGACTCATCCTTAGGTCTTATAACATTAGTTAGGATGTGTGTCTTGAGAGATACTCTTAGTAATTAAGAGCCTTATTTCTTAAGATTAGGAATAGATCTTAAGTTAGAATTCATCTAATGAGTAAATTGGGTTACTCAATTAGATGAAACCTTGAGTTTTCTAGTTTATAGATTTTCTTAGTTTATTAAATGATTATTTGATCTTTAAACTTTAGAACTAAGAATAGAAATCCATCCTAATGAAATTGATTTATCATTAGGATTTGCCTTAACTTAATCTATGAGATTTGGGTTCTAAACTTAGACCCTTAGATTAAGTGATTAGACCCCATCATCTGGAGTCTAATTCTTAATCTATTCATCTTGATTGGGCTAATCAAGATGAGGTTGGGATGAATTAATTTACAAAACTAGGTCGATGATTTATTCATTTTTTAATCAAATAGTCATCTTTTGATTAAGTTATAATTAGGACTTGGCCAGTCCTAATTATCTTCAACTCGTAGGATTCGTGATTCTAAGTTACAGAAGGTGTAAGAATTGATGAATTCTGAAACTTATGTAACTTAGAGTAGATAGAACGAATAAAGTAGATAACAATGGATATCACCTGTGTTTTTGATAGAGTTTCTTGCACTTTGATTTTGATGCTTCGCATTCCTTGATTTTGAGCCTTATACCTTGAACATGTATTATGTACATAAGATATTTTGATAAATATCTTATGTTAATTTGGAACATTATTTATAAACAGCATTATGTTCGTTTCACAAGTGGTTTGTAAGGTGTAGCTTGATTAGTATACCTCTTCGATCAACTCGTTCGGGGTTGGCTTCTTGTAGGGGGTTTCAGTCCGATAGTCTATGCCATGCCTAGTCCATGGGATAGGATGGATAGACTCTTGCCCTACTGACTATAGAGTCAGGATTTTGATATGGTTATACTAATTCAAGTACACTTACATTCAGTACTGTCTTAGCTCATCAGGCTAAGAGTATTCAGTGATGTTCAGTTCAGAGTTTCTTAGCTCATCAGGCTAAGAATTGCTGATTTCGTGTTCAGTTCAGATGACTTATATAGATACTGTAGTTTCAGTTTGCAGTTACTGTTTACTAGCATATTCTGCATTTCAGCACTGTTTTACTTACAGCTTTTCTGCACGTATTTTTATATAGGATGCTAGTTTTACTTGTTGTTTTCATATGCTCACATAGAATGTTAGTGTTTTCAATTTTATACTGTTTAAATTTTGTACTTCACTTAGCATATTCTGTTTGATCATAAGCATATTTAGATTGTACTTTTTCTTACAGTTTAGTTTAGTCTATTGCTTACCTGTGTTTATTTTCATTTGCTTGGAGGAGGTATCTACGGAGTTCTTAACAACCCCTCGTACTATAGGACGTTTACCTAACCAACACTTTGATCCGGCTCTACCCAAATATTTTTGATTCACCCCCATATTACCCAATTGGCATATTGTTGCTAAACAATTATGGAAAATGATCGAACCTCTCCAGAAGGCAATCTTAATGTGGCCCATTTACCTTCTTTTGCAATAAGTTTTGATGCAGCACCTGCTGCTTTAGCTAATTGTCCACCCTTTCTAAACGTTATTTCTATGTTGTGTACGGATGTACCTAAGGGGATATTGGTTGAAGTAGTTATTTGTTTTTTTATCCATATAAACGCAAACTCTTCCCAAACTGTACAAGCTTATTACAAAGCATACGGCTTTCTAGATGTTTTAATCTTTAATTAATTAGATAATAATTACACATCCGAGGTATCCCTGATCCATCATCTGGCTTATTAAAATATTTATTTAGCATTCAGATCGTCTGATTATAGTTAATAAGTTATAAACTGTGGTTTATAACTTATTACTATTCTTTTGAACGCTTTTCTGCACATATTATGCTTAGTTCTGTTTTTATGGTGATATTCAGTTAACTTAAATAAAATTGTTTGCCCTAAAATATACTTAGACATATTGTCTAACCAGTTTTTCTTTTGTTGGCTAGGGCCCTACCATTATGAAACTAATAATGGTAGGTTCTGAGTTTGTTGGTTTAGCAGATCCAGTGGAGAGTTTGCCATTGGAGGAGGAGCCCGTTCTTGAAGATCTGTAGCCTAGTTTTCTGTTTTCAGTGAGATTGAGAGTTTTCTTTCAGTTCTTTTAAACTCATTAAATATTGTAATAATACAGGTTTATAATTCTCTTTCAGTACTTTACTTATTCTGTATTGTTGTATTTATACTGTATTGGATGGATGTTATGCTTTATGCTTCCGCACTCTGAGTTCATCATTTAGTGATAGTATTTCTGGATTGAATGGCAAAGTCCTTATTTAAATTGGATTAGAATGTGTGTCTAATCCAATCTTAAGTGGGGACCTTGTCATTTGGTGACCCCTCTACCGTAATCATGTTAACTTAAGGGTTAACAGGACCACGGCGGGGTCGGGCCGCCACAATATTGGCAGCAAAAAAAAAAGCTTAAATAGATTAATTAATGGAGAAAGAAATACAATTTTTTTTCATAAAATCCTTAATCAAAAAAGAAGAAATAATTGGATTAGTAAAATAAAGAAAGAGGATGTTTGGATTCATGATTAAGAAGAGATTAAGCAATCTGCTTCTAATTTTTTTACAAATAGTTTTACTTATAGTTACTTTAATATTAATGATTTTGATGAAAGCTTATTCACCAAAGTTATCTCTGATGAAGAGAATGATCTCCTTACCTCTATTCCAAATATTATAGAAATTAAAAAAGCTATTTTTGAAATTGATGATGATAAAGCTCCTGGGATGGATGGCTTTACTGCTTGTTTTTATAAAAAATGCTGGCCTATTATAAATAAGGATTTGTGTAATGTTGTAATTGATTTCTTCAAGTGCTTTTATCTTCCTAGGTATTTTATTACTACTTTTATTATTCTTATTCCTAAAGTTAACACTCCTAGCACTTGGAGTGAGTTTATGTAATAACCCTAGCATTGTTACTCATCAATTAGTGATATATTTGACTCTAATCATTTTCCATTAGTCTTATAATAGTATTAGGAGTCTCCAAGTCAATTTTCATGCGATTTGGAGATTGTTTGGCAATTTCCAATATTTCCTGATTTTCTGATAATTCTAAGAATGTCTAATTTATTTAGACCTTAAAATTGAAAATGGAGTCCACTATTGGACTCACCACACCTAAATTAGCTAGGAGTGATATTTTGGAAGTGCTTGGAAGTCATCAAATTTTCTCCAAATATTTTAATAATATTTAAATACCTAGAAAATTAAAATAATTAAATTGACTTCCGATTAAAAATATGATTATATTTTTGAGTTCCTCACACCTCAATTAGGTAAGGGTGAATTTTTGGGATTTTTTGGAGTGCGTTTGGTTATTTAATTTTGATTTATAAATATGATATAATAAAATAAATAATTAAAGCAAATTATTTAATATATATAATATATATTTTTAATTTAATATTAACGGAATTTTCAGATCGCAGGGATCCGCTGCCCACACCCAAACAATGCGCATCGGATCATTGCGATCAGAATCATAGGATGTATATAGGATAGATCCAACGGCGCTAGGCAACCCCACTGCATCCGACCGTCGGATCAAGATGCTAATTGGACGGTTTGGATGGGTGCCCTGTATGTCATCCCCATGATTGTATGTAGAGGCCTGCTACGGCAGGTGGGCGTATGCTCGATCGTTATTTGGACCCTTCTACGCACTCTTAACCTCCCGATTTTCTTCCTCTCTAGTTTTGGCATTTGATGAAGTACGCTTGAGCTCTTGGGAGTGCCTGTGAAGCTTACAGGAGCCTTTCAAAGGATTGCAGGAAATCTGATTCTTCTTCCATCTCCAGATACTTATCCATTTAACTTCTCCTTAAATTGATTTAGTAATCATGTTTAGTGCAATTTAGAGGTTCGATCTGATCCTATCTCAAACTCGATCGAATTAGCTTTAGCTTGAACCAATCGAGTTCAAGGCAACGATAATTAGGGTTCTGTCTTATGAAACCTAGGGCATCATCTAATATTCTCCCTATGCATCGTCTGAATTCAATTCTTAGCTTGGGTAAACAACCTCAGCGAGATCTTCTCATCGGTGTGCGGGTTGCACCTAGAGACCATCGGAATTGGGTTCGATGATAAACCCTAATTCTCAATCCTTCGGCTCTTCTTTTGGGACGAAGCGGTCCTCGCGTTAAGTGAGCCCAGTTCAGTTTAAGTGTATAAATCAAACCGGTCTACCTCTATTAACCCGCGTCGTCTCCCGTCCTTCGAGGAGAAGACGTGTCGATCTATGAGATCGACATGTCAGTGCGTGGATCTCTGCGTTGCACTGATTTCAGTGGCTGCCGACATACCCCGCTTTCATCGCCATTTTGGCTTTTTGTGCCGTCTGAAATTCTGTGCCGGCGGTTAAATCAATTATAAATTTAAATTAATAAATTCTAATTGTAATTAAATTCTTAATTTAATTATAAGTTTAAAAAATACAAATCCAAATAACACAAAATTATATACCATTTTAATCACAAAAATGAGTAGATCAATAATATGCATCCTAATTTCTGTTTTGACAAATATTTTTATTAGTCAACATTTAGGATTAATTAATTAATTATAAATTAATTTCTTCTTTATTTTATGTGACCTAATTTGATCATTTAAGATCCAAATTAAATGATCAAATAGTCCATTTCACTTATAAAAATGTGAGGAACAATAATATGAAATCAAATTTAATATTTGAACATTAATTTTTTTAATCACTTCTTAACCATAATTAGGAGTCATTAAAACCCTAATTTTCCAAAGTTGTTCAAATTTGACCTACTTAGTGTCATACTTCTCCTTGTGATATAAGGATTTTATTTATATATAAATTATTTCCATTGATAATAAATTATGGTTTCAGGTTTTTGACTCTTACTTAGTGTTATTATATTTATTCTAAATTTCTAGATAACATATTGTTTTAAGCTTTACAAAATCCTAGGATAGCTAACATGTCACATTTATTATCTCCCTTATCCAATTAGATTACATTTATTATGAGCTTAGTTCTCATTTTCTAGTTATGTGAATTAATTGCCAAGTGCTTAATTCACCTTTCAACCCTAAGGTAGAAACCTTAGGATTGATTTACAAATTTGAATTATAGTTGATCCCTAAATCTATTTAGTTACATCCATTAAGAGTAGTTGGCCTTAATGCTTTTGTAATTATTGAATTAACTAGATCTAGCTTTAGTGATTAGATTAGAACTTAGTTCATTCATCTTAATCCATAAAGCCTTCTCTTGAATATATTAAGACTTAGTAATAGGAATCCTAAACTTACTTATATTAGCTTAGGAATCCTATTGAATTCCTTAAACTTTAGCTATTAGGTTACTTAGAACTTATAATGTAAAATACCAGAATTTATGTTTTATTAATATTTAAATAATTTTGACATCAAATTGAAAATCTGACTTCACCATTGCGTTCACCACCCCTAAATTAGCTAGGGTGAAGTTTTGGATGCATTTGAAAGTCAATGAATTTTCGACGAATATTTTAATATTATTTTAAATACCTAAAAATTAGATAAATAAATACTCGCTGGATCGAAAATCCGATTGCACCGTTGCATTAAGAAGACCTCAATTAGCTAGGAATGATATTTTGAAAATTTTTGGAACATATTTATTAAGTTATGTTTAATTAATTAAATTGATTAAAATAAATTAAATAATTATTTATTTAATAAAATATTAACGGCGCCGTCATATTTAAGTAACGTCGTCATTAATTTATTAAAGCTGGCCGTTAGACGGGACGGATCTTCTGATCCGTCCGATCAAGGATCCGACGGACCTCAGCCATCTCTTCCACAGAGCTACGCGTGTCAACCCTAGGCACGCGTCCTCCTCACTTCGCCCGCAGGTGGCGTCCTCGTATCTATCTCCACCGATAAGTCCCGACTTTAAGAACCATAGTGAGGGCATAAGCTTGAAAGTGGCTCAAAACTTTGAAGTTTAGAAGACAGTCATATGCTCTAACCCTAATCGTGCCCTAGCAAAACCGCAACCATTGATCAGGTACCATCCACTCACTCGATTTAGCTTAGAATCCAAAATTTATTATTGTTATGCTTAATCTGTCTAACAATTAACAAATTGAATGGCTCGATCAACCTAATTCCAACTCCATTGATTGCATCAATCGAGTTTTCTCCTCTCGAGTTCCGCCTCTCGCCGATTCGCAGAAGATGAAGAAGATGAAGCGATGCGTGCGCGAACCGGACCGGGTCGGGCTCAGTTCGTTTGTCCGGTTAGCTTCAGCCGGTGGGACCCGCAGCGGTCGCGTCCGTCTGATGGAGTGGGGCCCACCTGCAGAAGATTAAGATAAAATAAAGATAAATATATATATATATATATATATATATATACTTATATAATAACAGATAAAGAAAATAAATAATTAATACATTTTATACATATATGTACATTTATATATTATGTAGATTAAGATAATTAATAATATATTAATTAAACACTTACAAATATATATATATATCAAATAAATTAATATGCCAAATTTATACATTAATAATAAATTTTTATAAAATAGTAACATTAATATAAATATATTTATAAATAGAAAATATAATATTATTTGATTAAAAATAATTAACAGATAAAATAAAATAATAATTAACAGAAAAGAAATAATATTATTAATAATTCATTTTTGAATTTTAAATTCTAATGAGATATGTTACACTTCAAATTATATATGTATATATATATATATATATATATATATATATATATATATATATAGTTTTGTATATACATATAAATAAAGATTGAAAAGCAATAAAGTAAATAAATTAATAATCAGATGTATTAATTAATTCAAACAGTAATATTAATAAATTCATTAATTTAATATCAAAACTTAAAATATACATAACTCCTAAAATATTTAAATCATACAAATAAATATACTAGATTAATCAACAAAAATCAAGGAAAAATTGGAGAATATCAAAATTAAATTTAGATAGGTATTTAATATAGTGACATTTAGGGTATTAAAATAATATGTTACAAATGTTCAAATTAATCATAACTTTTAATCCATTAATCCTAATATACCCAATATAGGTTTCAAAATACTCAGAAAACATAAGGAATATTTTAATAGTATTAATTTTGTTATTTAGATTAAATTTAGACTAATCATAATTAGGACTTAACCCTAATTAAGCCTTTTAATCCTAGAACTTTAAATAGTCATAAGTTAGTCAATTTAGCTCCAAATTAGGTGATCCAAATATCAATTTAATTCTATGGCGACCGGGGATCAAAGTTCGAGAGTCTATAAAGAACAATTCATCTTACATGTAAACATATATATTTTTATAAATAAAAGGACAAAATATAATAAAAGTCCAAAGTCCAATTATACATTTAAAGATAGAGCCAAAACATATATGAAATTTTACAACAGTTTATCTTTTACAAAATAAAGATGAAATATTCACATTCTCTCGCTTCTTTATTTTTTCTTCTTTTATTTTGGCAGATCTTCTAAACTTTATTTATCAAAACCTGAAAAACACAGTTACCAGTCAGGTAGGAGTACGCAACTTTACTTATAAGTTTCATTTCAGTATTCTTATTTTGAGTCATTTTCTTTTGGGCACTATTTATTACAAACTGCTTACCGCTATTAAAACTGCAAAAGAATGATATCAAATAGCATGTAACAAAAAGAATGAAACATGGTATATATTATTATGGTGTTTGTCTTTGGAGGGTGGAACACAACACTGAGAATCTGTACAGATTGGGCTTGCTGGCAGCCCCTGGAAGTTATATGGAGGGATTTAGCACCTGTAGGAAGTAGGCAAATCCAGAGGAAAGACACACCATCAGTTCCTATTTTGAGTAAGCTACCGATGGGTAGCGAGATAAGCTTCCTACAGGTTATGCCTATGAGTTTACCCATTTGGGCTCAGGAGTCTACGGACTCGACTTATTGTTACAAATGTTTTTGATAAAATGTACTTATTTCATACTTTACAGTTATATTGAATTTCACAGCTAATTTGCAAGACAATACTTAAATTTGGAAAATCATTTTACTTATGCAGATATTTCAATCACTTTCATGTTTGATTTATACATATTTTAGGATGCTAGAATTAATCTTATAAGAATAATTTGCGTACTCCTACCTGACTGGTAACTGTGTTTTTTAGATTTTGATAAATAAAGTTTAGAAGATCTGCCAAAATAAAAGAAGAAGAAATAAAAAAGCGAGAGAATGTGAATATTTTATCTTTATTTTGTAAAAGATAAATTGTTGTAAAATTTCATATATGTTTTGGCTTTATCTTTAAATGTATAATTGGACTTTGAACTTTTATTATTTTATGTCCTTTTGTTTATAAAAATGTATATGTTTACATTTGAGATGAATTATTCTTTAGAGACTCTCAAACTTCGATCCCCGGTCGCCACATGTAATTCTTAAGTCCTAGTAATTGATTACCTTAAGCCTTTCACTTCATTATAACTTAGCTAGATTAGTGTTGGATTGGTTAGATCCTTTAAACTATAACCTAGCTAGTGAACTCTAGTGAACTTTAATGAATTTACCTTAACTCCAAATTATCAAGTTAAATATTTTCTTTATCTTAATCTCTTCTTATTAGACACCTAAATCTTGATTTAATTATACAATTAAATCTTATAGTTTAGGATGTGAATAAGATCTAGTTTCTAATTGTATCAATTATACTTATAAATTATTTTGTCATAACATACAGATTGAATTGAATTTACTATTTTCAAAATCCCAATTACTATTATGCTTACAATTAACTTAAGATCAATATCTCAAAGTTAGTTAGGAGCTCAATTAGCTCTAATCATTAAGTAGATCATTAAAAATTAGATAACTTTTCTTTACTTGTATGCTTACTATATTGCACCCATGCTTGTGCTTACTTTATAAATAGAAAGTGATATCCAATTATAACAATAACATGTTTAGCCAATCTTAAAGTTCACTTGGAGGCTAGTGGAGCTGGACCAAGTGCTAAAAATTATTTGCTTCCGCTTATCATATACTAAACTATATAGCTTATATTGAATTACAAAGTGAGCTATTAGTTTCTTTCTTTTCTTTTAGTTTACTGCTGGTTTGTAATAATGTTGCTTACTTTACTTTTACTACACTTTGTTGGAGCTTAGTTTATATTTAAATGCTTGTGATGAATGAATGGATGAATGTAATTGAATGGATGAATGGTTATAAATGTATTAAAATGAATATTAATTAATTCCTTAGTTGCATGTCTGCTTAGGATGTTAGTTGGAATTAGTTGTATGTGCTATTGTAAAAGAATTGGAAACTAGTTTCTCATATAAGTAATAATCTTTATATATCTACATGTGAGCATTGAATGTTGTGATGAAGCAAACCTTAAGTTAGGCAACTGTTACATATGTGATTTTCTCCCTTTTAAGCTTTTAGAATTGTAAATGACAATCCTATGAAATGGATTGAACTCTATTTTAGAATTGTAAATGAGCAATCCTATGCAATGAATTAAACTCTATACTAGAATTGGAGTTAAATTGGATTGATTGTATGTTAGTTTAGGTTGTCTTTCTCTTAAATTATAACTTCCGTTGGAATGGAAGTCTTGCATGTCTACTTTGCAGGTGTTTCCTTAACCATTTATAAAGGAGACTCTGCCAAAATTTTTAAGAAAATTTTGACTTATAATAATTTGGCAAAAATGTAGACTTATAACTCACATGTCAAATACTTAATAAATATCTAGAATTTCATATCTAAGATGGATCGTATTCATTTCAATTGTTTTAAATTATATTCTCATGTACCCTTACACATATCACATGCTCAATTATATTTTATTCTCATTCATAAATTTATGTATTGAATCTTCAACTATAAACTACTTAATACCATTCATAATTTTCCTTCCATCTAAACTTAAGACCCTCTTCTAAATCCTTGGCCAAACACAATATCTAATGATTTGGATTAGTTTTCTTCTAATCTAGTATTATGTTTTGTGGTGACGTATCAATGTTGAGTTAAGTGATTCTCATTATTGGGGTCGTCACAGTTTAGGCCTATTAGCTTATGTACTATTTTCAATAAAATAATTTTAAGAATCATTGTTAACAGGTTAGCTAGAATTCTTTCTAGAATTCTCAGCCCAAACCAAAGTGGCTTTATTAAAGGAAGGTTCATAACTGATAATATTTTGTTGGCTCAAGAACTT
The DNA here is from genome assembly GCA_016760335.1 of Gastrodia elata. NCBI lineage: Eukaryota > Viridiplantae > Streptophyta > Magnoliopsida > Asparagales > Orchidaceae > Gastrodia > Gastrodia elata. The sequence continues at coordinate 40,142,943 of CM028671.1, read as the reverse complement.
ATGCAAGACATTAATAAGAAATTAAAGGGAGGAAAATTAATTGCTAAATTGGATATTTTAAAAGCATATGATTCTATCCAATGGGGTTTTATTATTAAGGTCCTAAAGGGTTTAGGTTTTTGTAATAATTTTGTGGACCTAATTTATAGAAGCATATGCAATTATTGGTTTTCTATTATTATTAATGGGGAAAACATAGGTAATTTTAAATCCCATAAAGGTATTAGACAAGGTGATTCTTTATCTCTTATTATTTTTGTTATTGCTGCTGAGCATTTTTCTAAAAGCATAAATGCTCTTTTAGCAAATATCCTTCTATATATTATAATAATAAAACAGATATGATGATTACTCACCTTGCTTTTGCTGATGACTTCCTTATTTTCATGAATGCTAACAAATTTGGATTGAGAAGATTCCTTAATTTACTTAATCATTTTAAAGAAATCTCTGGCCTTTATATTAATAAAACAAAGTGTAGCATGATTGGTTCTAAGAACATATCGGCTGGAATATATAATCTTAATTCAAATACTAGTGGTTTCTCAAAGCAAGATATTCCCCTTAATTATTTAGGGGTGCCTATCTTTAGAGGAATTAATAAATTAGCTTATTATGATCTAATAATAACCCATTTAAGAAATAAGCTAGCTGGCTGGAAGAATAAAATCTTAACTCCTGGAAGTAGAATAACACTTATTAAAAGTGTTCTTTCCCCCCAAAGACTATTTTAAAAAGAATAGAATCTTTTTTTAATAAGTTTTTATGGGGAACAATGGAAAAGAAAAACAAAATTCATTGGCTTAAGTGGAAAGAGGTTTGGTATCCTTATGAGGAAGGTGGTCTTGGCTTTAAGAGTCTTCAAGATATTGTTTTGATTTCTAATGTTAAACCTTGGTGGATGTTTAGAGAGCAAAAGAGTTTGTGGGCTAATTTTATGAAAAGGAAATATTGTTATAATGTTCATCCTTTAAATATCATTTTGAAGAATTTTGATTCTATTCTTTGGAAAAATATGCTTAACTCTAGAAACTTAGTGGAGGATCATATTGCTTGGGGGATTGGGAAAGAAAATGTTTCTTTTTGGTATGATGTTTGGTTTGGAGACAAACCTCTTTCCATTCAGCATCTTGAATCTAATTTTTCTTCAGCTACTGTCATGACCTTTTTGAACTTAAACTAATGGGATGAAACTAAGTTGAAAATGGTTTTGCCAAATGCAACTGTAACTGAAATTATTGCTTTAAATTTTGATAATAATGATATGGATACTATGTTTGGAAAGGTTCCTCTAGTCCTTATTTTTCTTTTAAAGATGTGAGGCATATTATTAGAAAAAAAAAAATCTTTTCTTGTTTGGTAAAGTCATTTGGCATAAATGTTTAAGACCTTCTATATCTTTTTTTGGTTTGAAATTTGCAAAAATATTTTATCTAATGATACTAATATAAAGAAAAAAGGTTTCCAATTTTCTTCTATTTGTAATCTTTGCAAAAACCATGAGGAAGACCTAAACCATTTATTTTTATCTTGTCCAAAGGTTCAAATTATTTGGGACTTTATTTTCAAAATTTTTAAGGATTTTCCTGCAAATATTCGATCTATTTCAAATAGGAATTTTCTTTTTCAATGGAGAATGCTGGGACCTAATTTAAAAAAAGGTCATTGCAATTTTTTTACTCCTCTTCTTTGTGTTTGGTTCATCTGGACTGAAAAGAATAGTGCTAAGTATAGAAAAGTTACTTTTAATGCAAAAACTTTACTTGGATGCTTTCAAACTATATTTCTATGGCTGTTAAAACTAAACTTATAAATGATAAAGACTTTAAAGGTGTCAAGTATGGTAGATATATTTTTGCTATTCCTAAATCTTTTAAAGATCCTTACAATAAATTTGTGTTTTGGAGAAAATCTCCAGAAAATGTTCTAAAGCCTAATATTAATGGTAGCTTTGTTGTTGGTAATGTTAAAGTTGGAGGTAGAGGTATTGTTAGAGATTTTAAGGGTATTATAAAATCGGCCTTCCATGTTATATTCAATGCTGAAAATTCAATAATTTTTGAAACAAAAGCTTTAGTGTTTGATATTCATCATGGCATTAATTTAGGTATTGTTAATATATGGATTGAGCTAGATTGTCTTATTCTTATCAATCTTATTAAAACAGAGGCTAAAGGGGACTTGAATCTATTTTATTTACTTAAAGAGATTATGCAATTGCTGAATTCTTTCAATGTTCACTTTATTTTTCACTTTTGGAGAGAGGGGAACAAACCTGCTGATTGGCTGGCTAATAAAGTAGAATGAATGATCGTGTGCATATTTTCAATGATTATGGAAATCTGAAAGAGTTAAAAGCTTTGTGTTTTAATGATAATCTCAATCTCCCTTACTTTAGATAACTTCTTTCTAACCTGTTGTGATTCTCCTAAATCCTTATTGTTAGTCTTTATATCTTTGTTTCTGCTAATGGCTTTTGTCTATTTTTGAGATTTTTTTGTTCTTTACGGGTTGGTGCTATTTACTGGATGCTTATTCTTGACGCCTTTACCTTTTCTGCTGCTGTTCCTTTTTAAATTTCTTGTGTTACTTCCAGAACTTCAAAAAGGAGGTTTAGTTGTTTTGCTATTCTTGTTAAACCTTCTTCTACTAATGGGCTATGTTTTAGATCTGAGATTTTTTCCTTTTTTCAAGCTGATTCTATTATCTAAATGCTTAATCATGTTGCCTAGGTTTTGTTTTTTTTTTTTCTTGGTGTGGCTTATGTCCAGCCTTTATGTTGTTTCTAGAATTTCAAAATGGAGGTTAGGTTTTTATTTTTCTTTATATTTTTTTCTTTGCTGTCAGTTTCTGATTTAGATCTGGGTTATTTTTGATTTATTTGGGCTGGAGTTTTTTCTGGATGCTATTTCTTGGTGCTATTAACTAATGCAATTTATTCTCTTGATGATATTATCTGATGCTGTTAACTAGATTTTTTTCTATTGCTGCTCCCTTTACGGTTTTATGACTTATGCTCAGCCCTTTTGCGGCCTCCAGAATTCCAAAAATGAGATTTGGTTTTAGATTGATTGTGATGTCAAGGTATTGGACCTTCAAGAATAGAAAAGGTTTCAAAGAATTTTACACCGTGGAAATCTTATGCTTTATGCGAGAAGAAGGTTCTTTAGGAGATTGCGTAGAGCTAAAAGGTTGATTAATCTTGCAATTATATATGCCTATCGTGCTCAACTTTTGCGCATGGAATATAACTTATTAGTTCATGGAGATGCTGGACCTTGGTTAGATATCTCCTCTCCTTTTGATTAATTATCTATATGTTTCCTGCTTGTTTCCTTGTGTTTCAATTTTGCAGGTTATATGCTTTTGTTTAGATGTTGGTTCTTTTGTATTTTTATTTTGGATTTTGTGATTGTATGAATTCCTTTTAGGATATACCCTGGGAATCTCTGGTGTGTTTTCTTTTTCTAAGGGATCCTTTTAGGATATACCCTGGGATCCTTTTTTTTCGGATGATTTTTTTGGTGTTTTTGTAAACCAGTCATTCAATTTTGTATCTTTCACTTTAATCAATAAAAAAATCTATTACCCTAAGAAAAAAAAGTACATCTTGATAAATTACTTGAATATATTTCAATGCATTCCTCTTGATTTGAAATGAAAGTCTGGGGTTGTTATTAATATTAGAGAATGTGGTCTTAAATAACTTACGCATATTAAGCATAGGAAATCAATTTCCATGTTAAACAATTTATTACATGAATTTTGTCCAAGTTAAAAAAAAAAAGATAAAAAAGACGTGAGAAGAACATTTGCAGTACAACATTTCATCTAGCATGATTGGTATGCTTCTGAAACAGAGTCGCAATAGAGGGAGGTTCAATATTCTGCACAAAAGAAGAGATGTCAACTTGTTACAGCTAATATAAGCACCTCCAATTTTTTCATGAGTAAACCCAAGGTGCAAAGATACAAAATCAATATTCGTAAGATGATCCAAAAATCAGCTCTTACAAATTCAATATTTAAAAAATATACAAAAAAGCACCAGTAGGTAGCACCATTCCATATCAATTTATCATGAAAAATTAGAGAATGTAGATCGAAGAAGAGAAGAAGTAAATTTTGGAGTTGTTCTATTTAACCCAAACTCTACCAAAATTATGGAAGGAGAAATTATTGTAGCTGTTCTCATCATCAATGAGAGCAGTATGGATTAGAAATAGATAATTACAAATCTCAGAATTCTTGAGTTTGAGCTTAAGTAAAGCCAAGAGGTCGAAATTATGGGATCTTGCAGTGATTGCCATTGATTTGAGCTTAGATGCTTAACATAATCCAAGCAAATTCTAATATAAATAAGCATTAATGTGAGGTGTGATAAAATGTTTGCCAGCACATCGAGTGTATTAATTTAAAGAGGAAGCATTACAAATGCATGGATGTTATATTCATTCAAGAAGGAAAGATTACAAATACCCACATACATTCAAAAATGAAATTTATGATGAGTTGCCTGCTTAATACCACTACAACTTCATAAGCAATATTTAATTTAGCTCCTCTAATAAAGCACGCCAAGAATATGTAGCTCAGTTTTTAAATGAAGTATGATAACAAAATTTATTTATATGCAATACAAATGCTTGGCACATAATCATCTTCACAATTATACAAAAAACAATAGGCATTATTTATATACTATGAGGATACACCAATTAATAGATACTTGATCCAATCAGTGCACAACAAAAAATAATTCACCAAATGTTGTTGTTTTCGATGCAATATATTCATTTAAAAAAGAAAGATTATAAAGACTTATAGTTTATTTTCATCGAGTAGCTTCAAGTTTGAAGTAAATTTGAAGCAAAGCAGTTATGGTCTAAACTTCACAGAATTTCCTAAGATGACTTTAAGCAGCCCATATTACAGTTCTTCATTCAATGAGATATGCCCAGCAAAACACATTCATAGCCTGAATAGAGCATTGATTAAGATAAGCTAAATGTAGCTCCCCGTCCTGTCGTCGTGTGCAACTGAAGTATATAATAATTAAATAGTCAGTGACGAAGCAGTGCGCCACTCGGGAAGGCATTACCCATCTCCCTGAATAGGCTAAAAATTAACCCATACAAAGAATTATTGACTCATACCCCAAAGAGAAGGGTCAAGAGATAACACTTAAGATAAGAGTAGTATCCTTGTCCTAAGTACTAGATAAATGCATATATTGGATGTATATACAAAATGAAGAATCTAACATATGTTAAGATATCAGTATTTCTAGTATGTTGATCACATCATAATACCAAGTATAAGTAATATATAAATAGAGTGCAGAAGCTAAGCATACATCCAAAAACATTCATCACAGAAATGGAATAAAAATATTCATCTCTAAATAGGAAAGTAATTACATGCTGAATTAAAACAAATAGTTTGCTGAAATGATACATAAATAAAGTCTAAGCACCGAACTAAAATAACTAATAAAAAGTGATAAAGCTAGAGGAGAGATCCTCTAAGGCTCCACAAACTCCTACCGAACCTGCTGCACATCCTCCCAAAAGTACCACGTGTTAGACAATAAGTCTAACACATTAAAACTAATCTAACATCTTTAATTGCTTACTTAATATTTAAATAATGTAAGCCAAGCTACAGGAAAACTGTAAAAGTAATTGAAATTTTGAAACTGAATAAAACTGAAGTAAAGTAAAGCTGACTGTATTCTGAATACTGAAAATAAATAAAACTGAGTAAATGACTTATAAAACTATGCGGTATGTCACCGAAGTTATGCATCTGTATATGCCACAATACAAAATGCAATTGATATGCAACTGAAATATCACTAAACGGGAATGAATTGTACGGTCCAATGGCTACATATATCCAATTGGGAATCCAATACTAGTCATCCTACAAATTCCCCAATTGATATATGTAACATCCCGTAATCCATAAATCAACACTGATACTCATACATTATGCTCATATCTCTGCACTACATGCTTAAAATCTAGAAATACAAAAAATGATGTAAGATTAGATAATGAATTAAATGTCTCCATTGGGCAAAATCCATCAAAATGGATTCTGACTCCTAGTTTTAATTCTGATAAATTTGTTTTACTTGAGATTTTACTTAAAATTATCAATTGGAAAGGTTGTATACACATACTTAGTATGTTTCCATGAAAGATGGATTTAACACTTAGTTTGTTTGAAGCCACACCTATCAAAGTGTTCTTCGATCAGAGGCATCACCCATTGGCAATTTCTATTTCACTCAAACTAAGCTATTAAATATCTTAACTACAAGCATACTTAGTGTCCTAAGGAGGGTAACTTGAAATACTTAGTTTGTTTGAGGCCACGACTATCAAATTGCTCTTTGATAGAATGCATCACCTATTGGCAAATTTTATTTTACTCAAACTAAGAATTTAAGTCCCTAATTATAATATTCTTAGGATCAGAGGATTTACTCTAAGTGGATTGTATCCACATAAGCTTGCAGGATAGCACAAAGATAAGTCTTACTTAGAGTGACTCAACTATTCCTAAATACTGCTGAATTGATCCAGTACTATGGATATACACTGCTATACTCAACTAATAATCTGGGTTCAGTGAATGCTATTTAATCAATAAGGATCACAAAAGTTATGAATTTAGAATTTATTGGGATGAATCCCAATAGACAGAAATACACATCTGTGTTTACACACAAGTGTACGTGGTCTGAAAAAAATAAGTGGAAGTTTTAATTCCAAGATTTATTGTCCTCTGAGAACTGTGGTTTTGTTACTAAGTTATATCTTCTTTTAATAATGTTTAGATGATTGAGTTGGTTTTGAATTGGTCCCTAAATTATCAATGCAAATGACTTTAGATAAGATACAGTTGTTCAAAGAGAGAGAGAGTTAGGGTTTTATTATAGTACTCATAAGGATTTGGTGTTGTCACTTCTTTGTTAAAATGTATAAAATGATTTACTTGTGCTGAATTAAATCATGTGATCACTATTATAATTGGAGCAATCCTCCAATTACAATAGGTTCAGATTTAGTTCAATAAGGAGAACTCCCATTGGGGTTCTTCCTCGGCACTTAAATCTCTATGAGATCGTAATTTAAATGACATTTGATTTCCTATGTCTAGGTAACCAAATATCTTCTTTTACTTGTTAGATCTCACAAATATGATTTTCATCAACAATGCGTCATGCACTTACAAATGAGGTTTAGATAAATGAGAGGATGCATTGGCTCTAATGAACTATGTCACAAAATCCATTGGGTTTCCAACTTCCTCTTATACCTTCTACTTTGCTGAGCTGCAGAACATTGAGTTGATGGGAAATTGGTTCACAGGCATCAAATCTCTTGGTAGAGCTCTTAAGGAAAATGTGCAAGTGAGCATTGAGAACTTATCATATAGTTCTCAGTTGTACCTGCACTACCCTCCTTGCACTTGTCCAATTGATGAGCTCAGAACTCAAGTTCTTTAATTAATTATTCTTTTAAGTTTTATTTTCTTAGCAAAATGGTATAATTAAGGAGTTTATCCAAGTATTCATCATAATAATAAATATAGATAGTTAAAAATAGAAATCATTTTTCATTCATATAAATAATTCCATCACAACACCATAATCTCATTACGTTTTACTATAACTACATCCCCACCCTACCCAAGAGGGTTTAGCTTTCCATTACAAGATAAATATGAGCATGTACATCAAGGGAAATAAACCTTGTCATTAGTTTACAATCAGAAAATAATCAAAAAGGAAGTTAGAAAAAATACTATGAAGCACCTAGAGGTTTTTTAAGGTCTCTTGAATTTTTTTTGCACTCCTACTTGACTTCTTCACCTCCTCCCTTGCTATCCACTTCCTTTACCCTTCACGGATAGCTATTGGCCCTTTAGAGAGTTCTCCTCTTTTTATTCCTTGCTACAGCCTCCCTTTTGGACTTTTGAATATCAAATTATTAGAACCATCTTAAGATCTGAGATTGTCCCTTAAATAGGGAAGTTCTCAGCCCCCAAGGCATTAATCATGTGACTCTTCACCTTCTTTAGCTTTAATTTAAGCCCTTTAAATGTTTGTCCTATTTATTTTATTAGGATTCAGTGAAATAATATTTTTCAGTTTTCAAGAGGCTGGGGAAGGCCAAAAGTTACATTTTTGTGGGCTTCCCTTTGCTACATTTATGGTTGTTCTGGAAAATTCTGGATTGATCGCTGCAACGCACTATGGGGCGATGTTTTGCGCTGTGGTAGCAGCGTTTCAAACACTGTTCCGCTGTGGCACGTCGTGACAGTAGCGCTTCAAACACTTTTCCTACTATAAGTTAGTATCTATACCTTGGGTCGCCGCTGTGTCCACTGTAGCGTGCTACGATGCACTACGGCGGTCTCATCTTTGAAAAGGAGGAATAGTAACTATTTCATTAAGTCACATATAGTTTGTAATAATAATCAGAAATATCGCTGCGGTGTGCTGTGGCATGCATCGGTGATTAGAAGTTCGAAAATGCATAGTATTAGTTCACATAAAGTTTGTGTGAATAATCAGAAATACCATCGTGGCGCACTATGGCATGCTGCGGCAGTTGAAAGTTCAAAAATGCAGAAAATTTACTGTTCAATTAGTTCATGTAAAGTTCTTGAAGATTAATTAAATATGCCACCGTGGCGCGCTGTGGCGCGTCGTGGCGCACTATGGCGCGCCGTGGCAAGCTGTAGCAGTTTTGTTCAAGAAATGACGTTGTAGCGGTTTTGTTCAAGAATTTAGCATTATTCAATTAGTCCGCATATGGTTTTAATTCATCTTCAAGAAATGACACTGTAGCGCACTGCGGTGCACTGTAACATGCTGCAGCGGTCTTCCTTCCAGGTCTTCAATTCAACTTCCAGGTGAGGTAGTTAATGGAAACGCCCTGGCGCACTACGACAATTTTCACCCAAAATTTATGTAAATTGCTCAGATCTTCGTTGTCCTCCATTTTTCCCTGAAAAACATATGATTCCATTCAAAGTAATTTGTTTCATATGGTGTTTAGTGATGTTTTGATACTAGATTTAGCTATAAATTCTATTTATATCACACCCCCATACTTAATTTCTTGCTCGTCCTCAAGTAAGCTTTTTAAGAAAATTTGATTTTCTGGAATTCTTAGTTTAGGGATTCAATGTGCCCATGTCAAAGTGTAATGAATTTAGCTACCAAGTAATTCTCTAAGTTAAGTTGATTTCAAACCTTTCAATTTCTACTACCCCCCTTTCAACTAGTTCAAATTTCTACTCTCAATTTGGTTTCACATCAAATGTTATACTTAATGACTTATTATGTGGGAGGTGATTAGAAAATTCAAACCTTAGTAGTGCAATTGGTGAGTACTTGAACATTGTGCCATGTGTGCCCCTTCTTATGATTCACAAGGAACATTTTAACATTATAGGAGAGTTATTTTTCTTCATCATAAATATTCAATTTTTAACTTGGGAGAGATACGTTTCATCATCCCAATATTTTTATTTCTTTTGGACTTTCAGCTCTAAGGGAGAGACATTTTTTTTTATCCCTTAATTTAGTTTTTTATGATCATTAAGTCCTATAGGAGCCTAGCACCTCAATTTCTCACTCACTGCTTACAAATTTGGTTTAATTCTCATATTTTTACCCCCACACAATTAAACTTTAGTACATATCATTTTAATTTCTGGAAACCAAGCATTAGTAGAGCCTTAAACTGAATAAGGGGGTGTATAATTGAAGTTGATTTTCCACTTACTTGCAAGCATCCTTGAGTCTTAATTTATGCATAATTTATTTTAGCATTAAATCCAAAAATTTATTTCATTCAAAAAATTATCTTTGAAGTTTAATCATAGTAATGATGAGGGTGCACTAGATATGAATTTTATTTTATTAAACTAAAATAAAAATTACAAAAACAGAAAGCAGAAATTCAAAAATAGTATAACCTTATTATTCATTAGGTTCACCTTCCTCCCCCACATATCAATCGGTGTAATTTGCTGGCCAATCATCACTTGGGAATGGTTCTCCTGCAGAAGGGTGCGGTAGCCTAGACCCATCCGGTACTCCACGCAAGCTCCACTCTAGGAACATTGTTCTGAGAGCTTCGTGGAATCCCATTTGGAATTCGCACTGCCGAGCTACTTCTTCTTTAAAGAAGCACATGTCGCGTGCTAAGGAGATGCCCAAATCCCATTGATGCGCGTACATACGCGTCATAATTTTGTCGGTCGAGGCCCGGCCAGCGGACGTTGAAGCTTCGCCTTCTTGTCCCCTCCTGTTCTTAGCTCGCACCCACTCTTGGCTACAGGCGCTCAAGTTTGTCAGTTCTAGAGAAATGCGGCGTGGAATCACGATGTCGGAAGAGGGGATCCTTACCCCTTGAGCCTCGCATAAACCTGAAAATAGTGACCCGAAATCTAGAGCAGCACATAGCCCGGTTAAGGCATTCCAGAGCTACTCCCTTAGAATGCAGGAGATAAGAATATCTCCCTCTCTTTGCAATGCACAAAGAAGCAGTACTTGTGACTGGGTTACCTAACTGAGATGCCACAATGGCATAATAAAATTGGAGACAAACACACGCCAAGCATTGCTCGACTCCGTGAGGAGTGCTCGAGGAATGTTGGCCAAGTTTCCTCTGCATCTTGCATCGGAGCGGGTAATCTCACTCGCTATTTCTGCACTGTCATATTGGGAGCCCAATAGGTTGAGATAGATACAGCTCTCTACATCGCTCAATACATAAAATTTTTTGATGTCTTTGTTCCCGAACTCCACAACCTTACCTCTCACAAAAATCATATTCCCCACTGCATTGATATCATTGGCATAAACTTCTTGCACAATGGAGAGGGAAGTAGAGCCTGTGGGACTCACCAGGTGGTCCTATCCCCAGTTCAAAATTTAATCAGGGTTCACCGGGTATGGGAGCCCAAATCCACGCTCTGGGATTAACTTCCTTTTTATTATAACTTGGTTGAAGCACTATTATGCTTCAACCAAAGAAAATCTCTTCTTATTAAATGCTCCACCAGCTGTGGAGGTAGAAGCTCCCTTGCTCGCAGTTGCTTTCTTACCCGAAGACATTACTCTCTTAATGTTAGAAAAAGTAGAGAACAAAAGGAATGATGCTTGAAAGAAGTTGGAAGAGTTTAGAGCTGAGGTGCTTGAGTTTTAAATGAAGTGCATCCTCAAACTCCCCCCTCTCAGCCTTTTTATAGAAGATAGAAAATAAAATTCTGGAATATTTTGAGTTAATCACACTTATGGCACAACATTTATTGGTCAAAGCTAGATTTAACTCATGCCATAAGTGTGACTTAATTTTGATTCAAAAAGACAGAAAATTTCAGCTTTTTTAGCACCTAATTTGCAGGTTTGGAATTCCAAGGCGCGCTGTAGCATCTTTGATTGCCTTGGGAATCCAAGGTAGTCAATTTCTGCTTCAACTGGGCATTTTTTGCTGCAGCGCACTGCTGCGCCTTGGAATACTTGTACTGAGATATCCGCTATAGCGCGCTAAGGCAGCGAAAGCCGTTGCAGCTCAATGTGTCGAATAAATCTGCTGCAGCATGTGTCGCTAATAATCCGTTATAGCGCACTGCGGCAGTTCTAAAGCAAAAAATTTTCAGAATTCAGTTTTGATTCCAAAATTCTTTGTTATAAGTTAGTATCCTTACCTTGGGTCATCGCTGTATCCGCTGTAGCGCACTGCGGCGCGCTACGATGTGCTACAGTGGTGTCATCTTCAAAAAGGCAGAATAGTAACTACTTCATTAAGTCACATATAGTTTGTAATAATAATAAAAAATGCCATAGTGGCGCGCTGCGATAGTTAAAAGTTTGAAAATGTGAAGTATTAGTTCACATAAAGTTGTGGCGGTTGAGAGTTCAAAAATGCGGAAGATTTATTGTTCAATTAGTTCATATAAAGTTCTTGAAGATTAATTAAATATGTTGCCATGGCACGCCGCGACAAGCTGCAGCAATTTTGTTCCAGGTTAGTGCAAATCTCTATTAGGCATAGGGCACTGTGGCACGCTTGGAGCGCACTACAGCAGTTTATTTTACGAAAAGGCAAATTTAGCACTGTTCAATTAGTCCACATAAGGTTTTAATTCATCTTCAAAAAATGAGGTTGTAGCGCGCGCAGCGGTCTTCCTTCCAGGTCTTCAATTATGCTTCTAGGTGAGGGAGTTAATGAAAATACCTTGGCGCGCCACGGTGCGCCGTGGCGGTTTTCAACCAGAATTTATGTAAATTGCTCAGATCTTCGTTGTCCTCCATTTTTCCTTGAAAAATATATGATTCCATTCAAAGTACTTTATTTTATATAGTGTTCAGTTATGTTTTGATACTAGATTTAGCTATAAATTCTGTATATATCAAATCCTATACAAGGTTCTAGGGATTTGACCAAAAGGTCATCCAATATAAGCTACTACCATATGGGAGGAATCTCATACTAAGTACTTTAGGTGATTCTACTACAATGGTTGAAGATCAACTTCTAAGGTTAAGGGAAAAACATCTAAGTTCCTACCTCAAGGTTCAGCAAAAGATCTTCCTACCTCAATGTGTTATCAATTAATAAGGCTTTTCAATTACATTATAAATCATATTGTAAGATCATCAAGATCTTACACATATAACATTTATCTTAAATTTATAAGTTTCATTTATTATACTTGAATTGATCAGATCAGATCAGATGGTTAGACGCATCTAATCATATCCTATACTACAATTATGGGGTGAAATTAAAAATAGTATTGAGATTTGATCTTGTAATAAATCAACGTAGTTTTATAATTATCTTCATGCTAAGAGTCTTATATAAAAGAAAATCAAAAATCTTAAGCTCAAGTTTAGATATTTAATCACATAATTTCTTTTAATAGTCTTAGCATTTCTAATTCAATAATTTATGATTAATGTCAAATCAGATGTATTATTAGAATCATATCAGTTGAATTGTCTTTCAATCAAGTTGATTGATTTAGTGATTAGGATTTAGATATTAATCAGATAGGATAGGGTTTTCCTTCTAGCCTTTCCAATTTAAGATAAATAGTTATTGTATAGATCAGTGACAAATCATTGTATTATTAGTAAATTATTGATGATAAATTTCAGCTTTAAATTAAGTATCAATTACTTAATCAAGTTCTTAAGTTTCTTATGTTCAAATGTAGTTTAATGTCAAACTAAGTAAATCAAGGTGTCCAATTTAAGTTAAAGTTCTCTAACATACATAAACATCATATTAATTAAAGCAATGAGTAATTAAGGCTAATAAAATCTTAAATCAAATACCAAATGGATTAGCACTTGATTATAAATATAAAATAGTTAAGTTTCATACAATTTGATTATTAAGTTCTATATTAACCATACAAATAATTAAAGATCCTAACATTTCTATTCGATAAAAAGTATTCAAGCAATTTCTTTATGAGGTATAGAACATACTATACATGATAAAATAGTAGATTTCATATTAAAATTTTCACCTACACATTCATACAATGCTCATTTTTATTAAATTTAGTTTTAGTTTTAGTATGATTTGACCCCATTAGGGTTATAGGACCATTATAATGCAAAAAAAAAAAAATGAAGTTTTGACCATACTAAACGATTCTGGACGCTACGGCACGCTATATCGCCATCTGACCGAGAGCTAGGTGTTACTACATATTATGGTGGATATCAGCACTGTGGCACACTGCAACTCCTTGAGTTTTGCAGCGCGCTACGACGCTAGAACCTTTCGAGATCGGGATACTGCGGCGCGCTGCAGTGTTTCAGACGTTGTGGCGCCCTACAGCGCGTTTCAATACTGCGGTGCATTTAATTTAAATTTATTAATATCTCTATGCCGTTGCGATGCACTATATAGTGCACTACGGTGGACTCATTTTCGAAACTTCGGGCGCTACGGCGCGTGGTAGCGCACGACGGTGATTTCGCCTGTGCGAAAACCGTAACGAGTCACCTTTCACAATAAAATACTCTTAATCTAGAGCACTTCACGTGCGGTGCCATATACCGATAGAAAGGTCTTTCCGAGATATTTCCTTTGATACCAAAATTGTCACAAATAGATTATTCTAATTAATAGAAATTAAAGTTCTAGCTACTGGTATACAAAAATTATACAGTTTTTGACTAAAATATTAAATGAATGTATGGGCTTCGATCGGACTCATTCGAGTCCGATTGAGGCACAATAATCATGCATAAACTCTATACAGTAATTTAATGGAAATATTAATCATAGCACTTTGTTATATATGAATAGAATGGCATAAGAAAGAGTTTAACAGAAGGGTACCTTGGCCTAATGAATGGAAGAAGAAGACTCGGCTAGTTCCTTGAGAGCTTGAGGGTTTGAAGAATCCTTCAACAGTAGCACAATAAGAGAAAAAGGGGAGCTCAGCTAATGGCCAAATGGAGAGGAAGAGAGGGTTGCACCTCCATTTAAAAAGAAGGAGAGTATGGCTCTCCCTTGAATTCTCCCATCAATTATGGGAGAGAAGAGGAAGGTCATGAGTCTTTTTTTTTTTTAAATTGTGTGCATTAGAGGAGAGGAAAATAAATAGTTAGGTTTTGGCAGCTTATTAGGTTTATAAACTATTTAACAATCTATTTAAAACATTAACCTAAATCAAGACAACCATTAGATTAAAATTTGATGCCTGTAATTTCTCGAGCCATGATCTATAGCCATAAAAACTCCAAAAATTATAAATTTGGTATCGAAATGAGCATTTTGACGAGACAAACACACACATTTAAAAATTATTAAATTTGGACGAGCATTTTATTTTATATTAATATTTAAGAGAAAAATTTCAAAATTTGCTACGATAAATCAGAAGCTCAAAAATTTGCGAAACTTAAAACATAGCATCCTCTTACAATGCATAACTTAAAAATATAAAAAGTTTTAATTTCCAACATTTATTTTATCTATTATCAACTCTGAAAGTTTAAACTTTATGAATTTTATTAGAACTATTTGAGATCTCAATTACACTCAAATGTTTGCAGGAGAATCCCCTCAATACGCTTTATTTAAGGATATTTTTATTTATTTTTTATTTGACTTAAAATTAAGATATTGATTTTCGACGTAATTTGATCAATTTAGGTCAAATTGACTGGGTAACAACCTTGGGTTGTTACAGACTCCTCCACTTAAGAATGATGTCATCCTCGACAGTTTGCTAAGAAAGGAAAAGAAACATGCAAGAAATTAAAAACTGAAATTTCAAATTATAAAGGTACCTGGATTCTCAAAGAGACTTGGATATTTTTGTTGCATATCAGTCACTTTTTCCCATGTGGATTCCTCGAGAGAGTGATTCCTCCACTGAACCTCTACCATAGGAATGGAACAATTTCTCAGATGCTTCTGGTCATGAGCTAAGATTTTATTAGGTTCATATATATAAGAAAGATCTGATACTTACTTTGGCGATCTTGGGCTGTTTTAATTCGCTGCTGAATTAACTGAACTTTTCTGTTTGTCTCTTCAACTAAATCTAAACCATAAAGATGAATACTACCAATTTCAAACCACGCTAAGGGGTACTGAATTTTCTATCGTATAATTTTACATACAGATCCATGCCAATACTTGCTTGGAAACTATTATCATACGCAAATTCTACTAAAAGAATATGGTCTTTTCAGAAACCTTAGAAATTCAGAATACAGAGATGAAGAAGGTCTTCCATAATCTGATTGATTTGTTCTGTCTGACCATATGTTTGAGGGTGAAAGGCGGTACTTATGGCAAGGGTAGTTTCCAAGTCTTGATGCACTACCTGCCAAAACTTTGAAGTGAATCTGCTATCACGATAGGATATGATTGATCTAGGAATTCCATGAAGCCTGACAATTTTTTTGACGTACAGCTTCGCCAATTTCTCCACAGAATCGGTTTGACGCATTGGACTAAAATGTACTGATTTGGTCAATCAATCGACTATGGCCCAAATAGAATCAACATCGGATCTTAATTTAGGTAGACCCATAACGAAGTCCATAGAAATATCGAATCAGTTCTATTCAGGAATAGCCAGAGGATGCATAAGTCCTCCAGGCTTTTGGTGTTCTGCATTGACACTTTGCTACAAATTCAACCACACTCATTTTCATTCCAAGCTACTAGAATGATTTCTTAAGATCCTGATACATCTTGGTACTACCAGGGTGAACTTGGTAACCTGAATTGTAACCTTCCACCAAGATTACTTGGTGCATAGATTTTGGAATCCATAAGCAATCTCTTTGATATATAATGCTACCTCGTAGCTGCAGATCTAAATGACAACAACTTTTGATCTCCATTTAAAATTTCAAATAGTCTTCATCTTTAGTTTGGAAGATGGAGACATCTCGATAAAATGTTGGTTCTACTGAACTCATAGATATTATCGAGCTCAGCAAAACACTACAAATTGGCTGAATATTGAGTTTCTTGAATTTTTCTTCCTGAGAACTTGAAGCTATTAAAGATGAGAGTGTAGCATGATGACTGAGCGCATCGGCTACAACTTTTGCTTTTCCGGGATGATATTGAATGTTCAAATCATAATTTCTAATCAATTCCAGCCATCTCCGATGACGGCAGTTGAGCTCACACTGGGTGAAGATATACTTTAGACTCTGATGATCGGTGAAGATGGAACATTGGACACCTTAAAGATAATGATGCTAGATTTTCAAAGCAAAAACTACGGTAGCTAATTCAAGATCATGGATAGGATAATTCTTTTTGTGAGGCTTTAGCTGACAAGATAGATAGGCTATAACTTTTCCTTCCTGCATCAGCACATATCCCAATCCTATCCAAGATGCATCGGTATAGACTTGGTAGTTAAGGCCCTCCTTAGGTAAGGCCAGTACAGGGGCAGAAGAAAGAATATCTTTTAATGATTGAAAAGCATTATCACACTTAGGGCTCCAAATGAATGGCATTGCCTTCTGAGTTAGCTTTGTGAGAGGTGACGCAATTTGAGAAAATCCCTTTACAAATTTCTTGTAATAATCGGCTAGACCCAGAAAACTTCTTATATCAGTCACAGACTTTGGTTGTGACCAATCCTAAATAGTGCTAACTTTATTCTGGTCTACTCTAATTCCTTGGGCATCTATGACATTTCCCAGAAAAAACTCTGAGTCAAGCCAAATTTTACACTTATTTGGCATAAAGCTCGTGGTTTCGGAGTTCTTGCATAACTGTTCTCAAGTGTTTCTCATGATCGGCATAGCTCTTGGAATAAACCAGAATATTAACAATGAAGATAATGACACATTTATTTAAATATGCTTTTAGAACATGCTGCATTAAGTCCATGAAAATAAACGGTGCATTTGTTAACTAAAAGACATCACCAGAAACTCGTAGTGTCCATAATGAGTTATGAAGGAGGTTTTCTCAATATCTGAATCTTTGACTCGCAAGTGGTAATAACCAAACCACAAGTCAATTTTTGAGAATACTTTAGCTCCTGAGAATTGGTCAAACATATCATATATGAGCGACAATGGGTATTTGTTCTTGATGGTTGCTTTATTTAGCTCTCTATAATCGAAGCAGATTCTCATCAATCCATGTTTATTCTTCACAAATAGAACAGGCACTCCCTAAGGAGATGAACTTGGTCAAATAAAACCCATCTCTAGCAACTCTTAAAGTTACTTGTTCAGCTCTTGAAGCTCCTTAGGTGCCATACGATACAGAACCTTAGATAATAATTGAGCATTCGGAATCAGTTCTATAGCAAATTTTACTTCTCTAACAAGAGGAAGACCATGTAGTACTTTAAGAAAGACATCGGGTAGTTAATAAACTATTTGATTCTCAGAAATAAGAATGGCTTCTTTCTTTTCTCCCAACATTGTTAAGAGGTATGCATCGCATCCCTTTCTAACTAATATTTCTACTTTTAATGTATTGATCAACAATGCTTGGGTACTGAATCTTCCGACGAAAGTTTTTTACTGGCTTTCTGTGGTGCCCCGCCCCTTAATATACAATCATTAGACTAAGGAGTAGAGTGTCAGTTTGGAAAATCCCTCAATTAAGAATGGATTAGGTATAGAACCTAATCCACAAGCTAGGAAGAGATGAGCCACTGCATAAATGCCATATACTCAGTCTCTAAGCAGATATAAAACCAGAGTGCGAAAGTAAAGTAAAATAAATATACATCTAGTTTATCACAATAAATAGGAAAAGTGTAACATATAGCTCAGAATATATAGTACAATAAGGGAAAAATATAATCAAAGGTACCTATATTATTACAATAATAAATAAATAGTTTAAATAACTAAAATAAAAGTCTCGCGTCCTCACATTATGCAAAAAAGGAAACTAAGCAGCTTCTGGTTTTCTCGGCGGATGCTTCTCTTTAATGTAAGGCTCCTCCTCTTCAATACCCAGCTCCTCAAACCTTTATGAATATGACATTATTGGTTTCACAATACCAGGGCCCCAACCAATAAAAGAAAATTCTTATTAGATAATTATCTAAGTATATTTTAGGTTGAATATTTTTCACATATTATAAATATCACCATTTATACTTAAATAAACAAAAGTGAACTAACTAGCATAGGAGCAGTAGGCATACAAGGATTAGGATAAGCTATAAAGATAATATTTATAACTAAATATGCTTTGAGGCAAAAAAGCACACCTCAAAGCAAACTAAGAAAGGATAGGCATACATGTATAATACAGTAAGTAAAAATACTGAAATGCATGTCTAATCCTACACATGATGATGATTATATGACATATGCTAATTTAAAATAGTAGATCTGAAAGTGGTACATATAATAAGCAGCAAAAATCTAGCATTCTGTAAATATGTACAAGTGAACAGGTAAGTAAAGTATAACTAACTAAAATAACATACAACATTAAAATACTAAACAACAACTAAAATAAAAAACAGGTATGTACAACTGCCATATTAAAAAATTAGCCAATCGAGCCCTGATAGAAATTCTCAAAGCCTTTTTGGGCTAGAGCAGACAGAATAGAACAACATAACTGAAGAGGTAGTAAATATAAATATTGAATAGTTTAGTTAATTCACTTTTGCTTTTGTGGATATATCCAAAAGCAGCAGAGGAGTTAAGCATGTCTGCAAAACTATACATGTTCCAAGCTTAACACATACTCCTCAATGAGTAATGTTAAGCATTCTTATTACTCCTTACCCCTGTCCTAATTATTCTAAATTTTCATCACATGCACAAAGTTTTCTTACATGACTTGTTCAAGAAATTAAGCTCAAAATCCAAGGAATGTGTAGCACAAATAATTAAGTAGTAAGCAATGAACTTTTCTACACATGGTGATACTGTTTTTGTCTATTAAACTATTCTAGCTATTCTAAGTTACACATGTTCAAGGTCTCTAACTCCTACTATCAAGTATAACTTAGAAGTATAGCCTTATATGTTAAAAAGTAATTAGAACTGATCAGGTTCTAATTTAATTCAATCAAAATTGACTATATATTAAATAATAAATTATTACGAGTTAATTAATAAATTTAGATGTTCTATACTAATAGCTTATCAAGATCTACTAAGCTATAGATTATGAGTTAAACACCATGAGATTGGAGTTAAGCTCATAATCCAAAAGTTAAGTCTAAAGATCTAAGGTTTTAAATTCTAAGTGAGCTAATGATTGAGGAAAATCCTATTAAGCAAAGTTAAGCTTAATAAGATGATTCTACTATTCTTAATCTAGGGTTGAAAGATAAAATAATTAAAATGAAATTATGAAAGTCTAGAAAACTATAAAACCAAGGGTTCAATCATTGAATAACCCCATTATTTAATGAATGAAATCTAACATAATATCTATCCTTATTCCTAAGGAGCAGATCCTAAGGTGAAGTGAAAATTTTTAATAATAAGGCTTAGAAAAAATCTAAGAGTAGATTGAGTTTATTTACACTTGATGTTTGTATTTAATTAAGGAAGGTTAAGAGTGCATTTTAGCTAAGGATCATTTTCCTTAGAGATTTTCAAGCCTAAGATTAGGATTTTTAGACAATTATTCAAATTATAAGAGTTTATGACCCAAATTAATCTTAAATCAATTTTATTACCAACTTTATTGATCTAATTGATAATTTAGGGGTTAAGGGTACTTAACCTAAATTTTGAGCAAAATGATTATTTTCCCCCTACGTAAGGGTACAAAAAGCTAGTTTTTGATTTAAGGCTTCAAATTAAGATTTCTTACTACCAAATGATTCCTTGCTGTCTAACATGAAGATATATAGTAGGTATACTCATTTTGGATAAGAAATGAGTCCTATAGGTCTAAATTAAGGATTTTGATCTAAGGGGCAATTTAGTAATTTACACCTGATGGAATCTTAATTTTTATACAATTATTATTGGTTGCTGTTTAAGGATTCCATAGAATTCAAGAATACTAAATTATGAAGTCTACTAGCTAAGTTATGGGTGTCCTAAAATTCAGAGGCAAATCGGTAATTTTTCCTCAGGTCAATAATCAAAAAGCCGAACTTTTCTGTTTATGTCCAAATTTAGCAAACTCAGTGTCTATAGCTCCCCTATAATACACTGTGTACTTTAATTGGGAGTATACTCAATTTGGACTTCAATTGGTCAAGATATGACCTAACTAGGGTTAGGGTTATTTTGGTTAACTTAGGTTTTATAGGGTTCAAAACTTAAATATTATTTTAGTTTACTATTGGCAAAAAAATTTTAAGCTAGTTAGCACTTTGAATTTCTTGATTTGGAGTTTAATTGACCTAGTTATGGTCAATTGAAAACTAAGGGCATTTTGGTCATTTTGGAAAGGAGACCTAAATGTGACTTTTCAAACTACTCACAAAATGAGAAAACTAATATTATCACAGTGATGGGGCTATTCTCTTGATCACTTTAAGACTCATATTGATTATAATTGGTTAACTAGGTAAGAAATTATAGGTGTTTGTGTAGGTCCTAAAATATCACTAGGTTAAATACTCCCCGAATTAAATTTTTGAATTACACCATTTGATTTATTTTATTTTTCTGATTAAAATGAGATATATATTTGTTATGTTTGGATCATTATTTTTAAAATTATGTAGCTTTTTGTGAAATTATTAAATTTAAATTAATTGATTTTAATTATTAATTAATACAAATTAAAGTAATTTACTAGTTTAAGTATATTAATTATCAAATAATAACTTTATTGTTTAAATTATCTATATTGAATTAATTAATTATAAGCTAACTTTTTAATTAAATTAAATAATTATTATTAATTAATTAAACTGATTAATCTATTTATCCATTAACAGTAACTTAATAGATATATATATATATATATATATATATATATATATATATATGTGTGTGTGTGTGTGTGTGTGTGTGTGTGTGTGTGTATTGATAGACTTTAAATACGTCTGCACTTGCACACAAATGTACGTGATCTGAAGTAATAATTTGGAACGTGAGTTCCGAGATTTATCGTCCTCAGGGAATTGGGTGTTCTATTATTAAGGTATATCTATGTTCAAAAAGATTAAGCTATGCGTATTTTATCATATTGATTTCTAAATAAGCACAATAATTCTTAGTAGAAGAACACTATTATAAAATGAGAGAGGAGAGTTGGGTCTCTTCCACATAATATGTTAGATGACTCATGTATGATGATTCCTCAAGCATTCCCTTTTTTATTTTTTTTATTTTTAATCAAGTGCACATTATCCTCCTTAGAGTTTAACTCCAAGAATTACAAGTTCAAATCTCGTACTTGAAATGAACACACAGTCGATTCTATTTCAGCATAAAGACCCTTAAAAGATTTTTAGATTATTAGTTTTTCTCTCATTTCTTGATCATAGAAATGAGGGTTGTTAAGTTAATATCTTATAAGCATTGATTCCACTAAGAGCTTCACATGCATCATACACAGTTTAGATAGTGGAGTAATTTCATTTGGGCTCAATGACTATGTTACCTAGTTCATGAGCACTCAAAGAATCCCCTCCATTTTTTCACATATGCTGAGCAGTGGAGCATATTTAGTGGGTCTTAGCATCACATGCTTCAACTCCTTAGTTGAGCATAGATCAAGGTGCATTAGGCTCAAGAACTTTCTCACATAGTTCTAAGCTCTTATGCACTCATGATTATAGCTCTAAACTAAGGGTGAGCTATGGAGCACAAGACTTGTTTTTAGTCTTGATATCATTTAGTTCATTGTCATTTGATCCACATTCAAGTCTACAATAGTCCCTTACATTTCTTTAACAAGTCATTTAATTCACAAATTTTATTAAAGCTTGAGGAAATTTTCATACAAAAGTCTCTTTCAATTCATATAAGATTGCCCCAACCCTCCCCAAGGGAAGTTTAGCTCTCCATTACACAAGATATTAAGAAGAACACATACATGGATAAAGACCCTTAGATGATCAACTAAGAAAGACAAAAAAGGCAAGAGTTAGAGAGTACTAGGAACGTTCCTTGATGGAGTTCTCCGGATTTTCTCTTATTCTTGTTCTTGGTTGCTTCTCCTAGGTCCGTAGTGCTAACTTTCTTCCTTCTTCTCTTTAGCAATAGGAGTCCTTCTTCCCTTAGAGAGTTCTCCTTCTCTATCAAAGTATCCCTCTCCTTACTTAGGATGTTAGTGAGCCAAGTTGGTAATTTCTCTTAAGTCAAGAAGAGTTAAATTTATAGAGGGGCCACTTTCATCTTCCTTTCTTTTCAAATTCTGCATTTCCTTCTTAATAAATCTGCCATCATTATTTCAAATGCAACTAGAGGGGTGAAGTGACCTTTACTTTTCCATTCTTTAGTCTTTATATCACTTTAAAATATTAATTCTCCATTAAAAAGAATTCTGCTACAAAAGGAATGATGGCTGGGAGACAAGGGGCTGGTTGGGGGCTTGTCCCAGTCTCATTTAATGCGTTGTTCAGACAAAATTTTGGCGCGCCGCTACAGCGAATGAAATTTGTGAATTGGTCCGCTGTGGCGCACTGCGATGTTCTGGTTTGTACATTGATGAACCGCTACAGCGCGCTGTAGCATGCTATAGCACCAGAACTTCTCAAGTTGATATGCTGCAGTGCGCTATAGTGCCAAAGCTTCACAAGTTGGTCCGCTGCAGCGTGCTATGGCACCGGAACTTCGCAAGTAGATCCGCTGCAGCATACTATAGCGCTTGCATTTAGCAAGTTGATCCGTTGCAGCGCGCTATAGCGCCAGAGCTTCGCAAGTTGGTCCGCTGCAGCGCGCTATGGCCCCAAAATTTCGCAAGTTGATCCGCTGCAATGCGCTATAGCGCCAGCGCTTTGCAAGTTAGTCCACTGCAGCGTGCGATAGCACCAGCGCTTCGCAAGTTGGTTTGCTGCAGCGCGCTATAGCCCCCGCGTTTAGTAAGTTGATCTGTTGTAGCGTGCTATAGCACCAGAGCTTTGAATGTTGGTCTGCTGCAGTGCGCTATGGTGTTAGAACATCACAAGTTGATCCGCTACAGCGGCTATAACACCTGTGTTTGGCAAGTTGATCCGCTGCAGCGCGCTATAGCGCCAGAGCTTCGTAAGTTGGTCCATTGCAGCGCGCTATGGTGCCAGAATTTTGCAAGTTGATTCGCTGGAGCGCGCTATAGCACCAGCACTTTGCAAGTTGGTCCACTGCAGCACGCTATAGTACCAACGCTTCGCAAGTTGGTCCGCTGCAGCGCGCTATGGCGCCAAAATCCCACAAGTTGGTCTGCTGTAGTGCGCTATAGCTCGCTACAGCGTGCAACAACATATTTCTTCTAGAAATATCTAGAAATTGTCTAGAATTTTCCAGACTTTGCGGGGTAAGCATTTTTTCCTGAAAAGAAAGCAAAATTTGATTAAGGAAGCAGTTTTATTATGAAAATGAATAAAATTTTCTTTTTTTTAGGATATAAATTATGGATTTATCGCACCCCCACACTTAATTTCTTGCTCATCCTTAAGTAAGCTTAAAATGGTATTTTTCTATTTCTTAGGTATAAGAGTCAACAAGTAACATCAATGAGGGTTTGATTTGCATTTCAAAGCTCATGCTTAACTATAATGACAAGAGCAATTGACATCATTTAAATATTTTTAAGCTGGATTACGAACAAAGGTTAATAAACTAATCTTCGATTCATAAGTAGTTTTGCTTGTTGCTCAGTAATGGAGAAGGTTCGTTGGACTAACTGAACTAGGGAGGCAATGAGTAATCAAGCGTTTTGTGCCATATGTGCCCCTTCTTATAAATCACAAAGATGTTTAATTTTTTGGAGAGATATTTTTCATCATCCTTTTCAATTCTTTTCTTTAGAAGAGATATTTTCTTAATCCCTATTTTTATATTTTTTTTTCTTTTTTTTATTCTTAAGGAAAGATATTTTTCTTCATCCCAATTTCCAATCTTTGTGATTATGTAGTCCTACGGGAGCCTAGCACACTCTTTTAAATAACTCACCTTAACCGCTAATTTTTTTTTTTTTGCTTATTCCAAAGCCTTCCCCCACACTTAGTCCTTAGCATTGATTTAAATTTTGAAGATTAGCCTCAACCTGAAATCATTCCCTTGATTTAATGGTTTTAATGAGTTAGTGAATTTTTTTGTTAAGCAACCTTTGATTGATTATCAATTTCTTCATTAACATTCTTGTGACTTCCATACTTGGAAAATTCAGGAAAATTTGTCATTTGCAAATTATAGAAAGATTTTGGGACTATGATAATCCATAATTTAATTCTTCAAAATAAAAAATAAAAATAACAAAAAGAAATGTACAAAAACTACAATGTAAATATGAAAAGATACAACCTATTATTCTTAGTCTTCATCATCCTCCTCTTCTCCCATGTTGTAGGCAAAGTTGCATGGATAGCGAGTGTTCGGAATGGGGGCACCGATAAGCGGTCGCGGCAGTACGGAGGCATCCGGTCCTCTTTGCAAGCTCCAGTCCTCGAACATTAGTCCTAGAGCTTCATGGATTCAGACTGGAATTTATGCTACTGGGCGAGTTCCTTTTTGAAGAACCGCATGTCAGTTGCCAAAGCCGTGCCTAGATCAGTTTGTTGATTGTGAATTTGTAGCAATAACTTATTGGTGAGAGTATGGCCGGATGGAGCAGATGTTTCCCCTTGCTCGCCCCTCCTTTTCTTGGGGGGCTTCCGCTCACTAAAACAGACGTTCAGATTTGAACGAGCAAGAGCGGCACTAGGGGAAATGATGGAGTCGGAGGAGAGGATTTTTACCTCTTGGGCCTCGCATATCCTAGAGATCAAAGACCTGAAGGCCAAAGCAGCACAGGATCCCTGGAGAGCCTTCTAGAGCTGCTCATAAATGATGCTCAAGATACGGATCTCTCCCGGCCTGACCAATGAGCACATGAGGAGCGCTTTGGTGCGGGTCACTTCAGTCAAGTGACTCGAAGGCATGACATAGCTAGAAATGAAAACCAACCATGCACTACTCGAGTCCATCATTTCAAAACGAGGAATATTGGCTAGGCCTCCCTCCCAGTTTGTGTTTTCATGGATTAGCTCCGTAACAAGATCATAGGGATCATAACGAGATTCCAAGAGTTCTAAATAAGAGCAATCATTTACCTCCCCTAACCTATATAATTGCTTGATTTGAGCAATCTTAAAGGCTACTCCTTTTCCTCTAACAAAGACCGTCCGTCCGGCCAAATTTATGGCATTAGTGTACACTTCCTGGACAATAGTTGGTCAGGTGGGAGATTTTTTTGTTACCATCTCCCTCCATCCCCGAGGGTCGACTAGCTCAATCGGGACGGGCAAGTAATGCCCAAAGCTCTTTTCGGGGATTAACTTCCGCTGAGAGGTAGTGGAGAAGAAACGGTGCTCAGCTTCAGTGGAGGAGAACCTATTTTTGTTCAAGGTTCCACTGGATATGGATGCCTCAATCTCCCTCCTTGGGATAGACTTCTTTCCAGAAGACATGATGGAGGTTTGAGAAAAGAACAAAAATCTTGATGCAAGAATAATCAGGAGGTGCAAAGAATCACCCCCCTTACCTATCCTTAAATAGCCTAAGTAATTAAAAGCAAGAGAATCATGGTCAAGGGTCTTCCCCATGCCATAAATGTGATAATCCAAGTGAAGAGGGGGCAACTTTTACAGTATACACCTTTTTGACTACGTGGAAAACCTAAATATATTACTTTTTTGACTTTTTGGATTCCTAGGTGGTCAAAATAGCCACAACTGGAGCAAATTGCTGCAGCGCGCTGTAGCGATCGAGCCTCTGAAACTCTATCACTGCAGCACTCTATAGTGGTTTGAGTTTTGCAATTTAACTGCGGCAGCGCACTGTAGCTATTGAGTTTCATGAACTCATTCGCTGTAGCGCGTAGTAGCACAAATTTTTTTTTTTTTTTTTTATCTTGGGTTGCCTCCCAAGAATGCTTAGTTTAACGTCTTTAGCTAGACTTGTTAAGAGATTAGATATTGGGGTCTGGAGATTTTTCTTTCCACAACCTTGAGGCACTCGGGTGAGCACAACCTTTAAGTGTGCTCAAACCCTTGTCCTCTCCATTTTCCCTCACGGAATCATCCCTTCCAAGCTCTAACTAATGGGGGATCTTCTTCTTCCTTTATCCCTATCTGGTTTTTCTTCTTCTCACACCTTCCTTACTCCCCTTCTCCGAGGAAGTGTTTGAGCTATTTTCTGAATTCTTCTCTTCTAGAGTTAGATTTTCAAAAATATAATCAATCTTAATTTTTTCTTCTCTAACTTTTTTCCTCACCTCATCCTCTATCTTTCTTTGTTTAAAATAGGTGGGTTTAAGATCAACCAGCTTCGATCTTTCTTTAATCTTAACATTCATCATCCCGCGGCCGACATCTATAATAACCGTGGTGCTCATAAGAAAGGGTCGCCCGAATAAAATAGTGGAGTTTTTGTTCCATCTATCCCACTCACACACAATAAAATCAGTTGGAATATTGAAATTCCCCAATCCTATAGCAACATCCTTAATAATTCCTAGAGGGGTCAGGGATTCAAGATTTGCAAATTCTAAAATCATGGAGGTGTACTCCATTCCTCCTACCTTTAGATGTTCATATATATGGTAGGGCATAATATTGACTAAAGTACCAAGATCACACAAGGGATCTAAAAGTACTTAATTTCTTATTACATAAGGAATACACAACCTTCCAAGGTCATCACATTTTAAAACTATGAGCTTCTCACATTCAGTTCCTCTCACCCCTTCTCTAACCCCTAGCTCTTCTTTTACAGCACTAAAATTCTCAGTTATATCTCCCCAATACACTCCTTCAGAATGAATCACACTTACTAACTCCCTTGGATTTACTTCTGTGGAACTGGGTAGAGCTCCTTGCTGCCGAATGGTCAACTACTTGGAGATCTGCCCTAGTTGGGTCTCAATGTTTCTAAGGGATGCTTTTATTTCTTGGATGGAGGCATCATGGCAGGTGATTGTAGCTTCATTACGATGCATGAATTGAATTGTTTCAGCTTTAAAAAAGTTAAAGGCTCCTTCCAAATTTGAAGGAATTAGCAATCATTTGAATGAATAAATTGAAGATTTAGGAGGTGGAGGAATACCTGTGATCGACGGCTGCGGACAGCTAAGGTTCGAGGGACGATCAGTCGAGCTCCTACAATGACTTCCTAAGCCTATAATGCCCAGACAAGCCTTATGGGATGTCAGGTGGAGGCTACGAGGAAGGAAGGCGCTTGGACTAGCGAGCGGAGCGGCGGTCAGCCACGTGTTAGCCAGTGACACGCCGCGATCTCCGTAATGAAGGAGACATGGCGAGAGCCGTTCGATCGATCCTGATTGAACGACTTCGTTCGATCGATCAGATCTAACGGGCTGAGAAGACGGCGTGCACAAAATCTGACAGCACGCTAAGCAAGCCGATGATGTCGTTAGGATTTTAAAATATTTCTTAATATTATTTAATTTTAATTAATTAATTTTCTATTTAAATTAAATAATTAAATTGAATTTAGAAAAATTTCAAATATTCACCCCTAACTAATTGTGAGGTGAGGAATGCAACAGTAAGGTCAGATTTTGGTTTCGACGTATATTTTATTTTCCCAATTTTTGAGGTATTTAAATACTATTAAAATATTTGATAAATTTTGACGACTTTCGATTGCCACCAAAACATCACCCCCTAGCTAATTTGGGGGTAATGAGCGCAATGGCTAGGTTCAATTTTCAATTTGAGGTCAAAATAATTCGGTCAATTTTTAGGATTCCTTTTTCCAAAAATTAAGATTTAATCCATTTGCCTCCTGATTTATACTAGATCTTGGTGGTAAACTCCAAATAACTTAATTAGAGCACTAATACTGAGATTAGGGCCTAGACTAGTCCTAATTAGCTTGGGTAACAACTTGGGTTGTTACACTTCCACTTCTTAAAGCAATTTTCTTATTTTAGCAATTTATGAAACCACCGTGTTTGCTTAACCAATTCATGCCTAGAGTTATGTCAAAGTTTGCGATTAGCAATAAAATTAATTTAGCTCCATATTCTTGTTCACCAATAGAGATATCTATATTGCGGAATTATTATGATTGCATGCGGGCTCCTGAAGGTAACCCGATGTTCAATGAGTTTTCTAATCTATATGTTGGGAGCTTTAGAGTCTTAATCCAACTTTTTGATATGAAGGAATAACTCGCTCCAGTATTGAAAAGAATATTGCAAAGTTTATCTCTTATTATTAAGATGCCTAAGATTACAACAATTAATGAGAATCGCTACTCAGATATTCAAAAATACTGAAATAATAATGACTGAATAAAATTAATCTATGACATACCTAAAATGATATCATTATCTTTAGGAGGAGATGCGAGTGTCAACATATAAACTCTCGTAAGAGCTGTAAGTTGTTTACACTGTGCCGCTGGCCTTGGCGATTGTAGGCTGGCTTTGGAGCAGGTACAGCTGCTTTAGTAGGGGCTGGTATCATAGTCAGGGCAAGTTCTCGGTTGTTTATTGGTTGTGTGCAGAATACTTGTTTACGACGAGAGTGGTCGATGAATGCTCCATCGATTGTTGTCTTAGAATCACAGTCGAGATAACAGTGGCCACTTCGACCACATGTAAAATATACACCACCAAAGTGGTAGCATTTCCCATATGGATGGATTCGCTTGTATTTGGAGTTCTTGGGTTGAGAGTATTCAACTTCGATGCTATAAACTTTCGCCATCTTGTGATGACCAAAGTGCTCCTTTCTTAGCTACACGAACGCAGTCTTACGCTTACGGTCCATCTGACCTTGAAATTCTTCCTGAAAGCGAGCTGCCTCGATCATTTCTATCAAATTCTTAATTTGGCGGGACACTAGGTGAGCTTTTACTGAGTCCCTCAGCCCTTTCAAGAATTGGTGGCATCTAGCTGCCTCAATTCTAACCAGGTCCGGAACAAAATGTGACAGTGTTCGAAACTCCAGCTCATAGTTGAACATGGATTTGGTTCTTTGAGTAAGATGGAGGAGTTCATCCTCCAGAATTGCTTATGCAGAAGCTAGAATGAATGCTTCGCAGATACTTCCAAGAACATATCCCATGGGATATCTTCTAACTCAAAATCCGCAAATTTATTATTTTGTTTGTTCACCCACCAATACTCTACTTCCTCTTGAAACAAATGGGTGACTAAATGAATGGCTTCCAAATTAGGACATTTGATGCTCGCTAGGTTCTTTTCAGCTATTTAAACCAATTAACAGTGTCCATTGGGTTTAGCGCTTCGTTGAATGTGGGTGTCCTGAGATGAAGGAAACAGTGTAGGATCCCATATCCTGTATAATGTGAGGATGATACAAATCCCATTTGTGGTACAGACTGTTGACGAACAATCAAGCACAGGTCTCTTGCTCATGTTGCGCTTTACTTTCTATTAAGGCTCTCATCAAGTTAGCTATTGAATTCGATTACTCGGGTCCGTCAAATGACGAGACCATATTTTTGACTAGGGTAGGAGCAGAAGGAGATCCGGGATTCATGACAACGAATAGAGTATAGATTCAGCGAACAAAATAAAATTCCATTAAAGTAATGGTTTTAGTTTTCTTAATTATAAATACCTTGTTTGCATTTATTTTCCTTAATGTGCATTTCAAATCCTAGGATGTCTATTTCATATTCGATTATCACTTTTCAATGATGTTATTTTGTTTGTTCAATTCCTAGGATGTCCTCATTCTAGACGTTTCCAATATTCAGTTATGCAATTCAATTGATGAACATTGGATGTTGCTTTCCTTACACTTAGGGATTTGGGATGATCTTGTCTAACATAGAGAATAGATCATAAAGTAGATAGGAACAAACTACTTATCTGACACTTTATGATATATCTTTGATACCAACTGTAGCACCCCACCCCGTCGCCGCGCGCAACTGAAGTATATAATAACAAAACAGTCGGCGGCAGAGCGGTGCGCCACACGAGAAGGCATTACCCATCTCCCCAAATAGGCAAAAATTAAACCCATATAAAGAATTGCTGACTCATACCCCAAAGAGAAGGGTCAAGAGCTAATTTTTAAGATAAGAGTAGTATTCTTATCCCAAGTACTAAACAAATGTATATATTGGATTTACATACGAATTGAAGAATCCAACATATATATATATATATATATATATATATATATATATATAAGAAATTAACATTTTCAGTATGATGATCACATCATAAATACTAAGTATAAGTAATATATAAGCAGAGTGCGAAAGATAAGCATACATCCAGAAACATTCATCACAGAAATGAAATAAAAATATTCATCTCATAACAGAAAAGTAAATACATCATGAATTAATACAAACAGTTTACTAAAATAATACTGAAATAAAGTCTAAGTACTAAACTAAAATAACTAATCAAAAGCGGGAAAGCTAGAGGAGAGATTCGCTAAAGCTCCACAAACTCCTATCGAACCTCCTGCACGTCCTCCTGATCTGGCTCAACAAACTGCTCAGAATCTAGCAAATTCCCGGATCCAAGAGTACCACATGTTAGATAATAAGTCTAACACACTAAAACTAATCTAACAATTCTAATTGCTTACCTAACATTTAAATAATGTAAACTAAGCTGTAGGAAAACTATAAAAGCAACTGAAAATTTGAAACTATATAAAACTGAAGTAAAGTAAAGCTAACTGTATACTGAATACTGAAAATAAATGAAACTGAGTAAATAACATGTAAAACTATGTGGTATGTCATTGAAGTCATGCATCTGTATATTCCACGATACGAAATGCAACTGATATGCAACCGAAATATCACTGAATTGGTATGAATTGTATGGTCCAATACTTACATATATCCAGTTGGGATTCCAGTACTAGTCATCCTATAAATTCCTCGATTGATATATGCAACATTCCGTAATCTATAAATTATCACTGATACTTATATATTATGCTCATGTTCGTGCTCATGTCTTTGCACTACATTCTTAAAATCCAAAAATTTAGAAAATGATGTAAAATCAGATAATGAATCAAATGTCTCCATTATGCAGAATCCATCTAAATGGATTTTGACTATTAGTTCTAATTTCAATAAATTTATTTTACTTGAGCTTTTACTTAAAATCATCAGTTGGAAAGGTTATATACACATATTTATTATGTTTCCAAGAAATGTGGATTTAACACTTAGTTTGTTTGAAGCCACCATAGATTCATAGGTGAGCAAATGCTCAGCTAACAAAGTCCTTTGATGAGTCAAGCACTTTGTTAATGCTGACATGACTTATTCACTTAAGATATGTTATGGATTTAATAATTGTATGCTTTAAATCATCAAAAAGCTTGAAATTAATTCAATATCAAGTACTTATTCTATTTATCCCCATTGTGTAAAATTATCAGTTGAAGGGATTGTATATACATTATTGTATGTTTCCAAGAAAGGAAATATTAACACATGGTTTGTTAAATTGCACTTATCAAAAAGCACAATGATAAGGGGCAGAACCCGATCATAGTTTATTCTTTCAAATTAAGCTACTAAATACTCTAATTACAACTATACTTAGTGCTCTAAAAAGAATGACTTGAGATATTTAGTTTGTTTAACTGTACTTATCGAAATGCACGATGATAATGGGCAGAACACGGTCACAATTTATTCTCTCAAACTAAGCATTCAAATCACCTAATGTAAGAACCCAAGGTTGTTACCCAGCTTAATTTTAGCTTAATTGTATCTTAATTAAGTTTATATAGTCCTTAGAACCAATTCCTAAGGATTTGGAGCAATTCAATGCTCAATTGATTATTTTGGAATATTTTAATATTTAATTAATTAGAAAATTGAGGTATTTTTTGTGACCTCAAAATCAAAATCTAATTTCGTCGTTACGATCGTCATCCCCAAATTAGCTAGGGGTGATGTTTTGGACGCATTTGGAAGTTATCAGATTTTTACAAATATTTTAATATAATTAAGTACCCCAAAAAATAGGATAATTAAATAGTCATCAAAATAAAAATCCGACTTCGCCGTTGAATTTCTCATCCCCAAATTAGCTTGGAGTGAATTTTTGGGATTTTTCGGAGTGCGTCTCAAAAATCTAAATTTTTAAATAATTAAAGAAATAAATATTTAATTATTTCTTTTCCTATTTTTCTTTCTTTTCTTTTCATTAATTTCATTGCTAGCTGCCTCTTACCTTCAGTCGGCTAACCCCTCTCCTCCCCCTCCTTAATGGAAAAGCTTGATGGCAAAGGTCATCCCTCTTCCCATGCCTCCTAGCCTCCCTAGCTCTTGATGGCCTCCCCCTTCCTTCTTCTCCTTTAAATGGAGCTCAAGCCCCTCCTTCTTCGCTTGCTATAAAGTTAAAGCTGAAACTCCTCTCCTCTATTCCCCCATTGTTGAGCTTGGTGCTAAAGAAGAAGAAGAAGAAGTTCCTCCAAGCTTTCCAAGTCTTCTTCCTCCTCTTTTAAAAGGCTAAGGTATTCATTTGCTCCTCTTCCTTATCTTCTTCATGTTGATATTATGCTTGTTTGTATATTTAAAAATTCATAATTGTGTATGAAAGCCATTAAGGTTCATTAAGGCATCATATTACTTTAAAAATCTCATGATCTATTTTTCTTCCATTTTACATATCCAAATATTTAACTTCATCATTCGTATAGTTATGATAATCCACTTGTGCTGATTTTGGTATTGATGGAAAGGTATCAGAAAGACCTTTCCATTGATATATAGCACCGCTTATGAAATGCTCTGGATTGAGCGTATTTGAGTTTGAAATGTGACCCTTCACGATTTTTACATAGGCGAAATCACTGTCGGGCGCTACAGCACACCGTAGCGCCCAAAACTCAAATAGTTCCCACTGCAACGCACCACAGTGGGCTGCAGCATCATTTCAAGAAAAACTATAGGAAATCAAGAGAAAAACTACTTGAACAGTCACCCAAAAGTTAAACCGCTGCAGCGTGCCACAAAGGGCTGCAGCGCCATTTCGGGAAGACCATATGAAATCAAGGAATAAATTAATTGAATAGTGTTTTCAAAAGTTAATCCACCACAACGCACCGCAGCACCTGAAAACGCTACGGCGTGCCGTAGCATCCAGCTCTCAGATCAGGCGTCGTAGCGTACCGCAGCGCTACAGCGCGCCACAGCGCTAATTTCTACTGTAGCATGCCGCAGCACCGTTTAAATTTAATTGAACACCTAAATGTGCTTAAATTGACATTAAACTATAAGTGATCATAAGAATCTTGATAATTTGATTAAGTGGATGATAGTTAATCTAAATCTAAAATTTGACATCAATAATATACAATAATACATTGATTTGTCATTGACCCTTAAGTTAACCATTAGTCTAATTTTGGTATGGCTAGGGATTAAACCCTAAATTGTCTTCATTAAAATCAATACCTTAATCACCTTAATCAATTAACTGGATTGCAAGACAATTCAATTGACATTATTCCAATAATGCATCTGATTTAATATTGATCTTAAATTATTGAATTAGAAGTGCTAAGGTTAATATTGAATTTGTGAGATTGAATCATCTGAATCTAAATTTTAGATTTTAGATTTTCTCTTATATAAGACTATTACCATAAGATAAATAATAAAATTGCAATGATTTATGAAATGATCTAACTCTAATAATATCTTTTATTTCATCCCATAATTGTAGAATAGAATATGATTAGATGGATTTTATTTATCTGATATGATTACTTTAATTCAAGGCTATTAAGTAAACTTAGAATATTAACTTAAGAAATAAAAAATTGAGATCTCAAGGATCTTGCTATAAGATCATTCTTGAAATGCTTAAAGACCTTAAATATTAATACATTGAGGTAGGAAGAACTTTTATAACTTGTTGAGGTAGAAACTTAGATGATCCTGCATAACCTTAGAAGTTGATCTTGACACCTCGTGGTAGGAATCACTTAAACCAGTTTGAATGAAACTTCTTTCTTGCGATAGAAATCAATATTAAGTGATCTTTTGATCGCATCCTTGGAGCCTTCTGTAGGACTCACCCATTTAGAGTAAGGATTAATAGTTTTGATGTATCCTTATTTATTAAATAGAATCTCTTGAACCCAGATTATTGGTTGGGTATAGTAGGGTACACCCATAGTACTGGATTATTTCAATAGTATTCGGGAATGGTTGAGTCACTCTAAGTAAGATTTATCTTTGTGCTATCTTGTAGGATTAGGCAGATACCATCTCGCTTAGAGTAAACTAATCAATCCTAAGAGTGTTATAAATAGGGACTCATTCCTTAGTTTGATTAAAGTACAAATCACCATTGGGTGATGCCTCCTAGTGAAGATCACTTCAATAGGTGTGGCTTAAATAAACTAAGTAATTTGAGTCACCCTCTTTAAGACACTAAGTGTGATTGTGAGTTAGGCATCTTAATGACTTAGCATGAGATACAAATTGCCATCGAGTGATGCCTCCTATCAAAGATCTCTTTGTTAGGGTGGCTTAATAAAATTAAGTGTTAAGAGCCACCTTTCTTGCAAACATGCTAAATATGTGTATACAATCTTCCCGTATAATGATTTTTAAGTAAACTATCAACTTTAACAAATTATCGAGATTAGAATCTAGGAGTTAGAATCCTTCTTGTTGGTAGGATTCTGCACAATGGATACATTGAATTCATTATCGAATTTTAAAGCATTTTCTATATTTCCAAATTTATCTCATGTAGCTTAGAAGCATGAGCATGAGCATAAGTATGATATTTGAGTATCAATAACGATGTATGAGTATCAATGATGATTTATGGGTTACAGAATATTGCATACATTGATTGAGGAATTTTATGATGCATCGACATTGTAGTTCCCAACTAGATGTAGGTATACATTGGACCATACAACCCATAGCTATTCAGTGATATTTTGGTTGCATATCAGTAGCATACAATATTGTGGCATATTTAGATGCATAATTTTAGTGGCATACAGCATAGTCTTACATGCTATTACTCAGTTTCAGATCTATTACTATTTTTATTTATTTTTAGTATTTAGTTTCCAGTACAGCTTTACTTTACTTTACTTTAGTTTTGTACAATTTTATACAATTTTATACTTTTAGTTGCATTTACAGTTTTTCTACAGATTTACTTACATTATGTAAATGTTAAATGATTAATTAAAATTATTTAGATTATTTTCGATGTGTTAGACTTATTGTCTAATACTGGATACTTTTGGGATCCAATAATTTGCAAGATCGTGAGCAATATATTGAGCCAAGTCAGGAGGACACCCAGGAGATTTAGGAAAAGCCCGTGGAACACTAGTGAACTCTTCTCTAGCATATCTATTTTGCTTAGCTTATTTCAGTTCAGTACTTAGTTTTATGTCTATATTTCAATAAGCTGTTTGTAATAATTCTGGATGTATTTTTTTTTCTTTTTTGAGACAAATGATTCATACAGCTTCTGTGATGAATGTTTTTGAATGTTTACTTTAGCTTCCATACTCTATTTATATACTACTTATACTTAGTATTGTGATGTGATTAATATACTAAAAATCTTGATATCTTATATATATATATATATTGGATTCCTCATATGTTTTACATCCAATGTATATCTTGGTCTAATGCTTAGGATAAGGATACTACTCTGATCTTAAGTATTAGCTCTCAACCCTCCTATAGGTTGAGTCAGCAGCCCTTCAGATGGGTTTGGTTTCAGCTATCCGGGGAGATGAGATATTCCTCCCCGAGTGGCACGCCGGTCTGCCGCCGGATCGATTACGATTACCCCTTTTTGCACGCAGCAATGGGGCGGGGCGCTAAACCTAATTAGGATACACTTAGGCTTAAAAAATTTACTCTAAGATGGACTGTACTTATCCAATCATATAGGATAAGACCAAAAGTCTATAATCCTACTTAAAGTGACTCATCTAATCCTAGATTTTTACTGAAATTATTCAACACTATGGATTTTACACTATCACATTCCACTGATAATCTACTGATTTCCACAAATATATTTAAATAACAAGAGTTATCAAACTAATAAATCCTCACTATATTGGATTCGGTACTACACAAGGTTCCAGGAATGTGACCTAAAGGTCAATCAATTTTAGGTTACTACCATATGTTAGAAACTCGGGCTAAGTTCTTATATAATCCTACCTCAAGGGTCTAAGATCAAGCATCTAAAGCAAATAAAGAGCATCTAAGTTCCTACCTCAAGATGTAAACAATAAGCTCTTCCTGCTTCAATCGATTATTTATTTATGGCTTAACAATTATTGAATTATTTATGCTAAGGCAAGACCATAATGATCTTACAATTCTAACTTAAAAGAAAATCCAAGTCCTATGCTTTACACTAATTCCAAAACTTTTATTTCTTTAAGATTTAATTTAATTAGATCAGATAGGTAAACCCATCTGATCAACGCCTATGCTAAAATCATGTGATTCAATCTTATAAATTATTAAGGACTAACTAATTCATAAATCCATTTTATTTTGTAGGTTATAGTATACTGGTATATTACTTAAGAGGAAATCAAGGATTTTAAAGATAAGTATTCAGATTGACCAATCACATAGCTTAATAAAGATCTAAATAGTTCTGAGTTAATGAGTTAAGATCAATGTCAAATGAGGGTGCATTTTTGGAATTATGCATGTTAATCTATCTTTCAAATCAAGTTGATTTACTTAAAGTGATTAAGGTTTAGATTTTAATCAAGTCAAGTTAGGATTTAAATCCTAACTTAACCAAACTAAGACCAATTGTTTAATTTATGGATCAACGACAAATCAGTGGATTATTGGTATATTATTGATGACCATTTCAAGTTCAAGATTAAGATTAATATACTTAACCATTTTCTTAAGATTCTTAAGTTCAATTATATATTAATATCAAATTTCTTTTAAGGTGACAAAATAAGCATGAGAATTCTCTAACATTCATTTTACTATTATTGAAACATAAGAACATGAATTTATATAAAATAGAAAGTAATTAAGGCTAATCAAACCCTAAATCAACAAAAACAGATTAGCACTTAATTACAAATCCAACCATTCAAATTTCATGAAACTTGGCAAGTGTGTTCTATTTAATCATGTGAATAATCAGAGATTATGGTTGCTAATTTTTGTTAAGTAGAAACCCTAATTATTAATAATGTTTCTTTTACAAGATTAGGGCATAGTTAAGAATATACAAGTCAAAAAATTAAGGCACCTAGCACATGTATTCTACAAGGCATTAGGAACATAAAGGCACCAAAATCATGCAAATTGGCTAAGTATACATGCTAATCCACCCTAATCATGTTTTGAGGTAATTAAGTAAAATAAATAAATCTAACCATTAAAAGTGCAATATTATTTTATATTTATTCCTTGCATTTTTCTAAACATTTTGATATATAATTTCATAGGGTTTGGACTAGTGGATCAAAAGTTATTCTAATAATTTATTATGAATTTTTCTAATTACATTCCTTATGATTCAATTAATCAAATTATTTTCCTTAAGGAAAAAAAATCCAATTAATCAGATTAATATTAAACATGCCCGGCCCATTTCCAAAAGGCGCAGTTCGGCTAGGGCCCGGGGGACCCAGCACTATCGCACAGCGCGGGTCATGGGCTATCTTGACCCACACAGTGCTGTCGTCCCCAACCCTTCTTCCCCGATGATCAAAGAATTAGGGTTAGCTTCCATGGCTAATTCTTGAGTGCCCTGACCACGCCTTAGCCCCAGTTCAATCCCTACACTATCAGTGGACCAAGACGTGTCGATCGCACCTGTTTTCCCCTTATCAGGAGGTCTGGTTTTTTCGTACCTTACTCACCCGAGAGCTATCACTACGGAGCTACCGTGGAGAGACAATTCTCCCCACAGAGACCATAATTGGCCTTGGGTGTGATCCTTATACCTTTAGGGAGGTGAGACAAATCAAACCCCTAAGGTGGCTAGGTCTGAGGTGCACTGGATCGCTGGGCCCTTACTCAAACCCAACGTTTTTAAGGAACCTTTTTCCAATCGATCGATTCGATCGATCGGGGCTAACTTAAGCCGCAATAACACATGTGTAGGGTTCAATTCAACTATAGTAATCATCATGAATCAAATAGAGGATGGATTGAGCCTAATTGTCTTAGAGCATGCAAGGGGGTACCTGTTTTTATGAGGGGAGCTCGAACAGACTAGCTGGGGAGGAATTGAGGTCGAGCTGAGCTATAGAAAAGATCTTAGGGGTCCTGAACACTAAGAGAACCCTCTATCAGCAGTACACAAGCACTAGAGCGCCAACAAAATCTCGAGCAGACCAGCAATGGCAGAGAGGGAATTCGAATTTAATTGATCAGTAAGTGATTCAAGGAAAGATTTTGAGGCTATTTATAGCCTCAGGGAGAAGCCAAGGAGGTTTGGTTGGGCTTGGGCTGACCCGGGAGCTCGAACAAGGGCCAAGCTCCCAATTTTCATAATTGAAGATAATCGGGCCCTCAGGGGCCCGATAGGGTTGATATGCTATTGAGGGAAGATCCCCAACAACATGCTAAGGTGGAAGCACGAGTGAGGGACAAGCCAAGGTGTCGACTATACACAGGATACTCATTGTCGGGAGTGGAGCGCGACGGGAAAGAAGATCCACAGTGGCAGGTTCCTCTGATGCCATATAATCTATCAATTAGATGGCGCAATGGCTCAGATCACTCAGATCCTAGCGGCTAATTGCTGGAGCGATCTGGGCCTTAAGATCTACAGGCAAATCTAACGGCAGATCCACGGCTCCATGGATCTGAATCCAAGCTGTAGGATCAGCGGGAGGAATTGTCGGATGGAGCAGGGCTCCGTTGTCGCGTGACCTCGGGCACTGCAGCGGATTGCCCGCGGTTTGCACACCGGATCCCGAACGGGTAAATCAGTTTAGGTATATTTGCAAATATTAAATGTTGGAATCCCTTATGTGCAATTATCCCAATTTAATTTAAATTGAATTATAGTCCAAATGACATCCATAAATTCCCAAACTTTCACCCCTAGCTAATTTGTGGGTGAGGAATTTAAAAATGCAATCAGATTTTAAATTTAAGGTCAAAATATTTTAGGTCTAAATTAGGGCATATAGATTGATCAAGTGGTTAAAATGCCCTAGTGAGGTCAGATTGACCCCAAACTTCCAGGGTTAGCATAAAATGATATATTAAATAAAATGAAACCATAATTAAGACATGATTAAGTTTAGATTAAGCTAGGTAACAACTAAGGGTTGTTACAAGTTTGCACTATGATGGGGAAGAATCGAGATTTAACATTCAAGAAACAATGAATCACCCAACAAAAAATCCAAATCTATGAAGTAATAATGTTGTGGGAGATCATTCGTCTAAATTAACCCACCTCGAGTTAGATGAAATACATGAGATATCTGAGAGCTTCCCCAATGAACAACTATACGTTATTGCTTCATCAAAATCACCTAGGTTTGTAGACATTGCTAATTACCTTGTAGGTGTCATACCAAAGGAAACAACTTATCATTACAAGAAAAAATTTCTATCCAATGTTAAGAATTACTTTTGGTATGACCCTATTCTTTATAAAATGTGCACATATAAAATCATGAGGAAGTGTATGCCTGAAGCTAAAGTAAGCAAAATTCTTTTCCATTGTCAAACTTCACCATATGGAGGACATTATGGCCTTGGAAGAACTGCATCCAAGGTATTACAATAAGGTTTATTTTGGAAAACTATTTTCAAGTATGTTGCAAAGTATGTTAGAAAGTGTGATAGATGTCATAGGATAGGGAACACTGGTTTGATAGATGAGTTACCCTTAAATGGGATTTTTGAAGTCGAACTCTTTGATGTATGGGGAATTGACTTCATGGACCTTTTTCAGCATCCAAATTGAATAGCTCATTTGGGTGGTAGAAGAATATGTGTCAAAATGGGTGGAGGCAACTGCTTGGTAAATAATGATTCTAAAACTGTAATGAAATTCCTTAAGAAAAATATCCTAGCAAGACTTAGCACACATAGAGTTCTCATTAATGATAGTGGAAAGTATTTTTGCAATAGACAACTTGAAATCTTGCTTAAAAACTATGGAGTGAAACACAAAGTAGGAA
This sequence comes from Gastrodia elata, assembly GCA_016760335.1. Taxonomy (NCBI): domain Eukaryota; kingdom Viridiplantae; phylum Streptophyta; class Magnoliopsida; order Asparagales; family Orchidaceae; genus Gastrodia; species Gastrodia elata. The sequence continues at coordinate 40,102,137 of CM028671.1, read as the reverse complement.
TTGCCTATCACCCACAAATGAGTGGTCAAGTGGAAGTTTCAAACTGGGAATTGACATAGATCCTAGAGAAAATAGTGAATCATAATAGGAGAGATTGGTCCTATAGACTAAATGATTCCTTATGGACCTACAAAATTGCATACAAAACCCCATTAGAATTGTCACCTTACAAACTTGTTTACGGGAAGTCATGCCACCTACCTTTTGAGCTTGAGCATCGCGCATTTTGATCTGTTAAAAAGCTTAATTTTGATTTCAAACAAGGAAGGGAGCGAAGAGCACTGCAGCTTAATGAGTTGGTAGAAATTAGAATTAATGCATATGAGAATGCTAGGATTTACAAGGAAAGAATGAACAGATGGCATGACAAAATGTTGAAGCCCAAAAATTTTAAATTAGGGATGAAGGCCTTGTTATTAAATTCTAGATTAAAATTATTTCCTGAAAAGTTCAACTCCAGATGGTCTGGACCGTTCACTATACTTAAAGTTTATTCCCATGGAGAGATTGGAATAACATTGAATGAGGGATCTTTCAGGTTAATGGTCAGCGACTCAAACCCGACCGCATTGAAAAAATTGTTCAGGAAAAAGAAGCAATGAAATTACGAGACGTACTTATGGAAGGGATCACGTAGAGAGCAACTAGTTTGTCAAGCAAAGGATGTTAAACCAAGCGCTATATGAGAGGCAACCCAAAATTAAATCGGTTGTAATTTTTCTTTTTGTTGCAATTTTTCTTTTCAGTTTATTTATTTATTTTCCTTATGTTTGGATCATCCACAAACTATATAACTAGTGTTCATATTTCATAAAGATTAATGGTATCACATTTTGTGAATTTTGATATGCACAATTTAGCTTCAACTAGGGATAAGAAAATCTTCTTAAATTAATGTAACCATCATATGTAAGAATTCACTAAAACTTGCTAAAAAATATTAGGTGGTATCTTTTATCAAATACTAATGATGCTTTGAAATTAAGTGTGGGGAAAGCAAGGTTTGTATGAGATAAATGAAAGAATGGGGAAATCAAAGAATGTACTAGGCTTCTAGAAGACTTATTGAATGCAATTCATGAATAGTGGATGAAAAAAAAATTCTCTCCCTTGAAAAAGAAAAATCAAAAGGAAAGAAAATAGGATGAAAAAAAAAATCTCTCCCAAATTATTATGAGAAAACAAAAATAAAATATCAGGATGAAAAAAAATTCTCACACGAAAAGAAAATATGCATATTTTTTATAAGAAAAAGTACATATGGCATGAAAATATCCAAGGACCCCATTTTTCAATTATACTTGTATAATAGCTTGAATGTTAAAAAACCAAAAAAAAAATAATAATAAATAAATAAATAAATATATATATATATATATATATATATATATATGTTCAAGGCATCACACAATATGTTTTAAAAAAAAAAAGGGAAAAGGAAGTGGAAAGAGCAAGCTAACATTAAACCAAATACAAATGAGAAATTATCCTTAATCAATCATCACATTGTTGAACGACCTTTAAGTTATAAAGAAGAATTTCAAAACTATATAAATTTAGAGAAATATTATGTGATTCTAAGTGTTTAATAAGATATTCATTGCTTACTCGAGAACGAGCAAGAAGTAAAGTATGGGGATGTGATGAACAAAATAAATATAGATAATTTAATATTAGAATTTTTGTTTTTCATGAGATTAATTGTACTTTTACATGTGCTTTTGTGGCATTTCAGGACAAGGAGCTCAATATCAAGTTGAAAGAAGACTGGGTAAGAATGGCGCTATAGTGTGCCACAACGTACAATAGCATGCCATAGCACAATGCTACAGCGCGCCATTGCGCCCATCAAATAGAGAATTAGAAGCTACAACGCACTGCATCGCCAATTAAACAGAAGGCTCGGCGCTCTAGCGCGCCGCAGCAATTTTAAATAGAGAACGCGGCGCTATAGTGCGTCGCAATAAATTCAAATAGAGAACTCGATACTCTAGCGCACCGTAGAACCCATCAGATAGATAATTAGGCACTACTATACACCGCAGCGCCAATTAGACAAAAAGCTAGGTGCCACAGCGCGCTGCGGCGCCCGACAAACAGAAGCTTGGCACTAAAGCGCGTCGTAGCGTATGCAACATTTTTTGTCATAAATTAACCTCTTAGTCAGTATTGGGAATGAAATAGGACTTAACTTTCTTTCACTTCCCATGGTAGAAATCATTTACATCCATTTAAATCTCCTTAATTACCTAGGGAAAAGTGGGATAAAATATAAATTTAATGCAATTCTCAAGGAGAAAAAGGTGGTTGGGTGCTTTAATGATTGAATGTTGGGTAGGGGTTATAAAGAAGAATAATGATGACTTAAGGAGGGTTCCAAACTTTTAGTGGAATAGTTCCTAACCCTAAGCGCTGCTGAGATCCATTAGAGGAGAGTTCCTTACCCAAGGAAGAAAAAAGCTGTAGGCAAAGGAAGAAGAGAAGAATAAAGAGCGAAGAGCTAAGGAGATCCAAGGAGAAGAGACATAGTTAAATGCTATAGCTATTCCTTAGTATTGCACCATCCTTTACCCTTTTTGTTTCTTTGTAAAATCCATGCAAATGCATAAATTCCCTTGCTTCTCTCCTTGCATTTTTAATTTAATGGCAGCCTAAACCATTTCTAGGGAGGGTTGGGCATGAGCATGTAAGGACATATGAATGTAAAATAATGTACTCTTCATATCAATGAATAATTATTTAAAATCTTGAATATTTGAATGTTGCATGAATGAAAGAATTGGAATTTCTTAAGATTCATTATATAAAACTATACTATAAATATTTGCATCGTATAAACCTCATAGAGCTCATTGATTGCCTTGTTCGAAGATTGTGCATGCTTGAGCGTTAATACTGCAAATGTCCATGAAAACATTCACCGTGCAAAAATGGCCCATGCTTAACCTTGAAAAAGGTTTGATCAGTCGAGCCATGAGAAATGTTAACACTCTCCAAGCTCCATAGCTCACTCTTGATTTACGCAAAGTGATTGTGGCATGTTAATCTTTGATCCATGTGATAAGCTCATATAGCTTCGTAGAACATTGCCTTGGTTAAATCAAGAGTATACGCATGTGAGCTGAGAGCCACTATTTGAGCTCTATAGCTCTCTTTGAGTTTAAGCGATGTTATCAATGTGCTAAGTGCTATGGGTGATGTGACATAAACTCTTTTAGCTTAGTAGCTTGTTTCCTTAACTAAATTAAGAGGGAATGCATGTGATCCATTAGTGGATTCAATTTCATGTGATACTCAAACTAAAACATATTTCATAACTTAGATGTATAAAATGAACTCACAAAATAAAGATCACATGAATGTTTATGTGCCAAGATTGAACATTCTAGTGTTCATTTCAGAGCACTAAATAAGACTTAGTACATGTAGTAAATTCACAAGAGATGACTAAGTCTCTTAAATAAGAAATATAAAATTAATCCAATTCAATTAACATGAAGTTGAGAAGAAGAGTACTTGCATGAACCAATATGAACTAGCATGTTAAATCCTAATTCTTCCTAATTTTCCAAAAGTAAATTCAAGTCAAGAAACTCTTGAATTATCATTAGGACCAAAAACAACAAACCACTCTTACACTTAAACATTAGTGAAATTAAGTATACTTTAGTAATAAAATAGAACACCATTCCCAGTGGATGATAAATCACGTGATCTTACCATCCCATATTCTTCAGATCATGTACACTTGCGTGCAAGTGCAGACTACGTATTTTTGATTTGTCAGCACATACGAATTGTTTGACTCACAATTTAAACTAGCATGTGTGCCTCCATACAAATCAAAACTAATCTCTTGCTCAATGCTAATCAATAAAACATTCATTTTCTTATTTAGGTTGGAGTTAAGTAATTGAGGGGTTCTTAATTGTGCTTAGTTGTTCCTTTCTAGGGTTATGTAGCCTTTCAATAGGCCACTGATATGAGTTCATAACCATTTCTTTCAACAAATCATATGTTCTTGATAACTACTATTTAGGGATCCACCGGATGTCGCATCTATCAATATTCTTGTGCTTGAATTTAATCCATTGTATAATGTTTGCACTTGAAGCCTTAAGGATAATCCATTGGGGTGGGGGGGGGGGGGGGGGGGGGGCATCTCCTTTGTAACTCCTTAAACCTCTCCCAACTATCATATAATGCTTCACTATCATATTGTGCATAGATGGAGATGTCACTTCTTAAACAAGTAGTCTTAGTTATAGGAAATTTTTAGCTAAGAAGTTTTGAGCCAATTCATCCCAAGTGGTTATAGAATCACTTGGAAGTAAATTTAGCCAATTCTTTGCACGATCCCTAAGTGAAAATGGGAATAACCTAGGGCTAATGATGTCATCAGTAACACCAATATATCTAAAAGTATCACACATCTCTAGAAAGTTTGAGACGTGGATGTTCTAATCCTCACTCGGTAATCCACCAAATTGAATGTTTTGCACCATTTGTAGAGTGGTGGGCTTAATTTCAAAAGTATTAGATTACATACCCAACCTTACAAATGTATTGAGGATTCCTCCTACATTGGGTATTGTATAGTCTCTTAAGGCCCTAGGTGCATTATTATGATTGTGATTGTTATGAATCTCTCATTGATTTGGTTTAGCCATGTTTTGTTTTCTTCCAAAAAGTTCACATGACATCTAAGTATATGGTAAGTTTTATCAATTTTAGGGTCAAAGAGCAAATTATGGTCTCCTATATGTTGCATGCACAAATTCAAGACAAATTGAAATTATAAAGTCACACTCATGAATTCATAAACAAATTAAAGAAAATTATATATACAAAATAAAAGAAAACATCTAAGTCACTAGTGCCAAAAATTTCACTAGTATCTTCTAATTAATCCCCGACAACGCTGCCAAAAAGTTGACAGTTCACAAAAGTGTGTTACTTTTTTGATCACGCAAGTGTACATGGTCTGAAGTAATATAGGGATGGTGAGTCCCAGATTTATCATCCTTAGGAAGTAAGAGAGGGTTATTAGTTAGTTTTTTATCTTCTAATGCTATCAGATAGTTTTTTCTTAAACTAGATTAATCTACACATGCAAAATAGCAAATATAAATTATGAGGATTAGATTATGATAAAGAGATCAGGGAGAGTTAAACTAATTTACTATGATTTAACCTTCTTAATAATTGTTGAGTTCTTTAAGATAATGATTATGTGTTAATTATAATTTATATTTCTAGAAACTACATATAATTAAACCCATTAGTTATTTCTCATGCACATGAGTCACTCATCATTAAACCCTAATATCATATTTAGTCGATCTCATACGAGACTTCATGATTTCGATCCTTAATGTTTAAGTTATGGTTTCCTTAAGATTTACTAGCATTCCCTGTTCAATGCAAATGAAATCAAATTTTAATCTTTGTTCTCACTTATATATAAACATCTCCAGGTTATTAGGAAAGCAAGGAAATCTCTCTATTCAAACAATGGTACATCTGGTCTCACCTTATGTATAAGCGTTAGACCGCTTGAGGAACTGAATATGGAGGACTAGAAATGTGCGTGCCCATAAATTCTTGATGTAGTGTTAATCTCTGATCTAGGATTTGATGCTACTCATGCATCAAGTGCACTTGATACTTTGAACAAAACTTTAGCTCTGTTCTACCGCGTAGTGCACATCTTATATCAAGTATAATTTGTTGTATGGACTTTTTCTCCGATCTAAGGTTTAAAGTATCTTGACTTCTATGCTTCATTATACACATACAACTTGATTAAGACTTTTGGTCCTATTTAATTTATAATGTGCAGTGAATGCACTCTAGTAATTACTATGATAATTCATGAAATTAAAAACAAAGATTTACAAGAAATTGAAAAAAAAACATTCATTTAAACTTTTTAATATGAACTAAACAATTAAATAAGAAATCCTCCCCAAAAGAGAGGTTTTAGGCTACCATTACAAGTGAATCACAAAAAAAGATAGTTTTGATAATGAAGAGCATCATGATTTCTTATCCAAGATATTGCAAAAGAAATTAAATTTGGAAGTACAAAAGAAGTTGCTGAAAAAAATGTTACTAGAGTTCTCTTCATCTTGAATTTCTTCTTCTTCTTCCTTCTTTAAGTCTCTAATGGCAACCTAAGATTCCTCTTAGTGATGGTTGTGAAGAATTTGAATCATTCAAACCCTAATTTCCCTTTTTTTGTTTTTATCTCTAATTCATCCTAACTTTAACTAAGTTTTTGGGCTTTTTTTTTTACGTTGGAACTACCCAAAAGTGCATTTTAGAGGGTCAAGGGATGCCTTCTTTCTTTCACTGATTTGAAAATTTCAACAAGTTACCTATTGGGTGTCTGAGTGCACTGAGCATGCAAGGTTCTACCAGTCATAAGCTTGAGCGTGACTAAGCTCGTGGTGTTTTATTAATTGGGTGATTGAGCATGTCTGGGCATGTGTAGTTTTATCAATCAGGTGCTAGAGCATGCCTGAGCCCATGGAGTTTTGTTTATCAAGCGCTTAAGCATGCCTGAGCGCTAAGACTTTTGCCACTTGTGTTCATGAGGGTAGCTGAACTCAACTACAGACAAAGAAGGTAGTTGGAATTGATCAGTGATTATGATCTGGATATCTAGCACCATCCTAGAAAAGCCAACGTAGTAGCTGATGCCTTAAGTCGTCAGGCTACCCTCAACGTCATTATCTTAGAGAGTACATTGGAGGAGGAATTTTGTAAAATGTATATCAAACCAAGGAGCGGTAACTTGCTAAGTGAAGTGATCTCTATGAGCAACTTAGAACTCACTTTCCATAGAAACATTTCTATTTTCCAAACATAGGATGAGGACAACCTAAACTTTAAGGTTGCAATTGAAAGTGGTCATCATCCTGAGCTGAACTTTAAGAAAGGTGTTATATACATGGATAATTGCCTCTGGATTCCCAAATCCATGCATAAGGAGATCCTGGTAGAAAGGCATAACTCAGAATATCAGGTATACCCAGGAAGCTCTAAAATGTATCAGGACCTGAAACAATCATTTTGGTGATTGGGAATGAAAAGAAGTGTTGCAAATTTTGTTGCAAAATTCCATGTATGCTTTTTGGTTAAAGCAAAACATCAGAAATTAGGTGGTTTGCTACATCCATTGGAAATTTCAAAATGGAAGCGGACAGATATATCTATGGATTTTATTATGGGATTGCCTTGTGCAAGATCAGGTGCTGATGTAATTTGGGTCATCGTTGACCATCTTATTAAATCGACACACTTTATTCTCATCCATCAAACTGACTCCATAAAGAAATTAGCAAAATTGTATATTATAGAAATAGTCAGATTGCATGAAATTCCCAAAATAATTGTATTTGATAGAGATAGCTGTTTCACCTACAAACAGATGGCCAAATGGAAATAGTAAATCATGTTCTAGAAGATCTTCTTTGTTTATGCATGTTGGATTTTTTTAGGTTCTTGGGAAGATCATACTCCTTTGGTAGAATTTTTCTATAACAACAGTTATCAATCAAGCATCAAGATGGCACCGTATAAGGCCTTATATTGTAGAAAGTGCTCCACTCCATCAGCTTGGTCCAATACAGGGGATGTACAATTATATGGCTCTGAGTTAATGGAGAAATCAAATAAGAAGTTAAGGCTCATACAGCAAAGAATCAAGATAGCTCAAGATAGACAGAGCAAGTTTCATGATAATCGTCATCATCTTCTTGTGTTCCAAGAAGGAGATCTGGTATATTTGAAAGTCTGTCTAATGAAAGCGATCTACCATTTTGGAGTTACTGGAAAACTCAGTCCAAGATATGTGGGACTGTTCAAGATCATAAAAAGGATTGGGTCAGCATCATATAAATTAGATATGCCTGAAGATTTCGCTGTTGTACACAATGTATTCCATGTCTCTTCTCTTAGAAAGTGCCTGCGAGAACCTCATCACTTAGTCTTTATTCCTCCAATAGAGATCCAGCTAGAATTGTCATTCCTCGAAGAACCTATAAGAATTCTAGGAAGAAACCAAAAGAAGTTAAGGAGCCGTCTCATTCCAATGGTCAAGGTTCAATGGAGGAACTGAACACGAAACAAAACCACTTGGGAAAAAGAGGTAGACATGGGCCTAAAATACCCAAATCTCTTTATTCAAGGTACTTCTTTAACCCTATTTCATTTCAATTCATCGTCTTATTTCTACTTTATTCTTCCACTTGAGTGCTGTCGAGGACGACATCATTCTTAAGTGGAGGAGTCTGTAACAACTATGTTGTTACTTAAGTTTATTAGGACTAAACCAAGTCCTGATTGTGACTCTAGTACTATAATTAGGTTATTAGAAGTTCGCCACAAAGACCTTGTCCAAATCAGGAGTCAATTGGATCAAATCCTAATTTTGAGAATTCTAGGAACCCTAGAATTTGGTTAATTTAAATTGACCTCAAATTAAAAATTCGACTTCACCATTGCGCTCATCAGCTCAAAATTAGCTAGGGGTGATGTTTTGGATGCATTTGAAAGTCGTTGGATTTCGGCGAATATTTAATATATTTAAATAATCAAAAATTGAGAAAATTAAATACTCATTGAAATAAAAATCTGACTTCAATGTTGCATTCCTCACCTCTCAATTAGCTAGAGATGATTTATTAGGAATTTTTGGAATGTATTTAATTATTAATTTGTAATTAATAAAATCAGTATAAATTAATTAAAATAATAATATTATTAAAATACTTAGCGGTCTCGTCATCTAATCCTAACATCGTCACTATGTTCGCTATTTGTGCCATCTCTTTTGGATGGATCATCTGTGCTATTTGATCTCACGATCAGACGACTGAAGCCCTTCATCCTCGCAAAGCCTCCACGCTGCGAGAGTCGCGATGCGCGACACCCTCGATCGCCAGTTGTTGTGTCTGTTGCTCTAACTGAAGGAATTGACACCATTAAAGCCCTTATCAAACCCTCTTCATTCGATTTTCACTTGCTAGGTTCTCCTAGGAAGCTCGAATCGCTCGTTGCTGAACCCATTTCCCTCCGTCATCCATCAGGTACCCTCTTATCTTCTTTGATTCCATTTTGATTTCAATTTTGTTGATAAGTATACCTATTCCGCATGCTGATTACTAGATTTAGCGGTCCGATCAAATTCATTCTCATCTGATCGAACAAATTTGCCAAATCTCCATATAAATCTTCGCCTCTTCCCGCGAACCCTAGGAGGCGAAGCGTCGCCCTCACGGGTCGGACAGGAAGATTTCCAACACGTTCATCTTTTCTTGGGTCCACATCACTCAGGCTGGATTGGGTCCATCCCGACCCGCGGGTCACGCAATGCATGCATGCTAGTCGCTGCAGCTGGTGGGGCCCGCCAGCGTGAAATCGAGGGTGCAAGTCCCACCAGTCTGTGTCGCTCCATTTCGTCAGCTGGGGCTCGCTTCTTAGCTGGCGTCTGCCGTTTGGATAAGTGGGTCCTACCAGTTTGATTTTTTCTTAATTAATTATGTTATATAGCATAAACAGAAAGTTTAATTTTAATATAAATGGAATTATTTGAACTAATTAAATATAAGAACTTTAATCCTATATAAATATTAATCCAATAATCCAAACATAATGATATTATATACCATTGTGATCAGCAAAAATAGAGGATCACAATGATGCTGTCCAATTTCCAATAGGACTTATATTTTGCATAGTGACATTTAAGACACTTAATTATTTACCAAAAATGCCACAAAACTTTAATTAGTCATAACTTTGCACACACTCACCTAAGTATGCCCAATATAGGTCTTAAAGTAATCAGGAAAACCTCTAGATTACTCCGATAGTGTCAAATTCTCATATTGGAGCATATCTAGCTTAATCACTTTTAGGACTAAACTCACAGGATATAATACAAATATAGTCCTACATTAAAGTGAATTAATCAACCTTGAATGCTGCTGAAGTGATCCAGTACTATGGATATACACTACTATACTCAACTAATAATCTGAGTTTAGTTAATTCTGTTTAATCAACAAGGATCACCATAGCTATGAATTTGATGCCATTAAGGTAAATTTTACACAATGTTCCAAGGATGTGACCAAAAGGTCACTCAATATAGGTTTCTAACACATGGGAGAATTCTTATCTAAGTACTTTATGTGATTCTACAACAAGGGTCTAAGATTAAACTTCTAGGGTTAAGGAGGAGCATCTAAGTTTTTACCATAATATGTCATAATAAGATCTTCCAACCTCAATGTATTATCAATTATTAAGGCTTAATAATTATTAAACTGTTAGCACTAAGGCAAGATCATAGTGATCTTGCACTAAAGTACTTCTTTAAGATCTAGGATTAATTATTAATCCCACAATTCTTACTTTCTTTGATTAATTTAATCAAATCATATGGGTAACCCATCTAAATATCTTCTATGCTATAATCATGGGAGTTAATTATATGCATTATTAAGAATTGATCATTTTGCAAATCACTCTAGTTTTATGAGTTATCTCATGCTAAGAGTCTACTTAAGAGAAAATCAAAGAGTTAAAGATAATATTCAATTTTTCAATCATATAACTTTATTATGGACCATAGCACTTCTAATTCAATGATTTAAGATCAAAGTCAACTTTAGGTGCATTATTGGACTTATGCAAGTGATTCATCTTTCAATAAGGATATCTTAATTTACATGATTAAGGGTTTAGACCTTAATCAGACAAGCATTATTGAACTCGTAACTCAATCCAATCAAGATTAATAGTTTGATTAATGGATTAATGACAAACCAATATATTATTGGTGTATTATTGATGTCCATTCCAAGATTTGGATTAAGTATTAATTACTTAATCAATTCTTAAGATTCTTAAGTTCAATTATAGGTTAGTATCAAACTAATCAAATCCAAGGTTCTAAGATAAATATGAAAGCTTACTAACATACATAAACATCACATTAACTAAAATAATGAATAATTAAAGCAAATCAAATCTTAAATCAAACCCAAAAGGGATTAACACTTGATTCCAATGTAAAGCAATTAAATTTGATATAATATGGTTATTAGGTTCTACTTGGTTGCACAAGCAATCAAAGATTCAAACATTTACATTTGGCACAAATTCTTCAAGCAATTTCTTAAGAGATTTAGAACAAGTTATTCATGGCAAAATAGTGAATTTCCCATTGAAAATTTCACCTACATATTCATACAATGCTTAATTTTACTAAATTCAGGCTCAATTTTAATAAATTTTGACCCCATTAGGGTCCTAGATCATTAGAATGTGAAAAATCATAAATTCGGGCAATTTCGATAGTTCTGGGCACTTTCGAACATTTCTAACCGCTACGGTGCACGGTAGTGCCTTTTGGTCGAAAGTCAGGCGCTACGGCGTGCTGCAGCGCTTTCATGCACTGCAGCCCACTACAGAAGATTTCAGCGCTGTGGCGCGCGCATTGCTTTCAGGCGCTGAGGTGCGCTACGGCGTCAAAACTTCCCAAGATCTGGGTGTTATGGCGCGCACCAGTGCTTTTAGGTGCTGTAGTGTTTTTTCAGTACTGTGGTGCGCTGCGGCGTGCTATGACGCCCAATTTCCCGAGAGATGGATGTTACGGCACGCTATAGCACCATTTAGTCGAGAGCCAGGGACCATAGCGCACTGTGGGGCGCTACAGCATGCTATGGCAGATTCAACTCGAGACTCGTGCTACGACGCGCTGTAGTGCCATACGGTGATTTCACCTATGCGAAAACTTTAACGAGTCTCCTTTCACACTCAAATACTCTCAATTTTTGGAACCTTAAGTGTGGTTCCATTTATCAATGAAAAAGTCTTTCTGAGACCTTTTCATTGATACCAAAAATTGCACAAAATAGTCATTCTAATGTGCAAAAGCTGATGATGCCCTATCTACGGGTATACAAAAATTATACATTTTTTTATAGAAATTTTAATTAAGGAATGAGCTTCAATTGGACTCATTTGAGTATGACTGAGGCACGATGATCACATATAAAATTCATAGCTAATAAAAATATCATTCACAACACTTTGCTAAATCAAATGAAGAGAATAGCTTAAAGAAGAGTATAGTAAATGGGTACCTTAGCCTTGGAGGAAGAGAACTCAGATCTAGGCAAGGACTTAGGAGGAGAAGCTTCTTCTTCCTTGACTTAGAATGGAGCTTGGGAAGAGGAGAAGCTTGAAAAATGGAAGGAGCTTTCATCTTGAGAGCAAAGGAAGAAAGGAAGGGGCTGAGTGTAATGACCATAATAATTGGATAGAAGATTAATCAAAACATTGGAACGTTATCTTAGCACCCAATACTCAATTAGAAGAAAACAAATCAAATATAGATGCTAAGTGGCCAAGTCTCTTCATGAGCAAATATTAAGTTAAAGTAAATTTGCAATGAAATGCAATTGAAGATACATGTTAAGAAGACACATGAAAATATTGTAAGTATATACAATACAAGCAATTAGTATAATCCACTCATTCAACCCAAATAATTACAAAAAGGTAATCACAACACAGATAAATAAAGATAGGTAAAAATAACTCAAACAGTTTTAAATTTAATTATTACAAACCCATTTAAATGAAAAGGAAAGAGAGAATACAACCATTCTCTTCATTAAACCAAAAGTGCAAGAAAATTTAAATAATAAGTGGAAGCTTTTCATTTTAGGAGCTCTTCAAACACTAGGACCTATATTACCTATATCAAAGAGCACTTGATCTATCATATTTTGGTATTTAAATATGATAGGGCAAAGCTACTAAAATAAAAAGTGTAGTTAGGCTAAACAGTCTAAGCATATTTTAAAATTGGCTATATTTTAAGTTAATAGGATATTATAAGCAATAACTTACAATTTAAATTAAGCAGTAAAGCTATAAAAGCTATCAAGTAAGGGAAAAATAAATTAAGCATAATTGTAAAGAAGATAGTATGAAATAAGATGAGTAAAAATACTCACTTATATAAAAGTCTTAGCCTGCATCCAAAAATGATAAAGGAAAAGCATCATAAATGCTAGAAACTACTATGTGCATTTAAAGTAAATTAATAAAAGTAATACATGTTCAATAAAAAAATTATGCTAAGTAAGCAAATAAAATATAATGAAGCATTAAATAAAATTAAGTAACATACACTGCACTCTTATTGAACTGTAAGTAAGCAAAGCATAATACTGGAAATAGATAGTGTAAAGCATAGAAAGTAATGAAGATATCTTAGAATCTTGGTCTAAGACAAACATAGCCTAAGATTATGAAAAATAATCATAACTAAACAGTTATGAAGAGATCTTATAATCAATAAGATTGAAAAAAAACTCTTATATTATTAGTTGGAGTTATATTTATAAGCTATCTCATTCTATGGGAGTACTCAACAGAATGGGATGAGGAGTTAAGCACGTCTGCCTAGCTAGATACAGTGGGGGGTCAAACATCCATATTTACCCTCTCTAAAATGTGAAGTCCTAAAATAAGCGCTTTCTTTCTTGTTCAAATTACCATAAGACATTCCCCATAAAGTCTTATAAAAGTTTTATTTATGCACAATGATATTGTATGAATGTTCAAGAAAAAAGGCTCAAAGCTAAGCAAGCATTCAATAAATTTTAATAATTATAAACTATGTGATATTCTTTTATTTTCTAAAATTTAATGATCTACTTAATGATTGGAGCTAATTGAGCTTCTAATTGACTTATAGAATTTGATCTTTTAGTCAATTATAATTAATAGTAGAAAAAAAAGAAGTTTTAAAAATAGTATTTTCAAGTAAATGAAATTTATCCTATACTAGTCTTAAATAAATCAAATCTAATAGATTAATGATTAAAGTTTAAAAAAACTTGTAAGGGAAAGTAAGATTTATAGTTTGCTAAGCTAATGAAAATACAAGCTAAAAGAAATTCTATTAGCTTCATCTAGTTAGCTTACAAATTAGAAAGTATCAAATCAATTTAATCATAAAGTTATTTAAGATTAATTGATGTTGAGTATTTGAAGTAATGAAAGATGTAGATTATATCCTACAAGTAGTACTTTGTTTGTAAATGTAGGAATTTAGAAATATATAGCTTATTTAAAGCATGAAAGAGAGCTATTGTTCTCTAGTTTAATTAATAGAGAACTAATTTGGAAGTTTAAAAACTATTGGAATATGTGCTAATTATCTAAGTGATTGTTTGAGCACTAGTATTATCATGAGTTCTTTTAAAAAACTTTAACTAAGCAATTGAAAGTATCAAGTTTATTAGAATACAAAAGAAATTGAAAGATTTATAATTAATTCTAATATACAACTAAGGGAGAAGTAAAACATGTAGGAACACAAAAAAAAATGATATTCCAATTCTAATAATTTTGGCATGAACTCTATTGTAATTGCTCAAAAGAAACATATAGTACATTAATATGCAAGTCTTCCATTCACTTAGAAGATTAATTGGAAAGATCAAATATAAAGCTAACATTAAGTCAATCCATTACATAGGGATTGCTTATTTTAATTTAAATATAGCATGAGACAAGTAATTGAATCTACATTCCATAAGTATGCATATAACATTCACAATTGAAATAAAATATGATATGTTTGTATAATTCTCAACTTGCTAGAATATAGAATTAAAGAACAATTTATTCAAGACTTAACATTAACATAATTCAAAATATAAGATATTTTTCTAATTAATTTCCAACATAAACAATTTACACGTAACTTCACATTCTAAATTACATGAAGCATGACAATACTATCAAATCTAGTAAACTAATCTAAATTCCATATGAAGTGTATTTTGAAATAGATAAATTAAACTTAACATATGATATGCAATTATTCAAGTTATATTCATGGTATTTAAGTTACATATCTAATGAAAACTACCTACAATGATAGAGGTAATTCTAAACAATCTCATATAATTTATTTTACATATGGAAATGATCAATTATAAAAGTTCTAAACCTTACTAATTCACAATTCACATTGATATAAGAAATATTAACAACATTATAAATAATTCAATTTGAAAAGACATGCATTTCATTCAATTTAATTCATTCCTAAGTAATTCTACAAAGGAAGAAATTCCATTTAAAAGAGCATTAAATAATTCCATTCATTTCATCAATAGAAAATAAGATTTAAACATACAAATTAAGACTATATGGGAGATAATAAATAAAATATGTTTGCTATCCTAGGGTTCACACATCCTAAAATAAGCATTATAAAAATAAAGAAATTTACATTTAACTAAATTTGAGAGCTAAATATCTAAAATATCCAAATATTGTCCAAATAATTTGATATGCATATTAATGTGATCCTTATACCCTGAGTAAAATGACACTAACTAAGTTAAATTTGGACAACATTGATTTTTTAGGATTTTGGAGGGGTCCTAATTGGGGTTAAAAATGTCTATATGAGATCTATGGTGCAAAATTTATGTTTGATTTCATATTATTGTTCCTCACATTGTTGTGAGTGAAATAGACTAATTAAATGTTCAATTTGAACTTTAATTAAATTAGTTATGATGTAAATAAGATTTGAAATTAAATTTTCAATTCCTTAATTAAATCTAAAATAATGACTAATAAATTAATCATACATGATTTAAATAGCATATTATTTATCTAGATATTTTTGTGATCAAAATAGTATATTATAACATACAATTTGGGTTTGTATTGATAAAGATACATGCTTATAAAATCTTAATTAAATATTTAATTATTCTTATGCATATTTATTATTACATATTATTCTTTTTTATTGGTATTTAACTAATCGCCATTTTCAACAGGATTATGATGGCGATATTCGATTCTCTGTACGCCACGTGGCCGAAAAAAGAAGGCACACGTTAGCGGGAAATTAATTAGCCTAATTAATACATAATGATGGTTTAAGGATTAGTGATGGCGCAAGCCTTGTACACGTCAATAGGATGCGTTTCGCTCCTTTAAAGGAGCCACACGTCGAAGGAGGTCCCGCAGTGCCATCAAAGCACTTCACAAGACAACCGGGCCGGTTTAATAAAAGGTGCAAAAGTAAACCCGGTTCGAGTTCGTCTCCTTCATCCCCGACTGAAGCGAGAAGGGAATGATTAGGGTTACTCCGCAAGCGTTCGTCTTTACTCTATAACATAGGATCGACTTCTCTTCTTGAAGTTCATACTTAGGTGAACAAGAAAATTACAACAGTCCTAATCCAAAACGGTCCTAACACTTTCAATGATGATGCCCTAAGTGTTATTTTTCAGTTTGGTATAAACGCAAATAGACAGAAAAAAAAATGAGCTCAACACATCGATTGAGTTCAATTAAATCGAAGATTCAACACCATTCATTAAGAATAACAAATTGAACTAGAATATTTGTTCAAGGATTGCAAGAGATAAAAAATTTAAACTGTCAGGATTTGATATTTATAGTGAAATTAACAGAGTAAACAAAGTAACTATATTTTCATCTTTACAAGAATGATAGTATAAGAAATGATTATAAATTAAAGAATGCTATCTGTAATACATCATTCTAGCTGAGTAAGTCTTGGGAAAGTTTAATTAAACTCAACAAAGTTTATCGATTGAATCTAAGTTCTACTAATGTATTAAACCGATTCTAATAAGAGTATTCGAGCAGAAGATGAAGTACCCGGTAAATAATGCAAGAACATTCTTAATGACCTTGAAACTGAGCCCGAGCAGCAGCTTCTAATTTCCTGGTGGAGGTGCTCGTTCGACACTCTCACCTGATTTCCTTGAGCTTCCAGAAAGTAGGTTTAGTTGGAGATAGGGCCAAAAATGAGGAGAAGAGGGATAGCTGAAGGAGATAAGCATAGCTGAAATCCATTCGTACGCCACTCCCTCTCAGCAGCCGCGCGATCCTCTACAGAGGGGACGACATACAGTAAGGATCATCTGAACCCTTAGATCAATCCGTTGTGCAAAAAATAGAGAATAAGGCATACATGAAATAAGATCTAGCCGTTCGTTTGATCTTTTGATCGAACGGCCTGATCAAATCTGATTGAAAGAAGATCTTGTTAGTCATTTGATTATATTTGAATTATATGGCATGGCGTTGATTGAATACAGAGGCTATCCCGTGTTTAATGATACATACGAGATTTTCGTGTTTTGAAAAATAGTCGGTGGAATTATTTATAATATATAGATTAATTAATTTAAATAACTATTATTTAATCAATTTATTATTTCAATTTTATTTCCTTAATTTAAGCACTTAATCACGCTCTAAAAAATTCCTTATTTTCACCTTTACTTAATTGAGGGGTGAGGAACTCAAAAATGAAATCAGATTTTTAATCGGAGGTATATTTAATTTACCTAATTTTCCGATGCATTAAAATATTATTAAAATATTCGTGAAATATTTGACGACTTCCAAACACATCCAAAATACCACCCCTAGCTAATTTGAGTGTGGTGAGTCAATTGCAGACTCTGTTTTCGATTCTAAGATCTAAATAAATTAGGTATTTTCCAAATTATCAGAAAACTAAGAAATATTGGAAATTGTCAAACGGTCTTCAAATCGCATGAAATTTGAGGTGGAGACTCCTAACACTATTATATGAGTAATGAAAGAGATTTGGAGTCAATTAACTCACTAATTGATAGGTAATAAATATTAGGGCTATTACACTGAGCTCCCTTTTAAAGGAGAAGGAGAAGAGCTTAGCCTGAGCAAAAGGGAAGGCATAGCTGGGATGGGACTTAAGCAAAAGAAATGGAGGAAGGAGGAGGCTTCCTTGCGTGTGCCAAATTTAGGAGTGAGGGGCTGACATGCGCAATTAAGGGGAGAGAAAAATGGATTTTCTTAATAGAAATAAATAAACAATTATTTCTAATTTCTTATTAATCCAATTTTTTGATTAAAAATTGGATGAATAAACGGGTTCTGAAAAATACCAAAAAAAAATTCACCCTAAGTTAATTTGGAGGTGATTAATTCAACGACAAAGTCAGATTTCGATTCCGACGATTAAATAATTATTCTATTTTTTTGAGGTATTTAATTAAATTAAAATATTTGCAAAAATTCGACGACCTCCAAACAAATCCAAAACATCACCCCTAGCTAATTTGGGGGTGACGATTGCAATGACAAAGTCGAATTTTGATTTCAAGATCAAATTAAATACCTCAATTTTCTAATTAATTAAATATATTAAAATATTCTAAAAATTTGATTGAGCTCTGAATTATTCCAAAAATTTCAAGGATTGACTCTAATGACTATATGAGCTCAATGAAATGATAATTATGTTACAATTAGGCTAAGATTAAGCTATGTAACAACTTAGAATTATTACAGATATCTCCTATCATCTTATCTTTTTGCAATAGTTATGAATGGTGTAGCTTATTTGTTTAATAAGACTATGGTCAATTGCTCTTAAGAACACTTAAAAATAATAATTTTAACTATTCTCATCTCTTTCTTACAAGTTATTTACTTTGTTTAGAAGTGACTAATGAGACAAACATTCAATAACTCATAAATTTGATGGAGTATTTTTATGCCCTATCTAGATTTGTCATAAACAAAAAAAAACTTAGTATCGTTTTGTCTAAAGAAGTTAATGATACTCAAAGGCTAGCCACTTTTATTCAACCCCCCTTCTTGATTAGCCTTTTAAATATCTTGACATTCTAATATTTATAAAAAAAAAAAACTAAAACACTCAATTGAAAAAAACTTTTTGTAAGAAATAAACAAATGGCCTTGTGGGTGGGCTCATAAATTACTTTCATTTGTTGGTCAACTTCAATTGCTTAAATATTCTGATTATAATCTTTTATCATATTGGGGACATGCTATTCATCTCTTAAAAGGCATCATTAATGCTAAAAATGATTTTCCAAACTCTATTTCTCAATCATTTAAGCCACTTTAGTCTTAGCCAAAAGGAGTTGCAACATAATTTATTTAAAATTAAATAATACAAATAAGTTTGGTTCAAATATTTTAAATTGATGAGATGAATTATATTTCATAAATTAGGTTCAATTCCACACAAATTTTGAAGGTAAAAAGTGCATCAATATTTTTCTAATGTCATAGCTTTACATGTACTCCTTAATTACTGTTGCCAAATTTGAAGCACCTAGTGAATATTAGTTTGATCTATCTTGTGGGCAATGGGTTTGTCTGGAGTTTAGTCACTTTAGAAGCTTTAGACAATTATCCATCTTTTTTGCAATAATATATTGATGTATAACCAATAGAACTCTTCTACAATTTTATTATTTTTTAAATTATTTAATAAAAATATTTGATAATAAATAAAATGACATATTTAAGTCCAATTTATTGACAATTCATAATTTCTTACAAGGTAGAAATCTTTTGATTGCTTGCTAAAGATGGGAGCTGTCAAAAATGGAGAAGGGGGAGCAAGAACAATGGCTATAAGATTTGAAAAGTTTACATGTTTCCAATAGTGTGTCATCTTCTATTTCTACTATTGTGTATGCAATCCTTTTTATGTCTAGGAGGAATGGTTATCGAGGTAGCACAAGAGAACAAAGCCTTGTTTGTTCAAAATTTTAAACCCTCTTTTACTTCATAGTCAGCGAATCAGAGAGGAACTGCAGCGGAAACATCAAGTGGATCTCTGGCTTTGTTACCCTTGGTAACAAGTTATATAAAACATAGAAAAATACGACAAAATAGAGCAAATCGTAAACACAAAAAAAAATTAACATTAAAATCTCAAAATCTGAAAAAAAATTATGGAATTGTACCATCAAATTTTCTTATTATGAAATCAAAGAGGAAAATTATGCAAAGATATCTAACAATTTTTATTATGCAAAGGTATACCATAAAAATTTTGTATTATTAAATCAAGAGGAAAATTATGCAAAAACTTCAAAATTTATTTAAGTTTTGATCATAACATATGGATTGAGTGGAAAAGTCTGACTTGAGGAGGAATTCATTTATCCTATTTAAACTTGTCTTTTTTTGAATTTTTTATTAAGTATTGTTATGCTTACCCATTAATATAAATTAAAATATATAAATAATATGTAAATTTAATATTTAAATAAATTATTTATTAAATATAATTTTTTTTTTTTTTTTTTTCGTAGAGTTTGAACATATCTCGATCTACGAGAAAGAATAATTTTTTTTCTGAATTATTTTTTATTTTTCGAAGACTTTATTCTTCCGTACAGATAATTCTTTTTTATGCATTTTATTATTTTGAAATGTTTTATGACTTTATTCACTTTTAATAATCGACCTTCGAAAGCCAGCGCTTGATTGACGGTAAAATGTCCTTCAGCGAATGATACCGGCTACGCGGGCAGTGTTGTCGGTCACTCCGGGTTCTCCTTGCTGTACAAGTAGACGCAACCACGCATTTTCCGTAATCTCGAAGAAGCGGGCGGAAGTGGATGGCGCCCTTTAGCCGCGTTCTTTCGATTCCTTCGTTCCAGCATATACTTTCTCAGTGGTTTTCTTCATCTGTTCTTTTCCTCTGAGCAGCGGATATGGTAGGCTGTCTAATCTTTATTTCTTGATCAATGGCATCTCATCGGCATTAATGGATCTGCATGCCTATTTCTCCTTTTTAGAAAAAGGTATTGACGGATTTCCGTTATGAATATGCAACTTGAAATGCAGAAAAAGGAGCCCAACGAGAAGCTAGAGGAGGGAACCAGCCATTCTCATCTGTAGCGCCTTCCTCGGCTGCAAGATAGCCGGAGTAATATGAAAGTGAAGTTGGCGAATAAAGGCTTGGGCTACCGAGAGGCTCTGATGAGCACGGATGGATGCTTTTCCTGCACAACTTTTAACATTCTCGCCCCGATTTACAAACGGCTCAACAAGGAGGTGAGGGATCGATTTCCCCTGCATCATCTTCTCCTCCCCTTTGCATTTTTGTTGATAAGGTTGCCGTTAGAAGAATGAACGGCGTCTACACCGTTTTGCTAAGATTAATGAGATTCTTAATGGTTTTTGTTGTTAAATAGGATCAGAACTGTAGGGAGAGCCAGTATAGGACGTACTGGTTGATCAGGAACCAAAACATTATTGATCGATTGATGGAGGAAAGGTCCTCTATCATTTGCCTTCAGGTGGAGTATCGATTCATTCTACACTCTATGTGAGAGTAATTTGTGAATTGGGATTCATCGGCATGTGGTTCTTTTGCTTGTTGAATTTTATCAGGAGGTTTGGTTAGGGAACGATGAACTAGTTGAAATGTACGAAAAGAGGCTGGGAGATGCTGGTTACATGTGCTTCAAACTTGCCCGAACAAATAATCGTGGAGATGGTACGCTTGACGCTATTTCCTTATGTTTTGTACTTTTCTATTAATGTGTTTTTTGGAATAGATTATGGAATTTCATCATAGAACAGTGGGCGTGGAATTTTGATTTAGGATAGACACCTTGACGTAAATAAGTCTTTTTGCTTAGGTTATTTCTTGGAAAACCATTTAGTAGCTATTTTGAATTTGTGAATGGTGGTACATGCATATTTTGAATTTTCATGGGTGGCACTTTGAATTTGCTTAAGCGGTTGCAGCATTTGAGTTGGAGGGTGCAAGTAATTTTAGGTTAGAAAGCATAATTAATTTACTTAATATGTCTTAGAGTTCTTAAGATATATATGACCTATTCTAAATTTTATATGCATTTCCTTAATTATTTGAGAAACTATGATATTTATGATTTATCTTGCTTGCATTTTGATATTTCATGGATGGCACGCTGAAATTCTTTATTTATTTTCTTGGTTGGTGACTTTTTTTATTTTATATTGAAAGGATTATGCAATAGAGAATACATGATTTTGAAGTTTTATTTCCATTTTCTTTTATTACATGTGAAGAATCTCAATTTCCCAAAATTCTGCAACCTAAAGTAGAAGTTTCTATGGGTAGTTTATCTATTTCAGAAGATTAATACTTGTTCATCAATTGCAATCTAAAGGGCAAAGGACATCATGTATTGTCTGCATATGGTTCCTTTAGCTTTAATGGTTTAAATCATTGCGTACAAATATTTTGAGCCCAGTTATTTTAAAAAATCATTTTCTATTGATTTCTCTTACTTTACCTCCATTTATGACAAACTCAACTTCATTTACATAAGGCTGATCCTACCATTTCTCAGTGAAATGAATCTGTTATGAACTTATTGGTCTTTGCTCTTATATATTTGCAGGCCTACTGACTGCCATTCGTCGAGACTGCTTTAAGGTTCTTAATTACCGGAAGATGCTCTTCAATGACCTTGGAGATCGTGTCGCTCAGCTCTTACATGTTGAATATGCTGTCCCTTTTTGGCAGAGTAGAAACTGTGATATCACACAAGAAATTATTATTGTGAATACCCACTTATTGTTTCCACACGATTACACGCTGTGCATTGTTCGTCTGCATCAGGTTTATTTATTTTCTATGCTTTGTTAATACATCACCTTTGATATGTATCCCATCATTCAATACCCTGCTGATGATGGTTTTATTTTGGTTTTTTTGTTGTATTGACAGGTTTTCAAAATTCTTCAATACGTGGAATCTTATCAAAAGGAACATATGCTTAATCCTCTGCCAGTTATACTTTGCGGGTAAGTTGAAAAGCAGATAATTTTTAGTAAATTCCGGTGTTACACCCATATAATAGTTATATTCCCTAGTAATCCAGAAAAGCAGTGCACTCTATATGTTTTAAGTGAAAATTAAACTCATGAATTTTATTTCATATTCATTTTAAGCTATATTACTGTATTATTAGACAAAATAATATTATCTCTAGTCTCATTTGGATATCTAATAATTATTTTAGTCATATGAAATGGGTGCATGGTTAGGAGAAGAGTTGGGCCATTTAGCACACAGCCTTATATTATTTTAAAATGCGGTTCCTGCGAATCGAAACTATGACATTTGGCTTTACAATGACACAGCTCTAACCTCTGAGCTAAGGTTCCTTTTAATAATTTTAGGCTCTATTTAGGGCTGTTAAAATTTTCTGAAGTTGTTGTAGATGAAGCTATTGAAAGGTTAAGCTGTTTTTTGTTATTGTTTGAATTTTTTGCTGTGCATGATTTAGATGGTTGCGGTGATGTCCTACCGACGATTGGCTAGAGAGTGAATGATTTGTGAGTTGAGTAGGTGGGTATTTGTTGTGGTCGAAGGCTAGGAACAACAATAATTTGTATATGCTAAACAATAGAAAGTTGCCAGACCACGTTTTGAAACTGCTTCTTAAAAATTAATTTCTGAGGGGTTGCTTCTTGATGAAGCAATACAAGAGCAGCTTCCTTGAGTGATAGAAATCAGACTAAGGGCAAGTCTTATATAATGCACAATACCCATAAAGCTATCTTAATTCTGGCTTCAATCAGAATAAATATTAAAGAATAATTTGTCAATTACGTAATTAGTTTTCATTCCGAATTAAACAGAACGTATCACACATTTATATGTGATAGTATCTGTTTAACACACATGTCATATTTTACCAAGATTGACAATGTTGCAGAGACTGGAATGGAACTAAGCGAGGTCATGTTTACAAATTCCTTAGATCTCAGGGTTTTGCATCCTCATATGATGTTGCTCATCAATACACTGACAGTGAGGCCGATGCCCATAAGGTAGAATTCTAAAGTGCACTTTCATCTGTTACTTTTATACTTAAATTTTTACTGCCTTGGCTTCTTCCATTCACTCACTCTTTCATGCCTTAAAGTGGGTCAGCCATCGAAATCATCGGGGGAATATCTGCGGAGTTGATTTCATCTGGCTTCTCAACCCTAATAAGCATCAGAAGCCCCTCAAGACTAGCTGGAATGAAACTGTTTTCGGAATCCTGAAGGCTAGTACAACCGCTTATTTTGTTTTTTATCAATTATTTTGTGTCTTTTGATTAGATGCATTCCAAGTATGAGCTTGAGATCTTAAGATGCTCGCTCTCTAAACGTTAACTGATAACACATTGTATATTCTCAGTTTCTTCTTTCTCGCCAAGCTTCGCTTACAGAGGGTAATGCCTTTGCTTTTCTCAAAGCAGACAGCCCCGGAGATTATATTACCTTTCACGCTTTCTGCCAAGCACTGTGTCAGGTGGAACCTTTGTCTACACTTTAGATAAAAAATTGCTTTTTTGCCTCCAGAATGAGAAAATACAGGCGCAATAAAAGATGACCGCATGCATTGTTATCTGTAACAGTTGAGTCTTACTGGCAGTCAAAATGGCCTTAGTTCTGAAGAGATGGAAGATTTGTGGATCCAAGCTGATGTAGATGGAGATGGTGTTGTGAACTATGGAGAGTTTGTGGTATGTCTATGCTGTCAATATCATACTACATGCACATTAATCTATGCTCTTGTAAGAATAGTAACATTGAATTTTATGAAAAAAATCTCTCACAGAAGCAGATTTGGAAGAATCCGAGTTCAAAGCAAGGGGATGCTGAAGAGAGGGAGAGCAATCATGACATTCAGAACTTCGGGTTTGATGTGAAGAATGCTGCTCTGTTTCCGCCAGAAGTGGAGAAAGGATTGTGGCCTGAGAGCTACTCTCTTTCAGATCATGCTCCGCTCACTGTTGTGTTCTCTCCTGTGAGATCTCTTTCCTCGCAATCCCTTTGCTGAATTCTCTACTCTGTTTTTTGAGGGATACAAATTGCAGTATCATATTTTGTAGAAATATGCAAAGAAAAAAAAGAAAAAAAAGAAAAAAAGGTTCATAAAACTGATCATCTCCAACTACTTGGCTGCAGCATAACTCGACATGGTCAAGCGAGGCATCTCCCCATGGCGAGATGATTACTTGTCTGAAGGAATGCATTCCCGAATCAACAAACCTTATGGACACGTGTCAGTACATGCAAATCCGCTGAGTTACGCCCGCTTTCAAACGATTGGAGGGAACGGCTTTCTTACTTCACAAAAACATATATTTTTGATGATTCTTTTGTTTTTTTGAACATTTGTAAGACATTCAAAATATAGACAATCAACACTATGTCAACCAAGAGGCACCAAATCACTAACCACCTCCAACCAATATACTAATTTAAATATTGCAAATTCATATTATTGCAATTTAATTTGATTATTCTACAATTAGTTGGTTGTTTGTAGTGATTTTATAGAGAATTATAAATTTTTTATTTTAAATGAAAGAATTTGTAGTGTGTAATTTGGTGAGATTATTTTTGAATCTTTTTGTATTGTTTTATTTTAGCTAAAATATAAAATTTGAATGGAAAAGGGAAAAATAATGAATCCAACCACCCTAAAGAATTTCTGCTAAAAGGATTGAAAAACAAGTTTACAACAGCTAAGAAATTGACATTTTTCTTACCATTTCAGCAGCATCCTGCACTTCTCAATCTAATCTTTCTAGCTTAGTACACAATCTACTATTTATCTACTTATTTTTATAACAAGGAACGGCAAAGATACAACATCATTATACACAGGGTGAAAACAGGGCTCAAAATTTCATTTGATTTCTTTCTCTGCGGCAGTCATGCAACTCCAGTGTTATGGCCTGTTGTCTCTAGCCTAATAAGCAAACTAAACCTTACCGCTATGACGCACTTAAGCGCCTGGCTTACTATCTGCAGTCTAGACCTTCACGTTAGAGCTTGCCTAAGTGCCGTAGTATTCGGCGCATGAGTGCACTCTAGTGCCCAACATTGTTTCCTTGGCTTCCATAGCTGGGTTGCTTCAGAATAGCCCCGGTGCTTAAGCGGCTCTTAGAGAGCAAGTGCCTTTGATGTTTTAAGTCCGGCCACTGGATGCTCCATTACACTTCACTTACTGCATAAATCATTACACTTCTTGCTTATCATTCTGAAGGAATTTCTACTGTTGGATTTGTTATTGAATTTGCTTTATTGTTGAAAAGTACATCATTCCCAAGGCAGTTGAACAGTTCATATGGCAAAAGTTTACATTCATTACTTGCTAACAAAAGTCCATACCACGTTCATTTCAAAGGCCTGCATAGCTTTCTTCGTCGCTTGAACCATTTAATACATGGTTGAACTTGCAAACCCCCTTTATAAGTTAACTCAGCAAGGGTTAGCTTAAATATAAAAGGGACCCACTAGATAAATAAAAGTAGAGCAAATAATAATATTGAATGTCAACGTGGGGGGCGTCAAGAGTCTAACCACATGAATTAGTTTTTCAAAAAAGAAGAAGAATCATGCCTTTAAATTGTCGTGTTTTCCATCATTTAGCTAATAGTATTGTGTTACAAAGAATATACAAATGTAATGGTTATTTTCAGCTAATGAGATGCTTGCTATGATATGATTGACTAGAGCAAGTTCACCATTTCTTTAGAATGGAAACCCACAATAATAAGTGAAGTTTTGCTAATTAGGAATCATACTAAGGAAATGATAAGAAATTTAATTATTGTTGAAGGAATGTGAAGAGTATAGAACCAGAGCAAAAGCAAATGCTAAATATACAATTTGAAGAGTTGTAAACGGCTAGCTAATGATAATAATTTGTGAGCTAATTTTACAGTTAAATTTCTGATTTTATCAATCATATGAGTACTATTTGTTCAAGAGATTTTATTTTTTATATAGCAACTCAACTCATGCAGATAGGTTAAACATCTAGAAGATAAAAGCAAATCTTTATTACGGCGAATTGCTAAATTATCAATTGATTTCATATTCCTTCACTTATTAAAAGAGGCAAATCATAAAATCGATGAAAATGATACGATGACAAAATCTAATAGCGTTGAACACTCCAACATAATATTTGTAGGAAGTCTGTCTATCACTTACTAACTTGTGCACAAAAAAAATAGTAGATGCACAATGAAAAAAATTTAAACCTTAAAAAATATAAAAAAATTTAAGCTTTTAAAAATTAATTAAAAATTTATGCTAGAAAAAAAATTTAAAAATTTAAGATATCAGTTTGACGTTAGATCATAATTTTTTTTATTTTTTTCTTGATCTCTTGTATACTACACTAGGGTTTGCAATTTGACCTGAAATTTGAAACTTACTATAAAATCCTTTGAATTGAGTCGAATCGAATTGGACTCAAAAATTTCGAGTCAATTTTGAGTTGAATTGACTGACTAGAACCCAATTCGAGTTGAGCTCGAGTTGGGCTCAACTCGACTCGACTCAAATCGGGCTCAATCGACTCGAAATACAGTTATACATGTATACATAAAAAAAATTCATAAACTTGAAATTAAAATTCATCGCAGCTCAGTTGATGAGCCGCGGTTCGATTTCGCGCCTCTCATCGACACAACGATGCGGGTTTGAAACTTGTAGATGTGAAAAATAAAAAATAAAAATTTAAAAGTCGTCTATTGTTGAATGTGAAGTGGAATTAATTTTTATTAAACGTTGAATTTAAAATTATGAATCCGAGATTTCAAAATCCCAATTATACTCTCTCATTTCTCTTGCAAGCCACAGCTCTGGCTCGTTACTACTCTTGTCATTCTCAATCCTGAGTCCTAAACTCCTGATTCTTGCATTCCTTCGACTACTCTAACATCTCTTATGAGTTTGGCACTGTGAGTTTTGTAATAGCAAATACGAAGTTTTCTTTTCTTCCTTTATTGTTTTCAGACATGCATTAAATTTTGAATTTGTTTTTATGGCTAAACTGTGAACTGAAATTATAGTTATCTTTACAGTATATTTAAGTTTCATTAAATTTTAGAGTTTTTTTTCTTAGATTTTTAGACATGCAATAACTTATGGAGTATATAGCTATAGCTATAGCTGAGATAGGGATTATGGAGTATCTGTCTTAACTTTTGTTTATACTATAAACATTTAAACTCTGAACTTACATGCATCTTGTTATTACTTTGAAGCATTTCAGTTATGAAAGTAATAAATGATCATTATGAATGTGAAAATGAAAAGTTAGAACCTTAATAAAATGTTGGGGGAGTTTGAAAGTGTCTAAGAAAGTATAGATTCATTAGTTATCTTGACACAAATAGTTGAAATAAATCATAATGTGTCTTAGGTTAGAATAATAAAAAAAAGAAGTGTCATTTGGTATCAATTTGATATAGTCCAATCCAAAGACAACAAGGGTCAAGTCGTTCAAAAATTATCTTGTAGGCACTGTCATTAGACATATATATCCCAGAAGTCGGGTTGCATAAGGATTAAAATAACAGGTAGTAGGGTCAATTTGGAGCACTATAAGCTTGATTAAACACTAATCACCCTTAATGGTAACTAAGAGGGTCAATAGTAAAATGAATCATCAAAATTGAAAATACATGCATATTAATATAAATCATTTTCATATATAATTTCATCATATTGGATGAGAATTTCAAAAGTTATTTAATTAATTTAGTTTGCATGAAATCATTTCTATGATTCCAATTTTATTAAATAAGGAAAATTCTTCATAATATACCTTATTTAACCAAACAATGTCGCCGGTTTAGGTGAACTGGTCTGCCACGGACCGATAGATCGGATTGCATAGTGCCGCGCAGATGCGACACTGTGCATCCCTATCGACGTGGGGAATAGGGTTTGCGATTCAAACTATAAATCCTCTCCACTCTTGTCATCTCACATGACATGCTAGGTGGAAAATCATGCTATTTGTAGAAACCATTCATGTAAAGATGGAAATGCTAATGGTGCTCCGGTGAGCTTCCGAGAGGTTTCGTGGATATTCGGAATAAAGTTGGAGTTCAGCTGCATCATAGGCGCAACAGCACGCCGTGGCGCTCTGTGGGGCACCATGTCTCCCAGCACCCGAGAGAAAGGCGCCGTTGCACGCCTTGGCGGATGGAGTCCAGAGGCTGGGGCATTGTAGTGCGTCGTAGCGTGCCCTAACAGAAGTAGACATAGACTGGGGCGCTGCAGCGCGCCTTAGCAGTAGATGCCCAGAGAAAAGGGCACCACAACGCGCCTAGCGGAGCGCGTGCTGGAGCACTCCTTAGTGCCAGGCAACCCAAGAGTAGGGAGTTGCAGCACGCCCTGCTGGCTGCCCAAGGTTTAGGCGTAACGTGCGTCGTAGCGCCTGACGAATTTCAGCTCCGGTTCAATTGTGCCCTAAGCTATTTGAGGGTTATTTTGGACCATTTGGGGTTCAAAATGACGCTGAGTACTTAAGGAAACTTATGGAGAAGTTTCCTATGCTATCACAAGTGTTGGCAAAGGTTTTGGATGCTGTTGGAGGATATTCCAATGAGGAACCCTAAGGGAGAGCTGATGTGCTAGGGAGCTCTTGCATGTTGGAGAAAATATTCCAGGTGATGGTAGCTACTTCTCCCCTTCATCCCAGACTAAGAGCAAGTGTTCATTGTTAAGTTTAAGCTCTTTGTAACTTTGTACTCTTTAAAATTCAATGCAAAAATTTATGTGTGGTGTAGTTCCATAGTTTTTCCCGTTCTTAGGATTTTCATGTAAAATTTGTGTTGTTTGAATGTGTTTGTGGTTGTGATACATGCATGTGCTGTAATTCCTTTTTCTTGTTATTTTGTTATCTTGTATTTTGTTTAGTAATTGTCAACACTTCCCCTGTCCTCGATTGAGCACTCAAAACCGCTTCTGGTGCGGTTCTCGATCTGTTCGCAACAAGTGGTATTAAAGCGATAAGTTTCTTTGTTGGTTCTTGGGGTTTATTGTTTGGTGGGAGCAATGGCCGATGAGATGAGACACAAGATTGAAAAGTTCAGCGATATGAACTTTGTGTTCTATATAATGCAAATGAAAAATTTGCTTTATTAGAAGAAGTTGTATCAACCATTTAGTGGAGCCAACAGAAAACCAACGATTATGTTAGATGAAGAATGGGAGGTTCTTGATAAAATCACATTGGGTTTGATTCATTTATCATAGCATTCTTCTGTTGCATTTAATTTTGTTAATGAGAAAACTATTGTAGATCTCATGGATGCACTGACAAGGATGTATGAGAAGCCCTCGGTTTCTAACAAAGTACTTGATGAAGAAACTGTTCAATATGAAGATGTTGGAGGGTCGTTCAGTAACTGAACATCTCAATGTGTAACGCCTGCTATTATATTTGATATATTAATCTAACAATGGGTATTACAGTAGTACTTAATACTAGATTACAGATTTTTAATCGAATATTGAGTACTACCTTTATAATATGCGGATCTATGGGTAGAAGGATACTCAAATATTTTAATTTAAACATTCATCATTCATGATATGAAAATATATAGAACAAGAAAGAATACTTTAAAATATCACAAAAATATTTGATTTATAAGCTTGAGAATGTAATCACTCATCCTCACATAAGCAAAAAGAGTAAAGTAAATAAAGTCTTCAATCCAGCTACAGTTTAGATTCTCTCTTAAGTGCAGCACGTAATCCACACTTCTGATCTATCATATTTGGTTTATAATACGGTATGATACAGTTAATAAAAGAAACAGTGATTAAACTTTAAAATATCTAAGTACAATTTAAGGGTCATTAATTTTATACGAATATAATGTTAGCCATTTACAAATTTAAAATAAGCGGAGCATTTTGCACGAAATGAGTAAAAAGGTGAATAATAGCTAAAAAATAATTAAGAAAAGGGTGCACATTGTTCATTCTTGCATAAAATAGGTTAGCAAGATAGTTTTGAAAAAATCATTTATGTAAGAGAAACATGAATGTTGGGTGAAGAATCTCAGCACTACCGAGCACACTCTCCATAGAGGAAGTAGTTTTCACAAGAGCACTCAATTGAGGATCGAGATTGTGCTGACGGTTACCAAGCAAATCTGATATCACAAAATCACAAGTATAAAATCACATATCACATGCATGCAAGATAAATACATGATAAATCCATAATTTATATCCTAAATAAAGAAAAATTTCATTCATTTTCATATTGAAACTGCTTTCTTAATCAAATTTTGCCTATTTTTCAGAAAAAAAATGCTTACCCAGTAAAGTCTGAACAATTCTGGACAATTTCTAAATATTTCTAGAAGAAATCCGCTGCAGTGCGTTGCAGCGGACCAACTTGCGGGATTCTGGCGCCATAGCGCACTGCAACGGACCAACTTGCGAAGCGCTGGCGCAATAGAGCGCTGTAGCGGACCAACTTGCGGGATTTTGGCGCCATAGCGCACTACAACGAACCAACTTGCGAAGCGTTGGCGCCATAGCGTGCTGCAGCGAACCAACTTGTGGGATTCTGGCGCCATAGTGCGCTGCAGCGGACCAACTTGCGAAGCACTGGCGCTATAGCGCGCTGCAGTAGACCAACTTGCAAAGCTCTAGCGCTATAGCGCGCTGCAGCGAATCAACTTACTAAATGCGGGCGCTATAGCGCACTGCAGCAGATCAAATTGCAAAGTTCTGGCATTATAGCGCGCTACAGCGTGCTGTAGCGGTTCATCAATGTACAAACCAGAACACCGTAGTGCGCCACAGCAGACCATTTCACAAATTTCATCTGCTGTAGCGGCGCGCCAAAATTTTGTCTGAACAGTGCATTAAATAAGGCTGGGATAAGACCCCCAACCAGCCCCTTGTCTCCCAGCCATCATTCCTTCTGCAGCAGAATTATTTTTAATGGAGAATTGATTTTTTGAAGTGATGTAAAAACTAAAGAATGGAAAAGTATAGGTCACTTCATCCCTCAAGTTGCATTTGAAATGATGATAGCAGATTTTTTAAGAAGGAAATGCAGAATTTGAAAAGAAAGGAAGATGAGGCAGCCCCTCTATAAATTCAACTCTTCTTGACTTAAGGGAGGTTCCCAACTTGGCTCACTAACATCCTAAGTAAGGAGAGGGCTACTATAAAAGAGAAGGAGAACTTTCCAAGGAAAAAAGGACTCCTATTGCTAAAGAGAAGAAGAAAGAAAGGCCGTACTACAGACCTAGGAGAAGCAACCAAGAACAAGAAGAAGAGAAAATCTGAAGAACTCTATCAAGGAACATTCATAGTACTCTCTAACTCTTGTCTTTTTTTGTCTTTCTTAGTTGATCATGAAAGGGTCTTTATCTATGTATGTGTTCTTCTTAATATCTTGTGTAATGGAGAGCTAAATTTCCCTTAGGGAGGGTTAGGGCAATCCTACATGAATTGAAAGAGACTTTTGAATGAGAATTTCCTTAAGCTTCAATAAAATTTATGAATTAATTGACTTATTAAAGAAGTGTAAAGGACTATTTTGGACTTGAATGTGGACCAAATGACAATGGACTAAATGACATCAAGACTAAAGATAAGCCTTGTGCTCCATAGCTCACCCTTAATTTAGAGTTATAATCATGTGTGCATAAGAGCTTAGAATTATGTGACAAAGTTCCTGAGCCTAATGCACTTCGATCTATGCTCAACTAAGGAGTTGAATCGTGTGATGCTAAAACCCACTAAATATGCTCCGTTGCTCAGCATACATGAAGGGATGGAGGGGATTCTTTGAGTGCTCATGAATGAGGTGACACAGTCATTGAGCCCAAATGAAATCACTCCACTATCTAAGCCGTGCATGATGTGCGTGAAGCTCTTAATGGAATCAATGCTTGTAAGATATTAACTGAACAACCCTCATTTATATGATTAAGAAACGAGAGGAAAGCTAATAATCTAAAAAAATCTTATAAGGGTATTTGTGCTGAAATAGAACCGACTGTGTGTTCATTTCAAGCACAAGATTTGAACTTGTAAATCTTGGAGTTAAACTCTAAGGAGGATAATGTGCACTTGATTAAAAATTAAAGAAAAAAAAGGGAATGCTTGAGGAATCATCATACATAAGTCATCTAACATATCATGTGGGAGAGACCCAACTCTCCTCTCCTTTTATCACAATATTCTTCTACTAAAAATTGTTGTGCATGTTTAAGAACCAATACGACAAAATACGCATAGCTTAAATATTTTTGAACATAGATATACCTTAGTAACAGAACACCCAATTCCTTGAGGATGATAAATCTCGGAACTCACATTCCAAATTATTACTTTAGACCACGTGCATTTACGTGCAAGCGCAGGCATATTTAAAGTCTATTAATACAAACATGCAAAATCCAAACACAAAAAATTATATGGAAAACCCAAGAATGGGAAAACCACGGTGCCACACCATAAAAATAATCACTATGAGAACTTGAAGATTACAGAATTACAAAGAGCTTATCCTTGACTAAAAATACACAAGCTCTTACTCTAATATTGAGGAGAGAGAAAGCAGCCACCACTTGGAGTGTCTTCTCCAACATGCAAGAGGTTTCTTGTCCTGCTGCTTCCTTAGGGTTTCACTTTAGGATCTCCTCCTCACATCAGTAATCAGCCTCCAATCTAAAATGCCAACAATATTATAAACTCCTCCTAACTTGTTTGCTGAAGTACCCAACTCAATTTTGGACTGTGAAAGGTCTAAAATGCTGTCCAATTTACTTAGGGCATAACCAGAACTAGAATAGAACTTCACCGGACACTACGATGTGTTGTAGCGCTCATGTTTCAAATGACCTGCCGCTGCGGCGCACGGTAGCGCTAGCGTCTCTGGATGGATCCCGCTATGCGCGGTAGCATGTGCCTTTCGAATAACCTGTGCCTTGGGATGCATCTGCTGCGCGCGGTAGCACCCGCCTTTCGAATAGCCCGTGCCTTGGGATGGATCCGTTGTGCGCGGTATCGCTCGCCTTTCGAATAGCCTATGCCTTAAGATGGATACGCTGAGGTGCGATGCTGCTCTAATTTCTGCTGCGGCACGCTACAATGCCATTTTCTGATGCAGCTCACTGAAGGGCCCGCTTCTCTGTTTGCTAACGCTGAGGAATACAATAGCACCTTCACCTTGGATGAGGGATTGTTAAGGGACGCTGCAGTGTCTGAGTTATTCTTGAACTTTATACCTTGTTCCGAATCACTTCGAAACCTCTTGGAAGTTCACCAGAGCACCATTAGCATCTCCATGATGGACTAAAAAGTCTCCACAACACAATAATCTCACTCCGTCTTCTATCTTTAATTCTTCATTATCTTCTTCTATTCTTGTCAAGAGTGTGGTGTGGCTCACCCTAGCTCTCTTTTCACATACTGAGGCCAACTAAAGCTACACATAACTTCATTTTCTCCATTGTTACTGCTTTTGTAAGCTTATCACTTAAATTCTTAGAAGTATGGATCTTCTCTGATCCAAGTTGTCATTCTTCTAATAGTATCTGGATGAAATGGTAACGAAGTTGTATGTACTTTGTAATAGACATAAAATACGCATCTGCGCTCACACGCAAGTGTACATGGTCCAAAGTAATAATATTAGGTAAGTTTCAAATTTTATCATCCTCAGGGAACAAATGGTTTTGATATTAAGTTATGTCAACTTTTTATAATGTTTAGAAAATATGTTTTCAATTTGGTGGTTCCTAATTCAATAATACAAGGAGCTTGACTTAAGAAACTATTTGATTAAGAAGGAAGAGTTGGGTTTTTATCATGTGAGTTGTCAGGGATTTGTGTCGCATTTAATTCTTGCAACTTATAATGTGCTTATTTTCATGCCAAATAATCAAGTGAATATTGTGTTCCTTAGATTGGTCCTCTAATTCTGACAAGTTCAAATCTAGTGCAAAAGATGAACACACTAGGGTTCTATCTCAGCACATAGACTCTCATGAGATCGCATTTATATTATTAAGAATCCCTACGTCTAGGTTATCAAAATAGTATTTTATTTAGGTGATCTCACAAGCACTGATTTCCATTAACTAGCCTCACGCGCTACACATGCAGTTCAGATAAGGAAAAGGATTCATCAGGCTACACGGACTATGTCACATCATCCATGAGCTCTCAATGAGTCCTTTTCCTCCTTTCACATCTGCTGAGCTGTGAATCTCTATTAGTGGCTCTTGGCTCACATGCATTAATCCTCTCGACTGAGCTCAAGGAATGGTGCAGTTAGGCTCTAGAACTTGTCACATAGCTCCAAGCTCTAACACACACACACCTAGCTTTATGCCAATTAGTGAGCTATGGAGCGCAAGATGATTTTTGTTGCTAAGTCATCCTTCCACTTCAACCCTGAGGTGTTTTACACGAGAATCCTCGCTCAACAAACAATTTGTCGTAGCGAGGACCTTTATGTGCATTCCCTCTAGGATTAAAATGTTTAGATGACTTAGCATTATTTCAATTGCAAATATTTTAATTAAACTCAGATCTCCATTCATTCCACATCATGAATTGACAAGAACAATCTAAATAAACATTCAAAATAGATTTTTATTTCATTGCAAGAAAGTACATATAACACCATTTATCCCATACATTCACATGATTACACCCCAACCCTCCCCAAGGAGGGTTTTGCTTTCCATTACAGTAGAAATCTAAAGAGAAACATACAAAGATAAGAACCTTTTCATAGTTTGACTAGAAAGAAATCAAGATTAAGGTTAAGAAGAATAATAGGAACAACCCCTTGTTTGGGGTTCTCTGGATTTTTCTTTCTCTTATCTCTTCTTCCCTTCAAGCTACTTGGCAATGACCTTCTTCTTTCTCAAGCAACAGTACTCTACTTCCTTGGAGAGCTCTTCTTCTCTTTTTTACAACCGTCCTTCAGTTTAAATCTGAGAGAGTCAAATTTTGGAACCCTTTCTTAGTTCTGAAATGCAAATTATATAGGAGAGCCTTCAGCACATTTTTCATAAATTATGTTCACCCTTTCCAATTCTTTAAATTAATGGCAAGCAATTAAATTTATTCCAATATTCCCTTGAGATTCAGTAGGGGTTTAGTTATTTGGAGTTTCCAAACTGCTGGGGAAGGCAACTGGTTTGAATTTTTGGCCTTCCCTATGCTGTCATTAATGCATATTTTCTGGCAGAAAATGTGGCAAGAGATATAGCGCGCTACAACGCAATGCACTATAGCATCTCAGTTTTGGCATTTCCCCACAGTGGGGTGCTGTGGCGGCTGTAATAAAAATTCATTTCATTTATATAATTTGACCTTTGGTATTCTGCTGCAATGCACTGTGGCAGATGTGTTCTGATCAATTTCCATTATGGCACGCTGTAGCGATCGAGTTTCAAATTTGGTCCATTGCGACGCGCGGTAGCGGTCAAAATAAATTTGAATTAACTTATCATTCCTCCGCGGTGCACTGTAGTGATTAAGTTTCAAATTTAACACGATGCAGTGCATCGTGGTGGATGAATTAAATTTCATTTTGATATTTATTTCACAGCAGCGCATTGTAGCGATTGAGTTTCAAATTTGGTCAGCTATAGTGCGTTGTGGCGGCTAAATTAAATTTTATTTTCTCTGCCTAAGTGCCACAGTTGTTGCCTTGGCGCGCTGGGGCGTGCTACAACAATTTTCTCCCAGAATTGCAGAATTGCTCCAGGTTTTGCTGAGCCTATCATTTTGCCTGAAAATGTATAAAAACTAATCAAAGTAGGCTGTTCTCATCATGGAATTGTATGAATTTCTCCTTTATTTTATTATAGATTTTGAACTCATCACTTTATCTTGGCATGAAATGCTGCATTCGTCACAAGGTGAATAACGCTCATACTATCACTGTAGAGCTTTACATCCTCCTGCTCCTTACTGAATTCTATAATAAAACTCTTCAACCAGATCATCTCCTTACTTGCCTCTGTAATGGAAACATATTCTGCCTCTGTGGTAGACAATGACATGATGTTTTGTAGCTTAGAGATCTAGTTCACTGTTGCACTTCCCATTATATTAACATAACTAGTAGTGCTTCTCCCACTATCAACATCTCCTACAAGATCTGAATCTACATAGCACTATAAAATAATGTCAGATCTTTTAAAGTATAAAGCTTTGCCTGTTGTACCTTTCAAATATCTTATGATCCACTTGACTGCATCTTAATGGTGTTTTCTTGGGTTTCCATGAATCTGCTAATCACTCCCACTGTATGGGAAATATCCAATCTCGTACAGATCATTGCATACATCAAGCTCCTAACTACTGAAGCATAAGGAACCTTCAGCATATGCTCCTTCTCTTCTTCAAACTTTAGTATCTATTCTTTTGATAATGGGGAGTGCCCACTGGCTTCGCTTCACTCATGTTGAATATTTTTAGCACCTTTTCAGCATATTCCTTCTATGACAGTTTCAGAATTCCTGCACTTTTTTTCCTATTGATTCTCATTCCAATAATCTACTTGGCCGACCCCAAGTCCTTCATGTCAAACTTATTTGACATAAGCTCTTTCAGCTTCCTTGTCTCTTCCATATTTGATCCTGTAATCAATATGCCATCCACATACAATAATAGAATGATATAGGAGAACTTACACTATTTTATGTAACAATAGTGATCTTTATGGCACCTCTTGTACCCCTATTCTGACATAAACCTGCTAAATCTTTTGTACCACTACCTTGGAGCTTGTTTCAAGCCATAAAAGCTCTTATTGAGCTTGCACACTAGCTCAGCTTTTACTTTTTCTTGACCTTTGTACCCTTCATGTTGTTGCATGTATAGCTCCTCCTCTAGCTCTCCATGAAGGAATGTAATTTTAACAACTATTTGCTCTAAATGCAAATCCTCAACTGCAACAATATTCAACACAGCCCTGATGGTTGTCATTTTCATAATTGGGGCAAATATATCACTGTAATTGACCCCATGCCTTTACTGGAAGCCCTTTACTCTAAGCATCGCCTTGTAGCGCTTGCTCCCATTTGGTTCTTCCTTCACCCGATAAACCCACTTGTTTTGCAGGGACTTCTTCCCAGGTTGTAGAGGTGCCAACTCGCATGTCTTATTTGATATGAGTGATGCCATTTCATCATTCATGGTAGCCTTCAACTTGATTGAATCTTCAACCTGAAGTGCCTCTTCCAAGCTTTCTAGTTCACCACCATCCGTTAGTAATATGTAAAATAAAGGAGTGAAGGAATATACCTTTGTGGCAGTCTTGCGACTCTTGTGGATCTTCTTAAAATGAGTGTTTGTGGTTCAACATTGACATCCTTTTGAGCTTCTTCATGTACTCCAACATCTGGCTCAATGCTATAATTAATTTATATGTGCTAGGGCTCAACATCTGAAGCATCTTTGGAATCAGTCTTGACTCCAATATAGTCCTTGTATATTTCAATTTCATTGAAAGTGGCATCGCTGCTTCTGATGACAGTCTAGTTCTTATTGTCCCAGAATTGTAACCGAACTCGCCCGCGCCATATCCAACAAATGTGCACTTGATCGCCTTAGCATCAAGCTAGCTCATGGATCCTGCATCAATATGCGCATATAATGAGAAGCCAAATACCTTGAGTTGGTTTAGCTTCACCTACTTTTTGCTCCAAGCTTCCTTATAAATTCCTTCATTCATGGGTACAGAAAGTCCCCAATTTATAAAGTAAATAACTATGTTAACAGCTTTAACACAGAAGTACTTTGGGAGTCCCGTATGCAATCTCATGCTCTTGGCTTTTTCTTATGATTGTTCTGTTCATCCATTCTGCAACACTATTTTTTTATGGTATTCTTAGGACTGTGAGCTCACTCTTGATGCCTCTCAAGGTACATAATTCCTTGAACTACCTATCACAGTACTCGCTGCCATTATCAAATCTTAAGCATTTAAACTTTAATCCTGTCTTGTTCTTCACCAAAGCTAACTACTTTCCAAACACATATAATATGTCAGATTTATATCTTAGAAATTGTGGTTTTGATACTAAGTTATATCTTCTTTCAATAATATTTAGAAGTTTGATTTGGTTCCTAAATCATCAATGCAAATGACCTTAAGATAAGATATGATTTGTTCAAAGAGAGAGAGTTGGGGTTTCATTGTAGTACTTGTAAGGACTTGGTGTTGTCACTTCTTTGCTTAAATATATAAATTTATTTATTTATGTCTACTTAAATTATGTGATCACTATTAGAATTGGAGCAATCCTCCAATTACAACAGGTTCAAATTTAGTGCAACAAGGAGAACTCCCTTTGGGGTTCTACCTCGGCACTTAAACCTTTATGAGATCGTGGTTTGATTTACCTTTGATTTCCTACGTCTAGGTTACCAAATATCTTTTCTTACTTGTTAGATCTCACAAATATAATTTCCATCAAAAATGCATCATGCGCTTACACACGCTGTTTAACTAGATGAGAAGAAGCATTGGATCCAATGGACTATGTCACATCATCCATTGGGTTCCCAATGTCCTCTCATCCCTTCTACTTTGCTGAGCTGCAGAGCATGAGTTGATAGGAACTTGGTTCACAAGCATCAAATCTCTTGGTAGAGCTCTTAAGGAAAATGTGCAAGTGAGCTTTAAGAACTTGTCACATAGTTCTCAGCTCTACCTGCACTACCTTCCTTGCTCTTGTCCAATTGATGAGCTCAGAAGTCAAGTTCTTTAATTAATAATTTTCTTAAGTTTTATTTTTAGCAAAATAGTTTGACAAAGGTTCATACAAGCATTTCATCACAATAATAAATATGGACAGTTAAATAAAAATCATTTTTATTCATTAAAACATTTCCATTACAACACCATATTATCCTTACATCTTCCTACAACTACATCCCAACCCTCTCCAAGAGGATTTAGCTCTCCATTAATGAATAATTTTTAGCATACATACCAAAGGAAGTAAACCTTGACATCAGTTTACAATAAAAAATAATCAAAAGAAAGTTTAGGAAACATATTAGGAAGCATCCAAATGTTTTCTAGGGTTCTCTTGAATTTCTTCCTGCACTTTTGCTTGACTTTTCCTCCTTTTCCATTGCTATCTTCTTCTCTTCACTCTTCACTAATTGCTGCTAGCCCCATGGAGAGTTCTCCTCCTTTTTCTTGATGTAGCTTTTCTTTTAGACTTTTGAATATCAGAATTTGGAAAACCATTGTTTAGCCTGAAATTAGCCTTTTAAGAGGGGAATTTTTCAGCCCTATGCATTAATCACATATGACTCTTCATATTCTTCCAGTTCAATGCAAGCCATTTAATTTATCCTGCATAGTCTCCTTGGTTTCCTCAGATTTAATGTTTATTCTATTTTCAAGAGGCAGGGGGATACTAAAGGTTCTATTTTATGGCCTTTCCCATGCTGCATTTAATGGAGATTTTGGAATTTTCTGTTGTGTGCACTGCGGTGCGTTGTAGCTGTCATGATACAAACACTATTTTATTGTGGTGCGCTGTAGCAGCTAAAGTTCAAATATTGTTCCACTATATATTTTGATGGTTACCTTACGGTTGCTGCCCATTAGGTGCGGTGCGCTGAAGGCGCGCTATGGCGGTTGAACTTTTGAAAAGAGGAATAGTAACTGTTCCATTAAATTACATATGGTTTGCATAAATAATTAAAAATTCCACCATGGCGCACTGTGGCAGTTAAACTTTCATGAACGCGATATAGTGACTGTTCAATTAGTTCGCATAAAGTTTTTAATAATTATTTAGATATGCCGTCGTGGCGCACTGTGGCATGCTGCAGCAGGCTGCAACGGTTTTGTCCTAGGTCAATGTAAGTCTTTATGGGCATTGTGCACTGTGGAGCGCTTGGAGCGCGCTGCATCGCATAAACTTTCAGGAAAGTGGATTTACACTGTTCAATTAATCCGTATAAGGTTCTGATTTTGCTCCCAAGAAATGACGCTGTGGCCCGCTGTGGCGCACTGCAACGGTCTTTCTTTCAGGTCTTCAAGTACACTTCCAGGTGAGGGAATTTTATGGGCCGCCATGGCGCAATGAGGTGCACTACATCGGGTTTCATCCAGAATTCTGTAATTCAGCTAATGCTTCCCATTTTCTTCATTTTTCCTAAAAAAGTATAATTTTGACTTAAAGTATATTGATATATATATAATGTTTTGAGCATTTTTAACATTAAATTTTGCTGACCCAAAAGCAAGAGTGTGGTAAGGCCCGATCAGGGCATTCCAGAGCTGCTCCCTTATAATGCTGGAGATATGAATATCTCCATCTCTTTGCAATGCACAAAGGAGAAGCACCAGTGACCGGGTCACCACTCTTAGATGCACGGAGGGCATGACAAAGCTGGAGATGAACACATGCCAAGCATTGCTCGACTCCATTAGGAGTGCTCGAGTCTTGTTTGCCAGGTTTCCTCTCCATCCCGCATTAGCGCGGATGATCTCGCTCGCAATTACTGCCGGGTCATATTGGGAGCTTAACAGTTGGAGGTAGGAGCAGTCCGTAGTCATGTACCTTTCTTCACAAAAATTTTATGCCCAATCGTGTTTATAGTTATGGCATGAACTTCTTGCACAATAGAGAAGTAAGCTAGACCTATGGGACTTACCAAGTGCTCTCATCCGCTGTTCATGATTTGTTCATGGTTCACAAGGTATGGGAGCCCAAATCCTTATTATGGGATTAGTTTCCTTTAGATTATTACTTGATTGAAGCATTGTTCAGCTTCAACCAAAGTAAATATTTTCTTATTGAAAGCCCCACCAGCTGTGGGGGCAAAACTTCCCTTGCTCGATGTGGATTTTTTCACGAAAAACATTTCTCTCTTAATGTTTTGAATGAAGAGAATGAGAGAAATGATGGATTACTAGCAGTTGGAAGAGTGGAGAGCTGAGGTGCTTGAGTCCTCAAGGAGGTGCAACATCATACTCTATTCTAATAACTTCTTATAGCAATGGGAAGAGAAAATTCTGGATATTTGGATTAATCACACTTATTGCAATTTAATTCATGGTCAAAACTAGTCTTAATTCATGCCATAAGTGTGATTCAAGTTTTGGTCAAAAAGATGTAAAAACACAGCTTTTGCAGCACCTAATTTTCAGATTTAAGGTCCCAAGGCACGCTGTAGCTTCTTTGACTACCTTGGAAATCCAAGGGAGTAAATTTCAGCTTTAGCTGGACACATTGTGCTGCAATGCACTGCAGCGCACCACGGTGCGCTGTGGCGCCTTGGACATTTTGTGATGTGATCCGTTAGCTATTGCGCAGGATGGCGACAAAATCCGTTATGGTGCGCTGCGGCAGCTTCTGAGCAGATAATTTTCTAGAATGTAGATTTAGTCCAAAAATTTACATTTAAGGTTTTTGGTCATTTATTAATTTAAAACTACTCTTAAGTGCAAAATCAAACAAAACAAAATCAAACAAACAATTTTTTTGGGTTGGCTCCCAAAAAGCATTTGGTTTAATGTCGTCAGCCCGACACATTTAAGATCACTCTAAGGGGCTTCTTTAATTGGGGGTTTTCTTTTCCACACTTTAGAATTATAAGAGTGAGCATTTGCTGTGCTCCAATACATAGATTCACTAGTTTCCTTCTATCTCCCCCATTCTCAGTATTTCGACTATGAATTCCTTTCCTATTCTTTTTTCCTCTTATAGTTTTTTTCTTTCTTTTAATCGCTTTTTTCTCAGCCTCCCCTCCAGATGGGGAGCTCACACCATTCTCAGAATTTTTCTCACACAGGACCAGGATTTTAAGATGCAGCACTTTGAACATGTCTTCTTCACTCAAATTTCTTTTCCAAGCAAATTCATTCATTTTCTTTTTAAATAGGGTGGGTTTTAGGTCGATGATAGTAGCCTTATCCTTGACCTTGATGCTATTTATACCCTTGACTACATTGATTATAGTATTGGTGCTAGCTAGGAAAGTTCTCCTAAATATGATGATAGTGGAATTTTCATTCCATGTATCCCATTTGCAAATAGTAAAATTAGTAGGAATAATAAACTTTCCTAAACCAACGGGTATATTTCTAATTATTCCTAAAGGAGTTCTTGAATCAAGGTTTGTAAATTCTAAGATCATTGAGGTAGTCTCCATCCCTCCTAAATTCAATTCCTTGTAAACACGGTATGGCATGATATTGATCGAGGCTCCAAGATCACATAAAGGATCTAGAAGTACATCGTCCCTTATCACGCAAGGGATATTCAACCTTCCTGGATCCTCCTTATTTTCTGCCACTAATCTCTCAGCTATTATATTTCACAGTTCTCTTTCTAACCCCCATTTAGATTTACTTACTTCTATTTTAACATCAAGATAGTCTTCTTCAGTTTCATCTAAATGAATGACACTCACACTTTTCCTTGGATTAACTTCAATCGAGCTGGGCAAAGTTCCCTGCTACCGGATGGACAGCTGCTGGGAAATTTGTCCTAGATAGACTTCAATATTCCTGAGGGATGGCTCTATCCCTTGGATAGAGGCTTCATGCCTATTGAGTGTTACTTCAGTTCTTCTCATGAACTGAAGAGTTTCCGCCTTAAAGGAATTAAACACTCCCTCAAGGTTGGAATATTAGGTTGGATTGTTGTTAACTTGATTGTACCCCTGTTTATTAATATTATTTCCTGCATTAAAATTTCCATTACTATTGTTATTATTACTCCAGGAAAATTTAGGATGTTGCTTCCACCCAAGGTTGTAGGTATTGGAGTATGGATTGTGCACATTGTTCTACCCAACATTGTTATTTCTTAAGTAATTAACTTGTTCAGTATTAGAGGGTGTAATTGGGTTATTTAGGTTGTAGTTTTTGCTCACGTATTTCCCTCCGCACAGCTCACAGTAGGCTTCTTGCACATAGTTGACATTCATACTCTCTATCTTGTTGTTCAAAGCATTGATTTAATTTTGAAGGGCTAGGAGTTAATTAGCTTTATTAACTTGGTTCACTTCCCTTTTGTTAGGGTTGATTCTCTCAGTGGGCCATTAGTAGGCATTGCTGGCCATTTCTTCTAAGAGATCAAAGGCTTCTTCCTGGGTCTTACTACTGAGTGACTCTCCGACAGCTGCATCAATGAGTGTCCTTGTTGGAGCATTCAAACCATTGTAAAAGGTTTGAACCTACATCCATTCAAGAAACCCATGATGTGGGCATTGCCTTAGGCACTCCTTAAATCTTTCCCAGTTGTTATACAAAGTCTCCCCCTCAGCTTGATTAAAATTAGTTATCTCAATTCTTAACCGGGCTATTTTTGCAGGCGGGAAATATTTGGCTAGGAATCTCCCGGA
The DNA here is from genome assembly GCA_016760335.1 of Gastrodia elata. Classification (NCBI taxonomy): domain Eukaryota; kingdom Viridiplantae; phylum Streptophyta; class Magnoliopsida; order Asparagales; family Orchidaceae; genus Gastrodia; species Gastrodia elata. The sequence continues at coordinate 40,058,034 of CM028671.1, read as the reverse complement.
AGTGAACTGAGCCAACTCTTGGTTCTATCTCTAAGTGAGAATGGGAAAAGCCAGATTTTAACGGTGTTTACAGAAATGCTGTTAAATCTGAATGTATCACAAATCTCAAGGAAGTTTGAAATGTGTGAATTAGGATCCTCTGTGGCTAGTCCACCGAATTGGTTATTTTGAACCATGCTAAGTGTTGAGTGTTTGATCTCAAAGTTGTTTTCTTTTATATTTGGTTTAATAATCATATGAGGGATGCCTCTAACAGTAGGCAACGCATAATCTCTTAATGCTCTACCCCTAGGTTCTCCTAACAATTCTCTCTGATTTTCTTCTATGTTAACTCTTTGTGCCCTACCTCGGTGTTCTCCCAAATGATTAGCTTCTAGATTATCCATTTCAAAGTGATGTTGGTTAATGATTGCTCGTTCTCTTCTAGCTCTCAAATACGTTCGCTCAATTTTAGGATCAAACAAAATATCGACATTTTCTCCCCTATTCATGCAGTTCTTAAATTTAGCTAGACAAAATGATTACAACAATCACAATGAATAGTTTAGCAGTTTAATCACTCTAAGAAAGTGTATAAGCACTACAATTTCAGTTCAAACAAACACTACAAATAAACTAAATTAAGAATCTAAGTTAAACTACAGTTAGAACAATGTGATATGATTACAAAAAAAATGCAAAAATATGCAAATACGTAAAAATTCTAAATCACTATTTACTTGAAGATTGTATTCAATACAAAACAAAACCATTCCCCGGCAACATTGTCAAAAACTTGACAGACGTAAAATACAAGTCTGCGCTTGCACGTAAGTGTACGTGGTCTAAAGTAATAAGTGGAAGTTAATTCCGATATTTATCATCCTCTGAGAAAGGTGGTTTTGATACTAAGTTATATATTCTTTCAATAATGTTTAGAAAATTGATTTTTGGTTTGATTTGGTTCCTAAATTATCAATGAAAATGAACTTAAGATAAGATACAATTTGTTCAAAGAGAGAGAGTTGAGGTTTCATTGTAGTAAATATAAGGACTTAGTGTTGTCACTTCTTTATTTAAATGTTTAAATTAATTTATTTATGCCTACTTAAATAATGTGATCACTATTAGAATTGGAGCAATCCTCCAATTGCAACAGGTTCAAATTTAGTGCAACAAGGAGAACTCCCTTTGGGGTTCTACCTCAGCACTTAAGCCTTTATGAGATCGTAGTTTGATTTACCTTTGATTTCATATGTCTAGGTTACCAAATATCTTCTTTTACTTGTTAGATCTCATAAACATGGTTTCCATCAATAATGCGTCATGCATTTACACACATAGTTTAGCTAGATGAGAGGATGCATTGGATCCAATGGACTATGTCACATCATCCATTAGGTTCCCAACATCCTCTCATCCCTTCTACTTTGCTAAGCCGTAGAGCATGAGTTGATGGGAACTTGGTTTACAAGCATCAAATCTCTTGGTAACACTTTTAAGGAAATGGTGCAAGTGAGCTTTGAGAACTTGTCACATAATTCTCAGTTCTACCTGCACTACCTTTTTTGCTCTTGTCCAATTGATGAGCTCAGAACTCAAGTCCTTTAATTAATAATTCTTTTAAGTTTTTTTTTTAGTAAAATGGTTTGACAAAAGTTCATACAGGCATTCCATCACAATAATAAGCATAGATAGTTAAATAGAAGTCATTCTCATTCATTAAAACATATCTATAACAACACCATATTATCCTTACATCTTCCTACAACTGCATCCCAACCCTCTCCAAGAGGATTTAGCTCTCCATTAAAGAATAAATATGAGCATACATGCTAAAGGAAGTAACCCTTGACATCAGTTTACAACAGAAAATAATCAAAAGAAAGTTTAGGAAAAATACTAGGAAGCACCCAAGGGTTTTCTAGGGTTCTCTTGAATTTCTTCTTACACTTTTGCTTAACTTCTCCACCTTTTCCCTTGCTGTCTTCTTCTCTTCACTCTTCATGGATCGCTGCTAGCCCCTTGGAGAGTTCTCCACCGTTTCCTTATTGCAGCCTTTCTTTTAGACTTTTGAATATCAGAATTTGGAACACCATTGTTTATCCTGAAATTGGCCTTTTAAGAGGGGAATTTTTCAGCCCCATTCATTAATCACATATGACTCTTCATATTCTTCCACTTCAATGCAAGCCCTTTAATTTATCCTGCCTTGTCTCTTTGGTTTCCTTAGATTTAATGTATTATTTTGTGGCCTTTCCCATGTTGCATTTAATGGAGATTCTGGAATTTCTTGTAGCGCGCGCTGCGGCGCACCACGGTGCGCTGCAACGCGTTGTAGCAGTCATGATCCAAACACTGTTCCACCATGGCACGTTGCAGCAACTGAAGTTCAAATACTGTTCTGCTATATATTTTGATGGTTACTTTATGGCCGCTACCCATCCGCCATGGCGCGCTGTGACGGTCGAACTTTCAAAAAACAAAATAGTAACTATTCCATTAAATTACATAAGGTTTGCATAAATAATCAAAAATTCTACCGCAGCACACTGCAGTTGTTAAACTTTCTTGAATGAGAAATAGTGGTTGTTCAATTAGTCCACATAAAATTTTTAATGATTAATTTGATATGCCGCCATGGCGCGCTGTGGCGTGCTGCGGTGAGCTGCAGCGGTTTTGTCCCTGGTCAGTGTAAATCTTTATGGGGCATAGTGTAGCGCCTCGTCCCGTCACCGCGCGCAAAATACAAGTATAATTCATAGTTTGGCGGCGGAACGGTGCGCTACCCGGGAGCGGTGGGCCATACAAGTAAAACCCATTGTCCCGAATAGGCTAAGGAGACAGAGCCATACTGAAGGCCGCTGTCTCGAGCCCTAAGAGTAGGCTCAAGAGCCAATATCTAAGATAAGAATGGAATACTTATCTTAGGTATTAGACTTAGTACGTACATAAGGTGCAAGGGAGTGGAGAAGAACCCATGTATGTTATAAACTATATCAGCGTTTCCAGTACGCCGATCACATCACAATACTATGTATAGTAGAATAACAGAGTGTGGAAGCTAAAAGCCAAACATCCAGAATACATTCGTCTCAAGCAGTAGTAAATATCCATCTCAGAAAAGAAAGTAAAAATACATCCAGAGTTTATTACAAACCATAAAAATGCATAAATATAAAGAGTCTAGCTAGAATACTGGGAAGAACTAGAAAGTAAAAGTAGGTGTTCAATCCCCTAAAGCTCCAATAGCTCCTCCTGAGTCCCTAGGACGTCCCCCTGACCTGCCTCCAACAACTGCTCGGGATCTAGCAAATTGCTGGATCCCAAAAGTGCCCCATGTTAGACAAGAAGTCTAACACATCGAAGCTAGCTATACAAGCTAAACTAAACATAACAAATATGCAAGAACGTAAAGTAAAAGTGCAGGAAAAACTGTAAAGACATCAAATAACTGAGCTGTAAGAAACTAAACAAAGTAAAACTGCATCAAAGCTAAATACTAAAAGTAAATGAAAATGATAGATGCTCATAAACCAATGTGAAAGGGATGTCAGATGCTGAGAAGGATGCTATAGACTGCACTATATGCCATTGAAACAATGCTCACAATTATGCCATGCCACGGTATATCACAGAACTATCACTGAAGGTTTATGAGTCTAAGGTCCAATGTGAACACAACAGTTAGGAAGTTAGTATGGTGATGCAGATGCACCCTGAAATTCCCCAGTCTATGTATATAACATTCCATATCAAATACTGTATCACTGATAACCATGTGTCACAACAGAGGGAATGAGGTCAACTCATGTTTATGCTTATGCTTATGCCATTATATGGTATGAATGAAAAATCCTAAAATCCATGAAGAATATAGTAAGAAACAAAAATGAATCCTAAGTCTCCACCGTGCAGAATCCTGCTAAAAGGATTATGACTCCAAATCTCTAGATCGATATTTAGTTAAAGTTGCTTATTTTCTTAAAGATCACTAGGCGAGGTGATTGTATACACATATTAAATATGCTGCAAAGATAGGACACAACATTTAGTTTGATTACGCCACCCTAATAAAGCGATCATCATTAGGAGGCACCATCCGATGATGATTTTGTATCTCAAACTAAGCATTTAGTCACTAAACTCACAATCATACTTAGCGTCTTAAGGAAGGTGATTCCCCTTTACTTAGTTTTATTTAAGCCATACCTATTGAAGCGATCTTCGCAAGGAGGCATTGCCCGATGGCAACTGTCCTTCAATAAAACTAAGGAATGGGCACCCGTTTAATACACTCTTATGATTGATTGATTTACTCTAAGCGAGGATATATCCGCCTAAGCCCGCAGGATAGCAACAAAGATAATTCTTACTTAGAGTGATTCAACCAATCCAGAATATTACTGGGGACCAGTAATATGGGTATACTATACTGCACTACCCAATAATCATGGTTCAATCAAGTCTATTTAATAGAACAAGGATTTATCAAGACTACAAGTCTTAAACTAATAGGTAAGTCCTATACAAGGTTTCACCAATCATATGTGATCAAGGATCACTTAATATGGAGTCTACCACAAGGAGATGTATCTCTTCTAATGTCTTAAGTGATTATTATGACAAGGAGAATAGATCAATCTCTAAAGTGATGGGATCTTCTATACTCCTACCTCAAGGATTTATACAAGGCCTCCTACCTCATGATATGTAAATTTAGGTCTTTTTAAATAATTCACGATGATCTTATAAAGAGTACATCACGATCTCTCCTCTAGATGTTGATATTAGACTATTAGGATCTGGTTCATAATTAGATTTAGAATGATTAGATCAGAGGATGGAATCATCTGATCATCCTTAGACTAAGATTATGCGGTGTAACTCAAACATATTGTTAAGGATTTGATCACTTGTTAAATCACATAGTATTAATGATCTTGTTATGCAAGTTTATTACTTAAGAGAAAATCAGGGATCTTAAGGTTCGATTCAGATTGTGAAATCACAAAGGGTTATTATTAACCTTAATTTATCTAGTTCAAATGTTTAGAATCAATAGTAACTCAAATGCATTATTGGAAAATGTCCAATTCAAAATCTTGTAATCAATATAATTAAATTAGGGTTTTTATGGTTTTAGATTTTTCTTAAGTAGATTAGGGTTTGACTCCTTCTCAATCCTTAAGTTAAATCAAGTGTGTATTTAAAGATCAATGTCAAATCAATAGATTAATTATGCATTATTGGTGGCAATCCTAGACCTAGATTAAGTCTTAAAAGCTTGATCCAAATCTTAAGATTTCTTAGTTAATTAAGACATTTAAGATTCTATAGTTTTGGATTTATTCAAGTATACTTAATAAGTTTATAAAAGATGATTTCATTTCATTTAGCTTACTGTTATAAGACAAAATAATAATTAAAGTTTAATAAACAGTGGTTACTTAGTGCTAATCAAACCCTAATTCCAAGCAAAAAGGATTAGCATATAAGTAAAAATCCAACCATTCAAATTACATGAAATTTGGCATGCAAGTCCTAATTAATCATGCAAGTAATCAGAGACTGAGTTTGCCAAAATCCAATGTGTATAAACCCTAAAATTCACTAATTATGATTTAACAAGATTAGAGCATAACTAAATTTACAGAACTCAGAAAAATGTTATACTTGGCACATACAATCTAATTAAAAGTAGTGAACTAATGGCACCCTAAACATACAATTTGGATAAGTAAATTTACTAATCTACCCTAATTAAGATTCACTGTAATTAGGCAATAATTAAAGATCTAACCATCAGAGATGTATGATTTTATTTTATATTTAAGTTCCTGAGATTTTTCTGATCATTTTCATTTAGGATATCATAGGATTTGGATCAGTGGATTAAAAGTTATTTGAATAATATATTCTGTATTTTTATTTAATCAAAATCTATGATTTGATTAATCGAATTATTTTCCTTAAGGAAAATAATTCCATTAATTCAATTTAAATAAAACGGCTCGGCCCGAAACCGAAAACGCGCGGGTCGACCGGGGCCCGGGAGACCCGGCACTGTCGCACCGCGCGGGTCATGGGTTGACCCGGCCCGCACAGTGTCGTCGTCCCTACCCCTTCGTCCCGACGGGTAGACCGAATTAGGGAGCCCTAATTCCCAAAATTCCGGCGTGTCCAGGCCACGGCTCGGCCAGCACTAGATTGCTACTCCATAACCGTGGTCTGACGCATCGATTGGGACTCGAAGCTCCTTGTAAGATGGTCTGGATCAGCCAGACCTTACTTACCCGAGGATTTCACCATTTGAGTTACTGTGGGGAGTTAATTCTCCCCACAGAGGCTATGCTGGACCACGAGCTCGATCCCTACACCATCAGGGAGGTGAGGCGGATTGAAGCCCTCTAGTCTGGGGGTCTGGGGTGGTCTGGATCGCTGGGTCCTTACTCGACCGAGGTGATTCAGAAGGAAACTAACCCGATCGATTGATTCGATCGATCGGGGCTAACTTAGGCCCTAAATATGATACAGCTGAGTTTGTATTGACAATAAGCACGAAAACACATCAAATGGAATAGGATTCGAGCCTTACTGACTCGATTCCTGCAACTGGGATACCTAAATTAGCCGAAGGGTGAGCAGGCGTCGCGAGAGCAAATGCTGGGCTGGATGAGCTTCCTTGAGCTTTCTCCGAGAGTTCCTGAACTCCAGGAGACTCTCCTATCAACGGTACGCACGCCTGGACGCCTGGGGAGCTCGGACAGACACCAATGGAGCTCGGGAATGGTGGAAGCAAGATCGACTCCAATTGATAAGCAAGGATCAATTGGAGGAGAGCTGAGGCTATTTATAGCCTCAGGGAAGTGCCGTGAAGCTTCCAGAGGCTTTAATTGGGTTGAGGAGGGCCGGAGTGGTCGGGCCATGGCCGGGCTTCTCTGTTTCTTCATTTGGCTCAGCCGGGTCATGAGGCCCGACCGGGGCTGATATGCCATTGGGGAAAGGCTCCCAACGGCTTGCTGAGGTGGATTGGGTAGTGGGGGAAAGGCCAAGCTGGCGAGGATCCGCGGGATTCCTTCGGTCGGCTGCGGGCGTGGCGAAGACGAAGATCCACAGTGCTGGTGCACTGTGGACCGTCTGATGTATCGATCGGAAAGATGCAACGACCCTGATCAGCTGGATCCTAACGACCGATTCAGATTAAATCCACACCGTAGGATCGCTCAGGTGGATCTAACAGTGGATCAACGCTTCTGAAGATTTAAATCCCGACCGTTAGATAAAAGGCAGAACGGTCAGATGCGAGGGATCCCGCTCTCGCGTGCCCCGGGCTCCGCCGTGGATCGCCCGCGGTCCGCACAGTGGATCCCGGCTGTTAATTTAGTTAATTGGGTATTTTTGCAAAATTAATTGTTTGGAACCCTTATATGCAATTGAACTATTTTAATTTAAATTGAATTATGGTCCAAATGAATTCCAAATTGCACCAAAATTTCACCCTTAGCTAATTTGGGGGTGAGGAATTCAAAAATGCAATCAGATTTTAATTCTGAGATCAAAATATTTTGGGTCTAGGCTAGGGCATCTAGACCGATCAAATTGCAATTTTTGACTTAGAGAAGTCCAATGGACTTCAAATTTTCCAGATAGGCTTAAATTGATGTTCTAAAGGCAATGGCACTAAAAGTTCAATTAAACAACCTGCAATTAGCATGGTAACAACCTTGGGTTGTTACAGACTCCCCTTACCTAAGAACGATGACGTCCTCGACATCATTTTAAGAGAAGACAATTATGAGAGAATATGAAGAACATGAATAAGAATTTTGGATTTTAAAGAGTACCTGAAGATTTAAAGAGATTAGGATACTTCTTTCTCATATCCACCTCTTTCTCCCATGTGGATTCTTCTAAAGAGCGATTCTTCCATTGAACTTTCATCATAGGGATTGAGCGATTCCTTAGCTGCTTTTGATCATGAGCTAAGATCTTAACTGGCTCTTCTGCATAAGAAAGATCTGGCTGGAGTGATATGGCTGGAAGTTGAATTAAGTGAGATGAATCACAAAGGCATCTCCGCAGAGAGGAGATGTGGAATACGTTATGAACTGCAGAGAAATCTTCAGGAAGCTTTAGTCGATATGATGCAAAACCAATCTTTTCTAGTATCTCGAAAGGTCCGACGTAGCGAGGACTTAGATTTCCGGCTACACCAAAATGATAAACACCTTTCATTGGGCTGACCTTATGATACACATACTTTCCCACATCAAGATCCAGAGCACGATGATGGGTGTCGTGATATTTACTCTGTCGATCCTGAGCAGCTTTGATTCTTTGCTGGATTAGCTGAATTTTACGATTTGTTTCTTCAACCAATTCTGGCCCATAAAGCTGAATACTGCCAGTTTCAGACCATGCTAATGGCATACTGCATTTTCTACCGTACAAAGCTTCATATGGTGCCATACCGATACTTGCTTGAAAACTATTATTGTCGGCAAATTCTACAAGAGGAAGGTGATCCTCCCAAAAACCTCCAAAGTCCAGTATACATAGACGAAGAAGATCTTCCATAACTTGATTGACTCTTTCTGTTTGTCCATCAGTCTGAGGATGAAAGGTGATGCTCATAGCTAGAGTAGTTCCCAAGTCTTGATGCACCGCTTGCCAAAACTTATAGGTGAAACGGCTATCTCGATCAGATATGATAGATCTTGGGATTCCATGGAGCCTGATAATTTCCTTGATATAAAGTTTTGCCAATTTTTCCACATAATCAGTTTGACGCATAGGGATGAAATGAGCTAACTTGGTCAATCGATCAACAATGACCCAAATCGAATCCGCACCGGATCTTGCTTTAGGTAAACTCATAACAAAATCCATAGAAATGTCGAACCATTTCCATTCAGGAATTGCTAGTGGGTGAAGGAGTCCTCCAGACTTTTGATGCTCGGTTTTAACTAAACTGCATGCGTGATATTTTGCTACAAATTCTGCCACACTCTTTTTCATTCTAGGCCACCAGAATGATTTCTTTAGATCCTGATACATCTTGGTACTACCTGGATGTACTTGGTAGCCTGAATTATGGCCTTCAACCAGAATCTCTTGATGCATGAATTTGGGAATCCATAGACGATCACCTTGGTAAATTACGTTACCACGAAGCAGAATGTTGAAGCGACGTCCACTTTCGATATCGACTTTGAACTTCAAATAATCCTCATCCTTGGTTTAAGAGATGAAGACATCATGATGGAAGGTAGGTTCCACTGAGCTCATAGACATTAGTGTGCTTAACATATCTCCACGAACTGGCCTGATTTCAAATTTTTGGAATTCTTCCTCCAAGCACTAGTGCAAATTATAGAAGATAGCGTCGCATGACGGCTGAGTGCATCTGCTACGACGTTCGCTTTTCCTGGGTGATACTGAATGCTTAAGTCGTAGTCGCTTATTAACTCGAGCCATCTTCGCTGTCGACAATTCAACTCGCATTGGGTCAAAATATATTTCAAGCTCTGATGGTCGGTGAATATGAAACACTGGACGCCATACAGATAATGACGCCAAATCTTTAGAGCAAAGACTATTGATGCTAGTTCGAGATCATGAACAGGATAATTCTTTTCATGTGGTTTTAACTGTCGAGATGCATAGGCTATGACTCTCCCTTCCTGCATTAATACACATCCCAAACCTATTCCAGATGCGTCAGTATAGACATGGTAATTCAATCCTTCCTTGGGTAAGACGAGAACTGGGGCAGAAGAAAGAGCATCTTTCAATGTTTGAAATGCTTTCTCACATTCCAGACTCCAAATGAAAGGTACTGCTTTTTGAGTCAGTTTAGTGAGAGGAGACGCAATTTGTGAGAAAGCTTGGATGAATTTTCTATAATAGCCTGCCAGTCCTAAGAAGCTTCTGATATCCGTCACGGGATTAGGTTGTGACCAATCTCGAACTGCGCTTACTTTGTTTTGATCCACTCTGATCCCTTAAGAGTCATTGACGTGACCCAAAAAGGCGATAGAATCAAGCTAGAATTCATACTTAGAATACTTAGCATAGAGTTCGTGGTTCCTGAGTTCTTTAAGTACTATACGAAGGTGTTTCTCATGATCGGTCTTATTCTTGGAATAAATCAGTATGTCGTCAATGAAGACGATGACAAATTTATCCAGATATGCTTTCAATACACGCTACATTAAGTCCATAAAAATGGATGGTGCATTCGTCAATCCAAAAGACATCACCAAGAATTCGTAATGTCCATATCGAGTTCGAAACGCTATTTTCTCAATATCAGAATCCTTAACTCATAATTGATGATACCCAGATCCCAAGTCTATCTTGGAGAAGACCTTTGCTTCAGATAACTGATCAAATAGATCGTCGATAGGCAGCAAAGGGTATTTGTTTTTAATAGTTACTTTGTTTAACTCCCTATAATCGATGCACATTCTCATCGATCCATCTTTCCTTTTAATGAACCGCACCGACGCTCCCCAAGGGGATGAACTTGGACGGATGAGACCCTTCCCTAATAATTCTTGAAGTTGGTTGTTCAACTCTTGGAGTTCTTTTGGCGCCATGCGGTACGGAACTTTTGACAGTGGTTGAGTTCCAGGAATTACTTCTATGGTGAACTCTACTTCTCTGTTCGGAGGAAGACCAGGCAGGTCCTCAGAGAAAACATCAGGAAATTCACAAACTACATGGTTCTCGAAAAGAGGTATGACTTCTTTCTTTTCTCCCAACATTGTTACAAGGTACGCATTGCATCCCTTCTTTACTAGTCTCTCTGCCACCATGGCGTTGATTAACGATGATTGGGTGCTAAATTTTCCCACAAATGATTTGGAGTTTCTTCCACTGCCCAAAGTTATTTTCTTCTTTTGGCAGTTAATGGATGCACCATGTTGGCTTAACCAATTCATACCTAGGATTATGTCGAAGTTGGTAATTGGCAGTAGAATTAGCTTAAATCTAAAGTTTTGATCCTCAATAGGAATATCTAGATTGCAGAATTGTTGAGACTGCATACGAGCTCCAGAAGGTAGCCCAATACTTAATGAACTGGATAGTTGATGTGTCTATAGTTTAAGTGTTTTAGCCCATTCTTCCGATACGAAAGAATGACTTGCTCCCGAGTCGAATAAAACATTACAAGTTGTGTCATTTATTGTTAATGTGCCTATAGTTATAATAATTTGCGTAAGGATAATTATTCAAAAATTGAAATACTAGAATAGTAAGGACAGTTGTTAATACTGCAAGAAAAGAGAATTTATTTAAGGCGTACCTAATACCACGTCATTATTTTCAGGAGCAGAAGCTGGAGTTAACATATATACTCGGGCAGGTGCCGAGGGTTGCTTGTTCTGGGTCCCTGAATCTTGGCGGTTGGAAGTTGACCTTTGCATAGGTACACTGGCCCTTGAGTTTATTGTAGGATCCAGCATTATGGCAGGAGCGGGCTCCCGCTGGTTCACGGGTTGAGCACGAAAGGTTTGCTTATGGCAGGAGTGGTCGATGGGCACACCATCAATGGTCTTTTTCTCCCTACACTCATAGTAGCAGTGGCCCTTACGGTCACAAGTGAAACATACACCACCGAAGTGGTAGCACTTCCCATACAGATGCTTCTTCTTACATTCTGAATTCTGAGGCTGAGGTTGTGTAGTTTCCATGTTGTAGACTCTGGCCATTTTGTGATGGCCAAAGCGCTCATCTCGTGGGTGCGTGACTATAGTTTTTCTCTTCTGGTCCAGCTGACTTTGGAATCCTTCTTGCAGACGGGCAGCATCAATCAACTCTATTAGGGTTTTGAACTGCCATGAGACTAGGTGTGCTCTAATAGAATCTCTCAGACCTTTCATGAAGCAGTGACATTTGGATGCTTCCGTTCTCACTAGATCTGGAATGAACCTTGATAGTCTCCTGAATTCTTGTTCGTAATCAGATACTGACCTACTCCCTTATGTGAGGTGAAGAAGTTTGTCTTCTAGAATTGCTTGTGCTGAGGCTGGAATGAAAGCTTCGCGAAATGCTTCCATGAACATATCCCATAGTATGTCCTCTATCTCAAAGTCCGCAAATCTGTTATTCCGTTCATTTTCCCACCAATATTCCGCTTCTTCTTGGAACAGGTAGGTCACCAGACGGATTGCCTCAGAATTAGGGCATTTAATTAAGGCCAGATTCTTCTCCACCAACTTTATCCATATTACTGTATCCATGGGGTTTAATGCCCCGTTGAATGTGGGAGTGCGGAAACGAAGGAAGTTGTGTAGGACTCCGTCTCCTGAATTATAAAAAGATGGTCCAGAAGATTGTTGTTTGACTGAGAGGATGAGAGATCGTGTCTCCTGCGCCTGTTGCGCGTTACTGTCAATTAAGGCCTTTATTAAATTGGCCATAAGACTCGATTCCTTAGGTCCGCTTGACGATGGGATTGTCTTCTTAATAGGAGTGGGAGCAGAGGGGTAACCAGGATTCATAGCTGCAGTTACAATGTAAAAACTTTTTTTTAGAAAATTTCATTCATTTTCCAGTTCCTTCTCATAAGAGAAGACACATGGATACATCAAAATATATAAATGAGATAACAAGAAATGACATAAGGAATTCCTAGGATCTAGTTACAATACTCCACCCAGAAGGCAGCACAAAAGTCATCATATGTGACTATGTGACCTTTCCGAGCTAATCTCCTATCGACCCAATACCACCAATGACTTGCTGATCCCCTCAGTAGGATCTCTACAATCTCCAGGCGATACTTCTCTGGACAGGCTGTCTCTCAAAGTGCCGTGGTAACACGATCCAGCCACTCCTTGGCGAGTGCCGAAAGACTGGTGCCTCTGAATGATGAATGAACCAGGATCTTGTCCAGTACTGCGACTCCTTGGGACAATACTCCATCCACTGTTCTCCCATAGATCTGACCATCTCAGAGGTCGTCTATCCAATAATCATCAAACCTCCTAAGGTAGAATAGAAATGCTGACGGCGAGTATTCCATTCCCTAAAATAGTTCAAGCCGTAAATATTTCATTCATTTATTTCTTTCAAAATTCGTTCAAATCCTTAGATGTCATTTTAAGTTATCTTTTTACGTGCATTTATTTCTTAGGGTGTCAGTATTGTAGACATAATCTTCCTTTCTATTTCTCAGACAGCTTAATGAAACTTTTGGATGTTTGCTTTGCACTACACATAGTAATTGTGATATTGTCCTGACACAGAGAACAGATTATAAAGTAGATAGGAACAAGCTCCTTATCTGACACTTTATAATAATTCTTTGATACCAACTGTAGCTCCTTGTCCCGTAACCGCGCGCAAAATACAAGTATAATTCATAGTTTGGCGGAGGAACGGTGCGCTACTTGGGAGCGGTGGGCCATACAAGTAAAACCCATCATCCCGAATAGGCTAAGGAGACAGAGCCATACTGAAGGCCGCTGACTCGAGCCCTAAGAGTAGGCTCGAGAGCCAATATCTAAGATAAGAATGGAATACTTATCTTAGATATTAGACTTAGTACTACATAAGGTGCAAGGGAGTGGAGAAGAACCCATGTACATTATAAACTATATCAGCGTTTCCAGTACGCCGATCACATCACAATACAATGTATAGTAGAATAACAGAGTGTGGAAGCTAAAAGCCAAACATCCAGAATACATTCATCTCAAGCAGTAATAAATATCCATCTCAGAAAAGAAAGTAAAAATACATCCAGAGTTTATTACAAACCATAAAAATGCAGAAATATAAAGAGTCTAGCTAGAATACTGGAAAGAACTAGAAAGTAAAAGTAGGTGCTCAATCCCCTAAAGCTCCAATAGCTCCTCCTGAGTCCCTGGGATGTCCTCCTGACCTGCCTCCAACAACTGCTCGGGATCTAGCAAATTGCCGGATCCCAAAAGTGCCCCGTGTTAGACAAGATGTCTAACCCATCGAAGCTAGCTATACAAGCTAAACTAAACATAATGAATATGCAAGAACGTAAAGTAAAAGTACAAGGAATAACTGTAAAGACATCAAATAACTGAGCTGTAAGAAACTAAACAAAGTAAAACTGCATCAAAGCTAAATAATGAAAGTAAATGAAAATGACAGATGTTCATAAACCAATGTGAAAGGGATGTCAGATGCTGAGAAGGATGATATAGACTGCGCTATATGCCTTTGAAATAATGCTCACAATTATGTCATACCACAGTATATCACAGAACTATCACTGAAGGTTTATGAGTCATACGGTCCAATGTAAACACAATAGTTAGGATGTCAGTATGGTGATGCAGATGCACCCTGAAATTCCCCAGTTTGTGTATATAACATTCCGTATCTCATACTGTATCACTGATAACCATGTGTCACAATAGAGGGAATGAGGTCAACTCATGTTTATGCTTATGCTTATGCCATTATATGGTATGAATGAAAAATCCTAAAATCCATGAAGAATATAGTAAGAAACAAAAATGAATCCTAAGTCTCTACCGTGCAGAATCCTGCTAAAAGGATTCTAACTCCAAATCTCTAGATCGATATTTAGTTAAAGTTGCTTATTTACTTAAAGATCACTAGGTGGGGCGATTGTATACACATATTAAATATGCTGAAAAGATAGGACACAACATTTAGTTTGATTACGCCACCCTAATAAAGCGATCCTCATTAGGAGGCACCATCCGATGATGATTTTGTATCTCAAACTAAGCATTTAGTCACTAAACTCACAATCATACTTAGCATCTTAAGGAAGGTGATTCCCCCTTTACTTAGTTTTATTTAAGTCATACCTATTGAAGCGATCTTCGCAAGGAGGCATTGCCCGATGGCAACTGTCCTTCAATAAAACTAAGGAATGGGCACCCATTTAATACACTCTTATGATTGATTGATTTACTCTAAGCGAGGATATATCCGCCTAAGCCCGCAGGATAGCAACAAAGATAATTCTTACTTAGAGTGATTCAACCAATCCAGAATATTACTGGGGACCAGTAATATGGGTATACTATACTGCACTACCCAATAATCATGGTTCAATCAAGTCTATTTAATAGAACAAGGATTTATCAAGACTACAAGTCTTAAACTAATAGGTAAGTCCTATACAAGGTTTCACCAATCATATGTGATCAAGGATCACTTAATATGGAGTCTACCACAAGGAGATGTATCTATTCTAATGTCTTAAGTGATTACTATGATAAGGAGAATAGATCAATCTCAAAAGTGATGGGATATTCTATACTCCTACCTCAAGGATTCATACAAGGCCTCCTACCTCATGATATATGAGTTTAGGTCTTTTTAAATAATTCACGATGATCTTATGAAGAGAACATCAAGACCTCTCCTATAGATGTTGATATTAGACTATTAGGTTCTGGTTCATAATTAGATTTAGAATGATTAGATCAGATGATGGAATCATCTGATCATCCTTAGACTAAGATTATGCGGTGTAACTCAAACATATTGCTAAGGATTTGATCACTTGTTAAATCACATAATATTAATGATCTTGTTATGCAAGTTTATTACTTAAGAGAAAATCAGAGATCTTAAGGTTCGATTCAGATTGTGAAATCACAAAGGGTTATTATTAACCTTACTTTGTCGAGTTCAAATGTTTAGAATCAATAGTAACTCAAATGCATTATTGGAAAATGTCCAATTCAAAATCTTGTAATCAATATAATTAAATTAGGGTTTTTATGGTTTTAGATTTTTCTTAAGTAGATTAGGGTTTGACTCCTTCTCAATCCTTAAGTTAAATCAAATGTGTATTTAAAGATCAATGTCAAATCAGTGGATTAATTATGCATTATTGGTGGCAATCCTAGACCTAGATCAAGACTTAAAATGTTGATCCAAATCTTAAGATTTCTTAGTTAATTAAGACATTTAAGATTCTATAGTTTTGAATTTATTCAAGTATACTTAATAAGTTTATAACAGATGATTTCATTTCATTTAGCTTACTGTTATAAGTCAAATAATAATTAAAGTTTAATAAACAATGGTTACTTAGTGCTAATCAAACCCTAATTCCAAGCAAAAAGGATTGGCACATAAGTAAAAATCCAACCATTCAAATTACATGAAATTTGGCATGCAAGTCCTAATTAATCATCCAAGTAATTAGAGACTGAGTTTGCCAAAATCCAATGTGTATAAATACTAAAATTCACTAATTATGATTTAACAAGATTAGAGCATAACTAAATTTATAGAACTCAGAAAAATGTTATACTTGGCACATACAATTTAATTAAAAGTAGTGAACTAATGGCACCCTAAACATGCAATTTGGATAAGTAAATTTACTAATCTGCCCTAATTAAGATTCACTATAATTAGGCAATAATTAATGATCTAACCATCAGATGTATGATTTTATCTTTTATTTAAGTTCCTGAGATTTTTCTGATCATTTTCATAAATAATATCATATGATTTAGATTAGTGGATTAAAAGTTATTTGAATAATACATTATATATTTTTATTTAATCAAAATCCTATGATTTGATTAATCGAATTATTTTCCTTAAGGAAAATAAGGAAAACGCGCGGGTCGACCGGGGCCCGGGAGACTTGGCACTATCGCACTGCGCGGGTCATGGGTTGACCCGGCCCGCACAGTGTCGTCGTCCCCATCCCTTCGTCCCGATGGGTAGACCGAATTAGGGAACCCTAATTCCCAAAATTGCAGCGCGTCCAGCCACAGCTCGGCCAGCACTCAATTGCTACTCCATCATCGTGGTCTGACGTGTCGATTGGGACTCGAAGCTCCTTGTGAGATGGTCTGGATCAGCCAGACCTTACTTACCCTAGGATTTCGCCATTTGAGTTACTTAATTCTCCCCACAGAGGCTATGCCAGAACCCGGGCTAGATCCCTACACCATCAGGGAGGTTAGACGGATCGAAGCCCTCAGGTCTGGGGGTCTGGGGTGGTCTGGATCGCTGGGTCCTTACTCGACCGAGGCGATCTAGAAGGAAACTAACCCGATCGATCGATTCGATCGATCGGGGCTAACTTAGGCCTTAAATATGATATGGCTAAGTTCGTATTGACAATAAGCATGAAAATGCATCAAATGGAATAGGATTCGAGCCTTATTGACTTGATTCCTGCAACTGGGATACCTGAATTGGCCGAAGGGCGAGCAGGCATCGCGGGAGAAAATGCTGGGCTGGATGAGCTTCCTTGAGCTTTCTCTGAGAGTTCCTGAACTCCAGGAGACTCTCCTATCAGTGGTACACACGCCTGGACGCCCGGGGAGCTCGGACAGACAGCAATGGAGCTCGGGAATAGCGGAAGCAAGCTCGACTCCAATTGATCAGCAAGGATCAATTGGAGGAGAGCTGAGGCTATTTATAGCCTCAGGGAAGTGCCATGAAGCTTCCAGAGGCTTTAATTGGGCTGAGGAGGGCCGGAGTGGTCGGGCCATGGCCGGGCTTCTCCGTTTCTTCATTTGGCTCAGCCGGGTCACGAGGCCCGACCGGGGCTGATATGCTATTGGGGAAAGGCTCCCAACGGCTTGCTGAGGTGGATTGGGTAGTGAGGGACAGGCCAGGCTGGCGAGGATCCCCGGGATTCCTTCGGTCGGCTGCGGGCGTGGTGAAGACGAAGATCCACAGTGCGGGTGCACTGTGGACCGTCTGATGTATCGATTGGAAAGATGCAACGACCCTGATCTGTTGGATCCTAACGACCGATTCAGATTAAATCCATGCCGTAGGATCGCTCGGGTGGATCTAATGGCGGATCAACGCTTCTGAAGATTTAAATCCCGACCGTTAGATAAAAGGCGGAACGGTCAGATGCGCGGGATCCCGCTGTCGCGTGCCTCGGGCTCCGCAGTGGATCGCCCGCGGTCCGCACAGTGGATCCCGGCTGTTAATTTAGTTAAATGGGTGTTTTTGCAAAATTAAATTGTTTGGAACCCTTTTATGCAATTGAACCATTTTAATTTAAATTGAATTATGATCCAAATGAATTCCAAATTGCACCAAAATTTCACCCTTAGCTAATTTGAGGGTGAGGAATTCAAAAATGCAATCAGATTTTAATTCTGAGATCAAAATATTTTGGGTCTAGGCTAGGGCATCTAGACCAATCAAATTGCAATTTTTGACTTAGAGAAGTCCAATGGACTTCAAATTTTCCAGATAAGCTTAAATTGATGTTCTAAAGGTGATGACACTAAAAGTTGAATTAAACAACCTACAATTAGCATGGTAAAAACCTAGGGTTGTTACACATAGCGTGCAGTGGTGCGCTTGGAGCGCGTTATGGCACTGTTTAATTATTCCATATAAGATTCTAATTTTGCTCCCGGGAAATGACGTTGTGGCCCGCTGTGGTGCGCTGCAGCGGTTTTCCTACCAGGTCTTCAGGTACACTTCCAAGTGAGGGAATTTGATGGACCGCCATGGCGTGCTGTGGCGCACTGCAGTGCGCCACAACGGGTTTCATCCAAAATTCAGTGATTCAGCTCATGCTTCCCGTTTTCTTTATTTTTTCTGAAAAAGTGTAATTTCCAGTCAAAGTATACTGATTTATATGATGTTTTGAGTGTTTTTAACATTGAATTTTGCTATAAATTTTGGATATATCAATGTCGCATGCCTTATCATCTCCAAGATACACTTTGCCTAAGTTACTCTTGGTGTAATTCTTGAAGGCACTCATCGACAGAGTTTCATGAAAGGATTCGCCCAAATCCACTACCCAGGACTCTGTGTTGACAAGTGAGAGGATCAATACATCATCATCCTCCTCATCTTAAACATTTATGGTGGGGTTCATCATCTTAACACCACCACTTTGCTTCTTTAGGGTAGTACAGTCCTTCTTGAAGTGACCTACCTTACCATAATTCCAGCAATTCAGCTTTACTTTACCGGGTCTTGATTTTCCTCCTTGAGACATTGACCTATTTCTGTTATGTCTCCTTTTAGTGTGTGTTCCCCTTCTTTAAGCATTTAGTGCTGAGGTGGATGCCTCCCCATGAGATTTCTTTCACACCTTCTCATTCAAGAAAGCCTAACAATGTCGTTGATTCACAATGATGCACTAGCCCATCCCAACTTTCTGGTAATGAAGAGAGGAACAACAATGCTTGGACCTAGTCATCAAAACTGATGCCCACCAAAATTAACTGACTCGTCACCATGTTGAACCCATTGAGGTGTTCAGTCACTAAATAACCATCCGTCTTCTTCATGTTAAACAATCTTTTCATCAAGAAAACTTTATTTAAAGCCAATGGCTTTTCATACATTCTTGTCAGGGCATCCTTGAAATCTATAGTAGTTTTCTCATTAATAATATTAAAAGCAACATAAGAAGACAATGATAAACGAATCAAACCTAGTGCAATTCTATCAAGAACTTCCCATTCTTCATCAGTCATAGTTGTAGGTTTTATGTCGGCTTCTTTCAATGGAAGATATAACTTCTTCTGGTAAAGCAGATCCTCCATCTGCATTTTCTAGAATGCAAAGTTCATTCTGCTAAATATCTTTATATTGTGTCTCACCTCATCATCCATTACTTCCACTCAAACAGCAAACTCTAGGACTAACACGGTAACCTCTCTCTGATACCACTTGTTAGGTGAAGAATCTCAGCACTACCGAGCACACTCTTCACAGCAGAAGCAGTTTTTACAGGAGCACATGATTGAGGATCAGGGTTGCGTTGACGGTTACCAAGAAAATTTGATATCATAAAACTACAAGTAGAAAATCACATAGCACATGCATGGAAGGTAAACACAAATATGCAAACAACCAAACACAAAAAGTTATGTAGAAAACCCAAGAACAGAAAAAACCACGAAGCCACACCATAGAAAATATCACTATGAGAACTTGAAGATTACAAATTTACAAAGAGCTTATCCATGACTGGAAATATACAAGCTCTTACTCTATTATTGATAGAAGAGGAAGCAGCCACCACATAGAGTGTTTTCTCCTACATGCAAGAGATTTCTTGCATGACAGCTTCCTTAGGGCTTCACCTTGGGATCTCCTCCTCACAGTAGCAATTGGCCTCTAATCTAAAATGGCAATAATATTATAAACTCCTCCTAACTTGTTTGCTTAAGTACCCAACTCAATTTTGAACCCTAAAAGTCCAAAATGCCCTCAAATTTACTTAGGGTGTAACCTAAACTAGAGCAGAACCCTGTTAGAAGCTACGACATATCATAACACCCATGTTTCGAATGGCCTACCACTGCAGCGCATGGTAGCACCTACATCTTGGGATGGAATTTGCTGCGGCGCTCGGTAGCGCCTGCCTTTCGAATAACCTACGCCTTGGGATGGATCTGCTGTGGTGCGCTGCATTGCCAATATTTGGTGCGGTGAACTGAAATGCTTGCTTCTTTGTTCACTAACTACTGAGGCACATGATAGCACCTTCGCCTTGAGTGAGGGAATGTCAGGGTGTGTGTAGGCATGCCACAGCGCACTGCAGTGTCTGTGTTGTTCTTGAACTTCACACCTTGTTCTGAATCACCTCAGAACCTCCTGGATGCTCACCGGAACATCATTAACATCTCCATGATGGACTAAATTGTCTCCACAACACAACAATGAATGTTTCCAAATGATTCATATGCTAAGTAAAAAGAGACAGTGTAGTTAAATTTGCATATGATATAAAATAAAAACTACACTGCATAAGCTATTGGGGATAAGTCTTAGTGCCACCAACTATCCGCAGCGGAAGCAATTTGATTGTGCACTCGATTGAAGACTGGGGTAGCATTGATGGTTACTAAGCAAATCCAAAATCACAAAAACACAAGTAGAAAATAACACAGGACATGCATGCAAGATAAACACAAACATGCAAACATTCAAACACAGAATATTACGAGAAAAACTGAAGAACAAGAAAACCTACGGAGCCACACCACAGAAATTTCACTATGAGACTTAAAGGTTACAGAGTAACAAAGAGCTTAACATTTAACAAGAAATACACAATCTCTTACTCAAATAGAAAGAAGAGAGGAAGCAGCCACCACTTTGAGTGTCTTCTACAACATGCGAGAGGTTTCTTGCATATCAGCTTTCTTAGGGATTCACTTTGGGATCACCTACTCACAACATCAATTTGCCTCCAATCTGAAATGCCAATGACATTATAAACTCCTCACAGCAGCGCCTATGTTTAGAATTGTCTACCACTGCGGCGCGCGGTAGCACCAGCATCTAAGGATGGAACCCATTGCGGCGTGTGGTAGCGCCTGCCTTTTGGGATGGAAACCACTATGGTGCGCAATTCCGCCCACCTTTTGAATAGCATGTGCCTTGGTATGGATTTGCTACGGCGGGCTGCAGTGCCAATTTTTGTTACGACGTGCTGTAGCATCTGTGTTGTTCTTGGACTTCACTCCTTTTTTTGAATCATCTCAGAAACTCCTGGAAGTTTACTGGAGCACCATTAGCATCTTCATGATATACTAAATGGTTTCCACAAAAAAATAATCTTCCACTTGGAGACCTTCAGAAAATTACCCCCTCTTTCTTCTTTAATTCTTCATTGATTTCTTCTATTTTATTAAAAATGTGGTGTAGCTCACCCCCGCTCTCTCTTCACGTACCAAGGCCAACTGAAGCTGCACTTTACTTCAGTTTCTCCTCTGTTACTACTTTTGTAAGCATATTAGCAGGATTCTTAGAAGTGTGAATCTTCTCCAATCTGAGCTATCCTTCTTCCAATAGTGTCTGGATGAAATAGTAATGAAGTTGAATGTGCTTTGTCCTGGCATGAAATGCTGCATTCTTTGCTAGGTGGATAATGCTCATACAATCACTATAGATCTTCATATCCTCCTGCTCCTTACCCAATTCTGCCATAAAACTCTTCATGGAAGATAGCAACATGATATTTTGTAGCCTAGAGATCTAGCTCATTGCTGTGCTTCCCAATGTAGACACATAACCTATTGTGCTTCTCCTACTATAAACATCTTCTACAAGATATGAGTCTACATAGCCTTGTAAAATAATAACAAATCTTCTAAAGCATAAAGCCTTGCCCGCTGTACCTTTCAGATACCTTAGGATCCACTTGACCATATCCCAATGGTGCTTAGCTGAGTTTCCCATGAATCTACTAACACTCCCACTGCATGGGCAATTTTTTGTCTCATGCATATCATCGTGTACCTCAAGCTCCCAACTGCTGAAGCATAATGGACCTTCAGCATATGCTCCTTCTCTTCTTTAGACCTCGGCATCTGCTCCTTTGACATTCTTAAGTGACTTACTAGGGGAGTACCCACTGGCTTCACTTCGCTTATGCTAAATCCTTTCAGCACCTTTTCAACACATTCCTTCTACGACAGCTTCAAAATTTATGCACTTCTTTACCTATTGATTCTCATTCCAAGAATCTGCTTGGCCAGCCCCAAGTCCTTCATGTAAGACTCCTTTTACATAAGCTCTTTCAGCATTCTTATCTCCTCCTTGTCTGATTCTACAATCAACATATCATCCACATATAGTAATATAATAATATAAGAGGACTTACACTATTTTATATAACAACAGTGATCCACCTAGTATCTCTTGTACCCTAATTCTAACATGAACCTATCAAATCTTTTGTACCACTACCTTGGTGCTTGCTTCAAGCCATAGAGGCTCTTCTTGAGCTTGCACACTAGCACAATTTTTCACCTCTATTGAGTCTTGTACCCTTTAGGTTGTTGCATGTATAGCTCCTCCTCCAGCTCTCCATGAAGGAATATAGTTTTGACATCCATTTGCTCTAGTTACAAATCCTCAACTATAATAATGTTCAGTACAACACTGATGGTTATCATCTTCATAACAAGAGCAAGGATCTCACTATAGTTGACCCCATATTGCTGGAAGCCCTTTATTATAAGCTTCGCCTTGTAGCGCTTACTCCTATTTGGTTCTTCCTTCACCTAATAAACCCACTTGTTTTGAAGGGCCTTAGTCCTAGGTGGTAGAGGTGCCAACTCCCATGTCATATTTTACATGAGTGATGCCATTTTTTCATTCATATCAGCCTCCAACTTGATTGATTCTTTAACCTGAAGTGCCTCTTCCAGGCTTTCTAGTTCACCACTATCTGTTAGTAACAAGTAAATAAGCAAGGAGTGTACCTTTGTGGCAGTCTTATGATACTTATGGAACTTCTTAATATGGGTGTTTGTGGTTCAACATTGACACCCTAATGAGCTTCTTCATGTATTCCAACATCTGGATCAACACTATCATCGATTTCTTTGTGTTGGGGCTCAACATATAAAGCATCCTTAGAATCAGACTTGACTTTAATATAACCCATATATTTTTCACTTTCATTAAAAGTGACATCCCAGCTTTTAATGACCTTCTGGTTCTGATTGTCACAGAACCTATAACTGAACTCGCCCGTGCCATATCCAACAAATGTGCACTTGATTGCCTTAATGTCAAGCTTACTCATGGATCTTACATTAATGTGCACATATGATGATCAGCCAAATACCTTGAGGTGGATCAGTTTCACCTCCTTTCCGCTCCAAGCTTTCTCGAGAATCCATTCATTCAAGGGTACAGAAGGTCCCCGATTTATCAAGCAAATAGTTATTTTAATAACTTAGCCCATAACTGCTTTGGGAGTCCCACATGCAATCTCATGCTACTTGCTCTTTCTATGATTATCCTGTTCATCCGTTCTGTAACACTATTTTACTGTGGTGATCTTGGAACTGTGAACTCCCACTTGGTGCCTCTCAAGGCTGAGAACTTCTTGAACTCCCAATAACAGCAGTTGCTGCCATTATCAGACCTTTAGCACTTAAGCATTAATGTTGTATTGTTCTCTACCAAAGCTAACCACTTTCCAAACACATCAAACACATTAGATTTATATTTTAGAAAGTAAACTCATACCTTCCTTGTATGTTCATCAATGAAGGGGATGAAGAATGTGGCTCCACCTATGTAAGAAGTAGGAGCTGAACCCCATACGTCTTTTTGCACCAACTCAAGTTTCATGCCTTTTAGTTCTCTTTCAACTTTAGAAAATGAAACATTGTTTTGTTTTACTAGCATACTATTTTCATAGAAATCTAAGTCTTCTGACCTTAGACCTTGGAGCTTCCCCTTTGACTGTAGGGATTTCAATCCCCTCTTGCTCATATGGACAAACCTCCGGTGTCATAGATCTGCATCTATCTCCACTACAGCTGCAATAGAATTAGACACTTTATTGATCAGGTAAAGTGTACCTTCTATATTGTCCCATGCAATAATGAGTGCACCCTTGGTGACCTTCCATGAGTCTCTAGTGAAACAAGTGTTGTAACCTTCTCTGGCTAACTAGCTCATAGAAATCAAATTTCTCTTCTGACATGGCACATGTCTAACATCTTTGAGCTTCCAAACTGCACCGCTTGGTAGCTGAACATTCACATCACCTGTAACAATGATGTCGCACACTTTGCCATCTCCAAGGTATACTTTCCCTAAGTCACCATTGATGTATTTCTTGAAGGCACTCCTCGATGGAGTCGCATGAAAGGATGCGCCCGAGTCCACTACCTAGGTCTCCGTGTTGACAAGTGAGAGGATCAAAGTATCCTGATCCTCCTCAGGTGAAACATTCATAGTTGGCTCATCATTTTACCTCCACCACATGGCTTCCCCTGGGTATGGTAGTCCTTTTTGAAGTGACTTGCTTTCCCACAGTTCAAACAATCTGGTTTTGCTTTATTGGGTCTTAATTTTTCTCATCGAGAAATTGATCTATTTATATTGTCTTTTTTCAGCGTGTCTTCCCCTACTTTCGGCATTCAATGCTGAGGTGAATGCCTCCCTTTGGGATTTCTTTCGCACCTCCTTATTTAGCAGAAGCCCAACAATATCATCGAATCTCAACAATGCATTTCCTGATGATTTGCTGATGGCTGTAACTAGCCCATCCCAACTGTCCAACACTAAAGAGAGGAACAACAAAGCTCGGACCTCGCCTTCAAAACTGATGCCCATCGAACTTAACTGGCTTGTCACTGTGTTGAAACCATCGGGGTGTTCAGCCACTAAATAGCCATCCATCATCTTCATATTAAATAATCTCTTCATCAAGAAAACTTTATTCGAAGCTGAGAGCTTCTCATATATTCTCTCCAAAGCATCCATGAGATCTACAATAGTTTTCTCATTAATAATATTAAAAGCAACATAAGAAGACAATGATAAATGAATTAAACGTAGTGCAATTATATCAAGAAATTTCCACTCTTCATCATTCATAATTGTAAGTTTTCTGCCAGCTCCTTTCAATGGAAAATATAACTCCTTCTGATAAAGCAGATCCTCCATATGTATTTTCCAGAATATAATGTTCATTTTGCTGACTTCTCTATCTTGTGTCTCATCTTGTCAGCCATTATTCCCACTCAAACTAAAAACCCTAGGACCAAGAAGGTAACCTCTCTCTGATACTACTTATTGGGGATAAATCTCAGCACCACCGAGCACACGATCCACATCGAAAGTGGTTTGATTGCGCACTCGATTGAGGACTAGGGTAGCATTGACTGTTACCAAGCAAATCAGAAATAACATAATCACATGTCAAAAATCACACAGCACATGTATACAAGATAAACACAAACCTATAAACTTTCAAACATAGAAAATTACATGGAAAATCCAAGAATGAGAAAAACTACGGAACCACACCATAAAAATTTCATTATGAGACTTTAAGGGTACAGAGTTACAAAGAGCTTAACCTTTGATAAGAAATACATAAGCTCTTACTCAAATATAAAGAGGAGAGAAAGCAGCCACCACTTAGAGTGTCTTCTCCAATATGCAAGAGGTTTCTTGCACTACAGCTTCCTTAGGCTTTACCTTGGGATCTTCTCCTCATAGTAGCAATCAGCCTCCAATCTGAAATGCCAACTCTATAAACTCCTCCCAACTTGTTTGCTTAAGTACCCAGCTCAATTTTAAACCATAAGAGGTCCAAAATACCTTCCAATTTACTTAGGGCATAACCTGAACTGGAGCAGAACTCTGCCAAGCCATAGCACCCATGTTTCGAAAGGCATGCCGCTGCGACGCGCGGTAGTGCCCTCATTTCGGGATGGAACTAGCCGTGGCGTGCTGCAGCGCCTATTTTTACTAAGGCACATTGAAGTGCCTACTTCTCTATTTACTAACCGTTGAGGTGCGCGATAGCGCCTCCATCTCGGGTAACGGATCGCTAGGGCGCACTGCAGCGTGCCACAGCGCGCTGCAACATCAGTGTTGTTCCTGAACTTCACACTTTGTTTCGAATCACCTTGGAACCTCCTGGAAGCTCTTCAGAGCACCATTAGCATCTCCATGATATATTAAATGGTCTCCATAATACAATATAGGTTGTAAGTAACACTAAAATAATAAATTGTTATAATGAAATAAGTAAAGCAATCTTCATCTTAAAAAGATTGAATAAATATAGTTATAAGATTATAATGATCATTCATAATCAATAAGATTGTGAAATATGCAATTTATGATTAATTTATTTTGTATTTTATTCTGTGAGTGCAGAATAAGCGAGTAGTTGAGTACATCTACTCAACTTATCTGAAAGTGGAGTCAACTACAAACACACATATTCCCCCTCAAATGAATTATGTGGTCTCTAGATACTCTAATAGCTTGCCCAAGTTTAATGACAGATGTATTAAAATCCTCCAAATAAATCCCCTCAGAAATATATGTTAAATCTTTATTATTATGCATGTTGTCTTAATGTATGCTTTCAATGAATTAGTTTCAATGCGTTGCAATATTTCAATGATTAACAAATTATTGTAAGCCACGTGATATCCATTATTTTCTATTTAATTGTATGTCTCAATAATTGGGACTAGTAAAGCCCCTATTAACTTAAGTATCATAGATTCCTAAGTTAAATTGATATATAATATAGTACAAAATTTTAGAAAATTATGAATAAATTAGATATTTATGTAGTGAAAAGTTAATTTATAGTTGTAGTTATTTGATTTGTAAAATAGAATCTATGTTTCTAAAAGGAAACTTTAGTCTTAGATTGTTGGTATTTTAGGAAACATAATAGATTGTACACTTATATTTAATTAAATGATTTGGTTCTAAGATTTCTTAATTAACCTCTGTTCATATATATAATCACTTATCTAATAAAGCTCTCTTACTTTTATTATCATTCTAAAGTTAGATTATTCTATGTTAACCTTACAATTTATTAAGATAATTTATTTATTTACTCACTTGACACTTTGATAAATCCATAATTTATATCATAAATAAAGAAAAATTCTCATTCATATCCTTATTAGAAACAGCCCTCCTTGATCAAATTCTGCATATTTTCAAGTAAAAAGTGAGCTCAACAATTTATAGGCAATTCTGGAGTATTTCTACAACTTCTGGGAGAAAACTGCTGCGATGCGATTTAGAGCGCTATAGTGCGCCACACCGCACTCCGGCTACTGGCAAGCAGAAGGAACTAATCTAAGTGGATTCATAAAATCTGGAGCGATTCCGCTACGGCGCGCCACCGCACGCCATAGCGCACTACAGCGAGACAGTTTTTGTAACTCCATCACTCCAGCGCGCCGCAGCGGATGAGTTTTCAAAACTCAATTGCTACAATGCGCTATATTGGGAGAGTTTCGAAACTCAATCGCTACAGTGCACTGTAGTGGGTGAGTTTTCAAAACTCAATTGCTACGGCGGGAGAGTTTTCAAAAACTCGATCGCTATAGCGCGCTGCAGCGAATGAGTTTTCAAAATTCAATTGCTACATCCGCTGCAGTGGGAAAGTTTTCTAACTTAAAACCGCTACAGCATGCTGCAGCAAAAGAGTTTTGAAAGTCAATTGCTACAGTGTGCTACAGTGGCATGCCGAATTCCTGTCTTCTCAAGGCATTAATTGTGGCTAAGACAAGACCCCCCAGCTTGCTCCTTGTCTCCCAGCCACCATATCTCTTGCAGCAAAATATTTTGGTAAGGAGAAATGTATACTTTTAAGTGATTTGGGGATTAAAGAATGGAAAAGGGGATGTCTTGTCATGCCTCAAGTGGGCTAAGCACTCATTGATGCATAAATTTGGAGAGAAGAAGCTAGAATTTGAAGAAAGGAAGGAGATTTACTCCTCTATATATGCAGCTCTTCTTCACAAAAGAAGAGTTCCCAAAATTTAATCCAAAAATTCAATATTTAGGAGCTACATAAGAGAAGGAGGAAACCTCTCCAAAGGCGATGGAAAGGACCATTACTAGAAGAGAAAGAATGAAAGGCTGCACTAGGGAGCTAAAGGAAAGGAGAAGAGGAAAAAGAGGAGAGATTCATAGAACCCCATTAAGGGCTGTTCCTAGTAAACTCTTAAACTTGCTTTTGATTTCTTTTAGTAGATCACGAAAGGGTCTTCATCCTTGTATGTTTTTCTTCTTTTCTTAGCTGTAATGGAAGGCTAAACCCCCTTGAGGAGGGTTGGGCTGAGCCCATGTGAAATGTAAAGGACTTAATGAATGATGCAGAACTTCCTTAAGTATTAAATGAAAAATCTCTTTTTTTGAATGGTTCAATGAAATCATCTTAGATCAATTTGTGGAATAAATGAAAAACTTAAGTTAAGAAAATATAATTATAAATACAAACAATCAAAAATGAAAATCTTGTGCTCCGTAGCTCATTGCTTAATTCAGAGCGGGATATGCATGCATGGGGTAGAACCAACTGAGAAGTTCTTGAGCCTAATTGCACCATGTTTTACGCTCAATTAAGGAGTCAAAGCATGTGAGCTAAGACCCACTAATGGAGGTTCGTAGCTCAGCACACGTGAAAGGAGGAAGTGGATTCTTTGAGAGCTCATGGATGACGTGACATAGTTCATAGAGCTCAATGAGAACACTTCCTTATCTGATCTGCGCATGATGTACATGATGCTCATTAGTGGAATCAATGCTCTTAAGACCGCCTAATTAAAACTTTAATTTTGGTAACCAAAATGTAGGAAAATTAAGATGCTTTAATTGCAATCTCATGGGAATTATTATATAGAATTTGAACCCTAGTGTGTTCATCTCTTGCACAAGATTTGCACTTGAAGGATTTAGAGGACCACTCTAAGCAATACAATGTGCACTTGATTAATTGGCATAATGATAAAGAATGAAAAATACTTGAGAAGTAATACAACATGAGGTCTCTATTATTTCACATGGAAGAAGCCCAAGTCTCCTCTCTAATTTAAATAGTTTCTTAACTCTGAATTATTGCTTATTAATGGAACCAAATCAAGGTGAAATCATACTGTTTAAATATTATTGAATTTAGATATACCTTAGTAACAAAACATACCGTTCCCTGAGGATGATAAATCTCATAACTTACCTTCCAAATTATTTCTTCAGACCACGTACACTTGCGTGCAAGCGCAGATGTGTATTTTACAGTCCGTCAAGTTTTTGGCGCCGTTACCAGGGAATGGTAATTATTTTGTATTAAGGAGATTCTACTAGTAAATAGTGATTTAAGCAAATCTCTTTGCATATAGTTTTAATTTTTGTTCTTGTAGTTATTTTTGCTAACCATTTACTCTTCTTTCATTTACTTTTCTTTCATTTACTAAATTATGGAACATTATTGCTATACTTATTCTTTATAGCTTAATTTCTAAATCTTTATGAGTAGAAGAATCTGTACTGAATATCTTTCAATCCAAAAATTGAAAGAACCCTTTTACAAGCTAGAAGAGAATAAGCAATCTTAAATAACCAACAAGCTATTATGGAAAACTTTGATGAAATTCCTAGAGAGCCTTTAGGAGAACCACGAGGTAGAGCACTTAGAGATTATGCCTTGCCCACTATTAGGGGCATTCCTCATGCAATTGTTAGGCCAAACATAGAAGCCAATAATTTTGAGATCAAACCTTCCACACTCAGTATGGTTCAAAATAATCAATATGGTGGGTTAGCCGTAGAGGACCCTCATTCACACATTTCAAACTTTCTTGGAATATGTGATACCTTCAGGTTTAATAGTGTTTCTGAAGATGCCATTAAACATATGCTTTTCCCTTTTCCCTAAGAGACAAAGCCAAGAGTTAGCTCAGCTCTCTTCCGAGTGATTCCATCCATACTTGGGATGATCTCACTAGGAATTCTTTGCAAAATATTTCCCTTCGACAAAAACTGCTCGGCTGAGAATTGAGATAACCAACTTCAATTAGTTTGAAGGGGAGACTCTATATGATGGGTGGGATAGCTTTAAGGAATGCCTAAGGTGATGCCCGCATCATGGATTCCCTTTATGGATGCAAGTGCCAACCTTCTATAATGGTTTGAATGCACCAACAAGGACTCTCATTGATGCGGCCGCTGGAGGCTCAATTAGTAGCAAAACCCAACAAGAGTCTTATGACCCCTTAGAAGAAATGGCAAACAATGCCTATCAATGGCCTCTATGAAGAAATGAACACATGGCTAAAAATGAATGTAACTCTCTTGGAAACTTGCAACAAATTCGTGAACTCCAGAATCAAATCTCTCAACTCAATAAAAAATTAGAATGTGAGCAATTAAAATATTGTTAAGAGGGATATTGTGAGTTAAGGAATGTCAATGTAATTATGAATTATGGCAGAAGTAAAGAAAGGTTGGAGAACTCCTTTATTAAATTCAGAACATCCACAATTGAATATGAATAAAACTGATGCCACGCTAAATAAGCACGAACATACTCTTTTAAGGCAAGAGGAGTTAGTAAAAAAAATTGAACAAAAACTAAAAGAAATCATGAGACTATTAGAGAAATCGGCTTTAGTAGGAGTCATTGGTGAGTATGAAAATGACTCAGGAAACTTTATAACCCTAAGAAGTGGGAAAATAATAAAGCTGGTTGTGAATAAGGAGGATGAAAAAAACATCACAACAACTAGAGAGGGATAAGGGGAGGAAGAAGTAATGATTAGAAATGAGAGGAACGAAGTAAAGGATTCGAAGAAGGGTCAACCTAGTGACCAACTTAAAATTACCTCTAACATCCCCTACCCTCAATGAATGGCTAAGGAGAAACTTGATGCCCAATTTCACAAATTTTTAGATACTCTTTAAACTATTCACATAAATATTCCTTTCATGGAAGCATTAGAGCAAATGTCCAGTTATGCAAAGTTTATGAGAGATATCCTATCAAAGAAAAGAAGGATTAATGAGAAGAAGACCATGGCATTAACAGAAGAATATAGTGCAATCCTTCAGAGAAAGATCCCCATTAAGAAGAAGGATCCTAGTAGCTTCACTATCCCCTGCACTATTGGAAACCAATCTTTCTAAGAGGTGCTTTGTGATCTAGGTCATCTATAAATTGGATGCCATTTTACATATTCAAGAAGTTAGAATTGATCATTTGATACCTCTCTCTATTCTCCACTAATTCATTGATAGATCTGTAAAAACCCCTTTAGTTATCGTGGAAAATGTGCTTGTAAAGGTCGATAATTTCATCTTCCCAGCTGATTTCATAATCTTAGACATGGAAGATGAAAACTAAGAAATCCCCATCATCTTGGGTAAACCATTTTTGGCTACAAGAAAAACATTGATTGATGTCGATAAAGGGGAATTGAGATTGCGATATGGAGATGAGGAGGTGAAATTTCATGTAAATGATTCTATGAGGCACCCATCTAAGCCCAATGAGGATTGTTGGGAGATCAATTTAATTGAAGAAGCTTTGTTATTGGGAGATGTGGAAGAAGAGGGGATGCTAGTAAATGAGGATGATGAGGATTTCATTGAAGATATAGTGATTGAAGAATTGATTAAAGAGAGAAAAATAATTCAATCTTCTATAGATTGCCCTCAAGAATTAGAATTAAAACCTCTTTCTTCTCACTTAAAGTATACTTATCTAGGGGAGGAGACATCTCTTCCTGTATTAATTTCTACCTTGTTAACTCAACATCAAGAGAGGCTTTTATGTAAGGTTTTAAAAGAGCACAAGAAAGCAATTGGATGGAGTATAGCAATTTTGAAATGAATTATCCCAACTCTTTGTATGCATAGTATCCTTTTGGAGGATAACTCTACTCCATCAATTGAACCTCAAAGGTGCTTAAACCCTAACATAAAAGAAGTAGTTCACAAAGAAATTATTAAACTCTTAGATGCTAGAATCATATTCCCCATCTCTGATAGTCCTTGGGTGAGCCCTATCCATATTGTCCCAAAGAAGAGTGGGATGACAGTTGCGCTTAATGATAACAATGAATTGATCCCCACTAGAATGATGACTGAATCGAGAGTGTGCATTGATTATAGGAGACTAAATAAAGCTACTCGAAAAGATCATTACCCTCTCCCATTCATAGACCAAGTGCTCGATAGGTTGGCAGGGAATCCATATTTTTATTTTCTTGAAGGGTATTTTGAATATAATCAAATCTTGATTGCACCTGAAGACCAAGAGAAAATAACCTTCACCTGTCCCTTTGGTACTTTTGCCTTTAGAAGAATGCCCTTTCGATTTTGCAATGCTCCAGCTACTTTCCAATACTGTATGATGGCAATTTTCTCTGATATGATAGGGGAATTTTTCTAAATCTTTATGGATGATTTCTCTGTTGTCGAAAGTTCTTTCGACCATTGTCTCATCAATTTGGGAAAGGTTCTAAAAAGGTGTGAAGAATCAATTTTGATCTTCAATTGGGAAAAATGTCATTTTATGGTTGAAGAAGGTATTGTCCTTGCTTATTTGATCTCTAGGAGAGGAATCAAAGTTGATAAAGCCAAAGTTGAGGTAATTAAGAATCCCCCTCCTATCAATGTAAGAGGAATTAGAAGTTTCCTTGGGCATGCAGGATTTTACAGAAGATTTATCAAAGATTTCTCCAACATAAGCTTGCCGCTCTGTAGATTACTAGGAAAGGATGTCGAATTCAAATTTGACAAAAATTGCTTAAAAGGTTTCAATGTTATTAAAACTGCCCTAATCTTTGCTTCAATAATTTCTACTCCAAATTGGGACACCCCTTTAGAGATTATGTGTCATGTGAGTAACCTTGCAGTTGGTGCTGTCCTTGGGCAACGAAAGGAACGAACCTCCTATTCAATTTACTATGCTAGTAAGCTCCTTGACGATGCCCAAAGAAGCTACATTACCACAGAGCAAGAACTCTTAGATGTCATTTTTGCATTCACAAAATTTAGGACTTATCTCGTTGGGTCTAAGATTATTGTTTACATTGACCATGCAGCCATTAAGTATCTCCTTCAAGAGAAAGAAGCAAAACCTCGCTTAATACGTTTGGTGCTGCTCTTGCAAGAATTTGATCTAGAAATATGGGATAAAAAAAGGAGTGAGAATGTGTTAGCTGATCATCTATCTAGATTGACCCACCTCGAAAGTGATAATTTAACCGAAATTAGTGAATTGTTCCCCGATGAGAAGTTGTACACTAATTCATCTACAGAATGTTCTTGGTTTGCTGACTTTGCAAATTATCTTACAAGAGGAGTTATACTAAAAGACCTGAACCTTCAATAAAGAAAAAAGTTCATTGTTGATATAAAAAATTACTCTTGGTTAGATCCATTCCTCTATAAATATTGCAATGATCAACTCCTAAGGAGATGTGTGCCCGATTTGTAAATCAAAGGCATTCTCTACCATTGCCACACATCCCCTTATGGAGGGCACCATGGAATTGATCGAACAGCAGCTAAGGTGCTTCAATCGAAGTTCTTTTGGCCTCATCTATTTAAAAATGTCACTGATTTTGTGAAAAGTTGTGATAAATGCCAAAGAATTGGAAACTTAGCAAAAGGGATGAGCTTCCTTTGAATGGAATCTTCAATGTGGAGCTATTTGATGTTTGGGGAATTTATATCATGGGCCCATTTCCTTTATCCCAAACTAACATGCATATTCTGGTTGCTATTGAATATGTTTCAAAATGGGTAAAGGGGCTTGCATGTGTAAACAATGATGCTAAAACTGTTGTCAAATTTCTCAAGCTGCATGTGCTTGCGAGATTTGTACTCTTAGATTCCTAATAAGTGATGGGGGAAAGCATTTATGTAATCGACAGCTTGAGAGTTTTCTGAGAAGCTATTGAGTAAAACATAAGGTGGGAACTGCTTATCACCCTCAAACTAGTGGACAAGTCAAAGTCTCAAATAGGGAACTAAAGCAGATCTTCGAGAAGACATTGAATCAAAATAGAAAAGATTGGACTTCAAAACTCCAAGATGCCCTTTGGGCATATAAAACTGCTTTTAAAACCTCGTTAGGAATGTCCCCCCTACAGGCTTATGTATGGTAAATCTTGCCATTTACCCGTGGAGTTGGAGCACCGTACATTTCGGGCCATCAAGAAATTGAACTTTGATTTCCAACATGCTGGAGCAAGAAGAATGCTGCAATTGAATGAGCTTGATGAATTCAGATTGAACGCTTATGAAAGTGCTAAAATCTACAAAGAAAGATGAAAAAATGGCATGATAAATTGATTAAACCAAAGCATTTTCAACCAGGAATGAAAGTGCTTCTCTTAAATTCAAGATTGAGATTATTTCCAGGGAAATTAAAGTCAAGGTGGACGGGCCCATTTACAGTGACAAACGTCTATCCTCATGGAGCCATAGATGTTACTTCAAATGAAGGAACCTTCAAGGTAAATGGGAATCGATTGAAGCCTTATTTGGAAGAGTGTAACCTGCAGGAGAAAGGAGGATGGACCTTACAAGACCTTCCTATGGAAGGAATCACGTAGAAGATTTCACTCGCGTCAAGCTGAGACATTAAAATAAGCGCTTGGTGGGGGGCAACCCACGCCTAAATTAGGTTGTATTTTTTCTTATTTTTATTTCTAATTTTTTTTTCTTTGTGTGTGTTTTGTTTTTCTTTAAAGAAATAAATTATGGATCCTCATATTTTCAAAATTTTTCTATGATTTGCAAATGGCATATTTTTTTGAACTTTTCAAGACTATGAATGTTACAAAAAATATCAATGTAAAAATTAATTGTCAACCAAAAATTTGCTTAACAAAAGATGTCTAAACTCATTGGGAGCACTAAATCATTAAAACAAAGGAATGATCTCAGGTTGTATTTAGTCTTCAAAAATTTAACAAGATCAATGCTAAGGACTAAGTGTGGGGGAAAGCTTAGAAATCAAAACAAGTGATTAAATTGAGTAAGCTAAAAGAGTGTGCTAGGCTCCTGTAGGACTTCATGATCACAAAGAATTGGAATGGGGATGAAGAAAAATATCTCTCCCTAAAACTAAAAAAGAAAACAAAAATAGGGATGAATATCTCTCCCAAGGAAAAAAATAATACAAGATGATGAAAAATATGTCTCCTAATATATTAAGTCTCTTTGTAATTCATAAGAAGGAGCACATATGGCACAAAACTCTTGGTTACTCACTACCTTACTAGTTTCATGAATTCTAAGGAATTTATCCCATCGTGTAGCATCAAGCATTGGAAAACTTAAAATTGGAGAGTAGTCAATCAACCATGATTCATAACCAGAGTTAGAAAGGTTTAATGGCGGAAAAATTTGATACCCATTTAAGTTAAGCAAAAGTTTTAATTACAATCAAATTTCACATAGGCATTTCATCTTGACTCTCATACCTTAAATATAGAAAAATCATTTTTGAGCTTACTCGAGGATGAGTAAGAATCTAAGTGTGGGGGTGTGATGAATACATAATTTATATCAGAAATAAAGGAAAAATCTCATTGATATCCTTATTAGAGACAACCCTCGTTGATCAAATTCTGCTTCTTTTCAGGTAAAAAGTGAGCTCAGCAATTTCTAGGCAATTCTGAAGTATTATTACAACTTCTGGGAGAGAAAACCACTGCAGTGCACTATAGCGCGCTCCAGCGCACTGCAGCGCCCCACAGCGCACTCCCGCTACTGGCATGGAGAAGGCACTAATTTAAGGGGATTCTTGAAATCTGGAGCGATTCCACTACAGCGAGACAATTTTTGTAACTCAATCGCTATAGCGCACCGCAGCGGTGAGTTATCAAAACTCAATCGCTGTAGTGCGCTACAGTGGGAGAGTTTCAAAATTCGATCGCTACAACGCACCGCAGTGGGTGAATTTCAAAACTCAATCGCTACAGTGCGCTACAGCGGGAGAGTTTTCAAAAACTCGATCGCTACAGTATGCTGCAGCGGATGAGTTTTTGAAATTCAGTCGTTACAGCACGCTGCAGCAGGCAAGTTTTCAAACTTAAAATCGCTACAACGCACTACAGCAAAAGAGTTTCAAAACTAAATCGCTACAGCGCCCTACAGTGTGCTAGAGCGGTGCACTAAATTCCTGTCTTCTTGGGGCATGAATTACGGCTCAGATAAGACCCCCAACCTACTCCTTATCTCTCAGCCACCATGTCTTCTATAGTAGAATATTTTTTTAAGGAAAAATGAATATTTTTTAAGTGATTTGAGGATTAAAGAATGGAAAAGGTGATGTCTTCTCATGCCTCAAGTGTGCTAAGCACTCATTGCTACAGAAATTTGGAGGGAAAAAGCCAGAATTTGAAGCAAGGAAGGAGATTTACTCCTCTATATATGCAGCTCTGCTTCACAAAAGAAAGGTTCCCAAAATTTGATCCAAAAATTCAGTATTTAGGGGCTACATAAGAGAAGGAGGAAACCTCTCCAAGGGAGGTGGAAAGGACCATTGCTAGAAGAGAAAGAACCAAAGTCTGCACTAGGGAGCTAAGGGAAAGGAGAAGAGGAAGAAGATGAGAGATCCAGAGAACCCCATTAAGGGTTGTTCTTAGTAAACTCTTAATCTTGCTTTTGATTTCCTTTAGTGGATCATGAAAGGGCCTTCATCCATGTATATTTTTCTTCTTTTCTCAACTATAATGGAAGGCTAAACCCCTTGGGGACGGTTGGGCTGAGCCCATGTGAAATGTAAAGGACTTAATGAATGATGCAGAACTTCCTCAAGTATTAAATGAAAAATCTCTTTTTTTGAATGGTTCAATGAAATCATCTTAGATCAATTTGTGGAATAAATGACAAACTTATGTTAAGAAAATATAATTATAAATACAAACAATCAAAAATGAAAATCTTGTTCTCCATAGCTCATTGCTTAATTCAGAGCGGGATATGCGTGCATGGGGTGCTTAGAACTAAGTGAGAAGTTCTTGAGCCTAATTGCACCATGTTTTACGCTCAATTAAGGAGTCAAAGCATGTGAGCTAAGACCCACTAATAGAGGTTCATAGCTCAGCACACGTGAAAGGAGGAAGTGGATTCTTTGAGAGCTCATGGATGAGGTGACATAGTTCATAGAGCTCCATAAAATCACTTCATTATCTGATCTGTGCATGATGCGCGTGATGCTCATTAGTGGAATCAATGCTTTTAAGATTGCCTAATTAAAACTGTGATTTTAGTAACCTAGATGTAGGAAAACTATGATGCTTTTAAATCGATCTCATGGGAATCTTTGTGCAAAATTTGAACCCTAGTGTGTTCATCTCTTGCACAAGATTTGCACTTGAAGGAGTTAGAGGACAACTCTAAGGAATACAATATGTACTTGATTAATTGGTATAATGATAAAGAATGAAAAGTGCTTGAGAAGTAATACAACATGAGGTCTCTATCATTTTACATGGAAGAAGCCCAACGTTCATCTCTAATTTAAATAGTTTCTTAACTCTAAATTATTGCGTGTTAACAAAACAAAATCAAGGTGAAATCATACCATTTAAGCATTATTGAATTTAGATATACCTTAGTAACAAAACACATCATTCCCTGAGGATGATAAATCTCAAAACTTACCTTCCAAATTATTACTTCAGACCACATACACTTGCATGCGAGCGCAGACGTGTATTTTACAGTCTGTCAAGTTCTTGGCGCCGTTGCCGGGGAATGGTAATTGTTTTGTATTCGGGTGAATCTACTAGTAAATAGTGATTTAAACAAATCTCTTTGCGTATAGTTTTAATTTTTGTTCTTGTAGTTATTTTTGCTAACCATTTACTCTTCTTTCATTTACTTTTCTTTCATTTGCTAAATTATGGAACACTATTGCTATATTTGTTCTTC
Source organism: Gastrodia elata (assembly GCA_016760335.1). NCBI lineage: Eukaryota > Viridiplantae > Streptophyta > Magnoliopsida > Asparagales > Orchidaceae > Gastrodia > Gastrodia elata. The sequence continues at coordinate 40,019,868 of CM028671.1, read as the reverse complement.
ATAGTGTAATTTCTAAATCTGTATGAGTAGAAGAATCTGTACTGAATATCTTTTCGATCGAGAAATTAAAAGAACCCTTTTACAAGCTAGAAGAGAACAAGCAATCTTAAATAACCAACAAGCTATTATGGAAAACTTTAATGAAATTCCTAGAGAGACTTTAGAAGAACTATGGGGTAGAGCACTTATATATTATGCCTTGCCCACTGTTAGGGGCATTCCTCACGCAATTGTTAGGCCAAACATAGAAGCCAACAATTTTGAGATCAAACCTCTACACTCAGTATGGTTCAAAATAATTAATTTAGTGGGTTAGCCACAGAGGACCTAATTAACACATTTTAAACTTTCTTAAAATATGTGATACCTTCAGGTTTAGTAATGTTTCTGAAGATGCCATTAAACTTAGGCTTTTCCCTTTTTCCCTAAGAGACAGAGCCAAGAGTTGGCTCAGCTCTCTCCCTAGTATGTCAAGAAGAGGTAAATTAAGACCTAGAAAAGCAAAGCTGGATTGCTGGAACTATGGGAAGGTATGTCACTTCAGGAAGGATTGCCCTACCCTGAAGAAGCCAAGTGGTGGAGGCAAGGTCATTTTCCCACTGTGAATGTTTTAGCTGAAGAGGATCAAGATGCATTGATCCTCTCACATGTTAACACATAGTCCTGGGTAGTGAACTTGGGTGCATCCTTTTATGCCACTTCTACTAGGGGTGCTTTCAAGACTTACAACAAGGGTGACTTGGGTAAGATATATCTTATGATAAGGCATATGATATCCCTAGCATAGGTTATGTGGATGTCAAGCTACCAAGAGATGCTATTTTAAAACTCATAGATATTAGACATGTGCCATATCTAAATAGAAATCTTATATCTGTTAGCCAGCTAGCCAGGCAGGGCTACAACGCATGCTTTATAGGAGAATCCAGAGAGGTCACCAAGGGTACACTTATTGTTACATGGGGCAATATGAAAGGTACACTTTCACTGATTAATAAAGTGTCTGATTCTATTATAGCTGCAGAACAGATAGATGCAGGTCTATGGTATAGGAAGCTTGGTCATAGGAGAGAGAGGGGGTTGAAATCCCTACAGTCAAAGGAAAAGATCCAAGGAGTGAAGTTAGTAGACTTAGATTTCTATGAAAATTGTGTGCTGGGCAAGCAAAAGAAGGTTTCATTCTCTAAAATTGGAAGAGCACTAAAAGGCAGAAAACTCAAGCTGGTGCATACAAATATATGGGGGCAAGCTCCTACTTCTTCCATAAGTGTAGCCACATATTTCATCACCTTCATTAATGACCATATAAGGAAGGTAGGTGTTTCCTTTCTAAAACATAAATCTGACATGTTTGATGTATTTGGAAAGTGGTTAACTTTGGTGGAAAATGAGACTTGATTGAAGCTTAAATGCTTGAGATTCAATAATGGCGGTGAGTTTTGTGATAGGAAGTTCATGGAGTTCTATGCCTTGAGAGGTATTAAGAGGAAATTTACAGTTCCAAGCACACCACAATAAAATGATGTTGCAGAGCTGATGAATAGAACAATCACAAAAATGCCAGGACCATGAGATTGCATGCGGGTCTCCCAAAACAGTTCTGGGTTGAAGCTATTAAAAATTGTTTTTCTTATAAATTTGGGACCTTTCGTACCCTAATTGAAAAGATTCCCAAGGAGGCTTAAAGCAAAAAGGAGGTAAAACTCAACCACCTTAAGGTATTTGTCTACTCATCATATGTGCACATTGATGCATGATCCAGGAGCAGGCATGATGCTAAGGCCATCAAGTGCACATTTATTGGGTATGGCACGTGTAAGTTCGGTTATAGATTCTGGGACAACCAAAATTAGAAGGTCATCAGAAGTAGTGATGTCACTTTTAATGAAAGTGAAATGTGCAAGGATTGTATTGGAACTAAGACTGATTCCAAGGATGCTTCATATGGTGAGCCCCGACATATATAGATTGATGACAGTATTGAGCCAGATGAACTTGTGTAGGAAGATACTCAAAAGGGTGTCAATGCTGAACTACAAACAACCATGTTGCAGAGATCTACAAGGGTCACAAGATTGTCACAGAGGTACACTCATTCTTTGTTTTATTTGTTACTAATGGATGGTGATGAGCCAGAAAGGTTAGAAAAAGTACTTCAAGTTGGAGATTCAATTAAGTGGGAGGATTCCATAGATGATGAAATGGCATCACTCTAGTCAAATAGGACATGGGAGTTGACAGCTCTACCAGTTGGATAGAAAGCCCTTCAGAATAAGTGAGTTTTATCGAGTGAAGGAAGAACCCAATGGGAGCAGCAATACAAGTCAAGGCTTATAGTAAAAGGCTTCTAGCAATGACATGATGTGGACTATAGTGAGATTTTTGTAAGGATAACAACCATCAGGGTTGTGCTAAGTTGCAGTTAAGGATTTGGATTTAGAGTAAATGGATATCAAAGTTGTATTTTTCATGGAGAGCTACAGGAAGAATTGTACATACAATAACTTGAGGGTTACAAGGCTCAAGAGAAAAGAAAAGCTGAGCTAATGTGCAAGCTAAAGAAGAGCCTCTACGGCCTGAAGCAAGCAGCAAGGTAATGGTATAAGAGATTCAATAGGTTCATATCTAAGTTTGGGTACAAGAGATGTTAGGCTGATCATTGTTGCTACATAAAACATTGCAAGTCCTCCTATATCATTCTGTTACTGTATGTGGATGATATGTTGATCGCAGGATCAGACATGGAGAAGATAAGAATGCTGAAAGAGCTAATGTCAAAGGAGTTTTATATAAAGGACTTGGGGTCGTCCAAGTAGATTCTCGGGATACGAACCTATAGGGAAATAAGTACGAGAATTATGAAGTTGTCTCAGAAAGACTATATTGAAAAGGTGCTGAAAAGATTCAACTTGAGCGAGGAAAAGTAGTGAGCACTCCCCTAGCAACTCACTTCAGCTTATTAAAGGAACAAATGGCAAAGTCTAAAGAGGAGAAGGAACACATGCTGAAAGTTCCTTATGTTTCAATAGTTAGGAGCTTGATGTACATGATGATCTGCACAAGACCAGATATTTCCCATGCAATGGGAATGGTAAGCAAATTTATGGGAAACCTAGTGAAGCATCATTGAGATGCAGTCAAGTAGATATTAAGGTATTTAAAAGGTAAAGCAGGTAAAGCTCTATGGTTTGGAAAATCTGACAATATTCTATCGGGCTATGTAGACTCAGATCTTGCAGGATATGTTGATAGCCAGTGGAGCACTACTGAATAAGTGTATACATTGGGAAATATAGTGATAAGCTAGATCTCCAAGCAACAAAATGTTGTTGCCCTATCTACAATGGAGGCGGAATACATTGCCATTATTGAGGTGAGTAAAGAGATCATTTTGCTAAGAATTTTTATGGTGAAATTGGGCAAAGAGAAGAAGGATGTAAAGCTCTACAGTGATATTATGAGTACTATTTACCTTGTGAAGAATGTAACATTTCATGCAAGGACAAATCATATACAACTTTGGTACCATTTCAACCGGACACTGTTGGAAGAAGGACATTTGGGATTTGAGAAGATTCACACTTCAAAGAATCCCGCTGATATTCTTACAAAAGAGATAACAGTAGAGAAACTGAAGCTATGTGGTACTTTAGTTGGCCTCAGCATATGACAAGAGAGCGGGGATGAGCCACACCTTGTTCCTAACAAAAATTGAAGAAGACAATGAAGAAGAAGAAAAAAAGGGGATGATTCCAAAATATCTCAAAGTTCGTGTTTTTTATGTTGTGGAGACCATTCAAATCATCATGCTGATACTAAAGGTGCTCCAATGAGATTTGAAGAGGTTCTACGGCTATGTGTAAGAAAGTTGGAGTTCAGCTACTGCATAGGCACCACAACCCGTCATGGAATGCTGTGGCGTGCCATGGCACCCAACAACTGAGAGAAAGGAGTCAGGGCGCACCCTGGCAGTTGGAGTCCAGAGGCTGGGGTGTTGTAGTGCACAATTGTGTGCCCCAATAAAAGCAGACCGAGATTGGGGGGTTGCAACGCACCCCAATAGTATGTATAATGAGAGAAGGGTGGTATAGTGCTCCAAAGTAATGTGCATGTTGTAGCGCACCTTAGTGCCAGGCAACCCAAGATCAAGGTACTGTAGCACGCCTTGGCACATGGCTACTCGAGGCTTACTGTGCTATAGTGCGCTATAGCGCCTAATGGATTTCAGCTCCAGTTTAGTTGTGCCCTAAGCTATTTTAGGGGAATTTTGGATATTTTGGGGTTCAAAATGAAGCTGAGTACTTTAGGAAACTAATGGAAAAGTTTCTTATGCTACACAAGTGTTGGCTAAGGCTTTGGCCGCTGTTGGAGGAGATTCCAAGGAGGAACCCTAAAGGACTTGCTTGTTGGAGAAGATACTTTAGGTGGTGGCTGCTACTTCTTCCATTCATCCTAGAGTAAGTGTTAGTGTTCATTGTTGAGTTTATGCTTTTTGTAATTCTGTATTCTTCAAAATTCATAGTGGAAATTTTGTGTGATGTGGCTCCATGGTTTTTCCCATTCTTGGGTTTTTCATGTTAAATCTGTGTTGTTTAGATGTGCTTATGGTTGTGATATATGCATGTGCTATGATTCATTTTTCTTGCTATTTTGTGATCTTGTATTTTTCATGGAAACCGCCAACAAATCTCTATTCCTCAATTGATCGCTCAAAACCAATTTCATTGCAGTGCTCTATATGTTCATAACAAATCACTCTCCGTGAGGTGGCCTTCACAATGATATAAGAACCCCTACCAGGAATCGCTCCTAACATCCTAAGCTTGCTCCATTGACGTTTGTGGCTAGGGCTTTCTGTGATTCACAGAACACTCCATGGCTCGGGAAAGATCCCACACATTCACTGAGTAGAGGTCAGATCAATAAACCCCAGGCTGTGAACAAGGCATCGGAAGGCTGTCGAATGGCCATTTAACTCGAGCAATGTACAACACAACATTGGCTCACTTGAGCTCACTCGAGCCCGATCTAGAGTATTTTACAATATCACAATCATTGAAAAAACTATATGAATCCTCACTAAGAAAATTGAAGAGGATAAAAGGGAAAGTAGAGGGGTACCTAGTTCCTAGGTTGCCAAAAAATGCAAAGGTCAAATGGCTGCTAGGTTAGCTTCTAGCCACCGCAATTGATCAAATATTGGGATTTTTGGGGAGCTATGGGTAGTGAAGGTCGACCGCGCATGTACGGGCTCTGAGACACATTTGCGGGTGTGTGGATATGGAGGAAGGTGACACTATCTATGTTAGGATGGCTCACAACCATTCGATGGGTCAAGTGGCCTTGACTCCATCTGGGATGAGTGATATGCATGGATTTAATTTTAACTGTTGAATCTAGTCTAGATCTAGCACTTGAAATCAAATCGAGCTGCTGGATTACTTTTAGCCATCCAATCTAATAAAAAAATTTGTGGAATCTTTGTTATTTCGAATAAATGGCAGTTTAACCATTAAAAATTATTTATTTAATTAATAAAATTTAATGCAATTTAAATTAATCAAATTTTATTGATCAAATGAGCTTCAAAATTCCCATAAAATTCACCCTTGGCTAATTTAGAGGTGATGAACTAAAAAATGCATTCGACAGTTTGGGAATTTTTGGAACTCATTTAAGCATTAATTGAATTTAATTTAAATGGGGAAAGTGCAAATTAGGTATTTGATTAATTTATATTTACATATTTACCTTCCAACAGTCGGGATCCGCTGTCAGGACCGTAACAGATCCACTACAGGGCCCTGATAGGGGTTCAGCCTTTGCATCCTATAGATGGTCCTCATCCAATACGCTAGCATTACTTATCAGCCACTAGATCTTATTCTTGATCGAACGACAGATAGCCCTCCAACAACCATTCGTTAAATAGAATTGCATCAGGCCATTCGCTCCTAAACGATTGATGATCAGACGGTGCATGATCCACCTCCTACAGTGGATCATCATCTCAAAGGATCTTGAAGGAGCTCGATAGATCCTGCTATCGTTCCTTGTGTGGCAGTACGGGGATCCTTTCTGCCCCCCACGACTAGCCGATCTCCAATGATCTTGAGCCTCATTTGCTGAGTCAACCCTCACTTATCTCTGGATTGTCCAATTCAAGTCTTGGGTCAATTATGGGGGTAGCCCAAGCTCCCACTTCATCCCCCAGGCTATAAATAGCCTAGGAGCTCCTTTGAAGTTTCTTTTGCTTGTGAAGGACCTCTCCCTGAAGCTCAATTGCTCTCTATCTTCTCTTAAGCCCAACTACAATTGGCCGGTGATCCAGCTCCAATCCCTGTTAGATCTGAGGGTAAAGCTTGGAGTTCAAGCTCCCTATAGCATCGTCTAGTTCTGAGGAAATCTATAGCTATCATCCCAGCCCCTAGTTCGATCCCTATCTCCTGCAGCTAGCCAATCCAGTTCTTCCTATCTGTCTAGGTACCCTTCTTCTCAGGACTAAGTTGAGTAGGCTCAACTCCTCCTGATTTTAGTCAATGATTTCATTCCTAGGCTATGTGAATCCATTGTGTGTGTTATGAACACTCGGGCTAGCATGATCGATCATATCGATCGATCAAACTGCCCCATCTGTGAAGTTCATGTGAGGTCCTGTACCCTTCCATGACCATGCTAATACTGATATTAGCATAATCACGAGGAGTACGGTACTCCAATTGTGGCAAATCCCCAAGCTAAGTAGAGTTGGGTATAACCCAACCCACCTTAAGCAGAGGACTTGTCACCTGAAACTAAGAATAGACATCAACGTATCAAAGTAGCAAAAGCAAAAATAATCTAATATAGCATCCAGATCACACATGGTATAGAAAGGTAAATGCAACAGTAACTCAGCTCAAAGTGCAGAAAGAAAATACATCCAGATTAGAAATTATTATAGACTGAATATTTAAATGAAAGGAAAGAGCTCTCATCCTCACAGAAGAAAATGAAATCTAACTAAGTAGCAACAAGAAGATCCTCCTCCTGTCCAAGCTTCTCTCCCGCAAAACTACCAACGAATAGCTCCAAATATGACATTTGTCGGTATCACAAATGCCAGGGCCCCAGCCAACAAAAGAAAAATATTACAGTTAGACAAATTGTCTAAGTATATTTTAGGCTGATTAAGTGAACTGAACATTTAAATATATCACATTATTACTTTAAGTATTCAAGTAGTTTAAGGTGCAATAAGCTACAATGAACGTGATAGCTATAAATAATACATTTATAACTAAACAATAAGGTATACAAAATACCTACTAAACATGAATCTAAATAAGGTGAGGCTATATCATATAATTAACTGTAAGGTACTGAAAGTAAAGCTCATCCTAACATGATTATGATCACATGAAAACATGCTGATTTAATAAAAGAAAGATGTATTGAAACATGTTGAACTAAATATACAAAATTAGCATCATAAACATGCTAATACATAATTATTACTAAACTATAATAAATATACAAGTATGAAAAACCTATAACTAAAAGCTACTGAAGCATGTGGCAAAGCAAGTCAAAGCACTGAAATAAAATAAAAGTAAAGCCACTGAAGCATGTGGCAAAATAAGCCAAAGTACTAGAACTGAACTGATGTGAAAGCATGCCTAAATATAGTACTGCCATAATAGAAATAGGCCATACAGGACCTCTGAACATAAAGTTCAACATGTATCCATCCTAGACATCATCAGAGCTAGGCCCGAGTTGAACTTATAGAATAAAATATATATCCATCCTAGACATAATCAATGCTAGGCCTGACTCTATTCTATAACAAAATTGGAACTGAGGAGGCAGACTAAGTTAGGACACACTCTACTAAACTGAATGCACTGAATGAACTGAATGAATGTTTATGCTTTTCAAATACTAACTTAGGATACATCATCAATATCTTGAATTCACCTATTATGTCCAAGGAAAAAGGCTCAATAAACAAGGTGTGCAGAGAAACAATGGTCAAAGTAAGCATAAGACTCAACTAGACTCATGTGATATCCGTTGTTGTCTTAATTTAGCTCGTTTTAATTATTCTGAGAAATTACAAGTTTAGGATCTGCAATATCCAGCTATAGAGTATAATCCCATATTCACGATCTTAATGTTAGCATTAGAACTTAATAAGTTATAATTCATAATCAAATGATAGCTATAAAATATTAAAGTAAATAAATCAACGAGTTAATTAATATGTTTCACTCACTCAACCCAAATCTTGATTAAGCAAATCAAGATTAAGGATTCTTGACTTGACTCCAAAATTGGGGTTCAAATCTTAAATCCAAGGTGCAACTTTATCAAGGATATAAGGTTCACATCCAACATTTACATCCAACATTCACATCCAACCTTAGTCTAAAGGTAAAGGATCTTGGGAACTGAAATATTTAGAAGCTAAGATCTTAGTGAAAGATTATTCTAATATCATAAGACAAAATAATCAATTAATAATATAAGAATCTATGATCTATTTTCAATTTATAGAATAATCATATTATTTTATTGATTGAATCAATCTTACACCCACAAGGAGGTTTCAAAGGGATTAAGACAATAAATCAATTAAGGATTTCCAAGATGATGGATTAATTAGATCAAAATGATTAAGAGTCTAAGATCTAAAATCTAAGGTTTGATCACTTAACTAAAAGGAAAATTAAACTTAACTCAATTGGATTAATTAGGCTCAAAAGTTAAAGAAATCATACTAATACATACACTTTACTGAAGTTTCTAAGGTTAAAGGGCACTTAAACAATATTTTTGTCAAAATGACTAAAATACCCTTCTTAAGACTAACAATTGGAAATTTAAGATTTAAACATTCAAATTGATTTACATCAGTTTTAATGGACTTGATATTGATTAATAGGGTGAATGAAACACTTAGCTTAAGATTTAGCTCATGATTTAGCTTAAATGATACTAATCTCATTTTAAGGCTAAGTAACATGATTAAGGAGATTAGGGTTCATTAAGATCATCCAAGCACATAGGAGAGTTATAATACTCTTAAGAAAGCATTAAGAACTTGGTTCAAGAAAATTAGAGGGTTAATTAATGTTTAATTTAACTAATTAAGGATTAGGGTGATTATGAGATGATTAGCAAATTTTGAACTAAATTATTTTTAAGGGCATACATTAGTTCTGCACAGTCTCATGAGCAATCAGAGACTTAAATCATAATTTTTGGACATTAATTGAATTAAATATGAATTAATTAAGTTTAGAGAAAGATTAGGCTAATTTATAAAATCTAACCATTGGGATCATAAATTTTATTTCATATAATTATTCGTTATAATTTTCTAATTCAAATGGTATATTAGATCATACAATTTAGATAAGTATTAATTAAATTATTTCATTAATTCATTCGAATGTTTTTAATTAATCAAATTATAGAAGCTTTAATTAAAAGGATTTATAATTGAATTAACAAAAGGAAAATAGTTCCTAAATAAATTAATTAACCTAGCCTAATTATCAAACCGCGCGTGTCAGAGCGGGGCTGAATGGACTCGCACTGTCACACCACGCGGGCCTAGGCTGCCTAGCCAGATGCACCAGTAACATTGTCCCCGATATCTTCTTTGTAGACAGCCGTGGGAGGTACCTTGGACTACCAAATTTTCCATTGGTAGGCCATGCTACGACCAGCATTCAATCGCCACACCTTCAGGAAGTCAACGCGTTGATTGAATCAAGAAGCCCTAATTGGGACTAGAGCACCGAATGACTACTCCACAGAATGTCCCAATTTCAAATGATTAAGGTTCACTGTGAAGGGATAATTCTCCTCACAGAAACTAGTAAATGGACTGAGCTCGATTCCTACACCATCAGTGAGTTGAGGCGAGTCAAACCCACAAAGTATTATAGCTTGGGGTGCAGTCGATTGCTGGGTCCTTACTCGAACTTAGCTATGGCTCAGTTGCTAGCTCGATCGATTGATATGATCGATCAGAGCTAGCTCAAACCCTGGTGACATGCAGGATAGGTTCTCTAGGAGGCTAAGGCAAGCTATACAACATCCAGAGGCTCTCCTAGAAACTTAATTGACATCGAGCCCACATGACTCGATGGGAAAAAGGCTGTACCTAAAATTGAAGATGGTAGAGGCAACAAAAGTGCAATGAGTTGCTCATAAATGTCCAGACAATTGCAGAAGCCCAACAAGGGGGTCTGAACTCCAGACCGCTCCCTTTATCAGCGATTCGCAGCAGCTGGAATTGCCGAGAATGCTGAGAGCTCTAGGGACTTTAACTGGACAAATTCGAGGATCACAGTGAGAAAAGGGACTCACTGTGATAACCCAAGAGTATTTATAAGCTAAGGGAAGGTTCTGGGTTGCTACCGAGGTCGGGAACCATAGCATAGGCTTGGCCCGAGGGTGCTCCCCCAATTTCTAGAAATGGAGTGGGTCGGGTCTCAAACTTGGCTAGGAGTGCTAAGGAGGTTAGGGAAAGGTCGCAATGGTCTTCTTGACATGGCGCAAGAGTGGCATACTAGCTTGGGGATGTGGCAGTACAGGAGGATTTGGTTGTCGGGCATGAGCGGTGGAAGAAGATGATCCACAGTTGAGGGGGACTCTAGAATCATCTGATTGATCTTCAGTTGATGCCGAATGGCTCTGATTTCCCGACATCTAATGACTGAGCAAGGATGTTGGATCACCCGTTAGATTAGATCAAGAGATACTATGGCGATCGAGGTTTACTTAAGACGGATAGCTAGATGTCGTTGGATCAGATCTCGGAACTGCAGAACGGTCGAGATGAGACAGATTTGAGCGAAGGCGCGGGCCGTTGAATTAGATCCGCAGGATCGATGGTCTGGATGGTGCCTGTGGTTTGGAGGCAGCCGACCGTTGGAGGTAGGGAAGAATCGCAATTAGGAATTGTTCTAAACCCTAATATGTAATTGAACTAATTTAAATTAAATCCAAAATAGGCTTAAATGACCTTCAAAAATTCCCAAAAATTCACCCTTAGCTAATTTAGAGGTATATAATTCAAAAATGAACTCAGATTTTAATTTGAAGATCAAATTAATTTAGCTAATTTTCAAGTTCAAAAAATAAGAAAAATACTAAAATACTAAATTGGGCTTTGATTGATTTTAAACTTCTAGTGTTATATTTAAATGACCTACTGAATCTAATGGAATCAAAATTAAAGCTTAATTTAGCTTAATTAAGCTGAGTTTAGCTAGAGTAATAACTAAGGTTGTTACAGACTACCCCACTTAAGAATGATGTCATCCTTGACATCACTCAAGTGAAGAAAGTACAAGAAAATTGAAATATTAATAGAACAGTAAGGAGAGAATAATGAATGGTACCTGGGCTTGCAGAAAGCTGCGAATACTTATTGTGCATATCCACTTCTTTTTTTCAAGTAGATTCTTCCAAAGATTGATTCTTCCACTGGACTTTAACCATTAGAATTTAGCAATTTCTTAGCTGCTTCTGGTCATGAGCTAAGATTTTCACGGGCTCTTCAGCATACAAAAGATTGAGCTGAATTTCTACTGCTGGTAGCTGAACAAGATGAGAAGGGTCTCTGAGACATCTTCTTAATGATGATACATGAAACACATTGTGAACGCTGCAAAGTCATCAGAAAGATTCAACCGGTATGCAGATGATCCTATTTTGGCCAAAATCTAAAAAGGCCCGACATAGCGGGGACTGAGTTTCCCTACTACACCAAATTTATAGACACCCTTTATTGGACTGACTTTCAAAAAAGCAATATCTTCAATGTTGAATTCTAAAAGATGATGATGAGCATCATGATACTTGCTCTGACTATCTTGAGCAGAACAAATTCTCTGCTAAATTAAATGAATCTTTTTATTAGTTTCTTCGACCAACTCAGATCCAACAAGCTAAACACTTCCTGTTCCTAACCAAGCTAGTGGAGTATTGCATTTTCTTCCATACAATGCCTCATAAGGAGCCATTTTAATATTGGCCTGATAATTGTTATTGTAGACAAACTCCACTAATAGAATTGATCTTCCCAAGAACTAGAAAAATCGAGAATGCATAGCCTAAGAAAATCTTCAAGAACTTGATTTACTCTTTCAATCTGACCATCTGTTTGAGGATGAAAAGCTATAATCATAGCTAGAGTAGTCCCTAGATCTTGGTGCACTGTTTGCCAAAACTTAGAAGTAAATCTGCTATCTCTATCAAATACTATCGATTTTGGAATACCGTGCAACTTAACAATTTCTTTGATATAGAGCTTTGAACAGAGTCAGTTTGACAGATGGGAACGAAGTGCGCTAACTTAGTTAATCCATCTACGATAACCCAGAATGCATCGATGCCAGATTTTGCGCCAGGCAATCCCATAATGAAATCCATTGATAAATCAAACTATCTATATTCAAGAATTTCTAATGGATGTAGAAGACAACCAGGCCTTTGGTGCTCAACCTTTACCAAGTTGCAGGCATGACACTTAGCCATGAATTAAGCTATGCTCTTCTTCATATCAGGGCCACCAAAATGATTGTTTTAAATCCTGGTACAATTTTGTACTACCTGGTTTAATATGATATCCAAAATTTTGGCTTTCTACCAGAACTTCACAGTGCATCGATTTAGGAATCCACAAACAATTTCCTTGATAAATTATGCCATTACGCATTTGCAGATCTTGATGATGACCACCTTCAATATCGACTTTGAATTTCATATGATCTTCATCCTTGGTCTGTGAGATGGAGACATCTCGGTGGAAAGTGGGTTCCACATTGACATTTACTAGAAGCGAACTCAGCATATCACTACTGACTAGAGAAATTTCAAGCTTACAAAATTCTTGTTCCAAAGAACTTGAAACAATCATGGCAGATAGAGTGGCATGATAGCTAAGAGCATCAGCCACCACATTTTCTTTACCTGGGTGATACAGAACACTCAAGTCATAGTCACTCAAGAGCTCTAACCATCTTCTCTGATGACAATTCAGTTCTCTTTGAGTGAAGATATACTTCAGACTCTGATGATCAGTAAAAATTGAATACCGAACTCCATATAAATAATGACACCAAATTTTTAAGGCAAAAATTACAGCGATAAGTTCAAGATCATGAACTGGATAATTATTCTCATGGGGTTTTAATTGATGAGGGGCGTAAGCGATTACCTTGCCCTCCTGCATTAACACACAACCTAAAAAATTCTAGAGGCATCTGTATATACCTATTAGCTCAAACCTTCCTTGGGCAGAATAAGCACTGGAGCAGTAGAGAGCACGTCCTTCAAAGTTTGAAATGCTTCCTCGCATTCAGGACTCCAAACAAATGTAATGGCTTTCTAAGTTAGTTTAGTCAAAGGCAAGGCAATCTAGGAAAATCCCTTGACAAATTTTCTGTAATATCCAGCTAATCCCAAAAAGCTTATGATGTCAGTAACTAACTTAGGCTAAACCCAATCTTGGATTGCATTTACTTTATTCTGATCTACGCAAATACCTTGGGCATTGAATACTTGCCCCAAGAATGCAATGGATTTAAACCAAAATTCACATTTGGAGAACATGGCATAAAGCTGATATTCATGCAAAACTTCTAATACTATCATCAGATGATCTTCATGATCCTTTAAGGCTTGAAAATAGATAAGAACATCATCGATAAAGACGATTACAAATTTGTCTAAATACGGTTTAAGGACTCACTGCATCAAATCCATGAAGATTGATGGCGCATTAGTGAGTCCAAAAGATATCACTAAGAATTCAAAATGGCCATAACAAGTATGGAAAGCGGTCTTCCCTACATCTGCATCTCGTACTTGTAAATGATGATATTCCTACAACAGCTTCAGATTTCTAGTCGAATAAATCATCAATTCTAGGCAACAGGTATTTCTTCCTTATGGCGACTTTTTTTAGTTTGCGGTAATCTATGCACATTCGCATAGATCCATCTTTCTTCTTTATAAACAAAATGGGCGCTCCCCAAGGAGACATGCTTGGCCTGATGAAGCCTTTATTCAATAGCTCTTGTAACAGTTTGTTAAGCTCTTAAAGTTCCTTAGGTTCCATTCTGTACGGAGCTTTAGATATGGTCTAGGTACCTAAGATCAATTCAAGAGAGAATGCTACCTCTCTGGGCGGAGGTACAACAGATTGTTCAACTACTCTACAATCAGATAGATGAATACTTTCCTTTAATTTACCCATCATAGTGATAAGAAAAGCATCGCATCCCTTACTGATTAATTACTCAACTTTGATAGCATTAATTAATGATAATTGCATACTGACTTTTTCTATGAAAGTTTTAGACTTGCCCTAGGAATGAAGAGTGACTTTCTTCTTAAGGTAGTTTATTACAGCATTATGGTCACTGAGCCAATTCATTCCAAGGATAATATCAAAAATTGCTAATGGCAGAACGATTAACTTGGAGTCAAACTCTTGACTATTTAATGGAATTTTAATATTGCAAAACCTATGAGCATTGAGTTGGGCTCCGGATGGAAGTCCAACGCTTAATGACTTAGCTAATTTGTATGAGTGCGGCTTAAGAATATTGGCAAAATATCCAGAAATAAAAGAATGGCTAGCACCAATGTCGAATAACACTTTGCAGGGTTGGTCATTAAAATATAGTGTGCCTATAATTTTTTATACGAATTGCATTAACTAATTGCAATATTTAAAGGGCAGAAATAATTTAAAGAAGGGGTTCAAGAATGTGTACATGAAACCACATTATTATCTTCTACGGCCTCGAGCGGCGTTAAGGAGTAGACTCGAGCAGGATCAGTAGGATTATTGTTCTCCTGCTTCTTAGGATCATTTTAAAACTTTGGAGCAGAAGGTCGCTCCCGAGCAGCTTTAGAGGCAGGGCCTGGCATTATTGCTAAACCAGGATCTCTCTTATTTAATGGTGTCACTCTGAAAACTTGATTTTTCTGCGATTGCTTGATTTGGACTCCATCCATTATTTCTGTGTGCGTGAAGTGATAGAACAGATGGCCTAGATGTCCACATGTGTAGCACTTATGACTGAAGTGATAATACTTGCCATAGTGGTGAGGCCGGATATAGCCTTGAATCGGTTCAGTAGATGGTGCTACTATAATCTGATAGACCTTTGCAGATTGAGGTATGTGCCTTTTGAAAGCTTCATGATGGTGGGGAACTGATTGCATCTTGTGCTTATGATCTCTCTTGGAATGATGGTGCTCAAGCACTTTTGCTATTTCCACGAATCAAATAAACTAGTCAAACGAAGTGGAACGATAAGATCTTTTAACGAATCTCGTAGTCCACTGAGGAAATGATGGCACTTTGCGGATTCAAATTGGATTAATTCTGGAGCAAAGCGAATTAACCTACGAAACTCTCTTTCATAATCAAAAATAGAGTGGCTTCCTTGCGTCAGCCTTAAGATCATATCTGCTATAATATTCTACGCGGACGGAGGAATGAACTCGGCCTTGAACGCTTCTACAAATTCATCCCAAGGAATGGCTTCAAGTTAGTAGTCGACGAATTTGGTATTTCAAATGTCATCCCTCCAGTACTCTGCTTCAGCATGAAATAGATGTGCTGTGATACGGACGGCTTCAGAATTAGGGATTTTTAGACTGATCAAATCCTTCTCAACTATTTTCAACAAGTCGGCTGTGTCCATTGCAGACAACTTCCCACTGAAAGTGGAAGGCCTTAGTCTCAAAAAGTTATGAAGAAGACCATCTACATAGTGATGGGAAGGAAAAGTGTATTGCTAAATATGAATAGCTGTAGCAGCATTAGCAGTCGGTATTGAGTGATCAACAATCAATTTCTGCATAACCAGAGCTTACTGAGCTTGGTTTTCCAACATAGCCTCCACCATTGCTCGAAGGTGGGTTAGTTCATCGGAACTACTTGAAGCGACAACAGTTTTAAGGGGCGTAGCTATAGGAGGAGATTCAGAATTCATTCTGATCGAGCAATATAAATCTAAAATTTAGAATTCTTTTAAGAAAGATAATAATTCAAGCTTTGAAGATGTTAGAAATTCTCATTACTTTGACATGAATGCTTATATAAGATTAAGAAAATGCAAAAATCATAACACTACTAGAATCATAAAGTAACAGGGAATGACAATCATGCTAACTAATACTCAAATACTCTCAATAAACTCAGCACTAAACGCAAAATGAAAGTCCTCAAGGGTCACTTCCTGACGCTTTCTCTTGCGTTTCCTTTCGAGCTTCTTAATGGTATTGGACCACCATTTTCCCGCATAGTCCAGCATTTGATATGTCATAATGTCAATACAGATGGACTCTAGATACTCTATGTGCCTTAAGATTGATTCTACTCAGCTCAACAACTCTTTTGTATATATTGGAAAGTCAAGTCCTCAGTATGCTGATAGGTGAAGAAGTTTGTTCAGAACTTGGACTCCTTGTGCTGAAACTCCTTTAATCTGACACTGGTCTTCTTGCATCGACTTGAAACTACAGTTCCAAGCCAACTTAAAGGTACTATGATAAGAGTCCAAGTTGGATTCCTCATAATTCATTTGGCTTTATTGGAAGAATTTATAAATTTTCTTTAGTTAAATAAAGAGTGACTAAATCACCTAGTATAAGTATTTTCATCCTTCATTTTGCATGGAGTTACTGATGGTACTATGCTATGGATGTTATATTTTGATATGTGTAATTCAAAATAACGGTCCATTAGGTAGAAAGAAATCATAGATCCCATTCTCACACCTTATGATATTCTTCGATACTAATTGTGGCCTCATACCCTTTTGTGGTCATGCTAATACTTATATTAGCATAATCACAAGGAGTACGGTGCTCCAACTGTGGCAAATCCCCAACCTAAGTAGAGTCAGATATAACCCAACCTGCTTTAAGTAGAAGAGTTGTCACCTAAAACTGAGAACATACATCAATATATCAAAGTAGCGGAAGCAGAAAATAGTCTAATATAACATCCACATCATAACATAGTATAGAAAGGTAAATGCAATAGTAACTCAGCTCAAAGTGCATAAAGAAAATACACCCAGATTAAGAATTATTATAGACTAAATATTTAAATGAAAGGAAAGAACTCACAGTAAAAAAATGAAATATAACTAAGCAGCAATAGGAAGATCCTGCTCCTATCCAAGCTCCACTCCAGCAAAACCACCAATGAATAGCTCCAATTCTGACATTTGTCAGTATCACAAATGACAGGGCCCCAGCCAATAAAAGAAAAAGGTAATAGTTAGACAAATTATCTAAGTAGATGTTAGGCTGATTAAGTGAGCTGTACATTTACAAATTTCACATTATTACTTTAAGCATGCAAGTAGTTTAAGGTGCAACAAGCTACAATAAACAAAATAGCTATAAATAATACATTTATAACTAACCAATAATGTAAGCAAAATATCTACTAAACATGAAGCTGAACAAGGTGAGGCTATATCATAAATTAACTACAAGGTACTGAAAGTAAAGCTCATCCTAACATAATTATTATCACATGAAGACATGCTGATTTCATAAAAGAAAGTTGTACTGAAATATGTTGGACTAAATATACAAAACTAGCATCCTAAATATGCCAATACATAATAATTACTGAACTAGAATAAATATACAAGTATGCAAAACCAAGAAGTAAAAGCCACCGAAGCATATGGCAAAGCAAGCCAAAGCACTGAAATAAAATAAAAGTAAAGCCACTAAAGCATGTGGCAAAATAAGCCAAAGTACTATAACTGAACTGAAGTGAAAGCATGCCTAAATATAGTACTGCCATAATAGAAATAGGCCATACAGAACCTCTGAATAAATTCTTAAGACACTAATCTCATTTTAAGGCTAAGTAAGGTGATTAAGGAGATTAGGGTTCATTAAGATCATCCAAGCACATAAAAGAGTTCTAATACTTTTAAGAAAGTATTAGAAACTTGGTTATCCAAAATCAGAGAGTTAATTAAGGCTTAATTTCACTAATCAAGGAATAGGGTGATTTAGAAGTGATTTGCAAAATTTGAACTCCTAAATTATTTTTAAGGGCATATATTAGTTCTCCACAGTCTCATGAGCAATCAAAGACTTAAATCATAATTTTTGGACATTATTTTAATTAGTTAAGATATAATTAAGTTCATAGAAAGATTAGGCTAATTTATAAAATATAACCATTGGATCATAAATTTTATTGCATATTATTATTCCTTATGATTTTCTAATTCAAATGGTATATTGGATCATACCATTAGGATAAGTATTGATTAAATTATTTTATTAAGTCATTCAAATTGTTTTTCATTAATTAAATCATAGGATACTTAATTAAAAGGATTTATAATAGAATTAACAGAAGGAAAATAATTCCTAAATAAATTAATTAACCCGGCCCGATTATCAAACTGCTCGGGTCAAAGCGGGGCCCTAATGGGTTGGCACTATTGCACCGCGCGGGCCTGGGCTTGTAACAACCCAAGGTTATTACCCAGCTTAATTTTAGCTTAATCAAAACTTAATTAAGTTCATCTATCCATTAGAACCAAACCTTAAAGATTTGGAGCACTTTGGAGCTTAATCAAATATTGTGGATTATTTTTAATATTTAATTAATTAGAAAATTGTGGTTTTTAATTTGACCTCAAAATTAAAATTTGACTTCATTGTTGCGATCGTCACCCCTAATTAGCTAGGGGTGATGCTTTGGATGCGTTTGGAAGTCATCGGATTTTTACGAATATTTTAATATAATTAAATACTCCAAAAATTAGCATAATTAAATAATTGTCGGAATCAAAATTCGACTTAACCGTTGAATTCCTCACCCCCAAATTAGCTATGGGTGATTTTTTGGGATTTTTCGGAGCGCATTTATTAAATCTGAATTTTTGTAACTAATTAAAAAATTTGAAAATACATAAATGACTATTTAATTAAGAAAATTCATTTTCTTAAATTTGCTTTTCTGGCTGACCATACCTCCATTCGGCTCCCTCTCCCTATAATTTGGTGCCTCCCTCTACACAAGGGGTAGAGCCCCATTCACCTTCTCCTCCCTTAGCCCATGCCTTCATCGCTCCTCTTCTTCTCCTTTAAGAAGGAGCTCAGCTCCTTCTTCCTCTCCATTTACAAAAGTTGAGAGCTCCTCCCTCCTTCCTCCATTGTTGCACTTGTGCTAAAGAAGAAAAGCTCCTCTCCAAGGTTCTTGAAGAAAATAGAGTTTTCTTCTTCCTCTTATAAAGGCTAAGGTACCCTTTTGCTTACTTCATTGGCTACTTCTTACTTGAGTTATCAAAATGCTATGGATGATACTTTTATTAGCTCTTGCATAACATCTAGATGTAATCATAGAACCTTAATCAGACTCAAATGAGTCCGACTGAATCTCATTCATCCATTAAGATTTCTGTCAAGAAAATTATATGATTTTGTATACCAGTAGCTATAACTTTAATTTCTGCTCGTTATAATGATCCATTCGTGCTGATTTTGGTATCAATGGAAAGGTCTTGGAATGCTCCGGATTGAGAGTATTTGACCTCAAAATGAGACCCTTCACAGTTTTCGTAGATGCAAAATCACTGTCGGGCGCTACAGCGCGCCGTAGCGCCCGAGTCTCAAATTGAATCCACCGTAGCGCACCATAGCACACTACCGTGCACCACAGCACCTTCTGGAGCTAAAATAATGGCCTAGACGCAAACCACTATAGTGCGCCACAGCGGGCTACCATGTCATTTCAGGAAAACTATATGAAACCAAGAGATAAATTAATCTAACAGTGACTTTCGAAAGTTTAATCGCTATAGCTGGCTGCAACGTCATTTCATGCAAACCATATGAAATTAAAAATGAGCAGTAACTTTTGAAAGCTAAATTGCCACAGCGCCTGAAACTGCCATAGCATCCAGCTCTCGGGTTGGTCACGCCGTAGCGCCAAAAGCGCTGCAGCGCACCCCAGTGTTGTTTTCTACCGTAGCACGCCACAGCATCTAAAAGTGCTGTCATGTGTAGCAGCGCCCCATATTGCGCTGTAGCACTTGGGTTTTAGTCAGAAGGTGCCACAGCGCACCGTAGCACCCATATTTGTTCGGAAGTGCGCTGAATTGGCTGGAATGGTTGAAACTTCACTTTTTTCGCATTTTATGGTCCCTAGGACCCCATTGGGGCCGAATTATATCAAATTTAAGTAAAATTGAGCATTGTATAAAATTTTATGTGAAAATTAAATTTGAAAGTTTGTCCTTTATAGCATGCGCTAAAACCTCTCATGTGTCTTAAACATTTTGTGATAATGTTAAAATAGAATGTTTGAATGCTAGTATTGACTAAGTAGATCTTAATAACTTAAGTGCTAATCCCTTTTGTTTGATTTAAGATTTGGTTAGCCTTAATTACCTTCTATTTTATGTCACATTACATTCTTATACTTTCATAATATTATGATGTATATTAGAGAACCTTAACATTCATTTGGACATCTTGATGTGCTAAATTGACATTAAACTATATTTGAACATAAGAATCTCAATAACTCTTTTAAGTAAATGATACTTAATCTAAACTTAAAATTTGCCATTAATAATACACCAATAATATATTTATTTGTCATTGATCTATAAATCAACAATTGATCTTAATTGGGTAAGGATAGGGGTTAAACCCTAACTTATTTGATTTTCTCTTATATAAGACTATTAGCATAAGATGGATAATAAAATTATAATGATTTATAAAATGATTTAACTCTAATAATATCTTTGATTTCATCCCATGATTGTAGAATAGAATAGGATCAAATGGATTTTAATCATCTGATATGATCACTTTAATCCAAGGCTAATAAGTAAATCTTGAATGTTAACTTAAGAAATAGAAAAGTGAGATCTCAAGGGTCTTGCTATAGGATTATTCTTAAAATACTTAAAGACCTTAAATATTGATACATTAAGGTAGGAAAAACTTTTGCAACTTATTGAGGTAGAAATCTTAGATGATCCCTTGTATCCTTCGAGGCTGATCTTAGCACCTCGTGATAGGAGTCACCTAAAACACTTAGAATGGGAATTCTTCCTTGCGGTAGAAATCAACATTGAGTGATTGCTTGATTACATCCTTGGAGCCTTGTGTAGGACTCACCCATTTAGAGTAAGGATTAATAGCTTTGAGAAATCCTTGTTGATTAAATAAAATCATCTGAACCCAGATTATTGGTTGGTATAGTAGGGTATACCCATAGTGCTGGATTATTTTCATAGTATTTAGGATTGGTTGATTTATCTTAATGTAGGATTATATCTGTGTTCTATCCTGCAAGTTTAGTCAAATATAGTCCCACTTAGAATAAATCATCCAATCTTAAGAGTGTTATGATTAGGGACTTAGACCATTAGTTTGTTTAAATAAAAGTCACCATCGGGTGATGCCTCCTATCGAAGATCACTTCCATATGTGTGCTTCAAGCAAACTATGTGATTCAAGTCACCCTCTTTATGACACTAAGAGTGCTTGTGATTTGGGTATTTTAACGGCTTAGCTTGAGATACAAATCATCATCGGATGATGCATCCTATCGAAGACCATTTTATTAGGTGTGGCTTAATCAAACTAAGTGTTAAAAACCACCCTTCTTGGAAATATGCTAAATGTGTGTATACAACCTTCCCATCTAATCATTCTTAAGTATACTCTCAACTTTAACCAATTATTGAAACTAGAATCTATGAGTCTGAATCCTTTTAGCAGGATTTTGCACAATAGAGACCTTGAATTCATTATAGGATTTCAAAGTATTTCTGGATTTTTAGATTTAACTCATGTAGTATAGAAGTTAGAGACATGAGCATGAACATAATCATGATGTATGAGTATTAGTGATGATTTATGGGTTACAGAATATTGCATACATTGATTGGGGAATTTTAGGATGCATTGGCATTACAGTAAACTGCATTCCCAATCAGATGTATGTAGACATTGGACCGTACGACTCATAGAAGTTCAATGATATTTTGGTTGCATATGAGTAGCATACAATATTGGAGCATATTCATATGCAAAATTTCAGTGGCTTGCAGCATAGCTATATATGTTATTACTCAATTTCAGAACCATTACTATTTTTTTTTACTTTCAGTATTTAGTTTCCAGTACAGCTTTACTTTTCTTTACTTTAGTTTTGTACAATTTTATTCAATTTTATATTTTCATTTACCTTTATAGTATTTCTGTAGTTTTATTTACATTATGTAAATATTAAGTAAATAATTAGAACTGTTTAGATTAGTTTCGCAGTGTTGGTACATTTGGGATCCGACAATTTGCTAGATTCAGAGTAGTTAGCAGAGCCAGACTAGGTGGATACTCAGAAGATCCAGGGGAGTTCATGGAGCACTAGTGGACTCTTCCCCAGCTTTACTATTTTACTTTGTTTATTTCAGTTCAATACTTAGCTTTTATGTCTATATTTCAATAAACTATTTATAATAATTCTGGATATATTTTTTCCTTTCTTTTCTGAGATAAATATTTTATTCAGCTTCTGTGATGAATATTTCTAGATGTTTTCTTTAGCTTCCGCACTTTGTTTATATATACATAGACTTAGTATTGTAATGTGATCAGTATATTAGAAATGCTGATATCTTATACATATATTAGATTCTTCATATTGTATTCTAAATCCAATGTATGTATTTGTCTAACACTTAGGATAAGGATACTACTCTTATCTTAAGTAATAGCTCTCAACTCTCCTTTGGGGTTGAGTCAGCAGCCCATCAGACGAGTTTTATTTGAGCTATTTGGGGATATGGGATATTCCTTCCTGAGTGGCACACTGCTCCGCCACTAAAATTGATTATGATTTTCTAATTTGCACACGGTGATGGGGCAGGGCGTCACAGGCTGACCTGACCTGATGCGCTAGTAGCAACATCCCCAATACCCCCTTAGCAAACAGCCATGAGAGGGTACCTTGGGCTACCAAATTTTCCATTAGAAGACCACGCTATGACTAGCACACAATCGCCACACCTTAAGGAAGTCAAGGCACGTCGATTGAACCTAGAATCCCTAACTGGGATGGACTAGAACGCCGGATGACTACTCCATCTAAACATTCTAATTTTAGACAATTATGGTATATTGTGAGGGGATAATTCTCCTCATAGAAGCAACTAAATGGACATGGCTATATCCCTACACCATCCGTGAGGTGAGGTGAGTTGAACCCCCAAGGTTTTACAACCTGGGGTGCAACCAATCACTGGGTCCTTACTCAGACTTAGCCATGGCTCGACCACTAGCTCGATCGATCAATACAATCGATCAGAGCTAGCTCAAACCCTGTTGACAATCAGGATAGGTTCCTTATGAGGCTAAGGCAAGTTAAACGGCATCCAAAGGCTCTCATAGAGGCTTAATTGACGTCGAGCCCACATGACTCGATGGGAAGAAGGCTGTACCTAAAATTGAAGATGGCAGAGGAAACAGAGGTGCAATAAGGAGCTCAAAAATGTCCAAACAATTGTAGAAGCTCAACAAGGGGGTTTGAACTCCAGTCCTCAGTCTCTATCAATGATTCACAGCATTAGGAATTGCTAGGAATGCAAAGAGCTCCAGGGACTTTAGCTGGACAAATTTGGGGATCACAGTGTGCAAAGGGACTCACTGTGATAACCCATGGGTATTTATAGTCTAAGGGAAGGTTCTGGGGTGACTTCCAAAGTTGTAAGCCATGGCATAGGCTTAGCCCGAGGGTGCTCCCCCTGTTCCCAGAATTGGAGTGGACTGGGCCTCAAACATGGTTAGGAGTGCTAGGGAGGCGAGGGTAAGGTTGCAACGGTATGCTTGACATGGTGCAAGAATGGCAGACCAGCCTGGGGACGTGGCAGTATGGAAGGATTTGGATGTCGAGCGCGAGCTAAGGAAGAAGATGATCCACTATCATGGGGGACTCCTGTAACGCCCCGTCCTGTCGTTGTGCGCAAAGACAAGTGTAATTCATAGTTCGGCGGCAGGACCGTGCGCTACTCAGGAACGGTGGGCCATACAAGTAGAACCCATCTTCCCAATTAGGATAAAGAGACAGAGCCATACTGAAGGCCACTAACTCAAACCCTAAGAGTGGGTACAAGAGTCAATACCTAAGATAAAAATGAGATACTTATCTTAGGTATTAGGCTGGCACGTACATAGGGTCCAAGGGAGCTAAAAAGTACTCATGTACATTATAAAATATAACAGCGTTTCCAGTATGCTGATCGCATCACAATACAGTATAACAGAGTGCGGAAGCTACAAGCAAAACATCCAACATACATTCATCTCAAGCAATAGTAAATGTCCATTTCAGAAAAGAAAAGAAAAAGTACATCCAGAGTTTATTACAAACCATTAAAATGTAGAAATATAAAGAGTCTAGCTAGAATGCTGGGAAGGACTAGACAGTAGAAGTAGGTGCTCAATCCCCTACAGCTCCAATTGCTCCTCTTGAGTCTCTGGTACGTCCTCCTATCCTGTCTCCAAAGACTGCTCAGGATCTAGCAAATTGCCAGATCCCAAAAGTACCCCGTGTTAGACAAAAAGTCTAACACATCAAAACTAGCTATACAACGCTAAACTAAACATAACAAGTATACAAGTAACGTAAAGTAAAAGTGCATAAAAACTGTAAAGACACTAAATAACTGAAACTGTAAGGACGGGCAAGGTAAAACTGCATCAAAACTAAATACTTAAAGTAAATGAAAATATCGAATGCTCATAAACCATTGTGAAAGGAATGACAAATGATAAGAAGGATGCTATAAGCTGCACTGTATGCCACTGAAACAATGCTCACAAATATTCTATACCACGGTATATCACAGAACTATCATTGAAGGTTTATGAGTAGTGCGGTCCAATGTAAGCACAACAGTTAGGAAGTCAGCATGGTGACGCAGATGCACCCTGAAATTCCCCAGTATGTGTATATAACATTCTGTATCTCAAACTGTATCACTGATAACCATGTGTCACAATAGAAGGAATGGTTCAACTTTCATGTTTATGCTTATGCTTATGCCACTATGTTAAATGAATGAGAAATCCCAAAATCCATGAAGAATATAGTAAGAAATAATAATGAATCCTAAGTCTCCATTGTGCAGAATCCTGCTAGAAGGATTCTGACTCCAAATCTCTATATCGATATTTAGTTAAAGTTGTTTATTTACTTAAAGATCACTAGGCGGGGTGATTGTATACACATATTAAATATGCTGCAAAGATAGGACTCACAACATTTAATTTGATTACACCACCCTAATAAAGCGATCTTCATTAGGAGGCACCATCCGATGATGGTTTTGTATCTCAAACTAAGCCTTAAGTCACTAAACTCACAATCATACTTAGCGTCTTAAGAAAGGTGAATCCCGTTACTTAGTTTATTTGAGCCGAACCTATTGAAGCGATCTTCGCTAGGAGGCATTGCCCGATGGCAACTTGTCTTTCAATTAAACTAAGGAATGGGTACCCGTTTACTACACTCTTAGGATTGATTGATTTACTCTAAGTGAGGTTATATCCGCCTAAGCCCACAGGATAGTAACAAAGATAAATCTTACTTAGAGTGACTCAACCAATCCCGAATATTACTGGGGACCAGTAATATGGGTATACTATACTGCACTACCCAATAATCAAGGTTCAATCAAGTCTATTTAATAGAACAAGGATTTATCAAAACTACAAGTCCTAAACTAGTAGGTAAGTCCTTTACAAAGTTTCATCAAGTGAATATGATCCAAGATTACTTAATATGGATTCTACCACAAGGAGATGCATCTCTTCTAATGTCTTAAGTGATTACTACCACAAGGAGAATAGATCAATCTCTAAGGCAATGAGATCTTCTATACTTCTACCTCAAGGATTCATACAAGGCCTCCTACCTCATGATATATGTATTTAGGTCTTTTAAATAATTCACAATGACCTTATGAAGTGATACTTAAGGTTCTCTCATCTAAATGTTAACATTAAGCTCTTAGGTTCTGTTTCATATTTAGGTTTAAGATGATTAGATCAGATGATTAAGTCATCTGATCACACTCAATCTAAGATCATGGGATCTAAATTAGGAATATTGTTAAGACTTAGATCACTTGATTAATCAATATAATTTTATTAATTCTCTTATGCTAGTCCTCTTACTTAAGAGAAAATCAAGGATCTTAAGGTTTGATTCAGATCAAGAAGTCACATAGAATTCTTTTATTAACCCTAATTTGTCTAATTCAATGTTTAGAATCAATAATAAATCAAATGCATTATTGGAGAATGTTCAGTTCAAAAATGTTGAAATCAATAGTAATTAAGTTAGGGTTCTTAAGGATTTGGACTCTCCATAAGTAGATTAGGGTTTGATCCCTTCTCATGCCTTAAGAAAAATCAAGTTATGTATTTAAGATCAATGTCAAATTAGTGGGTTAATTATGTATTATTGGTGGAAATCTCAGACCTAGATCAAGTTTTAGAAGCTTGATCCAAGTCTTAAGATTTCTGAAGTTAATTAAGATAATTAAGATTCTTTGTCTTTGAATTTAGTCAAGCATGCTTAATAAGTGTATAAGGATGAATTCATTTCATTTACTTACTGTCATAGGTCAATTTGGTAAATCAAGTTCTAAGACAAGGGTTACTTAGTGCTAATCAAACCCTAATTTTAACCAAAAAAGATTAGCACATAAATATAAATCTAACCCTTCAAATTATATAAAATTTGGCATGTAAGTTCTACTTAATCACACAAGTAATCAGAGCCTAAGTTTGCTAAGATCCCATAAGTATAAACCTTAAAATTTACAAATCATGATTTAACAAGATTAGGGCATAACTAAAATTACAGAACTCAGAAAAATATTCTACTTAGCACATGCAATCTAATTAACATTAGTGAACTAATGGCATCCTAAACATACAATTTGGATAAGTAAATTTACTAATTTGTCTTAATTAAGATCCACTGTAATTAGGAAATAATTAAAGATCTAACCATCAGATGCATGATTTTATTTTATATTTAGGTTCCTGAGATTTTTCTGATCATTTTTGTATATTATATTATAGGATTTGGACAAGTGGATTAAAAGTTATTTAAATAATACATTCTGTATTTTTATTTAATTAAAATCCTATGATTTGAATAATTGAATTATTTTCCTTAAGGAAAATAATTCTAAAATTCAGATTTAATTAAAATGGATCGGCCCGATTTCAAAACGCGCGGGTCGACCGGGGCCCGGGAGACCCGGCACTGTCGCACCACACGGGTCGTGGGTCGACCCGGCCCGCACACTGCCGTCGTCCCCGATCCTTCGTCCCGACGAATAGAGCCGAATAGGGAACCCTAATTGCCAAAATTCTGGTGCATCTAGGCCACGGCTCAGCCAGCATTCGATCACTACTCCATCACCGTGGTCAGACGCATCGATTGGGACTCGAAGCCCCTTGTGAGACGGCCTGGATCAGCCAGACCTTACTCACCCGATGATTCCTCCATTAGAGTTACTGTGGGGAGATAATTCTCCCCACAGACGCCATGCCAGACCCCGCGCTCGATCCCTACACCATCAGGGAGGTGAGGCGGATCGAAGCCCTCTGGTCCGGGGGTCTGTGGTGGTCTGGATCACCGGGTCCTTACTTGACCGAGGCGATCCAGAAGAAACTTAGCCCGATCGATCGATTCGATCGATCAAGGCTAACCTAGACCCTAATTTCGATATGGCGGGGTTCAAATCGATAATAAGCACAATATTGCATCAGTTGGAATAAGGTATGAGCCACATTAGCTCAGAACCCGTAACTGGGATACCTGGTTTGACAAATTGTCTCGAAACGCTCGACTGGGGGCCTCGGCTGGCTCTAGTTGCAGTTCCAAATGCTGCAAAGGTTCCTGAACTCCAGGAGAGCCTACTATCAGCAGTTCAGAAGCATGGGAGCGCCTGGAAGGAGCTTCGGTAATTGACAATGGCGGCGAATTGTAGAGGCTTCAATTGATCAGCCAAGGGTCCATGGAAGGTTTGCTGAGGCTAATTATTGCCTTACCGAGGTGTGGAGAAGCTTTTGGAGGGCTGGCTTGGGCTGGAGAGGGCCCGAGAGGGCTGGCCATGGCTGAGCTCTCAAGATTCCAATTTGAGCTTGGCCGGGCCATGAGACCCAATTGGGGTACCTAGCCACTCTAGGGATGTTGCTAACGGCTTTGCTGAGCTGGAAAGGGGAGCGGCAGACCGGATGGCCAGCTGGCAGTACTAGAAATCTCCTCTGTCGGGCGCAGCGAGAGGAAGACGAAGGTCCACAGTAGTGGGACCTTCGGATGCCGTCTGATCTATCGATCAGATGGCGGAACGGTCAGATGTGCTCGGATCCTAACGGCCGATCGCAGAAGCGATCCGGGCCGTTGGATCGGTCGGGTGGATCCTACGGTTGATTCGTGTTTTCGCAGAATTAAATCTCAACCATTAAATAAAAAGGCAGAACGGTCAGATGCGTGGGACCCCGCTGTCGCGTTCCCCGGGCTCCGCAGCGGATTGCCGACGGTCCGCACAGCGAATCCCGGCTGTTAATTTATGGGTATTTTTACAAAATTAAATTGTTTGGAACCCTTTTATATAATTGAACCATTTTAATTTAAATTGAATTGTGGTCCAAATGAATTCCAAATTGCACCAAATTTTTAGATTTTGGGGGTGAGGAATTCAAAAATGCAATCAGATTTTGATTTTGAGATCAAAATATTTTGGGTCTAGACTAAGGCATCTAGATTGATCAAATTGCCAATTTTGACTTAGAGAAGTCCAATGAGCTTCAAGTCTTCTAGATAGGCCTAGATTGATGTTCTAAAGGCAATGATACTAAAAATTAAATCAAGCAGCCTATATTTTGCGTGGTAACAACCTAGGGTTGTTACAACTCCAGAGCAGTTTAATTTATCTTTAGTGGACGCGGAATGGCTCTGATCTCTTAACATCTAACAGCCAAGTGAGGATGCCAGATCAACCATTGGATTAGATCAAGAGATCCTATGGCGATCGGGGTTTACTTAAGACAGATAGCTAGATGTCATCGGATCAGATCTCGGAACCGCGGAACGGTATAGATGAGACAGATTCGAGCGAAGGCGAGGACCATTGGATCAAATCTGTGAGATCGATGGTTTGGATGGCACCCACGGTTTGGAGGCAGCCGACCATTGGAGGGAGGGTAGAATTGCGATTAAGAATTGTTCTAAACCATAATATGCAATTGAACTAATTTAAATTAAATCCAAAATAGGCCTAAATGACCTCCAAAATTCCCAAAAAATCACTCTTAAATAATTTGGGGGTAGGAAATTCAAAAATGAACTCAGATTTTACTTTGGAGATCAAATTAATTTAGCTAATTTTTAGGTTACAAAAATAGGCAAAATATTAAAATACTCAGTTGGGCTCCAATTGATTTCATACTTCTATGGTTAGGTTTAAATGACCCATTGAGTTTAATAGAATCAAAATTAAAGCTTGGTTTAGCTTAATTAATTTGAGTTTAGCTAGGGTAACAACTAGGGTTGTTACAGTTCGGGACCCGAGTAAAATCCTAAGAATTTAAGCACTCTCTAATCAAGCTAAGACAAGGCTTTAATCTATCTCAGTGTCCTCATGGTGTGTAGATCACACCCTAGCCATGGCTTGGCCTCTATGAGGAGAATTTCTCCTCACGAAGAAATCCCAATTAAGAATTTAGCCACATTTGGGAATAATATGTTCTCAGTGAACTAAGCCATCTTGAGTGAAATTTTAGGCCTTTGTCGATCGATCTCAATCCAAGCTTCGTGTGTCGATCATCTTGAACCATTGGCATGGCTCGAGGATAGTGAATTTAAACAATTAGGTTTAACCCTAATTGTCCACTGTTAGAGGGTTGGCGCAGGGAAGGAGATGACAGCCCGGGTCGGGCCGACCCGTAACCTGCGCTGTCCAGTAGTAGTGGGCCCTTGAGCCCGATCAGCCTACATATTTTGGGAACGGGCTAGTACCCGTTTAAATATATTTAAAATCATTTAGAGATTTATTTTCCTTAAAAAAAAATCTAATGGATTAATGAGAAAAATGTTGATTAAATTATATAAATAACTCTTAATCCACTTATCCAAGTCACATGAAATTATATAATATTTTTTTCAAAAAATGTTGAGGAATTATAATATACAAAAATATTTAGGTTTATGTGATTGGATATATTAATATTTTCTAATTACTCTAGAACTTAATTAGTGTGAATTAGCGAGTATACTTAGCCAAATTTCATGATTCTAATTTTATTATACTTCTTATTTCTTTTAGAATACATGTACTAATGGAATTAATTTTCTGATTATTATTCTGTTAATTATGCCATATTCTTAAAAATTCATGATTAGTAAAAATAAGGGTTTATACAGAACCAAACATAGTAAACTAAGTCTCTAATTGTTCCTATAGATAAGTAGAATATAATTATCAAGTTTCAAGGCTATATTTTTAATTAAGTATTAATCCATTTTGACTTGATTTAGGGTTTGATTAGCTTTAATTACCCTTTATTTTGCTTAAATTAATGTTTATATACTTCAATAATAGTAGTATGCATGTTAGAGAACTTAAACTCTAGCTTGGATACCTTAAATAATTGATTTGACATTAATCTACCTTAAACCTAAGGAATATTAAGAATTGATTAAGCTAAACAATAATTGATTAAATCCTGATTTTTGACATCAATAATGCACCATAAACTTACTGATTTTATTAATGATCAAAAACTAAGCAAATGGTCTTAGTTTGGTCAAGTTAGGAGTTAAACCCTAACTTTTTTGAATTAAGATTCAAATCTTAATCATCTTAGATAAGTCACTTGATTTAAATAATTAAAGGACTTGCATGATTTAAAAAATACCTATTTATTAGATATTGATCTTAAACTATTGAAATAATAGTATTAAGATCTATAATGAATTCATGTGATTGCTCATTTGAACCTATAACTTTAAATTATTAATTTTCTCTTAAGTAAGACCCTTAAAATGAGATAAATTATAAAATGATAATGATTTGCAAAATGATCAATTCTTAATAATTCACATGATTGGATTCCATAATTGTAGTATAGATTGTGGTCAGATGGGCTTACCCATCTGATTTATATAATTTAGATTAATATATTAGGAATTGTAGAGTTAACAGGAATCTTAGAACTTAGATTATACAAGTATATTTCAGTGCTTAGATCTTAAAAGTTGTGATACAGTGTTATTAATTCAATAATTATTAAACCTTATTAATAAAGGAGCTATAGAGGTAGGAAGAACTTAGATACACCTTCTCGTCTTTAAAGAATTGATCGTAGATCCTTGTGGTAGAATAACATAAAGGCTTAGACTGAGATCATTTCCTTGCGGTAGTGTCCTAAATTTAGTGGCTTCTAAGTCACATCCTTGATACCTTTGTGTAGGATTCACCATAATGGAGTGTGGATTCATTAGTTTGTATTCCTTGATTATTAAATATAATTGAATGAACCAATAGAACTATTAGTTGAAGACAATAGTGTATATCCTTTTAACTGATTTATTTTAGTAGGAAATAGAGTTGGTTGATTTACCCTGAATAGAACTATGGAGTCTTAGTCTTATCTTAAGTAATCAGATAAGTACAGTTCAGTTCAGGATAAACATCTCAAGTCCAAGAGTGTTATAAGTAGAGGATTGAATACTTAGATTAAGAGAACAAACTGTGACAGGGTTCTGCCCCTTATCATCATGTGTTTCGATAAGTGCAGTTAAGCAAACTAAGTGCTTCAAATTACTTTTATTAGGACACTATAAGTATGACTGTAATTAGGGTATTTAATGGATTTGTTTGAGAGAATAAACTGTGACCGGGTCCTACCCCTTATTGTCATGCATTTCAATAAGTTCAGTTAAATAAACTAGGCATTAAAGTCACCTTTCTTAGAAATATACCAACTATGTGTATGCAACTTCTTTAGTTGATGAGTTTAGATAATCTTAGTAATATCCTTCAATGGATTAGAATTAGGAGTCAGAATTCATTTAGATGAATTTTGAACGATGGAGATAAATGGAATCATTACTTAATATTGAATTGATTTTGTATTTCAATGATTTAAAGCATATAATCATAAAAACCTTGGCATATCATAAAATTGATAAGTCATGTCAGTATTAGTAAAGTGAACGAGCTCACTTAAGGACTCTGCTCACTTATGATTATAATTAGGGTATTTAATGGCTTTGTTTGAGAGAATAAACTATGATCGGGTCCTACCCCTTATTGTCATGCATTTTGATAAGTGCAGTTAAATAAACTAGGCGTTAAAGTCACCTTTCTTAGAAATATACCGACTATGTGTATGCAACTTCTTTAGTTGATGAGTTTAGATAATCTTAGTAATATCATTCAATGGATTAGAATTAGGAGTCAGAATTCATTTAGATGAATTTAGAACGATGGAGATAAATGGAATCATTACTTAATATTGAATTGATTTTGTATTTCAATGATTTAAAGCATATAATCATAAAAACCTTGGCAAATCATAAAATTGATAAGTCATGTCAGTATTAGCGAAGTGAATGAGCTCACTTAAGAACTCTATTAGCAAATTGTTCGCTCACCTAGGATATGTGAGGTATCATGCGACACTAAGTTAGCATATCAGTGGCATACAGTTCAGTGACATATTCTGATGCATAATTATAAATTCAATGACATACAACACACTATTAAATCATTATTTACTCACTTTCTAATTACTTTCTATTTTCTCTACATTTCAGTATTCAGTTGCATTTTTAGCTTACATTACTTTCACATTTATAATATTTTGATTTTTCTGTCCGTTTACTATCTTTTCTACAATTTTACTTAAATTATTTAAATGCTAAGTAATAGATAACCATAGCTATTATAGTAGCTTTTGTTGTGTCATACTTATTGTCTAACACGTGGTACTTTTGAGGATCGAGAATTAGCTAAATCTGGATCAGGAACCTTCACAGGAGTTCTAGGAGGAGTTTGTGGATCATTAGAGGACTCTTTATTAGCATTTATTTTCTACACTAGTTTACATTTAGTTCAATATTTAAATTATTTTGTGTTTCATTAAATAAATTATCTGTAATAATTATAAATGTATTTTCTTTTCTTTTCCAAGATGAATGTCTTACTTTGCTTATGTGACAAATATTTTTGGATGTATGCTTTAGCTTCTGCACTCTGTGATTACTACTACTTATACTTAGTATTGTGATGTGATCAGGATATTCATGAATTGTTAGTATTTGTGTAACTTGGATCTTACTTTTATTCATAATCCAATGCACAAGAGTACCCTATCTGATACTTAAGATAAAAATAATACACTAATCTTAAGGATAAGTACTTTATCGTTTTCCCTTGAGGTTGAGTCCCAGAAATAGCCCTTTGTATTCAGTTCAGCTAATTTATTCAGGGTCATTCAGTACCCTTCTTGAGTAATGCACTGTTCTGCCACCAATTGTTACTCTTTAAGCAAACTCATTTGCGCGCGGTGATGGGACGGGGCGTTACATTTGGTATCAGAGAAATATCATAAAGTGTCAAATAAGGAGAAAGTTCCTATTTGATCCATTCTATGTAGCTTATATGATCATAATCATTTAGTGTAAGAAAATCAGCATCCATAGTTCATCCAACTGAGATCTCAGAAATGAAACTAAGAATATTTGGAAAATACACCTTAGGACTTGAACGAACCTTAAAATGCACTTCAAAGTGAAATACAAGTAACAAAGTACATCTTAGAATCTGAATGAACTTTAAAGAAGTAAAATATACAAGTAAAATTCTTATAACTGAAAAACCAAAGCGAATATTTGAATGAAATTTTAGGAATGGATTATCAACAGTATGGGTTCAACTGCTACCTTAAATTATTCGACTAATATTGAACAGATGATTTCCAAGATGGTAAAGTTTATGGTAGGACCATTTTTGGAGTGTCTCCTCACAGAGTAGAAGTACTAGATAAGATCTTAGTTCATTCTACCTTCAGAGGGACCATTCTTCTTATTCTTGCTAAGGAATGGTTGGACTGTGTGACCACTGCTTTTTGAGATATAGCTTGTCCAGATGATTATCGTTTTCAAATTTTGAAAACTCTACTTGGAGGATCAACTGATAGATGGTGGTGCTGGACCTATGAAAGATTATCAAGGAAGCGCCTAGTAGTCTCGTATGACAAATTTTGTACTATCCTTAGGGCAGAATATTGTAGTTAATGTTCTTAAATTATCTAATGTATCTTCCTTTTGCATTAGCCTAACCTTTTTTTTCTATTGATGAATCCATAATTTATATCATAAATAAAGAAAAAATCTCATTCATATCCTTATTAGAAACAACCTTTATTGATCAAATTCTGCTTATTTTTAGGTAAAAAGTGAGCTCAGTAATTTCTGGGACATTCTAGAGTATTTTTGCAATTTCTGGGAGAAAATCACTGCGGCGTGCTATAGCGCAGTGCGCCACAGCGCACTCCGGCTACCGGCATGCAGAAGGCACTAATCTAAGGGGATTCCTAAAATCTGGAGCGATTCCACTACGGCGCACCACAGCGTGCCATAGGGCGCTGCAGTGAAATAGTTTTCATAACTCAATCGCTACATCGCGCCGCAGCGGGTGAGTTTTTGAAACTCAATCGCTGCAGCGCGCTGCAGCGAGACAGATTTTGAAACTCAATCTCTACAGCGTGCCGCAGTGAGTGAGTTTTCGAAACTCAATCGCTACAGCACGCTACAGTGGGAGAGTTTTCAAAACTCGATTGCTACAGCATGCTGCAGCGGATGAATTTTCAAAACTCAATCGCTACAGCGCGCTGCAGCGGGCAAGTTTTCAAAATTAAAATCACTATAGTGCACTGCAGCGAAAGAGTTTTGAAATTCAATTGCTATAGCGCTCTACCGCGGTGGGCCCATTAATTGCAGCTGAGATAAAACCCCCCCAGCCTGCTCCTTGTCTCCTAGCCACTATATCTTCTGCAGTATAATGTTTTTTTAAAGAAAAATAACTATTTTTTAAGTGATTTGGTGATTAAAGAATGGAAAAGGAGATGTCTTGTCATGCCTCAAGTGGGTTAAGCACTCATTGCTGCAAAAATTTGAAGGGAAGAAGCCTAAATTTGAAAGCAAAGAAGGAGATTTGCTCCTTTATATATGCAGCTCTTCTTCACAAAAGATGGGTTCCCAATTTTCATTTAAAAATTCAGTTATTAGGGGCTACATAAAAGAAGAAGGAAACCTCTCTAAGGGAGGTGGAAAGGATCATTACTATAGAAGAAAGAACCAAAAGTTGCACTAGGGAGCTAAAGGAAAGAAGAAAAGGAAGAAGAGGAGAGATCTAGAAAACCCCATTAAGGGTTGTTCTTAATAAAATCTTAATCTTGCTTTTGATTTCTTTTAGTGGATCATGAAAGGGTCTTCATCCTTATCTGTTTTTCTTCTTTTCTCAGCTATAATGGAAGGCTAAACCCCATTAGGGAGGGTTGGGCTGAGCCCATTGTGTAAAGGACTTAATGAATGATGTAGAACTTCCTCAAGCATTTAAATAAAAATTTATTTTTGAATGGTTTAATGAAATTATCTTAAGATCAAGTTGCAGACTAAATGAAAAACTTATGTTAAGAAAATATAATTATAAATACGAATAATAAAAAATAAAAATTTTATGCTCTATAGCTCATTGCTTAGTTAAGAGCGGGATATGCATGCATAGGGTGCTTAGAACTAAGTGAGAAGTTCTTGAGCCTAATTGCACCATGTTTTACGCTCAACTAAGGAGTCAAAGTGTGGGAGCTAAGACCCACTAATGGAGCTCCGTTGCTCAGCATACGTGAGAGGAGGAAGTGGATTCTTTAAGAGCTCATGGATGATGTGACATAGTTCATAAACCTAATGAAATCACTTTTTTATCTAAACTACGCATGATGCACGTGATGCTCATTAGTGGAATAAATACTCTTAAGATCGCCTGATTAAAACTATTATTTTGGTAACCTAGACGAAGGAAAACTAAGATGCTTTATTTGCGATCTCATGGGAATCTTTGTGCAGAATTAGAACCCTAGTGTGTTCATCTATTGCACAAGATTTGCACTTGAAGGATATAGAAGACAACTCTTAGGAATACAATGTGCACTTAATTAATTGGCATAATAATAAAGAATGAAAAGTGCTTGAGAAGTAATATAACATGAGGTCCCTATCATTTCACATGGAAGAAGCCCAACTCTCCTCTCTAATTCAAATAGTTTCTTAACTTTAAATTATTACTTAGTTAACAGAACCAAATCAAGGTGAAATCATATCGTTTAAACATTATTGAACATAGATATACCTTAGTAACAAAACACACCATTCCCTGAGGATGATAAATCTCGGAACTTACCTTCCAAATTATTTCTTCAAACCACGTACACTTGCATGCGAGTGCAGATGTGTATTCTACAGTCTGTTAAGTTATTGGCGTCGTTGCTATGCAATGGTAATTGTTTTGTATTAAGGATAATCTACTAGTAAATAGATTTAAACAAATCTCTTTGCATATAGTTTTAATTTTTGTTCTTGTAGTTATTTTTGCTAACCATTTACTTTTCTTTCATTTGCTAAATTATGGAACATTATTGCTATATTTATTCTTCATAGCTTAAATTCTAAATCTTATGAGTAGAAGAATCTGTACTGAATATCTTTTTAATCCAAAAATTAAAAGAACCCTTTTACAAACTAGAAGAGAACAAGCAATCTTAAATAACCAACAAGCTGTTATGGGAAACTTTGATGAAATTCCTAGAGAGCCTTTAAGAGAACCACAGGGTATAGCACTTAGAGATTATGCCTTGCCCACTATTAGGGGCATTCCTCATGCAATGGTAAGGCCAAACATAGAAGCCAATAATTTTGAGATCAAACCTTCCACACTCAGTATGGTTCAAAATAATCAATATGGTGGCTTAGCCACAGAGGACCCTCATTCACACATTTCAAACTTTCTTGAAATATATGATACCTTCATGTTTAATGGTGTTTCTGAAGATGCCATTAAACATATGCTTTTCCCTTTTTCCCTAAGAGACAAAGCCAAGAGTTGGCTCAGCTCTCTCCCGAGTGATTCCATCCGTACTTAGGATGATCTCGCTAGGAAATTCTTTGCGAAATATTTCCCTTCGACAAAAACTTCTCGGCTGAGAATTGAGATAACCAACTTCAATTAGTATGAAGGAGATACTCTATATGATGGGTGGGATCACTTTAAGGAATGCCTAAGGCGATGCCCGCATCATGGATTCCCTTTATGGATGCATGTGCAAACCTTCTATAATGGTTTGAACGCTCCAATACGGACTCTCATTGATGCGGCCGCCGGAGGCTCAATTAGCAGCAAAACCCAAGAAGAGTCTTATGACCCCTTAGAAGAAATGGCAGACAATGCCTATCAATGGCCTCTCCAAAGAAATGAAAACATGGATAAAAATAAATGTAACTCTCTTGAAAACTCATAACAAATTCATGAACTCCAGAATCAAATCTCTCAACTCAATAAAAAGTTAGAATGTGAGCAATTAAAATCTTGTCAAGAGGGAGATTGTGAGTTACGGAATATCAATGAAATTATGAATCATGGCAGAAGTGGAGAAAGGTCTTAGAACTTTTTTATTGAATTTAGAACATCCACAATTGAATTTATGAATAAAATTGACGCCATGCTAAACAGGCAAGAGGAGTCATTAAAAAGAGTTGAGCAAATACTAAAAGAAATCATGTGATAGTTAGAGAAACTGGCTCTAGTAGGAGTCATTGGTGAGTATGAAAATGACTTAGGAACCTCTATAACCTTAAGAAGTGGGAAAATAATAAAGTTGGTTGTGAATAAGGAGGATGAAAAAAACATCACAATAATTAGAGAGGGACAAGGGTAGGAAGAAGTAATGATTAGAAATGAGATGAATGAAGTAAGGGATTCGGAGAAGGTTCAACCTAGTGACTAACTCAAAATCACCCCTGACATCCCCTACGCTTAATGAATGGCTAAGGATAAACTTGATGCCCAATTTCACAAATTTTTAGATACTTTTAAAACTCTTCACATAGACATTCCTTTCGCGGACCCATTAGAGAAAATGTCGAGTTATGCAAAGTTAATGAAAGATATCCTATCAAGGAAAAGAAGGATTGATGAGAAGAGACTGTGGCATTAACAGATGAATGTAGTGCAATATTTCAGAGAAAGATCCCCAATAAGAAGAAGGATCCTGGTAGCTTCACTATCTCCTGCACTATTGGAAACCAATCTTTCCAAAAGGCTCTTTGTGATCTAGGTGCATCCATAAATTTGATGCCATTTTACATATTCAAGAAGTTAGAAATTGATCATTTGAAACCTACCTCTGTTCTCCTCCAATTCACTGATAGATCTGTAAAAACCCCTTTAGGAATTGTGGAAAATGTGCTTATAAAGATCGATAAATTCATCTTCACAGCTGATTTCATAATCTTAGACATGGAATATAAAAACTAAGAAATCCCCATCATCTTGGCTAGACCATTTTTGGCTACCAAAAGAAGATTGATTGATATCGATAAAGGGGAATTGAGATTGCAATATGGAGATGAGGAGGTGAAATTTCATGTAAATGATTTTATGAGGCACCCATCTAAGCCCAATGAGGATGGCTGGAAGATCAAATTAATTAAAGAATCTTTGTTATTGGGAGACATGGAAGAAGAGGGGATGCTAGTAAATGAGGATGATGAGGATCTCACTGAAGATGGAGTGATTAAGGAATTAATTAAAGAGAGAAAAATAATTCAACTTTTTATAGATTGCCCTCCAGAATTAGAATTAAAACCTCTTCTTTCTCACTTAAAGTATACTTATCTAGGGGAGGAGACATCTCTTCCCATAATAATTTTTGCCTTGTTAACTCAGCATCAAGAGCAGCTTTTATGTAAGGTTTTTAAAGAGCACTAGAAAGCAATTACAAGGAATATAGCAGATCTGAAAAGAATTAGCCCAACTCTTTGTATGCACCGTATCCTTTTGGAGGATAACTCTACTCCATCGATTGAATCTCAAAGGCACTTAAACCCTAACATAAAGGAAGTAGTTCACAAAGAAATTATTAAACTCTTAGATGCTTGAATCATATTCCCCATCTCTAATAGTCCTTGGGTGAGCCCTATCCATGTGGTCCCAAAGAAGAGTGGGATAACCATTGTGCTTAATGAAAATAATGAATTAATCCCCACTAGAATGGTGACCGGATGGAGAGTGTGCATTAATTATAGGAGACTAAATAAAGCTACTTTGAAAGATTAGTACCCTCTTCCATTCATAAACTAAATGCTCGATAGGTAGGCAGGGAATCCCTATTTCTATTTTCTTGGTGGGTATTCAGGATATAATCAAATCTTGATTGCACCTGAAGACCAAGAGAAAATAACCTTCACCTATCCCTTTGGGACTTTTGCCTTTAGAAGAATGCCCTTTGGATTGTGCAATGCTCTAGCTACTTTCCAACGCTGTCTGATGGCGATTTTCTCTGATATGATAGGGGAATTTTTAGAAATCTTTATGGATCATTTCTCTATTATCAAAAGTTCTTTCGACCATTGTCTCATCAATTTGGGAAAGGTTCTAAAAAGGTGTGAAGAATCAAATTTGATCTTAAATTGGAAAAAATGTCATTTTATGGTCGAAGAAGTTATTTCTCCAACATAAGTTTGCCGCTCTGTAGATTACTAGGAAAAGATGTAGAATTCAAATTTGACGAAAATTGTTTAAAAGGTTTCAATGCTATTAAAATTGCCCTGATCTCAGCTTCGATAATTTCTACTCCAAATTGGTATACCCCTTTTAAGATTATGTGTGATGCGAGTGACCTTGCAATTGGTGCTATCCTTGGGCAGCGAAAGTAACAAACCTTCTATTCAATTTACTATGCTAGTAAGCTCCTTGACGATGCCCAAAAAAACTACGCTACCATAGAGAAAGAACTCTCAGCTGTCATTTTTGCATTCACTAAATTCAGGTCTTATCTCACTGGTTCTAAGACTATTGTTTACACTGACCATGCATCCATTAAGTATCTCCTTCAAAAGAAAGAAGCAAAACATCGCTTAATACGTTTGGTGCTGATATTGCAAGAATTTGATCTAGAAATTCGGGATAAAAAGGAGAGTGAGAATGTGTTAGCTGAACATCTATCTAGATTGACCCACCTCAAAAGTGATAGTTTGACCAAAATTAGTGAATCGTTCCTCGATGAGAAGTTGTACACTATTTCATCTACAAAACCTCTTTGGTTTGCTAACTTTGCAAATTATCTTGCAGAAGGAGTTATACCAAAAGACCTGAACTTTCAATAAACAAAAAAGTTCTTTGCTGACTTAAAAAATTAATTTTGGTATGATCCATTCCTCTATAAATGTTGCAATGATCATTTCCTAAGGAGATGTGTGCCCAATTCAGAAATCTCTACCATTGCCATGCATCTTCTTATGGAGGGCACCATGGAACTGATCGAACAGCAGCTAAGGTGCTTCAATCTGAGTTCTTTTGGCTTCATCTATTCAAAAATGCCGCTAATTTTGTGAAATGTTATTATAAAAGCCAAAGAACTAGAAACCTTAGCAAAAGGGATGAGCTTCCTTTGAATGTAATCTTTTAAGTGGAGCTATTTGATGTTTGGGGAATTGATTTCATGGGCCCATTTCCTTTATCCCAAACAAACATGTATATTCTTGTTGCTGTTGAATATGTTTCGAAATGGGTAGAGGCGCTTGCATGTATGAACAATGATGCTAAAACTGTTGTCAAATTTCTCAAGGAGCATGTGCTTGCGAGATTTTGTACTCCTAGATTCCTAATAAGTGATGGAGGAAAGCATTTCTGTAATCGGCAGCTTGAGAGTTTGCTAAGAAGCTATGGAGTAAAACATAAGGTGGGAACAACTTATCACCCTCAAACTAGTGGATAAGTCAAAGTCTCAAACAGGGAACTAAAGCAGATCTTGGAGAAGATAGTGAATCAAAATAGAAAAGATTGGACTTCAAAACTCCAAGATGCCCTTTGGGCATATAGAACTACTTTTAAAACCCCTTAGGAATGTCCCCCTATAGGCTTGTGTATGGTAAATCTTGCCATTTACTCGTGGAGTTGGAGCACCGTGCATTTTGGGCCATCAAGAAATTGAACTTCGATTTCCAACATGCTGGAGCAAGAAGAATGCTGCAATTGAATTAGCTTGATGAATTCAGATTGAATGCTTATGACAGTGCTAAAATTTACAAAGAAAAGATGAAAAAATAGCATGATAAATTGATTAAACCAAAGCATTTTCAACCAAGAATGAAAGTACTTCTTTTAAATTCAAGATTGAGATTGTTTACAGGGAAATTAAAGTCAAGGTGGACGGGCCCATTTATAGTGACAAAGGTCTATCCTCATGGAGCCATAGATGTTACTTCAAGCAAAGGAACCTTCAAGGTAAAGTGGAATTGATTGAAGCCTTATTTGGAAGAGAGTAAACTACAGGAGAAAGGAGGATGGACCTTACAAGACCTTCCTATGGAAGGAACCACATAGAAGATTTCACTCGCATCAAGCTAAGAAGTTAAAACAAGTGCTTGGTGGGAGGCAACCCATCCTAAATTAGGATGTATTTTTTTTCTTAATTTCATTTCTAGTTTTTCTTTTTCTTTGTGTGTGTTTTGTTTTTCCTTAAAGAAATAAATTATGGATCCTCATATTTTCAAATTCTTTCTATGATTCCCAAATGACATATTTTCCTGAATTTTTCAAGACTATGAAAGTTGCAAGAATGTCAATGAAAAAAATTAATTGTCAACCATAATTTGCTTAACAAAAAATGACTAAAGTCATTGACAGCATTAAATCATCTAAACAAGAGAATGATCTCAGGTTGTATATAGTCTCCAAAAATTTAAGAAAATCAATGTTAAGGTCTAAGTGTGGGGGAAAGCTTAGAAATCAAAACTAGTGATTAAATTGAGTAAGCTAATAGAGTGTGCTAGGCTCCTGTAGGACTTCATAATCATAAAGATTTAAAATTGGGATGAAGAAAAATATCTCTCCCTAAGGCAAAAAAAGAAAAACAAAGACAGGAATGAAGAAAAATATCTCTCCTAAGGAAAAAAATGAAATAGGATAATGAAAAATATCTCTCCTAAAATTTTAAATATCTTTGTGATTCATAAGAAAGAGCTTATATATGGCACAAAACTCTTGGTTACTCACTACCATACTAGTTTGGTGAATTCTAAAGAATCTCACCCATCATGTAGCATTAAGCATTATAAAACTTAAAAATGGAGACTAGTCAATCAACCATGATTCATAACCAGAGTTAGAAAGGTTTAATGGAGGACCAATTTGATAATCATTTCAGTTAAGCTAAAGAGTTGAACTGAAATCAAATTTCACATTAACATTTCATATTGACTCTCTTACCTTAAAAATAGAAAAATCAATTCTTGAGCTTACTCGAGGACAAGCAAGAATATAAGAGTGGGGTGTAATGAATCCATAATTTATATCATAAATAAAGGAAAAATATCATTCATATAGTTATTAGAAACAACCCTACATGATCAAATTCTACTTATTTTCAAGTAAAAAATGAGCTCAGCAATTTCTGGGCAATTCTGGAGCATTTATGCAGTTTTTAGGAGAAAACCGCTGCAGCGCGCAGCGCACTACATCATGCTCCGGCTACTGGCATGCAGAAGGCACTAATCTAAAAAGATTCCTAAACTTTGGAGCGATTATGCTACGGCGTGCCACAACGCACCATAGCGCACTGCAGCGAGATAGTTTTTATAACTCAATCGCTGCAGTGCGCCGCAACGGGTGAGTTTTTGAAACTCAATCGCTCCAGCGCGCTGCAGCGAGAAATATTTTGAAACTCAATCGCTACAGTGCACTGCAGACGGTGAGTTTTTGAAACTCAATTGCTACAGCGCGCTATAGTGGGAGAACTTTAGAAACTCGATCGCTACAACGCGCTGCCGCGGATGAGTTTTCAAAACTCAATCGCTGCAGCGGATGAGTTTTCAAAACTCAATCACTACAATGCACCGTAGCAAGTGAGTTTTCAAAACTCAATCGCTATAGCAGGAGAGTTTTCAAAAACTCGATCGCTATAGTGCGCTGCAACGAATGAGTTTTAGAAATTCAATCGTTACAGCCACTGCAGCAGGCAAGTTTTCAAACTTAAAACCACTATAGCGTGCTGTAGCAAAAGAGTTTTGAAACTCAAATGCTACAGCGCGCTACAGCAGCGCGCCAAATTCCTATTTTCTCAGGGCATTAATTGCGGCAGAGACAAGACCCCCCAGCCCGCTCCTTGTCTCCCAGCCACCATATCTTCTGCAGTAGAATATTTTTTTAAGGAAAAATATCTATTTTTAAGTGATTTGGGGATTAAAGAATGAAAAAGGGTATGTCTTGTCATGCCTCAAGTGGCTAAGCACTCATTGCTGCTGAAATTTGGAGGGAAGAAGCAAGAATTTGAAGCAAGGAGGAGATTTACTCTTTTAAATATGCAGCTCTTCTTCACAAAAGAAGGATTCCCAAAATTTGATCCAAAAATTTGGTATTTAGGGGCTGCATAAGAGAAGGAGGAAACCACTCTAAGGGAGGTGGAAAGGACCATTGCTAGAAGAGAAAGGACCAAAGACTACACTAGGGGAAAGGAGAAGAGGAAAAAAAAGAGAGCTCCAGAGAACCCCATTAAAGGTTGTTCCTAGTAAACTCTTAATCTTGCTTTTGATTTCCTTTAGTGGATCATGAAAGGTCTTCATCCTTGTATGTTTTTCTTCTTTTCTCCGCTGTAATGGAAGGCTAAACTCTCGTGGGGAGGGTTGGGCTGAGCCCATGTAAAATGTAAGGGACTTAATGAATGATGTAGAACTTCCTCAAGCATTGAAATAAAAATATCTTTTTTTGAATGGTTCAATGAAATCATCTTAGATCAAGTTGTGGACTAAATGAAAAACCTATGTTAATAAAATATAATTATAAATATGAACAATAAAAAATGAAGATCTTGTGCTCCATAGCTCATTGCTTAGTTAAGAGCGAGATATGCGTGCATGGGGTGCTTAGAACTAAGTGAGAAGTTCTTGAGCCTAATTGCACCATGTTTTACGCTCAACTAAGGAGTCGAAGTGTGTGAGCTAAGACCCACTAATGGAGCTTCGTTGCTCAACATACGTGAAAAGAGGAAGTGGATTCTTTAACAGCTCATGGATGATGTGACATAGTTCATAGAGCCTAATGAAATCACTTCCTTATCTGAACTATGCATGATGTGTGTGATGCTCATTAGTGGAATCAATGCTCTTAAGACTACCTAATTAAAACTATTATTTTGGTAACCTAGATGTAGGAAAACTAAGATGCTCACTAGTGGAATCAATGCTCTTAAGACTACCTAATTAAATCTATTATTTTGGTAACCTAG
This sequence comes from Gastrodia elata, assembly GCA_016760335.1. NCBI lineage: Eukaryota > Viridiplantae > Streptophyta > Magnoliopsida > Asparagales > Orchidaceae > Gastrodia > Gastrodia elata. The sequence goes on along the minus strand of CM028671.1, from coordinate 39,975,198 downwards.
ATGTAGGAAAACTAAGATGCCTTAGTTGCAATCTTATGGGAATCTTTGTGCAGATTTGAATCTTAGTGTGTTCATCTATTGCATAAGATTCACACTTGAAGGATTTAGAGGATAACTCTAAGAAATACAATGTGCACTTGATTAATTGGCATAATGATAAAGAATGAAAAGTATTTGAGAAGTAATATAACATGAGGTCCTTATCATTTCACATGGAAGAAGCCCAACTCTCCTCTCTAATTTAAATAGTTTCTTAACTCTAAATTATTGCCTTGTTAACGAAACCAAATCAAGGTGAAATCATACCGTTTAAACATTATTGAACATAGATATACTGTAGTAACAAAACACATCGTTCCCTAGCACAATAAATCTCAGAACTTACCTTTCAAATTATTAATTCAAACTATGTACACTTGCGTGCGAGCGCAGACATGTATTCTACAGTCTGTCACCTATATATATAACTTCTCCTTTGATAAAGTGATGATTGAAAGAGATAGTGGATGTTTGTTCACTGAATTCATACTCTTGGAGATTGTAGTCATGAATCCAGGTTCTCCCTCGGCTCCTAGACCCATTTAAAACACAATCCCATCCTCAAGCAAACCTGATGAAGTTAACTCCATGGCTAGTCTTATGAAAGCTCTAATAATGCACAGCATGCGCAAGAGACTCACCTCTTATTATGAACTCTCGTTAATAGCCCAATGCATAGATAGTAGTTCCATCTGCATTGCACTTTTTTGGAGATGGCATTTTACATAGTTTTCTTGCGTCTCCAGACACCAACCTTCAATGGGGCACTAAACCCAATGAACACCATTAGCTGGCTCAAGTTAGCTAAGAAGAACTTAGCAAGCATAAAGTGCCCAAACTCTGAGGTTATCTGTCTGGCCACCCACCTTTTTCAACATGAGGCTGAATATTGGTGGGAAAATGAGAACAACACTAAATTCACATACTACAAACTCAAAAATATTTCATGGGATCAGTTTGTTGGAGCCTTCAGAGAAGCCTTTATTCCAATATCTACTCAAGCGATTTGAAGATGAACTACTCCATCTGACTCAAGGTGGGATATTTGTGGTGGTTTATGAACTTGAATTCTGTCAGTAATCTCGTTTCACTTCAGACTTGGTTAAATCTGAAGCCCCCCATTGCCACCAATTTATAAAAGGGTTGAGAGACTCTATCAAGGCTCATTTAATCTCCCAACAAATTAAGAGTTTCTCAAATTGTTGAAGCTGCCCTTCAACTAGAAAATTTTTAAGGGCAAATGGATCGTAAGAGAAAGGCTTACTTTGTGTAGCCCATAAGAGAAAACTTTGGTCAATGAAAGGTGGCAAAAGTATATAATCTTGAAGCAGAGCAACCGCAAGCAGAATCTTTTGAATGTAAGTGTCATCATCCATATGGGAAGTGTTACTACCAGGGTAATGAGTGTTTATACGTGCGGCCAACAGGGCCATCACTTTTACCACTGCGAAGCGAAGGTTATTATCGACGGAGTACCCATCACTCGTTCTCGACATGATTAAGTGTTCTGCCCCCCAGCCACTGAACAGCCGAGCTCCTACCCTAGCAGTAATGCCAATTCCCACTTCTCTACAAATCTTAAAGCAGCAGCACTTGCTCCTAAGCCGACCTACAACCATCAAGGCCAAAGGTCTCAGAATAATAACCAAAAGCTCATGCACAAGTGTACATGCTAATTCTTGCTTCTTCCCTTGAAGATAATAACATTGTTTCATGTATTCTTTAATGTACTTTAAGTCCCTATTATATTATTTCAGCATTTTTTGAATGTTTCAAATAGTGATTCTTATTATTACTTTAATTATAGGCACCTTAATAATTAATGGTAAGCCATGTAACATTTTTTTGATATTGGAGCAAGTCACTCCATTGTATCAGAAAGTTGGGTTAAATTCCTTAATATATTATCATATTGTTTAACAAGCTCATTATGCATCGGGTTACCTTCTGTAGCCCGTATGCAATCTCAACAATTCAGTAATATAGAAATCTCTATCGATGAACAAAATTTTGAAGCTAAATTAATTATGCTGCAAATCATTAACTTGATATAATATTATGAATGAACTGGTTAAGTAGACATTGTGCATCTATAAATTGCCAAAAGAAGAAGATCACCATAGGCAGTGGAAGTCAATCAAAGTTGTTCATTAGCAAATTTAGTGCCTAAGCTTTATTAATCAATGCAATGAAGGCTGAAAAGATAGTCTGGAAGGGATGTGATGCATACTTAGTGACAATGCTAGGTGATGAATCCATAAATTATATCTCAAATAAAGAAAAATTTCATTCATTTCTCATAATAAAACTACTCCTTAATCCAATTTGGTCTATCTTTACAAGAAAAATACCTATCCAAAGAATTTCGAGCAATTTGGGCAATTTTTCAAAATTTTCTAAATGAATAAAACTGCGGCCACGCGCTGCAGCGCACTACAGCACGTTGCAGCGGGCCATTTTGCGAATTGCGGGCGCGATCGCGCGCTGCAGTGAGATAGTTTGCAAAATGCAGGCGCAATCACGCACTGCAGCGGGACAATTTGCGAAACGCGAGCACGATCACGCGCTGTAGCGGGACAGTTTGCAATCACGGGTGCTACAGCGCACTGTAGCGAGCAAATTTGCAAAACTACTGGAGCGACCGCGCGCTACGGTGCGCTGTAGTGACCCTTTACTTATCAAACCTGACCGCCCCAGCGCGCCGCAGCGGTCCTTTTTGCAAAATCGACCATGATAGCGTGCTACAACGGCCCCGCCACAATTTTTCTAGCAAAAGCATTAACTGCAGCTGGGACAAGACACCCAACCAGCCTCTTGTCTCCAGCCATCATTCCTCCTGCTGCAGCTCCATTCTTAAATGGAAAGTAATCTCTTTAATGTGATGAGAAGGATAAAATAATGGAAAATATTGGTCACCTCATGCATCAATTGGAATTTGCCATCATTACTCCAGATTTTTAAAGGCATTTGCTAGCTTTTATCATGGAAATGAAGAAGCAGCCCCTCATCTATATACTACCTCTCTTGACTAGAGGAGGGTTCCAAACTTGGCTCACTTCAACCTAAGTAAAAAAAGAGCTGCATAGAAGAGAAGAAGAACTCCCCAAGGGTGGAGGAGCTCAACTTACTAAGGAGAAGGAGGGGAAAGGCAGCACTAGAGACCTAAGAGAAGCACTTCAAGCAAGGAGAAGAAGAGTCCTGAGAACTTCCCAAGGAACATTCCTAGTGTTTTCTAAACTCTTGTTTTGTAATTTCTTTTCTTAGTTGACCATGAAAGGGTCTTTATCCATGTATCTGTTCTTTTTCATCTCTTTTGTAATGGAGAGCTAAGCCTCCCTTGGGGAGGGTTAGTGCAATCCCGCATATTTTGATAGTTACTATAAAATATATGAAGTTTTCCTCAAGTATTAATAAAATTTGTGAACTTAATGACTTGCTAAAGAAATGTATAAGACTAATGTGGACTTGAATGTGGACCAAAGTAAAAATACTTCTTAACTCAAGAACTAAGTTGTCTTATGCTCCATAGCTCACCTTAGTTTGATGCTAGATTTATAAGTGCATGAGAGCTTAGAACTATGTGAGAAAGTTCTTGAGCTTAGTGCACCTTGATCTAAGCTCAACTAAAGAGTTAATGCGTGTGATGCTAAGACCCACTAATTGAGCTCAGTTACTCAACATAATTGAGGGAGGGAATGGAATAGTTGTGTGCTCATGAGTGAGGTGACATAGTCATTGAGCCCAATGAAATCAATCCCTCATCTCAACTATGTATGATGCGCTTGACGCTCTTAGTGGAATCAATGCTTATAAGATCTTAAAAATTAACAACCCTCATCTCCATGATCAAGAGATGAGGTAAAATCTATAAACCTAAAATCTTATAAGGATCTTTGTACTAAAATAGAACCGGCTGTGTGTTCATTTTGTGCACAAGATTTGAACTTGTAATTCTTCGAGATAAAACTCAAGGAAAGACAATGTGCACTTGATTAAGATCAAAGAAAATGAAAGATAAATGCTTGAGGAATCATCACATATAAGTAATCTATCATGTTATGTGGGAGAAACCCAACTCTCGTCTTCCTTTTATTTCACTTATTTTCTACTAAGTGATTATCGTGCTTGTTCTGGAACTAACTTAAACAAAACATCGATAGCTTAAACATTAGTGATAATAGATACACCTTAGTAACAAAATATCCAATTCTCTGTGGTTCAATAAATCGCAGAAACTAAAACTTTTCACTTATTACTTCAGACCACGTACACTTGTGTGAAAGCGCAGACGCGTATTCAAGGTCTGTCACTAGGTGAAAAGAAAGAAAATATTCCTATCGCAAAAAATTGTGTAGTATGTGAATTCTCTAATATGTTTCCCAAAGATCTACCTTGTCTTCCTTCTGTTTAAGAAGTAGAATTTGCGATAGAATTAATTCTAGGAACACAACCGCTATCAAAGGTTCCTTATCGCTTGGCGCCTAAGGAGTTACAAGAGTTGAACAAATAACTTTAAGAGCTGCTCGAGAAGGGTCTCATTCGACTAAGTTCATTTCTTTGGGAGCGCCAGTGTAAAAACCCAATATTGTTACCCAGCTTGATTTTATCATAATCGTATCGTAATCACCATTCCATTAAGTTCATCTAGTCATTAGAACCAAACCCTGAAGGTTTGGAGCACTTCAGAGCTAAATCCAATATTTTGGATTATTTTAATATTTAATTAATTAGAAAATTGAGGTATTTATTTTGACCTTATAATCGAAATCCGACTTCATCGTTGCAATCGTCACCCCCAAATTAGCTAGGAGTGATGTTTTGGACGCGTTTGGAGGTCGTCGAATTTTTGTCAATATTTTAATATAATTAAATGCTCCAAAAAATAGAATAGTTAAATAATCATCGGAATCAAATTCCGACTTCGCCATTGAATTCCTCACCCCAAATTAGCTAAGGGTGAATTTTTGGGATTTTTCAGAGCACGTTTCAAAAATTGAAATTTATAAATAATTAAGAAAAATAAATAAGCAATCTTTTGATCCCCAAATTACAATTTCCCTATTTTCTAATTCCCATTTCAGCTGGCCATCACCTCAGCCAGTGCCTCCATGCTTCTTAGGCAAGCATGATGACCTATCTACTCCTCCCTCCTCCCTAAGCTCATGCTGGCCTAGCCCCTACATCATCATCCTCCCTTCTCCTTTATTAAGGAGGAGCTCAGTTCCTTCTCATGCTTGCTGAAACTTTCTCACCTCCATTTTTCCCCATTGCTAAGTCCTTGAGCTGAAGAAGAAGACTCCTCCCCCAAGGTCTTGAAGGAATCAAAGGTCCTCCTCTTTCTCATGCTGTTATAATGTTGGAATGCAGCTTTGGAAGCCCATAAGCATGTATGTAAGCCATTATGACTCTTAAAAGCTTTACAAAAATATGCTCTATTTTCATCTATTTTGCACACCCTATCATTCATCCATATTTTTTGTAAGGTTAGGATGCTCCGTTTGTGGTGATTTTGGTATCGATGGAAAGGTATCGGAAATACCTTTCCATTGATATATAGCACCGCTCATGGGACTATTTGGATTTAGAGTAATTGAGCTCGAAAAATATGCCATAAGTTTTCATCCAGGCGAAAAATGTCGTCTGGCGCTGCAGCGCCCGAAGTTGCAGAGCTATGCCGCTGCAGTGCGCTGCAGCGGGCTGCAGTGGTAGTTGGGCAGAAACTTATAAAAACATATATTAAAGTAATTAAATAGTGGATTTGTAAATTAGACCGCTCCAGCGCGCTGTAGCGCGCTGCAGCGGACTGTAGCGGTATTTCATAAAAAATATAGGAAAATAATTAATGAAGTATTTAAACAGTATTTTTGCAAAATGGACCGCTACATCGCGCTATAGCGGGCTGCAATGGGCCGCAGCGGGTTGCAGCGCTGCTGCGCTGAGAACGCTACCATACGCTGCCGCACGAAAAGCGTTACAACGCGCTGCCACGCAAAAAGTGCTACCGCGTGCTATCGCGCGGAAAGCGCTCCAGCGCGCTGCAGTGCCCAAACTTGCAAAATTCCCAGAAATTTCAGAAACTGCCCAAATTTTATAAAACTACCCAGTTTTGGCTGAAATGGCCAAAACTTCGCTATTTTGGTATTTTAAGGTCCCTAGGACCCTAGTGGGGCTAAGTTATACTAAATTTGAACCTATTCTAATTAAAATTGAACATTGTATAAAATTCTATGTTGAAATCAAAAATTGAAACTTTGTCACTTTTAAAGGGCTCAAAACTTACCATGAACTTTGAATACATATTATGCCAAATGCTAAGTAATAAAACCCTTAAAACATGTATCAATTAGGTAACCCTTAACAACCTAAATGGCGATCTTTTAGAATTATGATTAAGTGCTAATCCCTTTGTTTGTTTTAGGATTTAATTATAACATATTTAGGCTCTATTAGTGGTGCGATAACACACCTAATATCTGTTAACGATGTGATATAACACATAGGATTGTTAGTGTTGCAATTTGGAGCACACCTTGGATCTGTGGGATGTAGTTGTGGCATCATGGTTGTGCATACATGTGGCATATTCGGTGGCATACTCGGTGGCATATTCTATTCAACATATATTGTAGATCACTTTCAGTTTTTTGTTATACAATTGTCATTTTAATTCCAGTTATTTATTTTAAAGCACTTTTGTTCTATTTTCAGTATTATTCAGTTTCTATTATAGTCTTTTTTTCCGTAGCTTTTACTTTACAGTTGCAACTTTACTCTTTGTCTTATGTAGTTTCAAAATTGTGGAATTTCTATATTTTTGAATGGTTTATTTCTTCTTTGAAGTAGTAATGATATCTTAAAATGCTAATCATTTCCTTGTAAATTAAATTATACTTAGATATTATAAGTTTAATAATTTTTTGTTGTTGTGCTCTGTTGTATATGTACATATGATAGATCAAGAGTATATGTCAGAGCCAGCGCTTGGGGATTTAGCTTGTGATAGATGGCCCGGATAAAGTATGCGACTTGTAGAAGGAAATCACTGCTTAAAACTCCTATTTGCCTACTATTAATTAAATGTAATAAATAAATTTTCTTATTCTTCTGCATTTACTGTATTATGTGTGAATGAATAGATGTGGAATTTGTCTGGATTCCCTTATTTATTTATTTCACTGCTATACTATATACGTTTATGACAGGATCTTGCTCATCTTATAATTAGTATCATGAATTTCTCATTTAATATTTCTGATACTAATGATGACAACCACTTAATCCTAATTGAGTTAGTGTTAACTCAATGATAGTTAGGAGGTGGACATTACAGTTGGTATCAGAGAGAACCCATAGGGTGTCAAATAGAGGCTATGTTCCTATCTATACACTAGTTCATTTTTATGTTGAGCAAACTTAGGGAAACATTAGTATAGTAGTATATGGATCCATGGTTCATTCAATACAAAAGTGGAATGTTATAATGATGTGAAAATCATGAGAAAGCAACATAAAAATTATAGAAGGACTTTGAAAAGAGTCAAGTTAAAGATGTTAGGAAAATAAAATGTGAGAAGAATATGGCAACAAATTCAATGAGATACTTACCATTAGAAAATAATAGTAAAATGTGGATAAAAAAAGGTGCATAGCTCAGACACATACATCCTAAGGTTTGTATATGGAAGTACGCATTTTAGTATGTTTGCACTGCTAATTATTTAATTTGCTAGGCGGGGATACTACTAGGTGTGTTCCCACCTCCCCTTCCTCTTTTTATTTTATTTTCATTTTCCCATGTCATTAATTTGTTAGGCAAAGATGCTACCAAGCATGTGCCCACCTCCCCTTTCTTTTCATTTTATTTATTTTTATTTCCCCATGTGGTTAATTTGTTGATTAGAGGTGCTACCCAGTGTGCCCACCTCCCCCTCTTTTTTTTTTCCTTTTCTTTTCTTTTATTTTCTTTTCTTTTTATTTATTTCCATATGTTGATTTACCTTGAGGTGGAATAAAAAAGAGCGATGTTATTCTCCTCATTCTTCCAGCTCATCTCTCTCTTCTCTTTCTATGGCCGATCCTCCCCTCTCAACAAAGGAGAGGGTTCTTCTCCTTCTCTTTGGTGTAAGCAAGTGCTTGTCGACCCGTGATGAGCCCGTCGATTCAAGCTCATCCTTCTTTCTTCCAGCAGTAGCTCCATCCTCTTTTACCTAGCTACAGCCACCTTCTTTCAAGTAGCCACATCCTCTTCATCCTCTCAACCGAGCGACTACAACTCTCATTTCCTTAGTTGAGCAACCTCATCTCCATGTTCAAGCTCCTTCTCTTCTTCATGCTGTGAATGATGCCTTATCCCAATCAATCGATGAGCTTCAAGTTGGAATCAGTCACATAAGGTACGTTAAGTACTTAGAGCTTGTATTGAGTTAAGATCGATAAAATTATTTTATTTGATCTCTTTGTATAGTGCATACATCACTTGCATAGATCGTTTTGCCATCAATGTACATTTATTTCTTAGAATCCTATGATAGGATGACAGACCTATAATACGCATCTGCGCTTCCACGCAAGTGTACGTGGTCTAAAGTAATAAGTGGAAAGTTTGAGTTTTTGGGATTTATCGAACCACAGAGAATTGGATGTTTTGTTACTAAGGTATTTCTATTATCACTAATGTTTAAGCTTTGCGTATTTTGTTTAAGTTGGTTCCAGAACAAGCACGACAATCACTTAGTAGAAAATGAGTCAAATAAAAGGAAGAGGATAGTTGGGTTTCTCCCACATAACATGATAGATAACTTATATATGATAATTCCTCAAGTGTTTATCTTTCATTTTCTTTGATCTTAATCAAGTGCACATTATCTTTCTTTGATTTTTATCTCGAAGAATTATAAGTTCAAATCTTGTGTACGAAATGAACACACAGTCGATTCTATTTCAGCATAAAGATCCTTATAAGATTTTAGATTTGTAGATCTTACCTCATCTCTTGATCATGGAGATAAGGGTTGTTAACTTTTAAGATCTTATAAGCATTGATTCTACTAAGAGCATCACGTGCATCACACATAGTTGAGATGAGGGATTGATTTCATTGGGCTCAATGACTATGTCACCTCATTCATGAGCACACAACTATACAATTCCCTCCCTCAATTATGTTGAGCAATGGAGCTTAATTAGCAGGTCTTAGCATCACACGCATCAACTCTTTGGTTGAGCTTAGATTAAGGTGCACTAAGCTCAAGAACTTTTTCATATAGTTCTAAACTCTCATGCACTCATAAATCTAGCTTCAAACCAAGATGAGCTATGGAGCTTAAGACAACTTAGTTCTTGAGTTAAGACATCTTTTTCCTTTGGTCCACATTCAAGTCCACAATAGTCTTATACATTTCTTAGCAAGTCATTTAGTTCACAATTTTTATTAATACTTGGGAAAACTTCATACATTTTATAGTAACTATTAAAACATGTGGGATTGCCCCAACCCTCCCCAAGGGAGGCTTAACTCTCCATTACAAAAGAGATGATAAAGAACACATGCATGGATAAAGACCCTTTTATGATCAACTAAGAAAAGAAATTACAAAACAAGAGTTTAGAAAATACTAGAAACATTCCTTGGGAAGTTCTTCGGACTCTTCTTTTCCTTGCTTGAATTGCTTCTCTTAGGTCCCTAGTGCTGCCTTTCTCCTCTTTATCCTTAGCAAGTTGAGCTCCTCCACCCTTGGGGAGTTCTTCTTCTCTTCTATGAAGCCCCTCTCTTACTTAGGATGAAGTGAGCCAAGTTGGGAACCCTCCTCTAGTCAAGAGAGATGGCATATATAGATGAGGGGCTGCTTCTTCCTTCTCATTATACAAAACTAGCAATTTCCTTTAAAAGTCTGAAGCAATGATGGCAAAATCCACTTGATGGATGAGCTGACCAATATTTTACATTATTTTATCCTTTTCATCACATCAAAAAGACCATTTTCCATTTAAATAAATGGAGCTATAGCAAGAGCAATGATGGCTGGAGATAAGAGCCTGGTTGGGTGTCTTGTCCCAGCCGCAATTAATGCTTCTGCCAGACAAAATTGCGACAGGCCGCTGCAACGTGCTATAGCAGATAATTTTGCAAAAAGGCCTGATGCGGCGCACTGGGGAGATCAGGTTTGATAAGTGAATGGTAGCTACATTGCACTGTAGCGCTGTAGCACGCTGTATCACGCGGTTGCGCTAGCAGTTTTTAAAAATTTGCCCGCTGCAGCGCACGATCGCGCCCGCATTTCGCAAAGTAACCCACCGCAGTGCACGATCGCACCCGCATTTCGCAAAGTATCCTGTTGCAGCGCACTGTAGAGCCCGCATTTGTAAACAGTACCACTGCAGTGCGCTATCGCGCCTGCGTTTCGCAAAGGGTGCCGCTGCAGCGCGCTGTGGCGCCCGATTACGCAAAATGGCACACTGCAGCGCGTGGCAGCGGTTTTCCTTTAAAATAATTGGAAATTTGTCCAAATTGCTCGGAATTCGTGGGATAGGTATTTTCCTGAAAAGATAAACAAAAATTGGTTTACAGGAGCAGTTTTATTAAGAGAAATGAATGAAATTTTCCTTTATTTGAGATAATTTTGGATTCATCATAGGATAAGCTTTAATTTGTGAAATGTATAGAGGAAATATTATTTAATAAATCTACATAGTAGTGATAATATTCTGCTAAAATTTGAAGGATCTAGATAGATTGTAAGTAAGAAAACTTAGGAAGTAACTAATATGCTCATTTATCCATTTGTATGTGAATGAAAAATCATAAAAAAATTTAGACATGATTAAAATATAGTTTAAACATATCACATTTTTTATTTTGATCTTAGAACCTTATAATTTTTAATTCATCTTCCTTGGCATTTGAAAAGATTAGAACTATTATAGAATTATCTCAATTTGACTATCAAGAAACTTAAGCCAACACTGTAAGCACCATAATTCAATTTAACCTTAAGGTAGATTAACTAAATTATAATACATTGAGGTAGAATCTTATACTTGTCATGCCTAATAACACCTAAGATTAAACTTACTTCTTATGGTAGTTAAGCCCAAATGAGAGATAGATTGAGCTTATATCTTGTGGTAGTTAAATCCAAATGAATGGTTAGATGCTTATTTCTTGTGAACTTAGAATTATGGAAATATTATCAATTCATATCTTCTATAGCTTTGAGAGTACTCGAAACTTAAATAGTTTACTTAAAACTTAATTCAATGGTAATGTTAGCATTATCATATGGAATGCAGTGCATATTTATAACATAAACCTAATTTTTCCATTGATTAAGGAATTTGTGATTTGCCCTACAAGGAACTGTAGAGTTACTGTCTTATCTTAAACATTTAGATAAGTATGGCTCATGACAAGATAAACATCCTAATCCCAATGTGTGTTATGAGTTAGGGTTTGAACAAATTATGAAAGGATGTTTATCTTCTATTCCTGTGTGCGAGGATAAGTGTCGTTAAGCAACCTAAGTGTCCAAAATCACCTTTCTTGGAGCATGCTAGTTGTATGTATGCACTTTTAACATATGATAAGTTCGATTAGATTCCCAATTTGTTATTACAGTTGATTAAGGTTAAGTATAATCAGAATTTGATATATGTAAATCAAATAGCTTTATGAGTAATTTATAAACAATGTGGTATTTGAATAACCATGCATATTAGGATGTGACATGATAAATAGTTAGATAACAAAAAGGTATATCTTTTTTGTTTTCTGGGTTTTTGTTATTTAGCTCTTTCAGTCTTGGCATAACATGAATTTTATAAGCATATCATATCATTAGCGGTGCAATAGCATACCTAAGATTTGTTAGCGGTGAGATAGCACACATAGGATCTGTTAGCATACATGTGGCATATTCTGTGGCATACATGTGGCATATTCTGTGGCATAGTCTATTCAGCACATATTGCAGATCATTTCAACTTCTTTTTATACAGTTGTTATTTTATTTCTAGTTATTTTGCTTAAATCGCTTTTGTTCTATTTTCAGTATTATTCAGTTTCTATTGCACTCTTATTTTTTGCAACTTTTACTTTTTAGTTACAGCTTTACTCTTAGTTTTATGTAGTTTTAGTTTTGTGGATTTTCATGCATTTATGCATGGTTTATTTCTTTAGTGAAGCAATAGTAATATCCTTAAATGCTAATCATTTTTTTTGTAAATTAAATTGTACTTAGACTTTATAAGCTTAATAAGATTTTCTTATTTTTATTGTGCCCTTGTAATGCTCCATTATTAGATTAAGTAATTTAACCCAATAATAAGTATTACTGTAGTACTTAATAATGGATTGGTGAAACTAAATCCATTAATTAAGTACTATGGGGAGTTAATGGTCTCTAAAGGGAAAAAACCAGATACATAAATAATGAAAGTAAAATATTCATACCATTCTAGCCATTCATATAATAAAAGAATAGATGCATCATAGATTAGTAAAGTAACATACAAAATTTAATAATATTTATACAAGCTTTTAATTAAATATGTGTCCTCTTAAATGAATATAGTAAAATACTGGAGATAGGAAGAGTATATGGACTACAATGACTCGACATGATCCACCTTGAGTCCAAGATCCATATATAGCTTCTTAATCCATCATATTTGGTTTTTAATAGGATAGGGCATAGCCAATAAATAAAAGAAACAAGTGGATAAACTTTTCAATGTCTAAGTACATTTTATGGGTAAATTAAATATATTATTAAGCAAATATCACATTAGCCATTTACAAATTTATTTAAGTGGAGCAAAATGCGAAAGAATGAGCGGAAAGGAAAAATAGTGTCAAAGACTATAGAGTATGCAAGTAAGTTTGCTTAATATGTAGCAATTAAATTGTGTATCAAATAGGTTAATAAGGTATATAAAAATGCACAAAATAATTAATAAGTATAAAGGTTGGTTTAAGAATTTATTCATTGGATACGTCTTTATCACAATATATGATCACACTCATTTAATCTAAGTTATTATATCTTCTTAATCCATCATATTTGGTTTTTAATAGGATAGGGCATAGCAATAAATAAAAGAAACAAGTGGATAAACTTTTCAATGTCTAAGTACATTTTATGGGTAAATTAAATATATTATTAAACGGATATCACATTAGCCATTTACAAATTTATTTAAGTGGAGCAAAATGCGAAAGAATGAGCGGAAAGGAAAAATAGTGTCAAAGACTATAGAGTATGCAAGTAAGTTTGCTTAATATGTAGCAATTAAATTGTGTATCAAATAGGTTAATAAGGTATATAAAAATGCACAAAATAATTAATAAGTATAAAGGTTGGTTTAAGAATTTATTCATTGGATACGTCTTTATCACAATATATGATCACACTCATTTAATCTAAGTTATTATATCTTCTTGTTGTTATCCACCAATTATATTATGCCATTCTTATAAATTTTATAATTTTAATAGTTCTTAACGTGCTATTTAAAGTTACCAAAATAGTTTCATCGATGCTTATTCATAATGTTTTAAAGGCTTAATTTATATTAACCTTGGCACTAAAGGTTCATTAATCACATATTTAGGGTTAAACCCAAAGGTTCATCCAACTTCCATTTTGTAAAACATAAATTTATGCCAAAACTTTTTAGTCAATCTCTTAAGCTTAACTTAAGGATTTATTAAGTTTACACCAATATATAAGATTTGGACATTTCTATTTATTATAAGGATATAATAATTAAGTTGTATATTATAAGTTTCTAATAAGGTTTCAATAAGGCAACAAGTTTTATTAACATAGGACACTAATTCTAATCTCTTATATATTTGGAGATTTAAGTCTATCATGGTATTATAGTGATCAATGATGATTGTTAACTATGTGTTTATTAATAATAAGATAGTTAGATCATTAAAAGATGACATATCACTCCATGTTATATATTCTTAGTTTTACTATAATTTAGATTAATGAAGCTAATTTGTTGAATATAGAATATTCTATTCATATTTAATAAATTAGGTTATCGTTTAATAAATAATCATAATAACTTAATCTTTGGTTCTTCATGATACTAAGTATAATAAAATTTTCCTTATTATAATGCTATGGTTATACAATGTTATCATTTCAATAAAATAATTCTTTAAGGGAAATAATCTTACTAGGATAATGTTATCTAACCTTCATTATTATCTTACTAATTTGAGTATATAGGATTCTATTTTCTCATGAACTGAGGTTGCCAATGTCCTAATATCCTATTATTAGATTCTAAAATTTTAACTTTATTTAATATAAAATGGTTCTAAACTTCATAAGTGCTTTAGGTAATAAATTCTATTTTCAGTACCTCACAAATGTCATTTTCTCACAACTTCCATTCATAATTTTTAATGACACCACAAGGTAAGGAATATCACTTAATATTACTCCTAAATTTACTTTCACTTTTCACTTAAAATAACTTCAACATTAAAGCTCAATAATCTAAACTAGCCACCTGAATATAGTATCCAAAGGATAAACTACTTCTTGGTGTCCTAAAGCGTAAGGGTAATCAAACTTGATCTTAAAGAAGGCTAAGGTTTTTTTTTTGTTTTCTCTTATTTTTCATTGTGAATGATCTTTTCATTATTCACTTATGTGTGACTATTTACAAAGTTGAAGTCAATAATATCTCTCCAAGGGCTTGATCTAAGATGTTTTTTAAGACTTAAGGCTTGTCATCAATAACCTAATGGTTATAATCTTCCTACTTATCATAGGATGCTAATTCACTCTTCATAAGGTAAATCACTTAAAGACTTTTAGCTCATACAATGTGTTTTAAGGGATCTATATCCTAAGCATGCTATGTTAATCATAACACAACACTAGGTAGGTTTTTAATATATACTTAAATTATTTAATAAGATTTATTAAGAATTCAATAATTAAACATGCTAGATTGAGTGTCCTCATAATCTAATTATGATGGCTTCTTTTTAATGTTTTGGACACTCTATTACTCATAAGAATCACAATTATGATTAATCTCTGCTAATCTTACAAGAGGATGTGATCAAGTTAAATCATAAGTATTTGTTTAGTTATGTCCACTAAGGATTAAGTGCATAAAGATTAATACAAGATTTAGGTCAAAATTGTCCTTTCTCTACTTAAGACATCATTTAATGCTCAAATTTAAGTTTCCCTAAATTAATTTAGGGTTTTAAAGCAATAATAAAGAAAATTCTATTTTTAGGATTAAAATAATAATTAATTAATGAGTCAAAAATGCAGAATCTCCAAATGATGTCCAATTAATAAATAATTAAAGGCTATAGATTCATTATAATCTCAAGAGTATAATTACTATAAGTAGCTTAAATTTGGATACCATTTGGCTAAGATATGGACTAATCATCTTTAATGATAATTAGAAAGGTGATTAGTAAAATTAATTATAAAAATATGTTCTTAATGTCATTTTAAGGTTCTTTCTATTTTTCTGATCATGTTGGCATATAATTTCAATATATTTGGATTTTTATTTTATGATTTATGCAGTTTTGAATTTTTAGAGTTTTAATTAACTAAATTAATTAAGACCCTATTTATTTTACATGCACATGGCTTCAATTCTTCGGCCATAAGATAAGGCGCTCGCATGCATGCCATTTACAGTGCTGTGCCTGAATAGCGACACGCGGGATAGTCCCGACCCGACCCGTACTGCAGGCCTTCCCATCGGATAATGGGATGCCCAATCTAGGGCATCCAAATACACCGAGCACAAGGCTCCTCAGTGAGCTTACAATATGTTGATCAAAAGGTCTTTTCAAGAACTTTCAATGGGTACCAAAATCAATACATTTGGATCACCCTGTCAGTACAAGCAATGATGCTTAATTTCATGTATATGGGAATTACGCGATAAGCTACTGATATTACTGTAGTAAAAGTCATCATTTATCGATCGATTCAAGCTCGCTTGAGCTCGATCAATTGAATAAATGGTTTTGTATCATCGAGTGATAAGCAATTGACTTATAAGAAGCAATTATATGTTCGAATTGATGGAAGAAAGGAAGTACTTCATTTAGGGTTTAGGAGGTTTGATCAATTCCTTCTACGATCCATCTTTCCTCCTCTCTAGATGTTGAGGCTTGCAAGTGGTTATAAAGAAATCAAAGTTATGGGCTTGATTAATGGACTTGCAGAGGCGGTATAAACGTTGCACAATGCATGCACGACACGTGTTATGCTCGCGCGAAGGAGACGACCGAGGACCATTCGATTGAAAGAGGTAGGGCTTCGAACGACGTTGATCAAACTCACCATTCGATCTAACAGTGGGTCGAGTGCCGTTAGGATTAGATGAATTATTATAATTAATTATTAATATTTTTAATCCTTCTATTTAATTAAATCAAAATTAAATATCCGAACGAGCTCCAAAATTCCCAAAATTTTGCCCTTAGCTAATTTGGAGGAAATGAACTCAAAAATGATATTAGGTTTCAAATCAAAGATCAATTTAATTATCTTAATTTTATGAATATTTAAATATATTAAAATATTCAGGGAATTTTGATGACTTTGAAAAATCCCCAAAATATAACCCTTAGCAAATTTGAGCTGAGGAGTTCAATGGTGAACCTCGATTTTGATTTGGAGGTCAAATTAATTATTTCATTTTTCTTAATTAATTAATTACCCAAAATTAGGGTTTAATTAGTTTGATTTTCAAATTGAACCAAAACTTTAGGGCTTGTTTCTAATGAATATTACAAATTAATGGAAGAGGTTTGAGACAAATTAGATAGATAAACAAAGGTTAATAACGGGTTGTTACAGCCCTATCATATATGTGTATATGGCAGATCATATGAGTATAGGTCAGACCCAGGGCTTAAGGATTTAACTTATGATAGAAGGTTCAAGTAAAGTATGCGGCTTGTAGAAGGAAATTGTTGCTTAAAATTCCTTTTTTCCTGCATTTACTTAAATGTAATAAATGAGATTTCTTATTCTTCTGCATTTACTATATTATATGTGAATTAATAGATGTGGAATTTATCTGGATGCCTTTCTTTATTTGCTGCACTGTTATACTATATATGTTTTTGACATGATCTTGCTCATCTTATAAATACTATCATGGATATCTCATTTAATATATGTGATACTAATGATGGCCACCGCTTAATCCTAGTTGAGTTAGTGTTAACTTGATGATTGTTAGGAGGCAGCTATTAAAGTTTCTTAGGGGTTTTTGAACTTAGCATAATAAAGATAGTCTTATAATGCGTAAATGAAATTTAACCCTATCTTAGATAGAATGCAATTTTGCTTAAATTTTGAAATTGATGAGTGATTAAGAGGACAGGACTTAAATGAATAAGTCAATCGATCTGCTAGCACCTAAGAGTCATATAGACTACTACTTATTTGTTATACTCTTATAATTAAATGACTTGGTTTATATGTATAATGACCCAAAGACCAAAGTTGTGAGTTTTCAAATAATATTTCAAGAATATACATGCATCTCAAAACATTAATAAAAGAGAATGTTCATTCATCTCAAATCTAGAAATATATATTTAAGTTCAACAAATTGTTCCAAATTAAAATGACATAACATAATAAAAAACCAAAATCTAAGATAGTGAGTCTCCATCCACTAGATAATTTAATCCTCATCTACACCTGAAATCAATATAAATTTAAGTTTTTAATCCCACAACATGTAATATTTATCAATAATCATCAATCAGGCAAAAGTATGTAGAGCATCTAAAATATTAATTTCAAGCATTCAAAATAAGTTATAATTCAAATGCATCAAAGTATAGAGGAAATAGCATCAATATAAATTAAGGGCTATGCCAATTTCAATAATGAATAATTTGCATTTTTAACAAAGGATAATTCACACTGCATTGCTCAAACAAGCTTAAGTAATTTCAAAGCACTAACATGATATGCAATAAATGAAAAATTGAACATAAACTACTATGTGATATGAAATATCTCATTTTAGGCCTATGCCCCCAAGCTTCACTAGGAGACCAAGATATTAACATCAAAAAATTTCTATCAAGGTATATAATTACCCATCAGTAATTATTCACATAAATTTTATTTTGGTGAGTTTTTCTTCTGGATTTTTTTTCCCTTCTTAATGGACTAGATCCCTCCTTATTTCACTTTGGGTTACTGGCTAACCTTGCATATACAGGTTCAATTTTATTCTACCTCCAAAGACTCTCACAATAGATATATATTACAAGCATTTATGGAAAGTAAAAATATAATTTATCTAACATGCAATTTGGAGTACATGCAATAGTTATTTATATTTCAAAAGAAAATGCTCAAACAATGCTAAAAATAACATAATTAGAATAACACTATAAATA
Organism: Gastrodia elata; assembly: GCA_016760335.1. Taxonomy (NCBI): domain Eukaryota; kingdom Viridiplantae; phylum Streptophyta; class Magnoliopsida; order Asparagales; family Orchidaceae; genus Gastrodia; species Gastrodia elata. Next base: position 39,956,723 of record CM028671.1, on the reverse strand, counting down.
TAATCCGTTCATTTATCCCACAAAAGTTTCCTTATATTAATATGTTGAAAATTTAATTCTTATACACCGATCTACCATTCAAATACCTAAGAAATGATTATTTATAAGTTTGGTGTCAAGATCGTGAATTTTAGTGAAAGTCCTAAAATCGACTAATTGATGTGACTAGTGTTTAGGGTGGACACCTAATGTCTAAGAGAAAGTTGTTCCTGTTTGTTAAGAGATTGAGCATGCCAATTTTAGCTATTGGTTATAAAAATTTTAAAAGTTTTGTATGTGCAAAGTTTGGGAAAAATGCTAGCTATTTTTAAAATATTCTATGTAAGAAAAAATCACATTATTTCCTAAACTTTGGACAAGATTATGAAAACCTAAATAACAAAAATAAGTTGTGTTCAACAGTAAAATTGTTCCTACTATAATAAAGGGTAAGCATGCAAAATTTCAGCTACATCCAACGGCAAGATTAAAAGTTATTAGTCACAAACTTGCCATAAAAATTTTTAAATCTGTCAAAAACTATTTTCTAAATTGAATAGAGTGTTTGCTAATGTTTGAGTGCCTAAATGAAGGATTTAGAGTTCAAATGGACTTGTACGGTCTTCTATAAATTTGTTCACAAAACATAGGAGAATAATATTCAAAAGTACACCTTCCAAATCTAAGTATTTAAGAAGATATGACTCCAAAGTTGATAGAAAAATCAAAATAATTTTGAAGACATTTTAAAAATAAAAATAGAGATTTGAGTGTGCAAATCTAGTGAATTTTTAGTAACACAAAAGAATGTGTAAAAAATTTTAGGACCTAATAGTGAGTAAAAATAAAAGTTACAAGTGTGCAAAGTTGGAGCAAAATAACAAAATTTGAGGAGAAATTTTGAGAAATTCATCAAATAAGAAAATCTTAGTTTCCTATTGAAACTTGTCATGCAAACTTTAAAACTTATGATAGACACTATTTTGCATGCGTTAAGAGTGATTAATCAAATAAATCTCCATCTAAACATTAATTTCATAAGAAAACAATGACGAAAAAAAGTAAGAGAGATAGAGACAAGAAGAGATTGTTACCTTAGGATAAGGCTTGATAAAATATCCTTGAGAGAGAGTACAACTTGTAAACACCTTTACCTAGAGATTTGAAGCTCTCAAAATCTCATCCTTGCCTTTGCCTTAGCTTGGAATTGGAGAGATTTAGGGTTTGGAGGAGAGAGGAGAAAGATGGGAGGATATTTGATAATTGCTCTCAAATTGAGTGAAATGAAAGTGGTGGCAGAGTTTTAGGTTTAGAATTAGGATTAGAGTGTTTATGAGTATTTATAAAGGCTTTATGATTAATCTAATGGTAATGGTTTGATCAAGGAGAAAAGGATTAGAGTGTTTATGATGGCCTTATGATTTATCTAATGTTAATGGTTTGATCAAGGAGAAATTTGGGTGGCTCAAAATCATTTGGCATAAATTTCTCCTAAAATAGAAAAATTCTCTATGAAATCCTAAAGTGTGCCCTTAATTAGGTGATTTATAAGTGAAAGCCTCAATAATTATGGTCTAATTGGGCCTAATTTGGCTAAAAATAAATTATTTGTATTTTCCCAAATTAAACAAAAATAAACCATCAAAATGCAAAATGATGGATCTAAAATTTAGGTCTCAGTGAGAGAAATCCATAGACACCAAAATTGTCCAATTTGGCCAAGTGGTTGAGTCGAATTTTGCTCCAAAAGTTGGCAAATTTTAGGTTCTCTAGCGCTGTTAACTCCCACACCTGTTTCTTTCACCGTTGATGACGTCAGATCACTGGAGTGATCTACGCCATCTGTTTCAACAATAAATGTCGAGATCCACTAGATCGACTGCTTATAATAGACGGCATCAGACGTCGTTAAACGCGTCAAAACGGCGTCTACCGTCATTGTTAACAACCATATTTTTCTTCAAATTTAGTTTTTTCCTCTAAATTAGCTTCAAAAATTATGAAAAATTCTCCACTAGCTAACTTTGATGTTCTAAGTCCAAAATATCAAAAATTTCCAATTCTGACATCAAATTATTTTTATATAATTATTTTGATTTAAAACCATCATAAAATAACCGGGGAAAATCCACTCATGAAAAAATTCCAAAACCTTTCTCAAAATTCTATAAAATTAATCTTAATATATGATAGTTTGTTTTTGCAAAACTAATTGATAGTTTACTTAAATAAAAATAGAAGATAAATAGCAATTTAATTGGCTTAAAATCGAGATTTTACAATACGAAACTATAAAAAGGGATTCATGTTCTAGGGTAAGGAAATGTTACACCATACCTCAAAGCAAGGATGGGTTATGGATCTGTTATAAAGGGAATGATACTCTTATTCTCATGAGTGGAATTAAGGGATGTTAAATACAAGACAACCATCTGTATTTTATTTTGAGACATACATTCTTTTTTATTAAGGCGGGACATATATATATACTTACATCATTTGCAATTTGTGAAGAAAAATGTGAAAATTTATGCAAAGATAGTATAATTCAATGATATCATGAGTAGGCAATTGACATATGAGGGTATATACGAGTATCTTAAGAGAGATTCAAAATGTTGAAATATATGGTTGCGTTATTATGACATTTATTTTGCAAGAAGTTCTTGGCCATTATGATTTGGTAAGCTTTTGGTACCTAGGTTCACAACATAAAATTCATTATTATTTTGTGATTTAAGAATTTATTCTAAATAACTAAAATTCTCTTAAAAGCTATAATCGGCCATGAACTGCGAGATTACACTTATCATTTAGATTAATTGTTCTCGTTCACTCTTTAGCACATCTTATAGTCAACTCAAGACTGTTATCAACTAAACTATAAATGTAGCCTTTCTTTTAGAATTTTTTATTATGAATATTGATACTATGTATAGGATGCTTATGCTGACATTTATGAAGGTTGAACTAAGGGATATTACTGAAGGATGAACTAAGGACTGATATTGAAATAATAGTTAATGGAAATATTTGGAGACCACATTTACTATAAGTGATTTTTAGAAAGTAATTTATGCAATAAATTCGTTACTCCTTTTGAGAAATTGAAAATTTCATTAGTATTTAATTTAAATTGTGAAATTAATATGAGTATTATAAATTTGTTTCTTCTTGGATATTCAAATTTTTGAACCCATGATTGATTCATATTTGCTGCTTTAGAAGATACATAATTTTAGTTTTAGATGTACCTTGAATATTAATTTTGGAGAACAAAACTCACTAGCTGCTTTGTACCTAGCTAGATATTGGTGTAGTTAAGTGTATTTATGTAGCTTGTAGTTATCTTATTTGTACAGGAATGATTGCTTCCTATCAAATGCCTAAAGTATTCTCTCTCTCTATTGGGTGTAGAATTTTATTACTTATACTATCATCCAAATATTCTTACACATTGAATGCTATTTTATTTTAGGATGAACATCTTGGTTGATTTTTTGTAAGATATTATGAAGGAAGTTGAAGAGTTGTTAATAATTCAAGAAGCAGCTATTGTTATTTCTTAACTCATTATTATTTTGAGAAGGGTTACATAAATATTGATGAATTTATCACTTATAGATGTAACTTTAAATTTGGTACTTTTTATTGGCAACATGAAGTAGGGGACTTGTTGAGGGTCAAATTGCAAGCCACGGAGCATAAGTGGTGATCAGTGCAACTCAAACAAGATAAAAATGAATATTGAAAATAGAAAGATTAGCTTAAATACAATGATAAATTCTCTAGAAGAGGGAGCAACTCTAATCCTTAATAAAATTATATAAAGGTAAAGAAACGATGATATAGAAAGTATTTTTTTTAGTGTGATATATTTATAGGCTAATATAAGTCATTCTCTGCAATTGGTCTTTTTCTAACATATTGAGGTTTGTGGATAATAAGTCAATGATTGAGGATATTTATAATTAACATGCTAAATTGATAGAGTTAATTTTCCATCATTCTTGAATCAAAAAAATTGTTTCTCATATTCCCATTATGTTAGAGATTTTGACTTCATTGATTTCATTCTAGAGTAAAATTGCATGCCAAGTTTAGCAGGTCAATACTACACCCTATGTAGCATTATGTCGAGGACGAATCATTTTTTAAGTAAGGAAGTCTATAACAACTCAAGTCGTTAGTAGGCTAATTATGACTAAACCCAACCCAAAAGCCAGGATCCCAAGAAAATAACAAATTTGGTCCAACCAAAAATATAATTAAGTGCTGTATATTTTTGCGATCGTAATGCCCATGTTTGGAAGCAATCCTCAATCATTAACTTATTATCCACAAACCTCAGTTTACAGTTAGCTATACTATTTATTTTGAGTTGCTTGATGTACTTTCCTTACTTATATGCATTGGGGTAAAATTAGATGTATTCTTACCTTATTTTGCTTCTGCACTCAGATTCTATATTTACTTAGTGACTGATTATATAGCATGTATGCATTGGCATATATCTCCCTTATTAGTGGGCTTGGATTATACCTAATCTAATGATAAGTGAGGGATTTGTCAGAGTGACACACTACTCCTTAGCTTAATCTTATGGATTAAGGGGTGGGGCACCACACTAGCAGTGAGGTTATAAGCAATTCTGACTACCTAAATTTAGGTAACAACACTTGGGTTATTACAAGAAAGGAAGATGTTTGCAAAAATTTAGAGGAATTAGGATTTATAGGAAAATTGAGGGGAGAAGAATATGGGAGGGGAGGGCTCTGCCTAGACAAGCCGGTCTGCCAACGGTCGTGGGCCCTGCTGATGACTAAGCATCGATTAGGGTAGTGCGCGTCGTACGTAGTCGTCGTGCATGCCCTAGGGCATGCCAGCCATGCATACAGGAGGGAACCATGAGGAGGGTGTGCAACGGAGAGAGAAAGGAGAAAAACCTTTTATTTAGAATTAATTTCAATTGAATTATTCATATTTTTTTGGTCCTTATATTTTCAAAATTAATGAAACTTGACCCGTAGGTGTGTTTCGACAAGAAGAATGTACCCGTTCCAAATTTTTTTGAATTTGAGCAGTATTTTATTTTATATTAATTTTTTAAAATTAAAACTTAAAAAATTAACTATGGTTAATCTAGAACTTCAAATTCGATGAAACTTTGTGTAGCCTTTTTCTAATATTCATAATCCAACAATATTAAAACTACTGAATTTGGATTTGTATTTAATTTTTTTAATTTCTTGAATTTTAATTATTTATAAATTAATTCATGAGTATTCGTATCAAAAATTCTAGCTAAGGGGCATTTTGAGGTCTATTGGTTAAGTTATGGTCATTCTAATTCTAGATATAATTATGATATTTCTAAGGCTAAGAGGGGTCAAAAACCTAACTTCTCCATTTGAGATCTAAATCCAGCAAATATAATGGCTATAGCTTCCCTATAACACACTGAGTACTATAACTAGGAGTAGACCCAAATTGGACCACATTTGGCCAAGTTATGACCTAACTAGGGTTAGGGGTACTTTGGTCAACTTAGGGTTTCTAGGATTCAAAACTTAAATTTTCTTTTAGTTTATTGATGGTACTGAATTTTTAACTTAGTTAGCACTTTGAATTTCCTAAAATGGAGTCCAAATGGCTAAGATATGAACCTTTCAATTTCTAGGGTTTTAAGGGTCATTCGTAAGGTCCTAAAAGTGATTAGTCAACCTAATGATCAAATAGGAAAACTAATATTATCAAAGTGTTTCTAATATTCTCTTGATTACCTTAAGACTCATATTATGATGATCCCAATATTGAGTAGTGACTAAACTCAATATTGATACGTCACCTAATACTGGATTATAAGGAAATTAACCCAAATCATTAGATGTTATGTTTGGCCAAGGATTTAGAAGAGGGACTTAAGTTAAGATGGAAAAGTATTTGTAGAACAATGCATGGGATACTTATAAAGTATATGAATTCAAATGTATAAGATTTAAGCACTTTAAATTTTATGTACGAAGATGCTAAGGATGTGCACTTTCATTATGAGTATACAATATGAGATGTATAAATAATTTAATTTATTTATGGAATCTTTCCTAAGCAATTATACATTAGGATGAATTCAACAAAAATGAACTTTAAATATTTACATTCATCACAATTAGGGATATGTATGATCTACACATCCTATTCAATATTATAAGGGAGAAAAGCATATGAAGCAATTTGTTATCTTAGGATTCACACATCCTATATTATTTATATTCATCACATTCATGGATAGTTAAGATCTAAACATACAATTCAGGATTATAAGGGACAAAAGCATATGAAGCAATTTTCTATCCTAGGATACACACATTCTACATCATTTACATGATTAAAAATGAGAAATTAATAGCTAGATTCCAATTAAGTATGCAACTAGGTTTTTATTAGTATCCTTTCATATATACATTCATCTCTAACCAAACATTTAAGTAAGAGATTTAAATTCTAACACATGCATAGTAAATACAAAAAAAATAACTTTAATTATTACAAGCCAAATTAAACAATAAGAAAATAATGAAACAAAAGTTTCACTCTCACATCTAATACAAAGCGAGTAAATTAATTATTTAGGCGGAAGCAATTTATTTCTTTAGGCGCTTGGTCCAGCTCCACTAGCTTCCAAATGCATCTGATCTATCACATTTTGGCATTTAAATGTGATAGGGCAAAGCCAATAAAAATAAAATATAGTTAGACTAAATAGTCTAAGTACAATTTAAGATTAGGCTAAACATTTTATTGTTCATTTTGGATATCACAACTAGTTACAATCCAAGCGCAAGCAAGGGTGCAAAAATGAAAGCATATAAGTATGGAAAATAAAGTAAGGAAAAGTAGGGCAAAAGTAAAGTGAGTAAGAATACTCATATAATTTGACATTCTAGCCTGCAAGTAAAATAAGAGTAAAAGCATCATAGATAGGCCAGAAAAGTACTAAAGTGCATATGAAAGTAAATAAAATAAAGCATGTATATGTTCAATGAACTTATGCTAAGTAAGGAAAAGAAGACAGTGATGCATTTAAATGTAATTATAATAACATTCATTGCAATCTAAGTGAGCTGTAAACAAGTAAAGTATAGTACTAAAAACATAGAAAGTGCAAAGTATGGTAATTGAAGGAAGATCTTAGACTATTAGTCTAAGATTCATATAGTTTAGAACTATGGAAAGTAATATAGCTAAAAGCTATGATGAGTCTATACAATCAATAAGATTGTAGAAGATCTCACATATTATTTAGTTGAAGCTGTTTTATGAAAGTATTCATTCTACAGGCAAATACAGAATGAAGCGAAGAGTTAAACACGTCTGTTTAACAAATAAAGGAAAGCGGGGTCAAAACAAATAACACTCACATTCACCCTCTGAGAATGTGAGGTCTCCTTATTACTCCTATTAGCCTGCCCTTGGCTTAATCAATAGTGTAAGCCCCTATAGCTTATAATGTGAAAGTTTTATTTATGCACAATATCTTATATGAATGATTCAAATAAATAAGGCTCAAAGCTAAGCAAGCATTCAAGGAAAATTCAATAATTGTAACTAAGTGACATCAAAGTTATCTTTAATGATCTCCTTAATGATTGGAGCTAATTGAGCTCCCAATTGACTTTGAGATATTGATCTCAAGTCAATTGTAAATAATAGTAATAATTGGGGTTTTGAAAATAGTAGTTTTATTTTATTTTTATGAGATGGCAAAAATAGTTTATAAGTAAAATTATACAAAAATGAAACTAATCCTATCCTTATCCTAAATCAAGGCTTAGGAGATAATTGGGAAAATGTAGGGTTAAGTAAACACTAAAAATCTAGGATATTAAGAGATAAGGTTCTATTTATTAACCCATCTATCTAACTATGTTAAATTATAAGGATCTTATTTAAAATCAACTACTAATCTAGCTAGATTAACTCAAAAGGAAATGTTTAAGGAATTTGAAAAGGAGAATTTGTAAACTATAGATTATATGCTTTCTATAAGTTGAAGGTTAAGGGAATCATTGGGATTCTTAAACAATTCTAACTGAATTTAGGACTCCTATTACAAGTTCTTAAAGAACTTAAGTGAGGACTTAAGGACTAAGATGAAGTGAACTATGCTCTAATCTAGTCACTTAAAGCTAGCCTTAGTTGATTTATAATCTACAGCTTACAAAAGCATTAAGGTTAACTACACTTAATGGATGTAATAAGTAGCTCTAAGGATCATCTACAATTCAAGTTATAAATCAAGCTTATAATTGCTATCTTAAGGTTGAAATGTGAATCAAGCATTTTCACAATTATTTCAAGTAAGCAATTTAAGAGAACTAAGCTCAATCACATGCAAATAAAATTGACATGGTAAGAAATAAATGTGACATGTTAGCTATCCTAAGGTTTTAAAATACATAAAATATGCAATTTAAGAAATTAGAGATTATCATAATAACACTAATTAAGTAGCCAATAACTTAAAATCAATAATTGTTGTCCAATGAAAATGATATACATAAATTTGGAATCCTTATAGTTTAAGGAGAAAATGACACTAAGTAGGTCAAATTTGAACAACATTAGAAAATTAGAGTTTTCGGGACTCCTAATTAGGGTTAAAAATTGATTAAGAAAATTAAGGTTCAAATATTAATTTTGATTTCATCATATTGTTCCTCACATTTTTGTGAGTGAAATAAACTATTTAAACATTAAATTTGAACTCCTAAATATCAAATTATGATTCAAACAAGATTTGAGTTAATTGCAATTAATAAATTAATTTAAAAATAATGACTGATTAAAACATTCACTAAAGCAGAAATTAAATTGCATATTATTAATCCACACATTCTTGTGATCAAAACAGTATATAAGTTTGTATTAATTGACTAAGTATTTTGCAAGATATGGGAAATTGAAAGTTTACATTATTTAATCATTAATAATTAACTTCTAATCAATCAGAAAATACATCACAGCAAAAGCCATGCCTGACATTGAAATCAAGGTAGGCACGGAAGACGGTATGGCAGATAGCTCAGAATTTAGCGCAATAGGCAGTGCTGAATTCAAAGAATCGAGACTCGAGCGACGGCTGGCTTACACAGAAGGCACGCGGGCCGCTCGCGGGTCGACCCGCGAGTGCAGCCCGAAATGCCTTCTTTAAAGGAAACATGGCATGGGAACAAGAGCTCGGGTTGACTCTGACCCGACCCAAAATCATGGTTCTTCTCTGATATAGAAGCCAGGCCGAGCTAGGGCACGAGCATCCCATTGATTCCGTCCACTCCATGCCACAGCTCACATGCCATTGGATAGGTCCCGATGAGACCTTTCTAATGGCACCCATACCGTCACCTGAGGTCACCCCAGACTCTAGCAAAATCCAGCCCTAGGTCTATACCCATGGGCGAATGACAAGGACAAAGAAGAACTATTATGCAATATTGTGGACTGATTGTAAAAATAAGTCGAAGACAAGTTCGATTTAGCTAGATTTTGGTTCGAAATGAAAATTTAGGAATTGAAATAGTTTTAAGCATTAACAATTTAGCAAATTTCGGGAATATAGCAATCGATATGAGCATACCTTCTTCATCTTCTCACCTATTAGGGTTAGGGTTTGCGCAGTAGATTCTCCTTCAAATAGCAGCTCTCGATTGTATCCTAAGCTCCCAAATAAAAAAAATGAGGTAAAGTATGGAGTCTAGGTGGGTAGTAGTGGAGAGGGCAGTTGGAGGAGGTACAAACATCTCTACCTCTGCCTCTGCCATGCCATGATCAGATGCAGAGAAGGCGTACAAGGAGCGAATGAGAGCCGTCTGATTGATTGCGTGATCGGACGGTTCACGGCGCAGATCACTCGAATCGAATCGAGGCCGCACGATCTAAACAACACAATCGAATGGTTGAAAGAAAACGTGTGCAGGGATCAGATCCTGGCTATTCGTTCGATCGATCGATTGAATGGCCAGATCTGCTACTTCAGCATAGATTAAATATAGACTGCCTGATCAGATTTAAAACGGTGCAACGACCATGATCTGCACGGACCGCTGTCCCGTGTGCTCGCCTCACACACGGGATCCACACGGTTCTAAAAATTAGCCGCTCTAAAATAGATTATATTAATATATATATATATATATATATATTTATATTTTATATATAATTATTTAATTTATTTTCTTTATTTAATACACTTAATTTATTAATCAAATTTAAATAATCAAGCGTACTTCAAAAAATTCCAAAAATTCACTCTTACCTAATTGAGGGGTGAGAAACTCAAAAATGCAATCGGAGTTTTGATTAGAGATCAATTTAATTATCTTAATTTTTTAAGTATTTAAATATTATTAAAATAATCTAGAAAAATTTGATAACTTCCAAACACTTCAAAAATACTACTCCTAGCTAATTTGGGTGTGGTGAGTCTAATGGTGGACTTCGCTTTTGATTTTGAGGTCGAATTAAATTAGACATTCTCGGAATTATGAGAAAACTAGGAAATCTTGAAAATTATCAAACAATCTCCAAATCGCGTGAAAATTGAAATGGATGCTCTTAATACTATTATAAGACTAATGGAAAAAGATTACAATCAATTAGGTCACTAATTGATGAGTAACAACACTAGGGTTGTTACACATATTGACTATATTTGAGTTACTAGGTACAAAGTTATGGCTATTTGAAGCCTAGGGGTATTTTGGTACTTTGTGTGAAGGTCCTAAAATGTCACTATATTGTCTAGGCATTCTTATGGAGAATTTGAGATTATCATTAAATTTTGCTTATTTTTTTGATTAAAATGAGATAGATTTTTAATATATTTGGATTATTATATTTAAAGTTATGATATTCTAAAGTTTTTGTATAATTTAATTTTATTTAATAATTCATATTTTAATGTCTCAACTAATTACATAAATTATCATTTTACTTAATTAATTCAGCTAATTTAATTTACTGAATTAATTTATTTCACTATTTTAATAGAATAATTAAATTAATTAATTTAACTAACTAATTTATTTATTTTAATTTATTAATTTGAATTAATTATTATCCTGCTGTTATCATTAAATAAACTTTAAAAATAAATTAACTAACCATTTATAATTAATATTAATTAACTACTGATTAACATTAAGTAATTAATAATGGTTATATTTAAACTAATTAACTAAATAAGTTTAATAACACTAATATATATATATATATATATATATTTATTTATTTATTTATTTATTTATTTATTGATTTTTCTGCAGGATATGACATGCTGCGGGACCCACTAGAACACGCGGCGCGCTCTGATTGGTTGAATCAGATTGTCGAAACCCACTGGTAGGCGACTAAGGGGACAAGAGGGGTCCCACCATGACACATGGCAAGCACTGGCTGGCTGCAGAACCGCGGGCGGGCCCCATGGTGCGTCAGCAACACAGGAGGTGGGACCCACGGCCATGGGGATGAGGTGCGGGCCCCACCACTTAGCCACGCTGACCCAAACGCTCTCGGGTCAAGCCGGCCTAGACCTTTTCGCCTTTCCGAGGGCTCTCAAGGACCGACACCTAAGGTACGACATTAGCGGGTCCTCCCGACGATGCCGAGGCTTGACCCGCACAGCCACGGGTAGGCCAAAGTGAGGCCTTCTCGATGAGAGTCGAACTGCGTCGAGAGGTGACCGGAGCTGCATACTAGGGCTAGCCCTAGCTCTAAGGGTTCGGATGCGAGGCGGGTAACGGTAAGAACTGTGGACTTTGACACGAATTGGATCGATCGGAGCATCGATCAATTGATCGTATCCATCCATATGATAATCATACGCGTGAAATAAGGATACAAAATTGAAACACTATGAATAAATGAAGATCGAGGGAATTAGGAGTACTTCAACATCGATGGATGCAGATGGCCTAGGGTTCGAGCTCGCTCCAGACGTTCGGTTCGCACAAACTGAGTTCTTTCGAGGTCATAGGAAGGTTATGGAGGGGTCTCGGCGGAGCTTGCGAGGACTGGAGGCGCCGGATTAAGCCTGTCTTGCGGTAGGGTGTCGCGTGGAGGAGTCGTAGAGCTCTCGAGGGAGATGAGGCAGAGACGTTCGATCGAACTGATTAAATGACTCAAATTGAGCCGCTCGATCAAACATGGGAGTAGACGGTGTACATTGGGAAGGAACGACACGGAGATGGCGCCATTTGGGTTTTAATAAAATATTATTATTATTTAATTAAAAATAATTAATTTCTTATTTAATTTAAACAATTAATTAAATTTAGAAAAATTCTAAATATTCACCCTTAGCTAATTGAGGGGTGAGGAACACAACGACGAAGTCAGATTTTCAATTTGACAAGTATTTATTTTTCCTAATTTTTGAAGTATTATTAAAATATTTGACAAAATTTTTGACGAGTTCCGATTGCTACCAAAATATTACCCCTAGCTAATTTGGGAGTAGTGAGCATAATGACGAAGTCTGATTTTTAATCTAAGGTTAATTTGGTTTGGTCAAATTCTGAGTTTCTAGATTTTCTAGAATCATGGGTTCGATCCATTTGACTCCTAATCTGGACTGACCTAAGTCCTAATTTAGACTAGATCTTGGTGGTGAACTCCTAATGATTTAATTAGTGTACTAAGATTAAGATCAAGACTTAGGTCAGTCCTAGTTGGCTTGGGTAACAACTTAGGTAGTTACAACTAGACTCCAAACATCTTTTGGAGCAAGCCCTGAAATTTTGAGCTGATTTGAAGACTGTTTGAATTAGTTGATTATTTTAATGCATTTAATTAATTAAAAAAATAAGAACATTAAATTGAGCTCCAATCGAAATCCGATAACATTTTTAGTTCCTCACTTATAAATTAGTTAGGGGTAAATTTTAAAAATTTTGGAGCTCATTTATAACTTATTTTAATTTATTAAAATGTTATAATTTATTAATTAAATAAATTAATTAATTAGTTATTTAACGTCCATTCAGCCGTTAGGATCGAACAGCAGACGATCCGCACCGTTTGATCCCTCGATCAAGCTGTTGTGGTGTGATTCACGTTTAGGGCTCGATCCAGCTGTTGGATCGCACCACTGATCCAATGGCCCGATCATGATAGAGCATTATACACTATCGTGTATCTCCACGCTGGCTACAATCACAGGTCATGGGCGCAGGGCGATGCTATGGCCCGTTCAGGCCGCAATGGCTAGCCTCCCGTAGCCTTCAAAAACACATACATTCTCTCCCTCTCATCTTCTTTACCCATTTAAGATCTCTAGGAGGGCGTGGCAGGGTCTGTAGGCGACAAATCTACCCGATGAAGTGAATCACCGATAGACCACAGGTATATCCTTTTAGAGCTCTTAGTAACTTCTTTTCATTCCTTCCAGCTTTGTTTTGAGATTTTTATCTATGTATGATTACAAGATCGAGTCAAGTTGGCTTGATCTGGCCTAATGGGCTCACTGGGGCTCTAGCTGCTATAATGTTGTACAGTAGTCAGAGTCCCAACTATAATAATGTTGTACAGCAGTCAGAGTCCCAACTATAGTAATGTTGTACAGTAGTCAAAGTCCCAACTATAGCATTCAACAATGCGAGCCATCTCCTCTGCCAATTAGGTGTTATTTTGGTCAGTAGTGACCCAAGGAACACACAAGAGTTGGCATTGAGCCCATTGGAAAACTGTGGAAGGAGTACTTTCCCACCACAGTAAACCCAAAGCCTTAATTTTGAACCCCATCATTTAAAAGATAAGAGAGAAACCATTTATGGCTTTAACATCTATCGTGTATGCCTTGCTGAGAGCGTCATTTTGGTATATGGCTCATGCTCTGTAGTGAACTGTGCATGATGCATTTTGATGCCATGGTTCTCCCCATCCCGGGTCATAAGCGGACACGACACTGTGCTGTGGAATATTTGGCAAATATTCCTAGAATATTCATCGAATATGCCAAGACCCGTCAGGTCGTGCCGACCTGACTGGGCCTGAATTTGTTTTTTTCATTTAATAATGAGTACTCATAAGAATATTCCTTACTTAATTAATGAACCTTAAGAAACTTAATGTAAATTATATTATTGAAATATGTTAATAAATATAAATTCAAATATAACAAAATTATATAGCAAAATGATTAAAAAAATGTACAGAAACTAATGGTGAAATGTGTGGTGCCCCCCCTCCCCTAACCCACAGGATTAAACTTAAGGAGTGGTGGGCCACTCTGGCAAGTCCCTCACTTATCATAGGATTAGGTAAGATCCATAATCCACTAATAAGGGAAGGATATGCACAGAATGAATACATACTATCAGTCACTATATCAACATGAGTACAAAGTGCAGAAACATACAAAGTAAATATTACATCCATCTCACCATACAGCAAATGAGATACAAAATGAAACATAGCTCAGAAAATAATAGTGCAATAAAGTAAGCACAGACATAAGTGTACATGTAGGTTTACAACATTTAATTAAAGTTTGAAATAAAATAAAGCATATCACTCATCCTCACAAGTAACAAAGGAACTAGAGATCTTTTGCTCTGCCCTGAAGTGCCTCCTCTGGATATGGCTCATCCATAGGAACTAGATCTTCAAATTGCTCAAGATCTAACATTATCGGTTTCACAATACTATGGCCCCAATCAATAAAAGAAAATCTTATTTGATAACTGTCTAAGTATGTTTTAGGCTGAATATTTTACACGAATTATTAAAATAACTATCTAGCATATGAGCAATAAGCATACAAAGATTAGGATAAGCTATAAATACAATATTTATAACTAAGTAAGAATTGAGGCAAAAGCATACCTCAAGTAACTAAGCAAGGATTAGGCATACATATATAATGCAGTAAGTAAAAGTACTGAAAGAAAAATCTAATTCTAATCATGCTGATGATCATATGACACATGCTGATTGGAAACAAAAATTTGAAAGTGATACATATTATAAGCAGTAAAATTTGGCATCCTATAAATATGTACAAGTGAGCATGTAAGAAAAGAAATATAGCTGATTGAAATAACATGCATCAATAAAATAGTAAGCAGTAAATTGAAATTGAAACAAGTACATATAACTGCCATCTCAGAAAGAATTTGCTAATCCGACCTAGTATAATTCCGAAAGCCTTTCTAGGCTGACGTAGACAGAAATTCCCATAGCCTTTCTGGGCTAGGGCAGACAAAACAGAGCAGTAGAACTGAAGAGGCACTAAATACAAATACAGAATCCCTTAATTATTTTATTTTATTTTTATGGATACATCCAGAAATAACCAAGAAGTCAAGCATGTCTGTAAGACTAAACGTGTTCCAAACTTAACACACACTCCTCAATGAGTAATGTTAAGCATCCATATTTCTCCTTACCCCTGTCTAGTAGGGTAAAATGAGCCATATCAACCAGTGACTGAACCTAATACAAATGTTATCCTAATATTCTATGTTCTCATTTTCATATAACAATGTTTTCTTATATGACATATCCAAGGAAAAATAAGCACAAATTTTAAGATCTAGGTTTCAATCTAAATGTAATCTAATAAATAAGGCAAATCATATTAAGCAAAGTCAATCTTAATAGGAAGATTCTCCTATCTTGAATCTAAGATTGAAAGATAAAATAATCAAAATTAAGTTGTAAGATCTAGAAACTAATAAAACTAAGGATTTATTCATTGAATAATCCTATTATTCAATGAATGAAATCTAACTTATAATCTAGTCCTAGCCTTAGGAACAGTCCTAATGTGAAGTATAAAATCCTATGAAAAGACTTAGAGAAATTTTAGGAAATTTAACTAAGTTGATCTACTAACTAATTTTTATTCAATTAAATGATTCAATTATAATTTTAATATTGATTTTAGTGATTTAATAGATAAACTGGGGCTTAAGAGCGCTTAACCTAAATTTAGGGCCCCTACTTAAGGGTCCAAAAAGCTATTTTTTGATTTAGGGCTCCAAATTAGAATTTCTTACTACCAAATGATTTCTTACTGTCTAATATAAAGATAGACAGTAAGTACACTCAAATTGGGTAAGAAATGGGTCCTATAAGTCCAAACTAAATATTTTGACCTAAGGAGTAATTTAGTAATTTACACTTAATGGAATCTAAATTCTTATGCAGTTTACTATTGGCTACTATTCAAAGATTTCATAAAATTCAAGAACACTGAATTCTGATGTGAATTGGCTAATTTATGGGGCTCTAAAATTCAGGGGCAATTTGGTAATTTTCTAAGGGTTAAAGGGGGTAAAAACTGAACTTTTCTGTTTGAGGTCCAAATTCAATAAACTTAGTGCCTATAACTTCCCTATAACACACTGAGTACTTTAACTGGGAGTATACCCAATTTGGACTTCAATTGGTCAAGTTATGACCTAATTAGGATTAAGGGTATTTTGGGCATTTTGATTTTCTATGATTCAAAACCTAAATATTGATTCATATTATTGTTGGCACTAAAATTCTAAGCTAGTTAGGACTTTAAATTTCTTGATTTGGAGTTGAATTGACCAAGTTATGGTCAATTGAAAACTATGGGCATTTTGGTCATTTTTGGGTGACAGTCCTAATGTCACTTTCAAACTAAGCTCCAAATGGGAAAACTAATACTACTACCATGATGGGGCTACTTAGTATTTTAAGACTCATATTGCCTATGTTTGGATAACTAGGTTAAAAGTTATGGGATTTATTCAGGACCTAAAATGTCACTAGATTAAATATATCCCGAATCAAATTTTTGAATTGCGCCATTTGATTCCTTTTATTTTTCTGAGTAATATGAGACCTATATTTGATATATTCAGATCATTATTTTAAAAGTTATTAGGCTTTAAAGTTTTATTTAATTTATAATTCAAATATAAAAATTAAATAAATTTACTATTCAAAAACATATAATTAATTCCACTATTTTTAATTAAATTAAAATAATATTAATGAATTAAATTAAATTAACTAATGATTATTAATTAAAAAATTAAATAACCTACTATTAATTATTCAAACTAACTAATTAACTGCTAATTAATAATTAATTACCTTACTAAGTTTAATTAGTCTAACACTAATATTTACATAATAGTTAGGTAATATATATACGTATATATATATTTATATGTATAACTAAAATTCTGATATATATACATATATATATATATATATATAGTTATATATATATATATATATAATTTTATCTAATATATATAATTATATTTATATTTATATATATATATATATATAATATACATAAATATAATTTTTCTGCAGGTATTAATGGCAGCGGGACCTGCCACGGACACGTGGCAGGCGCTGAATGGCTGCGAGAAAAGAGGTGGGCCCCACATGTGGCGCCCCGATCCTTAAGTCCACAATTTTAATACTTAGGAGTGGAATATCACTCTGGCAAATCCCTCACTTATTATTAGATTAGGTAAGATGTATAATCCACTACTAAGGGAAGGATATGCACAAAATAAATAAGAGAACCAAACACTAAATCTATATATACATAAAGAGTGCAGAAGTAGTAAGAAGTAAGGATTACATCCATTCACCATACATCAGATAAGAAATAGTAATATAGCTCAGGACATAATAATGTGCAGAAAGTAAACACAGTCACGAGTACCTGTATTATTACAACATTTTAATTAAAGTTTTAGAAGTGGAAAATAAAATAACTCTCATCCTCACAAGAATAAAAGGATAGCTAAATATCATGTGCTCCAAGCTGCTACGCCTACTTTATGTATGGCTCCTCCTCAGGCACTGGCTCCTCAAACTGCTCGAGATCTGACATTGTCGGTTTCACATTGCCAGGGCCCCAACAAATAAAAGAAAAATCTTGTTAGACAAAAATGTCCAAGTACATTTTATGCAAGTAATTTATTAAGCATTTGTTGATATCATCATTTTATTCTAAACCAAATGAAACATCTTTCTAGCATGGGATCAAGTAAGCATACAAGGGGATGAGGATAAGTTATAAATGCAGTATTTATAACTAAGCAATAATTGAGGTAAAACCACACCTCAAGTAAAGTAAACAAGGTAGGGCATATATATGTAAACCTGTAAGTAGAAGTACTGAAAAGAAAAGTTTAACCTAAACATGCTGATAATCAGATGACCTATTCTAATTTAAAATATTAATTTGGAAGTGGTACATATAATAAGCAGTAAGGCTAGTATCATATATATACATCTACTCAAGTAAGTAGGTAGAATAAGAAAATATACAGCTAACTGAAAAATGCATCAACAACAAAGAAAATAGTAAGCTGAACTAAAACGGAACGTATAGCTGCCATATTATAAAGAATTGGCCAATCCAGCCCAATATATTCTTATAGCCTTTATGGTCTAGGGCGGATATAAAATAACAATATAGTACAACATGGCTAAAGAGGTAGATAATATTATACTAATATCTTTTAGTTATTTTACTTTTATTTCTGTAAACAAATTTAGAAGTAATTGAGGAGTCAAGCACGTCTGCAAGACTAAATGAGTCCCAGGCTTAACACACTCTTCTCCATGAGTGATATTAAGCATCCTGATCTCTCCTTACCTCTGTCCATTGGAGTAAATGTGCACCATAATCCACCATGAACTGAACCCAAATGTAAATGTTTTCCTAGTATTCTAAACATTCATTTTTATGCAACAATATTTTTCTTATATGACATGTTCAAGGAAAAATAATCACAAAATTCAAGGAATGCGTAGCACAAAGTTAAATAGCAAGCAAGGGACTCTACAAAACATGGTGATATCATTTGTTTTCTAATTTAACCATTCTAACTACTCTAAGTTACACAAGTTCAGGATATTTAATTCCTACTATCGAGTGTAACTTAGTAACGTGACCTATAAGTTAAAAAGGATTAGTACTGATCAGGTCCTAATCTGATTCAATCAAGTATGACTATAGGTTAAGAAATAAATCATAACATCCTAATTAGATGGATTTAGACGTTCTACCTAGGATCTGATCAAGATTTACTGAACTATAGATTATGGATTAACCACCATGAGATTGGGCTCAATCAGATAATCTAAAGGATAAGATATAAGATTTAGGCTTCAATCTAAAAGTGATCTAGTAATTAAGATAAATCCTATTATGCAAATCAAACTTAATAGGATCAATCTCATATCCTAAATCTAGGGTTAAAAGATAAAATAATCAAAATTTGTAAAAATCTAGATACTAATAAAACCAAGGATTTATTCATTGAATAATCCTCTTATCTAATGAAAGAAATTTAACGTATGAGCTAGTCCTAGTTCAATGAACTTATCCAATGAATAACTTGACCATTTACCTAATATGATGGTGTAAAGTCCAAAGAAAAGACTTAGAGAAAATTTAGGAAATTTAATTATCTTGACTTTATAACTGATTTTAACATTTAGAATGATCCTATGACAGTTCTAATATTAGTTTTAGTGACTTAGAAGATAATTTAAGAGTTAGAGACGCTTAACCTAAATATTGGGCAAAATGACCATTTTGCCCCTACTTAAGGGTCCAAAATGTTACTTTTTGAATGAGAGCTTCAAATTGGAATTTCTTGCTGCCAAATGATTTCTTACTATCTAACATGAAGATAAATAGTAAGTATGCTCAATTTGGATAAGAAACGAGTACTATAGGTCCAAACTAAGGTATTTTGACCTAAGGTGCATTTTAGTGATTTTACTCCTAATGGAATCTAAATTTTATGCAGTTTACTGTTGGTTACTGTTTAATAATTCCATAGAGTCCAAGAAAACTGTATTCTTAGGTCATATGGCTAAGTTATGGCAATTTCAATCTCTAATGGTAATTCGGTAATTTTTGTCGGTCAACGGGAGACAAAACCTGAACTTTTTCATTTGAGGTTCAATTTTAGTAAACTCAATTTCTATAGCTTCTCTATAATATATTGAGTATGTTTACAGAGAGTAAACCTAATTTAGACTTCAAATGGTCAAGTTATGACCTAACTAGGGTTAGGGGTATTTTGGTCATTTCTAAATTTTCTATGATTTAGATTCTAAAGATTATTTCAGTTTATTAATGACACTAAAATTCTAAGCTAGTAGCACTTTGAATTTCTTGATTTGAAGTTAGATTGACTAAGTTATGGTCAATTGGAGACTAGGAGCATTTTGGTCATATTTTGGGTAGGTCCTAAATGTTACTTTTCAAATTAAACTCCAAATAGGGAAACTAATACTTCTATAGTGATGGGGCTATTCTACTGAGTATTTTAAGACCCATATTTACTATGTTTGGACAGCTAGGTTCAAAGTTATGATGATTTGTTTATGTCCTAAAATGTCACTATGTTATACGTACCCCGAAACTAATTTTTGAATTACGCCATTTGGTTCCTTTTATTTTTCTGAGTAAAGTGAGACCAATATTATAATAACCCAGGTTGTTACTTTGGTTAATTAAGACTAATCTAAGTCTTAATTGAGATTCTAAGTACACTAATTATGTTATTTAGGACTCATCTCTAACATCCAGTCCAAATTTGGAATCAACTGAATCAAATCTAGATTTCTAGAAAATCCAGAAACTCTAGAAATTGACTTTTTGTTTTCATCTCAAATCGAAAATCTGACTTCACCATTGTGTTCACCACCCCCAAATTAGCTAGGGGTGAAGTTTTGGAAGCATTAGGAAGTCGTTGGATTTTTGTCAAATATTTTAATAATATTTAAATACTCTGAAAAATGAGATAATTAAATACTCGTCGAATCAAAAATTTGAGTGCGTCATTGCAATCAGCACCTTTCAATTATCTAGGGGTGATTTATCTGGATTTTTCTAAGCATAATTTGTTATTTAAATTTGCATTAATAAAATTGATATAAATTAATTAAATAATAAATAAATTAATAATATAATAAGCGGCGTCGTTACTTATTAACCCTCACCGTGTAAGAAGTCCTCACACCGTCTATTTTGTTGTCAATTTCTTAGGACAGTCTGATCGGATCACGGGATTCGATCCGACGGTCAGCTGATCGCCCCTGCCGCGATCGAGCGCATGTCGCCTTTCCCAGCGGATTCTCTCGCCAGTTGTCCTTCTCCCCATCTCAGATAACCATAAATCTTTACCTCTTCTTTAACCTCGAGGATACCGTCAAGATTCGCTTGCACTCGCCAGTTTTCCTGGCTTCGCAACCCTAGCTCGAGCCAAAAATCTCCAGGTACTCTTCCGGTCTCATGAATTTAAAGCCTGTTATTTTGATTCTAATTTCAATTCAACAATATAGAACTTATCCTCAGTTACGCATTCAAAGTATTGTTACTCTTTCAATCGAACTCTATTGAGTTCGAATCTCATTCATTCAATAAATTCATGTCGCTCTTACCCAAGAAGATTAGGACTTCTGCTTGTTGCGTATGTGTGGAATGTTAATAGCTGATGCTTGAGCTCAGTGAGAAGGCCAAGATCTCCTTTTGATTTTGATGATTTTCGCAAAGAGACCTCCTCTCCGTATCTCCTTCATCAAGGGAGAAGGAAGAACTTGCTGAACCGGGCCATGTCCCTGTGCGTGTGGAACCGGGCCATGTCCATGAAGATTAGGACTTCATGCTCTATTATTTCCCCAAATATTATTACTAGTTCAATGATAAATTTTGCACATCTGTAGGGATCCCAATTAGAACACAAACTCTTCTTCTAATAAATTTAAGATATCAAATCTCTCACAGATCTGGTTAGAGTTTGGCTTGAAATGCCAGGCTTAGCAATCCTAGAAGAACTTATAGAATCTCACAATACAATAATAATCGTAATAATATAAGTAATTTTAAACTATAAATGGTACTTAACTTTAAATTTAGAACCATGTAATTCAAACATAAGTTTTATGATTTGAGAATTATTTCACTCTTTAGATTAAAGTAAAGCTAATTCCTATAGTTTAGTCTTTGATTCCTAACCATTTACAAGCTTTGATGTTGGGTCAATTTAACTTAACCTAAATATTATAGTGTAGATAATTCTATCCTATCTTGGTAGGATAAATCCCTAACTTTGGATACACTGAATATGCTATTAGTAAGCTTGATCTAGTGTTCAAAGTGTGTTATCATTAATTTAATAAATACCTGATTCCTTAATATAATCAATTTCATACCTTTGTAACTTCTAGAAATAATTCTTTTCTAAGAAGTGACTTACCCAGTTAGGTGAGTAACTTCGCATTCTTTGGGTTGAATTGACTCAGATTCTTGAATCTATGGTTAAATAAGTCACAATTGTGACTTGAAATTATCTATCAATATTATTCTTTAAATTCCAAGTATCTCATTTTCTTAGCATGAGTATTTCTCATTTTCTTTAGAATGAGAAATTATAACTATAGAACCTTTTATAGTTAAAATAAAACTCTTAGTAATAACTAATGATTGTAGCTTATCATAAATGATAAGCAATCGCGTGTTTGTTTTATTTTTGTTAACTCTTATAATTCCAATATATCAAGTCATCTTATGTGACTGGGTGCAATAGTTTTCTCTTTCTCGTGAGGTTAAGTATCCAAGTTGGATAATCACCCTCTTTAATTAAAACATCATCCCTAACCAAGGATGATTACTTGGTTAATAATATAAGCTTAGAGTAAATTAATTTTATGATTAGTTCACCCTATATTCCTTAATGTGAGATTTTATAATGATTATATTATAATAACCTATATGTGTTCACTCATCAATTAGGCTATAATGAACTTTGCTTCATTCTTAGTATTAGTCTTATAATAATGATTCTATCTAGTATAAATCAAAGAACCTTTATTCTTTGAAAATTTAAATCCTTTAGATTACAAAACATTTCTGAATTCTAATCTTTAAAAACTCTTTTTAGTTAAATCCACTTATGGTAACGTATTGAGTTGATCTTGTAATTTCCTTTATATATCTTGATTGAATAGGAATTCTATTTCCTTTATTATAATTTTCATTAAGTGATAAATGTCACTTAAAGTGAATAGATTAATTGAGAAAAATCTTATTCCTATTGAGTAAGAAAATCTCCTTTCCCAGATAATTTAATTTCAACCTTTGTATGTCTGTCTAGATCATGATATGACTTAGGCAGTTATGAAACATTCATTTGGAATGAGTTTTCCTTCATCCTAAGATAAATTTAATTATTATATTTCTAATGATCTAAGCCACATTATGTGACTTAGATATTAACAACTAGTCCTATAAATTTTGGCATAAGTTATAAGACATGACTTATAACTGTAACTGTAGTTTCCTATTAATATTCCTAATTCTATTCATATGAATAAATAAGTTTCTTGCCATTATCAAGTCATTTTGAATTATATTAATACAGTTTATAATCATTAAACTTTGGATATTAAGTCATAAGGTGAGACTTAAACTCTTAAGCATTCTCCCTAAACAATGAGACCATGTATCCCAATTGGATACTAATCCTATTTGCCTTAACAAGAACATTTTTAAGAGATGAATGTCTCTTATTTAGTTCTAGCCTAGTATGGACTAATTCATACAATTAGTCCATCCTCAACATGTCCTTAGATAGAAATTATAAGACAAACTCTTTGGATTCAGTATTAAACTTAGATTCTAATGTTGGATGTTTTTCTAAAATTCTAATAGAATAAGTGATCAAAGAACCTTAGTTCTTTGATGCCAAATCTTTGGATTCCAATTTACTAAATTAGAATCATTTTTATTTATCCATCTTTGATAAATTTCGTGATGACTTCACTAGTTGCCTAAGCTGTCGTAGGAAGTGAATAAAATTTAAGTATAGTACCTTTAGGTTCATGGTTCCTAAATTAATTCTATGCTTAGAAAATGGTGTCATATTCTAAGTTATAATTATCTTATGTTGCTAAGTCATAGGCTATAAAATTTTAGTATTTTAGTATTTTCAAATTCAAATATTATACTCTGTTTTGTTTTCTACTTGAGTGATGTCGAGGACGACATAGTTCTTAAGTGGGGCAGTCTGTAACAACCCAGGTTGTTACTTTGGTTAATTAAGACTAATCTAAGTTTTAATTGAGATTCTAAGTACACTAATTATGTTATTCATGACTCATCCCTAAGATCCAGTCCAAATTTGGAATCAATTTAATCAAATCTAGATCTCGGGAAAATCTAGAAACTCTAAAAATTGACTTTTTATTTTGATCTCAAATTGAAAATCTGACTTTGCCATTGCGTTCACCACCCCCAAATTAGCTAGGGGTGAAGTTTTGGAGGCATTTGGAAGTCGTTGAATTTTCGTCAAATATTCTAATAATATTTAACTACTCTGAAAAATGAGATATTTAAATACTCATCGAATCAAAATTTTGAGTGCGCCGTTGCGTTCAGCACCTTTCAATTATCTAAGGGTGATTTATCTGGATTTTTCTAAGCATAATTTGTTATTTAAATTTGCATTAATAAAATTGATATAAATTAATTAAATAATAAATAAATTAATAATATAATAAGCGGTGTCGTTACTTATTAACCCTCACCGTGTAAGAGGTCCTCACACCGTCTATTTTGCTGTCAATTTCTTAGGATCGTCTGACCGAATCACGGGATCCGATCCGATGGTCAGCTGATCGCCCCTGCCGCGATCGAGCGTATGTCGCCCTTTCCAGCGGATTCTCTCGCCAGTTGTCCTTTTCCCCATCTCAGATAACCATAAATCTTTATTTCTTCTTTAACCTCGAGGATGCCATCAAGATTCGCATGCACTCGCCAGTCATCCTGGCTTCGCAACCCTAGCTCGAGCCAAAAGTCTCTAGGTACTCCACCTGTCTCATGAATTCAAAGCCTGTTATTTTGATTCTAATTTCAATTCAACAATATAGTACTTATCCTCAGTTATGCATTCAAAGTATTGTTACTCTTTCAATTAAACTCTATTGAGTTTGAATCTCATTCATTCAATAAATTCATGTCGCTCTTACCCAAGAAGATTAGGACTTCTGCTTGTTGCATATGTGTGGAGTGTTAAGAGCTGATGCCTGAGCTCAGTGAGAAGGCCAAGATCTCCTTTTGATTTTGATGATTTTCACAAAGAGACCTCCTCTCCGTATCTCCTTCGTCGAGGGAGAAGGAAGAGCTTGTTGAACCGGGCCATGTCCCTGTGCGTGTGGAACCTGCTGGGCCGTCTGCATATATCCAGCTCGCCTAACCTGTCCGCCTGCACGGCACTCGCGGGCCGACCTACTCGGCCCATTCGGGAGTTAGTCTCCCAGTCCATACCTGTTATGCCCATCTACCCGTGACCTTTGGCCCGCCTCCTTCTCAAAAATCTGGGCCCATTGCCATGAAATTGAAGAAGGAATATTCTTTAGTTTAAATTATTTTAATTAATTTCAAGTATTCAATCCTTCATAGATTTAGTTTCAATAATCCAAATTTAATAAATGAATATACCAACAAGAACAAAAAATTATGATGAATATTATAATACCATTCAAATTTCAGTATGAGCAATATATCAATTAGTGATGTTTAGGAGCCTCACATTTAACCCTAATTGACACAAATGTTCAATTAATCATAATTTTGTATCCACTTATCCTAACATACTCAATATGGGTCTCAAAGTACTCAAAAAACCCTAACAATTAGTCTAGTAGTGTTCATTTCAATGTTGGATTAAAATTAGACTAATCACATTTAGGACCTAACCCTAATTAGGTCAAATAATTCTAAAACTTCAATTGACCATAAGTTGGTCAATTTAGCTCCAAATTAAGTAATTCAAATATCCATTTAGATCCAAAAAACCTAATTAACAATAATCTGTAAAAATAATTAAGATCCAACAATTAGATTTGCTAATTAACCCTAATTACTCTAAATTTTAATTAGTGAAAATTAGCAAATCCAATCATCCAAATTGAATAATTCAAGTTTCTGAGAATTTTTAAAGAAGATTAGAGCCTAGCTATGTAATTGGTTCACTGATATGGTGATTAATTTCACTAATCACTCACTAATTACACTTAACCTTAATCATTAGCCCTAAAGCTTGTATTGGCTATAACTTAGCCAATACTTATCAGAATTTGATGATTTAAGATTCTATGGAAATTTTAAGACATAACCTATAGTAAACTAACAGAAAATTTAGGTTTTATTAGTGTAAAATTACAACTTTGCTCTTATAGGTCAAATTCCTTAATTTAACCTTATAAGGCTAAATCCTTAACCAAAATAAATGAACTTACTATCTAAACTCATATTAGATAGCAAGTAATCATTCCACTATAATAAATTTTAGATTTGAGCCCTAATTCATAAAGATGAGTTTTATACCCTTAAGTAAGCGACAAAATGGTCTTTTTGCCCAAAATTAGGGTTTAATGAATTTAAGACCTGATTTCATTCCTAAATCATAAAATATAGTAATTAAAGTGATTGAGACTATAATTTAGATAATTCCAAGTCTCAAATTAGAAATTCAAAGAAAATCCTAAATTTAGTCTTAAGCAAAAATCTTAAGTAAAATATAGATCTTTTATTTCCTTTGAACTTCTTAGATCATCCTTTAGGTCTTATAACTTTAGTTAGGATGTGTGTTTGAGTAATACTCTTAGTACTTAAGAGCATTAATTCCAAAGATTAGGATTAGATCTTAGATTAGAATTCATCTAATGGGTAAAGTGGGTTACTCATTAAGGTGAAACTTTTATTTTACTAGTTTATTAGATTTTTCATAGTTTATTAATTGATTATTTGATCTTTTAACATTAGAGTTAGGATTAGAAATCTATCTTATTGAACCTGACTTAATTCAATAGGATTTGCCTTAACATTTAATTAGTGAGATGGGATTAAATCTTAGTCCTTAAGATGAACCTGTGATTAAGTAATTAAACTTCATTCTTTGGAGTTCGATTCTTAATACTTTAAATCTTGATTTGGCTAATCAAGGTTTATTTGGAATTTATAAAATAATAACTTAGTATGATTGATTTACTTATTTAACTTTGTAGACGGCTTTGATTCAGTTATAATTAGGATGTGGCCAATTCTAATTATATTTAACTTATAGGTTCGTGATTCTAAGTTACAAATAGTGTAGGAATTATTGATTCTGAATCTTATGTAACTTAGAGTAGTTATAACATTTAAATTAAAAAATAGGTGATATCACAAAGTTTGTGTTGTGCTAATTATTTCCTTGATTTGAAATTTCTATGCTTTCCGTATTATTTAAGACTTTTTACACCTTTGGACATACTTAAATACTTGATACATACTTTATAATATACTTTGAATTTAATTCACATATTATATGCATAATCTTAAAAGAAACATTAATAAACAACATTATACTTGTGGTTTATATTTTACTTAGCCTGCCACTTAGTATGACTTTACTTTAGGACAACTTTTGCCTAGGGAATTTCCCCTATGGTATGTTACTTTGGCATTGGGATGTTTCTCCTATATGCTCTTTAAATACTTTGTGGATTTTACTTTAGGATCTGGAATGTTTCTCCTAGATGCCTCTTTGGTGGATATTACTTTAATCTAGGATGTTTCTCCTAGATTATTAGATGGACTTTACTTTTTGGCAGACTAAGTAAGAGTATCTCACACATACAGTACTTTAATCTATATTACTTACATTTACTTTTCAGTCTCTTTACAGTTACTTTATATGTTTTCTTTACACTTCAGACTTACTTTACTTTAACGTTTCAGCATATTTTTCTTTCATATTTTTCATTTTCTGCAGTTCCTTTACATTTCAGAACTTTCTGTATGTCAGCCGTTTTACTTACTTGAGAGCATGTTAAGATGCTAGTCTTTATATTTTCAGTACAGTACTTTTACTTATACTATAACTGACATATTAGTTTGATCATATTCCTTAGGACTTTTCTTTGTACTTAGTAGATTACAGTTATACTTTACTTACCTTGTATTGCAGTCTGAGTTGAGGTATATTTCTACCTCATAATTTGTTCTTCCTTTCTTGTCGCTTTACCGCTATGCTTTGCTTAATTTCAGTTATGATATCATTAAAATACATTAAAATTCATTACCTTAAAATGTACTTAGATATTTTGTCTAATAAGATTTTTCTTTTGTTGGCTGGGGCCCTACCATTATGAAACTGATAATGGTAGATTCTGTGCTTTTTGACTAGATTGAGCCTACAGAGGAGCAGATCCAAGAGGAGGTCCAGACTACTGAGGGACCTTAGTCTACTTACTAGATTGCTTTACATTTACTCTGTGAGGATGAGAGCATCTTATATTATAGTTCTTTAAACTTTAAATATTTGTAATAATACAGGACTAAATTGTGCTTTACTTTCTTGCATTGTATATATACTGAGTTGGATGTCTTTACTTTATAGTATGGATGATTACTTCAGCTTGTACTTTTCTTCCACACTCTGATACTCATTAAGTGATTGTTAATCTTTACCTTATTATGAAAAGTACATCTTTTTCTTAAGATTGGATTGGAGTCTTAAATTCCAATAAGTATAAGATGTGCTTAGTAACGACCACTCCTTAACCTTTATAATTAGAAGGGGTGGCCGCCATAGTTGGTATCAGAGAACTCCATAAGGTGTCAGATTAGAATTTGTATTCCTATCTACTTAATGGATAGTTCTTCTGCCTTACAATCACTAAATGAATACTAGAATAACATCCATATTTCCATCTACTCAGAATAAAAGGCATGAAAGGAAAGGTACTTTCATAATTAGTAAAAGTTAAGGACCAAATTAGAAAATGATAAATAATAACTTAGAGGAATGTTTATATAATCCTTAGGATCATAGGAACTGAATAAGTTAAACCCTGACCTTTATACTAGAAGATGTTAAGAATTCTAGTGGATTAAAGAGATAGAAATTCAATATTATATAATAGATTAACTCTTCAGTATACCACCTTATCTTCGGAACATTAGGTCTTTATCATTTAAACTAAAATATGACGTAAAGCACATAGAATCCATCTTGGAGAAAATTGGATGTCTCAAGTACTTATTTGTTGTACTTGTAGTTTCTCTTTCACAATGTGAAGTTAGAAATTAATGTAAAAAAAAAATTATTAAATCATGAACAAATTAGCCTTACTCCTGTCCTATTGTATTTCACAATTTTGTTGGAAAAGTTAAATACTAATTTGACTACTATAGCATAAGTAGATATTTAACTGAAGTAAGTAGAATAATAGAAAGACCATTCATTATTTAATACAACCAAAATTATCCATCACAAGTGTCTATAACTTCATGCTCTATTATTTCCCCAAATATTATTACTAGTTCAATGATAAATGTTGCACATCTGTAGGGATCCCAATTAGAACACAAACTCTTCTTCTAATAAATTTAAGATATCAAATCTCTCACAGATCTGGTTAGAGTTTGGCTTGAAATGCCAGGCTTAGCAATCCAAGAAGAACTTATAGAATCTCACAATACAATAATATTTAATAATATTTAATATTCTAATAATATTCTTTAGTTTAAATTATTTTAATTAATTTCAAGTATTCAATCCTTCATAGATTGAGTTTCAATAATCCAAATTTAATAAATAAATATACCAACAAGATCAAAAAATTATGATGAATATTATAATACCATTCAAATTTCAGTATGAGCAATATATCAATTAGTGACGTTTAGGAGCCTCACATTTAACCCTA
The DNA here is from genome assembly GCA_016760335.1 of Gastrodia elata. Lineage (NCBI taxonomy): Eukaryota > Viridiplantae > Streptophyta > Magnoliopsida > Asparagales > Orchidaceae > Gastrodia > Gastrodia elata. Next base: position 39,926,966 of record CM028671.1, on the reverse strand, counting down.
ATTGACACAAATGTTCAATTAATCATAATTTTGTATCCACTTATACTAACATACTCAATATGGGTCTCAAAGTACTCAAAAAACCCTAACAATTAGTCTAGTAGTGTTCATTTCAATGTTTGGATTAAAATTAGACTAATCACATTTAGGACCTAACCCTAATTAGGTCAAATAACTCTAAAACTTCAATTGACCATAAGTTGGTCAATTTAGCTCCAAATTAAGTAATTCAAATGGCCATTTAGATCCAAAACCTAATTAACAATAATCTGTAAAAATAATTAAGATCCAACAGTTAGATTTACTAATTAACCCCAATTACTCTAAATTTTAATTAGTGAAAATTAGCAAATCCAATCATCCAAATTGAATAATTCAAGTTTCTGAGAATTTCTAAAGAAGATTAGAGCTAGCTATGTTATTAGTTCACTGATATGGTGATTAATTTCACTAATCACTCACTAATTACACTTAACCTTAATCATTAGCCCTAAAGCTTGTATTGGCTATAACTTAGCCAATACTTATCAGAATTTGATGATTTAAGATTATATGGAAATTTTAAGACATAACCTACAGTAAACTAACAGAAAATTTAGGTTTTATTAGTGTAAAAGTACAACTTTGCTCTTATAGGTCAAATTCCTTAATTTAACCTTATAAGGCTAAATCCTTAACCAAAATAAATGAACTTACTATCTAAACTCATATTAGATAGCAAGTAATCATTCCACTATAATAAATTTTAGATTTGAGCCCTAATTCATAAAGATGAGTTTTATACCCTTAAGTAAGCGGCAAAATGGTCTTTTTGCCCAAAATTAGGGTTTAATGAATTTAAGACCTGATTTCATTCCTAAATCATAAAATATAGTAATTAAAGTGATTGAGACTATAATTTAGATAATTCCAAGTCTCAAATTAGAAATTCAAAGAAAATCCTAAATTTAGTCTTAAGCAAAAATCTTAAGTAAAATAGAGACCTTTTATTTCCTTTGAACTTCTTAGATCATCCTTTATGTCTTATAACCTTAGTTAGGATGTGTGTCTGAGTAATACTCTTAGTACTTAAGAGCATTAATTCCTAAGATTAGGATTAGATCTTAGATTAGAATTCATCTAATGGGTAAAGTGGGTTACTCATTAAGGTGAAACCTTGATTTTACTAGTTTATTAGATTTTTCATAGTTTATTAATTGATTGTTTGATCTTTTAACATTAGAGTTAGGATTAGAAAACTATCCTATTGAACTTGACTTAATTCAATAGGATTTGCCCTAACATTTAATCAGTGAGATGGGATTAAATATTAGTCCTTAAGATGACCCTGTGATTAAGTAATTGAACTTCATTCTTTGGAGTTTGATTATTAATCCTTTAAATCTTGATTTAGCTAATCAAGGTTTATTTAGAATTTATAAAATAATAAATTAGGATGATTAATTTACTTATTTAACTTTGTAGATGGCTTTGATTCAGTTATAATTAGGATGTGGCCAATCCTAATTAAATTTAACTTATAGGTTCGTGATTCTAAGTTATAGACAGTGTAGGAATTATTGATTCTGAATCTTATGTAACTTAGAGTAGTTAGAACGTTTAAATTAGAAAATAGGTGATATCACAAAATTTGTATAGTGCTAATTATTTCCTTGATTTGAAATTTATATGCTTTCCGTATTATTTAAGCCTTTTTACACCTTTGGATATATTTAAATACTTGATACATACTTTATAATATACTTTGAATTTCAGTCACATATCATATGCATAATCTTATAAGAAACATTAATAAACAACATTATACTTGTGGTTTATATTTTACTTAACTTTCCACTTAGTATGACTTTACTTTAGGACAACTTTTGCCTAGGGAATTTCCCCTATGGTATGTTGCTTTGGCATTGGGATATTTCTCCTATATGCTCTTTAGATACTTTCTGGATTTTACTTTAGGATCAAGGATGTTTCTCCTAGATGCCTCTTTGGTGGATATTACTTTAATCTGGGATGTTTCTCCTAGATTATCAGATGGACTTTACTTTTTGGCAGACTAAGTAATAGTATCTCACACGTACAATACTTTAATCTACATTACTTACATTTACTTTTCAGTCTCTTTACAGTTACTTTACATGTTTTCCTTACACTTCCGACTTACTTTACCGTTTTAGCATATTTTTCTATCATATTTTTCATTTTCTGAAGTTTCTTTACATTTCAAAACTTTCTGTATGTCAGCCGTTTTACTTACTTGAGAGCATGTTAGGATGCTAGTCCTTATATTTTCAGTACAGTACTTTTACTTATACTATAACTGACATATTAGTTTGATCATATTCCTTAGGATTTTTCTTTGTACTTAGTAGATTACAGTTATACTTTACTTACCTTGTATTGCAGCCTGAGTTGAGGTATGTTTCTACCTCATAATTTGTTCTTCCTTTCTTGTCGCTTTACCGCTATGCTATGCTTAATTTCAGTTATGATATCATGAAAATACATTAAAATTCATTACCTTAAAATGTACTTAGATATTTTATCTAAGAAGATTTTTCTTTTGTTAGCTGGGGCCCTACCATTATGAAACTGATAATGGTAGATTCTAAGCTTTTTGAGGAGATTGAGCCTACAGAGGAGTAGATCCAGGAGGAGGTCCAGACTACTGAGGGACCTTAGTCTACTTAATAGATTGCTTTACATTTACTCTGTGAGGATGAGAGCATCTTATATGACAGTTCTTTAAACTTTAAATATTTGTAATAATACATGACTAAATTGTGCTTTACTTTCCTGCATTGTATATATTTTTAGTTGGATGTCTTTACTTTATAGTATGGATGATTACTTCAGTTTGTAATTTTCTTCTGCACTCTGATGCTCATTAAGTTATTGTTAATCTTTACCTTATTATGAAAAGTACACCTTTTTCTTAAGATTGGATTGGAGTCTTAAATTCCAACCTAATGTTAAGTATAAGATGTGCTTAGTGACGACCACTCCTTAACCTTTATAATTATAAGGGGCGGCCACCACATATATTTATTATGTTTGGATCATTGTATAAAAAGTTAGCTCGCCCACTTAAGAACGATGTCATTCTCGACATCACTCAAGTAGAAATAAGAAGGCAAGAATGAAATATGACTTGAATTTGTAAGCTTAGAATACTAAGAAAGAATACCTGGATTCTCGAAGAGTCTAGGGTATTTAGCTCGCATATCTAACTCCTTCTCCCAAGTGGCTTCATTGCAAGAATGATTCTTCTACTGAACTTTGATCATGTCAATAGCACGATTTCTAAGTTGTTTGCGATCACGAGTTAGTCTTCGTGTTGGTTCCTTAGCATATGACAGATCTGGCTGGATTTGAATTTCTGGGAACTGAACTAAGTAAGATGGGTCTCTGAGGCATCTGCTTAGTGATGACACATGAAATACATTGTGGACTGCTACAAAGTCATCTGGAAGGTTTAATCTGTAGGCGAAAGAACCTACTCTAACTGCTACCTCAAATGGACCAACATAACGGGGGCTAAGTTTCCCTGATATGCCGAACCTGAAGACTCCTTTCATGGAACTGACTTTTAAGTAAGTGAAGTCTCCAACCTTAAATTCCAGAGGACGTTGGTGAAGGTCATGGTATTTACTATGGCAATCCTGAGCTGTACGAATGCGCTGCTAAACCAACTGAACTTTCTTTTTTGTTTCTTCTACTAGTTCAGATCCATACAACTATACACTACCTATTTCTAACCATGCCAATGGGGTGCTACACTTCCTGCCATACAAGGCTTCATATAGAGTCATCTTTATACTGGCTTGAAAACTATTGTTATAAGCGAACTCCACTAGATGGAAATGATCTTCCCAGGATCCAGCAAAATCAAGTATACACAATCTAAGCAGATCTTCAAGAATTTAATTCACTCATTCTATCTGACCATCCGTTTGCGGATGAAAGGCTATACTCATTGCTAGAGTTGTGCTTAGATCTTGATGCATGGCTTGCTAGAATTTAGAAGTGAATCGGGTGTCTCGATCGAATACGATTATCTTGGGAATTCCATGAAGCCTAATTATTTCCCTGATATAGAGCTTTGTGAGCTTCTCAACTAAGTCCGTTTGCCAAATAGAAATGAAATGAGCTAACTTTGTCAATCGGTCAACTATGACCCAAATAGCATCGGCCCCTGCCTAGATCTTGATGCATGGCTTGCCAGAATTTAGAAGTGAATCGGTTGTCTCGGTCGGATACGATTATCTTGGGAATTCCATGAAGCCTAATTATTTCCATGATATAAAGCTTTGAGAGCTTCTCAACTGAGTATGTTTGCCAAATAGGAATGAAATGAGCAGACTTGGTCAATCGGTCAACTATGACCAAAATAGCGTCGGCCCCAGATTTTGCACAAGGCAATCCCATGATGAAGTCCATTGATATATCCAGCCATTTTCATTCGGGAATTTCAAGCAGGTAAAGTGGACCACTGGGTCTTTGATGCTCTGTCTTGACTAAACTGCAAGTGTGGCACTTTGCGATGAACTCAGCCACACTTTTCTTTATCCCTAGCCACAGAAGGATTGCTTCAGGTCTTGGTACATCTTTGAACTCCTCGGATGAACTTGATATCCAAAGTTATGGGCTTCAACTAGCACCTCCTGATGCATGGACTTAGGGATCCATAATCAATCTTCTTGATAGATGGCACCTTTATGGAATCAAATGTCGGTACGATTACCACTCTCGATGGCCTGTTTAAAATTTAAGTACTCATCATCCTTTGTTTGAGTAATAGATACATCCCTGTAGAACGTGGGCTCCATATTAATCATCGAGAGCATCGTACTCACCTGGTCACTACGCGCTTGGATATCCAATTTACAGAATTCTTCTTCCAGAGGACTCTTGGAGATAAGAGCATTAAGAGTAGCATGACGGCTCAGAGCGTCAGCTATGACATTTGCCTTTCTAGGGTGGTACTGGATATCAAGGTCACAGTCGCTTATCAGTTCTAACCATCTTCTCTGTCGACAGTTCAACTCCCTTTGAGTGAATATGTACTTCAAACTTTGGTGAGCTGTGAAAATCAAGCATTGAATCCCATATAGATAGTGATGCTAAATTTTTAAGGCGAATACTACATCAGCTAATTCGAGGTCGTGGACGGCATAATTTCTTTCATGAGTCTTTAGCTGATGGGAAGCATAGGCGATGACATTTCCTTCCTGCATTAACACAGCTCCCAAGCCTATGCCAGAGGCGTCGGTGTAGACTTGATAGTTCACTCGTTCCTTAAGAATAACTAAAACAGGGGCAGAGGTAAGCGCATCTTTTAGTGCTTGGAATGCTTCTTCACAAGCTGGCGACCACTCAAATGGCACAGCCTTTTGGGTGAGCTTGGTGAGCGGAGAGGATATCTGGGAGAAGCCCTTCACAAACTTTTGGTAGTAACTGGTGATAAATCCATAAAATATATCTAAAATAATGGAAAATTTCATTCAAATATGATCTTTAAACTGTTCCTAAATTAAATTTTATCTATCTTTTCAGGAAAATAGCCTCTCCTATGAATTTCTGAAATATTTTTACAAAATTCCAACATTTTTCAAAGGAAACCCTGTCACGCGCTGCAGCAAGCTACAGCGAGTCGTTTTGCAAATTAGGGCGCTGTAGCGTGCTACAGCAGGTTCTGTTTCGAACCGCGGGTGCGGTAGCGTGCTGTAGCGGGTTCATTTGCAAACTGCGGGCGCGGTAGCGCGCTGTAGCGGGTCCTGTTTCGAACCGTGGGTGCGGTAGCGCGCTGCAGCGGGTCCTGTTTCGAACTACGGGCGCGGTAGCACGCTGCAGAGGGTTTATTTGCTACCGTTAGCGCGGTAGCACGCTACAGCGGGAGCATTTTTGCAAAATGCTCCCGCCACAGCGCGCTGCAGTGGTACAATTTGCAAATGGAACCGCTACCGCGCATTGCAGCGGGTAATTTGCAAAGTGTGGACGCGGTAGCGCGCGGCAGTGGGAGACTTAGCTGATTTTGCTTGCACCTTTGGGCGCCACAGTGCGCTGCAGCGGCCGCCGCAATTTTTGCTAGTCAGGAGCATTTATTGCTGCTGGGACAAGACCCCCAACCTGCATCTTGTCCCCTGCCATCATTCTCTGTAGCAGCTCCGATTCTTAAAGGAAAGTAGCCTCTTGATGTAATAAGAAGGATAAAACAAAGAAGGATATTGGTCACTTCACCCTTAATTTGGGATTTGCCATCATGACTTCAGATTTTTTTTGTCAAATGCTAGTTATGGAGAGGATGAAGGAGGATGCAGCCCCTCTCCTATAAATACACCTCCTCTTGACTAGAGGAGGGTTCACAATTTTTCTCAATTCAGTAAGTAAGGAGGAGGGGTGCATAAGTGGAAGTGAGAAACTCCCCAAGGGTGGCAAAGCAAGTTCTAGCTAAGGAAGAGAAGAAAGAAGGCAGCACTAGCGACCTAAGAGAGGAGCTTGAAGAAGGAGAAGAAGAAATTCGGAGAACTTCCACGGAACGTTCCTAGTTTCTTCTAAACTTTACTTTTGTAGTTTCTTTTCTTAGTTGATCATGAAAGGGTCTTTATCCATATATGTATTTTTCTTCATTTCCTTTGTAATGAGTAGCTAAATCTCCCTTGGGGAGGGTTGGGAAAACCCTCATGTGTATGAGTTAATTTAATGTATGAAGTTTGTTTTCTCAAGCACAAATAAAATGTGAGAACTCTATGCCTTGTTAAGAAATTTCTTTTATTATTTAGTCTTGAATGTGGATGAAAGGAAAATGAACTAATAATCTCAAGAACTAATTTGTCTTGTGCTCCATAGCTCACCTTAGGTTGGATGCTAGGTTTATGAGTGCATGAAATCTTAGAACTATGTGACAAAGTTCTTGAGCTTAATGCACCTTAATCTAAGCTCAACCAAAGTATTGATGCATGTGATGTTAAGACCCACTAAATGAGCTCCTTAGCTCAATATAATTGAGGTAGAGGAAGAAATATTTGAGTGCTCATAAACTAAGTGACATAGTCATTGAGCCCAATATATTAATCCCTCATCTTAACTATGTGTGATGCGAGTGATGCTCATGGTGAAATCAATGCTTATAAGATTTAAAAGACTTAAAAAAAATTGAATGTATCATTGATCAAGAGATAAGATAAAAACATTAAAATCTTATAGGAATCTTTGTGCCAAAATAGAACCAAATGTGTCTTCATTTTGAGCACAAGATTTGAACTTGTGAAACCTTGAGGTAAAACTCAAGGAAACACAATGTGCACTTGATTAAATCAAAAAGAATGAAAGAAAAAGCTTAAGAATTCAACATGCATTAATAAACTTCTCATCGCATGCGGGATGAACCCAACTCTCCTCTCTCTTTTATCTAACTTATCTTCACATAGTGATAATTGTGCTAAATCTAAGGCCAACTCTACCAAATCAATTGTAGCTTAAACATTAGTGAGAATAGATAGACCTTAGTGTCAAAATAACCAATTCTCTGTGGTTCGATAAATCCTAGAAATTAACACTTTCCACTTATTACTTCAGACCATGTACACTTGCGTGTGAGCGCAGACATGTATTTACAATCTGTCAACCAGCTAAACCCAGGAAGCTCCTAATGTCAGTCACCGACTTAGGCTGCACCCATTCTTGGATGGCGCTAACTTTGTTCTGATCTACTATGATTCCTTGAACATCTACCACGTGACCTAAGAAGGCAAAAAATTCAAGCCAAAATTCACACTTTGAATACTTGGCATACAGTTAGTGGTTTCTCAGTTCTTCTAATACTATCCTGAGATGACCTTTGTATTCCTTCTTCATCTAGGAGTATATTAAAATATCGTCTATGAACACGATGATGAATTTGTCAAGGTATGGTTTTAATATACACAGCATTAGGCCCATAAAGATAGAAGGCACATTTGTCAATCTAAATGACATCGCTAGAAATTCGTAGTGGCCATATCTAGTTCTGAACGTAGTCTTCACTATATCAGAATCCTTTACTTACAGTTGATGATAGCCTGATCGCAGATCAATCTTTGAGAATACCTTTGCTCATGCTAGTTGATCGAACAGATCATCGATTCGGGGCAATGGGTACTTGTTCTTCACTATTACTTTATTCAGCTCTTTATAATCAATACACATTCACATCAACCTATCTTTCTTCTTGACAAATAGAACTGGTGCTCCCCACGGGGATGAACTAGGCCTAATAAGACCTTTCTCTAAGAGTTCCCGCAGTTGCTTGTTCAGTTCTTGTAATTCTTTAGGCGCCATTCGATAAGGAGCTTTAGAGATGGGTTGCATTCCTGGAACAATGTCAATTGCAAATTCCACTTCCCGTGTAGGAGGAAGATCGAGTAGATCTTCTGGAAAAATGTTGGTGAAATTGCAAACAATAGGGTTCTAGGATAAGGAAATGCCTTCTTTTTTTTCTCCTAGTATTGTCACTAGGAAGGCATCACAACCTTTCTGTACTAACCTTTTTGCTTTTATAGCATTGATTAGCGAGGTTTGAGTACTAAGGTTACCAATGAAGGATCTGACCTTACTACTACTACCCAGGGTAATTTTCTTCTTTGTGCAGTTGATAGTGATGCTATGTTGGCTTAGCCAATTCATGCCTAATATTACATCGAAATTGGCTATTGGGTGAACCACTAACTTGGCTTTATACTTCTGATTTTCGATGGGGATTTGTATTTTACAAAACTAGCGAGTTGGTATTTGGGCTCCAGAAGGTAACCCAACATTAAGAGAATTGGCTAGGCAATACAAGGGTAGGTTAAGTGATTTGCCCAACCTTCAGACATAAAGGAATGGCTAGCCCCAGTGTCAAATAGAATGTTACAGGGTTTGTCATTTATGCAAATTAAACCTAATTATAAATGTAATTAATTACTAACTACGTAAGGCAAGTAATAATCATAAAAGTAAAGGGGTTCAAGGGCATGTACCTGATACAATGTGGTTGGCTTCAGCAGCCTCAACTAGTGTGAGGGTGTATACACATGCAGGGCTGGCAGGCCTGTTGTTATAGGTCTACTGCAGAGGTGGCCGAGGTGCATTTGGGCAAGGGACATTAGCTGTCTCATGCCTCACAGTTGAAGTAGAAGGTGGTGCTAGACAAGCTGTAGTAGGCTTCTGAAACAAGTCAAAGGCTTGGCGGCGCTTGGAGCGGTCAATTTGATCACCATTAATCATTTCCGTAACCGTATAGTGATAGAATCCGTGGCCTGGCCGTCCGCAGGTGAAGCAGACATGATTCCCATGGAAACACTGACCATATAAGTGTGGTTTTATTCAACCATTGAAAGGATCAGTGGAGGGGGCTTCGACCTCGAGCTGATACACTCTGGCTCGTTTGGGAGGATTCTAGTGGAATGAAGTGGACCCGATACTCCTCTTGGGTCCTTCTCAAGCTTGGTCTTACTCTACTACCTTGGCAGTTTCCAGTAGCTCCGCAAAGTTTAATATGCGTAGAGGGATCATTTAGCTCCTGATGGAGGGTCGTAGACCATTTTGAAATCGATGATAGTGGTCTGGCTCAGTGGGGATCAGACTGGTAGAGAATCTTGCCAGGCAACGGAATTCCGCCTCGTTTGTAGATACAGTTCGATCTCCTTATTGCAATTTCAAGAACATATCCCCCAAGCTATGTTTGGCAGCAAGGGGATGAATCGAGACTGGAATGCTCCGATGAATTTGTCCCAGGTAATATCCTCAAGTGGTACCTCGGCAAACTGCATGCTACGGGTGGTCTCCCACCAATATTGCTGGTGGTCTCCCACAAATATTCGGCCTCATCTTACAGGAGATGAGTAGAGAGACAGACTACCTCCGAGTCAGGGCACTTGATACTTGTCAGGTTCTTTTCCACCATTTTGATCCAGGTGGCGGTATCTACTACGGGGAGACTCCCGTTGAAGGTAGGGGGTCTCAGGTAGAGGAAGTTGTGTAATAGTCCATCTATGGATTGTAAGTGATGTTGGTAAGAGTATTGTAATGTCGGGGCAACTTTGGTTATGGTGCGGTTCTAGCTTATACGAGCTACCAGCAACTACTCCAATCTTTCAGACTACTTGGCTTGAGCATCGGCGACCTTCTTAGCCTATCTCTAGCTAGATTTTGTTTGTTTGTGGTGGGATTCCATCATTAGTTTGATCGCTTCCAATAAGTCACTTACCTCATTGGAGGAAGTGTTGGAGGGAGCGGGAGAGGGGCTTTGTCCAAGATTCATTGTTTTCTACTAGAGTCTGAATTAAAAATAGCACTTTTAAAAATCTAAAAGATAGGAGGTCATAATATTTCATCTCTTTTATTAATTGGAAGAGAAAAATGAAAATACATCATCAAAATAGTAGATAGAACATAAGATAATAAAGAACAAAATATGGAAAGCATAAAGTCTATCATATGTATTCTTCAGTGAAGGCCTGGGAAAAGTCAGTGTAGGTCATCCTTCGGTGCAGGCGATTAGCTCCGCGTCTAAGCACCCATTGTTTTCGGACCCACCACTCCTTGGCATAATTCTGGAGTATGAGCTCGACAATGCTGAGCCGGATACGATCTGGGCGGCTTAGCTCATCGAACATTTTGGTTACTCTTCGTAACCACTCTGTTGCTATGATGGGAAATTCAGTCCCCTGTATACAGCATCTACTAACATCCTTTCCAGTATGCTGGCTCCCATTGAGGAAACTCCCTGGACTTCCCTCCCATATCATTTTGCCATGAGCACATCAAATTTCCACTTATTCTCAAAGTGGGTATAGAAATTACACACTTACATGATCGTGTAGTAGTATCCCTAGGTATCCAGATCAGATATCATAAGAATAATAGTTCAATTCTAACTACAATATTCAAATTAAGATATAAAATGCAGAAAGTAAAATATGTAGCATAGGAATGAAAGCTAAAAGATCTATCCGATATATCTAGCAGTAAAGGCATGGCAGAAGTCTGCATAGGTGACCTCCCTTTGCATTTCTTCACGCCAATGTGTGAGTGCTCGCAGGGTGGCACTCCACCAATCCTTGACTCTGTCTTGTAGGAGACGGGATACAATGGGGATTCTAACGTTGTCTGGGCAGTTAATAGTTTAAAACACAAAATTTATCCATTTCAGCCACTCCTTGGCCACAACGGGGAGATCGTATCCACTGAATACACTTTGTTAGAGCAGTCAATCCAGCATTCAGACATCGGGATCTAAAACTCCTTCTATGTACCTCTTGTGTTGCTGATGGAGTTGGACAATGTACTCTCACCTATCTTCAAATCGTTGGTAATGCCACCTAAGCGTCATCCTTGCACGTCTAATGATTTTTTAAGTTACATTAGTTTACTAATAGTTTACGTGTGCATGCATTTCCATTCCTATACTCTTATTATCCTGAGCTCATGATTATGGTGCTTAGATGTAACTCTGGTATTTAGTTAGTGATTGATTGGCAGAATAATTATCCATTAGGTAAGCTGGAATACAAATTCCAATCTGACACCTTATGTAATTCTTTGATACCAACTCTGGCACCCCGATCCTTAAGTCTATAATTATTGGACTAAGGAGTGAAGTGTCACTCTGGCAAATTCCTCACTTATCATTGGATTAGGTAAGAACTATAATCCACTGCTAAGTGAAGGATGTGCACAAAATAAATAAGAGAACTAGACACTAAATCTATATATACATATAGAGTGCGGAAGCAGTAAGAAATAAATATTACATCCATTCACCATACAACAGAAAAGAAATAGTAATATAGCTCATGAAATAATAATGTGCAGAAAGTAAACACAGTCACGAGTACCTGTATTATTATAATATTTTAATTAAGGTTTTCGAAGTGGAAAATAAAAAACTCTCATCCTCACAAGAATAAAAAGACATCTAAATATCATCTGCTCCAACCTGTTGTGCCTCCTCTATTTAAGGCTCCTCCTCGGCACTGGCTCCTCAAACTGCTCAAGATCTGATATTATCGGTTTCACAATGCTAGGGCCCCAGCCAATAAAAAAAAAATCTTGTTAGATAAAAATGTCTAAGTACATTTTAGGCAAGTAATTTATTAAGCATTTATTAATATCACCTTTTTATTCTAAATCAAATGAAACATCTATCTAGCATGAGAGCAAGTAAGCATACAAGGGGATGAGGATAAGTTATAAATGTAGTATTTATAACTAAGCAAGAATTAAGGCAAAAGCATACATCAAGTAAACTAAACAAGGTAGGGCATACATATGTAAAATTGTAAGTAAAAATATTGAAAAGAAAAGTCTAACATAAACATACTAATGATCATATGACATGTGTTAATTTAAAATAATAATCTGGATGTGGTACATATAATAAGTAATAAAGTCTAGCATCCTATATATGCATCTACTCAAGTAAGCAGGTAGAATAGAGAAAAATATAGATAACTGAAAAATACATCAACAACATAAAAAATAGTAAGCTGAACTAAAACGGAATGTATAGCTGCCATATCAGAAAGAATTGGCCAATTCGGCCCAATATATTCCTGTAGCCTTTATGTGCTAGGGCGGACATAATATAATAATATAGTACAATATGGCTGAAGAGGTAGATAATAATATACAAATATCTTTTAGTTATTTTACTTTTATTTATATGGACAATTTTAGAAATAGCTGAGGAGTCAAGCATGTCTACAAGACTAAACGAGTCCTAGGCTTAACACACTCTCCTCCATGAGTGATGTTAAGCATCCTGATCTCTCTTTACCCCTGTCCCCAAATGCAAGTGCTTTCCTAGTATTCTAAATTTTCATTTTCATGCAACAAGGTTTTTCTTATATGATATGTTCAAGGAAAAATAATCACAAAATTCAAGGAATACGTAGAACAAAGTCAAATAGCAAGCAATGGACTCTACTGAATATGGTGATATCATTTGTTTTCTAATTTAACCATTTTAACTACTCTAAGTTACACGAGTTTATGATCTCCAATTCCTACTATCGAGTGTAACTTAGAAGTATGACCTTATAAGTTAAAAAGGATTAGAACTGATCAGGTCCTAATCTGATTCAATCAAGTGCGACTATAGGTTAAGAAACAAATTATAATGTCATAATTAGATGGATTTAGACATTCTACCTAGGATCTGATCAATATTTACTAAACTATAGATTACAAATTAAATACCACGAGATTGGGCTCAATCACATAATCCAAAGGATAAGATATAAGATCTAGGCTTCAGTCTAGAAGTGATTTGGTAATTAAGATAAATCCTATTAAGCAAATCAAACTTAATAGGATGAATCTCCTATCCTAAATCTAGGGTTAAAAGACAAAATAATTAAAATTTGTAAAAATCTAGAAACTAATAAAATCAAGGATTCATTCATTAAATAACCCTCTTATCCAATGAATGAAATCTAACCTATGAGCTAGTCTTAGTCTTATGAATAGTCTTAATATGAAGGTATAAAGTCCTAAGAAATAACTTAGAGAAAATTTAGGAAATTTAACTAGTTTTACCTTATAACTAATTTTAACATTTATAATGATCCTATGACAGTTCTAATATTAGTTTTGGTGACTTAAAAGATAATTTGAGAGTTAGAGATGCTTAACCTAAATTTTGAGCAAAATGACTATTTTGCCCCTACTTAAGGGTCTAAAAAGCTACTTTTTAAATTTGGGCTCCAAATCATAATTTCTTACTGTTAAATAATTCCTTACTGTCTAACATGAAGATAGACAGTAAGTATGCTCAATTTAGTTAAGAAATAGGTCCTATAGGTACAAACTAAAGTTTTTGATATAAGGGGCTTTTTAGTAATTTTACTCCAAATGGAATCTAAAATCTTATATAGTTTACTATTGGTTACTATTCAAGTATTCCATAGAGTCCAAGAACACTACATTCTGAGGTCATATGACTAAGTTATGGCAATTTCAATCTTTAATGGCAATTCGGTAATTTTTATCAGTCAACGGGAGACAAAAACCGAACTTTTCCGTTAGAGGTTCAATTTCATCAAACTCAGTTTCTATAGCTTCCCTATAATATACTGAGTATGTTGACAGGGAGTAAATCCAAATTAGACTTCAAATAGTCAAGTTATGACTTAACTAGGGTTAAGGGTATTTTGGTTATTTCTAAATTTTTTAGGTTTCAAATCCTAAATATTATTTCAGTTTATTGATGACACTAAAATTCTAAACTAGTTAACACTTTGAATTTCTTGATTTAGATTTGGATTGACTAATTTATGGTCAATTGAAGACTAGGGGCATTTTGGTCATTTTCAGGGTAGGGTCCTAAATTTTACTTTTCAAACTAAGCTCCAAATAGGGAAGTTAATACTTCTATAGTAATGGGGCTGTTCCCCTGAGTATTCTAAGACTCATATTTACTATGTTTGGACAACTATGTTAAAAATTATGAGAATTTGTTTATATCCTAAAATGTCACTACATTACACATACCCCGAAATTTATTTTTAAATTGCGCCATTTGATTCCTTTTATTTTTCTGAGTAAAATGAGATCTATATTTATTATATTTGGATCACTGTATAAAAAGTTATTAAACTTTAAAGTTTTATTTAAATTAAATTAATTAAATTAAATTTACTATTCATTTAAATGAATTTACTGTTTAATTAAATTAATTATATAATATAAATTAATTCAATTTATTTACTATTAAGAATTAAGGAAAATGCTAATTATTATTTCTATTATTTAATATTAATTTTATTATTATTATTCTTTTATTGTTTGAATTAAATAATATGTTAATTAAATTAACTAAACATTTAATTAATATAATTAAACAAAGTTTAATGTTAACTGATTATTTAATTAAATGCAGATTAATTATATTCTGTTAAATATTATTAATTAATTAAATTAATTAATACTAACTAAATATCTGTATATATTTATTTTTTGTTATAAATAATTATATAATTGTATTATATGAATGTATATATATATATTATTACTGTTCTAATCTTAACTAACAGAAATAACTACTAATTATTAATCTAATTAATTTTATTACTGACTGTAGTTAACCTAATATATAACCATTAAAGTTCTGTTTAGTATAACATATATTTATATAACTATATATATGTATATAGTTATATATATATATATATATATACAACTTTTTTTTATTTTAAAAAAATATTCTCTGCAGGTGATTATGAAGGTGGGACCCATGCGGCCACGCGGCGCCCTCTGGCTGGCTGGACCAGAGGGGGCGGGTCCCACATCCACACGCGGCACTGCCTGACTGGTTGCGGAGCTGCGTGTGGGACCCACAAGGGGACACGCGGCATTACCCGAGCGAATGCGGGACCCACGCAGTCAGCCGACCGCTTCAACGAGGCCCACGGCCTCGACCTCCGCGGCTCCCGCGACCCCACATGCCACGCGGCGATTCGCGTGAAAGTGGGTCGGTCCCGGGTCGACCCGAAGGCTCTTCGCCCTCACCCGCATGGTCTCCAACGGACTGAGCTAGGGCAAGGCGTTTGGCGCCCTTCCCGACGCCGGACGGGCCGAACCCGCACGGCTTTAGGTGGCCCAAGACAGAGGCTACACACTGGTGGGTGGAACGTCGTCCGAGGAGGACTGCACCGCCGGCAATAATGAACCCTAGCCTACCCTCTACGGAACGCAGCGACCCTAGCTTCTACTGTGGACACTTTCGCAAATTGGCTTGATCGAACTCGTTTGAGTTCGATCGGAGCCGCACGATCTCCGATCACGAGTGTGACATAGACATTCCAATATTGAGTGCAAACAACATTCAAGAAGTATGGATAGACGGGGTAGCTGCAACTGACAGTCGACATGATTAGGGTTCTCGGCTCGACTCCTAGAGTTTACACAAAGGCCTCTATCTGCGCAAAACATCGCCTTATAGCTGAAGCCATGGCCTTGAGGTTCCATCGACGGAGCTTGCGATGCTGGGAAGCCGCCGATTGGGCGCGGCTCGCGGCGGAAGGCACGTGGCGCGGGCGATGGGAGCGAGGGAGAAGAGATGGAACGGACCGTTCGATCGAACGATTCGATCGAACGAAGCGAGTGGCTCCGCGGACCGAACCGGATCGGACCCGATATAGAGCGGGGATCTGACCCGATAAGATAAAAAAAAAAGGGGCGGGACTGTAGTGCCCCGCTTCTTAACTCCACAATCATTAAACTAAGGAGTGGAATATCACTCTGACAAATCTCTCACTTATCATTAAATTAGGTAAGATTCATAATCCACTACTAAGGGAAGGATGTGCACAGAATAAATAAGAGAATCAGTCACTAAGTCTACACATACATAAAAAGTGCGTAAGTAAAATGAAATAAACATTACATCCATTCACCATACATCAGACATGAAATAAAATGAAATAGCTCAGAAAATAATAATATGCAAAAAGTAAACACAGTCACGAGTACCTGTATTATTACATAATTTAATTAAAGTTTAAGATACTGAAAATGATAATACAACTTATCCTCACATTGAAAAAAAAAGGCAACTAGAGGTCTTCTGCACCAGGCTTCTGCACCTCCTCTAAATAAGGCTATTCCTCGGGCACTGGCTCCTCAAACTGAACAAGACATGACATTGTCGATTTCACAATGCCAGGGCCCCAGCCAATAAAAAAAAAATTTATTAGACAATTTGTCTAAGTACATTTTAGGCAGAATATTTATTAAGCATTTATTAATACCACCATTTTACTCTATATAAAACTAAATATCTATCTAGCATAGGAGCAGGTATGCATACAAGGGAAATAGGATAAGTTATAAACATAACATTTATACCTAAACAATAAATAAGGCGAAAGCACACCTCAAGCAACTAAACAAGGAACATGCATACATATATAATACAATAAGTGAAAGTATTGAAAGAAAAATCTAATTCTATACAAGCTGATGATCATACAATATATGTTGGTTTAAAATAGAAATCTAAAAATGGTACATATAATAAGCAGTAAAATCTAGCATCTTATATATGTATCTACATAAGTAAGCAGGTAAATAAAAAAAATACAGCTAACTAGAATAACATGCATCATCATCATAATATACAGTGAGCTGAAAACTAAAAAAGTGTATAACTGCCATATCAGAAAGAATTGGCCAATCCAGGCCAATATATTCCCGTAGCCTTAATGGGCTAGAGCGGACATAATATAATAATATAATACAATATCACTGAAGTGACAGATAATACTATGCAAATATCTTTTAGTTATTTTACTTTTATTTTTGTGGACAATTTCAGAAACAGCTGATGAGTTAAGCACGTCTGCAAGACTAAGCGGGTTCCAAACTTAACACACACTCCTCAATGAGTAATGTTAAGCATCATGATCTCTCCTTACCCCTGTCCATTGAAGTAATGTGCACCATAATCCATCATGCAAATATTTTTCTTAAACATACCAATAAGCATATATACAAAATAGAATAGTCATTGGATTAACTAATAGAGGGAAAGGGAATACCTTAGTTTTTAAATGGAAGAAGGAGGAGGAAGCTCTGTTTTCAGCAGGGGCTTGGGAGATTGAGGGCTTCTTTAGCAGCACAACAATGGAGGAAGGAGGAGAGGAGCTCAGCTTGGAAGCAAGGGAAGAAAGGAGGGGCTAAGTTTCATTTAAAGGAGAAAAGGAGGCTGGCCTTGGGATGGGATAGGAATGAGTTATCCCAATGGAGGACATGATGGTCAAAAAGGGAAGGAGAGGGGGGGGGGGGGGGGGGGGGGGGGGGGGGGGGGGGGGAGAGCAAGAGCTGCTGATTTCAGCAGGATTTAGGTAGTGTGGTCCACCTTAGGGAAAAGATGGAAAATTGATTATTTAAGGATCTTAATTTATTTAATTAATTAATGCTAAAAAGTCAGATTTATAATGAGTTCCGAAAAATCACAAAATTTCACCCTTAGCTAATTGGAGGGTGAGGAACGCAACGGTGAAGTTGGATTTTAATTCCGACGAGTATTTAATTTTCAATATTCGTCGAAATTTCGATGACTTGCGATTGATTCGAAAACATCACCCTTAGCTAACTTGGGGGCAATGAGCATAATGGCAAAGTCCGATTTTCGATTTGAGATTAATTTAGATATGTTAATTTCTAGAGTTTTTTGATTTTTCAAAAATCAGGATTTGATCTATTTGACTACTGATTTGGACTAAGTCTTAGTGGATGACTCCTAATGACTTGATTAATGCTTAGGATCAAGATTAAGATGAAGATTAGTCTTAATTGACAAGAATAACAACTTAGGTTGTTACAAGGACCCACCGACGGGAATATTAATTAAAATTAAAAATTACTTTAATAAATTCCATATTTTTCCTTAATTAATTTTTTTTTTTGTAATTAGCTGACTCCCGAAAATTTCCATATATTCACCCCTAGCTAATTGAGGGGGGTGAGGAACGTAATGGTGAGGTTGGATTTTTTATTTGACGAGTATTTTAATTTCCCAATTTTTGGGATATTTAAATATTATTAAAATATTCATCGAAATTCTGACGACTTCCGATCGACACGAAAACATCACCCCTAGCTAATTTGGGGGCAATGAACGCAATGGAGAAGTCTGTTTGTCAATCTGAGGTCAATTTAGATAGGTCAAATTTTAGGGTTTCTGGATTTTCCAAAAATCAGGATTTAATTCATTTGACTCCCAATTTGGACTAGGTCTTAGATGATAACTCTTAATGACTTGATTAACACTTAAGATCAATATTAAGACTATGATTAGTCCTAATTGACTAAGATAACAACTTGGGTTGTCACACCACGGGACACGCGGCAACGTCCCGTTGGATACGGGGCTGCGCGAGGGACCCACGCGCTGACGCAGGCGGGGCCCACATGACACGTCCGCGACAAGCGGTAGGCCCCCTTGATCTCACGCAGGCGGGCCCGACCTGGCCCATCCTGCAGACCTTTCGTCTCCCCCGCGGCACACTAAGGCGGGGAGTAGGGCTTGCGAAACGGGGACCTTCCTGGTGACGCCAACATCCGGACCACACAACAACGGGAAGGTCGTGAGGAGACCTCCCAACGACGATCGAACCACCACCAAAGGAAGCCTAAAGCCCTGGCTAGGTCCAACCCTATGATCGACCTCTCTGATGGTTTTGAAAGTCTAACGACTTGTACTGCAGACGATCGAACAAATTGATCAAATCGAACCAATGGTTCGCCGATTAGGGTCGATCAAGATTCAAACAAGCCCACTGAATAATGATACGAGCTAAAAGATTGCACCGAAACGAAGAGGTGGGGGAGGATGAGGTACCTGTAGAATGGATGGTCGAAAGTTAGGGTTCGGGTTCGAGCTCCAGCTGATTTCCTTATCGCGTAAAATTCATCCTAGACAGCAGATCAAGGCTTAATGGGGGCCTAGGCGGAGTGGGTGAGGCTAGGGACGCGCGGATTGGGCGGCGACTGCGGCGGGGCAACGCGTGTCTCGATCGACCTCAGCGAGGAGGACGAAATGCAGGGGCCATCTGCTCTTCGATCAGACAGTCAGGATCGACCGTCTGATCCTGATGGGCAACCAAATGGTGCACGGTATTTAGGGTAGATGGTGTCAATTTATTAACGGCCGTGGTTTTAAAATATTAAAGGAGGTGGGCCCCACGGTACACGCAACAACGTCCTGTTGGATATGGGGCTGCGCGCGGGACCCAGACGCTAACGCGGGCGGGGCCCGCCTGACGCGTGGGCAACACGCGGCAGGCCCCCTTGATCTCGCGCAGGTGGGCCCGACCTGGCCCATCCTGCAGACCTTTCGTCTCCCCCGCGGCACACCGAGGCGGGGAGTAGGGCTTGTGAAATGGGGACCTTCCCGATGACGCCAACAGCCGGACCACACAACAATGGGAAGTTCATGAGGAGACCTCCCAATGACAATCGAACCACCGCCGAAGGAGGCCTAAAGCCTCGGCTAAGTCCAACCCTAGGCTCGACCTCTCTGATGGTTTCGAAAGTCTAACAACTTGTACTGCAGACGATCAAACAAATTGATCAAATCGAACCAATGGTTCGTCGATCAGGGTCGATCAAGATTCAATCAAGCACACTAAATAACGATACAAGCTAAAAGATTGCACCAAAACGAAGAGGTGGGGGAGGACGAGGTACGTGGAGAATGGATGGTTGAAAGTTAGGGTTCATGTTCGAGCTCCAACCGATTTCCTTATAGCGTAAAATTCATCCTAGACAGCATATCTGAGCTTAATGGGGGCCTAGGCGGAGCGGGTGAGGCTGGGGATGCGCGGATTGGGCGGCGACTGCGGCGGGGCGACATGTGTCTCGATCGGCCTCAGCGAGGAGGACGAAACGCGGGGGTCGTCTGCTCTTCGATCAGACAGTCAGGATCGACCATCTGATCCTGATGGGAAACCAAACGGCGCACGATATTTAGGGTAGACGGCGTCAATTTATTAACGGTCGTGGTTTTAAAATATTATATAATTTAAATAAATAATTTAATTTATTTATTTATTTAAATTATAATATTAATAATTAATTCTATTTAACTAAACAACTCCCAAAAATTCTCAAATATTTACCCCTAGCTAATTGAGGGGTGAGGAATGCAATGGCAAGGTCGAATTTTCGATTCGACGAGTATTTTAATTTCCTAATTTTTGGGATATTTAAATATTATTAAAATATTTGACAAAATTTTAACCACTTCCGATTTACACGAAACATCACCCCTAGCTAATTTGGGGGCAATGAGCGCTATGACGAAATTCAGTTTTTGATTTGAGATCAAAATAAATAGGTCAATTTCCAGGGTTTCTGAATTTTCCAAAAATCAAGATTTGATCAATTTGACTCCTGATTTGGACTAGGCCTTGGTGGAAAACTTCTAATGACCTAATTAGAGTAATAAGATTAATATTAAGACCTATATTAGCCCTAATTAGATTGGGTAACAACTCGAATTGTTACAACATGAAATCTCCATTTTTACATAAATTTTAACTAATGATTTTTTTAATCTAATTAAATTTGATTAGTGCTTAAATATGTCAAATTTGATCTAATTTAACCTTACTCACTGTCATTATACTCCCTATGCTATAAGGAATGTTAATCCACTGATTTTATGCAAATTGAAGGTTAAATAAAGATTTTGACTTTAAGGGATCGTTTATTTATATTTTAATCTAATACTTATAATTTTCACATTCAGCCTCCCTAAACCTTAGGATAGCATAGAAGAATTTACATTATGATATGATTGAATCTTAAAGAATGGTTTTGATAGAAAAATACTTATATTAACCTAGTATTGATCTAACCCTAGCTTAGAGCTAAACCTTAACCTTCAGGAGAAAGAGAGTAATGTGAGAACCATAACTTGATATAATCAACTAATTGAATTTGTGATAATTATTAACCCTTAAGGAGTAGAAAGGTCAGTGTTCCATTCCCAAATCTCATTAGACTCATCTAAAGACGCCTTGAGATTAAGTTAAACCTAATATAATACTTTTCTTCCGCTAATTTTAGGAAAGACTTAACCTATTTTAGTGAACTATTAGGTGAGTGTTTTTAAGTGTGGTGTGATCATTAGAAGCCTAATCCAATCATCTAACCTTATGTTCCCATTGGGAAGAATATGACTAGGGGAAAAAATATTAGTGAATTTCCCACCTATAGAATCCTTAAAAGAATGATAGTATGTAGTAAGTAATTTAGCTATATAGTCTGAAAGACTTAAACCTTAGTGTTCATATAAGATTCATAGTAAATTTTAACCTCTAACAAATCTTTTAAGATAAGAACCCTAGTACTAGTAATGGAACTTTATTATTCTCTTTACTTCAAATTATGTTTTCAAATCATTGTCAATTTATGTATATATTTATATTCAATTGATTTAGAAATTGATAATGTCTAAGTCAATTGGGGCTTGTTAGCTCCAATCATTAAGGTAGATAACTTAATTATACAACAATAGATATCACATGATGTACAATTAATCTTAAAACCTTTAAATATTGCATCGTATTGAGACTAAAATATTAGACATTCATCAAGACATTGTGCATAAATAAAACTTTAGAATACTTTACATAGGGGTTTCATATGATGAATATTTGAGCTAGGGCGGGATACGGAGTGATCTGGAGATCACACATCCTAGAGGGGGAGTGTGCGTATTTTGGGAGGCACACTACTTTTGGTTAAGCAGACGTGTTTAACTCCTCATTTGTTCTGTAACGTGCTCGTATAACAAAACTTAAATTAGATAAATAACTTAAAGATGCATTTCTCACAATCTTATTAATTATGAATGATTTACCATATCTTATGACTATGCTTTACTCAGTTCTTGAGGCTCAATTTTATTTTGTTTTCTCTTATTTTTGTACAGTACTTTACAATTTTAATTTCAACTTCTTTGGAGTATATGTTTACTTAACTTTTACTTACATTTTTTCTTATACTGCTTACTTTTATTGTTACTTAGCATACATTCATGTTGGACAAATACATATTTCCTTCATTTTTTTATGTACACACTAGTACTTTAGCTTCCTTATATATTTTATATAAGCTAGAATAGGCCACTATGATTACTTTTACTTCTTATTCATTTACTTTTCAATCTCATATTTTTAGTACTTCTTCTTTTTATTGCTACGTGCATCACTTTATTTAATATTGTAAATGACTAATGTGATATCTACTAAACTCAAATAAATAAAATTTAGCAGAATCCTAAAATGTAGTTAGATTTTTAAGTATAATCATTTTTATTTTTTTGTTGGCTGCTCCCTGTCATATTCTCTTGTTCCTCAGACAGATATTGACAAACAGAAGCAGCTGTGAAGACTCAACATTTTCCTTGCTTTTGTGAGGTCAAGAGTACTTTATAGTATTTTTAAACTATTTTGTAATAACTATAACACTACATTTTTTACTTTTTTTTTTTTGTGATGAATGCATATTCTTTTTTTTATTTTGGATGGTTTGATGATAGATATAATTGTTTTACATTGCATTTTTATTGCTTATTTTTCTTATATAAAAAATTCTTAGCAACGTAGTGTTTAATAGTAAATTAATTTCCTACTGATTCAATATTAAGTATTACGGTAACTTTTAGTATTTGGTTAGTTTATGCCTAACTTAGCACCAGGGCGTAGGGCATTACAATTGGCATCAGAGCGAAGTTGAGAAAAGGATATCTAAATCCACAACGCAAAAAAGTAAGAAAAAAACATTAGTAATCACATCTTAGGATAACAAACATTTTTTGAATAATAAATAACTGAACTCAACCTAATCAACGATAATTCTTCAGATAGCGAGTTACGAGTTAGTTCTAGACAATTATACTAAATTGTTCTTCTAATACTGGGATAACAATTTTCAAAATGATCTCAAGTTCGGAAGACTCTACTTTGGAGTATCTATGGTGACTGAAGCTTTCAATGCCATAAATTGTCTAAATCCCATTCGCTTTAGGGTCTTGGTGCAATGATCTTGAAGTGATTTTTCAAGAATATGTGCAACAAAAAACATCTAATTAAAAAGTTAAACTTAGAAAGCTTGCAAGAAAGTTCGAGCATCCTTTTTGTCAAAAACATCCCACCATTTGCTAGACATTAGCCAATGGCTATTTAATATGAAGGAATGGATAAAAACTAATTTCTTAACGATTAGTAAATTAAATAAGTTATTGTTTTGAACTAATGTGACATTAAGCTCCATAAATGACTAGTTTATGAATTTAAAAGATAAGTGATTCCGAGTCATATTTAACTATTAACCGAGTAAAAAATAATTAAAGCTCACCCATCACACAGATTAAATAAATCATCTAGCAAAATTAGGCTAAAAAAAAAAATGAATCTAAGCAAATACTGCAGCAAAACATTAGAATTTTGAAGAGCTATTTGAAAGCCAAACATTAGATTTTATGTGTAAAATCCATTAAAAAATACATATTTTAAATATAAATCCTAGTTATATTATCTTTTAAAGAGCTATTTGAAAATCAAATAATATTTTTTTCATAGAATATATGCCGTAAGGAAAATTATGATAAACATAAATTCAAAGCAAGTGTGAGTACGAAAGCATTAGAATTCCACCTCAAACACAGCAGAATTATGACTACCAAAAGTATTCAGAAAGAGAGCTTCAATTCACAAAGAGCCATTTCAGTTATAATTCAAGTTATTCAGAAAGCAGACTCTTGAGATGTTTATTTCCTTGCCAGAGTTTTGGATGATGTAACATTTCTTCATATATCAAAAAGGGAGTGACGCCATGGGAAAAGAATCTGTATTTGTGCTACATCCCCAAAATTAAATATTGCAACATATAATACCTCACGATACACATTTTGTGCAACAGATGGTGCAAATCCAAGTCTCATGAGCATTATATAGTATGCATGAATACTTTTTTTGTAAGAAAGAAAGAAAATACGGCACCTATTGTTTCTGAAAACTCTGTTGAAGATTAAAGTGGGAATCATAGCATTTTCCTTGGAAGTTATGCAAGAATTTTATCAGTAGAAAACTATAGCAATGAATGATTTTGCAAGGTTACAAACTAACCAAAGGCGAAATAAATGTGTAACAGGCCAAGAATGTGCTTCGAAACATGGACTGGTTTTGGTTGAGTGCCCAAGCTCCCGTATGGCCAAGAACAGAGGCCTGGGCAACCGAGCGCACCCAGACACCCATCGGGGTAAACCGATCAGAGGGTTGGGCGCCCGAGCGCTTGTTTCAGCCAACCAAACAGCGAGAGCGCTCAGGCGCACCCAAGAGTTAGACGGACATAAGGAATGCCTGTAATGCTTGACATGCCAAAGATTGCAATTGTGCCACATTAAGGTGTTTATGGGTTGCCGTAAGCACCAAGTATATATACTTGCTATTTAGAATTTATTTGGTGGTTGTAACTGATTTTTTTTTCTCCCGAAAGAGTTTTGTAACAGCTGTCTTGGTAGCAAGAGGTGGTGTTTTTTTTTCTCCCGCAAGAGTTTTTTTATCTCCAGCAAGAGTTTTGTAACAGCTGCCTTGGTTGCAAGAGTTTTGTCTGTAATGCTTAACATGCCAAAAATTGCAATTGTGCCACATCAAAGTGTTTATGGGTTGCTATAAGCCCTAAGTATAAATACTTGCTACTTGGAGTTTATTTGGTGATTGTAACTTTTTTATTCTCCCTCAAGAGTTTTGTAACAGCTGTCTTGGTTGTAAGAGGTGGTGTGTGGGGCTGTGTGAGGCCAAGGGACATAGATCCATCCGTAACTTCTAAATAATGAAATCATTTTCTTCTCCAAGTGGTATCAAAGCTGGTGGTTGTTATGAGATCCGATAGAAATTCTATACATAGTGCCATAGCGGAAAGGGGCGAAGTTTCATCAACTTTGACAGCATTGGAGAGGTAAACACATCACATTGTGACACATCTATGTCATCAAATTCAGTGGAAGAACAACTTTGGAATAAACAAATGTGAGGTGATAGATGCACTGTGTTGTCCTAAACAATGATGAAAAACCTGAAGAGATGTAAGAGAAAGTTTAAGTGAAGATAAACCGGAGTACATGCGAATTAATTCACAATCGTCTCATCACTAAAGACATCAAATAGTCTGTGATCACAAAGGCATCCACAGTGAAGTTAACAACTATTTGATGAAACGCGTGGAGAATTGTCTCCATACGAAGAGAAGACTCAAAAGATTCCATATGAGAAGAGATATTTTTAATGACAAGAATATAAATGAAGTTGCAAATTTATTAGCACATCTATTGAATAAGTAGAGAATGAAGAAGCCAATGCGCTTCTATTGAATTCGCACATGAGTAAGAAAATTCCACCATGATGTACATCCATGAGAAAGAGGGCCATCAAGAATGAAGAGGTGACTACCATGTTATTTGATGAACTCAATAAACATAGTGAATTTTGTGCTATAATTTATATTTTTATTAGAATTAGTTATACTTCTAGTGTGTTTTTATGTCATTTCAGATAAGAAGAGATCCAAATGGAAAGAAAAGCAAAATTGGATGAAAAGGACGCTGCAGCGCACTATGGCGCGCCATAGCGCCCCTGCTCCATAGAGCAAGGCGCTACAGCGAGCTATAGCACTAGAATTCCCGAAAGGAAGGTGCCATAGCGCCAATATTCCCGAGAGGAAGCGCTATAGCGCCAAATTCCCGAGACTGAGGCGCCATAGCACGCCACAGAGCCTGACTCCCCAAGACTAAGGCGCTTGCAGCACACCACAGCGCCAAATTTCCCGAGAATGAAGCGCCATAGCACGCCGCAGCGCCTAGCTTCCCGAGACTGAGGCTCTACGCGCGCCATAGCGCAAAAATTCCAATGACTCGGGCGCTACAGTGCACCGTAGCGCCAGACAACCTGCAAGCAAGGTGCTATAGCGCGCCGTAGCGCGCACCGTAAAGTTGTCTTGGAAACTTGCTCCAAGTCAACATTCGGACAGCTCAAATATTTAAAACTCTCCATTTTCTCATAGCAAGAATTAATGTAAAACATTAATTCTCTCATTTCCAAAAGAATATTGGAATAAACTTAATTGCAATTGCGAGTTTCAAGAGGAAATTTTGGCAGCTTAGGAGAGGGGAAGGCTGAAGAAGGAATTATAAAAGGGAAGATGAAAGACTATGAGAGGGTTCTGATTTTTAGTTTGGAAAAAAGATTTTTATGAGGACTTCCCAACCCTAAGAGGAGAAAAAGGTTGCAGATTGAGAAGAAGGAAAAGCACAGAGAGCAAGGAGAAAGTAAGGAGACTGAGATAATAAGAAAGCAAAGAGAACGCTAAAATTGTTCCTAAGTATTGTATTCTCAACTTGTTTTCTTGATATTTCCTTGTAAGAGCAATGAAAATGCTCAGCATATCTTGTAGCTTTCTTTGTTTATTATTTGTGATGACAGCCTAAACCCCCTTTGGGGAGGAGGGTTGGACAAGAGCATGTAGAAATCATGATGTAATACTTGTAAACTCTTCTAATCAATGAAATATCATTTACTTCTCAAAATATTTAAATGTTTTATTGTATGAATGAGATTGGAGAATTATGAATATATATATATATATAATGTTGCATATGCTCAAATGGAATCTCATAGAGCTTAATGATCGCTTTGTCCAAAAGCTCTGCACTCTCGAGCGTTAACGCTGCAAACGCTCATGACAAGATTCGTTGTGCGAAAACAATCTGTGCACAACTTAGGGCAAAAGCTTGATCATTTAAGCTATGAGGAAATATAACCTAATATTCTCTGAGCTTCATAGCTCAGTTCATACAACTCTAGGTATGAACTTGATGCATGTGTGCTGAGAGCCATCTATAGAGCTCCACAGCTTACTCTTGATTTATGTGAGGATTTCGAGAGTGTTCAGCTATGAGTGAAGTGACAAACTCATTTAGCTTCGCAGCTCATTATCTTAGCTAAATTAAGAGTAAATGCATGATAGTCACAGGAGGAATCAAGTTCATGTGATGCTTAACTAAAAAATATGAATTTTATCACTTAGACGCAGGAGATGATTTCATTAACTTAAAGATCACATGATTATCTATGAGCCGATATTAAACCTTATAGTGCTTGTCTCAGAGTACTATATAAGGTTTAGTACATTTAATATATCATTTAGAGAATACTAAATCTCTTGATAATGAATAAAAAATTAATCTAACTGAATTGACATAGATTTGAGAAGAAGAGTACTTGCATGAACTCATGATGCACTGCACATTTAAAATCTCAACTCTCCCTAATTTTCCAAAACTGTTTCAAAACCAAAGTAATCTAGGAATCCTAAATTAAGAATTTAAAATCAAACAAATTGATTTCTTAAATATTATTGAAATTAGACACACTCTAGTAACAAATGTAAACACCGTTCCCAGAGGATGATAAATCTCGGGATCTTATCATCATATATTATTTCGGACCACGTACATTTGTGTGCAAACGCAGACATACGTAATCTAGGTATGTCAAGTTTTTGACGCCGTTGCCGGGGAACGGTTCATTTGATTGGTATTAGAGATAATCCAAGATTAAATAGTGATTTTTAAGATTTTTGTGCATATATTTTCAATTTTTGTAATTTACTTTTCTTTTAATTTTTAAGTTGTTGTTTTCTTGCCATTGTTTAAATCTAATTCTTGCTTGCATAGAAGGAACATAGATAACTTCTTGTTTAATCCAAAAATTGAACGTGCTTTATTACAACTTAGAAGACAACAGATTAGGTCAATTTCCAGCACAGTACCCAAATCTCATGGTCATGCACGATAATAATTCAAATTGGTGTATATGATGCAGATGAGCACATTCAAGTTCTGATTGTAATACAAATAACCCTTTCGCACCTTCGAGTACAAAGCCCG
Source organism: Gastrodia elata (assembly GCA_016760335.1). Lineage (NCBI taxonomy): Eukaryota > Viridiplantae > Streptophyta > Magnoliopsida > Asparagales > Orchidaceae > Gastrodia > Gastrodia elata. The sequence goes on along the minus strand of CM028671.1, from coordinate 39,898,489 downwards.
TTAACAACATTGAGTATGATCACAACTTCCAACACTATTACACTTACCCTGACATGAACATTAATGACACACAAATTGGACAAAAGAGCAATCATATTTAGAAAAATCGACAAAAGAGTTTAATAGGTATGTGAACAACTATATGCAAGAAACTGAGCCAACCTTGATTAGGCACGAGCTAAATTTGGAAGATCAAGAGCATCTATGTAATAGAATTGAGGCTCAATTAGAATTTATATTACAACAATTAGTTAACCCTGCCCAAGATGTAGTTGCAAATGAGCATATAAAGGAACAAGCTCAAGAAGTGCCAATGACAATAAAAAGAGTTAGAGTATCAATTTAAATTAAACCCTTTGGAAATACAACAAGAATTTCAAACAGAAAAAGTTGATCAAATACAATCCGAAACTTATGTCTCTTGTACAACTCAAGTGCATCTACCTGAATGTATAGCAATAGATGAAACATTATTCGAGGATGAATAAAGTAAATTGATTCAAAATAGTGAAAGTGTCAAAATCATCTGTAACATCTCTAAAATCATAAAACCACATAGCAATATTAAAATTATTGTGTGCAAATTTAATTTGTGGAAAAATGCTTGGGCTGTACTCCTAAGAATAATTGTGTGCATATTAAATTTGTAATGCGCCGTGGCACGCCGTAGCATGAAAAAAATCGAACATCTAGACATTTAATTGCAGAATTCCTAAGAACTATTCCTATCCGCTGTAGCGCGCTGTAATCAAGAAAAATGGGTCAAAAAGGTAATAAAAGTTGAGTCCTTTGGTCTCTTCCCAATAGTTGAATGGTTAATTCACACTTATGGCACTTAATGACAATTTTTGACCAGTCATTGGGAGAAAGACATGTGGAATTGGGAGCAGATTTCATCTCTAGAAAATTGCCTTTGAATAGTAATGAGAGAAGAGCAACACTTGCACATTCTAAATATATCCTCCCCTTCTTGAAATCCTAGGGCTAGAGTTAATTCTTAGAGATAGCTTTCCAGAAGAAAATAACCGTGAACAACGTAGCAATAGCTTCTTCTTCAGGGGAAGCTTTGACAATAAGATGTTTTCCTATTTCGAAGCTGAACAGCAATTCCATCAAATTACCTCCAAGAAGAAGCTGATTCTGGAATGGGGATTTGCAGAACCATATCCGGTGAACACTGCCATCGTCATAAACCGAGGATGGGAGACCCAAGTGGCAAACCCGGATGTAGTCCATCCAATCCTCGTCCGAAGAAAAGCTGTAGATTTTGGGCTCGTCCAAATTGAAAAATTCTATGGGCTGCAATGTTTAGGCAACTATGCCTATGAACATTATATGAATTTTGATTTTGACCCGACTCAAGTTATGCAAGCACTCATGGGCAGTAATGCCAACTGGAGTGGGAACTTTGCCAACATTCCAAGAGCTTTGCTCACTGTAGCAAGCAACGCTTATGCAATCTGGGAACTTGAGTGAGGTGACTCGATCAGGAGCTGTCTTGATTTATGCAATCCAACATTTGGGAGCAATCAATGCTCCTAGAATTATTCTTGAACAATTCTGGCAAGCCCTAAACGGGCCTTGTGCAGCTCTTGTGTTTGGGTCACTTATTACTGGAATTTTCCTCGAGCAAGGGGTAAAGGTCAGTAATAATGAGCCCCTACTTCCGCCTCGAGCACCTCTGACTTTCAAAAACATTAATGCTCACTATTCGGAGGCGAAAAGAAGCAAGAAAAAGGTAAGGAGCAGGGGAAGAGACTTCAACTTCAACAAGCCAGAATTCCAAGTTGACAAACCTCTAAAGGCGGATGGATAAGTTGGAGTACCAAAAGCAAGCCGATAAAAGTGTGGATGCAATGCTTAATTATTGTGAGACCACCTTATACCAAAATTGCAAATACACCCAAGACTTTAACACAGCTCTTGGGGGTATGTTTGCAAATTAGCCTTTGCAAGGCGGTCTAGGAGAAACAGTTTTTCCACCACCACCAACACTTGTACCTCCTCCAAACATCCCTTGGCCTGAATTTGCTGAGGAAGAAAAACAAGACAAAGAAGAAAAAGATGATGATGATTGAATAATCAGGTTCCAGCTTTTTTTCTTTTTGTTTACTAGTTTTTTTTCTTTTAGTTAATTATGTTTTTGAGTCATCCATGATCGATGTAACTCATTGCTTGTATTTTAATGTAATCACTATTTGGAAGTTAACATCTCATTTCAATCAAGCTCTAGAGATTGACTTGTAACTTCATCTTATTTTCTTTCTTTTGTTTTTTCTTATTTTATGGGAGAGATATTTTTCTTCATCCAATTTTCATGCAGTACATTCATAAAGTTCTACAGAAGCTTAGCATATTCCTGATTTTAGCCAATCATTCATTTATCTCATATGAGCCGTATTTTCCCCCACACTTAATTTATTTGCATCAATTGGTTTGATACATGAGTTAAAGTAGTGGTTAAGCAATTTTTATTAAATCCTTGATGTATTGTGGTTACTTACTCGCTTAACACATCTATGTCAAACCAATTAATTCATGAAGATTTTCTAAGTTACAAGTCAATCTCTAGAGCTTGATTGAAAAGAGATGTAAACTTCCAAATAGTGATTACATTAAAATACGAGCAATGAATTACATAGGTCATGGATGACTCAAAAACATAACTAACTATTTGAAGCACTTACAAGTCAATCTCTGTAGCATCTTGGTCTTGGGGAGCCATGCGCAGTGGCGCACTATGGCGCCCCAGTATCGAGAAATTGGGCGCTGTGACGCACTGTAGTGATTTGGTCTCGGGGAACCAGGCGTTGTGGCTACAATGTTATTGAACCGCGAGTTTTGTCATAGGGAGGAGTCCACAAAAATGAAGATGGTTGAAGCACTTACCCTTCATCATGGTAGATTCGAGAAAAAGAGTAATTGGAAGAGAAAAGGTGACAACGATGGTGGTAATCAAAGGTGGGATAAATCATAAGGTCGAAGTATTGGGCGCAATTAATGCGCATTTTGATTAGAAAATAGTCATTGGAAGAAATATTGTATGAAGGTTGAGAATAAAAACAAAGTGAAGACATCAGATGCATTAGCTCATTATACATAAGAGAGGGTTGATGCAGAGGACTCATGCATTTGCCTCTCAATAGTGCCCCAATGTTGTACAAAGATGAGTCATGCTGGATTTTGGATATTAGAGTAACCTATCGCATTTGGCACAACAAGATTAGTTTCAAACATACAAGACTCTTGATCGTGGCTCCATAACAATGGGAAACAATCAAACTATCATACAATAGGAATAGGAAGCATTCTAGTTTGGATGCATGATGGGGCGATATGGGACTTTAAGGATGCAAGACATGTTCAAGATTACAAAAACCTATTGCTAATTAGGTCTTTATAGACTGAAGGCTGAATGGTGGCATTGAAGCAGGGGTTATGAAGATCAATCGTGTAGCATTAACCTACATAATGGGAGTTTGACATAACATTCAATATTATCTCCAAGAGAGTATAGTGACAGGTGGAATTGCAATTGCTGATGGTTTTCATGATACTACAACTTTATGGTATATGAGACTAACGCATTCAAATGAGCCACATTATATTCATTGATGAAGCAAGGATTGATCAAAAAAGCTAGCACATGCAAGCTCAAATTATGTGAACACTATTGTTTGGCAAGAAGACACGTGTATTCTTTAATATTGTCATCCACAATACCAAATGGATACTTGATTATGTTCACACGGATAATGGGATTCGATGAAGACATAAGACAGAGGTATTTTGCCTTTTTTATTAATGATTTCTCAAGATATGTTTGGGTGAACGCAATGAAGCATAAAAGCAAGGTCCTAGAAAAATTCATAATTTCGGATAAATTGACGGAAAATTATATGACAACTGATCTAAGAGATTAGATTAGATAATGAGAATGACAATACTTCAAATGAGTTCTTACAAGAGTGCCAGCAGCCTGGAATTGAACACCAATTCATAGTTAAAGAGACACCGCAATAAAATATGGTAGCAGAGCACATTAATCAAACTTTGCTAAAGAAAATTCGATAGATGTTGTCCAATGCTAGGATGAACTAAATCTTCAGAGCTGAGACCCTTGATTATGCATGTCACTTGGTGAGCCATCGATCTTCGGCAGAAATTGGTAAAAAGACTCCTATTGAAATGCGGTCAAATAAATCTACAAGTTGATTATGATCAATAAATTTTTTTTAATGTTTCGCCTATTACGTGTGAAACTTGATAAATTGAAACCTAGAGCAATAAAGCGATCGTTCTTGGGTTTAGGTGTGGAGTAAGAGGTTTGAAGTTATTCAATCAAGATGTCTCTTGTGAGCAATGATGTTTCTTTTGAGGCCAAGGGATTCATAGCTGGTGAAGATCTCTAAGGAAGCTAGAGAAAGCATGCAAAGAGTGGAGATTGTTACAATTCCATTTGTTCCACAAGTATCATCTTCCTTAGAGCTTGTACCTAAGCATACAGACTCAAGTGATGATCAAGAGAATATTGAGGCTAAGGAAAAGAGAAAATGAGAAAATGAGACTCCGCTGCATGAGTCTATTGCTAGAGACAGAATTAGGACGGTGAAAGTTCCTATGCTAGCATGTACTCTTGGCAACTAAAGTTTATGTTCTAGATCACTTCAAAGAAGCTATAGAAAGCTCGGAGAGTGGGTATTGGAAAAAAATTATGGATGAAAAGATGAATTTCTTCATAAAAATGTTACAAAGAAGAGCTGGTGTACGCTACAATGCAAGATTGTTGGCAAAAGGCTTTGCACAACGAGAAGGGCTAGATTAAGATAAAGTACTTTTCCAACAATGAAACATCCCACAAGATGTGTTCTCTTGATGCTTGCAGTACAATAGGATCTAACATTAAAGCCGCTCAATATAAGAATAACAATTCTTATATAGAGAATTAGAAGATGAGATTTATGTGGTGCAACTTCCTAGATACAAGGCCATAAATAAAAGAGAATTGGTGTGCAAACTAGACAAGTCTTTTTATGGTATGAAACAATGACAACAATAATGGTATAATAAATTTGACTAGTTAATGCAGGAACAAAAGTACTTAAGAAGTCAATATGATCATTGTGTCTACATCAAAAAATAGACCAATAGTGAGTTCATTTACTTGCTTCTATATGTTGATAACATCTAGTAGTCGTATTGAAGTGGATAAGATAAGAAAATAACTATCATCACATTTTAAGATAGAGATAAGTGGAGCTCATAAAATCCTTGGCATGAAGATTTACAAAGATGAGGTAATTGAAAGAAAAGGTGCTGAGAAAATTTAAGGTTGATGAGTCAACCAAAGGTGTGAGTTGGTTTTATGACCACACTTCCAATTGAGCACTGATTTATGTCCCAAAGATGATGATGAGAGAAAGAAGATGAAAAGATCCCATATGCCAGTGCAACGGATTATTTGATGTACACCAAGATATGCACATGATTAGAATTGCATAAGACTAGAGATGAGATAAAATGTTGGAGTTGTTAATAAGTATATGCATGAACCGGAAAGAGACCATTGCCAAGAATGAAATGAAAATACTAAAAGAATACAATCAATGCTTGGTTGATATTTAAGAGAGAAGCATTAACCTCAAATCTACATGTTAAATATGTAGATGTATATTATGCAGGCGACTATTTATATGCGTCGATCTACGATGGGTTATGTTGAACTTTGAGATATGTTCATATTGACAGCAACACAACTAGTTAGAGGTCAATGTTGTGGCCCATAGATGTGTTGTCTATGCTGAGGTAAAGCATATGGTTGTAATAGAAGAAATGAAGAATGTAATATGGATGCAAGGTATATTGGATGATCTGAGAGTGCAACAGCAGTTGACTAAATTATGAAATAGCCAAAGTACAATTTCCTTGGTTTCTAACCCAATTCATCAATTGATGGCCAAATACAGTAACATGCAATATCATTTTGCCCGAAATTTAATCGACAACACTGATATTTTGCTAAAAAAAATTGACATTAAAAAGAATCTGATAAATATGCTTGTTAAGGTTCTATCAATCCATAAGTTTGCCTACCGTAAGAGTTTGGTGAATATTGAAGATCAATGTTGATAGCTTTCTATTAATGAATTATGTGTGGATTGATTCCTTAAGAGGAGGACACAAATAACAATTCTAGTGAAGTCATTTTGGGTGGTTATATTTTTTTATTTACCACTAATAAGAGTTGAGGTGGAGAATTGTGAAAATGATTGGATTGAAGAAAACAAAATTTTACTCTCAATTCATGTTTGGAAAAGCCTTGAGAGCATTACAATAACTTTTGAATGGTTACTGATCAACCAAAGACGAAACAAACATGAAATGAGTTGAGAACAAGCTTCAGAACATAGGTTGATCTTGATGGGACACTCAAGCATACCCGAGAGTGCACATGAGCACTCAAGCATGCCCAGGCGTCCGTATCAACCAAAAATATGAGAAGCTTGGGTACCCAGAAGTGCCTAAGCATCCGTTGAGGTCATATAGACAGAGGTGCTCAAATGCCAGGTGGATGTAAAATGATGCTTGTAATGCCTAAAATGTAAAAATTGCAATTATGTCTCACAAATACTTATCATATTTAAGGTTTATTTGATGATCGTTACTTAAGTTTTTTTTCTGTTGCACGAGTTTTGTACTGCCTTAATTGCAAGAGATGGTGTGTGACGTTAAGGGTCATAGATTCATCTATAACTTCTTCCAAATACTGAAATCATCTTCTTTTCCTCCCTAGGGGACCTCACCGAACCACATAAATTTGCATTTCTTTGTTTTGTTTTCGCTTTGTTTTTTGGTGTACCTTGGGAATGTCCAAGGGTTCATGAAAGCATAGCGAAGTTTACAGCACACTTGCCCCTAAAAAAAAAAATAGAAAATAAACATGATTTTCACCACTTAAATATTAAACACATAAGAAGTGCAATTTATTAGTCAAATGATAAATTAAACTACATTATTTATACTTTTGACTCTTATTTGGTTTTTTGTAGGGGAAACATAACGTTTTTAAAAGGATAAAAAATTAAACTCTGTTAACTAATGTGATTTCCAAAATTACTTAGTTATTATTCCTTAGGCACATGAGAGATTACATCTTATTCAACAAAACATCACCAGCAATGAAATATCTGTATGCTTCATTACAATTTATTCTTTCAACGCTATTTTAATCACTAGAAACATCATCACATTCAACAATAACAAATCTGAAATTGCCAAAGCTATATGTGTAATACTTACATAATAAGGCATGCAGCATTGCGCCAAAGGTGCTGTATGCATCAATTTGCTTTGTATGAAGCTTTAGTGAATGTTTGTATTTGTTTTGACTTTCCATGACACTTTGATAGAATAACCACACAATAAAATGGTACTAAGATTTTTAAAAGTAGCTCCCTCAGCAAACAATAAACTTCAAACTCTGCTGAAGAATTAGTTAGTTTTATTCCATTAGAAAAAGCAGGCTTAAGCTAGCAATACATAAAATTTACAAGCATAGAAAAGCCCTATCTGCATCATCAAAGAAGAAATGGTGATCCTTTCTGTCTAAAACTCATCAACGAACTTGCTTCTTTCATATAACTGAAATTTTCCATTAGTCCTATGATGTGTCTAAGCTGTGAAGTGACTACATGAGATAGTATGGTAAGCAAATTGAATACCTTGCAATGAAAAAATCTTTTGCCAAGGGCTCCAAATGACAAAGTCCTTCATTCTTCATAGTGTCTTATAAGTTTCCCCTAATCAGTTTAATGTACGCCACATCCATAACTAACGAGTGTATCAGCAATAACACTCCTAGATTTACTGCACAGTTCTTCAGCATTGTTTCCTTTTAAGGGTTTATGTATAACAACTTTAACTGATCCAGGATTTAATATGCCCTCCATTCCTGCAGGCATTATCTCTCCAGTTCCTAAAAGAGTAATTGGCACAACAAGCGCATCAGTTTTTGCAGCAACAGAGAACGCTCCTTTCTACAACACAAACGTCAAATGTTCGTTATAAACACAGCATCACAAACAAAAACTAATATATAAGCATCTAGAATCATTCAACACTGTTTATTTAGCTTTCCCACCTTGAATGCACCTAGTTTACCATCCTTGCTTCGAGTACCCTCAGGAAAGAAAAACACAGATACCCCTTTCCTTACACAATCTATGCATCGTTTAAGGCATTCCTACATCCAATGCAAATCGAAGTATGAGAACATATTCTAAAGAGAGAACGGAAAAGTCAAGATTTTAGAAAATCAATAACTTTTTATAGGGGATCACAAATTATCGCAAGCCAAAGAATACATGACCAATACCCTTGGATTGAAACAAAGATATAAATTAGTAGCAAAAAATTTAAATATTTATCCATATTTACTACTGAAAATGAAATCATACTGCAATAAGGAAATTAGATAACAATACCAGTTGACTCCTACTGTCCAAACGCCGAAGAGGAATGACACCAATAAGGAACATTGCCTGCCCAATGAATGGAATAAAGAATATACTTGTCTTGCTTATAAACTTAAAGCTCCTCCCAAGCAAAAGAAGTGCATATATATCCAAGAAGCTCAGGTGATTGGACACATAAATGGCGGGAACATCATCAGGAGGCAAATTATTCAAGCCTTCAATCTCAAACTTATTGAAAAGAGAGACAGTCAAGGTGGCCCAAATCTTCGCAATCAAATGATAAATTCTTCTCCTGTGTCGATCCAAAAGCATAACAAAAGGGTGCACCAGTACGATAAGCACAAATAGGGGTATACAAACTACTGCAGTGATGGCGTAAAAACAAATCCCACGGACCCTCGAACCAAAACTAACGCCTGAGATCACCAGAAGAAAAAGGGGGGAAAAGAGCAAATGCAAAATAAAAGTAGTCAGAAAATTGAGGTCTTAACGATTCAATTGAGGCTTTTAGAGGGAGAACCTGACTTAGAGAAGGTATCATCGTTAGAAGACATGGCAGTCGCGATTTGCGACCTAACGGTAGCATTCCTTTGAATCCTAGGAATGCGTTTGAAAGGAAGTGCACGGCTCTTACCACAAAAATTCAACTTATGGACCAACTTGTGTCTCAAAAACCCTAGAAAAAGAGGCAGCAAGAGAGCAGTGCCGTATTTAAGCATTGAGAGCGTATCCATTGAAAAATAATGAAAACTGAGAATTTACCATTAAAGAATGGAGAATTCCATCGCAGGGGTGAGGGGAAGGAGTGATTACATTTGAAGTGAACGGCTGGGAGAGCGGTGCCGTATTTAAGCAGCGAAAGCGTATCCATTCTTCTCGTTAGGGTTATTTAGAAGCGAAGGAAGAAAGCTAGAAGAAAGGTAGCGTCAGAACAATCACGAGAGCAAAAAGAGGATCAGGAAAAGACACTAAAAGTCCCTCCCTTATTTTACTCCAATGAACAATAATGATCATAAAATACTCTTCTTTTTATTTCTTAATGAAAAGCTAAAGCCCAAATAATCGAATTAAAGATAATCAATGTAAAAGTCTTAAACTAGAGAGCAATTAAGAATATATATATATATATGTATATATAATGAAAAATGGACAACAGTTTTGTTAAAAGAAGAATTGTCGAAGATGTTGTTCTCTCAGTCTTTTGTGTTTGGCTGTAATCGAAGTGTAATAGCAGCTATTAGCTAGAGCTATCTAGTCCAACAACCCTTATTAGGTTAGAATTCATCATCATTTGTCATTGTTCTGCTTGTAAAACAAAAGGGAAGCTTGCACATACTATAAAAAAGAATATATCGAAGAGAATGACTGGCAAAAATAACCAAAGTAAAAGCTCTTGAAAATACAAAACTTTATAAAACACATTTCATTATAGTGTTGCTAAATTATGTCTCAACAGCGTGTTGATCAGTTGGAAAGGCCTCCCATATGAATCCAGTGTTTGATAAAGGCAATATCAACATTAGGGGAGGCATTTGCATCTACATTTGACAATTCCAGGATGAGGAAAACATACAACAAAGCTTAGACAAAGTGACTATGCATTGAAAGGACCATCTGAATCTTCTAAAGTTACTCACTTCCCATATTTGATATAATCTTTATAGCCATCAATAGAAATCTCTTCCCCTTCTAATCTAGTTTCATCAGTTTTTAATCCAACAGTCGACACAAAGTAGGTGGTAGCAGTCAACCCGTGTTAAAGGAAAGGAATTTGTAAGAACTTCGAATGCGTAACTACAACTAAAAAAGATGAGTGTGTGATTTAGCATGAGCTGTGCAAGGATAGGAGTAGTATCAAATGTCTCAAATACCAAGGGTATCAATAGTTTTGAAAACATCGTTAATTGCCTTCCATGTGCCATAAGCAAAATGCAAATGATGCCTTTTGAACCAAGCACAAATAGGCCAATCGACCTTATCCTAGCATCGTGAGTTAGCTGTCTAGCGTTAGCAAGGTTAATTTGGAGCCATCAAAAAGTATACTAGCATGGCCCCTATCAAGTTGTAGAGGTAAAATATGTGGCAGCAAAGTATTAGGAACAACGAGCTGCTTTGTAAATAAGGAAACACAACAGTGTTTTGAATTGTAGAAAAAAAAAAAACAATTTTTGTTTCTGAGATCTGCGACTATGATCTAATGGATTATTGTTAACATCGAACCTAAGTTACTTAGAACAACGACATTTTTCTAAGTGCAGATCAAACAACCATCGGAGCTCTCGCCATTGTTTCTCTTCTTTGCCAGCCCCTACAGTGTCTAACAGAAATTGCATAATTTTGTTCGAGAGATTCTCTCTGTCCTCCCGCCCATGATCTTTTGGTCCCTAACCATTTTTTCATTATGTAAGGATGGACCCTACTCTACTCTTCTTAGGCCATGCTAACCCCGAAATAGGGTATTGAGACCTCAGCATGTGTTCAACCCGAGAACCCAAAGCTGAACCCAATGGAGCTCTATAAAGCTATAAAACCCTTCTCAATTTTTACTTAGTTTGCTCATTTAAAAGCCTTCATAACCCTTAAATCCCTCAATAGTCTCCTAAATTCTTCTAATTTCAATTAAGCTTCATCAGAAGTCTGAAGCCCTGAAGCTCCATGTAAGTTGAAATTGGTGCCCAAACCAATAACCTAGGCCTTTTATTGCTTCCCAAGACCCTTAGGAATGGATCCTGCTAGTTACTGGAGCTCAAGACCTGCCGACTAGATCCACATTTATCTGAGCACCGAAGCAATGTACCGCCACCATAATATTTTTTATATTTCAGTGAATCAATAAAGGTTCTGGCAAATTTCCAGCATTTGAACAATGTAAATTAGTTCTTGAATCTCTTAATCATCATTTCAAAGTTAATGAAAGAGATTATTATGACTCTAATGCCAATATAGTCTTGAATATTCAAGGCATTGTTAATATGCTTTAAGCTGAAACTGGGATAAATGGATTGCACATTTAGCTTGATTAAGCTCCAACATCACAATCCATGTTATAAAGTATTGATTATTGAGCTCATTGAGGCTTAACGATGGGGTTATATTTTGATACTATCAGATACCATAGTACCTACAGTAGAACTTGGGTAAGTAACCTTCCTTTGATCCATATCTCTCAATATTGCAAATTTATATCCAATTAATGCATATTGGTCAAAAGAAAGGTGACAAAAGGTCTGTGAGAGGAGAATTTTATTATTGAAATTTTGCAAATCGGGCTTTAGAAAGATACACTGTGAACCCTAATATGGGTAAATCTAGTGATCCTTGTGTCCTTTGAGCTTTCGGGTTCATTCGAACATCCTCAGGGCATTAAGTATTTTAAGACTTATGGTATCGATCACTAAGAGAGAATTAAGTCTGCATAGTAAACCCTAGATAACGAGCCTCTATGAAATAGGGTTCCGGTAGTCTCAATGGCCGATTGTGGTGACTTAATCCACAATCTTTAGATAAAGGAGCGCAGTGTCACTTTGGCAAATCTCTTACTTAAGATTAGATTAGGTATAGACCCTAATCCACTAGTAAGGAAGAGATAAGCCACTGCATACATGCCATAAACTCAGTCACTAAGCGAATACAAATCAGAGTGTGGAAGCAAAGTAAAATAAATATACATCCAGTTTATCGCAATAAATAGGAAAAGTGCAACGTACAGCTTATAGTATAAAGTAAAGTAAAGAAAAACACAGTCAAAAGTACTTGAATTATTACAACATTAATAAATAGTTTAAAGACTGAAATAAAATCTCTCATCCTCACAAAAAGCTGAAAAAAGAACCAAGCAACGCTTGGCTCTCCTGGTTGATGCTCCTCTTCAATTGTAGCGCCCCGCCCCATCGCCGCGTGCAAAAAGTAAAACAGATCGGCAACAGAGCGACGTGCCGCTCTGGGAGGAATATCACGTCTCCTCGAATAGCTGCAAATTGAACCCATCTGAAGGGCTGTTATCTCAACCTCAAGGAGGGTTGAGAGCTAATACTTAAGATAAGAGTAGTATTATTATCCTACGTATTAGACCAATACATGCATTAAATGTAAAATATATGAGGAATCCAATATATGTATAATATATCAGCATTTCCAGTATATTGATCACATCACAATACTAAGTATAAGTAGTATATAACAGAGTGCGAAAGGTTAAAGAAAATATCTAGAAACATTCATCACAGAAGCTGTATGAAACATTTGTCTCAAAAAAAAAAGAAAATACATCTAGAATTATTACAAACAGTTTAATAATATATAGACATAAAAGCTAAGTAATGAACTAAAATAAACTAAGCAGAAAAGTAGAGCTGGGGAAGAGTCCACTAGTGCTCCACGGGCTCCTCCTGAAACTCCTGGGCGTCCTCCTGACCTGGCTCAATATACTGCTCAAGATCTAGCAAATTGCTGGATCCCAAAAGTACCCTGTGTTAGATAATAAGTCTAACACATTGAAACTAATCTAAACATTTTTAATTAATTATTTAACGTTTACATAATGTAAGTTTGTCAAAGACTTTCTCAAATTGCAACTCTGTTAACTTAGTTGAATCAGAAAGCAGTGATATTCAATTAGGACTCTATCTATGAGGAATCATTTTAGAAGTTTAAGGATTCACTCTCGACTGCTCTAGTGTTGATTCAACCAAAGGAAAGTCTAGATTATCAAGTCTACCCCGACATATCTTGAATTGGCTTAGGTTGCATATTAATGCAAGAAGGAAAGGTCATTGCTTATGCTTCTCATTAGTTGAAGCCAAATGAGAAGAATTATCATGTGAAGATCTTGAACTTGCAAGTGTTATTTTTGGTTTGAAGATTTGGTGTTATTATCTATATGGCATTCAATGTGCAATTTTCACTGATCATTAGATTCTGAAGTATATCTTCAGTTAGCGTTAATTGAATTATCATTAGAGAATATGGTTAGAGCTAATCAGTGATTATGTTATGAGCATTCAATATCATTTAGAAAAAATAAATGTTATAGTATACACTCTTAGTCATCGTACTACTCTTTGTACCATGATTGCTGAGAGCCATATCAAAGAAGAGTTTCTCAAGCCATGTACCGAACCTATCAGAGATGAGAAGCTAAATGAATTGATTGAATTAAGTTCAGTTGAACCAATATTTCTTAGAGACGTCTCCATCCCATAAACAAAGGATGAGGACTATCTAAGGTTTAGAGCAAATATTGAAAGTGGTCGTCGCAATGATCTGCATTTACGTTGAAATATTATCTATCAAGAAAATTGACTATGGATTACTAAATCCACATAGAAAAACTTTTAGTTGAAGGTCACAAATCTGGTTATAAGATTCATCTTGGAAGCTCCAAAATATACCAAGACTTGAAAAAATCATTTCGGTGGCCAAGTATGAAGAAGAGCATTGCTGAATTCGTGGAGAAATGCTATGTGAGCAATTTAGTCAAGGCCAAGCATTAAAGGCCTGGAGGTCTTCTACATTTATTAGAAATTATTGAGTGGAAATGGTTCAACATTTCAATAGACTTCATGATGGGATTACCCCACACAAAATCTAGTGTCAATGTAATCTGGGTCATCATTGACTGTCTAACTAGATCTACTCTCTTTATTCCACTCCATTAGACTAACTTTATTGAAAAGCTTGCAAAACTATATATTAAGGAAATTGTCAGGTTGCACGGTATTCCTAAGTTGATTATATTCAACAAAGATAATAGATTCACTTTCAAGTTTTGGCAGGTAGTGCATCAGGACCTAGGGACCACCCTAGCAAATAACACAACCTTCCATCCTTGGACTAAGGACCAAATAGAAATAGTGGACCAAACTCTTGAAGATTTTCTTAGACTATGTATTCTGGATTTCAATGGAAGTTGGGAAGAGCATCTACCACTTTTTATTTTCTTGCAATAATAGCTTTCAGACTAACATCAAGAGGCTTCGTATGAGGCATTGCATGGAAGAAAATGTAGTACTCGATTGTCTTGGTCTAAAATTGAAGATGTGCAGTTGTACGGGTCAAAATTAGTTGAAGAAACTAATAAGAAAGTCAAGCTCATTTAACAGAGGATTCAAACAGCTCAGGGCTGACATAGCAACTATTAAGATTCACATGATCATGCTCTAGAATTTCAGAAAGGTGATTCTGTATATATTGAAAGTAAGTACGATGAAAGATGTTTATTATTTTGGCATAATTGGCAAACTCAGTCCAAGATATGTAGGACCTTTCAAAATCCTATCCAGAATTGAATTGTTAACTTATAAGCTAGAATGTTCTAAAACTTTTTTTGCAGTGCACAATGTGTTTCATGTATCTCACTCAGAAGGGGCCTTCGAGAACCTCATCATCGTATCTCTATTCCTTCAGTGAATATTCAGCAGAATTTACCATTCATCGAAGAACCTATTAAAATTATGGGCAAGGATCAAAGTAGCTTAGAAGCTGTTCTATTCATATAGTCAAATTTTAGTGGTAGAATCACAGTGTTAAAGAAACTACTTGGGCGAAAGAATTAGATATGGAAATAATACTTATATTAGTAAGGATGCGCATGAGACCAAAATAAACAGTACTGAATTAAGTGCGTACCTGAAACTACTTCATTGTCCTCATATACCACTAATGGTGTCAGAGTATACACCCTTGGTATAGTACCAAACTAACTATTAGTTATACAATTGTGATAATTTCTTACAGCTATGTTCAGATTCCCTTAAGCAAATTGAGGTGTCCTTCTTTAGTTTTGAGTTATTCTAGCTGCAGGCGGAGGCATAATGGGTAGAACTGATGCCTGAACTTTGACAGGTAAAGGATTGTTTAAAGTAGAGGGGTGATTAATCTTCACCCTATCTATGGTCCAACAGAACTAACATTCCCAAAATTTATGTCCATGTCTCCTAAAAGTGTAACACTTGTTCACCTGGCGATAACATTTGCTAAAGGATGAGGCCTTTGGCACGTTGAATCCCGTTCTATTTGTTGTTGTCATGTCATTTAGTAAACTTTTTGTGGTGATGGTTTGCTTCTCTTTCCCTCTTCAATCCTAGCTAGTGTTAGAGATGATCTCTTCCATTGATCTTTTTATTACAAGTGGTGCTCCACAAGTCATGCCCCTTATAGTAATTTTGCAAAGTTATCATATTGTTGAGAGATTAAGTGGTCCTTAATCAAGTCTCTCAATCCCCTTAAAAAATGGCTACACATTCAAGCTTCTGTCCTAAACAAGTTTGGAGAAAACCTGGACAGCCTTCTATATTCTATCTCATAAGTTATCACAGACTTATCTCCTTAGGTTAGTTGGATTCATTCATCCTCTATAAGAGTTTGAGAAGATGGTGAGATGAAGTTTTCTTTAAATTCCTCTTAAAATTTATCCAACGGGATGTCTTCAATGCCTTGCCTAGCAAAATGAGAGTTTAATTCACTCTCCCACCAGAATTCAGCTTCTTCAATCAGTAAGTGTGTGGTCAAACAAATTTCTTCCCTATCAGAGAACTTTATGCTCAGCAAGTTCTTTCCTACTATCCTTAGCTAATTGACTGCCTCAATAGGTGTGGAATATTTATTAAATGTTGGAGGTTTTAATAAAAGGAATGCATGTAGGAATTCATCTATGATAGGTCCATGTGTTGCAGCAAAATTGACTTGAATGACTTATCGGTTGGGTGGGTCAAACACCATTGTGCTGCTTATGTTTGTGTCTCTACAAAAATTTTAACCAATTTCACAAGTGTCTTAATCTCATCAGCAGTGGATGAGGATTCTAATGTTACTGTCATCTTAATTGGAGTAGAAGAATTTGATTTGGGATTCATCCTAAATAAGATAATACAACAATATAATTAAAGAGAAGGGAAATACTAGTTCTATTAAATAATCCTTTTAAGTTCAACATAAATACTTATAAATAAATAAAAAATGCTATAGTTTGCTTGACATATAAAGAGTACACTCAAATGTAATATTTAGCAAAGAAAAGAAGGAAAAAATCTATAAAGGTAGGTGGATGGTGACACCTTCTACCTCCCTTGACCATCTCCATGTAAGCATGATTTCAGTAATCCTCAGCACTTTCTTTCAATAGTTGATCCAATATTCATAAATGGGCATGGTTTGAACCTCCAATAGCATAGAAGGTATCCATTACTCTATGAAGCCATTCTCTTGCTAATGGGGCATAATTACTACCTCTGTAGGTAGTCACTTGAGAATCTTTTTGAGGACTTGCAATCCAAAGGGAGACACTCAAAAGCTTGGTCTCCCAAATTGGGTGTACTATTGGTGTGCACTATCCCAGTACAAGTAGAATAGCCTAGAGTAATAGCTTAAGCCTATCTCGATGTCAGCCATTTGTCCAATATCATTAGCCCTTGTAAGTCCTACACTTAGTGAATATTCTAACTTATAGATGCTAGCTTACTCTAAGAAACTCTCTTATTCATTTTTTCCTTATATTTTACTACTGCGACTAAAATGGTAACTCTTTATGCATCTATCTTTCTCTAATCTTAAGCATCTTTGATACCAACCGTAATGACCCAGTGTCAGATTAGATGTCCTGACCCAACACTTAGTGTCACTGTAGTACTTAATACCTGATTAGTTATACTTAATCCACTACTAAGCACTTCTAGAGACAAAGGACTTATAAGATAGGAAACATAGATGCATTTCTATATAAAGATAAGAACATACATTACTAATGCATTCATCCTAAGAAAAAAAAAACATTCATCTCAGAATGAATAAATAGTAGAGTTCAAACAACATTTAAGTTTTACAATATTCTTAAGTAAATAAAACTCTCATCCTCACATAATTGAAAATAAAAGAAAATGATTCTAATGAGTCTTCAAGCTTGCTCCTAATCCTCCAGCTTCTCTCTTGGTTTACTTGCTAGCTCCACTCTAGGCTCCTGATCTACTGTATTCAGTTTTTAATACAATATGGCACAGTCAATAAAAGAAAAATAAGTGGTTAAATTTAAAAAGTTTAAGCACATTTTAGGGTGTCTAACTATTTTATGTCAAAGTATATCACAATTTAAGTAATGTAGTATAAGTATCACAATGTCATAAAAGTAAAGTAAAATTGGAATATAAGTAAAATGACATTAAAAGTAAGAGCAAATAATTGTGCTAAGGCACATAATGTATTCATATAAAAGAGTGGTAAAGCAATAAATATTTATATAAGGTCTATATAAGAAATTTTATAGCTTCCTAAATGCAAGTATGAAACTGAAAGTAAGCTGAACTACAGTAAGCATAAATGAACTGTAAATAATATATATGTACAAGTTATTAACATTTTTTATTAGTTCTGCGGGCACATACAGAACAAAAAAGGAGTTAGGTATGTCTACCCATCTATCTGTATTGGTGTCTCTTGTATAATCATACATTCCCCCTCAAAGGCATATGTAGTCTCTTGATCACTCCATAGCCAACTTAGACTCAATGTTTGTACAGACTAATCCACATTGAGTGAAACCCCTTCTTAATTTAATTTAGAATTATTATGCAATGAATTATGATCAATTGTAATAGGTTTCAAAGCATAGCAACATTTTAAGGAATTGGCCAAAAATACAACTAAGCAAGTGATCTTCATTTGTTGTCTAATTTTAGTTACCTACCTTAATGATTGGGTTTAATTGAACCCAAAATTGACTTAAGACTTAGGTTTTTAATCAATTAATAAGTATATATGTATGTATATATATATATATATATATAGGAAAAATCTAGTTTTATTGTTTTGAAAGAAAGGAAAAAAATTAATTTTACAATTCTATAGTTATAAATAAGCTCTATGACTTTCTATCTTAGTCCTAAAGTTAGTACTTTCAAATTCACTAATTGATCACTATTTAAGATATTAGAATGTATTAACCTAATCACTATAATCTATCTTAGGTTCTAAGGTTTAATCTACCTCAAGAAACTTGTAAGGACTAAGCCTCACAAGTTATTCATCTAAACTAGATAGGTTTTGAACTCTATTATTATTGTCAAAGACTTGAACTTCACCCCAATATGTCCTAATCTATTTGAACAAAAGAATCTAATCTTCCTTGACTTATAATAGTATTTACTGAAAACTATCCTTCCTTAAAATATAGTAGGCTAAGAGTTTAATCCAAGTCCCCTTAGTAGGGTCAAATGCCATTCAAACATCTTAACCTTAACATTATAACCTAACTATCTGTTGTCTGATCAGTCTCCCCATAATTTAATATTCAACCCTGTAAATCATACCTCACTCCTAATTTCTCTAAGACTTAATATCTTAAATAGTCAAAAGTGTCAATCCCTAAAGTTACCTAAGGGTTCTCTCACCTATGCTTTCTTACCTAAGGTCAACAATTTAATACAAATGTTCAAGTTACTCTATTATATGGTTTAGAAATCCTAACTAAAAACCTTAGTTGAAAACTCCAAATTAAGAATGGAGTTAAGCTCCCAAAAGTTAAATCTTACAAGTGACATCCAACCTAAGCAAAATCAATGAATACTTATTCTTTATGGCATAACAAGAGCAATGATAGTGAGTAGCACCAACATGGAGTTGATTTGACCTAATTAGGGTTTAACTAAGTTAATTAAGGTTCAATATATAATTAGTTAAAAATAATAATCAAATTATAAAATATCACCATAATATTTCTCATATTTTTCTGATCACTTTATGATATAACATTGTCATATTTGGATCACTAAAAAAAAGTTATGCAATAAATAAAAATGGATTTATTAATTTAATTAATTCTTAATCACTTAGACATACACACATAAACCATCGGCCACGGGTGCCTCTCACACGCATGCAGCACGTCACGTGCGTGTGGCTCGGGACAGAGCGTCGCGAGTTGGGCGACCCGCCTGACACTGTTCACTATCTCTGTCGGGGTTTTAACACACTTAGAACTAAGGCAACCAAATTCTCTGTACCCATATCGACACAACTCGTACCATAGGTCAAAGTGAAGCTCGAGATGCACTCTACATGATGGTGTGGGAAACCTTATCCGCAATTACCCACATCATTTGAGTACTAAATGATTTCCTCAAAGACTTAAGGTTTACTATAGAGGGAAATACTCCATCTCTAGTGATCCATTGGGCCATGCTACAACCCCATCACACTCCATGAGTCATTGTTAACCAAAGAAGCCTCTAAGTCCCTCATGGAGTTAGCTTAATCGGCAGGAGTTGGGTAGGGCTCGGGCACTATACATCCCTGTGTAGGCCCGAGTCAAAAGTGAGGCAAATTGGGCTTGATCAGCCTCAAATCAACTCACATTCCGTATCACAGAGGAAGAAAATGATAATACAAAAACCAACATACAAAATGAAGGTGTATAATGCAGTGGGAAGAGGGGTACTTGGGTTCATCAGGTAGTGGCTTTGTCGATCCTATATACCACACAATGAGGTTGAGAGAGCCAGGGTAGGGTTCCCAAATCTTGAGCTCAAAAAAAGACATCCTAATAAGATAAATAACTAAGCTTTTGGCGAGGTGAGGAGGTAGATCTAATGGTCTACCCCTACCTTTGCAATGCCTCATAATTCTAGCTTGAGAAAGATGAACCCGAGTACAATCTTAGCTCTTCTCTTCCCTCGGATGGCTCTAATCTGATCAGAGCCATCTAATCATGCGTGGCAATGGATCCAATGGCAAGTATTCCACTGTTAGATATTAACAGCTATAATTTTAACTAAACATTGACTAATTAATTAATTAATCTAACTAATTACATAAATTCTAAACACTAGCCAAATGATCTCCAAAATTTCTTAAAATTTCACCCCTACTTAATTTGGGTGTGAGAAATTCAAAAATGAAGTCAGATTTTTAATTAGAGTTCTAAATACTTGTCTCAATTTTCTAATTAATTAAGTTGATCAAAAAATAGACATCTCACTTTAATGACTTTTAATTTTCACCAAAACTTTAATAATTGGTCTTAAGACTATTTTAAGATTAATATAGAGGTTCTTAAGCTAGTTTGGTAATTAAAATTTCTTATAACAATCATGGGTTATTACAGTCTATCTGATGTATTGGAATAAAATGAGTAGATTTGGTCAAACAATTTACAATGACTTAGATTACGTCAGCACCAGATTTTGTACGAGTCATTCCAATCACAAAGTTCATCAAGATGTCGAGCCATTTCCACTCAAGAATTTCTAACAAATGCAATAATCTACTAAGAATTTGATGCTCAGGCTTGACCAGATTGCATCCATGGCACTTTGCAATGAGTTTAGTGATACTCTTACTCATGCCTAGTGTGGGGCCTCGTACCCTCAGCAGTCATGCTAATATTGATATTAGCATAAATAAGGGTGCACGGTGCTCCAAATGTGGAAAATATCCAACTCAAGTAGAGTTAGGTAAGACCCAACTCACCTAAAGCCAAGGACTTGTCACCTGGAACTGTAAATATACATCAATATATCAAAGTAGCAGAAGCAGAAAACAGTATAACATAGCATCCACATCACAGCATAGTATACAAGAGTAAAGGAAACAACAACTCAGCTCAAGTGTAGAAAGTAAATACATCCAAAATTTAATTATTACAGACTACATTAAAAGAAAGAAAAGATCTCTCAATCTCACTGCAAGAAAGGAAAAAAATCTAACTAAGCGATAGCAGGAAGATCCTCCTCCTGCAGTAGCTCCTTTCCTACAGAACCACCAACGAACAGCTCCAAATCTGACATTTGTCGGTATCACAAATGCCATGGCTCCAGCCAACAAAACAAAAAGATTATAGTTAGACAAATTGTCTAAGTACATTTTAGGCTATTTAGGTGAGCTGAATATTTAAAGATACCATACTAACTACTTTAAACATACAAGCAATATAGGGTGCATCAAGCTACAAAGAAAAGAATAGCTATAAACTATTCATTTATAACTGAGCAACAGGTATGTAATATAACATACAAAGCATGAAACTAAGCAAAGTGAGGCTGATGAGCAAAAGTAACTGCAAGTAGTGAAATAACTACTCCTAATATGTTTATGATCATATGAAGATATGCTGAGTAAATAAATGCAAATTGTACTGAGAAATACTGAAATAAACATACGAAGTTAGCATCCTAAACATGCCAATATTTAATAACTACTCAATGGAACATATACTTAAGCATGCAGATTTAATATATAAAAGACCACTGAAATATATGAGAAAAGCAAGATAAGTATATGAAGGAACTAAGAAGTAAAGCCACTAAGACATGCGGCAAAGCAACTGAAAACACTAAAAAGTAAGGCCACTAAAGCATGTGGCAAAGCAAAATAAGTACTGAAACTGAACTAAAGTAAAAGTAAGCCTAAGACATAGTACTGCCATAATAGAAATAGGCCAAATAGAGCCTCTAAACAGAAAGTTCAACATGTGTCCATCCTAGGCATCATCAGAGCTAGTCCGAGTTAAACATATAGAATAAGATATGTATCCATCCTAGCCAAGCACTGGACTAGGTTCGAGTCTATTATATAATAAAACTAGAACTGATGAGGCAGACTAAGCTAGGATATACCTTACTAGACTGAATGCACTGAAAGAACTAAGTGAATGTTATGCTTTGCAAATACTAACTTAGGATGTATCTTCCATATCCTGAGTTTACCTATTATGCTCAAGGAACAAAGCTCAATATTCAAGATGTGCAGAGCAATCAAAGTCCAAGTAAGCAAGAGACTCAACTAAACTTATGTGATATCTGTTATTATCTAAATTATCCAAATCTAACTACTCTGTGAAGGTACAAGTTTAGGATCTCTAATATCCAGCTATCAAGTATAATCTCAGATTCACAATCTTAATATTGACATTAGAACTTAACAAGTTCTAATTCATAATCAAATGACGATTATGAAAGGTTAAAGTAAGTAAATCAATGACTTAATTATTATTGTTTTTCTCACTTAACTCAAATCTTAATCAAGTAAATCAAGATTAAGGATTCTGGATCCAAACTCCACATATGGGGTTCCAATCCTGAATCCTAGGTTTGAATTTACTAAGGTTCTATGGTTCACACTCAACTATAATTTAAAGATAAAGAATCTTATAAGTTGAAGGATTAGAAAGTAAGATCTTAATGAAAGGCTGTGTCTGATATTATAAGATAAAAATAATTAATTAAGAACCAAGAATCTAAGATTTATATTCAATCTTTAGGATAATCACATTATTCTATAGATTGAATCAATCCTACACCCACAAGAAGGTTTTGAAGGATTAAACAATTAATCAATTAAGGAAGTCCAAAGAAGATGATTCAATTCAAGTAGATGATCTAAAGTCTAAGATCTAAGATCTAAGGTTTGATCATTTTAGATCCAAGTTAAGGACTAAACTTAGAACCTTTAAAAGAATATATACTTAAGATTTATAGCTTATGAATCAACTTAATAAAGTAATTAAATTAGAGATTTATCATTAAAGCTATTTAGGTTTGCTCTCTTAGAGAAGTGGTTTTCAGTACTCTTAAGATCTTAAGATCTTAATTATAACTTTTTAAGATTTCTTTACTTAACTTCACCTTTATTAACCTGAGATTTCAAAAGGGTGTTAATGTATTAACTAGAGACATTTTACTGAAATTCCAAGGTTTAAGGAGTGCTTAAGCCTATTTTGGTCAAAATGACCAAAATACCCCTCTTAAGGCTAAAAATGGGATTTTAAGATTTAACCATCTAAATTGATTGAAGTCTGATTTAATGAGTTTCATATTGATTAGTGAAGTAGGATAAACACTTATATTAAGGTTTGGTAGCATAATTAGCTTAATTAATATTATTCACATTAAGAAATTAATTAAGGTGATTAGGGGAATTAAGACATACTAGGAAGATCCAAACATATTTATAGTCTCTAATATACTTAATAAGGCATTAGGAACTAAATTCCTCAAAATTAGAGACTAATCTAAGGATTAAGTCACTAATCTCATTTTAGGGTAATTTAGGAGTGATTAACAAAATCAAGAATCTTAAATTACTTTTAATGGTTTACTCAGGTTCCTTATGGTCTCATGAGTAATTAGAGACCTTAATCAACATTTTTGGACATTTAATGAATTAATTATGATTTAAATATAAATAGAGAAAGATTAGAAAATAATTCAAAATCTAACCATTGGATCTTTGATTTTATTTTATATTATTATTTCTTGTATTTTTTTGATTAAAATGATATATTGGATCATACAATTTGGATAACTATAACTAAAGTTATTTAAATAATTTATTATGTATTTTTATTTAAATTGGAAACAGATGGTTTTTAATTAAACCTATTTATAAATTAATTATTAGAAGGAAAAATAATTCCTAATTTAATTAAATACAGCCGCGGCCCAAATTCAAAACTGCACGGGTCATGAGAGGCCCAACCTGATGCGTCAGTGCATCGTCCCCACGCCTAATGCCCGATACCCGTTCCTTTAGGGTTAGCTTCACACACGCAATTCTTCATACACACGCCATGCCGTTCCCTGATCTCAACGGCTACACCTTTAGAGGACTTAGACACATTGATTGAGGTAAGAACCCACATTTGGGACACGCTGGATCGCCAGGGTGCTACTCGACCGAGATGCTCTAAGGAAGCGGAGTTAGGGTTCACCGTGAAGGAACAATTCTCCTCACAGAGACCACTAAATGGATGGGGCTCGATGCCTACACCATCAGTGAGGTGAGGCAAGTCGAACCCCCAAGGTTTCGCAACCTGGGGTGCAGCCAATCGCCAGGTCCTTACTCAGACTCATCCATGGCTCGGCCGCTAGCTTGATCGATCGATACGCTCGATCAGAGCTAGCTCATACCCTAGGAATGATCGAGTTAGGTTCCTAGAGGGCTAAGGGAGCTAGGCGACATCTAGAGGCAACAATTGAGAGCTTCAATTAATGGGCTGAGCTTACGCAGCTCAGTGGGAAGAGGTTGTACCTGAAGATGGGATCGCAGGTACGGCCGAGAGAAATTGAGAGGCTCCTGAGCTCACCAAGCAGTAAGCACAGGTTCATAGGGAGTTTGAACACCAGACGGACCCTCTATCAGTGGTTTGAAGCTTCAGAAATGCTGGGAAATCACCGAGATGCTGGGAGCTTCAGAGAACTTCAGCTGGGCAATTGAGGGTTCATAGTGAGCAAAGGGACTCACTGTGAGGTCCTTGGGGGTATTTATAAGTTTAAGGGAGGTCTGGGGGTCGATACTAGGGCTCGGGCATGGAGAAAAGCTTGGGCCGAATGAGAGGTTTAGCCAATGACTGAGGGCAATTCAGGGAGATTGCTACCGGCAGGAGGTCGCGCTGAGGGTAGAAAAGGAAAATTGGGGCTTTCTCGTACTGCCATGGGGGCTGGAGGTTGTCTGGTTGTCAGGGGGGACTAGCGAGCGATGGGTTAAGAGGTGGATGAAGGTCCACAGCGCTCGGGTTGCTCTGGACCGTCGGATGGATCGATCATTGGTTATGGATGGTTCTTATGGATTACTGAAGTGGATAGAAGATCTGCCATCGGATGCGCACAATGGATCCGACACTTAGGATTAGATCTTAACCCGGAGGAGATCCCGTCGTTGCATTAAATGTGCTGAGATGCGTACTAATGCATCGAATGGCTAGAACCCATGCGCCGTTGTCGGGACCCCGCAGCGGATCAGCCGCGGTTCCAACAACAAATCCCGTCGATGTTTTTAGTTAAATAATTTAATTTAAATAATATAAAATCAATTAATTAATATAATTAATTCTAAATCTAATTTAGGCCTAAAAGAGCTCCAAAAATTCCAAAAAATTCACCCTTAGCTAATTAAGGTATGAGGAATTCAAAAATGAAGTTAGATTTTAATTTGGAGATCAAATTAATTTAAGTATTTTTTAGGATCCAAAAATAGCCAAAAATAGCAAAATTCTCAATTTAGCTCCGATTGATCCCAAACTTTTATGGTTAGGTTTAAATGACCCTTTGAGTATAATGGAAATAAAATTAGAACTTAGTTTAGCTTAATTAATCTAGATTTAGCTATGGTAGAAACTAAGGTTGTTACACCTAGCCACCAAAACAATTGCTTCAAATCTTGGTATAACTTGGTGCTTCCATGATGAATTTTATAGCCAGAGTTGTGTCCTTCAATAAGAATTTTCTGATGCATGGATTTAGGAACCCAAAGTCGATCCCCATGGTAAATAGTGTTTCCTTGCACTGCATGTCGATGGGATGACAGCTTTTAATGTTCACTATGAATTTCGGGTAGTCTTCATCCTTTTGTTTACGTGATGGAGACATCCCTGAGAAATGTTGGCTCAACCAAACCCTTTTTTATTAACAAATTCAACATTTTTCCATGCACTTGTTATGTGCTCATATTGTAAAATTCATTTACTAATGTATTTTCAACAATCATTGTACAAAAAATTAAAAACAATGACTCAGAGCATCTGCTACAACATTTTCTTTTTTTGGATGATACTAAATGCTTAAGTCGTAGTTGCTAGTGAGTTTCAGCCATCATCTTTAGTGACAGTTCAAATCATGCTGGGTGAAAATGTACTTTAAGCTCCGGTGATTGGTGAAAATTGCACATTTAACACCAAACAGGTAGTCTCACCAAATTTTCAAAGTGAACACTACTACAGCAAGTTCGAGGTCATGAATAGGATAATTTTTCTTTTTCAATTTTAGTTAATGAGATGCGCATACAATAAACTTCTAATCTTGCATTAACATGCATCCAAGTTCAGATCCTGAAGCACCAATGTATATTTGGAAATCCAGACCTTCCTCTGGTAAGGTTAACATGCATAGAAATGGGGGCCTATTTAACATTTGAAAAAGCTTCATCACATTCAGGAGCCCACTCAAATGGTATGGCTTTTTGAGTTAACCTTATCAAAAGAGATTCTATCTACAAGAATCCTTTCACAAACTTGCGATGTACCTAGCTAATCCTAGAAAACTATGAATATTAGTTTCAGATTTTGGTTGAGACCATTCTTGCACATCACTGACTTTCTTATAATCAACTTTGATTCCTTGGGCATCGATGACATGACTCAAAAATGCCACAGAGTTAACCTAGAACTCCAATTGGAGTACTTAGCATAAATTTGATGTTCACACAATACTTCTAGCACTGCTCTTAAGTGGTTCTTAAGTTCCACCTTACTCTTAAACTAAATGAGAATATCATCAATGAATACGATAACAAATTTATCTAAGAAAGGTTTCAACACTCTACATTAAGTCCATGAAGATGGACAATGAATTTGTAAGACCAAAGAACATCACTAGAAACTAATAATATACATATCGAGTTCTAAACATAATTTTCTTTGTCTTCTTCTATGAATCGCAGCTGTTGATAGCCAGACCTTAGATCGATTGTAGAAAATACTTTGGCTTCATTTAATTAGTCGAATAGATCCTTGATTCAAGGTAATAGATATTTATCCTTGATTATCACTTTATTTGATTCTTGATATTCTATACGCATTTGCATAGAACCATCCTTCTTGACGTAGAGAACTGACACTCCGTAAGGAAACAAACTTGGCCTAAACAGACCATACAGTTCATGGAGCTATTTATTTAGCTCTTGTAATTCCTTAGGTTCCATATGATATGGAACTTTTGAAATAGGCAGAGTTCCTAGAATAAGTTCAATAGCAAACTCTGCTTTTCTAACTGGAGAAAGTCCAAAAAAATCTTTAGGAAATATGTTGACAAATTCTTTAACTATACAATTTTTGCTAATAGAAATATCTTTTTTTTTTCTCTCAACATAGTTAGCAAATATGCATTGCATCATTTTCTAGCTAGCTTTTCTGCCTTTAAAGCAATTATCAGAGAAGCTTAGGTATAATGTTTCCCAATAAATGATTTCACTTGACTTCCACTATGTAGTGTGATCTTCTACTTCTTCTTGCAGTTTATAGTGGTGTCATGCTTGCTTAGCTAGTCCATTCCTAATATTTTATCAAAGTATGCAATTTGTAGCACAACTAGCTTGGCTTCGAAGTTTTGATTATCGATAGGTATGACGAGGTCACAAAATTGGTGTGCCTACATACAAGCCCCGGGGAGTAGCCTTATGCTCAAGGACTTAGCTATTCGATAGTAAGGTAGCTTTAATTTTTTGGCCCAATTCTTGGATACAAATGAGTGACTTGCTCCAATATTAGATAAAATGTTGTAAGTTTTGCCATTAATGTCTAAGATGCCTAAAGGAATCAACTCGAACTCTTACCGGTAATGATTGGAAGAAAAATTATTGAAGGCGCATGCGAAATAAAAATTAAAGCATACCTGAAACAACTTTATTATTCTTAGGGGCAGTAGTTGGTGTGAGCATATACACTCTAGCAGGAGTGGATGGTTGACAATTTTGATTGGCGACCCTGATTATTATTTACAAGAGTATGAGTAGACATATTTATCGGTGCTTCAACAAAAGTAGGAAGAAAAATTACTGAAGGTGCATGCGGAATAAAAGTTAAAACATACCCAAAAAACAACTTCATTATCTTCTGGGGTTTATGATTCTGATTTGCTCAACCCTAATTATTCTATTCAATAGTAGGAGTAGACATCTTTCTTGGTGCTTGAACAGGTATAGGTGGTGGCATTAATATAAGTGTAGGAGGTTTATTATTTAATGGTTAGGGATGAAAGACTTAATCTATTTTGGAGCTGGTGATAAGAGCTCCATCTATAGTCTTCTTGTAAGTGCACCATTAAGAATTGTGACCCTATCTGCCACAAGTGTAATAGACATTTCATTGATTGTAGCATTTACCATAACGGTGGTGATGGTTGCACACTTGAGTAGTTGCCGCTGGTTGCTTGACATATAGATGATACACCTTTGCTATCCTTGGGTGTTTGAATGCTTCTTTTCTAGCAGCAACGAACTGAGCTTTTTGCTTTTTATCCATTTGAAACTGGAAATGCTCTTGGATGCGGGCATCTTCAATAAATTCATCAAAGTTTTTGAGGTGATGGGACACTAGTTGTTCCTTGATCAAGTCTTAAAGTCCTTTCATGAATATGTTATATCTGGTTGCTTCTGATCCAATTAGATCTGGAGTAAGCTTTGATAATTGACAAAATTCCATCTTATATTTGGAAACAAACCTTCCTCCTTCAGTAAGTTGGAGTAGTTCATCTTCCAACTTAGTTTGCACCGACTGAGAAATGAGTTCTTCCTTATTGGCTTCAATGAATGATTCCCATGGGATGTCTTTAATTTCAAAATATGCGAATTTGGTATTGCGCTCATTCTCCCACAAATATTCTGCCTCATTGTGGAATAAATGGGTGGTCAAACGATGGCCTTGGAGTTAGGACATTTGATGCTTGCCAAGTTTTTCTCTATGAACTTTAGCCAGCTAATGATATCCATAAGGTTTAAGGACCCATTAAACATTAGTGCTCTTAAATAGATGAAATTGTAAAGTATGCCATCTGTCAAGAAGTGAGAGGCAGACGAGGCAACTACGTTGATAATCGAAGGTTGTTAAGCAAAAAGGATCCCTGGAGTCTCTTAGGATTGGTCGGCCTGACTTTTAATTAGGGCCTTTACCAACCTAGCCAGGGTATTCACATCTTCAGATCCATTGCTTGAGGAAACTGTGTTCTTTATTGGCATAGTCATGGATGGAGAACCAAGATTCATGTTTGTAAATTTAAGAATGCCTAAGTTTTAGAAGATAAAACATGAAGTTTCTTCTCACTAATATTTTTAAATGAGGAATTTCATAAGATAGGTAGACTAATATGAGAAAATGGAATTACAAGTGAAGAACATAACTAATAAAGGAAAGATATCATAATCATTTGTAGAATTCTGCCAAAAAAGTTGCATAAAATTCATCATAGGTGACAGCACACAATCCTCTCTTGCACTTCCTACCTAGCCTTCAATGTGCTTTGGCCTACCATTTTTCAGATCTTCAATATAAGAGTGTGCTCATGATTCAGAGATGATAGTCATCTGGGCATGTTATCACACATAATACAATGGTCACATGACTTAACTTATAATGCCCTGCCCTACTGTTATGCACAGCAAAATATTATTAATCACGGAACATGCCATTACTTGAAGGGAATAATCCATTCTGACTCGTTATCAACTCATCACTCATGATGAATTAATAATAAGCTAATGAATTATCCCTTCCTGAACTAATAATAGTTGTTAAGGCTAATCCTAAAGATAGGCAAAGTATCCTTATCTTAAGTATTAGTTAATATTACATATACACATTAGCCTTAAGATTATTAAGGGAATATAGCCATATTATATGAATAATCTTTGCATATGTAAACTGATCACATCACAATACTAAGTATAAGATAAAATATATATGTCAAAGTGCGGAAGCTTAAACAAAAATCCATAACATTAATCACATAAGCTAAGTACACACTCATCCCAGAAAAGAAAGAAAATACATCCATAATTAATTATTATAAACTAAAGTTTTAAATAAAAGAGCAGTAAATAAGTATCTCATCTCATAGCAGCAAATAATGAACTAAGAGCTAAGCAAAACTGCAACAACTACTGCTCCACTACCTCCTACTGAAGATTCTGAATCTCCTCCTGAGCTGGATCCTCAAATGGCTCCAAACTTGACATGTTGGTTTCACATGCCAAGGCCCCAGCCAAAAAAGAGAAAATCTTATGTTAGACAATAAATCTAAGTAAATTTAGGCTACAAACAATATTTTCTTACATATGGGGGATATTACTTATCTTAATAGTAAAATAAATATATACTTCAAAAAAATAAAACAAATAACACCTGTAAAGCCAAATATTACAACTGGAAACATAATAGTACTGAAACTAAACATGTTCATTAAAAGTAAAAAAAAGTGAAATAAAAATGTAAACTTAATGAAACTTGAAAATTGAACCATGTTGTATGTCGTTGTATATGCATTTAAATATGCCACAAATTATGCCACATGTATGTATAACTTTGATGCCACAATGCATCCCAGAATCCTAAGTAACCTGATGTCTATTGCATCTTGTAGTTCTTACTCAACATTGATGCGTGCTACCTGTAGCGCCCCGCTCCATCGCCGCACGCAAAAGAGAAGAGAATAATAAGTTCGGCGGTGGAGTGGTGTGCCACTCGGGAAAATGAGCATAACTCATCTTCCCGAATAGGCTAACTAAAACTAGCCTGCATTGAAGGGCTGTTGACTCAAACCCAATAGTAGAATCGAGAGTCAATACTTAAAATAAGTGTAGGATACTTGCCTTAAGTATTAGATGAATACGTATGTTAGATTTAAAGAGGTAAATATGAATCCAATATATGTTATCAATATATAAGCATTTCCAGTATGCTGATTATATCATAATACTAAGTATAATAGTAGAACAATAGAGTGTGGAAGCTAAAGCAAAACATTCAGAATACATTCATCATAGAGTAGTAGTAAA
This sequence comes from Gastrodia elata, assembly GCA_016760335.1. NCBI lineage: Eukaryota > Viridiplantae > Streptophyta > Magnoliopsida > Asparagales > Orchidaceae > Gastrodia > Gastrodia elata. Next base: position 39,867,488 of record CM028671.1, on the reverse strand, counting down.
CATTCATCCTAAAAAATAAAAGTAAAATATATCCAAAATTATTACAAACTGATTTAAATGACACAAAAGTAAAGTCTATATAAAGTACTAAAGTAGTAAAGTAAAGGGTAGAAGACAGGTCCACTAAGGCTCCATATACTCCTCCTGGATCTCCTGTAAGTCTTCCAATCTTGCCTCAACAAGCTACTCAGGATCTAGCACATTGTCGGATCCCAAAAGTACCCCGTGTTAGACAAGAAGTATAACACATGCAACTAAACTAAGCAGTACTAAAGTAAATACACATAAATAGTAAAGTAAGCAAAATTATAGAAAAGTAGTAAAACACTGAATCACTGAAAAATATAAAGTCTAAATAAGAAAAATGAACTGAAAGCTGAACGCTGAAAGTAAGTGAAAACATCAAATGCTCAGAAACAAAAGTAAAAATGTCCAATGCTGTACTATGTCACTGGGATAACGCATCTAAATATGCCACAACATGGTATGCCACATATATGTAACAGAACTATCACTAAAATGTTGAGTCATACGGTCCAATATATACATACACCTAGTTGGGAAGTTAGTACGATGATGCCGATGTATCCTTAAATTCCCCAGTCAATGTATGCAACATTCCATAACCTATAATTCATCCTGATACTCATACGTCACCAATGAATCATTCATCATGCTTATGCTCATGTTTATGCCCATGTTGCTATTCTATATGAGGAAAATCTCAAAATCCATAAACATTTTGAATACCAATGATGAATCCAAGGTTTTTACTGTGCAAAATCCTGCTAAAAGGATTCAGACTCCTAGCTTCTAGAATGATAATTGGTTAAAGTTGAAGATTTACTTGCAATTATTAGATGGGGTGATTGTATACACATATTTAGCACGTTTGCAAGAAAGGTGGTTCTTAACACTTAGTTTGATAAAGCCACCCTAAAGAAGCGGTATTCGATAGAAGGCATCACTCATTGGCGATTCATATCTCAAGCTAAGTTATTAAGATGCTCAACTCACAATCACACTCAATGTTTTAAAGAGGGTGATTCTAATTGCTTAGTTTGTTTGAGCCACGCCTATTGAAGTGGTCTTCGCTAGGAGGCATCACCCATTGGCAATTTGTATTTCAATCAAACTAAGAAATGAGTCCCCATTTAGTACACTCTTAGGATTGATTGATTTACTCTAAGTGAGGTTGTATCGGCCTAAACCCGCAGGATAGCCTAAAGATAAATCTTATTTAGAGTGACTCGACTATTCCTGAATATTACTGAAATAATCCAGTACTATGGGTATACTCTACTATACCCAACTAATAATCCAGATTTAGACAACTCTATTTAATCATCAAGGCGTTATCAAGATTATTAATTCCTATGATAAATAGGTAAGTCCTATACAAGGCTCCAAGAAAAATGTGATCAAGGATCACTCAATATAGATACTACCGCAATGACAGGTATCACTCTAATATCTTAAGTGATTCCTACCACGAGGGGTTAAGATCAACTTCTAAGGTTAATGAATCATCTAAGATTCTACCTCAATGAGTTATACAAAATTCTCCTACCTCAATGTATATTTAAATATATGACTTAAAATATTTCGGGGACGATCTTATGATAACTTATCATTTAGGTTTTACTTATCATTTAAGTTTAGAGTGATCAGATCAGATGATTAAGTCATCTGATCATAACTTATTCTAAGATTATGGGATTTAAATCAAGGATGTTATTAGAGTTAGATCACTTATTCAATTAATATGATTCTATTAATCTTCTTATGCTAATAGTCTTATTTAGGAGAAAATCAAGGACCTAAAGTTTAGATTCAGATTAAGTAATCACATAGCTTTATTATTAACCTTAACATGTCTAATCCAAATGTTTAAGATCAATATCAAATCAGATGCATTATTGGAATAATGACAATTGCATTATCTTATAATTAATTCAATTTAATTAAGTTTAAGAGTTTGGATCTTAATCAAATAGATTAGGGTTTAACCCCTTACTCATGTCGAATCAAGATCAAATGTTTATTTATAAATCAATGCCAAATTAGTGAATTTATGATGTATTATTGGTGGTAATCTTAAACCTAGATCAAGTCTTAACAGCTTGATCAAAAGCTTAAGACTTCTTAAGGTTAATTAAGAGGTTTAAGTTCTCAATTTTAGATTTGTTCAATATATACATCATAAATTTGTATACATGATTTCAATACATCTACCTTACTATTATGAATCAGATTAATAGAAAAATTTCAGAAAAACAGAAAGTAATTAGTGCTAATCAAACCCTAAATCAATCTAAAAGGATTAGCACATAAATATAAATCCGACCATCAGAATTTCATGTAATTTAGCACATAAGTTCTAATTTACCATACAATTAATCAGAGACTAAGTTTGCAAAGATCTAATAGTTAAAAACCCTAATTTTCAATAATCATGGTTTAATAAGATTAGGGCATAAGTTAAAATACATAGATTAAAAAAATAAACTACTTAGCACATTCATTCTACTAATAATAAGGAAACTAATAGCACCTTAAACATGCAATTTGGTGAAGTATAATTGCTAAACAACCCTAATCAAGACTTTCCATAATTAAGCAAAAATGGAAAACCTGACCATTAGATGTTCAATATTATTTTATATTCAGATCCCTAATGATTTTCTAATTAATTTGATATATAATATCATTGGGTTTGGACTAGTGGATTGAAAGTTATTCAATTAATACATTCTGTATTTTTATTTAATTAAATCCCTATGATTAGAATAATTGAATCATTTTCCTTAACGAAAATAATTCCAATTATTCGAATATTAATTAAACAGGTTTGGCCTGTTCACCAAAACACGCAGGTCGGCCGGGGCCTGAAGGCCCGGGACTGTCGCACCGCGCGGGTCACGGGTCGGCCCAACCCGTATATCGCTTCATCCCTAAGCCTTCATCCCGACGGAAGGACCCGATTAGGGGAACCCTAATCAGCCAATTTTGGCACATCCCGACCACGGCATGACCGACGAACGATCGCTACACGTTCACCGTGGTCATGCGCATCGAACGGGACCCGAAGCTCTCTATGAGGCAATCCGGATCAGCTGGACCTTACTCACCAACGGGCTCCTTCAATGGAGCTACTGTGGGGAGAAAATTCTCCCCACAAAGGCCACGCTAGACTCAAGGCTCGATCCCTACACCATCAGGGAGGTGTGACGGATCGAAGCCCTCTGGTCTGAGGGCCTAAGGTGGGCTAGAACGCCGAGACCTTACTCGGTCCTGAGGCTCCCTTACGGACTTAGCCCGATCTATTGATTCAATCGATCGGGGCTAGCTCAAGGCTCAATCATGATAGCAATGAGTTTGAAATGACAATACACGTAGTAACGAATCAAATGGAAGGGAGTCTGAGCCCAATTGGCTTAAACTGAGTAAGAGGGGGTACCTAGTTTGACAGTTGAACTCAGGGTGGTTGACTGAAGGCAAGGTAGTTACTAGTGATAGTTCTAAAAAGTGCAAAGGCTCCTGAACACCAGGAGAGCCTAATATCAACGGTTCAGAAGCTCTTGGAATTACCTACACAAGCTTGGACAGACGGTAATGGCGGAAGATGCAGAGAGCTCAATTGATCATCAAGGATCAAATGGAGCAATGCTGGGGCTATTTATAGCCTCAGCAGGGGGCTGGGAAGCTTCTAGAGGTAATGCCTCAGGCTGGGGAGACCGAGAGATCTGGCCATGGCTGAGCTCTCGAATTTCCAATTTGAGCTCGGCCGGGTCACGAGGCCTAATTGGGGCTCCTTGCTAAGACGAGGGAGGTCATAACGGTCTACTGAGGTGGATGCGGGAGTGGGGGACAGGCTCGGCAGCTAGCAGTACAGGGGGATCTTCCCTGTCGGGCGCAGGCGAGAGGAAGACATAGGTCCACAGTAGCAGGACCTTTGGATACTGTCTGATCTATCGATTAGATGGCACTACGACCGGGATCGCTTGGATCCTAACGGTCGATCGCAGGAATGATCCGGGCCATAGGAATCATAGATTCATCTAATTGTGGATTCTCTATCCCGTGGAAGTAAATTTAGACCGTGGGATCTAAGGGCTCGAACGTGAGATCAGTGGGACTCCGCTGTCGCGTGACCCAGACTCCACAGCGGATCCTGGCTATTAAATTAGTTTAAAGGATATAATTGCAATTTAGGAAAGTTAGGAACCCTTTTATGCAATTAGATCATTTTAATTAAATGTGTATTATGGCCTAAATGATTTTCAAATTGCACCAAACTTTCACCCCTAGCTAATTTGGGAGTGAGGAATTCAAAAATTCAATCAGATTTTAATTCTGAGATCAAAATATTTTAGGTCTAATCTAAGGCATCTAGACTGATCAAACTGCCATCTTAGACTTAGAAAAGTCCAATGGACTTCAAACTTTCAGGACAATATTCATTTGATGTTCTAAGAGCAATAGAATCAAAATTAATGATTACTTAGACTATAGATTAGCAGGGTAACAACCTAGGGTTGTTACACTACCTCCCATATTTCTCAAATGATCTTGATGCTTTATGCTTATACAGATTATGCTATGCTAAGACTTGACAAAAATAAAGATAAAAATGATTAAATCCATAAAACAAAAATCAATCCTTTTTTTTTTACTATCTATTTTACCTGATTTCTTAACATGTTTTCATGATCTACATGCCATGATGTTTGAAATTTTAATCATAGGAGTTTCATAATTTAGGTTCTTTAACCACTAAAATTTATATAAATCACAATGTCACTAAAGATGCCAGCTTACATTATCACATGTAATGAACACATATACATGATTAGTATGTCCAAAAAAAGACAATATTGGACACTTAGGTTGCATAACTGCACTTATCCCTGTGCACAGGGATAGGAGACATACATCCTGTTATAATTTTTTCTCCCAAACTAAGCTGTCCAAACTCCTGCCTGTGACATACATTTAATGTTTATCCTAAACTAAATTGTACTTATTTAAATTTCTAAAATAAGATAAAAACTATATAGTTTTATACAAAGTAAATCAACCAACCCCATATTCTACTAAATCAAGATCAGTTATATGGATATGTACTACAATTTTTATATGATATTACTAATATTATCATTAATATAATTTTAAATTAGTTATTTTAATAAGCAAGGAATTCTAAGCTATAGAAACCATTCTCCATTATAATAGGTTTTAATCAATATAGTTTTAAGAAAGTAACATTTAAGTAATTCAAATTGGGTTAACTACAACAATTATACATGATCAGTCTACAACTCATTAGATTATCACTTCTACAAGAACATAAGATCAATCTCCAAAGTTCATATGGTTCATTTAGAATTCTACCATAAATGTGACAAGTAAGGCATTCCTACCTCAAGATTTACCTTAACCATAGTTATACTAATCACTTTACTTATATTAGTTAACTTTATCTCTTAAAGCTCATAAGAATCTTAATTATTCTTCTTAACAACACATAAGTTGCTAATGAGTAAAATAATAATCAATAACATCTTAATCTTCATGCAAGGCTACATGCTAAATCATTGATTGAAAAAATCAAATCAAGGATGAACTTTTTTTGATACATTATATCTAAGAGTTCACATTTAAGTCATAAGACAAATTATTACATTTTGGAAGTTTGTTATTCAAATAATAAAACATCTTTTATTAACTAAGGATCATAACATCCAAGTTGTCTTCTTTAGGAGGAAATTAATGAGCTATAAGGTTTTGGCTTTAAGATTCAAATCAAAGGATGCTAAGTCATTCCTTACAATTAAAAGAATGCAAAGTTAGCAATTGAATAAAATTTAGCTAATTATCATGCTTAATAAAGGCTAATTAGGTTTTGAGCTAATTAGGAATAACTAGAAATTAACATGCTATGACTAAAATATAAAGCTATTATTAGGTTTCTTACTAAATAAGGATCACATAAATACCAAAATTATCAGGATCAGATAACAAATGAGACTAACATTAACTAATCAATATTTAATTTAATTAATATATAATTAAGAAAAACATCCACAAAAATTAAATTTTTCTTGTGATTTATTAATCTATATATTTTTCTGATCAAAATGGTATATATTATTATAGAATTTGGATAAGTATTTATCAAAATAAAGCAAACCCTAGTTTCATTAAATTTCATATTGTTTGAACTTTAAGAAATCAATTTTAATTTGAAATTAACTCAATCCAATAACTCAAGGCCAGTCGGGTCGACTGGGACATGATAGGTCAGCCCTGCACAGAATTGCGCAGTACGATTGGGACCCGACAGCCCTGCAATGTTACACAACGCGGGCCACTGCACAGCTAGAATAAACATTAAATCCTCTCTCTTCACAGCAACAAACAATTATTTAATTGCTTAAAACATTCACAGATGTGAGAGCTTTAATTGGTTCCTAAAAGCTATAATAAGAATACACCAATTCGTTGGAATCCAAATTAGTAGTCCAGCCTTTAGGGTTTACTATCAAGAAGCAATTTGTTCTCCACAGACCACCAATTGGACTAAGCAAGATCCCAACACATTCTTTAGGATCAAGATTGAAATTGATGCATCACTGGGATTGGAGATGGCCTAGGTGCATTGGACCCTACTATGGCACAGGCACTGTACCCCACTGTACATGGCCGAGCCAACTGCCTACCAATCAGGTTCAATCTAACCTGATAGATAATAGCAATCGATCTATAATCAACTGTAATTAGAAATTGAACCTAATAGGATCAAGATTGAAAGTTTAGTACATGGATGATGTGTACATGATCAAGGAAGAAGATTATCGAGTTGAGAATGACTGAAGATGAACCAAGAGCTGAGCTGACATCTATTGGCCTCTTTAGGATCGAGCAAGATGATAGGGAGCTTGAATGCCAAGCTTAACCCTTAGAGACAACATGAATTAGAGTTTGAACTTTGTCGGATTGGATGGCACCAGAAGTGGGAGGATCAAGAAAATGCAAAGATGGCGGGAGCTCTAGGTTAGTGCTAAAGGAAGCTTCAAGGGATAATGAGGTGGCTTTTATAGACTAGAGCCATGGGGTTGATTGGTTGAGCTAATTGGCCCAAGCCCAAGGGTTGACACCCAAAGGGCTAGAAATGGAGATGGCCAGGTTGCTTGTCCTGACAATTGGTTTAACCATTTTGGGAAATTGATTGCACTGCATCGCATTACTTAAATTCCAGAAAGCAAGGTACCATTGCGTCATAGCATTAAAGTTCTAGAGAGAAAAGCTCTGTAGCATGCCACATGGCTAAAATTTCGGAGATCATGGTCCCATAGCGCCAAAGTCTCAAAGAGATAGCTGTTACAGTGCACCACAATGCCAAGGTTCTAGATAGAATGGTGTTACAGTGTACCACAACTCTTGCATTCCCAAATGCCAGGTGCTATAGCATGTGCAACACCTCATTACCCAAGACCAAGATGCTATAGTGTGCCACAGCACTAGACAGGCAAAAATCCTAGCGTATAGAGCACCGTAATGCTGTAGGCACCTGCACCTATAGTCATTACATGAATTTTGAATTTGATTCCACTCAAGTAATGGAAGCACTCATGGGCAGTAATGCCAACTAGAGTGGAAATTTTGCCAATATTCCAAAAGCCTTGCTTACCATAGCAATCAACACATGCACATTCTCATTCCAGTAAAATAATGCCATATTGGCATTTGAGTGAGGTGACCCAATCAATAATTGTATTGATCTATGTTATTCAACATCTTGGAGAAATCAATGTTTGTTCAAGTTCTTCGCTGAACTTGTGGAAGATGCCCATATCTAAGAGCACTTACAGTTTAAAATGGGCAATAAGATAAAGACTCACTTCATCCCCGCCAAAAAGGAAGCCTTCAAACATCCAAGAATGGCAAAGGTATTCCATCTTAAAGCTGAGCAACCGCCTGTAGATATTCCTGAATGTAACCACCCCCACCTCTATGGCTAGTCATACCATTAGAAAAATGTTTGTTACACTTGTCACAGACAAGGCCATCATTTATATATGTGCACTTTCAAGAAGGCAATTGATGGAGCTACTATCACATGCTCTAGAAGAGATTAAGACTTTCACACTGCACCTGTGGTTATGCCACCATATGATTTTGTTCTAGCACCAAGGAACTTTCATACTCCTATCCGTACATAGAATTGTTAAGGCTGAGCAAAAAAAAATCGCCAACCTTCCGCTCCTACCAGAGTATACATGCTTACTCTGGCTACTGCTCCAAAGAATAATGATGTTGTCTCATGTGTGTTTTAATTTTGTTCACATGAGTATTTAATTAATTCGTTTCTATTATTGTAAGTAATAATTTTCAATCGTACATTTAGGCACCTTAGATATTGACAAAAAAAGTGTGAAATTCTAATTGACACAGGAGAAAGTCATTTGGTCATACATAAAAACTAAGCAAATTCCTTAAAACTACCATATCACTTGTTAGCTAATTCCTTAAGCATAGGGCTACCGCCTAGAGCCCGTAAGCAAGCTCATAAATTATGTTACTTAGCTTTATCTATCAGCGAACAAAAATTTGAAGCTAAGATAATAGTACTTCCAATGCCAATTTTGATATGATTCTGGGGATGAATTGGCTTAGCAAGCATGACACTACCATAAATTGCCAAAAGAAGAAGGTCACTCTCGGTAGTGGAAGTCAAACAAAGTCTTTTATCCAGAAATTTAGCACTCAAGCTTCCCTAATTAATGCTATTAAAGCAAAAAAGTTTTCAAAAAAGGATGTGATGTGTATCTGATAACTAAACTAGGTGAAAAGAAAGAGGATATCTTTATCAGCAAAAATTGAATAGTTAAAGAATTCACTGATGCATTCCTCAGAGATATACTTGATCTTTCCCTAGTTAGAGAAGTAGAATTTGTGATCAAGCTTATTCTTGGAACGTAGCTAATTTACAAGGTTTCATATCATATGGCATCAAAAGAATTGTTGGAACTGAACAAACAGCTTCAAGAATTGCTAGAAAAAGGACTCATCGGGCCAAGCATGTCTCCTTGGGGAGCGCCAGATCTTTTCATCAAGAGAAGGATGATTCAATGTGTATATTCCGACTATCAGGAGCTCAACAAGGTAAAAGTTAGGAATATGTAATTGTTACCTCAAATCGATGATCAATTAGATTAGTTGTCTAGAGTCAAAGTGTTCTCCAAGATTGACTTGCGGTCAAGTTACCATCAACTGCGAGTCAAGGAAGAAGATATTAAGAAGACTACATTTAGGACTTGTTATGGACATTACAAATTCTTAGTGATGTCCTTCAGTCTAACAAATGCAATGTTCATCTTTATTGACTGATGTTACGAGTGTTAAATCCCTTCTTGGATAATTTGTAATCATATTCATTGACTACTTTCGTTTTTATTCTAAGAGTGAAGTGGAACATGAGAACTAGTTGAGGGCTATGCTAGAAGAATTGTGTAAGCATCAACTCTATGCTAAATATTCCAAATACAAGTTTTGGCTCAATTCTGTAGCATTTTTGAGTCATGTCATTGACGCCCAAGGAATTAGAGTTGGTCAAAAGAATGTAAGTATTGTATAGCATTGGTCTCAACCAAAAGCGATGACTGATATCGGTAGCTTTCTTGGACTTGCCAGTTACTATTGCAAGTTTGTTAAGGGATTTTTGCATATAGCTTCTCCTTTAACTTTGTTAACTAAAAAAGATGTTCTAATTGTGTGGGCTCTTGAGTGTGAAGAAGCCTTCTCGAAGCTTAAGCAAGCTCTTACTTCTGCTCCTGTTCTAACCCTACCCAAAGAAGGAATGGATTTCCAAATCTTCAAAGATGCTTAAAGATCTGGTTTGGGAGGTGTTTGGGATCTGTCATTGCTTACACGTCCCGACAACTAAAACTGAATAAGAAAAATTATCTAGTCCATGATCTTGAACTTGTTGCCGTAGTGTTCGCTCTAAGAACAAGGTTACACTACCTGTATGGAGACAAGTGAGAGATCTTTACTGATCACCAAAGTTTAAAGTACATCTTACATAGTGTGAATTAAATTATCACCAAAGAAGGTGGTTGAAGTTAATCTTTGACTACAACCTCACTATCCAGTACTATCCCATTAAAGCAAACATCATGGCTAATGCTCTAAGCCGTCATGCTTTTCTTTGCCCAATAATTGCTAAAAGTCCTCTAGAAGATGAGTTGCTTTGTTAAGTATAGAACCTGTGTGCATAGAAATGTTGAATACTCTATTATATCTGAGTTTAGTTGAACCAACCTTTCTCAGGGATGTATCCTTCTTTCAAACAAAGGATAAAGCTACCCTTAATTTAAATCTGATATAGAAAGTGGTTGTCACACTGATATGCAATTCCAATGCAATGCTATATATCAACAAAACCATATATGGATACCCAAGTTCATGCATTAAGAAATTTTGGTCGAAGGTCACAAATCAGGCTACATAATTCATCCTGGTAGCACAAAAATATATCAGGAACTAAGGCAATCATTCTGGTAACTTAGAACAAAGAAAAGCGTGGTATAATTTGTAGTGAAATACCATGAATGTAACTTAGTTAAAGCTGAACCTCATAGGCCATGAGGATTACTTAATCCTCTAGAAATTTCAGAATGGAAGTGGTTTGATATATTAATGGACTTTATTAAGGTTTTGCCTAAGTTAAGATCTGGAGCTGATTAAATATGGGTTATAGTCGATTGACTAACCAAGTCAGCTAATTTTGTTCCAATTTGTCAAACTGATTTAGTGGAGATATTGGCAAAGATTTATATCATAAACATTGTCAGACTCCATGGGATTACAAAGTCAATCATATTTGATTAGATAGCAAGTTTATGTCTAAGTTTTAGCAAGTTCTGCATCAAGACTTGGGAACTACTTTGGCCATGAGCACTGCTTTTCACCCTCAGCTTGATGGACAAACAAAAAGGGTTAATCAAGTCCTTGAAGATCTTCTACATCTATGTATTCTAGATTCTGGTGGTTTTTAGGAAGACCACATTTTGCTTATGGAGTCTGCTTACAGCAATAGTGATCAAGCAAGCATTAGCATGGCCCCATATGTAGCCTTGTATGGGAGAAGACGCAGCACTCCACTTGCTTGGTCAAAAACTAAGAGTGTTCAATGTTTCATACCAGAATTAATCGAAGAGACCAAAAAGAAAGTTCAGCTCATTTAGTTGAGAATTCATACAGCATAAAGATCACAAAAGCAAGTATCAGATGCACATCATCATCCTCTAGAATTTAATATTTGTGACCTTATGAATTTAAAGGTCAATCTGATGAAGGGTGTATTCCATTTTGGCACAGTAAGGAAACTCAATCCCATTACGTCATACCATTTGAAGTAGCAGCAAAAGTAAGAACTGCTGCCTATAGATTAGAGCATCCCGACGACTTCTCAGCAGTTTACAATGTATTTTATGTATCTTCATTGAGCATATAGTTCAACTTCCAGCCATATCTCTCCAACCTGATCTTTCTTATGTGGAAAAGCCAATAAGAGCTTTGCTCATGATAAAGGCAGCCGAGAAATTGCTTTATCCCTATGATGAAGGTTCAATGAAAAAATTGTAGCCTTGAAAATTTTATTTGGAAAAAGAGGTGGATATGCGATGAAAGTATCTTAGTCTTATTAAAGATCCAGACACGCTTCTTTTTGTTTTTGTCCTTAAATTATGTGATTGCTTACCCTTCTTAACTTGATGTTGAGAACGATATCGTTCTTAAGTGGAGGAGTTTGTAACAACCCTAAGTTGTTTCCTTGCTTAATATGTTCTTAACTAAGGTTCTAAACCACTTACATTAGTCTCCAACTGTAATTAAAAGCAAACTCCAAAGTTTTGGTTTGATTCAGAGATTAATCGGACCAATCATCAATTTTAGCTAATTATTTAATTTAGAAAAAAAATAGAATAATTAAATTGACCTCGTATCTAAAATTTGATCAAGTTTTTGAATTCCTAACACCCAAATTGGATATGGGTGAATTATTGGTATTTTTCGGAGTCAATTTGGACAAAAATAAGAAATTCAAAATTTAAATTTAATTAATTATTTATTTAATTAAGTTCCAATCTAAGTTAATTGAATTAACTGCCATCTAAACCGTGTGGTCTAGGTTATTCGGGGCCATCGCATAGTTTAGTGATCTGGATTGGACGGCCTACATAGCTTCGGCAGCCCAATCCAGATCCAGTCGATTGATTGGAGGCCAGATCGACAATTGTGGATCAGCCCACCATTTACTTTCACTCGAAATTAGATCTGAGCCACCATATCTAATATAGTAGCCCAGATTGACAAGGCATTGTGCCATGTCATCCCGAGTCACTTCTGCAAGCCATGCGCATGCATGCGTGTGCGCAACGGTCCTCGCTCTGCTCTGCATAGCCTACCAAGCTTGCCAACCTGAGCCACCTTCGCTGTCATACTCTGCAGTTGTCCCCCACAACTAGTTTCTTCCTTAACAAACCTCTATGGCTACATAATCTCCTCTCTAGGCCATTCTAGAGGCTATTGGATCCCTACATCGCCTCTGCATTTCTTCTCATTCATCTCAAAGCCACAGTGACTTCGATAGTTATATATGATACTTGCAAACCCTCTAGAGGCTCCTGGCCTTTGTCCATAGCTTCAAAAACTGATTGAGAACCTAATGTAGTGGAAAATTAGGCACAAATTGGTCTACACCTGCGTCTGCGTACTCGGTGAATCAGTGGAGGCAAAAATCCTAGGTACTCCACTTTAGAGTACACAATTGATTATGGCAGTGTGTATGAGCTACAATGGCTATTCCATTGATTGATGGATTGATTGACATCATCAATCATGTTTGATCGAACCCTAACAAGTGTCTACAGGCTCAGGGATGTACAATGGCATACACTACTTGAGCCCCATCTGATGAATTGGTGAACTGGGTGAATATCCGGAGCATGAAGATTTTCCTTGGGTCAGCCTTGATGCATGGATTGCATCAAGACCGATACCTGGCCAAATGGTGATCTGTGGAGCGAGTATTCACCCTCCATGATAAACCATAGGTTAGAAAAACCCAATGTGAGAATCGGTTGCTTTAGACGATGCCATTTATGGCTTCTTAATTGCCTATATAGCCTTTTGCATTTCAAACATTTTTTTTTGTAGAGTGCTGAGAGCGATTCCTTGAGGAGTTGTGTAATTTTAAGGTTCTTCAAAACCCAAACATTTATGGCTAAGTCTCCTGAGATTTCATCAGGACAAAGGCAGTGTAATGAGGGTCAAGTCGACCTGTGACCCGTGCTATCCAATAGAGCAGGCCATCGGGCCTCGGTCGACCCATGCGGTCCCAGACATTGACTAGCATGTCGGGTCCCGGTCGACCCGCAAGGACCCAATGCTTAAATCAAATAATGTGGCCAAATTAAATAGAAATATTAAGGTTCCAATCATTGGAAAAATGCATGGAATTTGGGTTTGCAATATTTTTTCAATACTTATCCAAAAATAGCAAGTTTATATACCATTTTGATCAGGACAACATGTAGAATAATAAAATAAAATAATATTTAGCTTTATGGAATGATTTTGTTAATTAATTGCCAATTAACCTAGAATTTGATTAATGCATAACTTGATTATTTGACATCCAATTTTACTAAACTTAGTCTTGAAATGTTCATTAATCAGTAAAGAAGCTTAATATAGGTTTAACTTTCATTTTCTTGTAATTTATTTAATTAATATCACCTTAATAATATTTTAGGGTGATTAGTCAATTAATTGAGCTAGAGAGATCCAAATTTAGTGTTCTTGATATCATTGCTTTTATTAGGACGTGTAGATCCTGATTCTATGATTAGTTTTTTATTTGATTTAATTTGATTAAGATTAACTTTTAAGTCCTCTAAATGACCATTTTTCCCTTGGGATTAGGTTGACCTAATCCTAAAAATTTAGACCTTGAACCTTGCTGTCCTATAACAACCCTAGTTGTTACCATAGCTAAGTTCAGAATAATTAAGCTAAACCAAGTTTTAATTTTGATTTCATTAGACTTAATGGGTCATTTAAACCTAACCATAGAAGTTTGAAATCAATCAAAGCTTAATTGAGAATTTTGGTATTTTATCTATTTTTGAACCCTGGAAAATACTAAAATTAATTTGATATCCAACTCAAAATCTAATTTCATTTTTGAATTTCTCACATTTCAATTAGCTAAGAGTGAATTTTTGAGAATTTTTGGAGCTCATTTAGTCCTAAATTAGATTTAATAATTTTAATGAACTATTATTAATTAATTAATAACGATTTAAGTATTTAATTATTAATTAAATTAATTAATTAAGCCAGGATTCATTGTCGGGACCGCGGTAGATCCGCTGTGGAATCTCGACAGTGACTCAGCTATGCTAGCCACTGGATGCTCTAGCACGCATCCTAACGCTCATAATCCAGCGGCTCGTATCATCCGCGCCGCGATCTAATCCTACCCGTTCGATCAACATCATTCATCCGACGCTTGAAATATAATCTGTGAATCTGTTATCCTAGTTCACCATCAGCCCGTCTATCCTCAACGATCTCATGATCAGATGACTGAGACAAACCACGTCGCTGTGGATTGTCGTCTTTGCTCGAATCGCAGGCCCGATAGAAGAAATTTGATCGTACATACCACGTTAGCCTTGTCTGCCACTCCTCCTCCAGGTCACCTAGGCCGTTAGAACCTTCTCACTAATGGCCAAGCCCTCCCAGGAGACCTTGACGCTGGGATAAATCCCATTGGGGGTGGGTTTTAGAGATAGCTTGGCCCGAGCTTGAGCCATGACCTCCAGCCTTACCAACCACCCTTGGGCTCTCCCTCGCCTATAAGTACCTCCCGAGAATCACAGTGAGCCGCTTTGCTCACTGCGATCTCTTTAAGTTCCCAACTGCTTTCCCCTAAAGCTCTCGATGACCCCGACATCTGAACCCACTGCGTACTGCTAATAGTGAGTGTGTCTGGCGTTCAGACCCTCAGCCAGCTTCTGCAATTGTCTGGAGTACTCAAAGCCCTTCCTTTCATCTCAATCGCAGCCATACCCAGCTCAAGGTACAGCCTCTGATCCCATTCCTCTGTCGAGCTGGTTTCAGCTCGACTCATTTTCAATTGAGCCCTAGATGCTACGTTAGGACCTCGCCCTTAATTTCCTCTAGGCAGCCAAGAGTGTAGGAGCAATTGGCAGTGGACCAGAGGGCAATCTCATCGTCTGAATGTGCACTTCTAATCAGCTTCTGTTTTGCCTCATCACTACATTCCCTAGCTCTTTATTTGGTACTCGAACCTCTCAGTAATGATTGTAGACCCCGTATCGATGGTTGGGTTTGATCGGATTGACCGATTTGTCTGTGCTCCACCTCGAGTAGCACTCCATCGATCCAAAACTTCTCGGGACCCCTCGTCATGCCCAATAGTTTCCTTTTCAATCCCTAAAGGTGTAGGTCTAGTTTCTAGCTCATGGCGCTGGCGCTGTGATGAGAATTCACTCAGCACAGGCATGCCTTAGTTGTCGTCTCGGTCGAGTAGCACCCCAGTATTTTGGTGCATCTCAGATGGGGGTTCTTACCTCAATCGATGCGTCTTAGTTCCCTAAAGGTGTAGCCATCGAGATCCTGGCATAACGTGGTCTGAGCGTGGAGAATTTCACGGTAGAAGCAATCCCTAGGGTTCGGGTATCTGGACTCAGCCGCGGAGAAGATGACTAGTGCCTGGTCGGGCCAGACCCCCTCCCGCGCAGTTTCGATTTTGGGTCACCATTTAATTAAAGAATTCCTGAAATTAATTTCCTTAAAGAAATTAATTCAGAAAATAAAAGCCTATGATTCCAATTTAAATAAAAATACATAATGAATTATTTAAATAACTTTAGCTATACTTATCCAAATAGTATGATCAAATATATCATTTTGATCAAAAAAATGCAAAGAATAATAATATAAAATAAAATCAAAGATCTAATGGTTAGATTTTAAATAATTGCCTAATCTTTTTCTGTTAGTATTTAAATCATATTCAATTCATTAATTATCCAAAAATATTGATTAAGGTTTCTGATTGCTCAAGAGATCATAAAAAACCTATTTAGACTATTAAAAGTAATTGAAGATCATTAAATTGGCTAATCACTTCTTAATTACCCTAAAAAGAGATTAGTGAATTAAACCCTTTTAGCCCTCTGATTTTGGGGAACTAAGTTCCTAATGCCTTTTTAAGTGTATTAGAGCCTATGACAGCATTTAGATCATACTAGTATGCCATAATTTCCTTAATCTTATTAATTGGCCTCTTAATGTATTTAGTGCTAATTAAGTCGATAATGTTATTAAAAACCTAAGTTAAGTGTTTATTCCAATTCATTAATCAATATGAAGCTCATTAAAATAGATTTGAATTAATTTAGATGATTAAATCCTAGTTCCATTTTTAGCCTTAAGAGGGGTATTTTGATCATTTTCACCAAAATGTGTTTAAGTGCCCTTATACCTTAAAATTCATAATTAAAGTAATGATAATTAGTAATGTAATGTATTAACATCAATTGCTAAGTGGTATCACTTCTTTAATGAATCTTAGTGTTTAAATCTTAAAATCCTTAAGTAAGCTCTTAAGATCTTAAGTAATCTTAAGACCCCTTCATAAAAGATCTAGCTTAATTAATATCAATGTTAAAGTTTCTAATCCTAGTTACCTTACCTAAGTTTATTCATGAATTATAGTCTTAAAGAAGTAAGAGTAAAAGCTTTAAAGAACCCTAAAACTTAAGCTTATTAGCTTAGATCTAAGTGATCAAACTTCAGACCCTAGATCTTAGATCTTAGATCTTAGTCCTTTAGACCATCTGATTGAATTGAATTACCTTCATTTGGAATTTCTTACTTCATTAACTGTTTAATCCTCTTGAAACCTTCTTTGAGGGTGTAGGATCGATTCAATCTTTAGAATAATGTAATTATCCTAAAGATTGAATATAGATTTTAGATTCTTAATTCTTAATTGATTATTTTATCTTATAACTAATAGATTGCCTTTTCATTAAGATCTTAGTTTTTGAATCCTTCAGCTTATAAAATTCTTTATCTTTAAATTGTGTTTAAGTGTGAACCCTAGATCCTTATTAGGACATCACCTTGGATTCAGGATTTGAACACCAAAGTGGAGTTTGGATCCATAATCCTTAACCTTGATTTACTTAATCAAGATTTGGGTTAAGCGAGGAAAATAATAATAATTAAGTCGTTGATTTATTTACTTTAATCCTTTATAGTCGTCATATGATTATGAATTAGAACTTATTAAGTTCTAATGTTAATATTAAGGCCGTGAATCTGGGATTATACTCGATAGCTGGATATTTGAGATTGGTTTTGGGTTAATAAAATCATTAATTAATACAATTAATTTATTATTTAACTTTTGTAGGCAACATTAATTGATTTAAATTAAACCTTGATTAGTTATACTAAGTGACTTTATATGACTGTAACTCTAATTTTATACTGGATATAAGAATATTGGAGATCCTGAGCTTGTATAATCTCAGAATAATTAGAACAAATAAATTAGAAAACAAATGATATCTTAGAGTTTTGCATAGTACTGCTTTACTTCCTTGTTTTGTATGCACAATTTCTTGTTATTTGAGCCCTTGCTGTTTTGACACATTAGTTGAGATATAAAATATTTGATGAATATTTTATGTTAGTTTTGAAATGCTTATGTCATTGGCACTAAATTCAGTAAATTCAGATAAGGAAATCATTGGAGTATGTCCTAGTTAGTCTGCCTTTGTAGTTTTATTTTTGAGATAGAATCACTCAGATCCAACCATGAGAGGCTTTGGATGATACATGTCTGATTCTATAGTCTGAATTAGATTTAGCCATTAGTAATCTAGATGATACATATGGGACATCCTATCTTGTGGCTATGCTTGGCCAATTTTTGTTATAACACGACTAATCTAGGCACACATCTAATTAAAATGAAATATTTTGTGATTCAATCATTTTTAGTTTTATTATTTTCAATATAGTTCTGTTCAGTTTTAATATTTATAATATTTATAGTATTTGTAATATTTTTCAGTATTTATGCATGTTTCAACAGTTTCTAATTTTATATAAAATTTTCTGTGCAAGTATGTTAGAATGCTAGTCTTCAATATTGCTTTATCCATTCTACACTTTTTATCAAAAAAAAAGTTATCATGCATGTTTGATCATATCTGTTAGGACTTTCCCTTATAACTCAGTAGTTTATAAATTGCTTAACTTGTTCTATAGCTATTGAGTTTGAGGTAAGTTCACTTACCTCATATTTTGCTTAAATTATAAATGTACTATTTATAACTTTAATGATTTCATTTGATACTTTGTAGCTCCTTTATTACTTAAAATGATTTGTGATATCTTAAAATTAATAAATTATCAACTAAAAATATACTTCGATAAATTGTGTAATCTTTGTTATTGTGTAACGACCCCAATATTGAGTAGGAGTTAAACACAATATTGGTGTGTCACCTTAGCATCTAATATCTAATTAGAAGGAAGCTAAACAAATGCTAGATGCTAAGTTTGGCCAAGGATTATGAAGAGGGTCTTAAGTTAAGATGAGAAAATAGAAGAAGAAAAATGCATATAATAAATGTGATTATAAAATGCATGCATGAAAATAATATTTGTAAGCTTGAACAAAGCAAGTAATCATAAATAAAAAGAAGTAGTTGTAATTACTTGAAAGTAAAAGAAATGAGATATGTGAATAAAGATAAATGCAATTTACATATAGTAATTAATAGTTGCAATGAAAATAAAAAATAGGAATTTAACATGATTACAGCATATATATGGAAGTAATATTTGCAAGTAGTAGTAAAAATAAGCATTCACATATAGCAATATGAGTTTACAATTATGAAATGCATGTATAATTATGCTACAAGTAAGGATAGATGCAATTAATCACATATGACAATTGACTTTATAAACATGAAGTAATTATGCAATTCATTCAATTATCCATTTATCCAAACCAAACAATTAAGTAAGAGGTCTAATTCCATCACAAAATAAGTAAAGGCAAGCATTTAACTTAATTATTACATGTCATTTAGTTTAAAGAATAAGAAAGTAAAGTATCTCTCTGACAATATAAAAGCAAGTAAATAACATTTAAGTGAAAGCAATTGTAAGAGTTTAAGCACTTGGTCTGGCTCCACTCATTCAAAAGCACATAGTCTATCAAAATTTGGGCATTTAAATATGATACGACAAAGCCAATAAAAAGAAATGGTGGTTAGACTAAACAGTCTAAATACAATTTAAGATTGGTTAAGCATTTTATAAGTTTGATTTGGATATCACTATCTAGCAGACAACATGAAAGTAAGAAGTGGAGCAAATAAAAGTACTTAAATAGTGAAAAGAAAATAAGGAAAATAGTATGGAAGGTGATTGAAAAGCAAAGTGAGTAAGAATACTCACAAGTTTAGATATTCTAGCCTGCAAATAAAGTAAGGGTAAAAGCATCCTAGATAGACTAAAAAAGTACTAATGTGCATATGAAAGTAAATAAAATGAAGCATGTAAATATTCAGTGAACTTATGCTAAGTAAAGATAAGGAAACAGTGAAGCTTTTAAATAAAATTATAGCAACCTTCACTAAAATCTAAATGAACTGTAAGCAAGTAAAGTACAGTACTAAAACTATGGAAAGTGCAAAGCATAGTAAATGAAAAAAAATCTTAGACTATAAGTCTAAGAGGTACATAGCCTAGGGCTATAAAAAGTAAATATAGCTTAAAAGCTATAAAGAGATCTCATAATTAATAAGATTGTAAAAGAGCTCATAATTTATTTAATATAAGTTATTTTATGAAAGTATTCATTCTACAGGTAAATACAGAATGAGCGAGGAGTTAAGCATGTCTGCCTAACAGGTAAAGGAAAGCAGGGTTTAAAATAATTAACACTCATGTTCACCCCATGAGAATATAAGGTCTCCTTATTACTCATAATTAACCTACCCTTGGCTTAACCAACATTGTAAACCCCTATAGTTTTAATGTGAAAGTTTTATTTATGCACAATAATTTATATGAATGTGTCGAATGAAATAGGCTCAAAGCTAAACAAGCATTCAAGAAAATTCAGTAGTTACAAACTATGCTATATCCAAAGTTATCTAACTTTAATGATATACTTAATAATTTGAGCTATTTGAACTCCCAATTAACTTAGAGATATTGATCTCAAGTTAATTATAAATAATATAAGTTATTAAAGTTTTGGAAAATAGTAATTTAGTTTGATTTATGAAATGGTAAAATAATTTATAAGTATAATAACACTAAATGAAAACTATTCATATCCTAATCTTAGTCCACAAGATTATTAAGTTAATGAAATTAAGGCTCAGGAAACTAGTTGGGAAGAAGAAAGGTTAAGGAATTACTATACTTGTGAAAGATGAAAGTTAAGGTTCTACAAGCTCAACTCATCTAACTAGGTTGTATAAGAAAGATCAATTCAAATCAATTACTAATCTAGTTAGGTTTGAGTGATAGGAATGGTCTACATGTATAGGCAAGAAAGGAATTGGGAGCCATAAGTTCTACAATTACTATAAGTTAAGGGTTAATGAAATTAATAAGATTCTTAAATTATACTAATATATTAAGTATTCCTAATTCAACTTCTTAAGGGACTTAAGTGAGGGTTTAAGAACTAAGGGTGAAGTAAGTTAGGATCCAATCTAGTTTCTTAAGACTAGTCCTAATTAGTTGACTTTCTAGGATCACATAGGTATTTAAAGTTAACTACACTAATTTGGTGCACTAGCAACTCCGAAGATTATATGTAAATTAATTATAAATCAAACCTAAAGCATTTATCATAAGGTTGAAGGTTAAATCAATTAATTTGCTCAATATATATAAGCATCTAAATTAAGAGAACTAAGCTCAATTCATGTAATTAAAATTGACATGAAAAGAAAATATTGTGATATATTTGCTGGCCTAATGTTCAAATGCCTAAAACATGCAAGTTAAGAAATTAGAAAATTAACAAAATTACTCTAATTTTGAAGCCAAAAATCTAAAATCACTAAACATTTTCCTAATGAAATAATAAATATTTATATAAAATCCTTATAGTATAAGGAGTAAAATGACACTGACTAGGAAAATTGGGCAACATTTAGATTTTAGGATTTCTTGGTTCAAAATTTATGAGATCTATGGTTCAAAATTTATGTTAGATCTCATATTATTATTCCTCATATTTTTGTAAGCGAATTGGACTATTTGATCATTTAATTTGGACATTAAATAATCAAATCAGGTCTCATACATTATTGGAATTAAATTGCATTTAATTAATTAATCTAAAATAATGATTAAATAAAATAATCATTAAAATAGAAACTAAATGTCATATTATTAATCCATACATTTTTGTGGCCAAAATGGTATATAATACTATATTAGTTGGAAGCATATATTTAAAGTTATTAATGGAATAAAGATTTTTATTTTATTAACATTAACTAAATTATAACAATCATAATGATTTAACAGAACAACACAGAAATTAAGAGTGGCATGATTTACGGAGTCGCAGAAAACTGGGGACATGTTAGTCAAAAAGACGCGTCACTTACACCGGAGCGGGCTCAGACCCACACGTCGCTTTCATTTCGAGGCGATACGTGTCGCCTTCTCATTGCGCGCTGAAGTCGCGAAGACGACGCGGTCCAGGACATGGACCGGTCCGGTCCAGCAGGAAAAGCCAGACCAAACCGTCGCCCTCACGGGTCGCTTCGTCCCCAGATAGAAAACTTCCGAAGAAGGAAACATAGGGTTTATGTTACTAGGCAACTCCGATGATTCCCGGGTACAGCCCACACACTGGCAAGAAGGTCTCGCCAGCATCAAAACTGGTGTCATCTAGTAACGGTGAGAGATACAAAATGAAGCCCTACGTTCTCACAGCTAAATCCTAAATTTCACTAATAAGGGTTTAGCTAAAAAAACAAAATCGTTCGGTCTCATTCGATATTGATCCAAATTCAAAATAAAAAGGGATGCTCATATATAAATATAAATATAAATATATATATATATATATATATATATATATACAGACTTAGTTAATTAGTGAATAAATGGAAAAATTGGTACCATGCACCAAAGGAAGATCTCGGTTCCCACCGATTAGGGTTGCTATCTGAAGTCACCAAGAACTCTCACAGTGTACGAGTTCCGCCTAAGCTTTTAGGAGGTGCCAAGCTTGAAATGAGGATTTTATGAGGCTAAAACGCAAAAGGAGGAGGCCAGCTGGAACCGAGGACCATCGTATGCTGCGCCTCAGACCACGACGGGGTGAAAGAAGAATGAGACGTACAGTGAATGCTTCTAAACCATCCATTCCATCCGACGATCCAACAGCCAGATCGCTTGCTAATCCATGGATTGAGTCTGGGTCATTTGATTAGATCAAATAAAGGAGCGACGGCTAGGTTTCGCATAGATCGTTGTCCAGTGCGCTGGCCTCACGCGCAGGATCCGCGCGTCTCTAAAATTAGCCGTTGAATTAAATTATAATTATTATTAAATCATTTTAAATATATTATTTAATTAATTTCTTTATCCTATTTATTTAATCAAAATTAAGTACTCAAATATATTCCGAAAAATCTCAAAATTTCACTTTTAACTAATTGAGGGGTGATGAACTCAAAAATGCAATCGAATTTTTGATCAGATGTATATTTAATTTACCTAATTTATGAGTATTTAAATATTAATAAAATATTCAGGGAAAAAGTAATTAAAGATCTAGGATTCAAAACCTATTCTTAATCTCATATTATTATTCCTCATATTTTTATGAACGAATTATACTATTTGATCATTTAATTTGAATATTAAATAATCAAATTAGGTCTCATATATTATTGGAATTAAATTATATTTAATTAATTAATCTAAAATAATAATTAAAACATAAATTAAATGTCATATTAATAATTTATGCATTTTTGTGGTCAAAATAGTATACAATATTGCATTATTTTGAAGCATATATTTAAATTTATTAATCGAATAAAGATTTTTATTTAATTGACATTAATCAAATCATAACAATCATATAATGATTTTTAACGGAACAACACAGAAATTAAGAGTGGCATGGTTTATGGAGGCGCAGAAAATCGAGGACACGTCGGTCCAAAAGATGCGTCACTTACACGGGAGCGGGCTCAGATCCATGCGTCGCCTCCATTTTGAGGGGATACGTGTCGCCTTTTCATTGCGTGCTGAAGTCACGAAGACAGCACGGTCTAGGACACGGACCGATCCGGTCCTGGAGGAAAACCCATACCAAACTGTAGCCCTCATGAGCCGCTTCATCCTCAGATAGAAAACTCCCGAAGAAAGAAGCCTACGGTTTAGGCCACTAGGCGACTCCGATTATTCACGGGTACAGCCTGCACACTGGCAAGAAGGTCCCCCCGAAGCCGTCCTTTCAGTATCAAAACTGGTGTTATCTAGTAATGGTGAGAGATACAAAGTGAAGTCCTAGGCTCTCATGGCTAAACCCTAAATTTCACTAATAAGGGGTTGATATAGCATGTTCTAAGAATATTATCAATGGCCCAATAATAAGAGTCATGGCTAAAGTTCAAGGGATGGTGGGTCTAATTACAATAGCTCAATCAAAAGCCTAATAAAGAGCCAAAATATTGGGCTTATCATTTATTTATTATTTTTATTAATATTATACTTTTTTTATTTATTAAGACACATGTTTGGCTAGCCATGCCATGAAAAAAATATTTATGTAAGTAGTTAAAGTTACTTTCTCACTAATTGTCAACTACCCATCTTTCCTTCTAAGATTTTCCTCTATATTTCTCTCCAAAGCTCATAGGGTAAGAGACTTATAATATTTATAAATATGAGCTAAAATATAATGTAATAGAATAACTTGAATGAAGAAATTTTGTGGTTCATAGCTCTCATATTGCTTGGTGCTTGGTGGTATCAAGTTTATTGCCTATCTTTGATGAGTTAGGTTGTTATCTTATTTATATTTTATTTTCTAACTATACTCTTATTCTCATAATCTCAAACTATCTACATATTTTCTTCAGCATCTTAAGGATCTTTTGAAATTATTAAATCATTATCTAATCTCCCAAAAACTCTCCAAAATCCACTACAATCTTCATAACTAAATCTAAAAATAGCTCGACCTAGTCTTCTTCCCTGCCCCTCGACACCCATCAAAACATCATCAAATCTAGCCATTTACTCTATATCCAAACTACACATCTTAAGCTACCTTTATTAATTTATTTCTAGCTCTTTAACCCACTAAAACCCCACCTACAAAAGTGATATTTTGAATCAGCCCAAACTAGGCTCGATCTGGACTAGTCTTAGCTTTCATTTAGATAATCTACTCTAAACCCGTAACCAACTCACCACAAACTCCAGAAATCATCCTTAGACATTATCCTACCAATCCATTCAATATTTAAATATCTAACTTAACAAAAAAGGCAGCCCACTAGCATCATATTTTGGTATCAGAGCGAGATTGGAAAAGTAAAAAAAAAAACATCTCGACAGGAAGAATAAATTTTAGTGAACTTTTCTCCACAAAATTTTAAGTCATGCCAACAAGTGCATGGTAAGTTAATTCTTTATATGACTTAGTATTTTTCATATTAATTGCTTAAAAATTTGTCATATTACTTGCTAGTCTATAGTGTGTACATGAACTACAATTAGTGAGCACCATTATATAGCCTAGCCAATATCCTTATGTGAACATACTTTAAACATTTACTTGAGCAAAAATATAGAAAGTGAATATTCCACTTGATATTGAAGTCTTTATCATGATGCAAACCAAGAAAATTTATATTAACTTCTTTACTTTCTATCTTTGGTATCTGTGGTAATATTAATTGCTTATTTGCTTAAATAAATTTGTAATTCTTAAGAAACTAAGGTTTTTTAAATCAAGAATTTTTTTTTTATTTGCATTAAACTTATATGCATAAGAATATACTTGTATAAAATCTAGTGTATTGCGAAGTCAAAAAGAACTTTGTCAAAATGTCATAAACAGCCTAAGGAGAGCTTGGGACGTAAGTGGCCAAGTGCCCCCTCATCACCTGGAAGTTCTTTTAACTTATTATTCACATTATTTTCATATTTATATTTTCTTTTTCATCTTCCATTATTTTTACATTTATATTTTCTATTACACCTTCTCAAATCTAACATTTTTTTCCTCATATTTATTTCTAAAAAAAAATGGCACCAAAGTAAATTTCTCAAGACCAAATTAAGAACTTGACCAAGATAGTAGATTTCTTAGATCTTATGATTCATGAACATGAAACAAAGTCTATGGAATATTTGAGGAAAATAAAACTCAAATGCAAGAAATAAAAGATCAAATGCAAATCATCTTAAACATCTTGCAAAATAATAAAAATTATGCTCTACATTCTATCAATAACCTTAACGCACTTATGAAAGATGATGGCTCATACATAGATGCAAGTGATTGCCAACCCCATGCTCCACCACCTCTCCAACCTCATCGAAGATAATTAAACCCTAAGAATGGAGAAAGGAGAGACCACCAACGAGTTGCTAATAATTTTGATGACCCCTCTATGAGAGTTAAAGTTGAAGCTCCTACTAATGATGGCACATATGATCCAAATAAATTCTTAGATTGGTTAACCCAAATGGATGACTTCTTTGATTTGTATAGGATGAATGATTATCAATGAGTTTCTTTTGCTAAGATGAAATTGACTAGTCATGCTAAGATTTATTGGACAAACACTATATCAAAAGAATAAAGGTTAGGAAGGACAAATCTTTCTTGGATAGAGATGAAAGAAATACTTAGGACAAAATATTATCCTCAACATCATGATAAAAAGTTACATGGACAATTACTGACTCTAAGGCAAGGCTCTCTTTATGTAATAGAATACTTAAATACTTTTGAGGATCTAGTTTCTATGACCAATTATGGGGATAATGATTAGCAACTTGTTAATAAATTTGTTATTGGGCTTAGAATGGAAATTAGAAATGAGGTTGAACTTTTTGATCCCCAAACCTTAGAAGAATCTTTCTATTATGCTCGACTTATTGAACAATAAAAAAATCAGCTTCTATAGTATGAACTAGAGCTCAAGTGACTTTTAATTCAAATCATAAGTCAACTACCAAGCCTATTCCACCCTCTAGCTTAAACTATCCACCTAAAGAGGGAAGCTCTAATAACATCAAAGATATTATTTATTTAAAATATCACAAGAGAGGCCACATGTAGAACAAATGTAAGGCACAAATTTTATTGATAGATGAAGTTCATGACCCTATAGATGAAACCTTAGAAGAAGTTGATGATGATACCCCATTATCAGATAAAGAATTTGTGGACGATCCTCAAATTAATGTGATGAAATGCCTTGCAATAGCTAAGAATGAAGAAGAAGATTATAGGAGAAGGATATTTTTAGCATGTATATTATGTGCAATGAGCAAAGGTGTAGGTTAGTTATTGATGGGAGTAGTTGATGAGTCCATAATTTAAAGCAAAATCAAAGAAAGAAGTTATACAAGTCCATATTGGAAACAACCTACTTTGATCAAATTCTTTTTATTTTTAGAAAAAATGAGAGCTCAGCAAAATCTGCAGCAATTCTGCAATTATGGGAGAAAACTGCTACATCGCACTCCGGCTATTGGGGAGCAGACAACAAATACCAAAAGGAAATTCTAGAGCCTGGAAAAATTTAGCTATAGTGTGCTACAGCAATTGAAAGATCAAAACTCAACCGCTACGATACACCATAGCGCAACACACGACTGCAAGATGAAACATCGAAACACAACCGCTACAGCGCGCCACAACGCTACAGCGCACTGCCATGGGATGAAAATTTAAAACTCAATCGCTACAGCGGATTAAAACTTTGAAACTCAACCACTGGTGCATGCCACAGCGTGCCACAGCTTGCTACCACGGGATGAAACTTAGAAACTCAATCGCTACAGCGCACCATAGCGCGCTGTAGCACGCTACAACAGATTAAGTTCAAAACTTAAAAGTGCTACAGCGGAATATAATTTGAAACTCAAGCGCTATAATGGGCATCAAAATTTCATTCTTTTTAGAGCATTTATAGCAGCTTTGACATGATTTTCAGCTATTAGTTTGTCTCCCAACTAACATATCCCCTGCCACTTAAATCTTTGAGGAGAAAAGAAGGGATTTGGAATAATCATAAAAACTAAAAATGTAAAATATGTAATCATTACATATAATAGGACAAGATTCAAGTGGAGTATTCACTCATTACAGGGAAAGGGTGGAGGGAAGAGCAGAATTTGAATTGAGAAAATAAGGAGGACTCCTCTATAAGTACTGCCTCTCTTGACAAAACAAGGGTTCTAAATTTTAACTTCAAAATCTCCAAATTTTAGAGGCTGTTGTAGATGAGAAGGAGACATTTCCAAGGTAGGTTGAAGAGTCCACTACAAGAAGAAGAAGAAGGAAAGGCTGCACTTAAGAGCTAGAAGGAAAGAAGAGAGGAAGAACAAGGAAGATCCAGAGAACCTCAATAAGGGCTGTTCTTAGTACATTCATAATCTTTCTATTTTATTTTGTTTTAGTTGGATCATGAAAGGGACCTTATCTTTGTATGCTTCTCTTTGTATTTCTGTTATAATGGAAGGCTAGACCCTCCTTGGGGAGGGTTAGTCTGAATTTATGTGAAATGTAAGGGATGAAAAGTGTTGAAGAACTTCCTCAAAAAATGAATAAAAATATGCATTCAAATGATTTTCTAAACTTACTTGAGAATCATGCGTGGAATGAATGAAAAACTGCTAAAAATATAAATATTGAAATTGAAACATTTAAATAAATGTCTTGTGCTCCATAGCTCATCGTTTGGTTTAGAGCTGGACATGTCTGCATCTGCACTTAAAGCTATGTAAGAAGTTCTTGAGACTAATTGCACTATACTCTGAGCTCAGTCAAGAGGTCGAAGCATGTGAGCTAAAACCCACTAACAGAGCTCCGTAGCTCAGCAGACATGAAAGGAGGAAGAAAATTCATAGAGAGCTCAAGGATGATGTGATATAGTCCATGAAGCCCGATGAATTCACTTCCTTATCTGAACTGCGTGTGAAGCGCATGATGCTTATTAGTGGAATCAATACTCAAGAGATCACTTAATTAAAACGACTATTTTAGCAACCTATACGTAGGAAAACTAAGATACTCAAATTGCAGTCTCGTAAGAATCTTTGTGCTGAGATAGAACTCGAGTGTGTTCATTTCATGCACAAGATTTGAACTTGTCAGAATTAGATGACCAATCTAAGGAATACAATGCTCACTTGACTATTTGGAATGGTAGCAAAAGAATAAAAAGTTGCTTAAGAAGTATTTCAACATGAGTCCCTATCAATTCACATGAAGGAAACTCAACTCTCCTCTCTTAATCAAATAATATCTTAAACTCAGAATTTTGCATTATTAAGTAGGAACCAATATAAAATTGAAACATACAGTTTAAATATTGTTAAATATAGATATACCTTAGTTTCTGAACACCGTTCCCTGAGGATGATAAATCTCAGAACTTACCTTCCAATTATTACTTCAGACCACGTACACTTGCGTGCAAGTGCAGATGTGTAATCGCAGTCTGTCAAGTTTTTGGCGCCATTGCTGGGAATTGGTGAACTGTTTTGTATTAAGGATAATCTATTAGTAAATAATGATTTAAGCAAATCTTCCTTTGAATATAGTTTTAATTTCTTCTTATAATTATATTTGCACTAATTGTAGCTTAGACTGATTAATTTACTTTTCTTTCATTTGCTGAACTGCTAAACTTTATCATTATAATTGTTCTTGATAGCTTAATTTTTTATTTGTATGAGAAAAAGAAGCTATACTGAATTCCTTTTTGATCCTGAAATTGAAAGAACTTATTCGCAAGCAAGAAGAGAACAAGCAATTTTAAGTAAACAACAAGGTGTTATAGAGAACTTTGAAGAAAATCCTAGAGAGCCATTAGGAGAACAAAGAGGTAGAACTCTAAGAGATTATGCATTACCTACTATCAGAGGCATTCCCCATGCTATTGTTATACTTAACATAGAAGTCCACAGCTTTGAAATCAAATCCTCAATTCTAAGCATGGTTCAGAATAACCCATTTGGGGGATTAGCCATGGAGGACCCTAACTCACACATATCCAACTTACTAGAAATTTGTGACACCTTCAGATTTAACGGTGTTTCTGAAGATGCTATTAATCTCAGGCTTTTCCAATTTTACCTTAGAGATAGAGCTAAAAGTTGGCTCAGTTCTCTTCCAAGCGACTCAATCCGTACTTGGGATGATTTGGCTAGGAAGTTCCTAGCCAAATATTTCCCTCCAGTGAAAACTACTCGGTTAGGAATTAAGATAACTAACTTCAACCAGTTGGAGGGTGAAACTTTGTATAATGGTTGGGATCGCTTCAAGGAATGCTTAAGGTGATGCCCACATCATTGGTTCCCCTTGTGGATGCAGGTTCAAGCCTTCTACAATGGTTTGAATGCACCAACAAGGAAATTCATTGATGCACTACTGGAGGCTCTATCAGTAGTAAAACCCAAGTGGAGGCTTATAACCTCTTAGAAGAAATGGCTAATAATGCTTATAAATGGCCTTTTGAATGGCTTAATCAAGGAAAAAGGGAAGCAAATTAGGTAACAGAAATAAACTAAATAATAGCACTACCAAATGAATTCCTCGCTTTAAATCAGAGAATTGAAAATATGAATGTAAATTTTGTTCAAGAAACCTATTGTGAGTTGTACAGGGGTAATTATGCTAGTGAAAACTGCAATCTGAATAACCCTTTTGCTCCGTCAACCACCGAGCAAGTGAAATACTTGAGGAACAACAATGCTATTAACAACCCTTACTCCAACACCTATAACCCTGGGTGGAAATATCACCCTAATTTTTCTTGGAGTAATAAAAATAACAACTGAAATCTTAATGAGAGAAGTTCATCAAACAAACTAAGTTATAACAATGGGAATAATTTTAGTCATCAACCCTCAAACATAGAAGGAGCCTTCAATATTTTTAAGGCTAAAACCATCCAATTCATACACAGGACAGAAGCAACAATCACCTATCACGATGCCTCAATCCAAGGAATAGAGTCATCCCTCAGAAACATAGAAGTACAACTTGGGCAGATCTCAAAATAGGCGACCACTCGTCAGCAAGGCGCCTTGCCTAATTCTACGGAAGTGAATCTGAGGGAATTGGTGAGTGTTATCCATTCTGAAGGGATTGAGGCTGACGACCAAACTAAAAATAGTATCCCAGTTGAAAAAGAGTTAGTGGCTAGGGAAGGAGGTAGGAAATCTGAATATGAGAAACTTATCTCCCAAAGTGCGAAGATCCTGGTAAGTTGTGCATCCTTTGTATGATTAGGAATGAGGTACTTTTAGATCCCTTGTGTGATCTTGGTGCCTTAATAAATATTATGCCCTATCATATTTATGAGCATCTTAAGGTAGGAGGGATGGAGTACACTTCTATAATACTAGAATTTGCTAATCTGGAGTCTTTAACTCTGTTAGAAATTGTAAGAAACATGCATATGGGTTGGAAAGCTTTATAGACCCAACTGATTTTGTGGTGTGCAAATAGGATAGGTGGAACAAAAATTCCACGATAATCTTTGGACAACCTTTCCTAATGAGCACTAAAGCGATAATAGATGTGTGCCAGGGGTTAATGAGAATCATGGTCCAGGGCAGGTCAGAGGTGATAGATCTTAAGACAACCCTCTTCAAATATGAAGCTATGGAATTAGAGCAGAGAAGGAGAACTCAGGAGGAGGATACTCGTGAAATGGTTGATCTTCAAAATCTAACTCTAAGTGAAAAGAATTCTGAAGCTAGTCTTGGCACTTCATCTGAAGGTGAAGATAAGGAAAGAGTTAAAAAGAAGAAAACTAAGAGGGGGAAGAGGAAAAAGAAAGGAGCCTCCAGTCCTGAGTGTGAGGAAGATGAAATCTTTGAAGGGAAGGATGAGGCCATGGGTTCGAGCACACTTTATGTTAATGCTCACCCTGTTACCTTAAAAGTCTGGAAGGACAGACCTCCTAACACTTCTAGCCAGTAAGTAATCCTAAACAAGTCAAGCTAATGATGTGAAACAAGGCACTTCTTGGGAGGCAAACAAAGTATAAGAAAAAAAAAAGAATAATAATAAGAAGAAATCAGATCCGCCACAGCGCGCTACATCAGGCTAAAATCAAAACTCAACTGCTATAGCGCGCTAGCAGTGGATTAAATCTGAAGTTCAGTTACTACACAGCCCGCCATAGCGCGCTAGGTGGATTTTTTTGCTGCAGAGCGCTTTAGCATGCACTAACATGCTTCAAAATTTTACAAGTTGTAGACGTTGTAGCGAAGGGCTTATAGCTGTGGCCATTTTGTTTGACTGCCTAGGGAATCCAAGGTAGTCAATATTTGCTCCATGTTTGGGACTCCTAGGCAGTCAAAAAGTAGTGCTAGAAAAGTTGCATCCCTCTACCCTTCATAATTAAAGTGTGGTCACATTAATAGCATGAGAGGAGCATCTTTGACCTAAATTTTCTTTGCCCTCATGTTGTTTTGCTATTTAAGTACCTTGAAGAGGGATGATAGGCTTGCACTAACCTAATTTCTTCAGCACATCTTACTCTCATTCTCCTCTTTTCAAGCAACTGCAGCCCTTCTCCAAAAATTTTTCAATCATGTCATCCGAAAAGAAATCAATTCCACGCAAGGAAGTTGAGGCCTCCACATCTGGTGGGGACTTCAATAGGAAGAGATTCCCTTTCGCCGAGGCTGAATAAAGATTCACCCAGGTTACTTCTTGGTGAAAATTGATCCCGAAGAAAAGTTTTGGGATGGTCTTCCCCTTAAACTCCGAGCAAGTTCTACCCCGAGGATAGAGGCAGCTGGTTTGCACCTAATCCAACACTTACCCGACCATTGTCCAAGAAGTTTATGCCAATGCTTTCAACTCGGCATGTCATAAAATTTTTGTACGGGGAAGGGAGGGAATTTTGTGCTCGAACAAATCAAGCAATTTTAAGAGTTGAGAAAGGTAGAGGATTGTTCCTACTTGGCCCTCATTGAATCGCATTATGACCCGGTAGCACTTGCTAGTGAACTCATCCGTGACAATGCGAATAGGAGAGGAAATATGGCTAACATTCCTCGAACCCTCCTCACGGACTCGAGCAGTGCTTGGCTTATCTTTATCTCCAGCTTTATCATGCCTTTGGGGCATCTTAGTGAGGTGACCCATTCTAGAGTGCTGCTCATGTGTGCCATCCAAAGGCCGGGAGAAATTCGTATCTTCAGCATTATTCTTGAGCAGGTTTGGAACACCCTGAATAGATCATTTGCTGCACTTGCTTTTGGGTCATTAATTTCTAGTATTTGTCTGGCCCAAGGGGTCAAGGTACTCTCCTCCAATGTCACTATCCTCCCTAGCACCCCTCTTGTGCGAATAAATTTGAATGTCTGTTCCCATGAACAGAAGAAGGCCAAGAAGAGGAGGGGAGAAGAAGGAGAAGCCTCAACATCTACTGACCATTCTTTTTTAGAGAAAATATTGATGCGGATCTACGTTTAACAAACAGATTTGGGGATGGCTATGGCCACTGACATGCATGGAGGACCAGATGGCTTGGCAGCGTGAATGATGAGTGAATAGGTTGGCAGCGTGAATTCTAATCGGAATTGCATAAAGCCCTTGGAATGATGTTCCAAGACTGGAGCTTGCATGGAGGACCAGATGGCTCAGTGCTACCGCAACCCCCTATCGGTGACCCTATTATGGACACCCGATGGCCTTCTAACTACACTTACCAGGATGTGGGCGAGGAAGAAGAGGAAGAAGGAGAAAATGATGAGTGAATAGGTTGTTTTTATTTCTTTTTTTTGTTTTTAATTATATATATATATATATATATATATATTCCATTTTTTTGGTTTGCCCTTTTGAATGAATAAAATTTGGACTTTTGTATCCTCTCAATTATTGTGGTTTGCAAAGAATACTTTTTCTAAACATTTCAATACCATGAATGTCAAGAAAATATCAATGTGAAGATTAAATGTCAACAAAAATTTGCTTAACAAAAAGTGACAAAACTAATTGATAGCACTAAAGCATCCAAATAATGGGATGGTCTTGGGTTGTATCAAGTCTCCAAATATTTAGTAAGATCAATGCTAAGGTCTAAGTATGGGGGTGAAGTGAGAAATTATAATTAATGATTGGAAATAATTGAGTAAACTAATGAGTGTGCTAGTCTCATATAGGACTTCATGATCATAAAGAACTGGAAAATGGGATGAAAAAAATATCTCTCCCTTAAGCTAAAAAAAAAAAGAAAAGAAAAACCAGGATGAAGAAAAATATATCTCCTAAGAAAAAAAAGTGAAACAAGATGATGAAAAATATCTCTCCTAATAATTGTATATCTTTGTGATTAATAAGAATGAGCATATATGACACAAAACTCTTGGTCACTCATAGCCTCAATAGTTTGGGAAATTCTAAGGAACCTCTCCCATAATGAAGAAATAAGCATTACAAATTTAAAATTGGAGACTTGACAAGCAACCGAGGACTATAACTAGAGTTCAGAAATATTTAGTGGCTAGAGACTTGTGAGTCATTTCAGTTAAAATAAAATTTGAACAATAATAAACTTCACATCGATATTAAAACTTTAACTCTCATACTTTAAAATCAAAAAATTTATTTTAAGCTTATTCGAGGACGAGCAAGTATTTAAGTGAGGGGGTGTGGTGAATCTATAATTTATAATAAAAATAAGGGAAAAAGTCATACAAGTCCATATTGGAAACAACCTACTTTGATCAAATTCTTTTTATTTTCAAAAAAAATAAGAGCTCAGCAAAATTTGGAGTAATTCTGCAATTCTGAAAGAAAATTATTGCAGCATGCCACAACGCGCTCTGCCTACTAGTGAGTAGACAGCGAGGGCCAATGGGAAATTCTGGAGCCTGAACAATTCTGCTATAGCGCGCTATAGTGATTGAAAGATCGAAACTCAACCGCTATAGTGCGCCACAGTGCACTGCAGCACTCGACCGCGGGATGAAACATCGAAACACAACCGCTACAGCATGCCACAGCGCATTACCACATGGTGAAACTTAAAAACTCAATCGCTACAGCGGATTAAAACTTCGAAACTCAACTGTTGTTGCGCGCCATAGCACGCCGCAGCACGCTATCGCAGGATGAAACATAGAAACTCAATCGATACAATGCACCACAACGCATTACAATGGATTGAGTTCAAAACTTAAAAGCTCTGCAGCGGAATTTCAATTTGAAACTCAAGCGCTGCAGCGTGCCACAGTGGGCTGTAGCGCGCTACAGCGGGCACCAAATTTTCTTTCTTTTCAGAGCATTTATTGCAGCTTGGACATGACTTCTAGCCAGTAGTTTATCTCCCAGCTGATTTATCCCCCGCCACTTAAATCTTTGAGGAGAAAAGAAGGGATTTGGAATGATTACAAAAATAAAAAATATAAAATATGTAATCATTACATACAATAGGACAAGATTCAAGTAGAGTATTCACTCATTACAGAGAAAGGGTGGAGGGAAGAGCAGAATATGAATTGAGGAGAAAAGAAGGACTCCTCTAAAAGTACAACCTCTCTTGATAGCAGAGGGGTTCCAAATTTTAACTTCAAAATCTCCAAATTTTAGAGGCTGTAGTAGAAGAAGAAGGAGACCTCTCTAAGGTAGGCTGAAGAGTCCACTGCTAGAACAAGAAGAAGGAAAGACTGCACTTAAGAGTTAGAAGGAAAGAAGAGAGGAAGAACAAGGAAGATCCAGAGAACCCCAATAAGGGTTGTTCATAGTACATTTCTAATATTTCCTTTTGATTTCATTTTAGTCGAATCATGAAAGGGTCCTTATCTTTGTATTTCTGCTATAATGGAAGGCTAGACCCTCCTTGAGGAGGGTTGGTCTGAATTCATGTGAAATGTAAGGGATGAAAAGTGTTGAAGAACTTCCTCAATAAATGAATAAAAATCTGCATTCAAATGATTTGTTAAACTTACATGATAATCATGCTGCGGAATGAATGAAAATCTGCTAAAAATATAAATATTGAAAAGGAAACATTTAAATAAATATCTTATGCTCCATAGCTCACCGTTTGGTTTAGAGCTGGATATGTGTGCATCCGCGCTTAGAACTATTTGAGAAGTTCTTGAGCCTAACTGCACCATACTTTGAGCTCAGTCAAGAGGTTGAAGCGTGTGAGCTAAGACCTACTAACAGAGCTCCGTAG
Organism: Gastrodia elata; assembly: GCA_016760335.1. Lineage (NCBI taxonomy): Eukaryota > Viridiplantae > Streptophyta > Magnoliopsida > Asparagales > Orchidaceae > Gastrodia > Gastrodia elata. Next base: position 39,831,909 of record CM028671.1, on the reverse strand, counting down.
CTCATCGGACGTGAAAGTAGGAAGAAAATTCATAGAGAGCTCTAGGATGATGTGACATAGTCCATGAAGCCTGATGAATTGACTTCCTTATCTAAACTGTGCGAGAAGCGCGTGACACTCGTTAGTGGAATGAATGCTCTAGAGATCACTTAATTAAAATGACTATTTTAACAACCTAGCTAAGAAACTTAAATTGCTGTCTCATGAGAGTATTTGTGCTGAGATAGAACTTGAGTGTGTTCCTTTCATGTACAAGATTTGAACTTATCAGAATTAGAGTACCAATCTAAGGAATACAATGCTCACTTGATTATTTGGCATGATAGCAAAAGAATGAAAAGTTTCTTAAGAAGTATTTCAACATGAGTCCCTATTAATTCACATGGAGGAAACCCGACTCTTTTCTCTTAATCAAATAGTATCTTAAACTCGAAATCTTGCATCGTTAAGTAGGAACCAATATAAAACTGAAACATATAGTTTAAACATTATTAAACATAAATATACCTTAGTATCAAAACACACTATTCCCTGAGAACGATAAATCTCAGAACTTATCTTCCAATTATTACTTCAAATGACGTACATTTGCGTGCAAGTGCAGACGTGTATTCACCGTCTGTTAATAGTGCAATGAATGTTATCTCTACTAATGCTATAACAAGAGCTAACATACAAACTGAACCTCATCCCCAACCCTTTCATGTTAGCTGGGTTCACCATACTTTGCTTCCCATCATAAGTTGATGCTTAGTTCCTATCAATATAGGTAGTTATGAGGATAAAATTTAGTGTGATGTGCTCCCTATGGATATTGCTCATATTCTACTTTGGAGACTATAGCTTTATGACTTAAGTGTGATTTATTATGGTAGAGAGAACACATATATTTTAAACATAACAATAAAACCATCAAACTTTTGCCAGTCAAACCACTAGAGAAGATACCGTCTATAGCACCATATAAACCAACATCTGATCTTCAACCAAAACCCACTATCAAGAAAGGAGCGAAGCTTCAATTAATCGTGATAAGGGATCCTATGTATAAACCTAGTTCTAGCTTATTTACTTATTCTTCTTCAATATTTAATGTAAGCTCAATGGGATTTGGAACCTTAAAAAATGAATTTTTTGATCCAACCAATGTTCACCTGTTACATATAAAAGAAGTTAGCTTAAATATTAATGAGATTCCCATTTCTAAAGAGGTTTTACCTCTCCTTTCTGAAACTAGAGAAATTGCTCCGGAGGAACTCCCAAATGAATTACCACCACTTCGATCTATCCAACAAGCTATAGACTTAGTTCCGGGTTCACAACTTCCAAACCTTCCTCATTATAGAATGAATCCCACTTAATATGCAGAAATTAAGAGACAAGTCACTGAGTTACTTGAGAAAGGATTTATAAAAGATAGTCTTAGTTCTTGTGCAGTCCCTGCCCTAATAACTCCTAAGAAGGATGGAACATAGAGATTGTGCATCGATAATCAAGCTATCAATAAAATCACTATCAAATATCGATTCCCCATTCTCCATATAAATGGCATGTTAGACTTAATCTCAAAAGCAAACTTCTTTTCTAAGATTGATTTGAAAAGTGGATATCATCAAATTAGAATTAGATTTGGAGATGAATGGAAAACAACTTTCAAGACCCCTGATGGACTCTATGAATGGTTGGCCAGGCCATTTGGACTTTCGAATGCACCTAGTACATTTATGAGAATGATGAATACTATTCTTAAGCCATTTATAGGAAACTTTTTGGAGGTTTATTTTGATGATATGTTAATTTTTAGCCCAAATAAAGTAGACCATCTTAATCATCTTAGACAAAATTTTGAGACCCTTAAAACAGATAAGTTATACATTAAATTTGAAAAATGTTTCTTCTTGCAAACGGAGGTGATATTCTTAGGTTTCATCATTTCATCTGAAGGAATAAAACCTGACCTGACCAAAGTTAAGGCAATTATGGAGTGGCCAACTCCTAAAAATTTTACTGAAGTAAGGAGTTTTCATGGCCTCGCAACATTCTATAAGAAATTCTTTAGAAACTTTAGTGCTGTTGTAGCTCCAATCACTGATATACTGAAGTTAGACAAGTTTTGTTGGACCCTAATTGCTCAAAAGGCTTTAGATCAAATTAAAGTTATAATGACAATAGCCACAGTCCTTCGGCTCCCTGATTTTTCTAAAACTTTTGAAGTGACTTATGATGCATCTGAAATTGGAATTGGAGGAGTTTTATGTTAAAAAAAATCATCTTGTTGCATTCTTTAGTGAAAAGTTGAATGATGCAAAGCAATGATACTCAACATATGATAGAGAATTTTATGTTGAAATTTAGTCATTAAGACATTGGAGACACAATCTCTTACACAATGACTTTGTTCTTAACTCAAACCATCATGCCCTTACATTTATCAATACTCAACGAAAGTTAAATCATAGACATGCCAAAATGGTTGAGTTTCTCCAAGACTATTCATTTGTCCTTAAATATAAACTAAGAATTGAAAACAAACTTGCTGACGCATTATCAAGGGTGGCAATAACAATCTCCTCTTTATAATTCAAAATTCCTGGATTTGAATGAATTCGAGATGAGTACCCAGTGTGCCCGAACTTTCATTTGATTTACATGGAGCACTTCGACAAACCACTAACCTTAAATGCAACATATTTTGTGATTAATGGGAATCTTTATAGAGGAAAGAAATTTTGCATTCCTAGGTCTTCTCTTAGGGAGTTTTTGATTTTTGAACTGCACTTAGAAGGAATTGCTGGCCATTTTAGAAAGGATAAAACAATATGCTTGATGGATAATTGATTTTTTTGGCCTTCCCTAAAAAGAGATATTCAAAAACTTGTAGCTCAATATTTAATTGAAAATAAGCTAAAGCTACTAAACAAAAATTTGGCCAATACATAGCATTACCTGTTCCTCATAAGCTATGGGAAGATTTATCAATGGATTTTGTTCTTGGGTTACCCCGAACAACTCGTGGTCATGATAGCATATTTGTGGTTGTTGATAGATTTTCTAAGATAGCCCATTTCATACTTTGCTCTAAAACTAATGATGCCTCCCATACTGCAAAATTATTCCTTAAAGAAATTGTATAATTGCATGGCCTTCCTTCAACTATTATATCAGATCGGGATGTCAGGTTTGTCTCATACTTTTGGAAGACCTTATGGAAAATTCTTGGGACAAAATTGAAAATTTCATCAGCTTTTCACCCCCAAAAGGATGGTCAAACTAAAGTTGTCAATCAAAGCTTAGGAAACTTACTTAAGTGCCTTGTTGGAAAAAGCATATGTAATTGTGACTTACATTTACCTACTACTGAATTTGCATATAATAGTAGTACTTTCCGAATAACCAAAATATCTCCATTTGAAGTGGTGTGTGGCTATAATCCTAAACGATTGATTGATGTTGCCAACCTTCCTTCTCATGCATTTCTTGATTCAGCATTCACATTTGCCAAAGATTTTCAAAACCTTCATAATTCTATAAGACAACAAATCGCTTTTAGTAATAAAAAATATGCATCTAAGGCAAATCATAATAAATCAACTAAAGAATTTAAAGAAGGTGATTATGTTTTGATTCGCATCCGCCCTGAGCGATATAATAACACCAAATATAAGAAATTACATCCAAGGGCTTGCGGCCCTTTCAAAGTTTTTAGGAAAATTGGATCTAATGCTTATCACCTTGATTTTTCTAATAATATGCTAATTCATCATGTTATTAATATTGAAGATATTTTATGATATGAAGGAGTTAGCAAACCTCCACTTGTGCAGCCTAACCTTTTAGCAAGAGATATAGTTTCCCACATGCAAATTTCATCCTGTTTAGACATTGACTACATCATCATTTAGGAGGCTCCTAATAATCAAGATAAAGAACATTGTTTTCTCGTTCGTTAGAAGAATAAGCTGCCTACAGAAGACATAGGGCTAATATGTACATATTTGAAAGCTCTAGATTCACAATTAGTAGAGGATTACTTAGATTTTAACTCTTCGGTGCAGAGTTCAATTGGGCCGACGGGAGTTGATATAACACATTCTAAGAATATTATCAAAGGCCTAATAACTAAAGCCATGGCTAAAGTTTAAGGGAAGGTGGGCCCAATTACAAGAGCCTAATCAAAATCCCAATAAAGAGCTCAAATATTTAGCTTACCATTTGTATTTTGTTTTTATTGATATCATACTTTTATTTATTTATTAAGGCACATGTTTGGCCAGCCATGTCATGAGAAAAATATTTAATATAAGTAGTTGGAATTACTTTCTCACTAATTGCCAATTACCCATCTTTCCCTCCATATTTTTCCTCCAAAGCTCATAAGGCAAGAGACTTGTAGTGCCTATAAATATGAATTGAAATATAATGTAATGAAGTAATTTGAATAAAAGAATTTTGTGGTTCATAGCTCTCATATTACTTGGTGCTTGGTGATGTCAAGTTTATTGTCTATATTTGGTGAGTTAGGTTGTTATCTTATTTATATTTTATTTTCTAACTATACTCTCATTCTCATAACCTCAAACTATCCACACATCTTCTCCAGCATCTTAAGTATCATTTAAAATTATTAAATTATTATCTAATCTCCCAAAAACTCTCCAAACTCCACCACAATCTTCACAGTCAAATCTAAAAATAGCTAAATATAGTCTTTTTCCCTACCCCTCGACACCTATCAAAACACTCTCAAACCTAGCCATCTACTCCAAATCTAAACTACACATCTTTGTCTACCTATATTAATTTATTTCCAGCCCTTTAACCCACTAAAACCCCACCTACAAAAGTGATATTTTGAATTAGCCCAAACTAAGCTTGATCTGGATGAGTCTTAGCTTTCATTTAGATAGTCCACTCTAAACCCATAAATAACCCACCATAAACTCCAAAAATCATCCTTAGACATTATCCTACCAATCCATTCAATATTTAAATATTTAATTTAACAAAAAAATGCTGCTCACTAGCATCAGGGGTTAGCTAAAAACAAAAACAAAATTGATCGATCTCATTCGAGATTGATCCAAACTCGAAATAAAAAGGAATGCTCATATATATATATATATATATATATATATATATATATATATATATATATATATATATACTTAGTTAACTAGTGAATAAATGGAAGAATTTGTACATAGCACCTGAGGAAGATCTCGGTTCCCGCCGATTTTGGCTGCTACCTGAATTCTCCAAGAACTCTCGCAGCATTCGAGTTCCACCTAAGCTTTTAGGAGGTGCCAAGCTTGGATGCGGATTATTGGAGACTAAAACACAAAAAGAGGAGGCCAGCTAGAGCGGAGGATCGTTGTACGCTGCGCCTTAGACCACAACTGGGTGAAAGATGAATGAGACGTACAGTATATGCATCTTAGCCATCCATTCCATCCGATGATCCAACAGCTATATTGCTTGATAATCCACAGATTGAGTCTGGGCCGTTTGATTGGATCAAATAAAGGAGCGACGGCCAAGATTCACGCGGATTGTTGTCCTGTGCGCTGGCCTCACGCATGGGATTCGCGCGTTTCTAAAATTAGCCGTTGAATTAAATTATAATTATTATTAAATCATTTTAAATATATTATTTAATTATTTTCTTTAACCTATTTATTTAATCAAAATTAAGTACTCAAATATACTCCAAAAAATCCCAAAATTTCACCCTTACTTAATTAAGGGGTGAAAAACTAAAAAATGTAATTGGATTTTTGATCAGAGGTATATTTAATTTACCTAATTTTCTGAGTATTTAAATATTAATAAAATATTTGGGGAAAATTTGACAAATTCCAAACACTTTCAAAATATCACTCATAACTAATTTGGGTGTGGTGAGTCTAATGGTGGACTCCATTTTTTATTTTGATGTCTAAATAAATTAGGCATTCTCAAAATTATCAAAAAACTAGGAAATACTGGAAATTATCAAATGATCTTAAAATTATACGAAAATTAAAATGGAGGCTCTTAACACTAATATAAGAGTAATGAAAGAAAATTAGAGTCAGTTAAGTCTTTAATTAATGAGTAATAACACTAGGGTTGTTACATATTAGCTCGAGCTTGGCATGTGTAAATCAACATGTCAGTCTTCGAGCAATTTGAGGAGCCAAGTCCAAGTGAAAAGCATGAGCATGAAGATGAACCTTTTGCAACTGCATATATTTTATTTTATTATTTAGGAGAGAGTGATTTATTCATTTTAGTCTTTCTTTATTTTAAAATTGTTATTAATTATTTGTAATAATTAAATTCTGCACAGTACATTTTTATTTCAGCATTATATCATCTGGGATGTATTATTCATACTAGTTTTCATTTATTTCTTGAATATGATGAATTGATGTATTTTAATTTTGTCAACTTCCGCACTCTATTTATTTATTGCACATGCCTATTTGTACTCCAAATTATGATTATCCTTATATGATAATTCGGGGAATAATCGTATGTCTAAGTAGTTTATTACTAAGATACCTTAATATTAGCAAAGTAAGTAGCCTCTTAGTAGACATTTACTTTGTTAATGCTAATCTAGGGTTATCTTTGAGTGATGACCTGTCCCATTGCTATCTTACACTCCCTTTGTGCAGAGCAGCAAGGTGGGGAACCACAGCCTGTCGATAACGTAAATATCTGCACATAAGTAAAACAACACCAAAAATTACTTACATAACATTCAATTAACATAATAATAAACATATAGATGAGGCTTAAAATATTATAAAATGTGCACATTACTATTCATAAAAGTTTGTTAGATAAAAATTGAACACTTAGGTTTTATGTGAGTATCAATAATTTAAAGTGTACCCCCAAGGTATTATTTGAGTTCTTGATAGCTCTAAATTCTTAGATTAAGTTTACTTTCTTATTACATAAGTCCAAGCTAGCTTAAGTGCATGTCCTCAAGATTTAAAGCTTCTTTCCCTCAAGGTATTCTTGAATGCGTATACTTAAATTGATTAAATAGCTTCATTTGACTGTATCATCTTATATTTAAAATATTTAAACTTATATTAAATAAATTCTTGACAGGTCACTTACTTCATAGCCTATTTCTTTAATCACATAAATCTTTATTTTATGACATTCAAATCCTATGGAATGATTTAAGAAAAGTTCATTTTAATCCTTGGAAAATTGGATTCACATAGATGTATGCTTATGTTTTATTATGTAGATTGACTTTTAATACAAGTAAGATTTCATTAATATATTGGTATATTGATGCCTTAATCATTGTCTTGTGGTTAATATGAAAATTATCATTTTTGGAGTATAATTTAATGAGTAGGAGCCTCTATTTATTCTTCTTGAGTTATAGAGTTTCAAGGTAGAGTTTTAGGTTTAAGTCTCTTTATGCATCATATAGATTGCATATAGATTGCTAATGAAGCATGCTGTGTAATTAGTTTCAGTTAATATTATCATTATCTATTAATTTGTCTTAAATGACTTTTCCTTTGAAAAGCTATACATGTAAGTCTCCTTTATCAAAACTAACAATAGTTTCCAATTAAGAGATGTGTCCATAATGAATAATGACTAAATAATTCATATAACCAATGATTAGAAGCATGATAGAATAGTTAAACCACTCCCCAATCAAATAATTAATCTCTCTCTCTCTCTCTCTCTCTCTCTCTCTCTCTCTCCCTCTCTCTCTCCCTCCCTTTCCTTTTCTCTCTTTCCCTTTCTTTCACAGTATGAAATAATTACGAAACTTCTAAGATGTAAGAGGGTTACCAAGGGTTGGAGAAGCATCCACAAGGCCACAAAGAGTCCCCTAAGTTGGTTTGGATGTGGCTTAAGCTAACTCAAGTTAGCCCAAGGGCCGCAAGTATGTTCTCTCAGGTTCCTAAAAGAAGAGAAGCTTCTAACAACAATGGGATTCCACCTCTAGTTCTAAGGGCTCCTTCAAGGTTTAAGGAAGGTGTCATGAGTCCTTCTACAACATATGGTTTGATTGATAGTCGCCTGAAAAGCTAGTAAGAGAGGAATTCAAGAGGGTGGAATGAAAAAAAAAATAGAATAATGGGACGTTTTTTATGATTTAAAATAAACAAAGAGGGGTTCATAAGATTTCTAAGGCTTAAGTAAAGGTTAAATCTACTTATTTTTCTACTGGATAGGCTTGCATCCAATGATGGATGTGAAACCAGGAAATCTATAGTTTAGATTGATTTATGTCGTTAGAGGGGTTTTGGCTCCAAATAATTGAATGGTCTGTTTCATAAGGTTATGTGGAGTCGATCTAGGCTATTTGAGAGGTAGGACCTGTCGGATGACTCTGGCCATCGTGATAACCATCAGGTTGATTAGAATTTTAGCCAGCAATCACGAGAAAGAATATAAATAGTTGTCAAGCTCTCTGTAAACAATGAATCAAATAAGATATTTGATTTGACTGTATGATGTCCTCTACAAATTAAGATTATAGTAGTCGTTAGATATTAAGTAAAGATCCTACGACTACGATTAAGTTCGTCTATTAAATAGATCTCAGCAGCAGTTGGATTAAATCGTTTACGATTTTATTTAAATTAACGGCCGTCGGAGAGGCCATATTTGATGACCCATAAGTCTTTCGTTTTAACTTAGATTCGACGGTAGGATGGGTTCCGTTGTTTAAATAATTAGTTCAGCTGATTTTAATTATAAATTAAATTGTAGGATGTTTAATTTAATTCATTTGATTATATAATTTGAATATATTTGGCTCATTTTAACTCTATAAATTATAAAATTTTCACAATTTATATAATTAAACATCACGAATTCAAATATATAAAAAAGTAGGTTTAGAACAATATTTTATTTTTAATTATATTCATAATTTATTTCTCACTTAAAATCATAAAATATATTTTACTCTTAGGAAAATATTGGAATTTTTCTTATTCATTCATATGTTGTAAATATTTAATATTTGAGATATTTTATCTATTTATTTAAACTGATTTTGTTTTAATTATTTTAATCCTAAAATTTGATAGATATTAATTTTAATTGTACTAGATTAATGTTTAATTTGCTTGATAACAACTTAAGACTATTACATAGAATGATTAGAGAAATATGAGAAGACTCATTTTCTTAGATCAAGACTACAAGATTTGAATCTAAATAACTTATGAAAATTTTAAATATTATTTGGAGTAGCTTTTTCTTAGTTAGAGGAGAGATATCTTTACATAATCTGGTAAAAATAGAGCTTTGAGTTGAGTACAACAATATGCTGCATAGCTTTGATTAAATCATGAATCATTCTAAAATTTTGACTTTGGGAAACATAGTAATGTTGTTTGAAATGTATCAAAAATCTTAATACACATTGGATTGGGAAACATAGCTTTTTCTTATTCATTCATGTTATTTGGAGTAGCTTTAATTATATTAATATTTTTTAAGATATATTAGAGTGTAAATATAAGTAATACTCAAATAATTTTAATTCTCTTGCTGCTAAACAAACCTTAGGTCGTTTGAGGTCTACTCCATAGTGCTCACCAGTCATCCGAATTTCAGCGGTCCTCTTTCTCCTCATAAACGACGTCCCGGAGGCTGTTCGACGAGGAAATGGGAAGGTTGATTGGTGCGAATGGGAGAGCTGCTCGATTTTCATGGAAGCAGCTGAGAGGAAACTGTGGTCTCGGCTTGGCGGCGATCTCCTACGTATCTATCGACTATCTTCGATACTTAGCCCCCTCATGGCACGAGCGTCTCCAGCCCGCCCTCTGGATCGCATTGGCGCTTGCTGCCGTTTCACGTATCCCGTTCTACCTTAATTGGGCTATGGAATTCCGAGCAGCAATTCCCTTTCTTGCTTCCATTTTTTTTATGCTCTCCGCTTTCCTCTTTGAAGCTTTATCTGTTAGATTCTCCACAGCGGTACTCGGTCTCGATTGGCACAAGTAATGATCGATCCAAAGGCTTACCTTCTCTTACCTTTTCTTTTGTTTTTCTGTTGTTTGCTCAACTGTTTCTGAAATCATATGGACTGAAAGCAGTAGAAAGGTTCTCTAGGCACGAGTTTTATTTCTGTGATTTTGTAGAATCTTGCTTGGTATCGATCTCTTTTATTGACTCCAGAGGCGTTATGAACCGTGCTAACCGAGTTTCGCTAAAATTATCTTCTTCTTCTTCTTCTTCTTCTTCTGTTACCAATCTATAGGCGATTTGCTTGAAGTGTAGACACCACCGAAGCTTCAATATATTTTGCAAAACTTTTAGTTGACTTAAAAACTGCTACGAGAAATGCAAACCTGTGTGGTGAGTTTTGAACTGCATGTGAAGATGACTTTGTTCAACTTGTAGTATTTTGAATCCTAGAATATTTGTTCGGCCATGGGTTACCTGAAAGTAAATGCAAGGACATTGTTTTGGGAAGGCCAATTGGTGTTTCTTCTTATACAACAACAACAATAGTTTGTGTTTCTTCTTGTGGTTTTCTCAATAAACTGGGAGGCATATTGGATATCTATTGGATATTTTTTGTATGCTTATTGGTACATAGTGATTACGTCATTGATGCCTATTACTTACAAATTATACCACTCTAATTATAGGAAATAATGCTATCATATTTGAATCAAAGCCTTGTAACATTATTAAATCTCTGATACACATCTTTTATCTGTCATATTTATTTAAAAGCTGAATGTAATAGTTAGCCAAGTGCATGGATGTATGTTTGGTTTATGCATGCTAGCATATAAGCATATTGCCTTAATTTTTCCATATTCATTAATGAAACTACGTGCTATGGAATTTCTTAATAGAACTCAATTCATTTTATACTCTTCTAAAAACTTCCTTGCTGTTATCAAGTAGCGTTTACATGATAACTGCAAGGGTTGCAAATTATCCATAATTTTTTTTCTCATCTGGCTGAAATTGTGATTGAAATTGTCAATTGACTGTTGGGGGATACTTTGTTCTACTTTTGGCTTTATTGTTTTCAGTTTGTTAAATAGTTCGCTGATTGGCTTTGATAAAAAACACATGATCTAGTTCAGTAAGTGAAATTTTTTTTCTTGATTATTATAAATAAAATTAAATGAGTGAAAATAAAAGAAAATTGCACACAAGATTTAGCTTGCCTCGACTTTAACATTTAGTAATTTTCTTATTATTGTAAAGGAAGGGTACAAGGCTTAATTGCTTAATAAAAATATCATGGTTGCATGAAAAGCTTTCCAAGTTGAAAATTTAAGGCCAAGGTGATAAAAGAAGTCTAGAAAAGAGAGCCCCTGAGGGATAATTTTAGCATACAAATTATTGCTCAGTTCGTTAACAATTTGATGTGCCATCCGTTCATTAGCTGAGCATGGGGACAGTTTGCTTTAATTAAAAAACATTTATTTTTTAAAGATAAGATTGGCTGATGAAAATATGTGTCCTTTGACTAATTATTCGCACTTCGTGATACTTGAGACAAACTTGTGTCGGGCATGGATTGGAGTTTAGAAGAATTAGATTAAGTTGCCGAGTAGACGAGTTGATGGTTGTCGAGTATATTGTATTGTCGAAGAACCAAAGAATGTGATTTCTCTCACATTCGTTAGTTTTTTCCTTTATAATAGTTGTACTTCTGTATTTTGATTGCTTGGCTTCATTCAATATGGTTTTCTTTCTAGACAAGCCATAGTATTTCTAGGTTGAAATGATTATGAGAAAAAATATGCTTTTTTATTTACATGCCACTAAATTGCAGTAATCATCCATTAATTTTTTTGTCAGATCTGCATCTCCGCTTCCTGATACTGGCCAATGGGTGCTATTATCGCTGAATGAAATTTTTCCTCAAATGGTTGTTGATATACTCCGAGCTCACATTGTTGGGCTTCATCATTTTCTAATGCTATTCATCATGTTAGCATTTTCTGTATTATTTAATTCTATTAAGGCCCCTGGCCTTGGACTTGCGGCTAGATATATGTTCACAATGGCTATTGGCCGTCTTTTGCGAGCCATAACCTTTCTGTCTACAATTCTTCCTTCAGTTCGACCATGGTGTGCTTCATCAAGATTTCCTATTGTAGCACATCCTCATCCTTGGGCTCAGAAATTCTATGTTCCATATGCATCTGATTCTAATAGTATTCGCGTGCTCATACAAACTGATAACCTTTTTGGTGCGTAATGTGCCACTTAAACCCATATGTTGCTGCGTGGCATAAAGTAGTTGAGCTATATTTTCTGGTTTTTATTTGCAGCAACTCTTAAGGAATATCCTGCTGAATATCGGCCTGACTGGGGAAAGATGAATTTCTTGATAGATATTTTGAGACCGAATGTCTCTGAGGGTTCTACATGGTATCAATTGTTAAAGAAAGCTGGTGGTGGCTGCAATGATCTGATGTACAGTGGTCACATGCTTGTTGCAGTGCTGACTGCTATGGCATGGACGGTATGCTCTTACTGTTGATGGTTATGTATTATTAGTTTGAATGTGTTAATTTGATCTTTCATATTCATATATAAGCTTTTTTTATTGAGGGAAATAATACAATATGCTATTTTTGTTGTTTGCTCTTACAAGTACAACTAGAAAAAATATTTTGCCATTTATAATTAACTTCCTCCTCATTATCTCATTACATAAGTTCTAAAATTTTACTATTAAATATTTTTTTATCTTCATAGAAAATAGTTTGTGTATTAATTTTACTCCAACTTGTCATCTTCATATTTTGATTCAGTAACCTATGTGTAATTGTTAAGGTTCTCATGAATTAATCTTAACAATCTTTGCAATACAGATAAATTTTTTTCTTATTATTCTTGTATCATTCTTATTATTGATAACTTATAATATTTTCTTTTGTTGAATAATATAATTGTAATATTAAAATCATAAGCTAAAATAAACATTAATTTCATTTTTTCATATTTCATTAGTTTGACCAAGACTGAAACCAATCAATCAAAGCCATCGACAATTTCCTTAATTTTTTCAATTACTCTTCTAATTATGCTTTTTAAGATGTGATTCGATAATTTTTTTTTCTTGGAATTATAATTAAATCAGCTCTTCCAAATCATTAATAAAATTTTATATCATTTTTTTCACATATTTTGTGAGACAAAATGTTCAAATGTTAATAGTTATCCTACTAATTATAATTTTTGAAGTATTAGTTATATGCCCCATCTTTTTGTCTTTCATTATGCTTTTCAATTTTTATCTTGTGTAGCACCTTGCAATTTCTATTTTAATTCTTAAATGAATACCAAATTTTGTAGCTAAACTATCATTTTTTGTTATATCATTCACTCATTTTTTTTCATAAATATATACTTTTTTATTAAAATAGTTATATTTACTCGCATCATTGGCATGTCTATTAAGTATCTGTATTTAGGTTTTTATTTACATCTTAATATTTCTTGCTTCTTTACATATCCATACTTGATGTGGTAGTTCTTACTCAATATCACACTAAGGTGATGGTATAGTAAAATTTACACAATTGTCACTTCATATTGGAAATACACTGCGTAACTTCTAAGGGTATGCCTTGGCTGTAGCACTATATTGTAAAAGATTCATTGCTTGTTATATCAATAAATTTTGTGATGTCTCGCTAATACCTAATTATGCTCTGTCATTCAATGCTTAGAACTTGGTGATGCCAGCGTTATCTAGTTGCATTGATGTGCTAAAATTGTTGCTAAACTACCTAAAATTAATAAAGCCTATTGATGCAAAATATGTAGCTTATTGAGGAGGTCCATGACTCAAGCATTTGCACGAAGCTTAGTTGGAGGATGTGTATGAGTTGTACTTGTACTAGTGCTGTGTTATTGCACTAAATTTATATTTTTGGGTAGTGTTGTTTTGACTTATTTTTGTATTGTCGTGTGTTGTCATTATTGATGTTATATATATATATATATATATATATATATATATATATATTTCATGTACACTCTCATTTGAGAACGATGATTGAAAATTCAGTTTCCTCCATTTATGAGATTTTACTTGTTGGAGATGGTGATGTGCATAACCACGTCGACTCTTGTGTGCGTGCGTAGCAGCAAAACTATCGGGGTGTGTATAATCCTGATAAATTTTCTTTGTGAGAACTTTGCTCTTGCGAGATTGCATTTCGAAGTGGTGTGGATAATATTTTCAATCATGTGTGTGTGTTGCACGGCCATCAGAACGTCTATAAACCTGATACAACTTATCTTTGTGCTTTGTGTTTTCTTCCACATTCTTTCGCCATTCTCCAAGGTTTTTGCGTAAAGTTAATTTATGTTTGTTCTTCTTCTTTCAATGTCAATCTCCTTGTTGGTGTTTGTTGGTGTTATTACTGTGAACCACCACCTCTTCCATCTTCCTCCTCTCCAAAATCCCACTTAAAAAAAAATTAGAAAAGAGAACATGAAACTTTACCACACTACCTATGCAGATGGTTAGGAGGATGTTCTCTGCCCAACCAAGTGCTAAGCTCGCTAGGTATGAGTTAGGATTTCTGACTAAGATTGAGATTGCTTTTTGGGGGTTAGAGATGGGGGTTTATTAGTCTTGTTGTGTTGGGGCCGCTAGCACTGGCAAACTAGGGGGCATGATTGTATTGGGTTAAATAACAACCCAAGCGATAATTTTCCAAGAGGAGGTGAATTAGAATTATGAATTTTAAAAAAATTAAGATTGAGTGAGAGAGAGTGATTTAAACTACTTAATTGGTGTACACAAAAAATAAAATAAATTACCTTAAATAAATAATAGAAAGAACACACCGGATTGATTGTGCTTCGGGTCAGCCTTAAACTTTAGGTCCACTATTTGAAGGATTAGAATAGTTGAGGGACGAGTTGGATGGTTTCAAAAAGTCCTATGTTTTTAGCGGACAAGAGGGTGATACATTCAGCAAAATTCAAGGTCTGGGCCCCAAGACATGCCTGGGTGCATGTCTATGCACGCCTAGGCGCATGATGCAGCGTGTCCTGAAACTCACGTATCACTTTGGGTTTGGTTAAACATGGGTAGGTGGGCCGATTGGCACATTTTGAGCGGGATAGTGCCAACTGCTGAAATCAAAGATTTGGGCATTGAAAACTTGAAAAATGGGGTACGGACCGCTTGTCTTCGAGTCAGAAATCCGTCTGAATGTGAACTTGAGTGAGGTAGTTGAACCAGCCCCACCAAAATCAAGGTTTGGTCTGCCGACATCCAAATGCGTTTGGGCACAAATAGCTAATGTGATTGGGTGCCTATAAACATAGTTGAACCTTCCCCTTGGGTGCATAAATTAACTCGTTTGTTGAAAGATAGTAAATGTAGGTTTAAGATATTTTGGCTAGGCTATTCATTTGCTCTAACCTTTCAAACTTTAAAAAGTTGCGTTTGTTTAAAATTATTACATTAAATCCATATGCAAAGTATAAAAAAATTTGATTAGAGTAAGCAATATGCTTTTAAGCTTGAGCCCAAAAACGTTTATGATTTTATTCATTAAGGGTAGAATTGTGATAACTTTCTGACTGCTTTGCATTAAGAAAATCAGTAGCTATTTTATTTTGCATAATTTAAGGAGCAGATTCTATCTTTTTTGTATAAAACGGATTTAAGCGGATTAGTTGGAATATAATTTAATAACATTAATTCTAAAGTTCTTTCTAGGCTTTTGTAAATACCTGTTCCTGTGACTAGTAGCATTTTTCCTGTATTTTAAAAAAAAGGATCCACTTGCAAAAATATTTTATCACATTCTCTTATAAGTGATGCCAGGAAGATACCCAAATGACACCACAAGCTTTTAGTGGTTAGAAAAAATGCGAGGACATGCTGTTAACCATTTTAATACTAGAGGTCAGAGTGTGAATAGCTCTATATTAACGAATCAACAGGTTTTAGATAAGAGGTTTTAAGTAGTTGGAACATACCAGCAAGTGATAATAATTTTCTAGACTGTACAAATAGTTACTTATGGTCTATTTTGGGAGAGTAAATTAGTCTTTAAGCTACTCTAGGCGAAGTAGGTGTTTAAAGTGGCTGTGTTTGAGTAAGCAGTAGATGCTGCTTTTAGATATATCTATTGTGCTGCACAACTATTGGAATTATCTATCTACCCTTTCATAGAAAAATCTATGAAAATTGTGGGTGCTGTTTTGAAGAGGTTGCTGAGGAGTTGGTGGGGTGGGGAAAGTTTGTCAATGCATAGACATCACCGGCATTGGCTGAGGTGGAGGACTATTATGCTGTATTGGGAACTTTGTTGCTAGAGCAGGTGAGATCTTTGACATTTGGCAAGTCATTGATGCTAGGAACTGCTGGAAGATGGAGTTGTTGTCAGGGGCAAGGTTTGCAATATGAGGTTTGCAGAGAAAGGGGCAGGCGTCATGTCATTGATATTATTGATGGTTTTAGGTACTTTTCTAGTATGCACCAAAACCCTATTCATGATTCATGTCTCAGAATTTTATTTTAGGTAACAAGATATTTATGAAGCATCTAGAAAGTAAACTCACAAAAAATAAAAAAAAAATTGGGGACAGCTTTTAATCATTATTTGCATTGCTTAAAAAGATATCTCAAACAAGTCCTTTGCATCAAATTGTCGTTAATAAGCCCTTTGCTGGGAACTGCTGGAAGATGGAGTTGTCGTCAGGGGCAAAGGTTTGCAATGTGAGATTTGCAGAGAAAGGGAGCAGGCGTCATGTCATTGATATTATTGATGGTTTTAGGTACTTTTCTAGTATGCACCAAAACGTATTCATGATTCATGTCTCAGAATTTTATTTTAGGTAACAAGATATTTATGAAGCATCTAGAAAGTAAACTCACAAAAAAAAAAAAAAATCGGGGACAGCTTTTAATCATTTGCATTGCCTAAAAAGATGTCTCAAACAAGTCCTTTGCATCAAATTGTCGTTAACAAGCCCTTTGCTGGGAACTGCTGGAAGATGGAGTTGTTGTCAGGGGCAAAGGTTTGCAATGTGAGGTTTGCAGAGAAAGGAAGCAGGCGTCATGTCATTGATATTTTTGATGGTTTTAGATACTTTTCTAGTCTAACGATTCACCAAAACCCTATTCATGATTCATGTCTCAGAATTTTATTTTTGGTAGCAAGATATTTATGAAGCATTTAGAAAGTAAACTCACAAAAATTCAAAAAAAAATAAATTAGGGACATCTTATCATTTGCATTACCTAAAAAGATGTCTCAAACAAGCCCTTTGCATCAAGTTGTGGTTTACGTAGCACTGTATGATGTTGGGCTAATAGGTATGGTGATTTGGTTGGATGGATGGCTGTAGATTAAGTGGTTAAGATGCAGAAAGCAAAGCCACTAGAGAGTTGAAGTTGGATTACAAAAGCATTTCCTGTACTTCTGCAAATATCAAAGAATGAAAACTCGTCCTTATTTATGCAGTTAGTGATATTTTATTCTTGTTATCATTGAAGTTATTGTTCATCATAACAAAATCACTGTATTTAATCTAATATTAACGGTTTAATGGTTGAATCCATGAATGATGTCACTAATTGTAGATACACTTCAAACACTAGCTTCACAGTTAACTTTTTCATTAGTTGAACCGTTCCGAACATGTAAGTAATGAATTAGTTGGCTTAAAATGTATTTATTACATGAAATTAGGAAATGTTGGATCGTGTATGATTAGAAATGGTATGGATCTGATAGGCCAGACATGAAAATTATTTGAAGAATGTAAACATGCCTGAAACTATCAACATTTCTGATCTTTTCAAAATATGATTAGTATTGCAAAAGGCCAGCAGACTTTAAGGGAAAGTATTTTGGCTTGTAAACTTGTTTGTATATCAGAAAGGATAGCAAATGATGCAACAGAATGTACAGTTGTTAAATCAAAGATTTGCAATAGCAAATTCAGTATGCAATTCACTTTATAATGGCAGGTTTCCAGTAGAGGAGTATAAAGTTTGTCTTTAGCAACTATTTTGGAGTAAAGGCCAAAGTAGACCAACTTTTTGAAGGTGGTCATTTTGATTCTAAACTTAAACAATTGTCAAATTTACCCCTCCAAGATTTTTTTAATTACAGTTTCATTCTGAAAACGGATGTAGTGATGTTTTGAATGAGATTTTTCTTAGGTATATTTGGCATATATCCAATAGAGGGTGAATTAAATTTTAGTAAAATTATAGTTAATTCAAAATAAGATACTTTAATTTATGGATATAAAATGAAGAGAGTGATATAAAAGTGCTTAAAGTTTAAAATAAAATAAAACCAATGCAAAAAGAAATTCATTAAACATATGAACACATAATTTTTGAATTTTGTAGTTGTACAGGTTGTCTTTGATTCTGTGTCAAATACTTTCTGTCTTCGGTGCATACTATCTATTCCTTCCTAAGCTTCACTTGGAAGCAGCATAAAGACAAGATTTGGGTACACGTCGACCTTTTATTTGAGTTCATGAGGTCAACATTTTGTACTTGAAATGATTGCATTTTAGTTTCGACCGTTTTTATTTTAATACCGTTCAATGGGAATTCTTTTCAATTTTTTTGTTTGAAACAAATTTCTTTAAGTTTCTTTCAAACCAATGATGGTTTTCTGCTCTTTGCTTCATATTGCTGATGCTATATTTTGATGATTTGCCTTTGCTGATGGTTTGCCGGAGTTATATTCTTTCTACTTAATCTCTCGGTTACAATTTCTTCTTCCCTGCTTGCTTTGGCCTTATATAGAAAATTTGGAACTTCCTATTTTCTCGTAATATTGGGACGTGGTTTATGCTTCCAGCTTCTGATTTTTTGATTGCACTATTGGTTATTCTTTGGATTGGTTTTCTGAAACGGTCTGTTGCTTTATGCGATGAGATTTCTGGTTCCCTTAATGAAATTATGAGGGACTATAATGAAATCCAACCGTCACATACTTCGCTTGTTTGGTCGGCCGTTTGGGTGATGGCAGATACTACAGAATGGTTACTAGGGCCGCATCCACGGCGTAGTGCTGAATTTCTACAGTCATACAGCTTTTGTTCTTTAGTACTCTGTGTGCGTCTCTTGATCTAGTCTCTTTGTGGTCATTTACATCGCGCTTGTAGACTGTTCAGTTTTCATTTGGTGTTGCAGTGTTGTTTCATTAACAAATTCGGATTATACAGCACAAGTTCTCAAAAAAGAAAATTTCTTTTTGGTAATCCAGGAAGCATACGGAGGGTGGACATCAGGGGTGATATGGCTGTTGGTCCTACACGGCGCGCAGAGGGAGATACGGGAGCGGCACCATTATAGCGTGGACGTGATCGTGGCCATATACGTGGGCATTCTTCTGTGGCGAATGACCGGATTTATGTGGTCGAGGGAGGACGCGTCTAAATCGAGGCGAGCTGCGAAGCTGGGGGAGCTGCAGGTCCGGCTTAGCCGCGCAGCCAAGGACTCGGACATCGACCAGATAAGAGCGCTGCTGATGGAGGTCGACTCAGCCGGTCGGGAGTCCCGATCTATCCCCCAGCCGATGATCCTCGCCTTCGGGGTTCTCGTCATCGCCTTCAGCCTCGCCTGCGTACTCTTGGCTTTCACGCTCACCAGCGATGGTTGACCCCTTCCTCTTTTTTCACTGCGGGATGCTGTGTGCCAAAATCTCGTCCGGCATCGGGGATTATTTTCATGCACTTACGTATAATTTATATTTATCTCCTTTTTCTTAGTAGTCTCTTTTCTTGTAGAAACTCTCACAAAAGGGTCAGAAATAAATTCCCATCTTCGGTAAAGGCTTTCGATCATAGACCGTTGAATTTATAATGATATTGCAAACAATATGGAATTCATTAATTCAGACATCATTATGAAGAACCTATCTAATCTTGTAAATTTCTTATCGTTCGACAAGTATATCAAGATTAGAAAATGAATGGGCTTGTGTGAGGCCTTTGTATTCATGATTTTGAAGCATTGTATTAAAGTTTCCACCCCCAATCCAAGCTTTGTTATCAATAATAACACATTCTCATAAGAAATTCCAAAGCTTAATAGTAAAGCTACTAAACTTGCAAATTTATGACTTTTCCATTAAGCAATCTTTGATTCAGTAATCTCGCAATTGAGACATTATTCTCCATTACAATGTGTTTTCATCTAGTTCAAGTAACACCTCTTATATTCTAGCACAAAACATTTGTCAACTATTGGCATGAACTTTTTGACCCTTGTATTTAGATTTAGATTAAGCCATGTGTTGTTGAGTCCTATCATTTTTACCCTTATAAGAAAGAACATTTATATTAATATTGGCACTATACATATTATCTAAAATCACTAAATCAGAAGCTAATGTATCTCATTTGATTCATTAGCCATCAAATTGGTGATATTCACATCAGGCACATCATATTGAAGTAGTTTGGGAACTATCTGTTGTTGCAGAATGTTCTCATTAACATGTGTAATGCCAATATTATCACATATATTGAAATTTGTGTTTTGAAGATTTGATTAGTTGGAATTTAATTTGGAGCACAAGCATCTACTTTTGAACCCTATCAAATTGCATATTAGTAACATTTTCAATGTTTAGGATAGTGGAATTGTTACAAGTAATTGACTCATGTTCCTTTGTGAGAGGGATTAATGATTTCATTGCCTTTTAAAGCCACACTTCAGTTAAGTTTGACAAAACTAAAAGTAGATCAAAGGATATAATGATAGGATATTTTCTTATAGGATTTTTTTGCAAATAACCATTCTTTGGGAAACCTAGCTAGATATGTTTTGGGAGGTTAATAGACTTCATTTTCATCCAACGCAAGAGGCACAACTAATTTTCTTTATGTAATTGTATTATGTCTAACTACAAAGGCTTTCCGAAGGCTTTAGAGATATCAAAAATGCGCCCATGATTCATAAAAGTAACCTTGGCTTGAAATAGATCTATACTAGGGCAACTGATATTTTAAGCTAATTAAAGATGTTAAGATCCCATTTGTAAAACTGAATGGAATGTCTAATTATATTATAAGTACCCCTAATAAGAACCTTAGAATAATTAAGATCCGATGCAAAGCAAAAAATATTCTTAATAAATCAAAATGTCGTATGGAGGCTGCACCAGAAAGTTTATGCCTACTAATGAAAATGAGTTCATTAATACTGGGTCTCGCATGATAAAACTTCCTAATGAGTGTGAGTTCGAAAGGTTTATTTGGTGCAAAAGAAGAGATCACATGAAAACCTTTATGAGAAGAAACATGTTTCAAGCCAATCGTGTTGCTACCAGAGATAGCATCCTAAAATGAATGGTTTTGGGTAGTTAACAACATATCATCACAGAGAAAAACAAACCAAATTTAAATTAAGTTATATAAAGGCGAGAACTAGAGCCCAAGCCGAGGAGCCAACAATCCCGAAATTCCCAGGACCAGTGGCCTAATCCTCTACCGCCCGAGACAAAAAGCCCCAGCAAAATTCCTGAATCGTATTGATGTAGAGTATCCACGTAATCATCGTCAACGTGCCAAATCATAAATTAAATTTAATGGTTGTATGATTATATATTGTTTTTTCTATTTTTCACTTTTTGAATTGCATAAGCTTATTCATGAATCCCATAAAAATGGGCCTTTCGTTTAGCCCATTTACTATTTTATTTGTCATGAGAGTTATTTGTGTGAAAGGACACTTTAGTCCTTTATAAGAGTTGGTTGATGGTTTTTTTAGTCATTTCTTTGAAAAGATATTTTGAATTTTCATTATAGGGTAAGTTTATGATTTTGATGATCATTTGACATGTATTATATGGCTATAAATAAATCAATATTTTATATATCATGTCATTAAAGATTGAATGGAAAATTATTTCTCCACTTATTGTACTCTTTAGTACTTTCATTCATAAGAGAAAGAATTCTTGAGTGTGAGTAGTACAATCGTTAGCGGACTTCTAATGAAGGAAGAAAATCATGCGATGAAGGACTGATTGTAGAGGTTGACTTTAATTTATTCCTGTTTCGCCACTGGTAGCCTTAACTTTGATATGAGTTAGATTAACCATAGCTTTTTATTTATTTATATGATTTTTATATGATAAAGAATGATGTGTTACCATAACTGTGGCCCATGTTATCTCAATCTCATTATTTTCTTAATTTCACTTATGGGTGCAAAATCTATTTTATTTATTATTACTTAATCATGATTAATCTGTTATTTTATTGGTACATCATGATACATTCTGCATACACATTCATTTTTTTGTCCCACATCATATAGCTTGTTTTTTTCAAAAATATTAAATGATCTTCGTTTTGCTTCAAAATTAGTGATAGTTTAATATCATGCCGAAGTACTCTAAAAATTTTTAAGCAAATTGAACTTCATTTGATAGCAACATAATTGCATACAACAACACATAAATTTCATTCATGTCACATTTGGATCTGATTTGTATCATGCCGTATTTTGCTCACAACAACTTTGATAGCAACATCATTAATAAGCAATGTAACAGCCTAAACTCTTAACATCAAGGTATTGTTCGCTTTAGCCTGAAAGGCCTCAGGTTTTGCCCTCAGAAGATAACTTCCTAGGAGGTCACCCATCCTGGGAGTGCTCCCACATGAGCACGCATAACTTTGGAGTTCTTATCAGGAACTCCACCGTTATCTGAAAAGGCACATCGATGTTTAAGAGTTTTACTTATTACTACTTAAGTGGGTTTTTACAATCTCCCTAACTTAAGTAACTGACGTCCTCGTCAGTATCAACACACAGATCCAAGAATCATCCATTGGGTAGATAGGACTAGAGGTAACCCATACAAGTACAAGAGGTACCTACAACTATATAGCATCTTAACCATCATGGTTCAAGAGGCTGCTCACATGAAGTGGTACTTTGCCCTATATGACACTTAGCTCCTATTTGTCACCCTATGGCCTGCTCTGATACAATTTGTAAGAGCCCAAACTCTTAAGCACCAATATATTGTTCGCTTTGGCTTGAAAGGCCTCACGATTTTGCCCTCAGAAGATAACTTCTCAGCAGATCACCCATCCTGGGAGTGCTCCCACCTGAGCACGCTTAACTTTGGAGTTCTTATCAGGAACTCCACCGTTATCTGAAAAGGTGCCTCGATGTTTAAGAGTTTTACTTATTACTACTTAAGTGGGTCTTTATAAGCATCTTCATACATTCTGCATACGCATTCATTTTTTTGTCCCACATCATATAGCTTTTTTTTTCAAAAATATTAAATGATCTTCATGTTGCTTCAAAATTAGTAGAAAATTTAATATCATGTTGAAGCACTCTAAAAATTTTTAAGCTAATTGAACTTCATTTGATAGCAACATCATTGCATACAACAACACGTAAATTTCATTCATGCCACATTTGAATCTGATTTGTATCATGTCATATTTTGCTCACAACAACTTTGATAGCAACATCATTAATAAGCATCTTCATACATTTTGCATACGCATTCTTTTTGTCCCACATCATATCTTAATCTTGTCAAATCATAATTAGTAAATTTTAGGGTTTATACACCTTGGATCATAACAAACTCAGTTTCTGATTACTTATAAGATTAATTAGGACTTGCATGCTAAATTTCATGTAATTTGAATGGTTGGATTTTTATTTATGTACTTATCCTTTTTGCTTGGAATTAGGGTTTGGTTAGCATTAAGTAATCACTGTTTGTTAAACTTTAATCATTATTTTGGCTTATATCAGTAAACTAAATAAAATAAAATCACCTTTTATAAACTTACTAAGTATACTTGAATCAATTTAAAACTAAAGAATTTTAAACATCTTAATTAACTTAAGAAATCCTAAGATTTGGATCAAGCTTTTAAGACTTGATCTAGATCTAGGATTGCCACCAATAATACATAATTAATCTACTGATTTGACATTGATCTTTAAATATACAGTTAATTTGACTTAAGATTTGTGAAGGAGTCAAGCCCTAATCAACTTAAGGCAAATCTAAAACCATAACAATCCTAACTCAACTATATTGATTACAAGACTGTGAATTGAACATTTTCCAATAATACATTTGATTTACTATTGATTCTAAACATTTGAATTAGACATAATAACAATAATAATAACCCTGGTGGTTTCACAATCTGAATCAAACCTTAAGATCCTCGATTTTCTATTAAGTAATAAACCTGCATAACAAGATCATTAATACTATGATGATTTAACAAGTGATCAAATCCTTAATAATATATTTGATTTACACCCCATAATCTTAGCCTAAGAATGATCAGATGATTCCATCATCTGATCTAATCATCCTAAATCTAATAATGAACTAGAACCTAATAGTCTGATATCAACATCTAAAGAAGAGATCTTGATGTTCTCTTTATAAAATCGTCTTAAATTATTTAAAAGACCTAAATTTATATATCACGAGGTACGAGGCCTTGTATGAATCCTTGAGGTAGAAGTATAGAAGATCCCTTCACCTTAGAGCTTGATTTATTCTCCTTGTGGTAGTAATCCCTTAAGACATTAGAAGAGATATATTCCCTTGTGGTAGAAACCATATTAAGTGATCCTTGATCTCATTTGATTGGTGAGACCTTGTATAAGACTTACCTATTAGTTTAAGACTTGTAGTCTTGGTAAATCCTTATTCTATTAAATAGATTTGATTGAACCATGATTATTGGGTAAGTGTAGCATAATATACCCATATTCCTGGTCTCCAGAAATAATCTGGATTAGTTTAGTCACTCTAAGTAAGATTTGTCTTTGTTGCTATCCTACGAGCTTAGGTGGACATAACCTCGCTTAGAATAAATTAATCAATCCTAAGAGTGTATTAAATGGGTACCCATTCCTTAGTTTTATTGAAGGACATTTGCCATCAGGCAATGCCTCCTGGCGAAGATCGCTTCAATAGGTATGGCTTAAATAAAACTAAGTAAAGGTGAATTACCTTCCTGAAGATGCTAAGTATGATTGTGAGTTTAGTGACTAAATGCTCAGTTTGAGATACCAAAATCATCATCAGATGGTGCCTCCTAATAAAGATTGCTTTATTAGGGTGGCATAATCAAACTAAACGTTGAGAATCCTATCTTTGTAGCATATTTAATATGTGTATACAATCACCTTGCCTAGTGATCTTTAAGTAAATGAGCTACTTTAACTAAATATCGATCTAGAGATTTGGAGTCAGAATCCTTTTAGCAGGATTCTGCACAGTGGAGCCTTAGGATTCATTTATGTTTCTTATTATATTCTGCATGGATTTCAGGATTTTTTTCATTCATGTCATATAGTGGCATAAGCACAAGCATAAACATGAATTGAACTCATTCTTTCTATTGGGACACATGGTTATCAATGATATAGTATGAGATACAGAATGTCATATACACAGACTGGGGAACTTCAGGGTGCATCTGCGTCACCATACTGACTTCCTAACTGTTGTGCTTACATTGGACTGTACTACTCATAAACTTTCAGTGATAGTTCTGTGATATACTGTGGTGTAGCATATCTGTGGGCATTATTTCAGCGGCATATAGTGCAGCATTTAACATTCATGTTACATTAACTTATGAGCATCTGATACTTTCATTTACTTTCAGTATTTAATTTTGATGTAGTATTACTTTTCTTAGTTCTTACAGTTCAGTTATTTGATGCTTTACAATTTTTCCTGCATTTTTACTTTACGTTCTTGCATATTTGTTATGTTTAGTTTAGTTTGTATAGTTAGCTTCGATGTATTAGACTTCTTGTCTAACACTGGGTACTTTTGGGACCCGACAATTTGCTAGATTCCGAGCAGTTATTGGAGACAGGTCAGGAAGACGTCCCAGAGACTCAGGAGGAGCACTTGGAGCTGTAGGGGATTGAGCACCTACTTTTACTTTTTAGTTCTTTCCAATATTCTGACTAGACTCTTTATTTTCTGCATTATTATGGTTTGTAATAAAACTCTGGATGTACTTTTACTTTTCTTTTCTGAGATGGATATTTTCTACTGCTTGAGACGAATGTATTCTGGATGTTTTGCTTTTAGCTTCCGCAGTCTGTTATATTATTATACATAGTATTGTGATGTGATCGGCGTACTGGAAACGCTGGTATATTTTATAACGTACATGGGTCCTTCTCCCCTCCCTTGCACCTTATGTGCGTACTAAGTCTAATACCTAAGATAAGGGTTCTGTTCTTATCTTAGATATTGTCTCTCGAGCCTACTCTTAGGGCTCGAGTCAGCAGCCTTCAGTATGGCTTTGTCTCTTTAAGCCTGCTCGGGATGATGGGTTTTACTAGTATGGCCCACCGTTCCCGAGTAGCGCACCGTTCCGCCACCAATCTAGGAATTTTACTTGTATTTTGCGCACGGCGACGGGATGGGGTGCTACAATTAGGTAGAAAGGAATCATAGATCCCATTTTGACACCTTATGGTATTCTCTAATACCAACTATGGAGCCCCCCGTACTGACAACAAGGAAGTACGGTGCTCCAACTGTGACAAACCCCCAACTTAAGTAAAGTTAGGTAAGCCCAACCTGCATTAAGTCAAGAACTTGTCACCAAGTACCATGACATTCATCAATATACAGATATCAAAGTGGCGGAAGCAATAAACAGTAAGGTAACATCCACAAGCATACGTAGTAGAAAGAGGGAAAACAATATACTAACTCATCATAATGTAGAAATAAATACATCCAGAATTAATTATTACAGACTAAAATTTAATAGAAAAATACAAATGTCTCAATCTCACTAAAAAGGAAAAGTAGAATCTAACTAAGCAGCAGCAGCACAATCCTCCTCTGGAGTCTGCTCCTCTGCTGCGACTTCACCCATGAACAGGTCCAAATCTGACATTTGTCGGTATCACAAATGCCCCAGCCAACAAAGCAAAAAAGTTACAGTTAGATAATTATCTAAGTACATTTTAGGCTGTTTTAATGAACTGAATATTTTAAGACATCATATTTCAAATTAACTAAACATGCAAGCAGTAATGGGTGCAACAAGCTATAAAGAGATGGGTTACTATAAATTATTCATTTATAGCCATCAACTAGTATGAAAAATCACATACAATATGAAATAAACAAGGTGAGGCTAAAAGCTAAAAGAAATAGCAAATACAATTTTGAACCTAACATGCTTATGATCGTAACAACACATGCTGAGTATATAAAGAACACAATGCCGAAAACAAACATGCAATTCTAGCATCCTAAACATGCCAATATACATAAGTAAGCCATTAAGTATTCATACAACATGCTGACTTAGGGAAAGAAGAAGAAAAGTAATGAAAGCCACTGAGACATGTGGCAAAAGCAAAGCAAGTACTGAAAATAAGGCCACTGAAGCATGAGACAAAGCAAAAAAAGAAAATAATACTGAACAATCCAACTAAAGTAGCAATAAGCCTAAGATATAGTACTATCATACCAGCCAATAGGCCATACAGGGCCTCCATAATATGAGATCAATCAATCAATCCCCAACCTAGCCATCCAAATCTATTAGGTCTGAGTCCATTCTATACAATACTATTACTAAAGAGGCAGACTAAGCTAGGATATATTTTACCAACTGCAATTACTATAATAACTCAATGGTTTGCAATTCTAACACTAACTTTGAATGTATCATCCTTATCCTAAGTTCTCCTATTATGCTCAAGGAATAAGGCTCAATATCCAAGGTATGCCAAGCATTCTAGTCAAAGTAAGCAAGAGACTCAATCTAGACATATATGATATCCATGGTTATCTAATTACCCAATCTAACTATACTGAGAATATACAAGTTTAGGATTTCCAATATCCAACTATCGAGTAAAATCTCAGAGCTACGACCTTAAAGTTAATATTAGAACTTAACAAGTTTTAAAAATCATGTGATGACTATAAGGTTTAAATAATTAAATCAATGACCTAATTTATTAATATTTTGCTCTCTTACCCAAATCATGACTGAATAAATAAAGATACAAGAGCTTTGGGTTTAAACTCCACCTTATTGTTCAAATCCTAAACCCAAGGTCAAGTCCTACTAAGGATCTAAGGTTCACACTGAATACCCATTTGAAGGTGAGAAATCCTAGAAGCTGAAGGATCCAGGAACTAAGAACTTAGTGATGGGTTATTCTACTGATTATGAGATAAAATAATTAATTAAGAACTTGAGAATCTAAGATTTATATTCAGTATTTAAGATAATCTCATTATGTTATAGATTAAATCATCCTGTACCCACATGGAAGATTTCAAGGGATTAAACAATCAATCATTTAAGGAAATTCCAAAGGAGATGGTTTAATTCAAATAGAAGATCTAAAGTCTAAGGTCTAAGATCTAAGATCTGATTATTTGGTCACTTTAGACTTAAGCCAGGTTTTGAACTTAGACTTTACCAATTGCATTTCTTTTGGCATTTAAGATCATAATTTAACTAAATTGAACTTATTAATGTGAGATTTAATAGTTGCAAATATTAGATTCAAGTATTAAGGCCAAGTGATTTCTTTAGGATCACTTAAGATCTAAGTGTCTTGATTAGGGCTTAATTGAAGACTTCCTAGATTAATGACCTTATTAGTATTGTTATTACTCTAAGAGTTCAGAGAACATTTCTAACCTATCTTAGGGTAGTTTGCTGAAATTTCCAAGGTTTAAAGGGCATTTAAGCACATTTGGTCAAAATGACCAAAATACCCCTCTTAAGGCTAAACCTTGAGATTTTTGTGGTTAGTTTTCCAAATTAGATCTAATATGTTTTAATGTGTTTTCTATTGATTACTGAAGTGGGAAACATACCTATTCGATAACCTAATTAAGCTTAATTAGCATTAATTACTTAATTGAGCTAATTAGGGTGATTAGTGAGATTAGGGCACTTTAGGGCAATCCAACCTTATATTTAGATTCTAATAGACTTAATATGATATTAGGAACTAACTTACCCAAAATCAGAGGTTAATGTAGGGTTTAATTCACCAATCCTTAATTGGGGAAATTAACGGGTGATTAAGAAAATTAAATATCCAAAATTGTTTTTAAGAGGTCACAATTATTCTTTAGGGTTTAATGAGCAATCAAAGCCCTTAATCAATTAATTTGGTTATTAATTGAATTTATTAGGATTTATTTATAAATAGAAAAGATTTAATCAATTATTTTAAATCCAACCATTGGATCTGCGATTTTATTTTATATTTAGATTCCTTACATTTTTCTGATTCAAATGGTATATTGGATCATACTATTTGGATCAGTATAGCTAAAGTTATTTAAATAATTTATTCTGTATTATTATTTAAATTAAAGCTATAGTATGTAATTAATTAAATGCATAACCATCAAAAATGTCTTTCGATAATTAATTATTAGACGCGGCCCAAAATCAGAACTGCGCGGGTCCGGGTCGGCCCATCCCAAAATGGGTCGTCTTCTTCCTCTCGACGGATCTCTCCCAGGCAAGATTCAATGCTGAAATTCTCGGTGCTCAGACGATGGCGGTGGCTCAACTCGATCCCTACACATTCCTGGGGTCGAGACGCATCGATTGGACTAAGAACCCCTATATGAATCCCTCTGGATCGATGGGGTGCTAGTCACCCGGTGACGCCTTCGATACGGGTGCTTCAGGCTAACTGTGAGGAGACAATTCTCCTCACAGAGGCCATTAATCGGCCGAGGTTCGATACCTACACCTTCAGGGATGTGAGGCGAGTCGAACCCCTAAGGTTTCATAACCTAGGGTGCAGCCGATCACTGGGTCCTTACTCGGACTCAGCCATGGCTTGGCCGCTAGCTCAATCGATCGATACGATCGATTCGAGCTAGCATAGCATCAGGTAATAATTACAACTAGTTTCTTGAGTGGCTACGGCTCCTTAGGCGACATCTAGAGGCTCAATGCAGAGACAGTTGAGGAAATGGATCCAAGAAATCCATGGGAGAAGGCTGTACCTTGGAGATGGGGTTGCAGGTCCGATCCGAGAGGAATTGAAGGAAGCTGGAGCTTCCAGAAGACTACCACGAGCTCACAGGGGGTCTGAACACCAGACTCGCACCTTCTATCAGCGGCACTTAGCTCCAGAAGTTCTAGGAATCACCGAGTGGGAAGTGGGCTTCAGGAGGGATCTGGCTGGAAATTAGGGGTTCACAGTGAGCAAAGGGACTCACTGTGAGCTACAGAGGGAATTTATAGGTGGGAGGAGGCCCTAGGGTTGATTTCCAGAGCTCGGGCAATGGGAGGAGGCTCGGCCGAGGAGAAAGGCTCAGGCTAACGGCTATGAGCAATTTGAGGAGAAGACGACTGGCAAGACGGATGCGTCGAGGGTAGGAGGGGAAATTCAGGGTCTTCCCATACTTCTACGAGGGCTGGGAAGTTTTTGGCTGTCGGGGGGGGGGGGGGGGACCAGACGCGGACGAGGCGAGGAAGGGGATGATTCACAGTGCTCGGGGTGCCCTAGGCCGTCTGATTGATCATCCATCAAAGCGGGACGGCCCTAATCTCCCGATACTTAACGAATGACCACGGATAAGGGATTGGCCGTTGGATCAACTCGGGTGATCTAACGGTTGATTGAGGGTACTTACGGCGGTAGCTAGATGCCGTCGGATTAGGATCTCGAAACCGCGGAACAGTCGAGATGAGACGGGAATTGATTTAAAGTGCGGTCGTTGGATTAGATCCGTGGGATGGACGGCCCGGATAACGCCCGTGGTTTGGGATTTGCCGACCGTTAGAAGAGGGTATAAATGCAATTAAGAATTGTTTAAAACCCTAATTTGCAATTGAACCAATTTAAATTAAATCTAAAATATGCCTAAATGACCTCCAAAAATTCCCAAAATTTCACCCTTAGCTAATTTGGGGGTGAGGAATTCAAAAATGAAGTCAGATTTTGATTTAGAGATGAAATTAATTTAGGTATTTTCTAGAGTTCAAAAATAGCCAAAAATACAAAAATTTCAAATTTAGCTCCGACTGATTTCAAACTTTTAGTGTTAGGTTTAAATGACTCATTGAGTCTAATGGAATCAAAATTAAAGCTTAGATTGGCCTAATTAATCCAAATTTAACTAGGATAATAACTAGGGTTGTTACAAAAGGAGACTTTGGCGTCTAAAGAAAACTCTAAGGATCCAATTGTCGTGTATTCGGCACGGGGACGACACATAGTGCCGGGATGGGTCAGGCCCCGACCCACGCATTTCTGATTTCGAGCCAACAGTTATATAAGGGATTTTCTGAATCAATTTCCTTAAGGAAATTAATTCAGAAAATCAAATCATATGGTTTAATTAAATTAAAACATTCAAAATGAAATAATGAAATTTATTTGGCTACACTTATCCAAATGGTATGATCCAATATAGCATTTAAATCAAAAAAAATGTAAGGAATAATAATATTAAATAAAATCTAAGATCTAATGGTTAAATTTTATAAAATTTCTTAATCATTCTCTAAGCTTACTTAATTCATAATTAATTCAATTAATTTCAAATATTGTAATTAAGGTCTTTGATTGCTCATAAGACTATGGAAAATTTAATTTTGCCAAAAAAATAATTTTGGAGTTCAAAATTTTCTGCTCGACGCTTCATTGCTTAAGTTCTAGATGCTGTGTTGGGACCCTCCTTCTATACCTCTGCGAGTAGTTGAAGCGCCAATTGGCATTGGCAAAGGACCAGATGGTGAATTCACTTTCTGAGTGTGCATTGCCATGTCCACTTTCGAGTCACAGCAAGTTGCGGCAATTTTTTTCTTCCTCGGTCAATTAAGCCCCCAATTTATACTCGATCCTTTGAGTTAGAGTGGCTAACTACTAGTACTACTTAGGATCAATCAAATTGATTGATTTGATTGAAATTGATCGATCAAGTTTTGCCTCATACCTATTCTAGATCGAGTAGCATCCTAGCACTTCCGACCTTCCCGGAACCTCTCGGCTAAAACAAACGACTCACCCTGAGCTATTGAAGGTGTAGAGTTAAACCCTAGCCCATAGTCCTATGTCTGTGAGGAAAATTTTCTTCTCATAGGCTCTCCTTAAATTTGACTAGGTGCAATAGGGATCCGTCAACTCAGAGCATCTTAGAGGGGGCTTCCTAGCTCCATCATCGCATTTAGTGCCACTAATGGTGTATCCATCGAGTTCCAAGCGCGTCATGGTCTGGGAATGTAGAATTTGGCATCTGAAGCAAGCCTTAGGGATCCTAGTGTCAGGTATTCGACGTGGGGACGACATACAGTGCCGAGCCATGTCAGGCCCTGACCCGGGCATTTCTGATTTTAGGCTGACAATTAAATAAAAGATTTTCTGAATTAATTTCCTTAAGAAAATTAATTCAGAAAATCAAATTATATGGTTTAATTAAATTAAAATATTCAGAATTAATTAATGAAGTAACTTTGGCTACACTTATACAAATGGTATGATCCAATATAACATTTAAATCAGAAAAATGCAAGGAACAATAATATGTAATAAAATCTACGATCCAATGGTTAAATTTTGTAAAATTGTCTAATCCTTCTCTGAGCTTATTTAATTCATAATTAATTCAATTAATGTTCAAAAATTATAATTAAGGTCTCTGGTTGCTCATGAGACTATGGAGAATTTAATTTTGACTATAAAAATAATTTAAGAGTTCAAAATTTGTTAAGCACCTCTTAATTACCCTAAACCTTGAATAGTGGATTTAACCTTAATTAATTATTTAATTTTGGTGATTTAGGTCTCCATCATCTTCTTAAGTATAATAGATCTAATATCTATTCTTAAATCATCTTATGGAATCTTAAATTGCTTAATCACTTAATTTAGCCTTAATATGTGCTCAGTACTAATTAGGTTAATACTATAGTCAAATATTGAGTCAAGTTTTCCATTCATCTCATTAGATAATATTAAGTTCATTAAAACTGATTTGAATCAATTTGAATAATTAATTCTTAAATTTCCAATTTTTGCCTAAAGAAGGGTATTTTAGTCATTATTGACCAAAATATTGTTTAAGCATCCTTAACCATATAAACTTCAATAAAGTGTTCTTAATTAGTAGTGAAATGTATTAGTATCATTTTCTTAACTTTTGAGCCTAATTTAGTTATGTTTAAATTTCCTTTTTCTTAAGTGATCAAACCTTAGATCTTAGATCTTAGATAGTAAACTCTTAATCATTTTGATTTAATTATGCCATATCATCTTGGAAATCCTTAATTGATTTATTGTCTTAATTCCCTTGAAACCTCCTTGTGGGTGTAAGATTGATTTAATCTATAAGAAAATGTGAATATTCTAAAGATTGTATGTAGATCTTAGATTCATATGTTCTGGATTGATTATTTTGTCTCATGATATTAGAATAACCTTTCATAAGATGTTAGCTTCTAAATCTCATAAGGTTCTTTATCTTAAGACTAATGTTGGGTGTGAACCTTAGATCCTTGATAGAGTAGCACCTTGAATTTAAGATTTGAACCCTAAATATGGAGTTTAAGTATAGAATCCCTAATCTAAATTAATATAATCAAGATTTGGGATGAGTGATTTAAATACATTAAATTAAGTCATTGAATTAATTACTTTAATCCTTTATAGTCATCACTTGATTTTTGAATTAGAACTTGTTAAGTTCTAATGTTAATATTAAGGTCGTGATTCTGGGATCATACTCGATAGTTGGATATTGGAGATCCTAAACTTGTATCTCTAAGAATAGTTAGAGCAAATTGAATTAATCAATAATAAATATCACATAAGTCTAGTTGAGTCTCTTACTTACTTAATTTTGTTGCTTCACACACCTTGTATATTGATCATTTTCCTTGGACATAATAGGTGAGCTCAGGATATTGATGATGTATTCTAAGTTAGTATTTGAAAAGCATAAACATTCATTCAATTCTTTCATAACATTTAGTTTAGCAGAGTGTGTCCTAGCTTAGTCTACCTCCTCAGTTCTAGTTTTATTATAGAATAGACTCGGACCTAGCTTTGTGCTTCGTTAGGATAGACACATGTCTTATTTTATAAGTACAACTTGGACCTAGCTCTGATGTTGTATAGGATGGATACATGTTGAACTTTCTGTTCAGAGGCTCTGTATGACCTATTTTATATTATGGTAATACTATGTTTGGGAATGCTTTTACTTTCAATTCAGTTATAGTGCTGTGGCTTGCTTGGCCACATGCTTAAGTGGCTTTTAATTTTAGTTCAGTTCTAGTGCTGTGGCTTATTTTGCCACATGCTTTAGTGACTTTTACTTTAGAGTTCTATATACATTTATACTTACTTCATTTTATTATTTTAGTTCAGCATCTATTAAGTATTGGTATGTTTGGGATGCCAATTTCGTATACTCCATTTAGCATGTTTCAGTATAGTTTTCCTTCATGTAACCAGCATGTTATCATGTGATCCTAATCATGTAAGGATGAGCTTTACTTTCAGTACCTTACATTTAATTATATGTTATAGCCTCACCTTGTTCAGTTTCATGTATGGTATGTCATTTTGCATATTTGGTTGTTTAGTTATAAATGTTATTTTATAATTATCCTATTCCTTGTACTTGTTGCACCTTAAACTACTTGCATGCTTACAATAATAATGTGATATTTTTAAATGTTCAGTTCACTTAATTAGCCTAAAATGTACTTAGACAATTTGTCGAAATATAACATTTTTCTTCCATTGGCTGGGGCCTTAGTATTTGTGTTACCAACAAATGTCAGATTCACAGCTGTTGGTTGGTGCTTTTTCTAGAGAGGAGCTTGGACAGGAGAAGGATCTTCCTGTTGTTGCTTAGTTGATTTTATTTTCTACTGTGAGGATGAGAGCTCTTTCCTTTTCATTTAAATATTCAATCTATAATAATACTTCAACTGGAGGTATTTACTTTCTACACTTTGTGCTAAGTTATGCTGCATTTACCCTTTTATACTATGCTTTGATATGGATGTTATATTATACTATTTTATGCTTCCGCTACTTTGATATATTGATGTATGTTCTCAGTTTCAATTGACAAATATTATGCTTAAGGTGGGTCAGGTTATACCTGACTCTACTTAAGATGGGGATTTACCTCAGTTGGAGGCCATACTACTTGTGATTATGCTAATATTAGTATTAGCATGGCCGAGGATGGTAAGGGGCCCACAGTATTATGTCTGCGTATGTTAACTGTACTTAAGGAAATTGAATTTGCGGTCTGGCTTTGTATAAACCCAGGTTGTTACTTAGGTCAATTAAGACTAAACCAAGTCCTGATTGTGATCATAGTACTCTAATTAAGTCATTAAGAGTTCACCTCAAAGACCTAGTCCAAATAACAAGTCAAATGGATCAAATCATAATTTTTGGAATTTCAAAAATCTGAAAAATTGACCTACTTAATTTGACCTCAAATCACAAATCGAACTTCACCATTGCGCTCATCACCCCAAAATTAGCTAGGGGTGATGTTTTGGCGACAATCGGAAGCCGTCAAAATTTTGGCAAATATCTTAATACATTTTAATACTCCAAAAGATGAGAAAAATAAATACTCGTCGGAACTAAAATGGTCTTCACCATGGGGTTCATCACCCTTCAACTTGTTAGGGGTGAAATTTTGGGATTTCTTAGAGAATTATTTAATAGTCAAAATTTAAATGAGGAACTTTAATTTAATTATTATTATAAAATTAATTAATGGCTCGGCTGGTGGGACCCACCATAGAATTATCGGGTCGGATCATGCTTCCGCGTTCTACAAATCAATATCTACAAAGCCATATTGAGCCTGACCCATTAAGCATAAGACCCGATCTGGATAATTGATCGATCAATCGTGACTGTGCGGTCCGTGCGTCATCTCTATTGCGCGTCGGCGCATGTCTCACACGCGATAGAGACCGGCCACGTGTGTGAGCCTCCCTGTGGCGGCTATCCCTTAATCATCTAGATTAAGAGGTGGTCGTCAACAGGCAAACCCTCACTTAGCATTCAGATTAAGGAATATGCATTCTTAATCAAATACTAAGGGAGGATGTGCCCTAAAGAAATAGAGCAAAAGAAAGCCAATCACTGAATGAGCATACTATAATATATCAGAGTGCGGAAGAAAGACAAGTGACAACATCCATACAATCCAAACAAGGCCTATACAACTCAGAATACATAAGCATGAATAGAAAAGAACTTTAAATCTATATTATTACAAAATGACATTTAAGTTTAAGCAGTAAAGTAAAGATCACTCAATCCTCACATAGTAAAAGAAAACAACTAAGGGTCTTCTTCTGCATGCTCCTCCTCTGGAATCAGATCTTCAGAAGGTTCCACGACCTCAAAAAGCTCAGAATCTACTATTGTTAGTTTCACAATGATAGGCCCCAGCCCAAAAAAGAAAAATCTAGTTAGACAAAAATGTCTAAGTACATTTTAGGCTGTAAATTTAAGTTAAATTTTATCACAATATCTAAGCAAAGTAGGAGCAGTAAAGCATCAAAGAAAAGTGACAAAGTTATAATTAACTTATTTATAACTCAAACAAAGTGTGAGGTAAGCACATACCTCAACTCAAGCTGCAGAAAAAGGGTTAAGTAACACATAATGAAATCTACTAAGCACAAAGAAATTCCTAAGTAATATGATCAACTTAAGACATGCTGGTTATAATATAAAGTTCTAACATCCTAACATGCCATAAAGTAAAAGTGAACTACTGAAAATTATAACATAAATGTAAAGAGGTAAGTACTAAAGGAACTATTGTATGTAAGTATGCGAAACTGTAAAGTAACGGTAAAGTAAAGGTAAAGTAAGGGCATAAAGTAAAGTGTGGAGATACTCCTACTTTGTCTTGCCAAAAAGGAAGGTCCATTTGATCATCCAAGAAAGAGTCCCAGATTAAAGTATGCCGCTCTAGGAAAGCGTCCTAGTAAAAAGTATCACGCACTAGGAAAGTGTCCTAAGCAAAAGTATCACGCAATAGGAAAGTGTCCTAGGCAAAAGTAACACACACTAGGAAAGTGTCCTAGGCAAAAGCTGTCTCAAAAGTAATGTTATACTAGAAGACAGACTAAATAAGACATAACTCACACAGTTTAATAATGCTATTTTCATTAAATTTTTTCTTAAGTTATGAAAATGCCATATGAATGTATTCAAAGTTTAGCATAGAATACTCATCAATTATTCCATGTTCAATATAATGTGTCCAAATGTATAATGAAGTCCAAAATAAGGAAAGCATAGCATATAATTTTAAATGAATAAAATAGCACTAAACAACTTTGTAATATCATTTTGTTTTCTAATTAAGTCACTCTATCTAATCTCAAGTTATACAAGTTTAGTATCTCCATTATCCATCTATTAAGTATAAATTCAGAATATCAGTCCTATAAGTTAAAAGAATATTAGAACTAATCAAGCTCTAACATACATAAATCACGTGATGCTTAATTAAGCTTAAATAATAAATCAAACATCCTAATTGATGATTTTACGAATCTCAAAACCAATCTTGATTAATATAAATCAAAATTGGGGGATTAAAATATTAAAATCCAAGTATTGGATTTTAACTTCTTAACCCAATAGGTTCTAATCCTAATGGTATAAAGTTAAACGCAAATTCTCACGAGCTATAATTAAGGCTACCTTATTAAGCATAATCAAGCTTTAATAAGATGGATATCTAATCTTAAATCTAAAGTTTTAATACAAAATAATCATAAATAAATGATGAAATTTTAGAAAACTATAAAACCAAGGTTTCATCTATTAAGTACCCATTTACTTAATAAATGAACTCTAACCTAATTT
The DNA here is from genome assembly GCA_016760335.1 of Gastrodia elata. Taxonomy (NCBI): domain Eukaryota; kingdom Viridiplantae; phylum Streptophyta; class Magnoliopsida; order Asparagales; family Orchidaceae; genus Gastrodia; species Gastrodia elata. The sequence goes on along the minus strand of CM028671.1, from coordinate 39,794,021 downwards.
CTAAGCTAAATCCTAACGAATAGGATTCTAAAGGTTTGAAGTCCTAAAGAGAAAATTTAAGCCTTAATCTTAATCTTACTTGGCTATTATTATGATATAATTAACTTATGGAAGGTATAAGGTGAACTAAATTTATCTTATGAGGCTTAATTTATGACTTAGAGATTTTTAAGAGAGTTTTAGGGTTTTACATAAAATGTCATTTTAATGAGTTTAATTATTCTAAAATAATTCCAAATCAGTCATAATACAAATTTTAGAGGTTTAAGAATGAATTTAAGGTTTAAGGAAGCTTAAACCTAAATTTGGTAAAAATGACTATTTTACCCCTACTTAAGGGTCTAAAATTCAACTTTGTGAATCAAGGCTTAAATCTGAATTTTATTGAAGTGGGATGATTGCTTACTATTTAATATGAGTTTAGACAGTAAGTATAGTTATTTTGGTTAAGTATTAAGCTTTATAAGGTCAAATTAAGGAATTTGATCTATAAGGGAAAATTGGTAATTTGGCCAACTAAAATCTAAATTTTCTATCAGTTTATTGAAGATTATATTCTAAGGTTTCCATAAAACCTAAAATCATTAAATTCTGAAAATTATTGGCAAAGTTATAGCCAATACAAGTTTTAGGGTTAATAATTAGGGTTTAGTGTGATTAGTGAGTGATTAGTGAAATTAATCACAGAATCTCTAAACTAATTACATAGCTAGGTTCTACTTTACTCTATGACTGATTAGAAACTAAAAATTCTAATTTGGATTATTAATTATACTAATATTCACTAATCAAGTTTTAAGGTGGTTAAGGTTGATTCAGAGATCTAACAATTAGATTTTAAATACTTTTATAGTTTACTGTTAATTAGGTCTTCTTGATCAAAATGATATATTGGAAGACCTAAATTGGAGCTCAATTGACCAAGTTATGGTTAATTGAATTTCTAGGGTTAATTAGGGTAATTAGGGTTAGGTCCTAAAAGTGTGTAAGCTAATACTAATTCAAACAGAAAATTGAGCACTACTAGGTTGTTCTAGAGGTTCTACTGATCACTTTAATACCCATATTGTCTATGTTTGGACTAAGGGTTAAAAAGTTATGAGCTTTGGAATATTAGAGTTTGGGTTAAGAAGTGATTAGCCTAAACATGTCTCAAACAGCAAATCTAATACTATTGAGAGGATCCTTGGGCTTTGCTGAGTATTTTAAGACCCATATTGGGTATGTTTGGGTTAATGGTTACAAAGTCATAACTTAATGAACTTTTATGGCAATTAGGGAAAATTATGGGTTCTAAATGTCATTAGGTGAAATAATGATTGAATTGAAATTTTGATAGTGCCAAAATATTCCTCATAATTTTATGATTCCAATGATATATAATATTGCCATTATTGGATATCTAGATTGAAAGATATTGATGATCGAAATTTGATAATTTAAACATTATATTAATTAAGCTAATTATATTCTCATATTAAATAAATTTTCTCTATAGATTAATAACAGTGTGTGGGACCTAGGATTCTTCTTCAGACAAAACTGGCAGAGGGGATGGGCACTTCATTAGCCAGGTGGGTCCCATCGGTGCTAATTGAGACGCGAACGGAAAGAACGCGTCGGACCCGGCCCGGTTCGGTCCGACCCGTCGACACTTCACATTCCACAATTAGGGAAACGTCGAAAGCCTAGGGATTTCGAGTTGATCCATATTATAGGAATCGATCGAATTTAGTTTCAACAATCAGAGGATAAAGAAAATGAATTAAACAAGGACTTATGGTAGGCGAGTACCTGAGTGATCGACAATGAATATTAGGGCATTCAATATGCGCTACCTACACTGTGAGGGTTTCCGTTCGATCTCCCCCTGAGGTTTAGGGAAAGCTAGAGATTTAGTTAGGTCTTGAGATGGTGCAAGATACCTATACGCGGCAGTGAGTGCTGCCTATGATTCCAGTGGGACACCCGCAAGCTATTGCTTGCATCGCGGAGAAGACGATAGATGATCGGCGGATCATATTTTTCGCAATCTCATCAAACCATCCAGCGGATTGACATCTGATGCGGACGTCGTGATGAACAGTAGGCAGTGTTACTATGCTGCTAACAGTGGCCATTAAGTATATTTAATAATATTATTATTTTATTAAATTAAATTCATTTCATTAATATAAATTAGGTATTTAATTGTACTTAGAAAAATTCAGATAAATCACCCTTAGCTAGTTGAGGGGTGAGGAATGCAACGGTATAATAAGATTTTTGTTTCGCTGAGTTTTTAATTAATCAAATTTTTGGGTATTTAAATAATATTAAAATATTCGCCAAAAATCTAATGACTTCCACGTGCGACCAAAATATCACCCCTAGCTATTTTGGGGGTGGTGAACACAACGGCGAAGTCAGATTTTTGATTTGAGGTCAAGTTAAATAGGTCAATTTCTAGGGTTTCTGAACTTTCCAGAAATCAAGATTTCATCCATTTGATTCATGATTTGAACTGGATCTTAGATGTGAGCTTCTAATAGCTTTAATTAAGGCACTAGAATTATAATTAGGACTTGGATTAGTCCTAATTGATCTAAGTAACAACCTGGGTTATTTCAGGCTCCCCCACTTAAGAATGATGTTGTCCTCGACATCACTCAAGTGGAAAGAATGAAGCATAATGAAATGACTATTGGAATTGTAATGAAGATAAGGAAGTACGATTATAGAAATTTGACTGAGCATATATTAATCTAATGGGAATAGAAGAATCATCAGGGTTATTAATTATTTTTTGGTACTTTAATCAAATTTATAATTTTAATCTTTGTCCAGGATTTTGACAGGCCTTTCAATAAGTGATAGATTTGGTTGATTTCTTATTAGAGAAGATGAAGATAAGATGATAAAATTCATGAGAATTATAAGTTACTCTCATTTGGAGATTAGAAGATAGAGGAGATTTACAGGAACATAAAGTCCTATAATAAATGAACTTCAACTATGGCACCTCATCACTAATGCAGTTATGGATTCCTTAGCAAATTGAAGTAGTTTAAGAATTGAAGATCTGATTGGCGATCACTTCTTCTAACTGCCGTGAATTTAAGGAGTTAAGATAAGATTTAAACTATCCAAAGGAACTATGACTTAAGGTTATTTGAAGGCTCAAGGATTCAAAATTTAAAATCCCTCATTAATTTAATGTTTAAGGGTGGAATTTCAAAATTATACCAGTAAGGCTAGGAATTTTAACCAAGGTGCTAATCTTAAGGAAATTAACCAACTAAGTGATAACCATCACTTACTAAGGATAACAATAAAAGAAAGAGATGCTAATATCCATCCAAGCTGAATACAACTTCAAGGGTTTGAAGGTTAATTCTAAATTCATAATTTACGACTTATCACTATAAGATAAGACTATTACTTAGCAGGTGACATTATATACTAAGTATAGAATGTTATAAGGATCTAAGATCCTAAAGGTTTTACACTTAAGTGATATTCACCACTTAAGAAAATTTAGATAAATTAGTTTAAGCCACTATAAGACTTAACAAAGATTAAAGGATAACACAAATTCTAATTCAAAGAATTGGATTCCAAGGACTTGGCATCAAAGATCCATCATTTATAAGTCAAGTATGATAATGACTCCAAATGGTTTGGCTTATAATCTCTAACTAAAGATAAGATCAGGATGAGCTAACTGTATGAACTAGTCTATGCTAGGTTTGAACTAATAAAGAGATATTTATCTCTTACTAAGAGATTCCACTAGGGCAAAAAGGGCAATATTCCTTTAAGATAAATAACTTCAAAGTTAAGGAGAACTTAGGTCATTAAGTCACATATGATAGCTTGACACCCAAGATTTAAGAGAAATTGTTATTAACACAAGTCAAAAGCTTTGTCTTGGTAATGGTAGAGAACTCACTTATCCGTATGGATAAGTGCAAAGAATATTAATAAGAATTAAGGCTATGATCATAGGTCATATTTTATGACTTAGACCAAAGTTTCTAGAACCGGTTGCTAATATCTAAGTCACAATATGTGGCTTAGATCTTTTAGAAATCTGATTGTTAAATTTAACTTATCTTGAATGAGAACTCATTCCAAGGGAATGATCAATAAATGCTTAAGTCATAACACGACTTAGGCATATATTTAAAGATTGAACTCAAATGTTTTGGGAAATGAAATTTTCTTATTCAAAAGAAATAAGATTTTCCACAATTAGGTTATTTACTTAAATGACAATCATCCCTTAACGAATATTAAAGAAAGAGAATTTCTATCCAATCAAGATGGGAAAGGGAAAATATAAGATCAATTTATTAAATCACCACAAGTAACTTTAATTAAGAAGGATTTCAAAGAATTTAAAATAAATTCTAATTCAAAGGTTAGAATTCAAAATGCCTTGCAACTTAAATAAGGGTCTGTTCTTAAAAGAACAAAGGTTCTTTAACTTAGGATGGGTTCTATATTTAAAACTAGATAGAACATCCTCATTAGGCTAGGACTAAGAATGAAACATGGTTTATTATAGCCAAGCTTATGAGTATACACATATAGGTTAAAATAATCTAATCATTATAAAGTCTCACATTGAGGAATATAGGGTGAACTAATCATAAAATTAATTCACGATAAGCTTATATTATTAACCAAGTAATCATCTTTGGTTAAGGAATGATATTCTAAATAAAGAGGCTGATTATCCAACTTGGATGTTTAACCTTATGAGAAAGAGAAGTCTTTTGCATACAATCACATAAGATGACTTGATACTTTAAAATTGTAAGAGTTAACAAAATAAATCAAACAATGAATTGCTTATCATTTAGGATAAGATACAATCATAAGTTATCACTAAGAGTTTTAATTTAACTATATGAGGTTCTATAGTTAAAGTTTCTCATTCCAAGGAAATAAGGTGCTTAGAATTTAAAGAATAATTAAGGCGTATATTTTGAGTCACAATTATTACTTACTCGACCATAGATTCAAATATATGAATCAATCTATTCTAAGAAACTAGAAGTTATTCACCCAATTTGAGTAAGTCACTTCTCTGAAGAAGAATTATTTCCATAAGATACAAAGGTATGTCTTTGCCAAAGGAATCTAAGGTTTAATTGATTTAAGTTAAGGAAGAGGTAATTACCTAATCAAGTATAAGACACTTTAAATACTTCACTAGGCTTACAAACAATATTCTTAACATATACATAGCTAGGGATTTATCTTACCAAGATAAGGTAGAATTATCTACACTATAATATTTAGGTTAAGTCAAATTGACCTAACATCAAAGCTTGTAAATGGTTAGGAATCAAAGATTAAACTATAGGAACTAGCTTTACTTTAGTATAAAGAGTGAAATAATTCTCAAAATATAAAACTTATGATTGAATCACATGGTTCTAAATTTAAATGTTACGTACTAATTATAGTTTAAGGCTATTTATAGAATCATGAATATTATTGTATTTTGAGATTTTATAAGTTCTTTTAAGATTACTGAGCCTGGTATTTAAATCCAAACTCTAACTAGATCCATAAGAGATTTGATATCCCTAATTTATTAGAAGAAGAGTCGATGTCCTTAATTGGGATCCTTATAACTATATAGAAATTTATAAATGAACTAGTAATAAGTTTTGGGGGATATAATAGGGCATGAAGTTACAGACACTAGTAAGGATTAGTTTTAGTTGCATTAAGCAACGAATGGTCTTTCCATTGTTCTATTTACTTTAGCTGAATATCCGCTCATGCTATAATAGTTTATTCAGAGATTTAATCTTTCTAATCTAGTTCCTACTTAACTTTTACTAATTATGGAAATATTTTCCATTTCATGCTTTTCATTCTGAGTGTTACGGTAACATGGATGTCATTCTAGTATCCATTTAGTGATTGTATGTCAGAAGAACTATCCATTAGGTCAATAGGAATACAAATTCCAATCTAATACCTTATGGAGTTCTCTGATAACAACTGTGGTGGTCATCCCATAATCATCCGGATTAAGAGGTGGTCATCAATGGGCAAACCCTCGCTTAGCATTTAGATTAAGGAATAGGCCTTGTTAATTAAATGCTAAGGGAAGATGTGCCCTAAAGAGAAAGAACAAAAGAAAGTCAATCACTGAATGAGTATACTATAATATATCTGAGTGCAGAAGAAAGACAAGTAACAACTTCCATACAATCCAAATAAGAACTATACAACTCAGAATACATAAGCATGAAAAGAAAAGTAGTTTAAACTTGTATTATTACAAAATAACATTTAAGTTTAAGTAGTAAAGTAAAGATCACTCAATCCTCACAAAGCAAAAGAAAACAACTAATGGTCTTCTCCTGCACACTCCTCCTTCTGAATCAGATCTTTAGAAGGTTCCATGACCTCAAAAAGAACTGAATATACCATTGTCAGTTTTATAATGATAGGATCCCAGCCAACAAAACAAAAATCTAGTTAGACAAAATGTCTAAGTACATTTTAGGCTATAAACTTTTAAGTTAAATTTTATCACAATATCTAAGCAAAGTAGGAGCAGTAAAGCATCAAAGAAAAATGAAAAAGTTATAATTAACTTAATTATAACTCAAACAAAGTGTGAGGTAAGCACATACCTCAACTCAAGCTGTAGAAAAAGGGTTAAGTAATACATAATGAAATCTACTAAGGATAAGAAAATTTCTAAGTAATATGATCAACTTAAGACATGTTGTTTACAATATAAAATGAAAATACTGAACTAAAAATAAAGTTCTAACATCCTAACATGCCATAAAGTAAAAGTGAACTACTGAAAAGTACAACATACATGTAAAGAGGTAAGTACTAGCGAAACTACTGTATGTAAGTATGCTGAACTGTAAAGTAACATTAAAGTAAAGGTAAAGTAAAGGTATAAAGTAAAGTGTGGAGATACTCCTACTAAGTCTTGCCAAAAAGTAAGGTCCAATTGATCATCTAAGAAAGAGTCCCAGATTAAAGTATGCCTGTGGGGCCCCCGTACTAACAGAGTACGGTGCTCAAACTGTGGCAAATCCCCAGCTTAAGTAAAGTTAGGTAAACCCAACCTGCCTTAAGCCAAGGACTTGTCACCAAGTACTATAATATTCATCAATATATATATATATATATATATATATATATATATATATATATATATATATATATATCAAAGTGGCGGAAACAATAGGCGAGTAGTAACATCGACAAGCATACATAGTAGAAAGAGGGAAAACAATATAGTAACTCATCGAAATGCAGAAATGAAACACATCCAAAACTAATTATTACAAACTGAATTTTAAAGAGAATGAAAATGTCTCTCAATCTCACTGAAATAAAATGCAAGATCTATCTAAACAGCAGCAGCACGATCCTCCTCCTGAACCTGCTCCTCTTCTACGACACTGCCCATGAACATGTCTGAATCTGACATTTGTCAGTATCAGAAATGCCAGGGCCCTAGCCAACAAAACAAAAAAGTTACAGTTAGACAATTGTCTAATTACATTTTAGGCTATTTTAATGAACTGAATATTTTAAGGATATCACATTTAAATTAGCTAAACATGCAAGCAATAATAGGTGAAACAAGCTATGGAGAAAAGGTAACTATAAACTATCTATTTATAGCTAGCAACTAGTATGAAGAACATACAACGTAAAATAAGCAAGATGAGGCTACAAGCTAAAAGAACAGCAATTACAATATAATTCTGAGCCTAACATGCTTATGATCATATTAACATATGCTGGGTATATAAAAGAAACACAAGTACTGAAAACATATAATTCTAGCTTCCTAAACATGCCAATATAAATAAGTAAACCATGTGACTGTACATACAACATGCTAATTTAAAAAAGGAAAAGAAAGGCTACTGAGACATGTGGAAAAAGCAAAGCAATCTATGAAATGTAAAGCCATTGAGACATGTGGCAAAGCGAGCAAGTACTGAAAATAAGGCCACCAAAGTATGTGGCAAAGCAAAATAGAAAATAATATAGAATAATCTAGCTAAAGTAGTAATAAGCCTAGGACATAGTACTGCCATACCAGCCAATAGGCCATACAGGGCCTCCAATATCAATCAATCAATCCCCAGCCTAGCCATCCAAATATGCTAGGTCTGAGTCCAATCTATATAATACTACTACTGAAGAGGCAGACTAATCTAGAATATATTATACTAACTGTAAACAAGGCAAAATTGAATGATATGCAATTCAAATACTAACTTAGGATGTATCATCCATATCCTAAGTTCTCCTATTATGCTCAAGGAATAAAGCTCAATATCCAAGGTATGCAAAGCAATCTAGTCAAAGTAAGCAAGAGACTCAATCTAGTCTTATGTGATATATGTTGTTGTCTATTTATCCAATCTAACTATTCTGAGAAGGTACAAGTTTAGGATCTCCAATATCAAACTATCGAGTAGAATCTCAGATTTACGTTCTTAAAGTTAATATTAGAACTTAACAAGTTCTAATCCAAATCATGTGATGACTATATGGTTTAAGTAAATAAATCAATGACCTAATTTATTAGTATTTTACTTTCTTACCCAAATCTTGATTAAGTAATTCAAGATTTAAGGACTTAGGACTTAAACTCCAATTTGGTGTCCCAATCCTAAATACAAGGAAAAAGGTCCTATTAAGGATTTAGGGCTCACAATTTCTACCCAAATTAAGGGTAAAGAATCCTATGAGCTGAGAGATCCAGGAACTAAAAACTTATTGAAAGGTTATTCTATTGATTATAAGATAACATAATCAATTAAGAACTTGAGAATCTAAGATCTATATTTAATCTTTTAAGATAATTTCATTATCTCATTGATTGAATCACCCTATACTCACAAGGAAGGCTTCAAAGGGTTAAACAATCAATCATTTAAAGAATTCCAAAGGAGATAGTTCAATTCAAGTAGAAGATCTAAAGTCTAAGGTCTAAGATCTAATATCTGATTTTTTATCACTTTAGACTTTAAACTAAGTTTTCAATTTAGACTTTACCAATTGCATTTCTTTTAGCATTTAAGTTTAAACTCTAACTAAATGGAACTTATTAAGGTGATATTTAACCATTGCAATTATTAGATTTAAGTACTAAGGCCAAATGACTCTTTTAGGATCACTTAAGATCTAAGTGTCTTAATTAGGGTTTAAGTGGAGATTTCTTGAATTAATGTCCAAGTCATTAATATTATTAGCCTAAGGGTTTAGAGAACATTTCTAATCTATCTTAGGGTAGTTCACTAAAATTTCCAAGTTTTAAGGAGCATTGAAGCACATTTTGGTCAAAAAGACCAAAGTGCCCCTCTTAAGGCTAGAATTGGGATTTTATTGTTTAATTATCCAAACTGGATCTTATTTGTTTTAAGGTGCTTCATATGGATTAATGAAGTGGGGAACACACTTATACTAGGTTTTGATAATTTAATTAAGCTAATTAGCACTAATCATTTATTTAAGCCTAATAGAGTGATTAGAGAATTTAGGGCATTCTAGGGCAATCCAACCTTACCCAGAGGTTCTAATGTACTTAGGATAGTATTAGAAACAATCTTCATCAAAAATCAGAGGTTAAAGTAGGGTTAATTTTGCTAATCCTTAATTAGGCTGATTAAGGAGTGATTAAGAAATTTTAATATCAAAAATTGATTTTAAGGGTCTAATATCATTCTTTAAGGTTTAATGAGCAATCAGAACCCTTAATCACTTAATTTGGTTATTAATTGATTTTAATATAATTTAATTAAAAACAAAAAAGGTTTGATCAATTATTTTAAATCCAACCATTAGATCTATGATTTTATGCTATATTTAGATTCCTTGTATTTTTCTGATTCAAGTGGTATATTGGATCATACCATTTGGATCTGTATAACTAAAGTTATTAAAATAATTTATTCTAAATTTTTATTTAAATTAGAACTATAGGTCCAATAATTATTAATATTTAACTTATGAAATTCTATGCCAATAATTATTAATTAACTGCGGCTCAAAATCAGAACCGCGCGGGTCAGAGTCGGCCCTGCCCAAGAATGGGTCATATTCTTCCTCTCGACGGGTCCGTCCCAGGCGAGATTCAGCTTTGAATTCTCAGCACTTAGGTGATGGCGGTGGCTCAACTCGATCCCTACACGCTCCTGGGGTCGAGACGCATCAATTGGACTAAAAACCCCTATCTGGATCCCACTGGATCGTTGGGGTGCTACTCAACCGAGATGCCTTTGATAAGGGCATTTTAAGCCTACTGTGAGGAGGCAATTCTCCTCATAGAGGCCCTAATCGGCTGGGGTTCAATACCTACACCTTTAGGGAGGTGAGGTGAGTTGAACCCCTAAGGTTTCATAACCTGGGGTGCAGCCGATCGCTGGGTCCTTACTTGGACTCAGGCATGGCTCGGTTGCTAGCTCAGTCGATCGATACGATCAACTCGAGCTAGCTTAGCCCCAAGCGACAATTACTATGGGTTTCCTAAGTGACTACGGTTCTCTAGGTGACATCCAGAGGCTCAATACAGAGACAGATGAGGAAATGGATTGAAGAAATCCATGGAAGATGGTTGTACCTGAAGCCGATTGCAGGCTTGGCCGGGGAGAATTGAAGGGTGCTGGAGCTTCCAGAAGATTGCCACAAGCTCCCAGGAAGTCTGAGCACTAGACTCGCACCCTTTATCAGTGGTACTTAGCTCCGAAATTTCCAGGAAATCATCGAGCAAATAGGGACTCCAGCAAGCCTTCTACTAAAGAAATTAGGGTTCACAGTGAGCAAAGGGGCTCACTGTGAAACTCTAAAGGTATTTATAGGCCTGGGGAAGCTTTGGGGGTGGTGACCAGGGATCGGGAATGGGGCTTGGTTCGGCCCAAGGGTCCTCACCATTTCTCAAAAATAGGGAGGGTCCAGGCCTCCCGGGTTGCCCTACTAGGCTCGGCCATTCTCAGAAGGTCCTAATGGTCTTGGTGACTGGGCACGGGGAGTGGCAGACAAGGTTACGTGGCTTAGTACGGGCGAATTATTGCTGTCAGGGCAGGATCTCTTGGGGACAAAGATCCACAGTGGCGGGGGACTCCGAGACCGTCTGATGGATCAGCAGTTGGCACAGGACGGTTCTGATCTCCCGACATATAATGTCCGCGCGAGGGATTGGATCAATCGTCGGATCTGATCCACGGATCGAACGGGTGATCGAGGATTCTTAAGACGGTTACTTGGATGCCGTTGGATCAAATCTCGGAACCACAGAATAGTCAAGATTAGACGGATCCGATAGAAGGCATGGGCCGTTGGATCGAATTCCACAGAACGGACGTCCTAGATGGCACCCGCAGTTTGGAAGGGAGCCGACCGTTGGAGAGGATAGATTTGCAAATATGATTTGTTTAAAGCCCTAATTTGCAATTAAACCTATTTAAATCAAATCTAAAATGTGACTAAATGACCTCCAAAAATTCCCAAAATTTCACTCTTAGCTAATTTGGGGGTGGGGAATCCAAAAATAAAATCAGATTTTGAATTGGAGGTCAAATTATTTTAGGTATTTTCTAGGGTTCAAAAATAGCAAAAAATACCAAAATTTTAGATTTAGCTCCGATTGGTTCCAAACTTCTATGATTAGGTTTAAATGACCCAATGAGTCCAATGAAATCAAAATTAAAAGTTGGTTTGGCTTAAATAATCCCAATTTAGCTATGGTAACAACTAGGGTTGTTATAGACTCCCCCACTAAATAACAATGTCATCCCTGACATCACCTAAGTGAAGAAAAATTCTACTGGGACCCTACAAGTTTTAAATATGATTGATAGAAAAGAGGAGAACAATACCTGAGTTTGCAAAGAGCTGATGATATTTATTGCGCATATCCACCTCTTTCTCCCAAGTAGATTCTTCTAACGATCGATTTTTCCACTAAATTTTAACCATAGGAATTGAACGATTCCTTAGCTGTTTCTGATCATGAGCTAAGATTCTGATAGGTTCTTTGGCATATGAAAGATCAGGTTGAATCTCTACTGTTGGAAGTTGAACGAGATGAGAAGGGTCTCGAAGACATCTTCTCAATGATGATACATGAAATACGTTGTGAACACTGCAAAGCCATCAAGAAGGCTTAACAGGTAGGTTGATGATCCTACTTTGGCCAAAACTTTGAAAGGTCCAACATAGCAGGGACTAAGTTTCCCAGCTATGCCAAATTTGAAGACACCTTTCATTGGAGTGACCTTTAGATAAGCAAAATCTCCACATTAAATTCTAAGAGATGGTGGTGAGAATCATGATACTTGCTCTGACGATCTTGAGCTGAATGAATTCTCTGCTGAATTAATTTGATCTTATTATTGGTTTCTTCAACTAATTCTGAACCAAAGAGCTGAACGCTTCCTGTTTCTGACCAAGCTAGCGGAGTACTGCATTTTCTACCATGCAATGCTTCATAAGGAGCCATCTTAATACTGGCTTGAAAACTATTATCATAGGCAAAACTCCACTAATGAGATGTGATCTTCCCAGGAACTAGCAAAATCAAGAATACAGAATGTAAGCAAATCTTCTAAAACTTGATTCACTCTTTCAGTTTGACTATCTGTTTGAGGATGAAAAGCTGTACTCATGGCTAGAGTCGTACCCAGATCTTGATGCACAGCTTGCCAAAATTTGGAAGTAAATCTGCTATCTCTATCAGATACAATTGACTTCAGAATCCCATGCAATCTGACAATTTCTTTGATGTTGAGTTTTGCTAACTTCTCTACAGAATCGGTTTGACGGATGGGAAGAAAATGCATTGATTTAGTTAAACGGTCCACAATCACCCAGATCGCATCGGCACCTAATTTTGCACGAGGCAATCCCATGACAAAATCCATAGATATATCGAACCATTTCCATTCAGGGATATCTAATAGATGCAGAAGACCACCGGGTCTTTGGTGTTCGGCCTTCACTAAATTATAGGCATGACATTTGGCCGCAAAGTCAGCTATATCTTAGTTTATACCTGGCTACCAAAATGATTATTTTAGGTCCATGTACATCTTAGTACTGCCTGGATGGATATGGTATCCAGAATTATGGCCCTCGACTAATACTTCTTGATGCATGGACTTATGAATCCACAATTGATTACCTTGATAAATTACACCATTCCACAATTGCAGATCATGACGAAGACCACCTTCGATATCTGCTTTAAGCTTCAAATACTCATCATCTTTGGTTTGCGAGATAGAGACATCTCATGGAAAGTGGGTTCCACATTAATATTTGCTAATGGCGAACTCAACATATCTCCACTGACTGGAGAAATATCGAGCTTACGAAATTTAGGTTCTAAAGAACTAGATACAATCATAGAGGTTAAAGTAGCACGATGACTAAGAGTATCGGCCACTACGTTCACTTTTCCTAGATGATATTGGATATTAAGGTCGTAATCGCTGATGAGCTCCAACCACCTTCTCTTGTGGCAATTCAACTCTCTCTGGGTGAAGATATACTTCAAACTTTGATGATTAGTGAAAATTGAACACTGCACTCCGTATAGATAGTGGTGCCATATTTTCAAGGCAAATATCATGGGTGCAAGTTCAAGATCATGGACTAGATAATTTCGCTCATGGGTTTTAACTGACGAGAGGCGTAGGCAATTACCTTACCCTCTTGCATTAAATCACAACCTAGACCGATTCCAGAGGCATCGATATATACTTGATACTTCAAACCTTCTTTAGGTAAAACAAGAACTGGAGCGGTAGAAAGTGCATCTTATAGAGTTTGAAATGCTTCCTCGCATTCAGGACTCCAAATGAACGGAATGACCTTTTGAGTCAATTTAGTTAGCGACAAAGCAATCTAGGAAAAGCATTTAACAAACTTCCTATAATATCCCGCTAATCCTATGAAACTTCTAATGTCGGTGACAGACTTAGGTTGAGCCCAGTCCTGAATAGCTCTTACTTTACTCTGATCTACTCGAATACCCTGAGCATCGACTATGTGCCCCAAGAATGCAATGGAATTGAGCCATAACTCGTATTTGGAGTACTTAGCATACAGTTGAGGCTCACGCAAAGTTTCTAGTACTAACCTCAGATGTTCTTCATGATCTCTTAGAGTTTTAGAATAAATGAGGATATCGTCAATGAAGACGATCACAAACTTGTCCAAATATGGTTTTAGCACTCGTTGCATCAAATCCATAAAGATTGATGGCACATTGGTGAGTCTGAATGACATCACCAAAAACTCAAAGTGGCCATAACGAGTATGAAATGTAGTCTTTCCTACATCATCTTCCTTTACTTGCAGTTGATGGTATCCAGACCTTAAATTGATCTTGGAAAATATCACGGCTCTGGATAACTGGTCGAACAAATCATCAATTCTAGGCTGTGGGTATTTGTTCTTCATGGTGACCTTATTCAATTCACGATAATCTATACACATACACATATATCCATCTTTCTTTTTCACAAATAAAACTGGCGCTCCCCAAGGAGACATACTTGGCTTGATGAAGCCTTTATTCAAGAGCTCTTGCAATTGCTCGTTGAGCTCTTGAAGATCCTTAGATGCCATTCTATAAGGTGCTTTGGATATCGACTGGGTGCCAGGGATCAATTCAATAGAGAATTATACTTCTCTGAAAGGAGGTATACCAGGTAAACCTTCTAGAAATACATCGGCAAATTCTTTGACTACCTTACAATCAGCAAGAGAGATACTCTCTTTTGTTTCGGCCATCATGGTAACTAGGTAAGCATTACAATCCTTAACAATCAATTGTTCAGCTTTAATTACATTTATTAAGGATAGCTACGTGCTACTTTTTCCTACAAACGTTTCAGGCTTGCCCTGAGAATGGAGAATGACTTTCTTTTTATGACAGTTTATCACAACATCATTGTCACTGAGCCAATTCATCCCAAGGATGATATCAAAGTTAGCTATTGGCAGGATGATTAGTTTGGCCTGAAATTCTTGATCATTTATCGGGACTTTGATATTACAAAATTTATGGGCACTTAGTTGGGTTCCAGATGGAAGTCCAACACTCAACATTTGTGCAAGGTTGCATGCGTGAAGTTTAAGGCTTTTGGAAAATCGTTCAGAGAAAAACGAGTGACTGGCACCAGTATCGAACAATACATTACAAGGTTAGTTGTTGAAATAAAGTGTGCCTAAATTTACACAGTTTTGCATCAACAACTTGAAAAGATTTAAAATACAGAAATGCAATTTAGCAGGAGAGAGGTTTAGGAGTGTGTACCTAAAACCACATTGTTATCTTCGGCAGCTTCAATAGGAGTTAAGGCATATACTCGTACAAGACCAGCAGGATGATTGTTAGGCTACCATCACTGATAGTTCTGAGAATTGGGAGCTGGTGGCTGCGTGTGAGCAACTTCAGAAGCAGGGGCTGGCATTATAGCTAGATTTGGTTCTCTCCGATTTAATGGAGTTGCTCAGAACACTTGCTTCCTCTGATAAGGCTTCATTGGAACTCCGTATACCATTTTTGTGTGGTCGCACTGATAGAACCGGTGGCCTGTACGCCCACAATTGAAACACCTCTGGCCAAAGTGGTAACACTTGCCATACGGATGTGGCTTAGTACAGTTTTGAGTTTATTCGGTGGCAGGTGTAACTTACAGCTGATATACTTTTGCAGGGTTAGATCCGTGTCTCTTGAAGTTTCCTCGCGGGCTTAGAGTTGTTTGTGCTTTTTGCTTAAGATCCTCTTCAGATTGGTGATGCTCAATCACCTTAGCCGTTTCCACCAGTTTGAAGAAGCTAGTCAGACAGAGCGGCACGATCTGGTTCTTCAGTGAACCTCGGAGTCCACAAAGAAAGCGGTGGCACTTAGCTGACTCAAAATGAGTAACTTCTAGCGTGAAATGAATCAATCTACAAAATTCTCTTTTGTATTCAGCTACTGAACAACTCCCTTGAGTCAACCTCATGATTGTGTCTGCAATAATATTTTGTGCAGATGGGAGAATGAATTCAGTCTTGAAGGCCTCGACGGACTCATCCCAGGGGATGTCCTCTAACTCATAGTCAATGAACTTGGTATTTCGGATCTCTTCCCACCAATATTCTGCTTCCGCATGAAACAGACAGGTGGTGAGACGGACAGCTTCCAAGTTCGGGACCTTCAGACTAACAAGATCCCTTTCCACAGCCTTCAGCCAATCGGCTATATCCATTGGTGACAGGTTCCCACCAAAGGTGGGAGGCCTTAACCTCAGAAAATTATGAAGGAGATTATCTACCGAATGATGTGAAGAAGGAGCAGCTTGTGGAGCATATATTGTTGGAGCAGTGACAGTGACTGGAGTTGCACGATCATTTAGTAATTTCTGCATAACGAGCGCCTGTTGAGCTTGATTTTCCAACAGAGTTGCCACCATGGCTCGTAGATGAGCCACCTCATTGTTAGAACTACTAGAGGTAACAATGTTCTTGACAGGAGTAATAGTAGGTGGTGATCCAGAATCCATTCTAGTTTAATTTTTTAAAATAGACAAACTCAGAATTTACTCTAAGGAAGGGAAATCAAAATTTTTCATTAATTATAGAAATAAAGGATTACAATGCCAAAACTATAAATCTAATAGGGTTGCTTGAGAATGAGATAACATTTATCCTAACTATCACTCAAACATTATCAATATTCTCTGCCCTAAAGGCTACACAAAAGTCCTCAAAAGTGACTTACCGATGCTTCCTATTACACTTCTTATCGAGCCTCGCCATGGTATCATACCACCAAACTCCGGTGTAATCCAACATCAGGTCTGTCACAATATCTACATAAAGTGTCTCAGGACACTCTATGTGTATCAGAATGGACTCCACGTGGCTCAACCATTCTTGTGCGTATATGGGAAAGTTGAGCTCTCGATATACAGCTTGCTGTAGAAGCTTCTCCAGGACCAAGATCCCTTTTGCCGAAACTCCTTCAATCTGCCAATTGCTTTTCTGCCTCCACTTGAAGCTACAGCTCCAAACTATCTTGAAAGTATGCAGATAATAGTCTATATCGGACTCTCCATAATTTATTTGACTATGAGGACAAAATTTTATTTCATTTGTGTTAGACTCCAGATGACTAAATTATTAGGATGGGAGTATTGTCCTTCTACATTTTGCATAGAGTTACTGATACTACTACGTTATGGATGTTACCTACATTGATGTTTGTATTTCAGAAGAACGGTCCATTAGGTAAAAAGGAATCATAGATCCCATTTTGACACCTTATGGTGTTCTCTGATACCAACTGTGGGGTTCCTGTACTAACAACAAGGAAATACAGTGCTCCAACTGTAGCAAATCCCCAGCTTAAGTAAGGTTAGGTATACCCAACCTGCCTTAAGCCAAGGACTTTTCAACAAGTACTATAACATTCATCAATCAAGTACTATAACATTCATCAATATATATATATATATCAAAGTGGCTAAAGCAATAGGCGAGTAGTAACATCCACAAGCATACATAGTAGAAAGAGGGAAACAATATAGTAACTCATCGAAATGCATAAATGAAACACATCCAGAATTTATTATTACAAACTAAATTTTAAAGAGAATAAAAATGTTTCTCAATCTCACTGAAATAAAATGCAAGATCTATTTAAATAGTAGCAGCATGATCCTCCTCCTGAACCTGCTCCTCTTCTACGACACTGCCCACGAACACGTTTGAATTTGACATTTGTCGGTATCAAAAATGCCAGGGCCCCAGCCAACAAAACAAAAATATTACATTTAGATAATTGTCTAAGTACATTTTAGGCTATTTTAATGAACTAAATATTTTAAAGATATCACATTTAAATTAGCTAAACATGCAAGCAGTAATAGGTGCAACAAGCTATGGAGAAATGGTAACTATAAAATATCCATTTATAGCCAGCAACTAGTATGAAGAACATACAATGTAAAATAAGCAAGGTGAGGCTAAAAGCTAAGAGAAGAGCAATTACAATAAATTCTGAACCTAACATGCTTATGATCATATTAACACATGCTGGGTATATAAAAGAAACACAAGTACTGAAAACATGCAATTTTAGCATCCTAAACATGCTAATATATATAAGTAAACCATGTGAGTGTACATATAACATGCTAATTAAGAAAAGAAAAAGAAAGGCCACTGAGACAGGTGGCAAAAGCAGAGCAATCTATGAAATATAAAGCCACTAAGACATGTGGCAAAGCAAGCAAGTACTGAAAATAAGGCCACTGAAGCATGTGGCAAAGCAAAACAAAAAACAATACTGAATAATCCAGCTAAAGTAGCAATAAGCCTAAGACATAGTACTACCATTCCAGCCAATAGGCCATACAGGGCCTCCAATATCAATCAATCAATCCCCAGCCTAGCCATCCAAATATGCTAGGTCTGAGTCTAGTCTATACAATACTACTACTGAAGAGGCAGACTAAGCTAGGACACATTCTACCAACTGTAAACAAGGAAAAACTGAATGATATGCAATTCAAATACTAACTTAGGATGTATCATCCATATCCTAAGTTCTCCTATTATGCTCAAGGAATAAAACTCAATATCCAAGGTATGCAAAGCAATCTAGTCAAAGTAAGCAAGAGACTCAATCTAGACTTATGTGATATCTGTTGTTGTCTATTTATCAAATCTAACTATTCTGAGAAGGTACAAGTTTAGGATCTCCAATATCAAACTATCGAGTAGAATCTCAGATTTACACTCTTAAAGTTAATATTAGAACTTAACAAGTTCTAATCCAAATCATGTGATGACTATATGGTTTAAGTAAATAAATCAACGACCTAATTTATTAGTATTTTACTTTCTTACCCAAATCTTGATTAAGTAATTCAAGATTTAAGGACTTAGGACTTAAACTCCACTTTGGTGTCCCAATCCTAAATATAAGGAAAAAGGTCCTATTAAGGATCTAGGGCTCACAATTTCTACCCAAATTAAGGGTAAGGAATCCTATGAGCTGAGAGATCTAGGAACTAAGAACTTATTGAAAGGTTATTCTACTGATTATAAGATAAAATAATCAATTAAGAACTTGAGAATCTAAGATCTATATTCAATCTTTTAAGATAATTTCATTATCACATAGATTGAATCACCCTATACCCACAAGGAAGGCTTCAAAGGGTTAAACAATCAATCATTTAAAGAATTCCAAAGGAGATAGTTCAATTCAAGTAGAAGATCTGAAGTCTAAGGTCTAAGATTTGAGATCTAATTTTTGATCACTTTAGACTTTAAACTAGGTTTTCAATTTAGACTTTACCAATTGCATTTCTTTTAGCATTTAAGTTTAAAATCTAACTAAATGGAACTTATTAAGGTGATATTTAACCATTGCAATTATTAGATTTAAGTACTAAGGCCAATGACTCTTTTAGGATCACTTAAGATCTAAGTGTCTTAATTAGGGTTTAAGTGGAGATTTCTTGAATTAATGTCCAAGTCATTAATATTATTAGCTTAAGGGTTCAGAGAACATTTCTAATCTATCTTAGGGTAGTTCACTAAAATTTCCAAGTTTTAAGGAGCATTTAAGTAGATTTTGGTCAAAATGACCAAAATGCCTCTCTTAAGGCTAGAATTGGGATTTTAGTGTTTAATTATCCAAACTAGATCTAATTTGTTTTATGGTGCTTCATATGGATTAATGAAGTGGGGAACACACTTATCCTAGGTTTTGATAATTTAATTAAGCTAATTAGCACTAATCACTTATTTAAGCCTAATAGAGTGATTAGAGAATTTAGGGCATTCTAGGACAATCCAACCTTACCCAGAGGTTCTAATGTACTTAGGATAGCATTAGGAATAATCTTCATTAAAAATCAGAGGTTAAATTAGGGTTAATTTCACTAATCCTTAATTAGGGTGATTAAGGAGTGATTAAGAAATTTTAATATCCAAAATTGATTTTAAGGGTTTAACATCATTCTTTAAGGTTCAATGAGCAATCAGAGCCCTTAATTACTTAATTTGGTTATTAATTGAATTTATTATTATTTAATTAAAAATAAAAAAAGTTTGATCAATTATTTTAAATCCAACCATTAGATCTGTGATTTTATTCTATATATAGATTCCTTGTATTCTTCTGATTCAAGTGGTATATTGGATCATACCATTGGATCTGTATAACTAAAGTTATTAAAATAATTTATTATGAATTTTTATTTAAATTAGAACTATAGGTTTAATAATTATTAATATTTAACTTATGAAATTCTATGCCAATAATTATTAATTAACTGCGGCCCAAAATCAGAACCGCGCGGGTCGGGGTCGGCCGGGCCCAAGAATGGGTCATCTTTTCCCTCTCGATGGGTCCATCCCAGGCGAGATTCAGTGCTGAAATTCTCGGCGCTCAGGCGATGGCGGTGGCTCAACTTGATCCCTACATGTTCCTGGGGTCGAGATGCATCAATTGGACTAAGAACCCCTATCTGGATCCCTATGGATCGATGGGGTGCTACTCACCCGAGATGCCTTCGATAGGGGAGTTTTAGGCCTACTGTGAGTAGGAAATTCTCCTCACAGAGGTGCCTAATAGGCCAGGGCTCAATACCTACACCTTCAGGGAGGTGAGGCGAGTCAAACCCCTAAGGTTTCATCACCTGGGGCGCAGTCGATCGCTGGGTCCTTACTTGGACTCTGCCATGGCTGTACCTAAAACTGATTGCAGGCTTGGTCGGGGAGAATTGTAGGGTGCTGGAGCTTCCAGAAGACTGCCACGAGCTCCCAGGGGGTCTGAACACCAAACTCGCACCCTCTATCAGCGGTACTTAGCTCTAGAAGTTCCAGGAAATCGCCGAGCAGATAGGGACTCCGGCAAGCCTTCAGCTAAAGAAATTAGGGTTCACAATGAGCAAAAGGCTCACTGTAAAATTCTAAAGGTATTTATAGGCCTGGGGAAGCTCTGATGGTGGTGACTAGGGCTCAGGAATGGGGCTTGGCTCGGTTCGAGGGTCCTCACCATTTCCTGAATTTGGGAGGGTCCAGGTCTCCCGGGTCACCGTACTAGGCTCGGCCATTCTTGGAAGGTCCTAACGGTCTTGGTGACCTGGCGAGGGGAGTGGAAGACAAGGTTACGTGGCTTAGTACGAGCGAATTCTCGCTGTCGGGGCGGGATCTCTCGGGGACGAAGATCCACAGTGGCGGGGGACTCCAGGACCGTCTGATGGATTAGCTGTTGGCACGGGACAGTTCTGATCTCCCGACATCTAACGTCCGTGAGAGGGGTTGGATCGATCATTGGATCTGATCCACAGATCAAACGGGCGATCGGGGATACTTAAGACGTTTACTTGGACGCCATTGGATCGAATCTCGGAATCGCGGAACGGTCAAGATTAGACGGATCCGATCGAAGGCGTGGGTTGTTGGATCGAATTCCGCAGAACGGACGGCCCAGATGACCCCCACGGTTTGGAAGGGAGCTGACCGTTGGAGGGGATAGATTTGCAAATATGATTTACTTAAAGCCCTAATTTGCAATTAAACCTATTTAAATTAAATCCAAAATGTGACTAAATGACCTCCAAAAATTCCCAAAATTTCACTCTTAGCTAATTTGGGGGTGAGGAATCCAATAATGAAATCTGATTTTGAATTGGAGATCAAATTATTTTAGGTATTTTCTAGGGTTCAAAAATAGCCAAAAATACCAAAATTTCAGATTTAGCTCCGATTGGTTCCAAACTTCTATGGTTAGGTTTAAATGACCCAATGAGTCCAATGGAATCAAAATCAAAGTTTGGTTTGGCTTAAATAATCCCAATTTTGCTATGATAACAACTAGGGTTGTTACAATGCCGCACTAAGAAAGCGTCCTAGGCAAAAGTATCACGCACTAGGAAAGTGCCCTTGACAAAAGTATCACGCACTAGGACAGTGTCCTAGGCAAAAGTAACATGCACTAGGAAAGTGTCATAGGCAAAAGTAGTCTCAAAAGTAATGTTATAATAGAAGGCAGACTAAATAAGACTAAACTCACAGAGTTTAATAAAGTTATTTTCATTAAATTTTTTCCTTAAGTTATGAAAATGCCATATGAATGTATTCAAAGTTTAACATAGAATACTCATTAATTATTCCATGTTCAATATAATGTGTCCAATATATAATGAAGTCCAAAATAAAGAAAGCATAGCATACAATTTTAAATGAATAAAATAGCACTAAATAACTTTGTGATATCACTTTGTTTTCTAATTAAGTCACTCTATCTAATCTGAACTTATACAAGTTCGGGATCTCCAATATCCAGCTAAAGAGTATAAATTAAGAATATCAGTCTTATAAGTTAAGAGAATGTTAGAACTAATCAAGCTCTAACATATATAAATCACATGACACTTAATCAAGCTTAAAAAATAAATCAAACGTCATAATTGATGATCTTACAATTCTCAAACCAATCTTGATTAATATAAATCAAAATTGGTGGATTAAGATGTTAAAATCAAAGTATTGGATTTTAACTTCTTAATCGAATAGGTTCTAATCCGTATAAAATTAAACCCAAATTCTCACGAGCTATAATTAAGGTTATCTTATTAAGCAAAATCAAGCTTTAATAAGATGGATATCTAATCTTAAATCTAAAGTTTAAATATAAAATAATCATAAATAAAGGATGAAATTCTAAAAAACTATAAAACCAAGGTTTTATCTATTAAGTACCCATTTACTTAATAAATGACTCTAACCTAATTTCTAAGCTAAATCCTAAGGATATAAGATTCTAAAAGTTTGAAGTAAAGTCTTAAAGAGAATATTTAAGTCTTAATCTTAATCTTACTTGACTATTATTATGATATAATTAACTTATGGAAGGCAAAAGGTGAACTAAATTTACCTTATGAGCTTAATTTATGACAAAGATTTTTAAGAGTGTTTTAGGGTTTTACATAAAATGTCATTTTAATGAGTTTAATTATTCTAATAATTCCAAATTAGTCATAATACTAATTTTGGAGGATTAAGAATGAATTTAAGGTTTAAGGAAACTTAAACCTAAATTTGGGCAAAATGACCATTCTGCCCCTACTTAAGGGTTTAAAATTCAACTTTGTGAATTAGAGCTTAAATCTAAAATTTATTGAAGTGGAATGATTACTTACTATCTAATATAAGTTTAAACAGTAAGTACAATTATTTTGGTTAAGTATTAAGCTTTATAAGGTCAAATTAAGGAATTTGACCTATAAGAGCAAATTGGTAATTTAGCCAACTGAAATATAAATTTTCTATAAGTTTATTAAGGATTATATTCTAAGGTTTCCATAGAACCTAAGATCATTAAATTCTGATAAGTATTGGGTAAGTTATAGCCAATACAAGTTTTAGTGTTAAAAATTAGGGTTCAGTGTGATTAGTGAGTGATTAATGAAATTAATCAAAGAATCACTAAACTAATTACACAGCCAAGTTTTACTTTACACTATGAGTGATTAGAAACTGAAATTTCTAATATGTATTATTAATTATACTAATATTCACTAATCAAGTCTTAAAGTTATTAGGGTTGATTCAGAGATTTAACCATTGGATTTTAAATATTTTTGTAATTTATAGTTAATTAGGTCTTCTTGATTAAAATAGTATATTGGAAGACCTAATTTGGAGCTCAATTAACCAAGTTATGGTCAATTGAAGTTCTAGGGTTAATTGGGGTAATTATGGTTAGGTCCTAAAGTGATTAAGCTAATACTAATCTAAATAGAAAATTGAACACTACTAGGTTGTTCTAGAGGTTCTACTAATCACTTTAAGACCCATATTATCTATGTTTGGACTAAGGGCTAAGAAGTTATGAGCCTTGGAATATTAGGGTTTGGGTTAAAAAGTGATTAGTCTAAATATGTCTCAAACAGCAAATCTAATACTGCTGAGAGGATACTTAGGCTTTGCTGAGTATTTTAAGACCCATATTGGGTATGTTTGGATTAAAGGTTACAAAGTTATGACTTAATGAACTTTTAGGGGCAATTAGGGCAAATTATGGGGTCCTAAATGTCATTAGGTGAAATAATGATCTAATTGAAATTTTTATAGTGCCAAAATATTTCTCATAATTTTTTGAATACAATGATATATAATATTGCCATTATTGGATATCTGGATTGAAAGATATTGATGATTGAAATTTGATAATTTAAACGTTATATTAATTAAGCTAATAATATTCTTAGATTAAATAAATTTTCTCTACATATTAGTAACGGCATGTGGGACCCATGCTTCTTCTTCAGACAGGACTAGCGGAGGGGATGGGCGCTTCGTCAGCCAGGCGGGTCCCATCAGTGCTAATTGAGACACGAACGAAAAGAACGGGTCAGACTTGGCCCGGTTGGGTCCAACCTGTCGACACTTCATATTCCATAATTAGGGCAAACGACGGAAGCCTAGGGTTTTCGAGTTGATCGATCTTATAGGGATCAATCGAATTAAGTTTTGATAATTAGAGGAAAAGAAAAATGAATTAAATAAGGACTTAGGGTAGGCGAGTACTTGAGTGATCGACAATGAAGATTAGGGCATTCAAGATGCGCTGCCAAGACTGTGAGGCTTTCCATTCGATCTCCCCCTGAGGTTTAAGGAAAGATAGGGATTTAGTTAGGTATTGAGATAGTGCAAGATACCTACAAGCGGTTGTGAGTGCTGTGTACGATGCCTGTGCGACACGCGCAAGCGATTTTTCACAATCTGATTAAATGGTGCAGTGGCTTGACGTCTGATGCAGACGGCATGATCAATAGTAGGCGGTGTTACTATCCTGCTAACGGTGGCCATTAAGTCTATTTAATCATATTATTATTTTATTAAATTAAATTCATTTCATTAATATAAATTAGGTAATTAATTGTACTTAGAAAAATTCAGATAAATCACCTTAGCTAATTGAGGGGTGAGGAATGCAACAGTGTGATCAGATTTTTGTTTCGACGAATTTTTAATTAATTGAATTTTTATGTATTTAAATAATATTAAAATATTCGCTGAAAATCAATGACTTCCAAATGCGACGAAAATATCACCCCTAGCTATTTTGGGGGTAGTGAACGCAATGGTTAAGTCAAATTTTTGATTTGAGGTCAAATTAAATAAGTCAATTTCTAAGGTTCTGGACTTTCCAGGAATCAGGATTTGATCCATTTGATTCATGATTTGAACTGGATCTTAGAGGTGAGCTTCTAATAGCATTAATTAAGGCACTATAATCTTAATTAGGACTTTGTTTAGTCCTAATTGATCTAGGTAACAACCTAGGTTGTTACACTCCCACCGGTCAATCTGAAAGAGCTGAACTCCATTAAATCCCTGCCTTAACCCCCTTTGATCGGTTTCATTCGCAAGTTGCGTGAGAAGACCGAAGAGCTCACGATTCGAACCCAAAATTATTTTTTTCACCATCGATCAGGTTCTTTCCTATCTCCTTTGATTCAGTTTAGATTTGCAAGATTATTTTCTCTATTCCTATTATGCATGTTCATTTGTTGTTTAAGCAATCCAATCGAGTTAACTCTTGTTCGATTGAGCAATCTTGTCAATATTTCCACAGTTGAATTTGCCTTTTGCAACCTTAATTTTTCTCATCTGAGTACAGTCTGTCAGGGAAGACGAATCATCTTCAGGTCGGATTGGGCTGACCCAGGTCTGACCCACATGTTTGGGCCATTTGTGTGTAATGGTGGGACCCTTGAAGTACCTCTCGGCTTCCCACCAATCAACGTGTGGATGCGGGTCCCACGTGTCTGCGTCAATCCGGCGCAGTGCCAGCCAGTGAGGCCCGCTGTCCAGTCCTTCGATATTTGGTGGGTCTTGTCGTATGTTAAAGGTTACAAAATTTAATTATATGATTATATGTATTTATAAATTGTTTATTGTAATTCTTATTTAATTCATTTAAATTTAGAACTTTAAACATGCATAAAGTACTAATCCTAACTCCAAACATAACAATATTATATGTCATTTAGATCAGCAAAAATCAAGGATCACTATGGCACAATCAATTTTCCATTTGGATGTATATTTTTCCTAATAACATTTAGGACCCCTAGTTTATGCCCTAAATGTCCCCAAATTTGAAATGCTCATATCTTTCCAAATATAGCCAATATGGGTCTCATTTTAATCAGGAGACTCCCAGGAATGTTCTATTAATGTTAATTTCTTTGTTCGGTATGTATTTTGCTTAATCACTTTTAGGACCCTATCTTAATTAGCCCCTTTAACCCTAGAACTTTAGTTGACCCTAATTTGGTCAATTGAGCTCCAAATTAGGTCTTCCAATATACTATTTTAATCAGGAAGATCTAATAACAGTAAACTGCAAAAATATTTAAGTTTTGGTGATTAAATCCCTTAATTAGTCCTAATCACCTTAAATCTTAATTCATGAATATTACACATTTAGTGATCCAAATTGAGTTATTTAAGTTTTTGATAGTTCATAGAGTATATTAGAACTAGTGGTGTGATTGGTTTAGTGATTTTGTGATTAATTTTACTAATTACTCACTAATCACCCTTAACCCTAATTAGGTCATAACTTGACCAATTAACATCAAAATTGGGTTTACTGCCAGTTAAAGTAATCAGTGTATTATAAGAAAGCTATAGCCACTGAGTTTGCTATATTTGGACTATAAATGGAAAGTTAGATTTTTGACCCCTCTTAAGAAATCCTAAATTTCATTCTTAACAATGAACATTGATTTGCTCATAACTTAACCATTAGAGCTCAAAATTTAGTGTTATAAGACTCTATGGAATCCTTGAATAGCAATCCTTAATAAACTGCATAAATGTTTAGACTTTATTAGGTCAAATTACCATTTTGCCCTCATGAGTCAAAGTCTTTATTTTGATCTCATAAGGCTTAATTCTTATCCAAATTAGGTGTTCTTACTATCTATCTTCTTTTTAGATAGTAAGTAAACATTTTCCTTTCTAAATTCAAATTTGGATCCCTAAATCAAAAAGTAGCTTTTTTGGCAAAATGGTCATTTTGCCCAAAATAAGGGTTAATCATTCTTAAGCTCTAGAATCATAGTATAATCATAAGAATTAGTATCAAAGTGATTTAGAATCATTTCCAATCATTTTGAGTTCACTAATTAAGTTTCTAATCAAAACCCTAAAATACATCTTAAGTAAAATGCTAAGTAATTATCTAAGCTTCATGATGTGAGATTCATCTCACATCATGCCTTCCTTTTTGCCTTCTAATCTTTATTGAGAACCTTCAATTAATATTAGTTAAGATTAGTGCATGAGTGTTCATTCTTAGTTCCTTAAGATCTTATCCTTTAGGAATTAGGAATAGGACTTGGTTAGATTTCATTCATAGAGTATATTGGGTTACTCAATAGGTGAAACCTTGGCTTTACAAGTATATAGATTTTCATAGTTTATTTATGATTATTTGATCTTTCAACTTTAGACTTAAGATTTGAGAGCCATCCTATTAAGTGTGACTTAACTTAATAGGATATGCCTTAATCTTTAATCCATGAGATTGAGTTTTAAACTTTATTCCTTTAGGATCACTATTTGGATTAAGTGATTTAAACTCGAATATTTAGAGTTTAATCCTTATTCCTTCCATCTAGCTTTATCTTAGTCAAGATGGGCTTGGGTTGCTTAAATCATCAAAATAGGTTGATTGATTTACTTATTTAACTTATATAGTCAACATTAATTTAATCAGATTAGAACCTGATCAATTCTAATTATTTTCAACTTATAAAGTCATGAGTATGAGTTACACTCGATAGTAGGAATTGGAGATCCTAAACTTGTATAATTTTCAATAGATAGAATGAATAAATTAGATAACCATGGATATTACCTATGTCTTAGTAGAGTCTCTTGCTTAATTTGAATTTTGATGCATTGCTTATCTTGTATTGATCCTTATGCCTTGGTCATATGTGTTTGATATAGGATATTTGATGAGTATCTTGTATCAATTTTGAATTTGCATAAACAGCATTTGCATTTTTATCAGTATTTTTAGCTTTTTTGTCTTTAAGTTCAGTAGAGAGTGACCTAATTAGTCTGCCTCTCAGATCCCTCTATTCTGATCGGTTGTTTATTCCATGCCTGGCTAGATCTAGGATGGTGCGTAATAGACTTCTTTTGTGGCTATTGGCCCGGTTCTTAGCCATAAAAGCTTTCAGTTTTATATTTGCTATTTTCAGCTTACTTTATGTATTTCAGCACTTTCTTAATAATTGTCTTACTACATTTACTGGCTTATTCTTATAATAGGATGTTTAGTTTGTTTATTTATTTAATTAAGTATTAGAATGCTAGCTTTACTTCATATGTATATTTAGGATGCTAGTCTTGTATTTATTCATAGGATGTTAGTTTTCTTAATTGCACACATTTTAGTATGCTAGCTTTATTCATTTATAGGATGTTAGATTTGTAGATTTGATTATAAAGGATGTTATATATATTTCTAAATTGTTCATTTCATGTTCATTATGTTATATAAATTCACTTTGATCATAAGCATGCCGTAGGATGAGTTTTGTTTATTAGTATCTTTTCTCTCTGTTATACCTAACCCTGTTGCAGTAGTGGATAAAGGTATGTGCTTACTTCCTCTTTTGTTTAAGTTATAAGCTTATTGTGTATAACTTCTTTTTCATTTCATATGCTTTCTTGCACCTATATTATTGCTTAGCTGTTAATTAATGGTGATATATAAAAGAACTTAATAAATTTATCAGCCAAAATTGTACCTAGACATTTTATCTAATAAGATTTTTCCTTAATTGGCTGGGCCCTATCATTATGAAATTGATAATGATAGATTCTGTGATATTTTAGGTTATAGAGCCATCTGAGGATCTGCATTAGGAGGAGCGTGCTGCAAAAGATTCTTAGATCATTAGTTCTTACTTCATTTGCTTGTGAGAATGAGCATTTATTTTATTTCTGCTTAACTCTTTTAAATATTGTAATAATACCGGTTTAAATTGTATTTTCTCTTACTATTTTTATTTTGAGCTGTATGTTTTCTACTTACTGCACTGTGATGGAATGGATGTTATGTATTGCTTCTGCACTCAGATTAAAATCCTTGTATTCATCATTTAGTGAAATGCTTTGATGGATGGCAAATTCTTTAATTATATTGGATTAGAATGAATTCCTAATCTAATTATAATTGAGGAACTTGTCATTTGGTGACCACTCCATCGTATTCATGTTAACTTATGAGTTACTAGAACCATGGTGGGGCAGCAGTGCCATTGTTGGTATCAGAAAACTCCATAAGATGTCAGATTGGAATTTGTATTCCTCTCTACCTAATGGATTATTCTTCTGCCATATAATCACTAAATGAATACCTGAAATAACATCCATATCACGATAATTGTAAACTCAGAATAAAGTAATGAATGAAAATATGTATGTGAAATGTTAAGTATAGGAACATATACATCGCTCAATAAACTTAATAAGTTTGATAAACCTTATAGGAGATGTCGATCACGAATTATCTCAAGGAATTTGAGTCCATGTGGGAGTATGACTTTCAAATGGGCCAGAGGTATGGAAGAAATGTAGATAACATCTCAGATCAAGGAATATTAGTGTTGGACAAGATGTTGCGAGAGGCTATATATAGAGGTCTGGTCTTTCCTATTCTAGCTAAGGAGTGGCTTAAAAGGATGGATTCTATCTTTGAAATAATAAGGTGGCCTGATGATGTTAAGGTTACTCTAATGAACTATCTTCTTTTTGATGCAGCTGGAGAATGGTGGGATACCACTATCTTCAACTGGCTAAAAGATCTCAAAGAGAGCATCGTGAAGTCACCTTTGAAGACTTTTGCCTAGCTTTCACCACTAGATACATAGAATAGGATCATTATTAAGTCCAAACTATTATGATTTAAATATGTTTTGTATCTTTTTAATTGTAATAAGTCTTATCAATTAAATAATAAAAAATCAACAAATGGTTATGCTATCTTCCTTATATTAAAAATGGTCATTTTGATTTTAGAATGAATCCTGCCACTTCTGCTAACAACACACTGATCAACATCGCCTCTTCTTCTAACAACACCCCGATCAATACCGATGAGACATCAAATAATAATAATACAGATAAAGTTACTTCCCTTGGAAGCATGGTCAACGCTATGATGGAAAATCAAAACTAATAAACCTTAGCTATTCAAAGGTTGGTATCTGTTCTACCATCTGCTAATGCCAGTACATCATCATCATCTCTTTCTCTCCATGCTCCCAACACCACCCATCATTCTGCCAATGGGTTACTGCATAGTTTCCTAAGAGAGAGACCAGCTACTTATAATGGAAGTTTATCACTGATTGATACAATGGCTTGGTTGAGAACAATTGAGAAGAATCTGACAAGTCTCAGCTATGCCAACTATCAGGCAGTCCGTTTGGCCACGCATCTATTTCAAGATGAAGCAGAATATTGGTGGGACAACATCTGCAAGACTCATTTTGAAAAATATGAGCTAGAGGACATAGTATGGGACTGGTTCATCAAAGCATTTAAAGAAATGTTTGTACCATCGTTCGCCAAGAATATAATTGGCGATTCTCTACTGCGACTAACTCAAGGAGGTCATTTCGTAGCTGATTATGTAGTAGAGTTCAGAAAGCTTGTCTACTTCACTCCAAACCTGGCACCTACTGTAATAATCCTAATGTTGTTACCCATCATATAGTGACTTAAATGACTCTAATCCTTTTCCATTAGTCTTATAATAGTATTAAGAGTCTCCATTTCAATTTTTGTGCGATTTGGAGATCGTTTGACAATCTCGAACATTTCCTAGTTTTATGATAATTTTGAGAATGCCTATTTTATTTAGACCTCATAATTGAAATGGAGTTCACTACTGGACTCGCCACACCCAAATTAGCTAGGGGTGGTATTTTGGAAGCGTTTGGAAGTCATCAAAATTTTCCCAAATATTTTAATAATATTTAAATTCACAGAAAATTAAGATAATTAAATTGACCTCCGATCAAAAATCCAATTACATTTTTGAGTTCCCCACACCTCAATTAAGTAAGGGTGAATTTTTGGGATTTTTTGAGGTGTGTTTGGTTAGTTAATTTTGACTATTAAAATGAGTAAATTAATTACTTAATTAAAATAAATTAATTAATATATATATAATATATTTTTTTAAATTAATTTAAACGGTAAAAATTGGAACCGCATGGATCCCATGTGCGAGTCCAATGCACGGGACAGCCACGCGGCTTCGCGCGGCTAGATCTGGTTCGTCGCGCTTTTTAAAGTTAGATCTATCGGCTAGCGTGCGATCCAGCGATCGGACAGTCGGATCAATCGCTCGACCCGACGGTCAGTATCATTTGTTTGTACATCTTCCTCACTGATTTGCGATCGTGCTTCTGCCGAAAAGGTGAATGGAGGTACGATTGTTTAGTAGTCCATTTCTCTCATAATTAAACCCTGATTCTTCCCATTTCCTACATTTGGCATCCTGGGAAAGCAAAGGCGGAAGCTAGAGGCTGCTGGAAGAACTCCTGGACTAAGGACCTTAGTCGATCATTCCTCTCTTCCTCCTTGGCCTTAAGGTACCACTCTTCATGATTAATTCTTCAATTATTTTACTCCTCTAGTCTTATACATTTTATTACCCTTATGTTTATCAATCGATTTCTCTTAAGCTCAATTGAGCTCAGATTTGTTGATTTCTGTATTAGGGTTAGTCAAGGTCCGAATGGCTAGACCTAGGGCATCACCTGGTACCACTCGAGGTCACTAAGTGACATCGATTTTAATCCAGGAAGATCGGCCTTAGCGACATCTTCCCTCCGGCGTGAAGACCATACTCGGGGATCTAGGGTGTTCCATGTGACCTAACCCTAACACACCTATGTGTTTTTCTTTCAAAGATGAAGCAGCCTAATTCACGAGTCGAACAGTGGTTTAAGAATCCATTTTGAACCGAGCTAGTTCAATAAGTTGAGCCGTGCTTTTGGTCGATTCTTCTCGGCTCTCATAGCAACACGCCTCACATTGTGAAGTAGACGCATGTCGCTTGTAGCACACAAAATCCTGTGCCCGGTGACATGTAGAAATCAGTGCGCTGCTTGCCGCCTATCACCGTGCCCTCATTTTTTGCACCGAGTATAAAATTCTGTGCTGATTTTTATTAAATGATTAGGAATTGTTTCTCAATGATTAATTAATTAAATTTCATTTGATTATAACCTTAAGAATACTAATCCAAATAATACAAAATTATATGCCATTTTGATCATAAAAATGTGTAAATTAATAATATGTAATTTAAATTCTATTTTGATAAATATTCTAAATAATTAATATTTAAGATTAGTTAATTAACTAAAAATTAATTTCATCATTTCATGTGACATAATTTGATCATTTAATATCCAATTGAATGATCAAATAGTCCATTTCACTCACAAAAATGTGAGAAACAATAATATAAAATCAAGTTTAACATTTGAATATTAATTTTCTTAATTACTTTTTCAACCCTAATTAGGAGTCCCAAAAACTCTAAATTTCAAATATTGTCCAAAATTGACCTATGTAGTGTCATTTTTCTCCTTATGATATAAGGATTCCAAATATATATATGTCATTTCCATTGTACAACAAATTGTGATCTTAGGTTCTTGACTCTTAATTAGTATTATTATGATAAATCCTAAACTCCTAGATTGCATGTATTAGGTTCTATAAAACCCTAGGATAGATAACATGCCACATTTATTATCTCCCATATCAAATTAGATTACTTTTATTTGAGCTTAGTTCTCATTTTCTAGATTTATGAATCAATTCCAAGTTTGCTTGATTCACCTTTCAACCCTAAGGTGAAAACCCTAGGATTGATTTAAATCTAACTTGTAATTGATCTATAGAATCTATTAGTTATATCCATTAAGAGTAGTTAGTCTTATTGCCTATATAGTTTTAGATTATTGAATCAACTAGATCTAGCCTTTAGTGACTAGAATAGAACTTAGTTCATTCATCTTAATCTCTAAAGCCTTCTCTTGAATCTTTTAAGAGCTAGTAATAGAAATTCATATTTTAATTAAGGTAGTTTAAGAATCCTATTGAATTACTTAAACTTTAGCTATTAGAGTACTTAGAACTTGTAGTGCTTAAGTCCTATCAATTTCTTACTTTAAATCTTTCACATTATTATAACCTAGCTAGATTAGTACTTGATTGGTTAGATCCTTCAAACTATAACTTAGCTAGTGAACTTTAGTGAATTTACCTTAACTTCCAATTTCTTATGTTAGATATTTTCCTTATCTTAATGTCTTCCTACTAGACACCTAAACATTAATTTATTACATAATTGAATCTTATAGCTTAGGATGTGATTAAGAACTAGTTTCTAATTATATCAATTATACTTATAGATTATTTTGTCATATCATACAAATTGAATTGAAATTATTATTTTCAAAACTCCAATCATTACTATTAATTACAATTAACTTGAGATCAATATCTCAAAGTTAATTGGGAGCTCAATTAGCTCTAATCATTAAGTAGATCATTAAAATTAGATAACTTTGGATATCACTTAGTTATAATTATTGAATTTCCTTGAATGCTTGCTTAGCTTTGAGCCTTATTCATTGAATCATTCATATAAGACATTGTGCTTGAATAAAACTTTCACATTAAAATTAATAGGGGTT
This sequence comes from Gastrodia elata, assembly GCA_016760335.1. Taxonomy (NCBI): domain Eukaryota; kingdom Viridiplantae; phylum Streptophyta; class Magnoliopsida; order Asparagales; family Orchidaceae; genus Gastrodia; species Gastrodia elata. Next base: position 39,760,194 of record CM028671.1, on the reverse strand, counting down.
TATATTGATGGATCAGCCTAGGGCAGGCTAAAAAGGAGTAATAAGGAGACATCACATTCTCAGAGGATGAATGTGAGTGTTATAGGTTTTGACACCGCTTTTCTTTAGATGTTAAACAGACATATTTAACTCTTTTCTTCATTCTGAATATGCCCACAAATGAGTACAGATTAAAATAACTTTAATCAATAAACATATGAGATCTTCTTCAATCTCAGAGATTGTTAAGACTCATCATAGCTTTTAGCTATGTTACTTTCCATAGTTCTAGACTATGTGAAATTTAGACTAATAGTCTAAGATCTTCTTTCAATTTCTATACTATGCATTTTCTATGATTTAGTACTATACTTATTTACAGTTTATTTAAATTACAGTGAATATTGTTAAAATTACATTTAAATGCATCACTGTCTCTTTTCCTTACTTAGCATAAGTTCATTTAAACATATACATGCTTTACTTCATTCACTTTCATATATACTTTAGTTTCTTTCTAGCCTATTTAGGATGCTTTTACCCTTATGTTATTTGCAGGCTAGATTATATATTTATTTGAGTATTCTAACTCACATTGCCTTTTTATTTACTTTCATTTTTCTGTATTTGTATGCTTAACTTCTTGCACCTTCGCTTGTGCTCATCTTATAACTAGTAGTGATATCCAATTAAACAATAATATGCTTAACCAATCTTAAAATATACTTAGTCTAACCAAATTTTCTATTTCTTGGCTTTGCCCTATCACATTTAAATACTAAAATGTGATAGATTAGGTGCATTTGTGGCTATTGGAGCTAGACCAAGTGCTAAAACCTAATTGCTTCCTCTTATATTGTGACGACCCCAATATTGAGAATCACTTAACTCAATATTGATAGGTCACCACAATACCTAATACTAGATTAGAAGAAAGCTAATCTAAATCATTAAATATTGTGTTTGCCCAAGGATTTAGAAGAGGGTCTTAAGTTAAGATGGGAGGGAAATTATGAATGGTGTTTAGTAGTTTATAAGTATAGATGCAATACATGGATTTATAATTGTGAATGGAGTAGAATTGAACATATGTTATATAAGTAAGAAGACATTAGATTACAACTTAAACAATTGACATGAATACATTCAATCGTAGGTATGAAATTTGAGGTATTTATTTAGTAATTGACGTGTGAGTTATAGGTCTATATTTTTGCCAAAATATTCTAAGTCTAAATTTTCCTAAAAATTTCAGCAGTCTCCTTTGTAAATGGCTAAGGAAACACCTGTAGAATCACATACAAGACTCCCATTCCAATGGGAGTTATATATTTTAAAGAAAAGACAACCTAAGCTAACATACAGTCAATCCATTTTTAACTCCAATTCTAATATAGAGTTCAATCCTTTTTATAGGATTGTTCATTTCCAATTCTACAATAGAGTTCAATCATTTTTATTGGATTGCTCATTTCCAATTCTACAATAGCGTTCAATCCATTTGATAGGATCGCTCATTTCCAATTCTAAAATATTAAAGGGAGAGAACTACATATGAAACAATTATCTACCTTAAAGTTTGTTTCATCACAACATTTTAACATTTACATGAAGATATGAAAGGACTACCCCTTAGATAAGAAACTAAATTCCAACTATATAAATAAATGAACATTCAACTAATTCCAATTAATATCCTAGGTAGACATGCAACTAAGGACTTGATTAATATTCATTTTTATGCATTTAAAACCATTAATCCATTCAATACATTCATCTATTCATTCATCACAAGCATTTTATATATTCTAAGCTCCAACAAGTGTAGTAAAACTAAAGTAAATGACATTATTAAAAACTAACAGTAAACTGAAAATAAAAGGAAAAAATCTAATAGCTCACTTTGCAATTTGTAATAAGCTATAAATTTATGATACATGATAGGTGGAAGCAGTTCTTAATTTTTAGCGCTTGGTCCAGCTCCACTAGCCTCCAAGTGCACCTGATCTATCACATTTGACATTTAAATGAGATAGGGCGAAGCCAAGAAATCAAAATTTTGGTTAGACTAAATAGTCTATGTACAATTTATGATTGGCAAAACATATTATTGTTATAATTGGATATCACATTCCTAGTTACAAAGTAAGCACAACCATAGGTGCAATATGGTAAGCATACAAGTAAGGGAGAGTAAGTAGGAAAAATAAGTGAGTTAGAATACTCTCTTAAATATACATCTTAGCTTGCAAATAATGCAAGGGTAAAAGCATCCTAAATAGGCTAAAAATAAACTAATGTGCATATGAAAGTAAATGAAGTAAAGCATGAATATGTTCAAATGAACTTATGTTAAGTAAGGAAAAGCAATAGTGAAGCATTTAAATGAAATTATACAATATTCACTATAATCCAAATAAACTATAAGCAAGTAAAGTACAGTTCTAAATCATAAAAAATGCATAGTAAGGAAATTGAAGGAAGATCTTAGACTATTAGCCTAAGATACACATAGTCTAGAACTATGGAAAGTAACATAGCTAAAAGTTATGGTGAGTCTTAACAATCTATAAGATTGAAGATCTCACATGTTTATTAATTGAAGTTAATTTAATCTGTACTCATTCTGTGGGCATATTCAAAATTAAATGAGGAGTTAAACATATCTGTTTAATAACTAAGGAAAAGTGATGTCTACTTAAAACACTCACATTCACCCTCTAAGAATATGAGGTCTCCTTATTATGCCATTTTTAGTCTGCCCTAGATCGATCTACCATATAGACCCCTAGTAATTTAATGTGAAAGTTTGATTCATGCACAATGTCTTATATGAATGATTCAAATGAAAAAGGCTCAAAGCTAAGCAAGCATTCAAGAAAAATTAATAATTACAACTAAGTGATATCCAAAGCTATCTAATTTTAATGATTTACTTAATGATTGGAGCTAATTGAGCTCCCAGTTAACTTTGAGATATTGATCTCACTTAATTATAATAAAGGAAGAACTCCAATGGGAGTCCTCTTTGTGTATTAAAGTTGAACCTATTATAATTAGAGGGTAACTCTGATTTGAATAGCGTTCACTTGATTATATTAAGCATGAAAATTTAAAGTATACACTCAACAATGAAGTTATATCACCAAGCTCTTGCCACTATTACAATGAAAACTCAACTGTCCCCATTTAATCAAATCGTATCTTAACTTGAGTAATTTGTATTGTTAAATTTGGAAGCAAAAATAATTCCAAAAATCGACATCTAAACATTATTGAAAAAAATATAACTTAGTATCAGAATCATCGTTCCCAGAGGACAATAAATCCCGGAATTAAAACTTTTACTTATTAGTTCAGACAACATACATTGCATACAAACACAGACATGTATTTTACGTCTATCACTAAGCATACATCTAGAAACATTCATCATAGAAATTGTATAAAATGTCCATCTCAGAAAAGAAATGAAAATATATCCAGAATTATTACAAATAGTTTACTGAAATATTAGAATTGAGTCTAAGTACTGAATTGAATATAATAACTAAGCAAAATAGTAAATCTAGAGAAGCATCCACTAGCAACTCCACTAACTCCTCTCGATCTAGCAAATTGCCAGATCCCAAAAGTACCACGTGTTAGAAAATGACTCTAACACATCGAAACTAATATAAACAGTTCTAATTAGTTAATTAACATTTAAATAATGTAAGCAAAATATTGCAAAAAATTGTAAAATAGCTGAAAGTCTAATCTATAATAAGCTGAAGTAAAGTAAGGCTAATGGAACACTGAGTACTGAAATAGAATAAAAATAGTGTATGATTTGAAACTGAGTAAATAACATGTAAAACTATGTAGTATGGCATTGAAGTCATGCATTTGTATATGACATGATACTTTAAGCCATTAATATGCAACCAAAATGTCACTGAACTGCTATGAGTTATATGGTCTAATGTCTACATACATCTAGTTGGAAATATAATTTACTGTGATGCTAATACATCCTGAAATTCCCTACTTGATGTATGCAACATTCCGTAAGTCATAAATCATCACTGATACTCATATATTATGCTTATATTCATGCTCATGTCTCTACAATACATGTTTTAAAATTCAAAATTCCAAAAAATGATTTGAAATTAGAAAATAAATCAAATGTCTCCATCGTGCAGAATCCATCTTAATGGATTCTAAGCCCTAATTATAATTTCAATAACTAGTTTTATTTAGGATTTTACTTAAAAATCATCATTTGGAAATGTTGTATACAAATAGTTGTATTTTTACAAGAAACATAAATTTAACACTTAGTTTGTTTAAAACTGCACTTATTGAAGCGCACTTCCATAGGAGGTAGAATCCGGTCGTAGTTTATATCTCAAACTAAGTTATTAAATACCTTAATTATAAGCATACTTAGTGTTCTATGCACGATGACTTAAGATAATTAGTTTATTTTAAACTGCAATTATCAAAGCGCACTACGATAGAAGGTAGAACCCAGTCACAGTTTATATCTTAAGCTAAGGATCTAGTTCACTCACTGTAACACTCTTAGACTTTGAAAATTTACTATAATGGGACTATATTCATCTAATCCCTTGGGATAGCACCTGGTCATAGGTCCATATTGGAATGACTCAACCAATACTGAATATTACTAAAGTGACTCAGCTAAATAGATATACATAATTAATGAATCAACCAAATTAAGACCAATAGTTAATATATAGATCAATGACAAATCAATGCATTATTGGTATATTTTTGATGACAAATTTCAAATTTAAATTAAGTATCATTTACTTAATCAAGTTCTTAAGATTCTTAGTTTCAAAAATAATTTAATCTCAAATTAAGTAAATCAAGGTGTCTAAATCAAAGTTAAAGTTCTTTAACATACACAAGCATCACATTGATTAAAATGATGAGTATTTAAGGCTAACTAAATCTTAAATCAAACACAAAAGGGATTAGCACTTGATTATAAATGTAAGGCAATTTAATTATATACAATTTGGTTATTAAGTTCTACTTGGTCATACAAGCAATCAATGATTCTAGCATTTTTAATTGGCACACAACATTCAACTAATCTCTAAAGAGGTTTACAATATGACATTTAGGGTAACTAATAAATTTCACATGGGAATTCACTTACAATTTCATATAATGCTTAATTTTACTAAAACTAGGTTTGATTTTCATATATTTTGGCCCCATTAGGGTCATAGAGTCATTAAAATGTGAAAAATTACAAATCTCAGCAATTTCAGACACTTATGGGCACATTCGGACAATTTTGGGCACTATGGCGCGTTGCGGCGCGCCATAGCGCCTCCTGGCCGAGAGCCAGGTGCTACGGCATGCAGTGGCACCAGTTTCTTCGAGGCGTAGGCGCTCCGGTGCGCTGCAGCACTTTCAGGCACTACAAAGGATTTTTGTGTTGTGATGCGCTGCAGCGCTTTAAAGAGCCTTAAAGCGCTACGGTGCTAGAATTTTCCTGAGATTTGGATGCTGCGGTGCGTAGTAGGGCTTTTAGGCACTGTGGCTGTTTTCAGTGCTGTGGCGCACTACAGTGCACTCCGACGCCCAATTTCTTAAGTGCTGGATGCTACGGCTCGCTGTAGCGCCCTTCACTGAGAACCAAGCACTATGGTATACTGTGGTGCCTGACGGTGATTTCGCTTGTGCAAAAACTGTAACAGGTCTCCTTTTGCGCCCAAATACTCTCAATTTATAGCACCTCATCTGGCGTCCCACCCCTCAACTCACAATATTAGGTCAAGTGGAGGTGTGCCACTCTGGTAAATACCTCTTTTATTATAAGACTAGGTATAATCCACAATCAACTAGTAAGGGAAAGATGTGACCATAATGCATATAAGGGAGATCAATCACTAAGTAATACAAATTCAGAGTGTAGAAGCAAAGTAAAGTAAAGAGTACATCCAGTTTACCATAATGAAAAAAGAAAATACAATATACAGCTCATAACAAAAAGTATAGTAAGAAAAGCACAGTATAAAGGCACCTGTATTATTATAGCATTTTAAATAGTTTAATAAGAGGAAATAGAAAATCTCTCATCTTCACAAATAAGTAGGCTCCTTCTCAAGATAAGGTTCTTCTTTAGGCACAATCTCCTCAAAATGAACTGGATCTGACATTTTCGGTTTCACACTGCCAGGGCCTCAGCCAATAAAATAAAATCATGTTAAATAATTATCTAAGTTTATTTTAGGATGATATATTATTTCATAAATTTATTAATGTCACCATTTTCTTAGACTACACAAAAATAACTAGCATAGGAGCAACAAGCATACAAAAAGAAGGTTGGAAGTTATAAATAATAGCATTTATAACTAACTAACAATTAGGCAAAATACATACGTCAATAATAAGCCAAAATAAGGCTAGGCGTACATATGTAGATATAGTAAGAAAAGTATTGAAGGAAAAGACTAATCCTAATCATGCTTATGATCATATTGCACATGTAAGTTAAAAATAAATAATCTGAATGTGATATGTATAATAAGCAGTAATAGAAACTGACATTCTATAAGTAAGTAAGTAGGTAAAGTAAGGTTGACTAATGTAACATACAACAGTGAAATAGTAAATAGTAAACACGTATCTACAAACTGCCATATCAGAATCATTGGCCAATAAAGCCACAGCATATTCCCAAAACCTTTCTGGGTTAGGGAAAAATAATACAATACAACAAGGCTAAGGAGGCAGTAAACACAAAAACATTAAGTTTTAGTAATTTTACTTTGCTCTAGTGGACATGTCCAGAAGCAGCTATGCATTCAAGCACGTCTACAAGACTATACATGTTCTAAACTTAACACAACACTCCTCAATGAGTAATCCTAAGTAATCCTTATTTCTCCTTATCCTTATCCATTGGGGTAAATGTGCACTAGAACCTACCAGAAAATATTGAACCCAATGCAAATATTTTTCTAATTATTCTAAGTTTTCATTTCATGCAATAATGTTATCTTATATGACATGTTCAAGGTATTTGCACAAAATATAAGAAATGCAAAAGGACAAGTAATCAATAGTGAGCAAGGGACTTTACTATACATGGTGACATCAGTTATTGTCTATTAAACCATTCTAACTATTCCATGTTACACAAGATTGAGATTTCCAATTCCTACTATCTAGTGTAATTTAGAAGCACAACCATATAAGTTAAAAAAAATAATAAGAACAAATCAGGCTCTAATTTAATTCAATCAAAATTGACTATAAGTTAAATAACAAATCATCACATCCTAATTGATAAATTTAGACATTTTAAGCTAAGATCTTATCAAGATCTACTAACACTAAGGATTATGAAATAAAGACCATGAATTGGAGTTAATAATATAATCAAAAGGTATAGCTTAAGGACTAAGGTTTAAATCTAAATATTAACTAATAATTAAAACCAATCCTATTAAGCAAAGTAAAGTTTAATAGAATGATTCTCTTATTCTTAATCTAAGATGAAAAGATAAAATAATTGGAATTAAAGTATGAAAATTTAGAAACTAATAAAACCAAGGTTTCATTTATTGAATAACCCACTTCATTTAATAAATGAAATCTAACCTAGGATCTAATCCTAATATTAGGGAAAGGTTTTATTGTGAGGTGTAGATCCTAAAGAGCTCGTTAATGAAATGACTTAGAGAAATTTAGGAGTTAATGAAATTTATTACAATTTGACTTTACTTGCTGATTTTATTCATTTGGATGGTTTAAGGGTGGATTTTAACAAAGTAAAGGTGCTTTAACCTTACTTAGGGATTCTAAGCTACCAGGGGGGGATTTTTAACAAGTTGATCAAATTATGGGATTTGTGAGTTAAATTGATCCTAATCAGTTTTAATACTATTTTTAATAATTTATATAATATTGTAGGGTTTTAGATCACTTAACCTAAATTTTGAGCAAAATGGCCATTTTGTCCCTGCTCAAGTATCCAAAAAACTATTTTTTGATTTAGAGTTTTAGATTAGATTTTCTTAATACCAAAAAATTCCTTACTGTTTAACATAAAGATAGACAGTAAGTACACCAATTTTGGACAAACATTGGGTCCTATAAGTCCAAACTAAGGTTTTTAACCTAAGGGGCAGTTTAGTAATTTCACTTAGTGAGGTCTAAAACATTTTTGCAGTATTGTTGTTTGCTATTCAAGGATTCTATAGAGTCTAAGAACACTAAATTTTGAGGTCTATTGGTTAAGTTATGTATGTTCCAAGATTAGGGGCATTTCTTGTAATTTCCAAAGTTAAGAGGGGTCAAAAAGCTTACTTTTCCATTGGATATCCAAATTTAGCAAACTCAATGGCTATAGCTTCCCTATATTATACTGAGTACTCTAACTAGGAGTAAACCCAAATTGGAGCTCGATTGGCCAAGTTATGGCCTAACTAAGGTTAGGGGTACTTTGGTAAACTTAGGATTTCTAGGGGTCAAAACCCTAATTTTATTTAAATTTACTATTGATGGTGTATTTCTGATCTAGGTAGCACTTTGAATGACCTAACTTGGAGTACAATTGACCAAATTATGGTCAATTGAATTTCTAGGTTTTAAGGGTAATTAGGGTAGGTCCTAAAGTGATTAGCCAACCTAATGATCCTTAGCAAAATTAATACTACCAGAGCATTCCTGAGATTCTCCTGATTAATTTAAAACCCATATTGACTATGCTTGGGTGAGTGTGTGCAAAGTTATGATAGGTTGAAGTTTTAGTACAAGTGTGGGGGTCCTAAAATATCACTATGTTAAATACACCTCCAAATGAAAAATTGACAGTGCTCAAATATTCCATACTCATCACATGATTACATCCCAAACCTCCCCAAGGAAGGATTTGCTCTCCATTACTGTAGAAATGTAGGAAGATACATGCAAGTAACTGAACCTTTTCTTAGTTTAAACTAAAAGAAAATCAGAAGATAAGTTTTAGAGGAATACTAAGAACTGTCCTTTTGCATCCGATGGATTTTCTTCTTTGCCTTCTCACTTTTTCCCTTCTAGTTCTTTGGTGTGGTCTTCTATCCCTTGAATGGATCTCTTCTTCTTCCCTAGTGAGGTGTCCTTCTTCTTCTCACAACAGCTCAGCATGTTAGATCAATGAATGTCAAATTTGAGAACCTTGCCTTAGTTTCAAATGGCAGTATATGTAGGGAACCCCTCAGCCCCGTATGCATAAATTGTGCCATCTTTTCCAATTCCTTGAATTAATGGCAAGCTATTAAATTATATTCCTTTATTCCCATGTGATACAACAGAACTTAAATGTAATTTCTATTTCCAAAGTGTTGGGGAAGGACACTGGTTTGATTTATCGGCCTTTCCTATGTTGTCATAAATACTCTATCCAAAGAAGATCTAAATCAGGCGCTGCGATGCGCTGCAGCTGTTTTCTACAGAATAGTTTTAAATGAATGCCCGTTGTGGCGAGAGGCAGCGCCGAGCTCTCGGTTAGACTCCGCTACAGTGCGCTATTGGGGGTCACTTTACATTTTTTATCTTTTTCCCCGTTGGTTCACTACGGTGCGTGGCAGCGCCGAGCTCTTAGTTTGGTTCCACCACAGCAAGCGATAGCGCTAGTGTCTCGGGTTGAGACCGCTGCGGCACACTATAGCGAGGGCTTCTGATGAGTGCTAATTCTGGACTTGGATGGTTTTGCTACGGCGTGTGGTAGCGCCAAGCTCTCAGGTTTGTCCCACCGAGTTGCGTGATTGCAGTTTTACTCCCATTTTTGTAAATGTGCTCCCAGGTTCCTGAACTCTCATTCTTTCACTATAGCGTGCTGCAGTGCGCTTAGGTGCACTACATTGGTTCTTGTTCAGAATGCTACCTTCTACTCCAGAATTGCCCTTTTCTTTTATTTTCCTTGAAATTATTGGAAATCATATCAAAGCATGCTATTCTAATGAAGATTTGTATGTTTTACTTCTTTATTATGCAATAAATTTTGGACTCATCATGAACTCTCAGCCTTCAGTTGAGAGAGGCAGCAGGGAGATGATGGGCTAAAGAGCTCTCAGCCTCCAACCAAGAGGGAGGAGTTGAGCCTTTCGGTCTTCCGCCGAGAGGGAAGAGGCAGCAGCCTCTCAACCTTTTGATGAGAGGGGAGAAGCAGAAGCCTCTCGGCCTTCTACCGAGAGGGGTTGTGGAAGCTAAAGCATAGGGATACAGGGGTTCAGTCACATGAGGGGAGAATTAGTCAGTTGAGGGAATTTAGGTTTCTGGAGTTAGGGTTGGGATGAGTGCAGTTTATTATAAGCTCAATAAGGTTACTTAGAGCCACTCAAACTAGATCGAGTGGCTTAAAACCACTCAAGATTTCCAAAAAAGATTGATGGTCGATTAAACTCCAAAAGTTACAAACTAGGTACCGAAATAAGCATCTTGATGAGACAAACACATGCATATAAAAATTATTTTATTTGGATGAGTATTTTTTTATTTAAGTTTTATTTGACTTGGATTGGGATCCCGATTTCAACTAAATTTTTAGAGCACTTAAAATACATTAAAATATTCAGGAAATTCGATGACTTCCAAGAGTTCCCAGAAAATCACTCTAGCTAATTTGGAGGTGATGAGTGTAATGGCGAACTCATATTTTGATTTTAAGGTCAAAATAAATTAGGACTTGTTAAGCTCTAATGTTTAACCTTTAAGGCTGTGTAACTAAGATTTTACTTGCTAGTAGGATGTTAGAGATTCTGAACCTGTATTTTCTCAGAGTAGATAGAATGAATAATATAGATAACAAAATATATCTGTTATATTTTTAGTAGTCTTATTACTTTGATTTTGATGCTCTACTCTCCTTGTTACTTGAGCCTCGTATCTTTGGCATATTTAGTTGAACATGGAATATTTGATAAATATTTTATGTTAGTTTTGAAATGCATAAAACATTATCATGAATATTTAGCTAATTTAGTAACTCAGATAATAGTTCATTAGAGTGTGTCCTAGTTAGTCTGTTTCTGCTGCTCAGTTTGTTGAATAGAATAGACTCGGATCAAACCATGAGACAGTTTGGATCATCCATGTATGATTCTATAGCCCTTCTTGGATCTAGCCATTGGTGAACTAGATGATTCATGTGGGACCTTTTTTTAAGTGGCTATGTATTCACTATTTCTATTATGGTAGGACTAAACTAGGGCACACTTCTAATTATAATGAAATTCAGTTCAACTGCATTTTACATGTATTTTCTGTTTCTGCACACTTTGCCTTCTATTTCAGTTTCTTGCACAATCGTTAATTATTACTTGTATATACCTATAGGATGTTAGACTTGATTGAATGTTTGGACTTGGTTTAGTATTATGTATCAACTTAGGTTTACTTTCTATTTATTTAGCATACTTTCAAATTATCTTATGAATGTTAGGATTTTCTTTCAATAGTTTAAGTTGCATTGCTGTCATATTTACATATATTGCCTAACCTTGTTGCAGCTTCTAATTTTAAATATATTTTCTTGCATACTTCTTTTATTAAGTTATAAATTTATTATTTATAGCTTTCCATTTCTATTGAGGCTTATTTCTCCTTTAATAGTCGCTTATTGTTAGTCTTAATGTAATATTTTAAAAATGTTTTTTTCATTGAATCAGCCTTAAATTTACTAAGACAATTGTCTAGCGCAAGACTTTTCTTTTCTTGTTTAGGCCCTGACATATGAAAACCAACAAGTCAGATTCAGAGTTGTTCATAGAGATAGTCTTAGGTGAGGAGCTTAGCTAGGAGGGGGACCTTCCTGCTATTGCTGAGGCTTGGATAACTTTTATTTTTGAATGTGAGGATGAGTCTTTTCTTTTACTTCATCTTTATTCAGTAATGTAATAATTCAAGAATAGGATATATTTAATTTTATGCAATTTTACTCTGAGTTGAGTTATGTTTCTTTTATTTATCCACTATGAATATGGATGTTGTATACCTTGCTTTAGCACTCTGTTATTTAGATATGCATGTTTGATGAATGAATTTTAGAAATAGGTGGCAAAATCTACAGTTATTGGTAGATTAGAGAGAAAGCCTAATCTGACTATAATTGGGGATCTATCACAGGGTGACAACTCTACCATAATCACATTAATATTAATGTTAACATGACCACACCACGGTTGGGGCTCCATAGTAAGAGTCAATAATAATGAACCACAGCTTTCGCTTTGAGCGCCATTCACATTCAGAATCATTAACACTCATTAGTCAAAGGTGAAATGAAGAAAGAAGAAAAGAGAAGGAAAAGGGGAAGGACCTTCATCTTCAATAAGCCAAAAATCTGAGTTAACAAACCTCCAAAGGCGGATGGACAGGTTGAAGAAATACCAAAGGTTGACTGGTAAATGTGTGAATGTGAGGCCCAATTATTGTGAGAACACCTTGTACCCTACAAGTACACCCAAGACTTTAACACAGTTCTTGAGGTTTGTTTGCAAATTGGCACTTCCACTGGGGCCTCCTCTAACCATCCCTTGGCCTAGATTTGAAGAAGAAGAAAAAAAAGAAGAAGAAGAAGATGAAGATGATGAATGAAAGAAAAATTAGGTTGTAGTTTTACTTATTGTTTGCTTTGTTTTTCTCTTAGTTAGTTTTTGTTTTTGAGTCATCCATTACCAATGCAACAAATTGCTTATTTTTAAAGAACTCAATATAAAGACAATTTGGAAGTTTATCTTCTTAAAATTGAGTTTTATTTATTGAATTTGTAACATCAAATAATTAGTGTGACACATGAGCGTTGAGAGAGTGAGAAACCATAACACATTAAGGTTTATTAAAAACTTCTTAACCCACTACCTTAAACTCTCTTACTAAATTAAATGATGCAAAGAAATTAAGTGTCGGGGATAACACAGCTCAGATGAGAGAAATGAATGACTGGTTAAAATTAGGAATGTGCAAGCCTTCTGTAAGACTTTATGAATGTAATGCATGGAAAATTGGATAAAGAAAAATGCCTCTCCCATAAAATATTGGAAAAGAATACCAAAAAAAATTGTAGAGATAAAGAAAAATATATCTCCCCAAAATTATATGTATGCTTTAAATTTCATAAAAAGAAGCACACATGGCAAAAAATATTTAAAGACACCATCATTCAAATAAACTTAACAAAAAGCCCAAACAATCCCCAAACATGTGTTTCATATAACCATCAAGGGATATAATGAAAAGATCCATGAATAGTAGGAAAAGTAATTAACATTAAACAATGGAAATTAAGGTTACCCTTGACCAATTATATCACTGTTAGAACTATATTATGATACATACAGAGTTTAAATGCATCAAAATAGAGAAATATTAACAAAACTAAATTGTTCTAAGAAATTATATGTTGCTTATTTGAGAATGAGAAAGATTTTAAGTGTGTGGGTGTGATAAACTCAACAAACATAGTAAATTTTGTTTTGGAATTTATGTTTTTTTGGATTAGTTATAGTTTTGTGCATTTTTATGCCATTTCAAGTGAGATAAAATTAAAGTGCAAGAGAAGATAAAATTGCATAAAATAGATGCTACAACATGCTACACCGTGCTCTAGCGCATCACAGTGCCCCTTTTCTCAAGAGCATGGAGCCATAGCACCAAGATTCAAGAGAGCAAGGTGCCAAAATTCCTGAGAGAAAGGTATTACATTGTAGAACATTTCCAAAATTCTAGAGAAGGGCACTACGACACACCATTGTGCTGGACATCCGGGTAGAAAGTGCTACAACACGCCACACTACATGGTTTCCCGAGACCAAGGCACCATAGTGCGCGGTTGTTCCTAGTTTCTCAAGACCAAGGCGCTACAGCGTACCACAGAGCATGGTTTTTTGAGACCTAGACACCACATCGCTTGTTTTCTCGAGACAAGCATGACACATCCCTAGTTTCTCGTGACCAAGGTGCTATAGCATGCCACAGCTTCTAGTTTATGGAGACTTATGAGCTATAGCGTGCCATAGGGCCAAACGAGGGAAAGCTTGGTGCTATAGCATGTTGTAGCACATGCCATAAAGATGACTTGGAAGAGAGTAGGTGGGCTGAAGAGAGCATTACACAAGAAGAAATTATTAGAGTGGGTTCCAATTTTTAGTTAGGAAAGACACAGTCAAAGGGCACATCCAATACTAAGGAGGAAGTGAAGCCTGTAGCTTCAGAAGAAGGAAAAGCACAAAGAGAACAATGAGAAAGGATGGAGACTGAAGAGAAGATGGGACAAAGAGAACACTGAGATTATTCCTACATATAGTACACTTACTCAGTTTTCCTTTATTTCCTTGTATTAATAATAAACAAGCCTAGGATCTTATGTATAATTCCTTGTGTATCTATTGTATTGGTAGCCTATACCCCCCTTTGGGGAGATTTGGGCAGTAGTTATGATGTAATACAATATAAATTCTATTCTTACTAATGAAATGTCATTTAGAGTTCAAAATATTTGAATATTTTATTTTGTGAACAAGTTGGAGAATGATAAATTCGTATAAATGTAAATCCTTATATATATATATATATATATATATATATATATAAATGAGAACATCATAGAGCTTATTGATCATCTTGTCCAAAAAGTTGTTCTTTTTTGAGTGTTAATGCCGTGAATGACCGTGACATCATTCGCTCTGTTAAATAAAATTATGCATAACCTTGGACAAGAGCTTGATCAATTGAGCCATGAGGAAATATAACCAAAGAGTCTTTGAACTCCATAGCACAGTTCATAATACTTGTGGGTATGAACTAGATGCCTGTGAGAAGAGAATCATTTATAGTGCTCCATTGTTCACTCTTGATTTTCATAAGGAATTTGAGCACATCATGCTATGAGTGAGGTGACATAAAATTATTTAGATTCATAGCTCACTTCCTTAGCTAAATTAAGAGTACATACATGGGAGCCATAGGTGGAATCAATATCATGTGATCCTTAACTAAAAATCTCAATTTTATCTCTTAGAGGTAAGAGATGATTTTGCAAACTAGATGATCACATGACTATCTATGTGCTTAGATTAAATCTCATAGGGTTCATCTAAGAGAACTAGATATAATTTAGTAAACTTAATGATTTTAATAGAAAATACTAAATCTCTTGATAATGATATGAAGATTAATTCAACTTACTTGACAAATATTTGAGAAGAAAAGTAACTATGCATAAACAAGTGATGAATTGCATGTTTAACTTTAAGTCTCCCCAATTTTACCAAATTGATTCAAAACCAACGTAAATTAGGAATTTTAATCTAGGAACATAAACCTAACTTGATAAATTAATTAAATATTAATAAAATTGGATATACTTTTGTAACAAATCACAACACCATTCTCAGAGGATGTAAATCTTAGAATCTCACCATCCCATATTACTTCGGATCACGTACACATGTGTTCAAACACAAACATACATAATTTAGTCCTGTCAAGTTGTTGGTGTCATTGCTGGGGAACAGTTTATTTTGATTTGTATTAGAGATAATCCATGATTAAATAGTGTTTTAAGATTTTTGTGCATATATTTTCAATTTTTGTGATTTACTTTTCTCTTATATTTTGTAGTTACTATTTTATTTATTATATTGCACCAAATTCTTACTTAATTCTAAGTTGTGCATGCATAGATGAAATAATAGTAATTATTTGCTTTACCTTGAAATCGAATGAAATTTGTTAAGATTAAGGAGGCAACAACATAAAATAACCAACTCTATAAATGGTTCAAAATAGTCAATTTAGTGGGCCTGCAACTAAGGACCCCAATTTGCATATCTCAAACTTCCTCAAGATATGTGATATTCTTAGGTACAATGGAATCATTGATGATGTTAATATGTTAAGTCTATTCCCTTTCTCATTGAGAGACAGAGCTCAGAATTGGCTCAACTCCCTCCCTAGCGATTCCATGTGAATGTGGGACAATTTAGCTAGGAAATTCCAAGCTAAATATTTTTCACCATCCAAAAGTACCAGGCTAAGAATTGAAATCACCAATTACTCTCAACAAGATGGGGAGACCCTTTACAATAGTTAGGAATGCTTCAAGGAGTTCCTAAGGCATTGCCCTCATCATAGATCCCTGGATGCAGGTTTAGATGTTCTATAATGGACTAAACACACCCACTTGGACCCTCATTAATGTAACTGCTGGTGTTTCTCTGAGTATCAAGACCCTAGAAGAAGCCTATTACCTATTAGAAGAAATGACAAATAATGCATACCAATGGCTTATGGAAATACAGAATTCTAATAGGGAGGTTACAAATAGCACTTTTGAATTGTACCAAATAGCTACACTTCAACGTAAAATTGCTATGTTAAATCAAATATTGGGCAAACGAACATAAGTCTAATCCAAGATGTTGTATGTGAGTTTTGTGGGGGGCAACACATAATTGAAATTGTAATTCCAACAACCCATTTGCACCCTTAGTTCCTGAACGGATATGTTTTTTGCAAAACAATAACAATAATAGTAAAGACCATAATAATCCTTACTACAACACTTACAATAAAAGGTGGAGAAATCACTCAAATTTTTTTTAGAGTAATGGAAATTTCCAGAATGAGTACCACAATGGAACTCAATTACCCAGTAGGCAAGTACCAAATTATAATAACTTGCCTCAGCCTTAACACAACCCTTAAGATGTGGGAATCGAGGGAGCTTTCAATTCTTTCAAATTAGAAACCATACAATTTATGAAAAGGACTGAGTAGACGCTTAATTATCATGAGTACTCTATTCAATTAATTGAAGTCACCCTTAGGAATATCAAAATTCAGCTAAGCCAAATTTAGCAACATTTGTCTAGTAAACAACATGGTGCACTACCCAGTTCTACTGAAATAAGCCTAAAGGAAATGGTAAGTGCCATCACATCTGATGATTTTGAAAGTGAAAGAAATCATGTATTGCTATATAATATCTTAGCAATGGAAAATCAAGAAGGAAAAACAAGTGCTAATGATTTTAGAAAGTAAATAGGAGAAAAAATCTTATGATTCAGAATAACTTTGAAAACCTCATTGCTCTGAAAAAGAAATACCTTGGGAGACTCAATATCGCTTATGTAATTGATGGACAAGTCTTATCTCATTGCTTCGATCAATATTATGTCTTATCACATTTACACAAAAATAGGGATAGGGGGAATGGAAGACACTACAGTGGCTCTAAAATTTTTAAACCTTGATTCAATGACTCCAGTAAGGATTCTAAAAAATGTTTTGGTTAACTTGGAAAGTTTCTTGATTCACACTGATTTTATTATCTGTGAATGGGATAGTTTGAATGAAAAATTCAATATCATTTTTGAGAGACCTTTCCTTACCACAACTCGAGTAATTATTGATGTGAATATGAGAATTATAAAAATTAGAGTAAATAGTAAGGGAGAGGAGGTAGATTTAATGCCTACTGTACACAGAAAGAAAAATATGTACTTGAAATGGAGAGAAATGGAGCGAGAAAAACTAATCCCTGATGATTCTAAAATTGATGAAGAATAGTTTTGCAAGTCTAAGTTTGAGAGACTCACAGACACCTCATTTAGAGGTGTGGAATTAAATGAAAGTCAATTCAATACCTAGGAATGCAAATAATGACATTGTAGCCAGAAAAGTAGGATATGTGTATTGGGAGCATGACTATTATATCTAGGTTGTTGCCTTTAAATAGCAAGGAGATGGAGAAAAAAATATGTACTAACTTTGAAAGTCTCCCCACCTTCTCGAAAATCTGAGAGCTAGAGATAAGTTTCTGTGATGACCATTCGAAATAAGGCAACCATGAGCAAATGTGTAGTAGCCTCCTTTTCAGGAGGAGGCTTTGATGATAAGATATTTGCCTCCCTTGAAGCGGAGCAATAATTTCAGCAAATATCCTCTAAGAAGAGTCTGATCTCAGAATGAGGATTTGGAGAACTTTATCTGGTTAATGCTTCCAATATCATCAACAGGGGATGGGTGAACCTGGTGGGGAACCAGTAAGCAGTCCATCAATTCTAGTTCATAAGGTATCTGCTAATGCATAAAATTTTTGAAGGTGCAACATTTTTGTTCGAGGAAAGGCTATTGAATTTGGAGTCCCCAAATTGAAAGATTTTATGGGCATGAATTGATAGGCAGATGCGCCTATAGTCATTACATGAATTTTGAAAATGATCCCTCTCAAGTCATTAAAGAACTCATGGGATATAATACCAACTAGAGTGGGAATTTTGCCAATATTCCAAGAGCCTTGCTAACTGTAGCAAGCAACACATGACACATTCTCAGTATCGGTAAAAGAATGCCATCTGAGCATTTGAGTGAGGTGACCCAATCAAGAGCTGTATTAATCTATGACACTTAGGAGAAATTAATGCTCCTATGGAATAACCTTCAGCACCAATGGCAAGCCCAAAAAGGGCTTTATACAGCTCTTACTTTTGGGTCCCTAATTACTAAGATTTGCCTTGAGCAAGGGGTAAGAGTCAATAATAATAAACCTCTACTTTTGCTTCGATCACAATTCACTTTTAGAAATATTAGCAGTCACTACTCTGAGGTGGATAGAAGCAAGAAGAAAAGAGAAAGAACAAGCGTAGGACCTTCATCTTCAACAAGCTAGAAATTTGAGTGGACAATCCTCCAAAAGTCGATGGACAGGTTAGAAGAGTACCAAAGGCTGACCGGTAAATGTGCGGTTGTGAGTCTCAATTATTGTGATACCACCTTGTTCCAATAGTTCCAGTACACCCAAGACTTTAACACAGGTCTTGGGGGTATGTTTGCAAATTGACACTTGCAGAGTGGTCTAGAAGAAACAACCTTTCCGCCACCACCAACATTGGTGCTTCTACCAGCCATCCCTTGGCCTCAATTTGTAGAAGAATAAGAAGAAGAAGAAGAAGATGAAGATGATGAATGAAAGAAAAATCAGGTTGTAGTTTTTCTTTTTATTTGCTTTGTTTTTCTTTTAGTTAGTTAATGTTTTTAAGTCATCCATTACCACTGTAATAAGTTGCTTATTTTTGATGTAATCAATATAATCGCTATTTGGAAGTTTATCATTTTACAATTTAGTTATATATATTAAATTTGAAACTTAGGAAATCTTCTTGAATTAATTAGTATGACATATGAGCATTGAGAAAGTAACCATAACACATTAAGGTTCAATAAAAGCAGCTTAACCTAGTACCTTAAACTCTTTTATCAAATCAAATGATACATGGAAATTAAGTGTGAGGTAAAACATGGCCTGTATGAGATAAATGAATGACTGGTTAAAATCAGGAATGTGCTAGGCTTCATTGGACTACATGAATGTAATGCATGGAAAATAGGATGAAGAAAAATGTCTCTCCCATCAAATATTGGAAAATAATACAAAAAATATATATATATAAAATGATGAAACATATATTTCCCCAAAAATTTATGTACGTATTATATTTCATAAGAAAAGGCACACGAGACACAAAATCTCTTAAGACACCATCATTCCAATGTGCTTAACAAAGAGACCAAAAGTTCTCCAAACATGTGTTTCATATAACCATCGAGGGATATAAAGAAAAGAGTCAAGAATAATGGGATAAATAATTAACATTTAACCAAGGAAAGTAAGGTTACCTTCAACCAATTATATTATTGTTAGAACTATACTATGAAACACAGAGAGTTTAAAATCTGCATCAAAATAGAGAAATGTTATTAAAAGTAAACTTTTCCAAGAAGTTGTATGTTGCTTACTTGAGGATGAGCAAGAAGTTAAGTGTAGGGATGTGATGAACTCAACAAGCATAGTGAAATTTGTGTTAAAATTATGTTTATGTTATGATTAGTTGTTGTTTTAGTGCATTTTTATGCCATTTCAAGTGAGAAAAAATCAAAGTGCAAAATGAGAGAAAATTGCGTAAAAGGGACACTACAACATGCTGCACCATGCTACACCATCCTCTGGAGCACCACAGTGCCCTTGTTCCTGAAAGCAAGGCACCATAGTGCGCCATAGCACCTAAGTTATTGAGACCAAGGCGCAATTGCGCATGATAGTGCCAAAATTCTATAGAGAAAGGTGCTACAATGCACCACAATGCCCAAACTATTATCAAAAGGGCTCTACAATGCTCCACAACACCATACATCTATAGGGAAAGGTGCTACAGATCGCCACAGTGCTCAAGTTCTCGAGATAAGGATGCTACGGTGCGCCACAGTGCCAGACCTCTAGGGAGAAAGACGCTACAGTGCACCACAGTGCCTGATTTCTTGAGACCAAAGTGCCATTGCACTCCACAAAACCTTGTTTTTTTATACAAACGCTCTACTGCATACCACAACGCTTGATTCCTTGAGACCAGGGCGTGAAAGTGTACCACAGCATTTGGCTTTCTAGATGTTGGTGCCATAGCACGCAACAACGCCTAGTCTCCTGAGACCAGGCCACTACAGTGGGTCACACTACCTGGTGTTTTGAGACTATTGCGCTATAATGAGCTACAATGCCTTGTTTCTTAAGACCAAGGCACTACAGTGCACTGTAGGGCCAGACAGTCAAGAGGATGGTGCTGTAGTGCACTGTAGCACGCATCGTAAAGCTGACTTGGAAACTTTCTCCAAGTCATCATTGGGAAAGTTAAAATATTTAGAACTCTCCATTTTCCTACAGTAAGAATTAACGACAAACATTGAATTACCTTCAGTCCCAAGAGAATAAATGAATAAACATTATTAAGATAATAAGTTTCATGGGAAGATTATTGGTGCTTAGAAGAGAGAGG
Organism: Gastrodia elata; assembly: GCA_016760335.1. Taxonomy (NCBI): domain Eukaryota; kingdom Viridiplantae; phylum Streptophyta; class Magnoliopsida; order Asparagales; family Orchidaceae; genus Gastrodia; species Gastrodia elata. The sequence continues at coordinate 39,739,369 of CM028671.1, read as the reverse complement.
GGGGATGAAGAGAGAATTATAAAAGGCATGAAAAATTTCCTTGAGAGGGTTCTGAGTTTCAGTAAGGGAAAGACACATTCAAGGGGCGCATCCAACATTAAGGAGGAAGAGAAGGTTGTAGATTTAGAAAAATGAAAGGCACATAGAGCAAGGAAAAAGAAAGAAGATTGAAGAAAAGACGAGATGATGAGAATGTCAAGGTTGTTCTTATGTATAGTATTCTTACTCAATTTCCTTTTATTTCCTTGTAAAAGCAATGAACAAACTCAGCATTTCTTATAGCATTCTTTGTGTATCTATGGTAATGGTAGCCTAAACCCCTCTTTGGGGATGGTTGGGCAAGATTATATAGTTGTCATTATGTAATGTAATATAAAAACACTTCTTACTAATGAAATATCATTTAGAGATCAAAATATTTTATGTATTTTTTTTTTGTCAACAAGTTGGTTAATTATAAATACTTATGAATGTAAATCCTCTTATATATATATATAAATAAGAACTTCATAGAGCTTGATGATTGCCTTGTCCAAAAAGCTCGTGCATAACTTTTGACAAGTGCTTGATCAATTGAGCCATAAGAAAATATAACCAAGGAGTTTCTAACTTCCATAGCTTAGTTCATACCACTTATGGGTATGAACTTGATGCTTGTGAACTGAGAACCATCTATTGAGCTCTAAAGCTCACTCTTAATTTATGCGAGGAATTCAAGCTCGTCAAGCTATGAGTGATGTCAAATAAGCTCATTTATCTCCACAGCTCACATCCTTAGCTAAATTATGAGTAGAATCATATGATACATAGGTGGAATCAAGATTATGTCACCCTTAACTTAAAATGTTAATTTTATCATTTAGATGTAAGATTTGATTTTGCTCACTAAAATGTCATACGATTATCTATGAGACTAGATTGAACCTCATAGTGTTCTTCTAAAACCACTAGATAAGATTTAGTACATTTAATAATTTTATTTGAGAATATTAAATCTTTTGATAATGATAAGAAGATTAATTCAACTTACTTGACAAAGATTTGAGATGAAGAGTAACAATGCATGAACCCATGATGAACAACATATTTAACCTCAACTCTCCTAAATTTTCTCAAATTGATTAAATACCAATGTAACTTACGAATTATAATCTAGGAACATAAAGTCAACTTGATCAATTACTTTAACAAAATTGAAATTGGTTATACTCTAGTGAAATATTATAACACCGTTCTTAGAGGAAGATAAATCTCTGGGTCTCACAATACCAAAATACTTTGGACCACGTACACTTGTGTGCAAATGCAAATATATGTAATTTTGGTCTGTCAATACTCACAATGAATAGCTAAAATTTGGCATGCATAATCTTATAATAACTTGGAATAACTTTTACTTAGACATCAGTAGCAAAAAAAGTTATTTGGACCTTTATTTAGATGTTCAAAATTCATCAAAACCCTAGTCACATAACTTAACAAATTTTAGGAGATTATTATTTTTTGACATCAAACATATATATTTTTAGCATTATCTTAGCTCAATTCCATTTAAAATATAAATAATTATTGCATGTACCCCATTAGTATGCTAGCAAAATTGTAAACACTTTCCATAAATGCTTGTCATAAATATATATTGTGAGTGTCTTTAAAGAGAGAACAAAACTTAATTGTACAAGTAGGGTTTTCTGGAAACTTAGGGAAAAATAAGGAGGGATCTAGTCCACTATGAAGTGGTAGAAGATTCAGAAGAAAACTCACAAAAACATAATAAAATTTGAATAATCATCGACCAGTAATTGTATACACTCCTAGAATTATTTTGATGCTATTATCTAGGTTTCCTAGTGAAACTTGGGGGTCTTGGGACCAAAATAAGATATTTATGTCACATATTAAATTATGTAAGGTTTTCTATTTATTTCATTTTATTTTATTTCTTTGAAACTATTTGATCTCATTTTAATAATGTAGTATGAAACATCTCTTACTAAAAAAGCATGTTAGTTACTTTTGAAATTAGCATAGCTCTTAAATTGTGTTGATGCACATTCTTTCAAATTTTGATGAATTTGATTTATAACCTATATAGGATGCTAGAAAATAATGTTTTTAGGTGCTCTACGTACAGCCATCGTACCCTCTCATGTTGGTCGTCTTCCTCAGCCCGATTAAATCCATTAAATTGACTATTCTCCTCTTTTCCCTTCACTTGAGACCGATAACAGGAGCTTGGAGTTGCGTCAGACTCGACATGAGCTCAGTGAAGTATTGCCATAAACTTAACCTCAAGGACAAATAAGGGGACTAATAAGTATGGTCCTCCTTAGGTTTACTCCATCTATAGATGCTTATGTTCACTTCTAGTCTTGTATAATGATTGTTGGGTCGATAGAGCTCGACTGAGCTCGAACCAACCCCAATTTGATAAAGGGCTCTCAGCCAAGGTTAGATGAGCCCAAGCTGACGAGTCTGCGCTCTGGGAATCACTTCACCAGTCAATACGTCAACTTCCGAGACCAATTTTGGGTTTGATGGGTTAGCCATGGCAAGGGCTTTGAGCTAGTATGTGGTTGCATAATGGGACCCCCAGGTTTGACTAGAAGGGTTAACCCTAGCTGTGCCCCTGGGTCCACATGTGTTTCCCAATCTGGAGTTCACACGTGGTCTTCCATGCTCATCCTGAATTATGTGCGGATAGACACGACTTCAATTATGCGCCATTCTAAGAGTATCTAACCAATTCAATAGGTATAATTAGCCATTTGAATACCTCTACTCATGGTTTGTAAACCTATTAGGATCAATTGCTAGTACATAGAGTTAGGCTCATTAATCTTACCCTTCATGCCCCAAACCTTACCAATAGGCTCCCTAATCTTATATTTTGGTATCCCTTAGCTCTCTAGTGTGATTTAGACTCCCTTTAAGAATTTGTACTCTTACAATTATAAGTTAACTTAGAGGAGTTTGCAACATTTCCTTCTCCCATACACTTAGAGTCTCCTAATGGATTACTTAGCTAACTTAGTGATCTAATGAGCTGGGAACCATCAAATATATGTTTCCTTAGCTAAATTGTAGTAGTGAACCTACAACTTGCACCTCTTAGTATAGTCAACCTACCACCTTTACAATTCCTCATTTGCACGTTAAGCCTTGAATCTTATACCCAACAAAGACCATGTGGCTTAGGATTAGTGTACGATTGGCCTCATGTTGCATCATTATACATATAAATTACATTATCATTTACATAAACCAAAATCAAACTGCTATTTTCCAAAACTTCTTTACTTATACTATTACTTTCAATTGACTTAGAGATCAATATATCTAAGTTAATAAGGAGCTTAATCAGCTCCAATCATTATGTTAGATATCCTCAATCTTAGATGATAATAAATATCGTATAATTTACAATTACTTCTATTCCTTGAATGTTGCTTTGCTTTGAGACTACAACTTTAAACATTCATAAAGACATTGTGCATAAATAAGACATTAAAAACATAAAACTTAAGGTTTCAGATATATAATGTCAAGCTAGGGCAGGCTACAGAGTAATAAGGAGACCTCACATATCCTATAGAGGGAATGTGAGTGTTTTGGAGACCCCACTTTTCTACTTAGTTGGGAAGATGTGCTTAAATCCTCACTAGTCTTATAATTAATGCCCTCAGAATGGAAAACTTAAAATAGTTTGAACAATTAAATATTATATTATTTCAATCTTATTGATTGTGAGTACTATTCATAGCTTTTTGGCTATGCTTACTTATCATAGTCTTTGACTATGTTTACTTAGCCCTTGTGACTGTTCAGTTTTTAGTTCCTTGCGTTACAATCTTTATTTTAAGCAGTGCATGTTGTTTTACCTTCATTTTATGCTTCACTACTTCAGTCACTCTTACATAGAATAATATTCATTGTACATATTTATGTATTCATTGTATACTTTCATATGCACTTTAGTAGCTGCTAGCCTTATTTGGATGCCTGTTTTTCCTTACTTATTGCAGGCTAGAGCAAACTCACTTGTGAGTTCTTACTCTCTTACTTTACTTACTATCTTTATATAGTTTTTCCTACATTAAATTGATACTTAGTGCTCCGCTTATAGTCTTTAATTGTAAAACTGCATATGTGATATACAATTAAATTTAACTAAAATTTAGCCAAATCTTAAATTGTACTTAGACTTTTTAATATAATCACTTGTTTTTATTTTTGTTGGCTGTGCCCTATCGTATTAGAAACCAAATACAGTACATCAAGAGCATCATTAGGATAGTGGCATTGGATCTAGTAGTGGTCATTTGTAGATTGAAGACTCACCTTCTGCATTCCTTTGCTTCTTTAGTGAGGATGAGCAAATTTTACTTTAATTACATTTTAATTCAGTTTGTAATAAATTAACTTCTGTGATGTTCTTACTTTATTTCTATGATGGATTTACTTTTATTTTACTCGCTTGGTTTGGATAGTGGATTGGATACATTTAGTTGCATCATACTCCTACATGTTTATTTTACGACTAACTCACCTACCTCATAAATATTCTTTGCCACACATCACTTTTTTAATGTTGGATTAGCTTTCTTCTAAGTCAGTGTTAAGCTCTATGGTAACACCTTAGTATTGGATTTGGATCCTGATCTAATATTAGAGGCATTACAATTGGTATCAGAGTAAATTTGATGGAAATGAGTTAAGTAAAGATACACTCATCAAAATCAAACAACACAAAAAAGAAGAATAAAAGCATTCAAGAATGTCTCCCTAAGTTAGAAAACACCCTACTTCTTCAAAAATTAATCTAACTTAACTTGAACCTTAAATTAACTCACAAATGGCAGTGTGTGAGACTGATCTTAAATATTATACTAAGTTGTTCTCTTAGTTCCAGGATGAATACTATCAAAATAGACTAAGTATGGCATACTCTACATTGCAGTATCAATGGAAGTTGAAGACATTCTCAATAAAATTCTCAACTTGATTGTGTTTAGGGGCAACTGCATTCCCAAATTAACTAGAGAATGATTATCTAGAGTGATTGATACATTTTAAGTAATTGGCTACCTAGACCACATTCGCCTTAGAGTGATGGATCAACTCTTTGATAATTACGCTGAGGAGTGGTGGGACATTGCTTTTGAGAGGCTAGTTTGTGAGACTCGGTGTTTCCATCGTGCTCCAAATTATCAGGATTTTGAGAGAATGTTTTTGGCTAAGTTTTGTAGATGATCATATAAGCTTATTTTGTAGTAGATTTCATCCCTTTTGTTGCTTTCTAAGCAGTTTCCATATTGTATTCTTGAATCTTCTAGTTTTACTGAAAAATTGTTTCTATTATCTAATGTATGAATTGTATCTCTCTCTTTTCTTCTTTAGTAAGAACTTGAACCAGACACCCCTGTTCCTTCCAAGGTGAAGAAAGCTACTTCTTCAACCAAATGTCATACTAGAGAACTTAAGAATCCAATGGAGATGATGAAGTTTATGATCAAGGCATGGACTTGTGTTACAAAGAGGATGGCCTTATTGTGTCCCACACCTCAGCCTACTCCTACTCCTCCACTAACTCCAGCTCCTGCACCTCAAGTGATCCATGTTGCTCCACAACTAGCTGCTGTACCCGTGGTGGATAGATATCTTCTCACATTATTAAGGTTGAGCCCTAAGAAGTTCAACAATTTAGCTTTTCCATTGAAGCTATAAACTGGCTAAGGATTACTGAGAATGACTTAGCTAGCATTAAGAGCCCTTAAAGCAAATTAATCTATCTCACCCCACACATGCTCCAAGGGAAATCTGAATTATGGTGGGACTATGAACTGAAGTTTCGCTTATCTGAAGTTTGTGTTGATGAGATTTTGTGGGAAGAATCAAGGAAGTTTTCCTTGGGTAATTCATTCCTCCTTCCATGCAAATGATCATAGATGAAGTGTTCATAAAAATTGGCTAGGGAAACTAGATAGTTATTACATACGAGATAGAATTTAGGAAACTGTCCTTTTTTACAAATTAAGGATCAACCATTAAGTTACTGATATAGCCAAAATTTGTAGCAGAACTATAGACTTGGAGCAAGACCCCTGTAGCGCGCCACGGCCCGCCACAGCGCACCACAGTGTCATATCTATAAGGATAAATTAAAACCATATAAATGGGTAACTGAATAGTAATACGCAAGCTTGAACGCTACGGTGCGCTGCAGCGCACCATAGCGCCATTTTTGTGGATTTATTAAGACCTTATAAACAAGTAATTGAACAGTGTCACACAACTTTCTTTGAGGCAGCGGGTGAATTTTTATTTTATCAAACTATATTTGATCTAATTGAATAGTGATCCTATAAAATTTATCCGCTATCGCGCGCTGCAGTGCACCACAGCGGGTGAACTTTTATTTTATCATACTATAGTTGCACAAATTGAACAGTCATCCTGCAAAATTTATTCGCTATAATGCGTTGTAGTGCGCCACAGCGATTAAAGTTTCATTTTATAAAACTATAGTTAAACTAAATAAACAGTGACCTGAAACATGTTCGTTGTAGCGTGCCACAGCGTACGCTGTAGTGGTCGAACGAAAAATGACTAACTTATTTGCAAGAAAAGTGTTTGGAGCACTCCTGGTACAGCATGCCGCAGCAGAACAAGATTTGAAACGGGGTTGCTGCAGCGCGCCGTAGTGGAACAGTATATGAATTGCTGCTACCACAGTGCGCCACAGCGTGCTAACGCATGCCACAACGCACCGCAGTGGATGCCCAAAATTTCCAGAAATAGCAATTAAGAAGCATGGGGAAGGCCACAAAAATGTGACCTTTGGCCGCCCCCAGCCTCATGAAAATTGATAAATTAATTCTCTACTGAATCCCAACAGGATTAAATAGATGAAAACATTAAAAGGCATTGGAATTAAGCCAAGGAAGAAAAAAGGTCACACATTAAAGGCTTTGAGGCTGAGTGCATCCCTATTTAAGGGGTAATCTTAGACCTTGAAAGGTTCCAACCTTTGCTACTCAAAAGACCAAGAGTAAGGCTGCAAGAAGAGAAAGAAGAAGAACTCTCCAAGGGGAAGAGAGGACCAGGAACAAGAAGGAAGAAAAGATAGCAAATAATCAAGGGTGAAGCTTCAAGAGGACAGTGTAGGAAAAGTAAGGAGAACCCCAGAAAACCTATGAGTGATTCCTTGTATTTCTCCTAAACTCCCTTAATTAATTTTTTGTCGTGAACTGATGGTGATGTTCACTTTTCTTTGCTTGAATATTCTTTCTTGCTTAGTAATCGAAGGCTAAAAACCCCTTAGAGAGGGTTGAGATGTAGTTGTAGAATTATGTAAGGGAAATACTGGTGTATGATGATATTATTTAATTGTAATGAAAAACTATTTGTTGTATTATTAATTTTAATATTGAATGAATGCTTGGATGAATTGAATTCTTATTTATTTTAATTAAAAGAGCTTGTGTTCAATTCTCATCAATTGGGTAATATCAAGTAAGGTAGTGTGAGTAGAGCTGAGAATTGTGTGAGAGAATTCTCAAGCTCACTTGCACCCTCCCTTAGTAGCTCACACAAAAGATTGATGCTTGTGAACCAAGTTCTCCATTAACCTTGCTCTATTGCTCAGCATAGTAGAAGGGATGAGAGGACATTGGGAACATCAACGAATGATGTGACATAACCTATTGACTCAATGTATCCTCCCATCTAGCAAAACTGTGTGTGAAGCGCATGACGCATGGTAAATGGAATCTTGCTTGTGAGATCATTTTAATTAAAAGATATTTTTGGTAACCTAGACATAGGAAGTCAAAATCAAATTAATGAAACTAGATCTCATAAGAGTTTTTGTGTTAAAAATGAATCCAAATGAAGTTCTCTTTATGCACTAAACTTGAACCCAATGTAATTGAATGGTACTTCAATTCCAATGGTGTTCACTTGATTTAATTAAGCAATTAAATTGAACGTATACATTCAAACAATGAAGTCATATAACCAACCATTGCATATATTACAACGAAATCTCAACTCTCTCCTTTTTAATCAAATTGTATCTTTACTCAAGCCTTGTGTATTGCTAATTAGGAACCAACAAAAATCAACCAAAATTGCGTCTAGACATTAGTGAAAGAAAATACAACTTGGTATCAAAACAATTATTCCCTGAGGTTCAATAAATCTTGAAAACTAAACTTTCCACTTATTACATCAGACCATGTACACTGGCGTACAAATGCAGATGTGTATTTCCGTCTGTCAGCTACCATTCACAATCCCACTACAGGCAATTCCCAAGCTTTAGCACCTGCCTTAATGCCTCCATCAGCTAGTGGAAGTGCTCAGAACCAAAGGGGAGAACCTTCACCTGCTAAAAAACAAACACAATCTTGGACCATTGCCAAGAGCAAAGCTATTGCCCAATCTCTTGTGTACCTCATCTGTTATTGCCCAAGAAGACAATGACAGTTTGGGGAATGCCTTACGAGTGCAAATGCCATCTCAAGCTGAATTGAGAGCTAATAAGTTTTGCTTATTAGATATCTCAATTAGTAACCAATTCTTTCAATCCAAGCTTATTGTCATGTCGATCACGAAGTTCAACATAATTCTAGGTTTGAATTGGTTAAGTAAGTTCAACACTGTAATAGACTTCCATCAGAAGAAAGTTTATCTTAGTGTAGGAAGGAAACATGATGTTTTTGTAAGTAAACTTAGCTTGACTGCATCACTCATTAATGTGGTAGAAGCCAAACTCCTCATTAGTAAGGGTTGCAATGCAAGTTTAGTAACCTTAATTAGCAAAGTTAAGGAAGATAGAATCCTGGATGACACCAATAACATTTGTGCATTCCTGGATGTGTTCCCTAAGGATAGAGGAAGAGTTTTTTATAGAAATGATCCTGGGAACTCAGTCAAAATCAAAAGTTCCATATAAAATAAAACTCAAAGATTTGAAAGAGCTGCAAGAGCAATTGCGAGAGTTGCTTGAAAATAGTTTCATTCGCCCTTGCATGTGGATTTGGGGAGCTCCTATTCTGTTCGTTATGAAGAAGGATGAATTGATGTGGATGCGTATTGATTATCATGAGCTTAAAAAGGTGCGATGAAGAATAACTAGACTCTACCTAAAATAGATGACTTGTTTGATCAGCTCGCCGGAGCAAAAGTCTTCTCTAAAATAGACTTGAGATCATGTTACTACCTGAATCTAATAAAAGATGATGACATTCTTAATACTGCATTTAGGACCTGATATTGACACTAAGAGTTCTTATTCATGTCTTTCAGACTGATGACCACTCTTTCCATTTTTATGAACCTGATGACGCAATTCTTTTAGCATATCTCGAAGAGTTTGTCATTATTTTTATTGATGACATCCTGATCTATTCTAAGTCACATGATGAGCATGAGAAGTATATGTGTGCCATTCTTGAGTTGCTTAGAGATCATAAATTATTTGACAAGTTCTCAAAGTGCAAATTTGGCTCAATTTCAAGACTTTTCAGAGTCATGTGATTGATGTTGAAGGCATTGAGGTTGACCAGAAGAATATCCAAGTGGTTCAGTAATGGTTGCAACCTAATCAGTAACCAAAATTCGTAATTTTTTGTGACTCGCTGGATATTGCAGAAGGTTTGTTCTAGGATTCTCTCGAATCACCATGCCATTAACTTAGTTAACTAGAAAGGATGTGTTATTCATCAGGAGCACAAACTGAAAATATTCTTTCAAGAAATTGAAACATTTGTTGACTTTTTTGCCAATTTTTGTACTACCTCGAGAGGGCAGAGATTTTCATGTTTATAGTAATACCTCTAAGGTAGGACTTGGTTGTGTTCTAATGCAAGACTATGGTGTGATAGCTTATGCCTCTAAACAACTTTAACTCGATGAGAGAAACTACCCTGTACATGTTATTGAACATGCAGGGGTAGTTTGCACCCTCAAAATCTAGAGACACTACATGTAAGGAGTTAAGTGTGAGATATTTATGGATCACCAAAATTTAAAGTATATCTTCACCCAAAAGAAACTTAACTATCATCAGCATAGATGGCTAGAGTTCATTTGTGACTATGACTTAAAAATTCAGTATCATCTGGCTAAAGCGAACATAGTAGCTGATGCCCTTAGTTATAAAGTGACTTTGCCTTCTCTTTTTGGAACAAATATTTGATCAAAAATCTTGAAAGGTTAATCCTTGAGCCGATTCAATCTGCTAATTTGTGCATAGTTTTGTTTGCTATTCAGTCAGAGTCATCTTTAAATTCAAGTAATGTCGAAGCTCATAGAGAAGATACTAATTTTTTAAATCTTGTTTTCGTTATCTCTAGTGGGAAGAGATTCAGTTTGTATTTTGACGCGATGGTGCTATTTTTTAGAAAGAAAGGTTTTGGGTTCCCAAGAGTCTGTAGTTGCAAAATTTGTTTGAAGCACATAACACTGGTTACACTGTCCATCCTGGTAGCAGCAAGATATATCAGAACCTAAAGAAGTTAATTTGGTGGTTTGGTCTGAAGAGAGACATTGTAGTTTTTATCTCCAAATGCCATTCATGCTCCTTAGTTAAGGCTGAGCAGCAGAAGTCTAGTGGACTTCTCAAGCCCTTTAACCTTTTTGAATTGAAGAGGTCCAACATTTCCATGGATTTCATCATGGTTTTCCTAAGAGTAAGCCTGCATCTGCTGTGATTTAGGTGATTATCGACAAACTCACCAAATCATCTCATTTTTTTCTGATTCGTCGGACTAATTTTGTAGTGAAGCTGGCCAAGCTCTACATTAAGGAGATCAATTGCTTGCATGGTACACCAAACGGAATTATTTCAGATAGAGATAATAGAATTACCTTTAAATTTTGGTCTGCTATTCAGCAAGACCTGGGGAGTAACTTAGCTTTAAGCACTACTTTTCATTCATAGATTGATGGTTAAACTGAATAAATTAACTAGATCATTGAACATTTTCTACCTCTCTATGTTATAGATTTTGGTGGGTTATGGAAAGATCACCTCACCAAAGTCAACAAATTCAGATTCCTACAGTCGAACTGCTGCCCGACTTAACTTTTGTCATTAAGCCTATCACAATTCTTGGACATGACCGCAAGCTATTGAGGAGCCGCATTATTCTTATGGTTAAAGTTCACTAGCATAATCACTCAATTGAAGAAGCCATGTGGGAAAAAGAGGAAGGTATGTGGAAGAAGTTGCTAGAGTTCTTTTCATAATCAAGTATTTTGTATTCTTTTATTTTCATTTTTGTGCATTTTTCACATTTAATTTATTTGTACATTGAGGATGACACCTCTTTTAAGGAGGGGAGCCTATAACAACCCTAATGTGGTTACTTATTATTGGGTAGCCCAATTAGCTATATTTCACTTCTAGTGCTTTGATAAAAGCATTAGGAGCATTCACCTCAAATTTGGTGTGATTTGGAGATCATTTGCGATCGACGTATATTCCTGATTATTTTAATAATTTTGAAAATACCTATTTTGTAATGATCTCAAACTCAAAATTAGTGTTCGCCATTGAACTCCTCACCCTCAAATTAGCTAAGGGTGGTATTTTGAGAATATTTGGAAGTTGCATAATTTTCCTCGAATATTTTAATAATATTTAAATACCCAAGAAATTAAGATAATTAAATTGACCTTCACTAAAAAATTTCATTTCATTTTTGAGTTCCTCACTCCACATTTAGCTAAGGGTAAGTTCTTAGGATATTTTGGAGTATATTTGGTTATTGAATTTTGATTAATTTTGGAGTATATATACTATTAAATTGAAGTATATAAAATATATAATATTTATGTATATTAAATAAATAATCCAATGGCTTATAACTGAACATCGGGGATCTGCTGTGGGATCCTATGCACGAGACAGCTGTGAAGCTTCATCCCTTGTTGCGTGCAACAGAAAGATAATGATAGCTGCATTCATGGCGGAATGGTGCGTTACTCGATTTCCCTTAATCTGAATTACTGTTGGCAACAAATCCTTAAGACAAGCATAATATTATCTTAAAAATTTGTTAGGGTACTTACACACATTGTACTTATGAGAGTGATTGAATAAGTATCCAATGCATATGAGTATTTTGTATAAATAACATATCAATTACATCACTATACTAAGTATAAGTAGTAATAGTTGATATATATGGAATTTATAGCAAAAATATAATGCTTAAACATTCATATCATCATATATATTCTTATACTTTGAGTAGAAAATGGTGCTTTTTCAAGAAAATGAAAAAAATAGATTGCATGGGCTAAATTACCAAATTCTGGGTCAAATCCGCCACACAGCGCCATGGCCCGCCACAACCTCTTGAAAATAAAAGACTTTATCTCTGCTGAATCCCAATAGATTTTAAAGAATGGAACATAAAAAGAGATAGGATTAAAGTCAAGGAAGAGGAAGAGCCACACCATTTAAAGTTTTGAGGCTGAGTGCATCCCTATTTAAGGGCCAATCTCAAACCTTGAAAGGGATCCAACTTTTGATATTCAAGTCCCCTCAAAGGAAAAGCTATTGCAAGATGAAAAAGGAGAAGTCTCCAAGGGAAAGAGGGTGACCAAGAACAAGAAGAGAAGAAAGATAGCAAGGGAAGAAGGGTGGAGATTCAAGAGGACAGCGCAGGAAGAATCCAAGAGAACCCCAGAAAACCTCCGGGTGATTCCTAGTATTTCTTCCTAAGCTCCCTTGATTTATTTTTGCTGTGAACTGATGGCGAGGTTCACTTTTCCTTGTTTGTATGCTTATTCTTACTTAGTAATGGAAAGCTAAATCCCCTTGGAGAGGGTTGAGATGAGTTATAAGAATATGTAAGGGACAAATGGTGTATGATGACATTGTTTGAATGTAATGAATGAATGTTTTTATCAATTATATTTTGGAAGGAATGCTTTGAATGAACCAAAATTCTGAATTATTTTATTTAAAAGAATTTGTATTCCAATGCTCATCAATTGGGTAAGAGCAAGGAAGGTAGTGCAAGTTGAGTGAAGCATTCTGTGATAAAATTCTCAAGCTCACTTGCACCCTTCCTTAAAAATTCTACCAAGAGATTGATGCTAGTGAAGCAATTTATCCATTTACCTTACTCTACTGCTCAGCAAAGTAAAAGGGATGAGAGGACATTGGGAAACTAAATGGATGATGTGTTATAATCCATTAACCCAATGCATCTTCCCATCTAGCTAAACTGCGTGTGAAGCGCAAGATGCATAGATAATGGAAGTATTGCTTGTGAGACCATCAGAATTAAAAGATATCCTTTGGTAACCTAGACGTAGGGAATCAAAATCTAATTAATTGATCATTATCTCATGAGAGCTTATGTGCTAAGGAAAAACCCATAAGGAGTTCTCTTACGCACTGAACATGAACCTAACGTAATTGGAGGGTACTCTGATTCAAATGGTGTTCACTTGATTTAATAAAGTAAGTAAGCTAAATATATACATTCAATAATGAAGCTATATCACCAACCCTTGCAACTATTATAATAAAATATCAACTCTCTTCTTCTTAATCAAATCGTATCTTAACTTAAGGTCATTTTTATTGCTAAACTAGGAACCAAAAATCAACCAAAATTTGACATCTAAACATTAGTAAAAGAAAATATAACTTGGTAACAGAACCACCGTTCCCTGAGGATCGATAAATCCCAGTAATTAACACTTTCTACTTATTGCTTCAGACCACGTACACTTATGTGCAAACACAAACGTTTATTTTCGTCTGTTAGTAATAACAAAGTGTGAATGCCATAGCATTCATCTATAACATTCATCACAAAAGCTAAGCAAAAGTATTCATCTCAGAAAAAGAAAGAGAAAATACTTTTAGAGTTTAATTATTACAAACCATAGCCTAAATAAAATGAGTAGTAAAAGTCTCTCATCTCACAACAAAAAATAACTAAGGCAGTAAGTGCTAAATCGGCAAATGCTTCTCTAGCTCCTCTTGGATCGCATGTGTTGCCTCCAAGGCTAGCTCCTCCAGCTACTCATGATCTAATATTATCAGTTATACAATGCTAGGGCACCAACCAAAAAAAAGAAAATATTATTAGACAATATATTTAATTATATTTTAGGTTCCAATTAATATTTTCTTACATTTAAGGGATTTAACTGAGCATTTAATACAATAAAAATCAAACTGCAGAAAACTAAAATAAATTGAAACTATAAATCTAACACTGAAATTGAAAATAGGATGGACTGTAACAAAACAAAGTAGTAAAGTAAGCCAACTAAAAGAATTAGTAAACTAAAATAACTGATAATAAAACAATGCTTTATGAAACTATATGTATTTCATCTGCCATTATATTTATGCCACAATCATGTAAAATATTGATGCCACATGGTATCCTATAGTTCTTACATTAGCAGAATCGCTCTTCTAACATATTCTAGGTGAGCATAACCACTCCGCTAATAACTTGATATGCTAATGTGATTCATGATATGCTAAGGAGTTTAATAAACTTGATATGCTTAGAACTAAATGCTTTTAAATCATTGAAACTAGATAAAATAGACAAAACAAATAAAAATACCCCTTGTTATTGTCTAATTATTTAACCTAATTCCTTATGCACAATCACCTTGAATGTTATACAGATCAAAAGTTTAATTATATGAACTATACAATTCCATTTGAATTCTACTGAATTCAACTTATATTCAATAATATATTTTTATAACATCCTAGTTCATCATACGTTAGGAGAACATAGACATGATTGGTATGTCCTAAGAAAGGTGATTTTAAACACTTAGTTTGTATAACTGCACTTATCAATGCGCACAAAGATAAGAGATAAAATCCTCTTACATTTTATTCTCTCAAACAAAGCTGCTAAATTCTCAACTTATAATATACTTTAGACTTAGGATGTTTATCCTGAACTAAACTATACTTATATATATACATAAAATAAACCAATTTTATCTTGTTGAATCAAATTAGTCCTATGGATATGTACTACAATCTTCATATTATAAAATTAATGTTCTCAACACTTATAATTATGTCAAATTAATTTAGAACCAAGGAAATGCAAACCTTAGACACCAATCTCCATTGTAGTAGGTTCTACACAATTGGCTCCAAGGAGATGAGAAATAGTCATTCAATATAGGATAATTACCTCAAAAGTTAACTCAATCTAAGTCACTTTAGGTTATCCTACCACAAGGCATTGTATCTATCATTTAAGGTTGTTAAGGTTCATCTAAGACCCTACCTCAAAATAAGACAAATAAGGTATTTCCTACCTCTAAGGTTACCTTACTAAAGGTATAATATTTGCTTAACTTAAAGTTATCTTTATACTTTAATGATCTAAAGTTGTAATCTATACATATAAATCTATACTTATTAAGAGTTGATTCTAAGTTAAGTAGTGCAATTTACATGTAGGTTTATAAGTTCAATCATTAGGTTAAGCTGCAAAATCAAGCATACTTATCTTCTAAACTCTATCTTTACCATAAACATTTAAATTGTGGGATAAAAGCATACAATTAGGGGAAATTGATTATTTGCAAATTAATCATATTTTATTGAATTATTAGGGATCCATTTATGCTAATTTGCTTGCTTAAGAGAAAATCAAGAAGATCTTAAGATTTTGATTAAGATAGTTAAATCACATTAACCACTCTAAGACCAAATCTTCTGATTGTTATTCTAAGATTAACTGATAAAATCAGCATGTGCTAATTAAGTCCATGCAAATCAATAAGGGCAAAATCATTAATTAAACTTAGGTTTGCAACTCAATTAAGGATCAATAAGGTTTAAGTTAAATATTCATAATTATAGGCTTAGTTACTCAAGATTTGAAATGTAAGTTAACATTAAGTTACTCATCATTTATTGATGTTCAAATCAACAAGAGTCCATATTTTGGTTAAGCCAAAAATAGTTAATTAAGATAATTAGTGTTTAACCCTAATTAGGAGATATTTAGAATTGAAAGTGTTTGAATCAGATTATGAAGTTCTAAACATGGTTATTACTGTCTATTGATTCAATGGATGCAAAAATTTATCAAAGATCAAATTGTAATTAAGGCTAATCAGTATTAATGCAATTCAAAGGTAATTAGCATCTAATTATCAAAATAAATTTTAAGAAATAAAATTTGACATGGGAATTAAACTCTACATGCCATAAAGAACATTTAGTAACCATAAGCAAGGCATCGGACAATAGATTTACTTAATATTCACTAATCAATCGATTAGGCTAATTAGAAAATATTATAAAATTTAATCACATAAACTGAAATTGTTTATAAAGATTAATATTCCTTATTTTTTCTGAATAAAATGATATATAATTTCATAAAATTTGAGTTTGAATTGATCAAGTTATTCAAATTATTCAAATTGAATATTTTACATTAAATAAATTAAATATCTAATTCTCTGAACTAAAGAAAATTAAATCCAAAAAATTGGATTTATATAAATGGAGGCAGCCCAAAATCAGAAAGGCACGGGTCGGGGTTCAACCCGACATGGCACTATGCATCCTCTCCACTGCACACTCTCAAGACCTGGTGATTACGGTTTAACCCTAGTTGTCCAATTGTTGAGCTCTAGGCCATGCCGTCATCTCCAATGGATTTGTACACCATCCACATACTAAGGTGCAATGATTTCCAATACAAGCCCTAAGCAACACTGCTTCGATTGTTAATGTACTACTACCCTAAATCTTTAATCTATAGGAAGTCTAGGGTTTATTGTGGGGAAGGAATTCTCCTTATAGAAACCACTATGAGGTTCGCTAAAGCTCCCAATACCATCACAAGGTCAATGCGGAGCTAAGACCTAAAGAATCTAGGCTCAGGTGCAGCAGGGATGGCGAGTCCTTGTGTAGCACCCCACCCCGTCGCGGCATGCAAAAGAGATAATCAATCGGTGGTAGAGCAGCTCGCTCCTCGGGAAGGAAACTTCCTTTTTCCCCAAATAGCTCAACTAACACTGAAGGCTGCTGACCCAACCCCAAAGGAGGGTCTAGAGCTAATACTTAAGATATGAGTAGTATCCTTATCCAAAGTATTAGATAAGTACATACATTGGATTTAAAATACAACATGAAGAATCCAATGTATGTATAAATATCAGCATTTATAGGATGCTAACACATCACAATACTAAATGTAAATAATATATAAACAGAGTGTGGAAGCTAAGTGATATATATGGAATTTATAGCTAAATTTAGTATCAAAATATCACTAAACACAAATAAAACAAGGTACTTTGAATAAAATCATACATTTTTGCAGGAAAATGAAGAAAAATGGGATGCATGAGCTGAATCACTAAAATCTAGGTCAAAACTACCATAGCTCGCCATGGAGCGCTATGGAGTGCCACAGCACGCCATGGCGGCTCATGAAAATTCTTCACCTAGAAGAATATCTAAAAGGACCTGGAAGGAAAATCGTCGCAGTGTGCCATGGTGCGCGAATTCGCGCCATGGCTATCTCATTAGCTCCCTTACCTGGAAGCTAAACTACATACTTGGAAGAAAGACCGCAGCAGCGCGCCACAATGCACCGCTGCACGCCATAGCCTTATTTCTCAAAGTTAAATTAAAATCAATTAAAATAAAGGAAAATTGAACAATGTTTTTGAAAGTATTTCCACTACAATGCACCACAGCACGCTACATCATCATTTTTTGAATATGAATTTAAACCTTATTCGGACTAATTGAACAGTGCTAAATCCTCCTTTTTGTAAAATAAACTGCTGCAGTGCGCTCCAAGCATGCCACAACGCACTATCCCTCATAAGGATTTACACTGACCTAGAACAAAAGCGCTGCAGCTTGCCGCAATGCACCATAATGCGCCATGGTGGCATATTTAATTAATCTTCAAGAACTTTTTATGAACTAATTGAATAGTAAATCTTCCATGTTTTTGAACTTTCAACTGCGTGTATGCGAACTAATTGATCTGCATTTTCGAAGTATTTTATGCTATAGCGCATCGCAGTGTGCCACAGCTGAATATTTTATTAATCATAATAACTATAGGTGAAGTATTGGAATAGTCATTTTGAAGGTTTATCCGTTGTATCGCGCCACAGCGGACACTGCGGTGACCGAAGGAAAATATACTAACTTTCATGCAAGAATAGTATTTGGAATGCTGATGCCACAGTGTGCCGTAGTGAACGATCCAGAACTTTTCAGGACTGCCAAAAATGTATTATAGGAAAAGCCACAAAATGCAATCTTTAGCATTCCCCAGCCTCTTGAAAATTGAAATACATTATTTTTACTGAGTCCCAATAGAATAAACAGGACAAACATTTAAAGGGTTTGAATTAAGGCCATGGAAGGTGAAGAGTCACATGATTAATGCCTTGGGGGCTGACAACTTCTCTATTTAGGGGCCAATCTCAAGCTTTAAGAGGGTCCAATTTCTTACATTCAAGTCCCCTAAGGAATAGCTGTAGCAAGAGAATAAAGGAGAACTTTTTAAAAGGTAGAAGGCTTACCAAGAACAATAAGGAGAAGGAGGAAACAACAAAGGTAAAAGGGTAGAGTAGTCAAGAGGAAGTGTAGGAGGAGTCCAAGAGAACCCCAAAAAATCTTTGGGTGATTCCTAGTATTTCTTTCTAAACTTCTCTTATATCTTTCTGCTATGAACTGATGGCGAGGTTCACATTTCTTTATATGTGTGTTTATGCTTATTTAGTAATGGAAGGGTTAAATCCCTTAAGAGAGGTTTGAGATGTAATTGTATGAAATTAAAAGGGTATGGTGGTTTTTTAATGAATTGATTGAATGAATAGAAAGATGATCTTATTCTTTATTATTTTTGTTCAAATAAATTCTTTGATGGAATAAAATTTAATATATTTTATTTTAAAAACTTGTGTACGAAGCTCATCAATTGGGTAAGAGCAAAGAAGGTAGTGCAAGTAGAGCTAAGAATTATGTGGCAAATTCTCAAGTTCACTTGCATCTTTCCTTAAGGGCTCTACCAAGATATTTGATGCTTATGAACCTAGTTCTCCATTAACTTTGCTCTACTGCTCAGTAAAGTAGAAGGGATAAGAGGATGTTGGAAAACTCAATAGATGATGTGACATAGTACATTGACCCAACACATCCTCCCATCTAGCTAAACCGCATGTGAAGCACATGATGCATGGTTAATAGAAATCTTATTTGTGAGATCAATAGGAACATAAAGATATTGTTTAGGGAATCAAGTTTAATTAATAAATCATGATCTCATGAAAGTTTATGTGCAAAGGAAGAACTCCAATGTTTGTGCACTAAACTTGAACCTATTATAATTGGAGGGTAACTCTTATTCCAATAGCATTCACTTAATTGTATTAAGCAAGAAAATTTAACGTATACATTTATCAATGAAGTTATATCACCAAGCCCTTGCCATTTAATCAAATCGTATCTTAACTTAAGGTAATTTGTATTGCTAAATTAAGAATCAAAAATAATACCAAAAATCAACATCTAAACGTTATTGAAAGAAAGTATAACTAGGTATCAGAACCACCATTCCCAGAGGATGATAAATCCCAGGATGCTAAATCCCAGAATTAAAACTTTTACTTATTACTTCAGACCACATACACTTGCGTGCAAACATAGACATGTATTTTTCGTCTATCACTAAGCATACATCTAGAAATATTCATCATAAAAACTGTATAAAACATCCATCTTAGAAAAGAAATGAAAATACATCCTGAATTATTACAAACAGTTCACTTAAATACAGTAATTGAGTCTAAGTACTAAATTGAATATAATAACTAAGCAAAAAAGCAAATCTGGAGAAGAGCCCACTAGTGCTCCATAAACTCTACCTAGATTTCTTGAGTATCCACCTAATCTGCCTCCACTAAGTGCTCTGGATCTAGCAAATCCTAGATCCCAAAAGTACCACGTGTTAGAAAATGAGTCTAACACATCGAAACTAATTTAAATAGTTCTAATTAGTTAATTAACATTTAAATAATGTAAGCAAAACATTGTTAAAAACTGTAAAATAGCTAAAAGTCTAAACTATAATAAGCTGAAGTAAAGTATAGCTAATGGAACATTGAGTACAAAAATAGAATAAAAATAGTATATAATCTGAAACTGAGTAAATAACATGTAAATTATGCTGTATGGCATTGAAGTCATGCATCTGTATATGACATGATACTTTTTTCTACTGATATGCAACCAAAATATCACTGAACTGTTATGAGTTATATGGTCTAATGTCTACATGCATCCAGTTGGGAATATAATTTACTGTGATGCTAATACATCCTAAAATTCCCTGGATGATTTACACAACATTCTATAAGTCATAAATCATCACTGATACTCAATTATTATACTTATGTTCATGCTCATGTCTCTACAATACATGTCTTAAAATTTAAAAATCCAAAAAATGATTTGAAATTAGATAATGAATCAAATGTCTCCATCATGTAGAATCCATCTTAATGGATTCTGACCCCTAGTTCTAATTTCAATAACTAGTTTTACTTAGGATTTTACTTAAAAATCATTAGTTAGAAAGGTTGTATAACTATAGTTGTATTTTTATAAGAAAGGTGAATTTAACACTTTATCTGTTTAAAACTGCACTTATCAAAGCGCACTTCGATAGGAGGAAGAACCCGGTCGCATTTTATATCTCAAACTAAGTTATTAAATACCTTAATTATGAACATACTTAGTGTTCTACGTAGGATAACTTAAGATAATTAGTTTATTTTAAACTGCAATTATCGAAGCGCACTACGATAGGAGGCAG
Organism: Gastrodia elata; assembly: GCA_016760335.1. Classification (NCBI taxonomy): domain Eukaryota; kingdom Viridiplantae; phylum Streptophyta; class Magnoliopsida; order Asparagales; family Orchidaceae; genus Gastrodia; species Gastrodia elata. The sequence goes on along the minus strand of CM028671.1, from coordinate 39,718,487 downwards.
AACCCGGTCACACTTTATATCTCAAACTAAGGACCTAGTTCACTCATTGTAACACTCTTAGACTTCAAAGATTTACTCTAATGGGACTGTATTCATCTAATCCCTTAGGATAGCACCTGGTCATAGGTGCATATTGGAATCACTCAACCAATACTGAATATTGCTGATGTGACTCAGATAAATGGATATACATAATCAATGAATCAACCAATATAAGACCAACTATTAATATATAGATCAATGACAAATCAATATATTTTTGGTATATTTTTGATGATAAATTTCAAATTTAAATTAAGTATCAATTACTTAATCAAGTTCTTAAGATTCTTAGTTTCAAATATAATTTAATCTCAAATTAAGTAAATCAAGGTGTCCAAATCAAAGTTAAAGTTCTTTAACATACATAAGCATCACATTGATTAAAATGATGAGTAATTAAGGCTAACTAAATCTTAAATCAAACACAAAATGGATTAGCACTTGATTACAAATGTAAAGCAATTAAATTCCATATAATTTAGTTATTAAGTTCTACTTGGTCATACAAAAAATCAATGATTCTAGCAGTTCTACTTGGCACGCAACATTCAAGTAATCTCTAAAGAGGTTTAGAACATGACATTTAGGGTAACTAATAAATTTCACATGGGAATTCACTTACAATTTCATACAATGCTTAATTATACTAAAACTAGGTTTGATTTTCATATATTTTGGCCCCATTAGGGTCCTAGAGTCATTAAAATGCAAAAATTCACAAACCTCAGCAATTCCAGACACTTCTAGGCACTTTTGGACAATTTTGGGCGCTATGGCGCATTGCGGCGCGCTGTAGCTTCTCCTGGCTGAGAGCCAAATGCTACGGCGTGCAGTGGCGCTAGTTTCTCCAAGGCGTGGGCGCTCCGGTGCGTTGCAACACTTTCAGGCATTGCAGATGATTTCAGCGTTGTAGCGCACGGCATCACTTTAAAGCGCCATAAAATGATGCGGCGCTAGCACTTTCCCGAGATTTGGATGCTGTAGCGCGCTCCGACACCTAATTTCTCGAGAGCTGGATGTTACGGCTCGCTGTAGCGCCCCTTCACTGAGAACAAAGCACTACGGTGTGCTGTGGCGCCTGACGGTGAGTTTGCTTGTGCAAAAACTGTAATAGGTCTCCTTTTGCACCCAAATACTCTCAATTTATAGCACCTCATCTGGCGTCCCACCCCTCAACCCACAAGATTAGGTCAATTGGAGGTGTGCCACTCTGGCTAATACTTCTTTTATTATAAGATTAGGTATAATCTACAATCCACTAGTAAGGGAAAGATGTGACCAGAATGCATATAAGGGAGATCAATCACTAAATAATACAAGTTCAGAGTGTAGAAGCAAAGTAAAGTAAATAGTACATCCAGTTTACCATAATGAAAAAAGAAAATACAACACACAGCTCATAATAAACAGTATAGTAAGAAAAGTACATTTTAAAGGTACATGTATTATTATAGCATTTTAAATAGTTTAATAAAAGGAAATAGAAAATCTCTCATTCTCACAAATAAGCAGGAAAGGACAAAATGGCTTCTACTTCACCTGGCTGCTACTTCTCAAGTTTTTTACAGGCAAGAAATCTAATTAGTCTGACATTGTCAGTTTCACACTGCTAGGGCCTCAGCCAATAAAATGAAATCATGTTAAACAATTATCTAAGTTCATTTTAGGCTGATATATTATTTCATGAATTTATTAATGTCACCATTTTCTTAGACTACATAAAAATAACTAGCATAGGAGCAACAAGCATACAAAAAGAAGTTTGATAGTTATAAATAATAGCATTTATAACTAACTAATAATGAGGCATAAGACATACCTCAATAGAAAGCCAAAATAAGGCTAGGCGTACATATGTAGATATAGTAAGAAAAGTATTGAAGAAAAAGACTAATCCTAAACTTGCTTATGATTATATTGCACATGTAAGTTAAAAATAAATAATCTTAATGTGTTAGGTATAATAAGCACTAATAGAAACTGACATCCTAAAAGTAAGTAAGTAGGTAAGGTAAGGTTGACTGATATAACATGCAACAATGAAACAGTAAATAGTAAACATGTATGTACAAATTTCCATATTAGAATCATTGGTCAGTCGAGCCACAACATATTCCCAAAGCCTTTCTGGGCTGGGGCAAAACAATACAGTATAGTAAGGCTAATGGGGCAGTAATTACAAAAGGATTAAGTTTTAGTAATTTTACTTGGCTCCAGTGGACATGTCCAGAAGGAAGCAGCTAAAGATTCAAGCACATCTGTAAGACTATACCAGCTACAAACTTAACACAACACTCCTCAATGAGTAATCCTAAGTAATCCTTATTTCTCCTTATCCCTGTCCATTGGGGTTAATGTGCACCAGAACCTACTAGAAATATTGAACCCAATGCAAATGTTTTCTTAAATTTTCTAAGTTTTCATTCCATGCAGTAATGTAATCTTATATGCCATGTTCAAGGTATTTGCACAAAATACAAGAAATGCAAAAGGACAAGTAATAAATAGTGAGCAAGGGACTTTACTACACATGGTGACATCAGTTATTATCTATTAAACCATTCTAACTACTCCAAGTTACACAAGCTTAAGATCTCTAATTCCTACTATCTATTGTAATTTAAAAGCATAGCCATATAAGTTAAAAAAAATAATAAGAACTAATCAGGTTCTAATTTAATTCAATCAAAATTGACTATAAGTTTAATAACAAATCATCACATCCTAATTGATAAATTTAGACGTTTTAAGCTAAGATCCGATCAAGATCTACTAACACTAGGGATTATGAATAATCACCACGAATTGGAGTTAAATAATATAATCCAAAGGTATAGCTTAAGGACTAAGGCTTAAATCTAAATATTAACTAATAATTAAAGCCAATCCTATTAAGCAAAGTAAAGATTAATAGGATGATTCTCTTATTCTTAATCTAAGATTAAAAGATAAAATAATTGGAATTAACATATGAAAATTTAGAAACTAATAAAACCAAGGAGTCATTAATTGAATAACCCACTTCATTCAATAAATGAAATCTAATCTAGGATCTAGTCCTAATATTAGGGAAAGGTCCTATTGTGAGGTGGAGATCTGACAGACTGTAAATACACGTCTGTGCTTGCACGCAAGTGTACGTAGTCTGAAGTAATAAGTGGAAAGTCTGACTTTCCAGGAATTTATCGATCCTCAGAGAATTGGTTGATTTGGCACTAAGGTGTATCTATTCTCACTAATTTTAAGCTATAATATGTATTGGATGAGTGCTCTAAAATTAGCACAAATATTCACTAAGTAAAAATAATAAGATTTAAGAAAGAGGAGAGTTGGGGCCATCCCACATGCCATGATGTAATATTCATGTAGAATGGTTCCTCAAGCTTTATCATTTAATTTAATTAAAATCAAGTGCATATTATTGTCCTTGAGTCTAGCTCAAGGTCTTACAAGTTCAAATCTCATGCTCAAAATGAACTCACATTCAGTTCTATTTTAGCACAAAGATTCTTGTAAGATTCTTGGGATTTAAATTTTAATCTTATTCTCTTGATCAAGCAGAGCTTGATTTTTAAACCTTAGGATCTTACAAGCATTGATTTCCACTACGAGCATCACTCGCATCATACATAGTTGAGATGATGTATTCACATGTTGGGCTCAACGACTATGTCACTTAGTTTATGAGCACTCAACACTTCCTTCCTCTACCTCAATTATGTTGAGCTAAGGAGCTCATTTAGTGGGTCTTAGCATTACTTGCATCAACTCTTTGGTTGAGCTTAGATTGAGGTGTATTGAGCTTTTGAACTTTCTCACATAGGTCCAAGCCTTCATACACTCATAATCTAGTATTCAACCTAAGGTGAGCTAAGGAGCACAAGACATTTAGTTCTTGGAGTTTGTTTATTTCTTAGTTCTTTTCTCATAATCACATTCAAGACTAATTAGACAAAAATTTCTTTGTAAGACATTAAAACCACAAACAAATTATGCTTGAGGGAAACATTCATACATTAATATTACATCATGCAATTGGGATTTCACCCCCAACCCTCCCCAAGGGAGTTTAGCTACTCATTACACCAGAAAAGAAGAAAAACACATACATGGATAAAGACCCTTCATGGTCAACTAAAAAGAAATGCAAGAGTGGAGTTTAGAAGATACTAGGAACACTCCATAGAAGTTCTCTGGAATCCTTCTTCTCCTTTTTAATGTTCCCTCTTTAGGTCTCTAATGCTGCCTTCTTCCTCTTCCAAAGCAAGAGATTGCCTTGCCACCGTTGAGGAGTTCCCCTTTTCCCTTGGCTCTCCTCCTTACTTAGTAGAATTTGGCTAAAATTGTGAACCCTCCTCTAGTCAAGAGGAGGGGTATTTATAAGAAGGGGGGGGCTGCCATCCTCCTCTGCATTTCAAACCAGCTTTTCCATAAAAAAATCTGAATTCATCATGACAATAACCTTCATTTATGGTGAGGTGACAATAATCTTCAATTGTTTACCCAAAATATCACCTCAAAGCTTCCTTTTTTAAATAAAACGGGCTGCAACAAGGAATGATGGCTGAGGCCAAAATGCAGGATAGAGGTCTTGTCCCCAGCCGCAATAAATGCATGTCTGGAAAATTTTTGCGGCGGGCCGCTACAGGGCGCTGTAGCGCGGTATAGCGCTGTAGCGCGGTATAGCGCTGTAGCGCGGTATAGCGCTGTAGCGCGGTATAGCGCTGTAGCGCGGTATAGCGCGCTATGGCGCACTGTGACGTGCAATGATCCCTCACACATTCGCCAAGTCCCACGCTGTCACACGCTACTGTGCGCTACCGTGTTTGAGCTTTGGAAGAAGTCCCGCTGCAGACCACTGCAGCGCGCGATCGCGCGGTGTAGCGGGTCATTCCGGAAAAAATACTGTTCAATTACTTCTCTTTTCATTTTTTCAAGAAAAAATATTCCGCCGCAGACCGCTGCAGTGCGTGACCACGCACTGTAGCAGGTCATTCCGCGAAAAACACTGTTCAATTAATTTAACCTCCATTTTTATAGTAATGAATATTTTCGCTGCAAACCACTGCAGTGCGCGACCACGCGCTGTAGCGGGTCATTCTGCAAAAAATATTGTTCAATTAGTTGAGCCCCCCGTTTGTATAGTTTAGAAATAATTCCGCTGCAGACTACTGCAGCGCGCGACCGCGTGCTGTAGAGGGTCATTCTGTGATTACTGTTCAATTAATTTAAGGCAATCAATTATATATAGTTTAGAGGTTTCTGCTGCAGCCCACTGCGGTGCACAGTAGCGCGCTGCAGCGCACTGTAGCGGATTCCTTTTATAAATTTTAAAAACTCTGCAAAAATGCCTTAGAACTCTTTTGGATTCCATTTCTTTGAAAAAGATAGAAAAAATTAATTTAGGAGCAGTATAAAGATCTTAAATAAATGAATTTTTCACTTTATTTAGATATAATTTATAGATTCATCACACCCCCACACATAAATTCTTGCTCGTCCTCAAGTAAGTTCAAAATGATAATTTTTTTTATTTTTGTAGGGATGAAAGTCACAATAATGTACATAAAGTAAGTATAAGTCAAAATATGTGCATGGCAAAAAATGAAATGAACAATGTATCAATATTAATATTTTCAATTTTGGCACTAAGGTGGTTTAATCAATGAATCTCCAAATATTTAAGTTTTTAATGCTTGAAATTAGGTGATGGGTACAATTTATTGTGGACTTTAAGACTAAAGAAATGGTTAGGAATTCCTAGAGTTGTGCCATGTGTGCTCCTTCTTATGAATCACAAAGATGAAAAGTTTAAAGGAGAGATATTTTTCTTCATCCTTTTTCATTTTATTCATTTAAGAGAGATATTTTTTATCATCCTTTTTTTCATAAATATTTTGTTCTTTTCATCCTTAGGGAGAGACATTTTTCCTCATTCCTAACATCTTTATGATCATGAAGTCCTACGGGAGCCTAGCACACTCTATTTAGAATCAATGATATATATTTTAGTTTATGTCCTATGCCTTTCCCCACACTTAGCTCAAGCATCTATTTAAATTTTTGGAGATTTAGATTTTTCTTCAATTATTCCTCAATTACAATATTATATTGCTTATAATTCATTTAATCATTTTTGCTAAGCATACTTTTACTTTTACCACATTTGATTTATACATTTTTTTTATTTTCATTTCTTTTGAAAAATTTAGAAAAAATATGTCGATTAAGAATAACTCAAAAATGCGGGGTATGAAAACTCATAAATTAAAATCTCAAAATAAAAATATACTAAAATAAAGGTACAAAGGAAAAAATAAAAAGAAACAAATGCAACCTAATTAAATGTCCTCTTCCTCTACATACGCTGTCTCGGTAGGGTAGCGCGTCTCCAGAATGGGTGTACCGATGGGAGGCCTTGGCAACACAGAGGCGTCCGGTCCATCTTGCAAACTCCAATCTTCAAACAACATCCCAAGGGCTTCGTGGAATTCAGATTGGAACTTGTGCTATTGGCCGATCTCCCGTTTGAAGAACTCCATATCGGTGGCGAGAGCCTTGCTAAGCTCAGCATGATGATTGTGGAGGCGCATCAAGAGTTAGTTCATGAGGCGCGAGTCGGAAGGTGCGGACGCATCCTTTTTTGGTCCCCTTCACTTTTTGGGCAGCTTTTGTTCACTTGCCCAGACATTTAGGTTTGAAGGGTTAAGGGAACAACTATGGGGAACAATAGAGTTAGAGGAATGGATCTTGACCCCTTGGGCTTTGAACAACCCTGAAATCAAAGACTCGAAGGTCAATGCCGCTCAAGGGCCTTTGAGAGCTTTCCAAAGCTGCTCAAAGATTATGCTTGAAATGAGGATTTCGCCCACCCTAACCAATGAGCATAGAAGGAGTGCTCAGGCACGGGTCAATTAAGTCAAGTGACTCATGGGCATGACATAACTAGAAATGAAGATTAGCCATGCACTACTCGTCTCCATCAATTCGGAGTGAGGAATGTTGGCAAGTCCTCTTTCCCACTCAGTGTCATTGTTGACGATTTTCGCAATGAGGCGATGGGGGTCAAAATGAGAATCCAAGAGGTCTGAGTGTGAGCATGAGCTTACCTCCCCCAACCCATAGAATTGCTCAATTTGAGCAATTCCAAGGGTGACAACCTTTCCCCTGCAGAAGAGCCGCTGCCCGGACGCGTCGATCGCATTACAATACACCTCCTGGACGATCATTGGGTATGTAGGGGCTCTCATGGTCACAAACTCTCCCCATCCTCATGGAGAGACTTGCTTATGCGGGATGGGGTAGGCGTTGCTAAAACCCCTCTCCAGAATCAAATTCCTTTGGGAAGTGACGGAGACAAAATGGTGCTCGGCCTCCGCTAAGGAGAACCTCTTTTTATTGAAAGTTCCTCCGGGTGAGGAAGCCTCAACATCCTTCCATGCAATTGCCTTCTTCCCGGATGCCATTGCTTTGGATGAGAGTTAGGATGATCAAGAGCTTGAGGAAGAAAAGGAGAATAGGAGAGGTGCAAGGATAACCTCCCCATTCCCTCCTTATTTATAGCCCAAATATTCAAGGCAAAGAGAAGATGGTCAAATGGTCTTCCCCATGCCATCAATATGGTGATCCATGTGAAGGGGGGGGGGGGGGCAGCTTTTCCAGCATTCTTTTGACTGCCTTGGGAACCCAAAAGGTCATGACTTATTGACTGCATGTTCCCAAGGCAGGGAAAATTTTTTTTGAATCTGGGCAAACTGCTGCAGATCGCTGCAGCACGCTGAAGCGCGCGGTCGCGGGTTTAAGGGCACAAGTTGTGGAAATTGGGTCCGCGAACTGTCGCGATGCACATCACGCGCGATTTTCTTGTAGTAGCACGCTATCGCAAAATTTCCGCTGCAGCGCGCTGTGGCGCAATTTTTTTTTTTTTTTTTTTTGGGTTGGCTCCCAAAAAGCACTTCATTTTACGTCCTAGGCTAGACTCACTACCTATCAATATGTTGGATCCGGCAGTTTCCTTTTCCATAAGCTAAAGATGTCCGAGTGAGCACAATCCTCTTGGTGGCTCAAACCCAGTTCATCCTTACCCTCAACTAAAGGATCCGTTTTTTTATTTTCAAATTTTGGGGGAGTCTTTTTCTTTCTTTTTCCACGTTGCATTTTTCTCTTTTTCACTCCTTCATTACTCCCCTTTTCAGCGGAAGGAGTAAAGTAGCCATCAGAATTTTTTTCTTCTATCATCAGGTCTCCTAGAACATTAGCTACCCATAACCTCTCTTCTCTAACCCTTTTTCTTACTTCATCCTCCATTTCTTTCTTTTTAAAAAGAGTAGGTTTTAGATCAATCACTTCTATTTTTCCCTAAACACTGATGCTCATTATACCACAACTCACATCTATGACAGCCTTAACACTCATCAAAAAGGGTCTTCCAAAAATAATCGTTGAATTTTTGTTCCATTGATCCCATTCACACACCATAAAGTCAGTTGGAACAATAAAATTCCCTAATTCAACAGCAACATTCTTTATCATTCCTAGAGGAGTAAGGGATTCAAGATTAGCAAACTCCAAAATCATCGAGGTATATTCCATCCCTACTACCTTTAATTGTTCATAGATGTGGTAGGGCATAACATTAACTAAAGCACCTAGATCACACAAGGGATCTATAAACACTTCATTTCTTATTACGCACGGGATGCTCAACCTCCCAGGATCTTCACATTTGGGTGCGGTTAGCTTTTCATGGTCATTCCCATTTCTTCATTCCACTTCCTCTAGTCCAAAATTGGTTGCTCTCTTTTTCTCATCATTAATTCCTTCTGATACATTTTCAGAATGTATCACACTCACCAATTTCCTTGGGTTTATTTTTATTAAATTGGGTAAAGCCCCTTTCTGCTAAGAGCTCAGCTGCTTGGAGATTTGCTCCAATTGTGTCTCAATATTCCTGTGGGAGGCTTCTATTCCCTGAATAGAAGCCTCATGATGTGTGATGGTGGCCTCAGTGCGGTGCATGAATTGGGTTGTTTCGGCCTTAAATGAATTGAGGGTCCATTCTAGATTGTGTTGGTAGTTCTTGTTATTATTATTATAATTCATGCCTTATTGGTTAGATGAATTCTCCCCATATTGATTAGCATTGTTGTTATTATTACTCCATGAGAAATTTGGGTGGTTTTTCCACCCTGGGTTGTATGTATTGGAGTAGGGGTTATTTGTTTAGTTGTTGTTTTTTAGGTAATTGACATGTTCAGTGTTGTTTTGTACGAAGGGGTTGTTTAAATTATAGCTCTCACTATTGTGCCTTCCCCCGCACAATTCACAGTGTACCTCAGGAACCATATTTACATTCATCCTTTCTATCCTTTCGTTTAAGGCATGAATTTCTTATTAAAGAGCTTTTATTTGATTAGATTCGGTTAATTTAATGGATTCCTTTCTTAGCCTTTCAGAAGGCCATTGGTATGCGTTGTTTGCCATTTCTTCCAAAAGGTCATAAGCTTCCTCTTAGGTTTTTCCACTAATGGAGCCACTGGCGGTCGCATCAATGAGTGTCCTCGTTGGAGCGTTCAAACCATTGTAAGAGGTTTGCACTTGCATCCATAGAGGAAACCCATGATGTGGGCAATGCCTGAGGCACTCCTTAAAGTGATCCCACCCATCATAAAGAGTCTCACCTTCCTTCTGAGTAAAGTTGGTGATCTCAATTCTCAACCGTGCAGTTTTAGCCGGAAGGAAGTATTTGGCTAAGAATTTCTTAGTCAAATCGTCCCAAGTATGGATAGAATCACTCAATAGAGAGCTGAGCCAACTCTTGGTTCTATCTTTCAGTGAGAAAGGAAATAGCTGCAATTTAACCGCGCCTTTGGAGACACCATTAAATCTGAAGGTATCACATATTTCAAGGAAAGTTGAAATATGTGAGTTAGGATCTTTAGTGGCTAATCCTCCTAACTGATTATTTTGCACCATACTCAGTGTGGAGGGTTTCATTTCAAAATTGTGGGCTTCTATGTTTGGCCTTACAATAGCATGGGGGATTCCCCTAACGGTGGGTAGTGCGTAATCTCTAAGTGCTCTACCCCTAGGCTCTTCTAAATTATCAGTGAAAATATCCATAACAGCTTGTTGGTTTGATAAATTTCATTTTCACCTAGCTTGTTAGTAAGTTCTTTCTATTTCGGGATCAAAATGATATTCAGTACAGACTCTTTTACTCATACAAGTTACAATAAGGTTTATCAAGAACGAGTTTGGCAATAAAGATCACACAGATTTTTCAGAAATAAAGTAAACAAAAAGAAATATAAAATGTTAGCTTGATAATTACAAAAAAAAAAAAATCTAAAATTACTGATATATGCAATCAAATACTTAAATTGCTAGTTACTTATAGATTGTCCTTAATTCAAATCAAAAACCAATTCCCCGGCAACGGCGCCAAAAACTTGACAGATTGTAAATACACGTCTGCGCTTGCATGCAAGTGTACGTGGTCTGAAGTAATAAGTGAAAAGTGTGACTTTCTGGGAATTTATCGATCCTCAGAGAATTGGTTGATTTGGCACTAAGGTGTTTCTATTCTCACTAATGTTTAAGCTATAGTATGTATTGGATGAGTGGTCTAAAATTAGCACGAATATTCACTAAGTAAAAATAATAAGATTTAAGAAAGAGGAGAGTTGGGGCCATCCCACATGCCATGACATAATATTCATGTAGATTCATTCCTCAAGCTTTATCATTTAATTTAATTAAAATCAAGTGCACATTGTTGTCCTTGATTCTAGCTCAAGGTCTTACAAGTTCAAATCTCGTGCACAAAATGAACTCACATTCGGTTCTATTTTGGAATAAAGATTCTTGTAAGATTATTGGGATTTAAATTTTAATCTTATTCTCTTGATCAAGGAGAGCTTGATTTTTAAACCTTAGGATCTTACAAGCATTGATATTGACTACGAGCATCACTCGCATCATACATAGTTGAGATGATGGATTCACATGTTGGGCTCAATGACTATGTCACTTAGTTTATGAGCACTCAACACTTCCTTCCTCTACCTCAATTATATTGATCTAAGGAGCTCATTTAGTGGGTCTTAGCATCACTTGCATCAACTCTTTGGTTGAGCATAGATTGAGGTGCATTGAGCTTATGAACTTTCTCACATAGTTCCAAGCCTTCATGCACTCATAATTTAGCATCCAACCTAAGGTGAGCTAAGGCGCACAAGATAATTAGTTCTTGGAGTTTGTTTTTTTTTAGTTCTTTTCTCATAATCACATTCAAGACTAATTAGATAAAAATTTCTTAGTAAGGCATTAAAATCACAAACAAATTATGCTTAAAGGAAAACATTCATACATTAATATTACATCATGCAAATGGGATTTCACCCCCAACCCCCCCAAAGGAGTTTAGCTACTCATTGCATAAGAAAATAAGAAAAGCACATACATGGATAAAGACCCTTTCATGGTCAACTAAAAAGAAATACAAGAGTGGAGTTTAGAAGATACTAGGAACACTCCGTAGAAATTCTCCGGAATCCTTCTTCTCCTTCTCAATGTTCCCTCCGTAGGTCTCTAATGCTGCCTTCTTCCTCCTCTTCCAAAGCAAGTGCTTGCCTTGCCACTATTGAGGAGTTCCTCTTTTCCCTTGGCTCTCCTCCTTACTTAGTAGAATTTGGCTAAAATTGTGAAGCCTCCTCTAATTAAGAGGGGGTATTTATAAGAAGGGGGGGCTGCCATCCTCCTCTTCATTTCAAACTAGCTTTTCCATATAAAAATCTGAATTCATCATGACAATAACCTCCATTTATGGTGAGGTGACAATAATCTTCAATTGCTTACCCAAAACATCACCTCAGAGCTTCTTTTTTCAAATAAAATCGGCTGCAGCAGGGAATGATGGCTGGGGACAAAATGCAGGATAGAGGTCTTTTCCCCAGCCGCAATAAATGCATGTCTGGAAAATTTTTACGGCGGGCCGCTGCAGCGCTCTATGGCACGTTGCAGTATGCAATGATCCCTAGCACATTCGCAACGTCCCACGCTGTCGCGTGCTACCGTGCACTTTCATTTTTGAGCTTTGGAAGAAGTCCCGTTGCAGACCGCTGCAGCGCGTGACCGCGCGCTGTGGCGGGTCATTCCGCAAAAAATACTGTTCAATTACTTCTCTTTTCATTTTTTCAAGAAAAAATATTTCCGTCGCAAGCCACTGCAGCGCGTGACCGCGCGCTGTAGCGGGTCATTCCGAGAAAAATATTGTTCAATTAATTTAGCCTCAGTTTTTATAGTTATAAATATTTTTGCTGCAGACCGCTGCATACCGCTGCAGCACGCGATCGTGCGCTGTAGCGGGTCATTCCGCAAAAAACACTGTTCAATTAGTTTAGCCCCCTATTTGTATAGTTTAGAAATAATTCCGCTGCAGACCGCTGCAGCGCGCGACCGCACGCTGTAGCGGGTCATTCCACGATTACTGTTCAATTAATTTAAGGCAATCAATTTTATATAGTTTAGAGGTTTCGGTTGCAGCCCGCTGCGGCGCGCAGTAGCGCGCCGCAGCGCGCTGTAGTGGATTCCTTTTATAAATTTTAAAAACTATACAGAAATGCCTTAGAACTCTTTTGGATTCCATTTCCCTGAAAAAGATAGAAAAAATTGATTTAGGAGCAGCATAAAGATCTTAAATAAATGAATTTTCCCCTTTATTTAAATATAAATTATGGTGTCATCAAGATCCTAAAGAGCTCCTTAATGAAATGACTTAGAGAAATTGAGGAGTTAATGAAATTTATTGCAATTTGACTTTACTTGCTGATTTTATTCATTTAGATGGATTAAGGGTGGATTCTAACAAAGTAAAGGTGCTTTAACCTTACTTAGGGATTTTAAGCCAATAAGGGGGGATTTTTAACAGATTGATCAAATTATGGGATTTATGACTTAGACTGATCATAAATCAATTTTAATACTATTTTTAATGATTTATTTGATATTGTAGGGTTTTAGAACACTTAACCTAAATTTTGGGCAAGACAATTTTGCCCCTACTCAAGTGTCCAAAAGGTTACTTTTTGATTTAGGGTTTTAGATTAGATTTTTTTAATACCAACTGATTCTTTACTGTCTAACATGAAGATAGACAGTATGTACACCAAATTTTGACAAAAATTGGGTCTTATAGGTCCAAACTAAGGATTTTGACCTAAGGGCAGTTTAGTAATTTCACTTAGTGAGGTCTAAAACATTTCTGCAGTATTATTGTTTGCTGTTAAGGGATTCCATAGAGTCTAAGAACAATAAAATCTGAGGTCTATTGGTTAAGTTATGAATGTTCCAAGATTAGGGGCATTTCTTGTAATTTCCATAGTTAAGAGCAGTCAAAAACCTTACTTTCCCATTTGATATCCAAATTTAGCAAACTCAAGGGCTATAGCTTTCCTATATCACACTTTGTATTCTAATTAGGAGTAGACCCAAATTGGAGCTCAATTAGTCAAGTTATGGCCTAACTATGGATACGGGTAGTTTGGTAAGCTTAGGATTTCTAGGGGTCAAAACCCTAATTTTATTTTAATTTACTATAAATGGTGTTTTTCTGATCTAGGTAGCACTTTGAATTACCTAATTTGGAGTTCAGTTGACCCAATTATGGTTAATTGAATTTCTAGGTTTTAAGGGTAATTAGGGTAGGTCCAAAAGTGATTAGCCAACTTGATCCTATAGCAAAATTAATACTACCATAGCATTCTTGAGATTCTCTTAATTAATTTAAAACCCATATAGACTATGCTTGGGTAAGTGTGTACAAAGTTATGATTGGTTGAAGTTTTAGTACAAGTGTGGGGGTACTAAAATATCACTATGTTAAATACTACTCCAAATGGAAAATTGACAGTGCTAAAATATTCCACTCATTTTTCTGATTAAAATGAGATATAACTTTAGTATATTGGGACCCATGGTTAAATAGTTATAGGAGATTAAACTTCTGTACTTTATTTAATTTAAATTAGGTTCACTAATTAATTAAAAATGCATAAATTAAATAGCTAATATTAATTTACTATTTTTAATCATTACTCAAATATTAGAAACATAAATAATCTGAAATACTACTGAAATAATCCAGCACTATGCATGTACCCTACTGTACCCCACCAATAATCTGGGTTCAGAAGATTCTATTTAATCAACATGGATTCATCAAAGCTATTAATCCTTACTCTAAATGGGTGAGTCCTATACAAGGCTCCAAAGTTGTGATCATAAAGATCACTCAAAAACAATTTCTACCACAAGGGGGATGTTCAATTCTAGGTGTTTTAGGTAGTTCCTACCACAAGGTGTAAATATTAACCTCTAAGGTTATGAAGGATTATCTAAGATTCCTATCTCAATAAGTTACAAAGTTCTTCCTACCTCAACGTATCAATGTTTAAGGTCCTTAAATATTTCAAAAATGATTCTAAAGCAAGACCCTTAAGATCTCACTTTTTACTTCTTAAGTTAATAATTCAAGGCTTACTTATTACACTTGGATTAAAGTGATCAGATCAGATGATTAAAATTCATCTGATCCTTTTCTATTCTACAATCATGGGATGAAATCAAAAATATTATTAGAGTTAGATTATTTTATAAATTATTACAATTTTAGTATCCATCTTATGCTAATAGCCTTATATAAGAGAAAATTAAAGATCTCAAGCTTAGATCCAGATGATTTAATCACACAGATTTAATATTAACCTTAGCACTTCTAATTCAATGATTTAAGATCAATATCAAATCATATGCATATTGAAATAATGTCAATCGCGTTATCTTACAATCAAGCTAATTGATTAAGGTGATTAAGATTTAGGTCTTAATCAAGACAAGTTAGGGTTTAACCCCTAACCTTATCAAAATTAAGACCAATAGTTGATTTAGAGATCAATGATAAATCAATATATTATTGGTATATTATTGATTTTAAATTTTAGATTTAGATTAAGTATCATATACTTAATTAAGTTCTCAAGATTCCATTATAGTTTAATGTCAACTAAGCACATTTAGACGTCCAATTAAATGTTAACTCTAACATACACCTAATATCATGAAAACTTAGGAATATAAAAATGTCATAAAATAGAAGGTAATTAAATTTAACTAAATTCTAAATCAAACCAAAAGAGTTAGCACTTGATTAAAACTCTAAAAGACTTAGGTTTCATGAGATTTAGTTATTAAGATAAATCTAATCAATACAAGCATTTAAAGATTCTATTATTTAGCATTTGGCACAAAAATACATAAGGCACATAAGAGGTCTTTGCACATGCCATAAAAGGGCAAATTTTCAAAGTTGACTTTTACATAAAATTTTATGTAATGCTCAATTTTAATTGAACTAGGTTCAAATTTGATATAATTTAGTCTCACTATGGTCCTAGGGACCTTAAAATGCAAAAATAATGAAGTTTTGGTCATTTTAGCCAGTTCTGCACACTTTCAAAAATTATGGGTGCGACGGCACGCTGCGGCGCGCTACGGTGGAAAACGATGTAGGGGCGCGCTGTGGCGCTTTTGATGCGGTGGCGCGCTATGGCAGAACCAATATGAGAGCTAGATGCGATGACGCGCTGTAGCACTTGCAGACACTATTGCGCACTATGGCGGATCAACTTGCAGAAAAATTGTTCAATTAATTTTTCTTATACTTTCATATAGTTTTCTAGAAATGACGCTATGGCCCGCTGCGGCGTGCTACAGCAGTCCAACTTGCGGTTACTGTTCAATTAATTTTTCTTCTGGTTTCTTATAGTTTTCTAGAAATGACGCTGCGGCCCATTGTGACGCATTGCAGTGGTCTAACTTGCGGATTACTGTTCAATTAATTTTTCTCTTGATTTCCTTTAGCTTTTTCCCCGAAATGACGATGCGGCCTGCTGCGGCGCGCTGTGGCGCGCAGCAGCGGTCTAACTTACGGGTTACTGTTCAATTATTTTATTTATCGAATTTTCATATGATTTTTCTTGAAATCATGCAGCAGCTTGTTGTGGCATGCTGTGGCGTGCAACAGCGGAAACTATTTGAGTTGTGGGCGCTACGGTGCGAGGTAGCGCCTGGCGACGATTTTGCCTGTGCAAAAACCATGAAGGGCCACATTTCGAGTTCAAATACTCTCAATCTAGAACATTTCATGAGCAGTGTCATATATAAATGGAAAGGTATTTTCGATACCTTTACATCGATATCAAAATTGGCACAAATAGATTATCCTAACTATACAAATGATAGAGTTAAAGATCGGGTTTACAAAATAGATGAAAAATAGAGCATGATATTTTCAAGTAATATGATGCCTTAATGAACCTCAATGTCTTCCACACACAATCATGGATCTTCTAAAGATACAAAACAACATAATAGCAACTTATAGGAGACAAGAAAGAGGAGCAAATGGGTAGCTTAGCCTTTTAGAAAAGGATTAAAGGGAACTATGTTTTCTTAGAGAACCATGGACAGGAGCTTCCTTCTTCAACACAAGGGCAGTAATGGAGGAAGGAGGGAGAGCCTGGGACAGAGAAGAACTTTCAGCTTGGTAGCAAAGAGTTGAAGGAGGGACTGAGCTCCTTCTTAAAGAAGGAGAAAGAAAGGAGAGGCCATCAAGAGCAAGGGAGCTAATAGGTGAGGGGGAGGCATGGGAGGGAGGAATGGATCTCAACCATTTTTCTTGCAAGAAAATGGGAGGGGTATGGGCGCCGAATGGAGGAATAGCAGCCAGGGAAAAGCAATTTAGGAAAATAAATTTTCTTAATTAAATAATCATTTATTTATTTCCTAAATTTTTAATTAGTTAAAATTCATATTTTAGAAACGCTCTCCGAAAAATCCCAAAAATTCACCCCTAGCTATTTTGGGGGTGAGGAATTCAACGGCGAAGTCAGAATTCGATCCCAATGATTATTTAATTATTCTATTTTCCGGTGCGTTTAATTAAATTAAAATATTCGCAAAAATTCGATGACTTCCAAATGCGTCCATAACATCACCCCTAGCTAGTTTGGGGGTGACGATCACAACAACGAAGTCAGATTTTGATTTTGAGGTCAAATTAAAATTACAATTTTCTAATTAATTAAATATTAAAATAATCTGAAATATTTGATTGAGCTCTGAATTGCTCCAAATCTTCAGGGATTAGTTCTAACGACTAGATGATCTTAATGGAATGATAGTTAAGATGTAATTGAGCTAACATTAAGCTGGGTAACAACCTTGGGTTGTTACAACAATCTCCACACTAATATTTCAATCATCACCGATACTTTGTCTTAGGTCAACAAATTCTAGATAAACCCAAATGAGGTGTGGCTCATCTTGATCCAATCTCTCCCGATATCTCTTCCAATTTTTCATCATCATCAAGAACATCCTTCAAGTTTAATACACAAAGTTCATTTATGACTTCACATCTCCACGTCTTGAATTTGTTCTTTCCATAAACCTTGATGAGATTAATCTTTGCCAATAGTGTCACAACGTGGTGGATAATTTTCTCCACCACCAATAATGATGAAGAACTAGAAGTTTCTTCTTCAACTCAACATTTCATGACCTCTCTTGTAAACCACTCTCTAATGCCACTTGTTAATATTGGAATCCAATCAAAAGAAAGAACCAGAGAACACAAACAATCCAAACTCAAGCACAATACTGAGATTTACATGGTTTAATGTAAGCACCTATAGCCATACAGAGAGAGAATTAGAAATTTCACTATTTGTTGAGAAGATTGCAATTAGAGTTGAGAAAACCTCAACCAAGCTCTTGACATTTGGGTTTTCTACAGCCTCCAAACTTCCACACACAAATAGGAATTCGAGATTTCATTGGTATGCCATAAATTGGGCTACATACATACATATAGGCCCAATAAATTGATCTTAAAAAATGCCTACATAAGTGATGCATGCACTATACATACAGCTAAAAAGTATCTTGATTTAATTCAATCAGAACTAAGTAAGAGTTATAAGTACTTAGAGAGTCTGTTCAACACCGAAAGCTTAAAGAAGGTTGTTATTTCATCACCCATAATAAAGAGAACTGGTATAGCTGACCCTGCAAAGTGGGACAATAGCTTTGTGTTACTCGGGTAGCAGTGGATAGTCTTCTATATGCAAATACTAAAGAAAAGTTGGCTGCTCTAGCATAGGCTAACTCTTTGAAAGAAGTAAAAACATCATTGATTTTGAATTTACACATATTTAGCACATACCCTTATTTACAAAATGATTTTTTGTAATTGAATGATTCAAGTGGATCAAATATAAATATAAGGGATGGAAGCTAAATATGTAACTAAAGAAAATTTGAATGTTCAGCTTTAAATCTTTCAAAAACACATCTCTTGCGCTTGTACAATTCAACATATTCAACGTTAAGGTCAGGAGTTTGAGGATCTCAAAGGGGATAAGATAAAAAAGATCTTAGGATTGGAATGGTGAGTGATACATGTAGGTGAGGCATCACTAGTGGATCAACATTTTTGTAACTCCATGAAAACACTAGACATATAAAATTTCATATAAAATTAAGTAGAACATTCGTATACACTAATTTTATAAATAAAATGCATCTATCTTAAATATCATTAATTTATCCCCATTGGTCAACACTCAACTTAGCGATAGCTTAATTTACAGTTATTTAAGGATAAATCAAATGTTTTGATCATTTGAACTTTAAAGTGGAAGAAACTAGTTAGTAACCAATAGTATCATTCTTTGAGGATGATAATTTGGATTCAATCCTGTATTACATCTAACCATGTGCACTTGTGTGCTATCATAGACAATCAAATCTTGGTCTATTGTCTCTCTTACTTTTAAGCGATGCTCAATCCAAAAAATTCAGCACTCATACACAAAAGAATTATAAGTATACTCTCTACCATTATTAGATTGGATCATCTTTATTATCTTGCCAATTTGGTTCTCCACCCACTTCATCTAGTTTTTGAATATCTCCAGCACACTAGCTTTGTTTTTCAAGTGGAACACCCAAACATATATGAAGTAATAATCTATGAAAGAGAAAGTATCTCCAACCATAGAAAGATATCGTTCTCATTTGTCCCCAAGCATTTGTGTGTATATATTCAAGAAGGCCTTTTGGTGTTGTGGAGGCCAACACCAAAGAATTTGTATATTTTCTCATCAAAATACAATGTTCAAAAAATTTAAATTTGCAAAAATTTATACTTTCAATGAGTCCATCCTACTATAATGCTCTCAGAGAAGGCTCTCCAGCATGTGCCAGCCCTTATGCCATAATATCATGGTATCATCAGAATTCTTTGCCATTGCGACTAATATTTCATTGTGATTCCTCAAAGGGTGTTGAGGTTCTGATGTCTCAGTCATCGTAGGTAAGTCATTGCACCGTTACTAACTTTTAGAAGTCTTTACTCAATCACCACTTAAATTCATTGGCCTCTGAGGCCACGACATATAGCAAATTCCTCTTGATCTTAGGCACGTGTCTGACTTTTTTGAACCTCTAAGCAATGCCTGCATCTGTCATTATTAACATACTATCAGCTCCAGTAATCTGATATGTGACATCATTCCCCATAATGACTGCACTATTTTATATTTCTTTGTTCAAAAAAACTAGTCATTCTATAAGCAAATGTGGTACATTGCACCCATGTCCATGATTCAACTAGAATTGTCATTTAGCAAGCCTATAGAAACTGTAACAAGAAATACCACTGTGTCTATCCCCTCCACCACAATCTTAGTCATATTGGTCATTGTCTTGGATGGTCCATTAGCTCTTTTTTCTTTCAATTTCATGCAATCCTTCTTCCAAAGTTTTATCTCTGAACAGAATGCACACTAATTTCT
This sequence comes from Gastrodia elata, assembly GCA_016760335.1. Classification (NCBI taxonomy): domain Eukaryota; kingdom Viridiplantae; phylum Streptophyta; class Magnoliopsida; order Asparagales; family Orchidaceae; genus Gastrodia; species Gastrodia elata. The sequence continues at coordinate 39,698,526 of CM028671.1, read as the reverse complement.
CCCGTTGCTTCGGCCCCTGGATTTTCTACTTTTTTGAGCACCCTCAAAAGTTTTCATTGGCCTTTATTTTTTCTTCTTTGCTCATCCCCTATGGAGGGTCAGAGCCTTTATCATATTTGATTTTATTTACTCCACGACCCTTGGCAAGAATTCGTAATTCAGTGGGACCGCTATCACTTCCTCATATAACAAGCATCCTTCCCATGAATAAGTATCAAGGTGAAGTTTTCAAACTTGTCCAGAAAGAATTTTATCCAAAGTAGTGCCTTGTCTTCGTTCTCCATGGTCTCACCTAGATTCAACAAATCTACCAATAACTTGATGAGTTCATTATGGTGTTTATCAATAAAAATTCCCCATTGTATCAGAAATTTGTACAAATGCTACTTCATGTGGGGATGATTCTCCAAGTTCTATGTCAAATAGTTACCTTCAAAGAACTTCCACAATTTCCACACTAACATTTCAATCATCACCGAATACTTTGTCATAGGTCAACCAATTCTAGATCAAGCCATATGCACTGTGGTTTCTCTTGATCCAATCTCTCTCCGATATCTCCTTCAATTTTTCATCGTCATCTAGACATACTTCAAGTTCAATGCACAAAGTGCCTATGTGGCTTCACATGTTCACATCCTAAAGTTGTTCTTGCCATCAAACTTGAGGAGATTGAGCTTGGCCAAATGTTTCACAACTTGGTGGAGAGTTCTCTCCACCTCCCATGACGATGAAGAACTAGAAGCTTCTTCTTTAACTCAATCTTCCATGACCTCTCTTGTAAGCCGCTCTTTGATACCACTTGTCATGATCGAAACCCAAACAAAAATTAAAACAAGAGAAAATCACTCAAGCACAATACAAATATTTAAATGGTTCAGTATAAGCACTTCTGTCCACGTGGAGAAAGAAGGAGAAATTTCACTATTTGTAGAGAAGATTGCAATTAGAGTTGTGAAACCCACACCCAAACTCTTGACAATGGAGTTTTCTACAGCCTCCAAACCTACACACACAAATAACAATTAGGGATTTCATTGGAATGCCCTGGATTGGGCTACAAACGTACTTTGCCCTAGAATTTGGGCTAGAATTAACGTGGGCGCCGAGGCGCGCCGGAACGCCTGTCCCGCTGTCTACTGTGCGCCATCATGTGCGCCAATTTTGGTTGGGGTCTATAAACGAAAAGCTCAGATAACACTTCCACCATTATGAGCAGACTGGTAAAGAAGCCCCGAGAATAGTCCCATTAAAAATAAATAATAACGTGCAAAGCCCTGAGTTTCGATATTTATGTTACAAATTAATTTCAAGTCCTTTTACTAATGAAATACAATCTTATATTATCACAGCTGGACTCAAATTAAATAATTATACTATCAAGCACACAAAAAGTGACGGGCATAAAACTTAGTAATAACCTGAAATTATAATATATATATATATATATATATTCAAAAAGTGTTAAACATGTTCACTTAACGAACTAAAGCGATCTATCGAACTCTGAAAATGTCATATTACGGATTTTGTGTCCAAAAAGAAGAAAAGTTGTTTCTATTTTTAGTTCTACGTAATGACTAAAAGCTAATCATGATTTATTTGGACACATAAAGTTGGTTTCCTTGCATTTTTTCATTGATGCCGCTCAAGCTTTGTTTTAGAGTGGTCCATTATAATTATCGAAGTGTAGACTCAACACACAATTAAAGGGCTCCCGTTTAGCCACATGTGCGGTAGTACCATGGCTCACTAAAGCTGTAAAGCATGCCTCTCTACTGTCGTAATCCTAAAGGGTCCCCTTCTTAGTGGCAACAATAGGCAGCAATCGTTCCTTCAACATGGCCTGTCGCCATCTCGGGGCATGCAACTTTGTCAAGCCTTTTCATGCAGACTAGGTAATTCTACTTGCTAAAATTACATAATTATTATCTATCTTTCTCTCTGTAAATATATATATTATCAATGTAGGGATGCTTTATTAACCTAAGATTAAGAGTTATATGAAGAAATAACTAAAAAAAATACAAAAAAGATAAATCCAAGCCCTTAAACACCGTGGCACTAAACATCAAACCAGTAGAGCAAGATGGTCTTAAACACATTTAACAAAGATAAATCTCCACCCAATATAAAGAAATATACTATCACAACATTTAATCTAGATTACCATTTTATACGCTAAGAAAGTGTATGTCTATTTTTGTGTGACCTATAAATGAATGGGAATTTTCCCCTTTACACACACCCATAAATAAATAAATATATATATATATATAGATATATATAGATAGATATTAAAAGCCATGTTGTTGGCATATTTTAATAATAAAAAAAAGTATACAGAGCAGGGATGCAAGTTTACAATATGATCCTAGAAACTGTAAAATTCTAGAACCACTCCAAAAGGTCAGGTCCCAGAATGTAACCTAAAAGGAAGCACCCGCAAAACAAAAAGAATCTACAAACAAAATCAACAACACAGAAATAAAAAGATATAGATAAAAAAACTTCAGATCAAACAAAAAAGGAATCAACAGCCAATAGCCTGAACTAAAACAACTGCACCAACAACTGCAGAAGCATCAAGATCTATAGAAATTTAAAGCACACCACTAATGCCACAATAATAGATGAATTCAGGGAACCATAGCTGGGAGCAACCAGAGGACCAATTGTTGCTAGCAAGCCTACAAACCTAGTTAACACCAAACTTGCAACAAAAGCAATGCCAAAGACCAACAAGGAACATCCAATATCAAACACTAGGAGGCAAACCCATAGGCCCAAAAAACCAATCCAGCTGAAACTAGAATAGCTAAAAGTAAGAAATCCACAACAACCACATCAGTCCCAGACCAGCAGCAGGAAACCAATACCAACAATAACAAGGAACCACACAAGTTCCAGATATAAATACAACCAAAAGAAACAACATTAAGAGAACAACAGACAGGGATAATTAACACCAGTGAACGGGATATAAAACCAGACCAACAACAAAAAGCCAGTGGCAACAACAAAGAAACCAATTTAGACCCAATCCCAGAGGCACCAAGAAACCCATAACAACCAACAATAGCCAACTATAGCCAAATCAAAATTGATGCAGCCAACCGATAGAAAGCCAAACCAGTTAGCAACATAATAGCCAAAATAATCAGCAATAAACAGAAGCATGAAGCAAGGAATTAGAAGCCAAACAAAAAGACAACAACAAGGGACCACACCAGTTCCAGGCCAGTAGCAAGAAACCCACAACAACCACATTAGTCCTTGCCCAACAACATACTAGAACCAACAACAGCAAGGAACCACACTAGTTCCAAAACTAGCTACATCAGAAAGAAATAACAGCAAAATAGGAACGAATATGCCCAATAAGCACTAGCCAATGAAATAAATCTAGACCAGCGGCAAGAAGCCAATAGCATTCGCAAGAAACCAATGGCATCCACAAGAAACTAATTCAATCGTAGTTCTAGCGGTAGTAAGAAACCTATAACAACCAATAATAGTCTACAATAGAAAAAACTAGACTGATGCATCCAATCGATAAAAAATTAAAATAGACCCATAGCCAGTCAAAAAACTGAACCAGAGATAACCAACATTAGCTTAAAACTACATATAAATAAAGCCAATAAAGAAAGACTAGAACAAGCCAGACGAGTTCAAAAGCCATATCTAACTGATTAGAGTTTAGTCAAGCTTAACTTGAATCCAGAGCCACCTAGGTCAAGTGATTTCAAGGTTAAGCATTGTTGACTCAGTTACAACTATAACTAGCTAGAACCAGGATTCAATGAGAACAAACCAAGATCATAGTCAATCAGAAAAATCTCAGAACTAGATGAGAACATAGCCAAGTAAATTCAAAAGATAGGCCAAATAGATTAGAGATTAATCATAACCAACTAGACCCCAAAGCCAGCAATGATAGTTAAATCCAAAACTAGATAGAGCTGCTTCAAAAATAACTAATACTTGCTAGAGTTAGTGTCTTATAAGAACCAACCAAGATCATATTCAACCTAATTAATCTCAAAAAACTAGCCAAAATGATAATAGAACCAAGCACAACAACTAGATAGCTCGACAACTAGATTTAATAACAACCAGATAGAGACAACTAAGTATAGAGCAAGAGAAGAAACAAAAATAAGATAAAAATAGGTTTAACAGCAGATTGGGATCACCAATTCAGAACTAGCCAGATCAACAATTTTCATATCCGACCATAATTAATTTAGAAACAACAAGTACTAGCTAAAATAAGGTAACTATTCATAGCAAACCATGACTAGAATCACCTAGGGGTTGATTCTAAGGCATAGTCAAATCCAACCAAAGCCTTTAATCAGCTAGACCAATAGATTTCCAAACCTATCCAATTTGATACAAAAACAACCAGCACTAACTAAGTCAAAAACTAAACAAAACCAACCATAAGATCAACTTAGAGAAAGAGCCAAATAATAGCCAAGAATAGTTATAAGAACAAAGACCAAAATCAAAAACCAGCCATAAACCAGAGATTGCCGCTAACGACTAAATATAGTGTTATCCAATTCAAGATAATCCCAATTCAGTTAATACCCACATGATCCAGAGAATAGGCAATGTAATTTCATATGGTTTGAATAAGTATCCACAAAGTTATTACATTAATTTAATTTACATTATTTCAATTAAACTTTCCTTATGATTTGATTAATCAGATTATTTTTCTTAAGGAAAACAACTCTAATAATTCCTTTATTACTAAAATGATTCGACCTAAAAATCGAACTGCGGGGGATGGGGTCCAACCCGGCCCACACTGTGCTTCTTCCTCATGACGCCATCCCCCGACACATGCAATTAAAGCTTAACCTTAATCGCAAAATTACAAGGCTCTAGGACATGCCAGAGCCTCCCATTAATCCCTGCACCATCAGGGTTCCAAGACACACTAATAAAACCATGAATTGGGTGTCGGGACGGCAGGATTGCTAAGAGGCTATTTATAACAACCCTAGGTTATTAACTTAGCTTAATCTAAGCTTAACCAAGACTTTACTGTAACCCCATTGTATTCAATAGATCATTAGAAGCTAACCCTAAAAATTTGGGGTCAATCGAACCTCTCTAGGTCAAATGAGCATTTTGGTACAATTAGGTACCTTAATTAATATCCAAAATAATTTGATTTCCAATTCAAAATCTGATTGCATTTTTGAATTTCTCACCCCCATATTAGTTAAGGGTGTAAGTTTGGGAATTTTTGGAGGTCATTTAAGCATTAATTAAATTTAATATAAATTGGAAAATTGCAAGATAGGGTTTGGATTGATTTAAATTTACATATTTACCTTCCAACGGTCAGGATCCATTGTGGGGACCTGGACAGATCCACTGTGGGGCCCCAACAACGGTTCAACCTTCACATTCAATCATTGGCGTCGCACGAATCTTGGCACCTCATATCTAGCGATCCTAATTCCGCGCTCTAGCATCCCTGATTCGTCATTAGATTCTTCTTATGATCGAACGACCGATATCTCTCCCACGGTCATTCGTTAATTGAGGATCATATCTTATCGTTCGCTCCTAACCAATCATAGATCAGATGGTCCCTAGTTGTCACTGTTGGCATGGTAGTTCGGGGATCCTCCCTGCTCCCCATAATTGGTCGATCTCCAATTATCTTGAGCCTCATCTCTCGATTATACCCTCGCCTATCCTAGGCCCATCTAATTCAAGTTTTAGGTCAGCCAAGGCGGCAGCCTGAGCTTCCTCTCCATCCCCCAGGCTATAAATAGCTTAGGAATTCCTCTAGAGTTTCCTTTGCTCGCCAAGGATCTCTCCCTAAAGCTTAATTGCTCTCTGTCTTCCCCTAAGCTCCAATCCCCATTGGCTCAATTGTGACCGACCAGTGAACCATCTCTGTTCCTCATCTCCTTTGAGGGCTAAGTTTGGTGTTCAAGCTCCCTATTGCTTTGTCTAAACCTGAGGATATTGGCAGCAATCACCCCAGCTCTTGGTTTGACCATTGTCTCCTGCAGTTAGTTAAACCAATCCACCCCGTCTGCCCAGGTACCCTCTCTTCTTTAGACTGAGTCGTGTAGGCTCAGTACCTCCTTAATCCCATTGCTAATTGTACTTCTAGACTAGGCGAATTCAATGCGAGTGTTCTGAAGCTTTTGGTTAGTTTGATCAATCATATTTATCAATCGAACAACCCTTCAGTTATGTTTTGGACCTAAGAAACCCAAGGGTCTAGGCTCTCCAAGACCAAGCTAGGATAGGGCTTCAATCTGCCTTTGTGAGGGGATCAAGGTCTAGTTAAGGCTCAGCCTTTGTGAGGATAATTTCTCATTACAGAGAAATCCCTGTTAGGAATTTTGCCATTTTTGGGGATAATAGGTCCCAAGTGATCTCGGCCACCCCAATTGATACTTTAGGGCTCAATCAAATATTCTCGGTCCAAGCATCGTACGCTGATCATTCTAAGTTGATGGAACGACCTGAAGATGGAGAATTTAGCGAATTTGGTTAACCCTAATCACCCATTCTCGGGGTGCCGATGCAGGGAAGAAGATGTCAGCACAGGTCGGGCCAACCCATGACCCGCGCTGTCTAGCAATATTTGGGCCGATCAGCCTGATTGAGCCACACATTTTAGAATTGGGCCAAGGCTCATTTTATTAATTATAAAATCATTTAGAAATTATTTTCATTAAGAAAAATCAAATCGATTAATTAGAAAAATGCAGAGCAAATTATTTAAATAACTTTTGATCCACTTATCCAAACCATATGAAATTATATACTATTTTGTTCAGAAAATCATGAGGAACAATAATATAGCAAAATATTCTAGTTTCTATCGTAGAAATTAATAATTTTTTCTAATTACTCCAGATCTTAATTAGGGTGGATTAGATTGTATACTTTGCCAAAGTGCATAGTTCATATTTTATTATGCTTCTTATGCCTTATGGACATATACTAGGTGAATTAATTTTCTGATTTTTGTTCTGTCAATTATGCTATAATCATAGAAATGCAAGATTAGTGAAAATTAGGGTTTATACTTAACAAAACCATGTAAACTAAGTCTCTGATTGTTCATATGGATAAATAGATTACAATTGTCAAGTTTCATGAATTTTGATTGGTTGAATTTATAATTAAGTGCTAATCCTTTTAGGCTTGATTTAGGGTTTGATTAGCCTTAATTACTTTCTACTTTGCTTAATTTAATTCTTTTTATACTTCAAAAGCAGTAGTATGCATGTTAGAGAACTTAACCTTGAATTGGACACCTTAAATATTTGTTTTGACATTAATTAACCTTAAACCCTAAAGAATCTTAAGAATTTCTTAAGTAGTTAGTGTCTAATTTAAACTTGAATTTCACATGAATAATGCACAAATAACTCACTGATTTTGTCATTGATTAATAACTGAACAACTAGTCTTGGTTTGGTCAAGTTAGGAGTTAAGCCCTAACTTTTATGGATTAAGGTTCAAACCTTAATTATCTTAATTAAGATATTTAATTTGAACAATTAAGGAACTGCATAAATTGAATAATACATATTAATTTGATATTGATCTTAAACCTTCAAACTAGAAGTATTAGGATCATTGATATATATTATTGATCATTGATATATACAGAATTTATATCTAAATTTAGTATCAAAACATCACTAAATACCATATGAAACAATGTACTTTGAATGGAATCATATGTTTATGCAGAAAAATAAAGAAAAATAGGATGTATGAGCTGAATCACTAAAATCTGGGTCAAAACCACCACAACGCGCCGTGGCGCGCTACAGCGCACCACAATGTGTCATGGCTATCTCATTAACTCCCTAACCTGGAAGCTAAACTACAGACCTAGAAGAAAAACTACTACTGTGGCACGCCGCAGCGCGCCACCGCGCGCTGCCTTGTTTTTTCTCTAAATTAAATTAAAGTTATATAAAAGAGAAATTGAATAGTACTTTCAAAATTATTTCCACTGTAGCACGTCACAGCGTGCCACAGCACGCTATAACGTCATTTCTTGAAGATGAATTAAAACCTTATGCAGACTAATTGAATAATGTTAAATCCACCTTTATGTAAAATAAACCGCTGCAACGCACTCCAAGCATGCCACGGCGCACTCCGAGCGCACCACAATGCGTTATGCCTTGTAAGAATTTGCACTGACCTGGAACAAAACCACTACAACTTGCCGCGGCGCACCACAGCATACCCTGGTAGCATATTTAAATAAACATTCAAGAACAATAAATCTTCCACATTTTTGAACTTTTAACAGCCACTGTGCGCCACAGCGCACCGCGGCAGCATTTCTAATTATTCACACAAACTATATGTGAACTTATTGATCCGTATTTTTAAAGGTATTTTCTGATGTAGAACGTCGCAGCGCGCCACAGTGGAATATTTTCATAATCATAAAAACTATAGGTGAACTATTGGAACAGTCATTTCGAAGGTTTATCCGCTATAGCGAACCGCAGCACGCCACAGCGAACATTGCGGTGACCGAAGGAAAAGTTACTAACTTTCATGCAGGAACAGTGTTTGGAACGCTACTACCACAGTGTGTCATAGCGGACAATGTTTGGAATGCTGCTGCCACAGCATGCTCTGGCAGAACAGTGTTTAGAACGCTGCTGCTATAGTGCGATACAGCGTGCTACAACACGCAGAAGTGGATGATCCAGAATTTTCCAGAACAGCCATAAATGCAGCATAAGGAAGGCCACAAAATGCAATCTTTGGCATTCCCCTATCTCTTGAAAATTGAAATACATTATTTCTACTGAATCCCGATACAATAAATAGTAAAAACATTTAAAGGGTTTGAATTAAATCCAAGGAAGGTGAAGAGTCACATGATTAATGCCTTGGGGGCTGAGAACTTCCTTATTTAAGGGCCAATCTTAGACCTTAAGAGGGTTTTGATTTCTGACATTCAAGTCCCCTTAAGGAATAGTTGTAGCAAGAGAAGAAAAGAGAACTCTCCAAAGGAAAGATGGTTTACCAAGAACAGTAAGGAGAAAGAAACAACTAAGGAAAAAGGGTGGAGCAATCAAGAGGAAGTGTAGGAGTCCAAGACAACTTCAGAAAACCTTCAAGTGATTCCTAGTATTTCTTCCTACACTTCTTTTATTTCTTTCTGCTATGAACTGATGGTGGGATTCACTTTTCTTTATATGTGTGCTTATGCTTATTTAGTAATGGAAGGCTAAAATCCATTTAGAGAGGGTTGAGAGGTTTTTTAATGAATTGTTAAAAAGAATGAAAAGATGATCATATTAATTATTATTTTTGTTAAAATAAATGCTTGGATGGAATAAAATTTAAATTATTTTATCTATTAAAGAACTTGTGTTTGAAGCTCATCAATTGCGTAAGAGTAAGGAAGGTAGTGCAAGTAGAGCTAAGAATTATATGATAAATTCTATAGTTCACTTGCATCTTTTCTTAAGGGCTCCACTAGGAGATGTGATGCTTATGAACCAAGTTCTCCATTAACTTTGCTCTACTGCTCAGCATAGCAGAAGGGATGAGAGGATGTTGGAAAACTCTATGGATGATGTGACATAGTCCATTGACCCAACGCATCCTCCCATCTAGCTAACCGCGTGTGAAGCGCATGATGAATGGTTAATCGAAATCATGTTTGTGAGATCAATAATAACAAAAAGATATCTTTTGGTAACTTAGACGTAGGGAATCGAGTCTAATTAATAAATCATGATCTCGTGAAAGTTTGTGTGCTAAGAAAGTACCCCAATGGGAGTTCTTTTTATGCACTAAACTTTAACCTATTATATTAGGAGGGTAACTCCAATTCCAATAATGTTCACTTGATTGTACTAAGCATGAAGATTTAAAGTATAGATTCAACAATGAAGTTATATCATCAAGCCCTTGCAACTATTACAATGAAAACTCAACTCTCCCCTATTAATCAAATTGTATCTTAACTTAAGGTTATTTATATTTCTAAATTAGGAACTAAAAATCATTCCAAAAATTCACATCTAAACATTATTGAAAGAAAATATAACTTGGTATCAGAACCACCATTCCCAGAGGATGATAAATTCTGGAATTAAAACTTCCACTTATTACCTCAGATTACGTACACTTCCGTGCAAACATAAACGTGTATTTTCCATTTGTCAAGTTTTTGGCGTCGTTGTTGTGGAACGGTTTTGTTTTGTATCAAGTACAATTTTCAAGTAACTAGTGATTTAGATCTATAAAATTTGTGCATATAATCTTACTTAGCTGTAATTATATATGTGATTATTTTTCTAGAACAAACTAGATTGCTTTAGTTTTCCTTATTTACTTGCTTTTGAGAAAAAATTGAAAAATATCTTAAAAAATTGTGCTGAAAGTTATTGTTGATTATCATTACTGAAATTTTTATCTGCTGGCCATTTGTGGGTGAGTTTACATTGCTGAATTTGATTACCATAACTTGCTATAGCTAAGTGAATCTCTAACCATATGAGTAGGAGAAACCTTGCTGAATTCTTTTGCGATCCTAAAATTAATAGAACTTATCTATGAGATAGGAGAGAATAAGTATCTCTTAATCAAAAAAATGCACAGATGGAAGATTTAAAAGTAAACCCAGTAGAACCAATGGTAAATGCTAGGAGGAGACTTCTTAGAGAATATGCACTTCCCACTGTGTAAGGGGTTCCCAATGCCATTGTTAGACCTCCTATTCAGGCTAATAATTTTAAAATTAAACCATCCACTTTGAATATGACTCAGAATAATCAATTTAGTGAGCTAGCATCGGATGACACAAATGCGCATATTTCAAACTTTCTTGAAATAAGCAACACCTTCCGATTTAACAGTGTATCTGATGATGCTTTAAGATTGAGATTATTCCCATTTTCACTAAGAGATAGAGCTATAGTTTGGCTCAGTTCTCTACTCAGTGAGTCTATTAGGACTTGGGATGACCTGGTAAGGAAATTCCTAGCCAAGTATTTCCCACCTGCCAGGACAGCCAGGCTGAGGAATGAAATCTCAAACTTTTCTCAACAACATGGTGAGAATTTGTATGATGGCTGGGAACACTTTAAGGACTACTTAAGGCATTGCTCGCATTATGGGTTCCATTTGTGGATGCAGGTGCAAATCTCTTATAATGGATAAAATGCACCCACAAGGACCCTTATTGATGCAGCCGCAGGAGGGTCTTTAAGTAGTAAAACCCTTGAGGAGGCTTTTGATCTCCTTGAGAAAATGGCAAAGAATGCATACCAATGGCCAACTGAGTCACAAAACTAAAACAAAAAGGAGGTGAACAATCTGAATGAATCAAACCAATTGGCCTCCTTGTAAAGAGAAGTAGAAATTTTAACCAATAAAATTGAGAACATAAATGTAAGTGCTGTTCATGAATTCAATTGTGAGTTGTGTGGAGGGAATCATAATAGTGAGTACTATAACCTAAACAATCCCTTAGCCCCTTCACAAACTAATCAAGTTAACTTCATGAGAAACAACAATATAAACAATAATCCCCATAACAACCCTTACTCCAACTTATATAATTCGGGATAGAGAAACCATCCAAACTTCTCTTGAAGTGAGGGAAATGGACTACAAAACTTTAACTCCCAACCACAAAATAGACCGATTCAAAATGTCAACAATTATCATAAGCAAAATTAAAATAATAAACAAGAAACCAGTTTTGAAGACTCATTTTGGACATTTAAAACTAAAATAGTGCAATACATGAAACGAACTGAAATGACCATGAACTGCCATGAAATCTCAATCTTGAATCAAGTTATCTATAAGGAATATCAAAGTCCAATTGGGACAAGTTTCCAAGCATCTGTCTACTAGACAGCAAGGTATGCTCCCTAGCTCAACTGAGTTGAATCCTAGAGAAACGGTGACTGTAATTAATGTAGACACTAAAAAATTGAATTGCATTGATCTTAATAATAATGAAGGGAAAAAAACAATAAAAATTTCTAATCTAAATGATGGAAAAGATAGAATAGCAGCTAAGAAGGGGGACCCCAGCAGAATGAATATCCCATGTGTGATTGAGGGCGAAGTCCTTTTAGATCCCTTGGGTGATCTAGGGGCTTTAGTTAACGTTATGCCATGGCATAAATACACTAAATAAGGAATAAGGGGGATGGAAGAAACACCATTAAATTTAGAATTTACAAATTTAGCATCTCAAACCACCTTAGGAATGGTGAAGGATGTCCCTGTTGGAATAGGGAGTTTTGTGATCCCTACTGATTTCATGGTTTGTGAATGGGTCAGTTGGAGTGAAAACTCCACTGCAATATTTTGGAGACCATTCTTTGCCAGCTCTCGAGCTATTATTGATCTGGAAAGGGGACTTATGACGTTGAGAGTTAAAGGACTAGAAGAACTTATAGATTTAATGCCTTCTTTTTATAAAGATAAAATTACAAAGGCAAAATGGGAAAAAGCTAATATGGAGCTCGAAGAAAAAAAGGAGATTGTAAGCACTAGAGATTCTACTAGTCACTGTGACAGCTCATTTGGAGGAAGTGACACAAGGGGAGAGAAGAAGAAAAAGAAGACTATAAGAGGAAAAAAGAAGAAAAAGGGAGCTCCCTTTGTTAATATAAAAAATGAGGTGGGAAGAAAACCAACAATGAATTAATGAGTTTGTGCCCAACTTCAGTTAGTGCTCACTCAATTTAATTCGAAATATGGGTAAAGAAACCACCTAAGGATTTGAATTCAATTTGACCTCTAAAGTGTCGAGCTGGCGACATTAAACCAAGTGCTTTTTGGGAGGCAACCCAACCTATTTTGTTTTGTTTGTTTTTGCTTTTAGGAGTGGTATGAAATTAATAAACAACTAAAACTTTTCTATGAAAAGAATTCTGGAAGTGAAATTAAGTTCTAAAAATGTTTTCTTAAGAACCACTGCAGCACGTCACAGTGGATTTACTCACCACAGCGCGCCGCAGCAGCTTTTGCTGCCTCAGCGTGCTATAACAGATAACTCAGCATGAATTTTTCAAGGCGCCACAGCGCGATGCAACAAAAAATACCTAGCTAAGGCAGAAATTGACTGCCTTGGATTCCCAAGGCAGTCAAAGACGCTATATCGTGCCTTGGAAATCCAAAACTGCAAATTAGGTGCTGAAAAAGCTGACTTCCTTTACCTTTTTGAATGAACATTAAGTCACACTTGAAATCTAGCTTTGACAAAGAATTGAATAAGTGTTATTAACTTAAAACATTCCAAAAAAAAATTCTATCAACTATAAAAGGGATGAGAGGGGGGTGTTTGAGGATTGCACTTCATTTAAATTCAAGCACCTCTGCTCTAATTCCTCAAACTGCTCTCAATCTTCATTCCTCTCAATCTTTTTTTTCTATTATTAAGAGAGTAATGTCTTCGGGTAAGAAAGCAACTGTGAGCAAGGGAGCTTTTACCTACATAGCCGGTGGAGCATTTAATAAGAAGAGATTTTCTCCGGTTGAAGCTGAACAACGCTTCAACCACGTTATAATCAAAGGAAGTTAATCCTAGGGCAGGGGATTCGGGCACCCATACCCGGTGAACCCTGACGAATTTCTGAATCGGGGATGGGACCACCTGGTGTGTCCCACAAACTCTACTTACCTCTCTATTGTGCAGAAAGTCTATGCCAACGCTATCAATGTAGTGGGGAATAAAATTTGCATGAGAGGTAAGGCTGTGGAATTTGGGAACAAATCAAAATTTTTATTCATTGAGGGATATAGAGAATTGTATCTATCTCAACTTGCTGATGTGAGGCCTCGCACCCTCCGCAGCCAAACTAATCTGATACTAGCAAAATCATGAGGAGTACGGTACTCCAACTATGGAAAATCCCCAACCAAAGTAAATTCAAGTATGACCCAACCCACCTTAAGCTGAATGCGAGTCACCTAAGAATTGTGAACATACATCAACATATCAAAGTAATGGAAGCATAAAACATTCTAACATAACATCCACATCACATCATAGTATAAGAAAGTAAATGCAACAATAACTCAGATCAAATGTAGAAAGTAAATACATCTAAAAATAAATATTACAAACTGAAAGTTTAAAGGAAAGAAAATATCTCTCAATCTCATTGCAAGAAAAGGAAAATTTAACTAAGTGGCTGTAGGAAGGTTCTCCTCCTGTGCTAGCTCCTCTCCTACAGAACCACCAACAAACAACTCCAAATCTGACATTTGTCGGTATCACAAATGCCAGGGCCCCAGCCAACAAAAGTAAAAGGTTATATTTAGATAAATTGTCTAAGTACATTTTAAGATATTTCAAGTGAACTGAATATTTAAAGATATCATATTAACAACTTTAAACATGCAAAAATTTTAAGGTGCATCAAGCTACAAAGAAAAGGATAGCTATAAACAATGCATTTGTAATTGAGCAACAGGTATATGGAGTATCATACAAAACATGAAACTATGTAAGGTGTGACTAAAGAGCAAAAATAACTGCAAGTACTGAAGAACTCATCCTAATATGCGTATGATCACATAAATACATGCTGATTTCAAAAAAAATAATTGTACTGAAATGTGCTGAATAAACATACAAAACTAGCATCCTAAACATGCCAATATTTAATAACTACTCAATGGAACATATATACAAGCATGCAGAGTTAATAAATGAAAGGCCACTGAAGCATGTGATAAAGCAAGCTAAGTATAGAAATGAGCTAGAAGTAAAGCCACTAAAGCATGTGGCAATGCAACTAAAAGCACTGAAAAGTAAGGCCACTGAAAATGTGGCAAAGCAAAACAAAGCACTGAACTATACTGAAGTAAATGTATACCTAACATAGTACTTCCATAACAGAAATAGGCCATACAGGGCCTCTGAACAGAAAGTTCAACATGTGTCCATCCTAGGCATCATCAGAGCTACATCCAAGTTGAACTTATAGAATAAGACATGTATCCATCCTAGCCAAGCACTGGGCTAGGTACGAGTCTATTCTATAACAAAACTAGAATAGAGGAGGCAGACTAAGCTAGGACATACCCTACTGAACTGAATGCACTGCAAGAACTTAATGAATGCTTATGATTTTCAAATACTAATTTAGGATACATTATCCATATCTTGAGTCCACCTATTATGTCTAAGCTAAAAGGCTCAATATCCAAAGTGTGCATAACAATCAAAGTCAACGTGAGCAAGAGATTCAACTAGACATATGTGCGATCTGTTGTTGTCTAATTTATCCCAATCTAGCTATTCTGAGAAGATACAAGTTTAGGATCTCTAATATCCAACTATCGAGTATAATCTCATACTCACGACCTTAATGTTAACATTAGAACTTAACAAGTTCTAATTCATAATCAAGTGATGACTATACAGTTCAAAGTAAATAAATCAATAACTTAATTATTATTCTTGGTCTCACTTAACCCAAATCTTGATTAAGCAAATCAAGATCAAGGATTCTAGACCTAAACTCCACACTTGGGGTCTAAATCCTAAATCCAAGGTAATATTATAATAAGGATCTAGGGTTCACACTCAAGCAAGATCTAAAGATAAAGAATCTTATAAGCTGATGGATTCATAAACTAAATATCTTAATGAAGGGTTATTCTACTTGTTATAAGATAAAATAATCACTAAATAAAATTTAAATCAAAGATCTATATTAAATATTTATAATAATTATATTATCCTATAGATTTGATCAATCCTACACCCTCAAGGAAGTTTCAAAAAAATTAATAATAATTCAAGTATTGAATTCCAAATGAAATGATCTAGTTCAATCAGATGATCAAAAATCTAAGGTTTAATCACGCTAGATCTACACTAAAAACTAGACTTAGCATTTTACAAGAATATTTCCCTTAGAATTAAAACTTATTGATCATCTTAATAGGGTATTTAAACTAGATATTTAGCACTGAGGCTAATTAGATTGGCTTTCTTAAGGAATTTGTTTAGATTACCCTTAAGTCTTTAAGATCATAATAAGAGCTTTTTAATATTTCTTCACTTAACTCAATCTTATTGAACATAGGTTTCAAATGGGTGTTAATGTATTTGCTAGAGAAACTTTACTAAAATTCTAAGGGTTTAAGGGTGCTTAAATATATTTTGGTCAAAATAATCAAAATACCTCTCTTAAGGCTAAAATTGAGATTTTAGAATTTAATCATTCAGATTAATTTAAGTTTATCCTAATGAACTTAATATTGATTATTGAAGTAGAATAAACACTTAACATAAGATTTGTTAACATAATTAGCCTAATTAGCACTAATCACATTTTAAGACCAATTAAGGTGATTAAGGAAATTATAGTACATTAGGATGATCCAAGCACATTTATAGGTTCTATTACACTTAAGAAGGAATTAAGAACTTAAACAACCAAAATTAAGGATTAATCCAATGCTTAATTCACTAATCTAAAATTGGGGTGATTAAGGGGTGATTAGCAAATTTAAAATTCTTAAATTATTTTTGATGGCCTAAATAGGTTATTTATAGTCACATGAGCAATCAGAGACCTTAATCAATATTCTTTAATATTAAATAATTTAATTATAAATTTAATAAGAACATAGAAAGATTAGGCAATTCATCAAAATCCAACCATTAGATCTTGATTTTTAAATCATATTATTATTCCTTGCATTTTTTAGATTAAAATGGTTAATAGAAGAAAAAGAATTCCTAAAATTCTTAAATAATCCCGCGACCCAAATTCGAAACTGCGCGGGGCGGGGTCTGACCCGACCTGGCACTATGTATCATCTTCGCGCCTAATGCCTGATACCCGATCCTCTCGGGTTAGGTTCAGACGCCCAATTCTCCATGCATGAGCCATACTGCGCCTATATCTCGATGGCTACACCATCAGTGGTACGAGACGCATCGAGTGAACTAAGAAGCCCCATCTAGAATGCGCCAGATTACTAGAGTGCTACTCGACTGAGGCATCTTCCAAGGCGCATCTATGAGGTTCAAATTGTCCTCACAACATCCATGCCATGAGCTAAGGTCTAACCCTACACATTCAGGGATCGAAGGATAAGCAATTGGGTGAGTCCCAAGGTCTCGAGGAGGTTTAGATCGCTAAAGTGCTACTCGGAGTGGAACATAGATGGGAGCTATCAATGGGTCGATCGATTCAAGTCGAATCGATCGATATGATCGAACCCAAACATCGATATGAGTTTACAATCATTTGCCGAGAGGTTCCAGCACCAATTTGGGAGGTAATGGATTGGAGAACTGTGGGGATTTGGCGAACCAGAAGCTAGCTGGAAGTGCATGCTCAAACAACAAATTCACCATCAGGTCCACTGCTAGTCACTCCCAAACCCTTGACTTACTAGAAACGATTAAGGGTGGGGTCCTAGCACATCATCTAGGGTTTAATTGATCGCGAGCCGAGCTAAATTCTGCTTGACAACAAGGTAGAGTGAAGGTTGTACTAGGAGTTGTATCACTATAACAGAAGGAACTGGCAGGCTCGGGGGCTCTCCAAGCTACAGACGTAGTTTCACAGAGAGTTTAAGCACTAGACGAACCCTCTATTAGCAGATCGCAGCAATGGCAGTCTCAGGGATTCATCGAGATGACAAGGGCTCCAGGGGATTTAAGCTAGGAAAAATATGGATCTCAAGGAGAAAATGGATTCATTGGGATGTTTCAGGGGTACATATAAGCAATGGGGAGGCCAAGGGTGGATGCCAGAGCTCAAGTTTGAAGAATTGGCTCAGGCTGAAGGTAAGGGATGGATGAAATGGTTGGGGGTAATTTAGGGAGATGGAAGCTGGCAAGACGTCGCCCCAGAGGGTAGAAATGGAAGACCAAGTTTTTCCCATACTGCAAAGGGGCTGCCAAGGTCGTGCTGTCGGGGGGACCAGATGCACTGGCAAGCGAGAGGTAGATGATGGTCCATAGTGCAAGGGATGCTAGGAGTCATCTGATCACCGAGCTATTGGGTTTTGAAGGCTATGATGGACTACTTAATTGATTAATTGTGGATCAGTAGACAGCCATTGGACATTCTCGATCGATCTAACACCTGGTAGTTGATCACGGTGTGGGGAAGGTTGCACCGTTGGATAAAGTACGCTAGGATGCGTGCTAACGCATCCATTGGCGCAAATTGAGTGCCGCTGTCGGGACCCTGCAGCGGATCTGATGTGGTCCTGACATCAAATCCCATGATTAAAAGTTATAAATTATTTAATTTAATTTATAATTTAATTCCTTTAATTAATTAATTAATTCTAAAATTTCCAAAATTCAATTTAGGACTAAATGGGCTCCAAAAAATCCCAAAAATTCACCTTTAGCTAATTGAGGTATGAGGAATTCAAAAATGAACTCAGATTTTAATTTAGAGATTAAATTAATTTAGCTAATTTCTAGGATCTAAAAATAGGCAAGAATACTAAAATACTCAATTGAGCTCCGATTGATCTCAAACTTCTAGGGTTATGTTTAAGTTACCCATTGAGTCTATTGAAATCAATGTTATAACTTAGCTTAGCTTAGATAACGATATCATCCCCGACATTGCATAGTGAAGAAAGTACTATAAGGACTGAAATACTAAATAAAATAAAATTGAAAGAAAAAGGAACAGTACCTGGGCTTGCAAAGAGCTGCAAAAATTTATTGTGCATATCCACTTCTTTTTTCCAAGTGGATTGTTTCACTGGACTTTGACCATAGGAATTGAACAATTTCATTTCTGTTTCTGATCACGAGCTAAGACTCGGATTGGTTCTTCGGCATAAGAAAGATCAGGTTGAATTTCTACTACTGGAAGCTGAATGACATGAGCGGGGTCACGGAGACATCTTCTTAATGATGATACATGGAACACATTGAGAATGGCTACAAAGTCATTAGGAAGATTCAACCTATAGGCAATCATGGTGGATAGAGTGGCACGACGGCTACAAAGTCATCTAAGTACTGCATTTTCTACCATACAATGCCTCATAAGGAGCCATTTTAATAATGGCTTGGAAACTATTATTGTAAGCAAATGCCACTATTGGAATGTGGTATTTCCAAAAACTAGCAAAATCAAGAATACAAAGCCTAAGCAAATAATCCATAACTTGATTCATTCTTTTAGTCTGATCATCCATCTGAGGATGAAAAGTTGTACTCATAGCTAGAGTAGTACCCAGATCTTGGTGCATAACTTGCCAGAACTTAGAAATAATTATGCTATCTCTGTCGGATACTATTGATTTCGGAATAACATGCAATCTGGTAATTTCTTTGATATAGAGATTTGCTAGCTTTTCAATAGAATCAGTCTGACGAATAAGAAGAAAGTGCGCTGATATGGTTAAATGATCTACTGTATCCTATATTGCATTGGCACTAGATTTTGCACGAGGTAATCCTATAATAAAATCCATAGATATATCAAACCATTCCATTCTAGAATTTCTACTGGATTCAGAAGACCACCAGGTCTTTGGTGCTTAGCCTTTACCAAGTTACAGGCATGACACTTAGCCAGAAATCGGCTATACTCTTTTTCATACCAGGCCACCAAAATGATTGTTTTAGATCCTTGTATATCTCAGTACTATCTAGATGAATGTGATATCCAAAATTATGGCCTTCTACTAAAACTTCACAGTGCATGGATTTAAGAATCCACAAATGATTTCCTTGATAAATCACACCGTTATGCATCAACAAATCATGATGATGGCCACCTTCAATATCTATTTTGAATGTCAGATAGTCTTCATCCTTGGTCTGCGAGATGGAGACATCTCTGTCAAAAGTAGGTTCCACACTGATATTTACTAGAGGAGAACTTAGCATATCGCCACTGACTGGAGAAATCTCTCTCTTACAAAATTCTTGTTCTAAATAACTGGAGGCAATCATGGCGGATAAAGTGGCATGATGGCTAAGAGCGTCGGCCACTATGTTTGCCTTACCTGGATGATACTGAATACTTAAGTCATAATCACTGGTGAGATCTAATCATTATTTCTAACAGTAGTTCAGTTCTCTTTGAGTGAAGATATATTTTAAGCTCTGATGATCAGTGGAGATTGAACACTGTACTCCATATAAAAAATGTTGCAAAAAAGTTCAAGATCATGAACTGAATAATTTCTATCATGAGGTTTTAACTAATTGGAGGCATAAGCGATTACCGTACCCTCTTGCATTAACGCACAACCTAAACCAATACCAGAGGCATCTGTGTACACCTAATAGTTCAAGCCTTCCTTGGGCAGAACAAGTACTGGAGCGGTAGAAAGTGCGTCCTTCAGGGTTGGAAATGCTTCTTCGCATTCAGGACTCCAAACAAATGGAACGGCTTTTTGAGTTAGCTAGTCAAAGGTGAGGTGATCTAGGAAAATCCCTTAATGAACTTCCTGTAATATCCAGCTAATCCTAAGAAACTTCTGACATCAGTGACTGACTTAGGCTGAACCCAATCCTGAATAGTGCTTACTTTGTTTTAATCTACACGAATACCTTGGGCATCGACTAAATGTCCCAAGACTGCAATGGATTTAAGCCAAAATTTGCATTAGGAGAACTTAGCATACAGTTAATGTTTACACAGAGCTTGTAATACTAATCTCAGATGATCTTCATGATCTTTTAAGGTTTGAGAATAAATGAGGATATTGTCATAAAGACTATTACAAATTTGTCTAAATATGGTTTACGGACTCGCTGCATCAAATCCATGAAGATTGATGGCACATTCGTGAGTCTGAAAGACATCACTAAGAATTTGAAATGACCATAACGAGTACAGAAAGCGGTCTTTCCTACATCATCTTCTTTTACTCGCAATTGATGATATCCGAACCTGTGGTCAATTTTAGAGAATACAACAGCTCTAGATAATTGGTCGAACAAATCATCAATCCTAGGCAACATATATTTATTCTTTATGGTGACTTTATATAGTTCCTGGTAGTCTATGCACATTCACATAGATACATCTTTCTTCTTTACAAACAGAATGGGCGCTCCCCATGGAGACATACTTTGCCTAATAAATCCTTTATTCAAGAGTTCTTGCAATTGTTTGTTAAGCTCTTAAAATTCTTTAGGTGCCATTCTGTATAGAGCCTTAGATATGGGCTGGGTACTTGGGATTAATTCAATAGAGAACTCTACTTCACTGGGAGGAGGTACACCAGGCAAATCATCTAGGAACACATCGTGAATTTGTTAACTACCTTACAATCAGAAAGAGGGATACTTTCTCTTGCTTCACCCATCATACTGACCAGAAAAGCATCACAGCTCTTATTGATTAACTACTCAGCTTTGATAGCATTGATTAATGATAGTTGCATACTGACTTTTCCTATGAAAGTTTCAGACTTGCCCTGGGAATGAAGAGTGACTTTCTTCTTAAGGCAGTTTATCACGGCATTATGGTCACTGAGCCAATTCATTCCAAAGATGATATCAAAATTTACTAATGGCAGTATGATTAAATTGGAGTCAAACTTCTTACCATTTAATGGGATTTTTACATTAGAAAACTTATGAGCACTGAGTTGGTCTCCTGATGGATGTCTGACATTTAAGGATTTAGCTAAGTTGTATGAGTGTGGTTTAAGAATATTGGTGAAATATTCAAAAAATGCATGACTAGCACCAGTGCCGAATAACACATTACAGGGCTGGTCATTAAAATACGGCGTGCCTAAATTATTCATACAATTGCATTAATAGATTGCAATAATTAAGATACAGAAATGCAATTTAAAAGAAGATGTTCAGAAATGCGTACCTAAAACCATATTATTGTCTTCTGCAGCTTCCAAAGGTGTTAAAGCATATACTCGTGCAAGACCAGCAAGACTGTTGTTTACCTGCTTCCTAGGATTGTTCTAGGATTTAGGAGCAGAGGGTTGCTCTCGAGCAACTTTAGATGCAGTAGCTGGCATATTGCCAAACCTGGTTCTCTTTTATTCAGCGGAATTGCTCTGAAGACTTAGTTTTTTTGTGATTGCTTAATTTGGATTCCATCCACGATCTCTATGTATGTGCAATGATAAAACAGGTGGCTTGGATGCCCTCAAGTGTAGCACTTATGGCTGAAGTGGTAATAGTTGCCATATGGATGAGGCCTATTATAGCCTTAAATTGGTTCAGTAGTGGGTGCAGCTTCGATTTGATAGACCTTTGTAGAGTGAGTTCTATGCCTTTTGAAGGATTTATTTCTGTGGGGAGTTGATTGCATCTTTCACTTGAGATCTCTTACAATGATGATGCTTAAGCACCTTTGCAGTCTCTATTAGTTCAATAAAGCTAGTCAGACGAAGAGGAACAATCAGATCTTTCAATGAATCTCATAGTTCACTGAGAAAGCGATGGCACTTAGCCAATTCAGATTGGATCATCTCTGGGGCAAAACAAATCAACCTATGAACTTTCTTTTGTAGTCAGCGACAGAATGACTTCCTTGTGTCAGCCTCATAATCGTATCCATTATGATATTTTGTGCAGACGTGGGAATGAATTCAGCCTTGAATGCTTCTACGAATTCATCCCAAGGGATGTCTTCAAGTTCATAGTCAACAAAATTAATATTTTGGATGTCATCCCACCTATATTTTGCCTCAGCATGAAATAGATGTGTCGTGAGATGGATGTCTTCTGAATTTGGAATTTTCAGACTGATCAAGTCTTTCTCAATTGCCTTCAGCCAGTCGGCTGTGTCCATTGGAGATAAGTTCCCACTGAATGTGAAAGGCCTTAATCTCAGGAAGTTATGAAGGAGACCATCTATAGGGTGATGGGAAGGAAATGGGTTTTGCTGAACAGGGACAGCAATAGAAGTAGCAGGCACTGAGCGATCAAAAATCATCTTCTACATGGCCAATGCTTGTTGGGCCTGATTCTCCAACAAGGTTGCCACCATTGCTTGAAGATGAGATATTTCATCAGAAGAATTGCTCAAAGCGACAGCACTTTTGATAGGCATAGCCGCAGGAGATGATCCAGGATCCATTCTATTTGAGCAATACAAAGGTAGATTTTAGAATCATTCTAGGAAAGACAATAATTAAATCTCCAATAGATGCCAAAAGTTCTCAATACTTTTGAAATGAAGACTCACATAAGATTTAGAAAAATGCCAAGAATCGCCATACTACTAAAATTATTTAAGCAACAAGAAGTGATAATTACTCTAACTAACACTCTGACATCCTTAATGTACTCAGTCCTAAATGCAACACAAAAATTTTCAAAGGTCACTTCTTGACGCTTTCGCTTGCATTTCCGTTTGAGCTACTTGATGGTATCGTCCACCAAACTCCCGCATAGTCCAGCATCTGATCCATCACAATGTTAACTAAGAGGGACTCTAGACACTCTATGTGCCTCAGGGCTGACTCTACTGGACTCAACCACTCCTGTGCATAGATAGGAAAGTCAAGCCCTTGATATGCTAACTCATGCTGAAGCCTGTCCAAGACTAAGGTTTCTTGTTTTATAATTCCTTTGAGCTACCATTTGCTCTCTTGTCTCCACTTAAAGCTATTGCTCCAAGCCAACTCATGCAGATAATAGTCCAAGTCAGACTCTCCATAATCCATTTGATCCTAATAGCAGAATATACTAGTTTTTATCAATTAGAGATGACTAGATTTTTAGGATACGAGTATTTTCATTCTATATTTTTCAGAGAGTTACCAATACTACTATGTTATGGATGTTATATCTAGATGTTTGTACTTTAGAAGAATGGTCCATTAGGTAGAAAGGAATCATAGATCCCATTCTGACACCTTATGATATTCTCTGATATCAAGTGTGGGCCCCGTACCCTCCGCAGCCAAGCTAATCTGATATTAGCATAATCACGAACAGTATGGTGCTCCAGCTGTGGCAAATTCCCATCCTAATTAACACTAATCACATTTTAACACCAATGAAGGTGATTAAAGAAATTGTGGTACATTAGGATGATCCAAGCACACTTATAGGTTCTATTGCACTTAAGAAGGCATTAGGAACTTAAACCACCAAAATCAAGGATTAGTCCAATGCTTAATTCACTAATCCAATATTAGGGTAATTATAAGGTGATTAGCAAATTTATAGTTCTTAAATTATTTTTTATGGCTTAAATAGGTTATTTATGGTCTCATGACCAATCAGAGACCTTAATCAACATTTTTTGATATTAAATGATTTAATTATGAATTAAATAAGAATAGAGAAAGATTAGGCAATTCATTAAAATCCAACCATTAGATTTTAAATGTTAATTTATATTATTATTCCTTACATATTATGGATTAAAATAGTATATTGGATCAAGCTATTTGGATAAGTATAGCCAAAGTTTTTTCATTAATTTAATCTAAATGTTTATTTAAATTGGGATCATAGGATATTTAATTAAATCTATTTATAATGAATTAATAGAAGGAAAATAATTCATAAAATTCTTAAATAATCCTGCGGCCTAAATTCAAAATCGCGCAGGTCAGGGTCTAACCCAGCCCGGCACTGTGTATCGTCTCTGCGCCTAATGCCTGATACCCGATCCTCTAGGGTTAGCTTCAGACGCCAAATTCTCCATGCATGAGCTATGACGTGCCTGGATCTTGCCAGCTACACCATCAGTGGTACTAGATGTGTCGAATGAACTTAGAAGCCCGATCTGGGATGTGCCAGATTGCTGGAGTGCTACTCGATCGAGGTGTCTTCCAAGGCACAACTATGAGGAGCGAATTCTGCTCATAGCATTTATACCATGACCTAAGGTCTAACCCTACACGTTCAAGGATCGAAGGAGAAGTGATTGGGTGAGTCACGAGGTCCCGAGGAGGTCTAGATCACTGGAATGCTACTCGGAGTCGAACATAGACGGGAGCCATCAATGGGTCGATTGATTCCAGTCAAATTGATCGATATGACCGAACTCAAACATTGATATGAGTCTACAATCATTTGCTGAGAGGTTCTAGCACCAATTGGGGAGCTAATGGCTTGGAATACTACGGGGATTTGGTGAACCAGAAATTGGCTGGCAGTGCACGCTTAGACGATGAATTTACTATCTGGTTCACTGTCAGTCACTCCCAAACCTCAACTGACTAGAGGCAATTCAGGGTGAGGTCCTAGCACACCATCTAGGGCTTAATTGATGGCGAGCCGAGCTGAATTCAGCTTGACAAGAAGGTAGGGTGAAGGCTGTACTTGGAGTTAAAGAATCACTGGGACAGAAGGAATTGGCGAGCTCGGGGGCTCTCCAAGCTGCAGATGCAGGTTCACAGGGATTTCGAACACCAGATGGACACTCTATCAACAGATCACAGCAATGGCAGTCCCCAGGATTTGTCAGGATGACAGGGGCTCCAGGGGATTTTAGCTAGAAAAAATAATGGATCTCAATGAGCAAAAGGATTCACTAGGATGTTTCAAGGGTACTTATAGGCAGTGGGGAGGCCAAGGGTGGATGCCAGAGTTCAGGTTTGAAGAATTGGCTCGGGCCGAAGGTAAGGTATAGATGAAACGGTCAGGGTAATTCAGGGAGATGGCAGCCAGCAAGACGTCGCACCAGAGGGTAGAAATGGAAGGCCAAGTTTTTACCATACTGCCATGGGGCTGCCAAGGTCATGCTATCGGGGAGACCATATGCGCTGGCGTGTGTGAGGTAGATGAAGGTTCACAGTGCAAGGGATGCTAGGAGCCGTCTGATCACCGAGTCGTTTAGATTGGATGGCTATGATGCACTAATTAAATGATTAACCACAGATCAGCCGATAGCCGTCAGATACACTTAATCGATTTGATGCCTGGGATTTAATCACGACGCGGGGAAGATCTCACCGTTGGATGAAGGATGCTCGAATGCCTGCTAACGCATTCATTTGCGCAAATTAAGCGCCACTGTCGGGACCCTGCAGTGGATCTGCCGATGTCCCGACAGCAAATCGCGCGATTAAAAATTGTAAATTATTTAATTTAATATAATTAATTAATTCTAAAACTTCCTAAATTTAATTTAGGACCAAATGAGCTCCAAAAATTCCAAAAAAATTACCCTTAGCTAATTGAGGTATGAGGAATTCAAAAATGAACTCAAATTTTAATTTGAAAATCAAATTAATTTAGCTAATTTCTAGAATCCAAAAATAGGCAAAAATACCAAAATACTCAATTGAGCTTCGATTGATCTCAAACTTCTATAGTTAGGTTTAAATAACCCATTGAGTCTAATGAAATCAAAGTTAGAACTTGGCTTAGCTAAGATAATCTTAATTCAGCTAGGATAAAAACTAAGGTTATTACAACTGAGCTCCCAATACTACCTAGTATAAATAGTGAGTGAGATTACCTACTCTAATGCAGGATGGAGAGGGAACTTTGCCAACATTCCTCGAGCACTACTCATGGAGTCAAGCAATGCTTGGCATGTGTTCATCTCTAGTTTTATTATGCCATCGGGGCATCTCAGTGAGGTAACCCTGTCACGAGCGTGGCTCTTTTGTGCATTGAAAAGAGAGGAATATATTCTAATCTCCAGCTTTATAAAGGAGCAGGTCTAGAACGCCTTGACCAAGTCATGTGCTACTCTAGCTTTGGGGTCACTGATTCCAGGTTTATGAGAGGCTCAAGGGGTGAAGATCCTCTCTTCCGATGCCACGATTCTGCCCCGCGCTCTTTTAAAACTGACAAACTTGAGTGCCCGCACCCAAGAGGGGGCGAGAGCTAAGAAGAGGATGGGAAAAGAAGGCAAAGCTTCAACGTTCGCTAGCCGGCCCTCGACCGATAAAATGATGATGCGTATGTAAGTGCATCAACAGGATTTGGGCATCATCTTAGCACACGACATGCATTTCTTCAAAGGAGAGGTAGCTCAGCAGCGTGAATTCCAAACAGAATTCCACAAAGCTCTCGGAACAATGTTCCAGTAGTGGAGCATGCATGGAGGACTGAATGGGTCTAGGCTACCGTGCCTGACAGACTATAAATGCACATCTGCGCTTATACGCAAGTGTATGTGGTCTGAAGTAATAAGTGGAAAGTGTGACTTTCTGGGAATTATCGATCCACAGAGAATTGGTTGATTTGGCACTAAGGTATATCTACTCTCACTAATATTTAAGATATAGTATGTATTTGATGAGTGGTCTAAAATTAGCACAAATATTTACTAAGTAAAAATAGCAAAATTTAAGAAAAAGGAGAGTTGGGGCTATCCCACATGCCATGACATAATATTTATGTAGATTGGTTTCTCAAGCTTTATCACTCAATTTAATTAAAATCAAGTGCACATTGTTCTCCTTGAGTCTAGCTCAAGGTCTTACAAGTTCAAATCTCATGCACAAAATGAACTCACATTCAGTTCTACTTTGGCATAAAGATTCTTGTAAAATTCTTGCAATTTAAATTTTAATCTTATTCTCTTGATCAAGGAGAGCTTGATTTTTAAATCTTAGGATCTTACAAGTATTAATTTCCACTACAAGCATCACTCGCATCATATATAGTTGAGATGATGGATTCACATGTTGGGCTCAATGTCTATGTTACTTAGTTTATGAGCACTCAACACATCCATCCTCTACCTCAATTATGTTGAGCTAAGGAGCTCATTTAGTGGGTCTTAGCATTACTTGCATCAACTCTTTGGTTGAGCTTATAGATTGAGGTGCATTGAGCTTATGAACTTTCTCACATAGTTCCTAGCCTTCATGCACTCATAATCTAGCATCCAACCAAAAATGAGCTAAGGAGCACAAGACAATTAGTTATTGGAGTTTTCCTTTTTAGTTCTTTTCTCAGAATCACATTCAAGACTAATTAGACCAAAATTTTTTAGTAAGGCATTAAAATCACAATCAAATTATCTTGAGGGAAAATATTCATACATTAATATTACATTATGCAAATGGGACTTCACCCCCACCCTCCCCAAGGGAGTTTAGCTACTCATTGCACAAGAAAAAAAAGAAAAATATATACATGGATAAAGACTCTTTCATGGTCAACTAAAAAGAAATACAAGAGTGGAGTTTAGAAGATACTAGGAACATTCCGTAGAAGTTCTCTAGAATACTTCTTCTCCTTCTTAATGTTCCCTCCTTAGGACTCTAGTGCTGCCTTCTTCCTCCTCTTCCAAAGCAAGAGCTTGCCTTGCCACCCTTGAGGAGTTCCTCTCTTCCCTTGGCTCTCCTCCTTACTTAATAGAATTTGGCTAAAATTGTGAACCCTCCTCTAGTCAAGAGGAGGGGTATTTATGGGAGGGAGTTGCCCTCATCTTATCTTCATCTCAAACCAGCTTTTCCATTTAAAAAATTTGAATTCATCATGACAATATCCTCCATTGATGGTGAGGTGACAATAATCTTCAATTTTTTACTCAAAATATCACCTCAAAGCCTCCTTTTTTTAAATAAAATGGGCTGCTACAGGAAATGATGGCTGGGAACAAAATGAAGGATAGAGGTCATATCCCCAGTCGCAATAAATGCTTGTCTGGGAAAAATTTGCTGGGGACCGCAGCAGCGCGCTGCGGCGTGCTCTTGTTCTTAGCAAATTGGCTAAGTCCCCCACTGCAGACCGCTGCAGCGCGCGACCATGCGCTGTAGCGATTAATTCCACAAATACTGTTCAATTAGTTGGGTAGCCCTATTTATATAGTTAAGTATTTTTGCTACAAATTGCTGCAGCGGGCGACCGCGCGCTGTAGCGCCTTATTCTGCAAACACTGTTCAATTAGTTGGGTAGCCCTGTTTATGTATTTCTGCTACAAACCGCTGCAGCGCGCGACCGTGCGCTGTCGCAGCTTATTCTGCAAACACTGTTCAATTAGTTGGGCAGCTCTATTTATATAGTTAAGTATTTCCGCTACAAACTGCTGCAGCGCGCGACCGTGCGCTGTAGCGATTAATTCCGCAAACGCTATTCAATTAGTTGGGCATGCTCAATTTATATAGTGGGAATGGTTCTGCTGCAGCGTGCGACCGCGCGCTATAGCGATTAATTTCACGATTACTGTTTAATTAGCTGAGGCATACATTTTTATATAGTTTAGAGATTTCCGCGGCAGCCCGCTGCGGCGCTCGGTAGCGGATTCTTTTAATAAATTTTATAATTTCTGCAGAAATTCCTTAGAACTCCTTTGGATTCCATTTCCCTAAAAAAGATAGAAAAAATTGGTTTAGGAGCTGCATAAAGATCTTAAATAAATGAATTTTCCCCTTTATTTAGATATAATTTATGGATTCATCACACCCTCACACTTAAATTCTTGCTCATTCTTGAGTAAGCTCAAAATGATAATTTCTTTTTATTTTGGAGGGATGAAAGTCACAATAATGTACATAAAGTAAGTATATGTCAAAATATGTGCATGGCAAAAATGAAATGAACAATATAAGAATATTAATGTTTTCAATTGTGGCACTAAGGTAGTTTAATCAATGAATCTCCAAATGTTTGAATTTTTAATGTTTGATATTAGGTGATGGGTACAATTCATTTGTGAACTTTTAGACTAAAGAAATGGTTAGAGATTCCTAGAGTAGTGCCATATGTGCTCCTTCTTATGAATCACAAAGATGAAAAGCTTAAAGAAGAGATAATTTTCTTTATCCTTTCTTATTTTGTTCATTTGGGAGAGATATTTTTCATTATCCCTTTTCCATAATTATTTTTTTTCTTTTCATCCTTAGGGAGAGACATTTTTCTTCATCCCTAACATCTTTATGATCATGAAGTTCTACGGGAGCCTAGCACACTCCATTTAAAATCCATGCTATATTTTTTTAGTTTAAGTCCTATGCCTTCCCCCACACTTAGCTCAAGCATCTATTTAAATTTTTGGAGATTTAGATTTTCCTCCATTCATTCCTCAATTACAACATTTTTTTTGCATATAATTCATGTAATCATTTTTGTTTAGCATACTTGTACTTATATCACATTTGATTTTTACATTTTTGTAATTTTCATTTCTTTTGCAAAATTCAGAAAAAATATGTCAATTAAGAATAACTCAAAAATGCAGGAATACGAAAGTTCATAAATTGAAATCTCAAAATAAAAACATACTAAAATAAAGATACAAAGGAAAAATGAAAAAGAACAATACAACCTAATTAGTTGTCCTCTTCCCCATCAT
The DNA here is from genome assembly GCA_016760335.1 of Gastrodia elata. Classification (NCBI taxonomy): domain Eukaryota; kingdom Viridiplantae; phylum Streptophyta; class Magnoliopsida; order Asparagales; family Orchidaceae; genus Gastrodia; species Gastrodia elata. Next base: position 39,668,311 of record CM028671.1, on the reverse strand, counting down.
CATCTTCCTCATCGAAATACCCCGTCTTGGTAGGGTAGCTCATCTCCAGAATGGGTCCCCCAACAGAAGGCCTAGGTAACACGGAGGCGTCCGATCCCCCCTGCAAGCTCCAATCCTCAAACATCATCCCAAGGGCTTCGTGAAATTTAGATTGGAACTGCACTGTTGGCTGATCTCCTGTTTGAAGAACCACATATGAGTTGCAAGGGCCTTGCTAAGCTCTACATGCTGATTGTGGAGGCACACCAAAAGTTGGTTCGTGAGGCGCGAGTCGGAAGGTGCAGGTGCATCCCCTTTCGGTCCCTTTCTCTTCTTGGGCAGCTTTCGTTCACTTGCCCAGACATTAAGGTTTGAGGGGTGCAAGGCACAGCTGGGGGGGACAATGGCATCTGAGGAGAGGATCTTGACCCCTTGGGCTTCGCACAACCCCGAAATCAAAGACCCAAAGGCCAATGCCTCGCATGGGCCTTTGAGAGCTTTCCAAAGCTTCTCAAAGATAATGCTCAAAATGCGGATTTCGCCTGCCCTAACCAACGAGCATAAGAGGAGTGCTCGGGCACGGGTCACTTTAGTCAAGTGACTCGTGGGCATAACATAACTAAAAATGAAGATTAGCCATGCACTACTCGTCTCTGTCACGAGTCCTCCTTCCCAATCAGTGTCACTGTTGACGATTTCCGCAACGAGGTGGCGGGGGTCAAAACGAGAATCCAAGAGGTCCGAGTAAGAGCATGAGCTTACCTCCCCCAACCCATAGAATTGCTCAATTTGAGTAATTCCAAGGGTGACTACCTTTCCCCGACAGAAGAGCCGCTGCCCGGATGCGGTGATCGCATTCGCATACACCCCCTGGACGATCGTCGTGTATGTAGGGGCTCTCTTGGTCACAAACTCATTCCATCCCCGTAGATTGACTTGCTCATGAGGGATGGGGTAGGCAATGCTAAAACTTCTCTCCAGAATTAACTTCCTTTGGGAAGTGATGGAGACAAAACGATGCTCGGCCTCCGCCGAGGAGAACCTCTTTTTATTGAAAGTTCCTCCGGATGAGGAAGCTTCAACATCCTTCCGAGCAATTGCTTTCTTCCCAGATGACATTGTTTGGGATGAGAATTAGGATGATCAAGAGCTTGAGGAAGAAGAGGATAATAGGAAAGGTGCAAGGATAACCCCCCCCCCATTCCTTCCTTATTTATAGCCCAAATATTCAAGGGAAAGAGAACATGGTCAAATGGTCTTCCCCATCAATAAATGTGGTGATCCATGTGAAGGGGGGTGGGGGCAGCTTTTCCAGCAATCTTTTGACTGCCTTGGGAACCCAAAAGGTCATGACTTGTTGACTGCATGTTCCAAAAAAAAAAAATTTCAGAATCTCGGCGAACAACCGCAGACCGTTGCAGCGCGCAGTCGCGGGTTCAAGCGCATGGAGCGGAAAATGGTTCCGCTTGCCGACGCGATGCGCATCACGTGTGGTTTGCCCACTGCAGTGCGCTGTCGCACAAATTTTTTTTTTTTTTTTTTTTTTGGGTTGCCTCCCAATAAGCGCTTCCTTTTACGTCCTAGGCTAGACTCACTAATGATCAATATGTTGGATCTGACGGTTTCCTTTTCCATAAGCTAAAGATGTCCGAGTGAGCACAACCCTCTTGGTGGCTCAAACCCGATTCATCTTCACCGTCAACTAAAGGATCCATTTTTTTATTTTCAAGATTTGGGGGAGTCTTTTTCTTTCTTTTTCCACGTCGCGTTTTTCTCTTTTTCACTCTTTCCTTGTTCCCCTTTTCGGAGGAAGGAGTAGAGTACCCATCAGAATTTTTTTCTTCTATCGTCAGGTCTCCTAGAACATTATCTACCCATAACCTCTCTTCTCTAACCCTTTTTCTCACTTCATCCTCCATTTCTTTCTTTTTAAAGTGGGTGGGTTTTAGATCAATCACTTCTATTTTGCCCTAAACACTGATGCTCATTATACCACAACTCACATCTATGACAGCCTTAACACTCATCAAAAAGGGTCTTCCAAAAATAATCGTTGAATTTTTGTTCCATTGATCCCATTCACACACCATAAAGTCAGTTGGAACAATAAAATTCCCTAATTCAACAGCAACATTCTTTATCATTCCTAGAGGAGTAAGGGATTCAAGATTAGCAAACTCCAAAATCATCGAGGTATATTCCATCCCTCCTACCTTAAATTGCTCATAGATGTGGTAGGGCATAACATTAACTGAAGCAACTAGATCACATAAGGGATCTACAAACACTTCATTTATTATTATGCACGGGATGCTCAACCTCCCGGGATCTTCACATTTGGGTGTGGTTAGCTTTTCATGGTCATTCCCATTTCTTCTTTTCACTTCCTCTAGTCCAAAATTTGTTGCTCTCTCCTTCTTATCATTAATTCCTTCTGATACATTTTCAGTATGTACCAATTCCCTTGAGTTTATTTCTGTTGAACTGGGTAAAGCCCCTTGCTACCGAGAGGTCAGCTGCTTGGAGTTTTCCCCAATTGTGTTTCAATATTCCTAAGGGAGGCTTCTATTCCCTGAATAGAAGCCTCGTGACGTGTCATGGTGGCCTCATTGCGATGCATGAATTGGGTTATTTCAGCCTTAAATGAATTGAAGGCCCCTTCTAGATTGTGTTGACAGTTGTTGTTATTATTACTATAGTTCATGCCTTGTTGGTTAGATGAATTCCCCCCATATTGATTAGCATTATTATTATTATTACTTCATGAGAAATTTGGGTGGTTTTCCACCCTGAGTTGTACGTATTGGAGTAGGGGTCATTTCTTTAGTTGTTGTTTCTTAGGTAGTTGACTTATTCAGTGATATTTTGTATGAAGGGGTTGTTTAAATTACAGCTCTCACTGTTGTGCCTTCTCCCGCACAATTCACAGTGTACCTCAGAAACCACATTTACATTCATCCCTTCTATCCTTTCATTCAAGGCATGAATTTCTTGTTGAAGAGCTGTTATTTGATTAGATTTGGTTACTTTAATGGATTCTTTTTTTAGCCTTTCAAAAGGCCATTGGTATGCGTTGTTTGCCCTTTTTTCCAAGAGGTCGTAAGCTTCCTCTTGGGTTTTTCCACTAATGGAGCCACCGGTGGCCGCATCAATGAGTGTCCTCGTTGGACATTCAAACAATTGTAAAAGGTTTGCACTTGCATCCATTGAGGGAACCCATGACGTGGGCAACGCCTGAGGCACTCCATAAAGTGATCCCACCCGTCATAAAGAGTCTCACCTTCCATCTGAGTAAAGTTGGTGATCTCAATTCTCAACCGTGCAGTTTTAATCGGAGTGAAGTATTTGGCTAAGAATTTCTTAGCCAAATTGTCCCAAGTACAGATATAATCACACGGTAGAGAGCTGAGCCAACTCTTGGCTCTATCTCTCAGTGAGAAAGGAAATAGCCGCAATTTTAACCGCATCTTCGGAGACACCGTTAAATCTGAAGGTATCACATATTTCAAGGAAAGTTGAAATATGTGAATTAAGATCTTCAGTGGCTAATCCTCCAAACTGATTATTTTGCACCATACTCAGTGTGGAAGGTTTGATTTCAAAGTTGTGGGCTTCAATATTTTGCCTTACAATCACATGGGGGATTCCCCTAACAGTGGATAGTGCGTAATCTCTAAGTGCTCTACCCCTAAGCTCTTCTAAATTTTCAGTGAAATTGTCCATAACAGCTTGCTAGTTTGATAAATTTCATTCTCACCTAGCTTGTAAGTATGTTCTTTCTATTTCAAGATCAAAAAGATATTTAGTACAGACTCTTTTACTCATACAAGCTACAATATGGCTTATCAAGGACGAGTTTGGCAATAAAGATCACAAAGATTTTTTAGAAATAAAATAAACAAAAAGAAATATAAAATGTTAGCTTGATAATTACAAAAAATCTAAAACTACTAATATATGCAATGAAATGCTTAAATCGCTAATTACTTATAGATTGTCCTTAATTCAAATCAGAAACCAATTCCCCGGCAACGGCGCCAAAAACTTGACAGACTGTAAATACACATCTGCGCTTGCACCGAAGTGTACGTGGTCTGAAGTAATAAGTGGAAAATGTGACTTTTCAGGAATTTATCGATCCACAAAGAATTGGTTGATTTGGCACTAAGGTGTATCTACTCTCACTAATGTTTAAGCTATAGTATGTATTTGATGAATGGTCTAAAATTAGCACAAATATTCACTAAGTAAAAATAGTAAGATTTAAGAAAAAGGAGAGTTGGGGCCATCCCACATGCCATGACATAATATTTATGTAGATTAGTTTCTCAAGCTTTATCATTCAATTTAATTAAAATCAAGTGCACATTGTTGTCCTTGAGTCTAGCTCAAGATCTTACAAGTTCAAATCTCGTGCACAAAATGAACTCACATTCAGTTCTACTTTGGCACAAAGATTCTTGTAAGATTCTTGGGATTTAAATTTTAATCTTATTCTCTTGATCAAGGAGAGCTTGATTTTTAAATCTTAGGATCTTACAAGCATTGATTTCCACTACGAGCATCACTCGCATCATACATAGTTGAGATGAGGGATTCACATGTTGGGCTCAATGACTATGTCACTTAGTTTATGAGCACTCAACACTTCCTTCCTCTACCTCAATTATGTTGAGCAAAGGAGCTCATTTAGTGGGTCTTAGCATCACTTGCATCAACTCTTTGGTTGAGCTTAGATTGAGGTGCATTGAGCTTATGAATTTTTTCACATAGTTCCTAGCCTTCATGCACTCATAATCTAGCATCCAACCAAAAATGAGCTAAGAAGCACAAGACAATTAGTTCTTGGAGTTTTCCTTTTTAGTTCTCTTCTCATAATCACATTCAAGACAAATTAGACAAAAATTTCTTAGTGAGGCATTTAAATCACAATCAAATTATGCTTAAGGGAAGACATTCATACATTAATATTACATTATGCAAATGGGACTTCACCCCCAACCCTCCCCAAGGGAGTTTAGCTACTCATTGCACAAGAAAAGAAGAAAAACACATACATTGATAAAGACCCTTTTATGGTCAACTAAAAAGAAATACAAGAGTGGAGTTTAGAAGATACTAGGAACACTCCATAGAAGTTCTTTAGAATCCCTCTTCTCCTTCTCAATGTTCCCTACTTAGGTCTCTAGTGCTGCCTTCTTCCTCCTCTTCCAAAGCAAGAGCTTGCCTTGCCACCCTTGAGGAGTTCCTCTCTTCCCTTGGCTCTCCTCCTTACTTAGTAGAATTTGGCTAAAATTGTGAACCCTCCTCTAGTCAAGAGGAGGGGTATTTATGGGAGGGGCTGCCTTCTTCTTTTCTTCATCTCAAACTAGCTTTTTCATTTAAAAAATCTGAATTCATCATGGCAGTATCCTCCATTGATGGTGAGGTGACAATAATCTTCAATTGTTTACTCAAAACATCACCTCAAAGCCTCTGTTTTTCAAATAAAATGGGCAGGAAATGATTGCTGGGGACAAAATGCAGGATAGAGGTCATGTCCCCAGCCGCAATAAATGCTTGTCTGGGAAAAATTTGTGGCAGGCCGCTGCAGCGCACGGCAGCGCGCTGTGGCGCGCTGCGTCGTGCTCTGGTTCTTAGCATATTGGCTAAGTCCCACGCTGCAGACCGGTGCAGCGCGCGATCGTGCACTGTAGTGGTTAATTCCACAAATATTATTCAATTAGTTGGGCAGCCCTAGTTGTATAGTTAAGTATTTCTGATACAAACCGCTGCAGTGCGCGACTGCGCGCTGTAGCGGCTTATTCTGCAAACACTGTTCAATTAGTTGGGCAGCCCTATTTAAGTATTTCTGCTATAAACCGCTGCAGCGCGCGACCGCGCGCTGTAGTGGCTTATTCCGCAAACACTGTTCAATTAGTTGGGCAACCCTATTTATATTGTTAAGTATTTCTGCTACAAACCACTGTAGCGCGCGACCGCGTGCTGTAGCGGTTAATTCTCCAAACACTATTCAATTAGTCGGGCATACCCAATTTATCTAGTGGAAATGGTTCCGCTGCAGACTACTGCAGCGCGCGACCGCGCGATGTAGCGATTAATTTCACGATTAATGTTTAATTAGCTGAGGCATACATTTTTATATAGTTTAGAGGTTTCCGCTGCAGCCTGCTGCGGCAGTGCGCTGTAGCGGATTCTTTTAATAAATTTTACTATTTCTGTAGAAATGCCTTAGAACTCCTTTGGATTCCATTTCCCTGAAAAAGATAGAAAAGATTGATTTAGGAGCAGCATAAAGATCTTAAATAAATGAATTTTCCCCTTTATTTAGATATAATTTATTAATTCATCAGTGCCCTCCTACAAGAGAACCATTCGTAAACGATGATTGGCCTGCAGATTATACTTATCGATACGTAGGGGAGGAAGATGAACCTAATAAATAATAAGGTTGTATTATTTTTGAATTTTTACTTTCTATTTTTCTTTTCTATTTTTGCATTTTTTATTTTTGTTTAATGAAATGAATTTCATCTCTAGTGCACCCTCATCATTGCTATAATTAAACTTCAAAGATAATTTTTTGAATGAAATAAATTTTTGGATTTAATGTTAAAATCAATTGTGTGGAAATTAAGACCAAGTATGCTTACAAGTAAGAGGAAAATTCAACTTCAATCCTACACCCCATTATTTAGTTTAAAGCTCTGCTAATGCTTGGTTTCCAGAAATTAAAATGACATATACTAAGGCTTAAGTGTGGGAGGGGGTAAAAATCTAAGAATTAGACCAAAGTTGCAAGAGGTGAGTGAGAAATTGAGGTGCTAGGCTCCTATAGAACTTAATGACCACAAGGAACTTAATTAATAGATGAATAAAAATGTCTCTCTTAGAGCTGAAAGTCCAAAAGAAATAAAAATATAGGGATGATGAAAAATATCTCTCCTAAGTTAAAAAGTGAATATTTAAGCTGAAGAAAAATATCTCTCATAAAATATTAAAATGTTTCTTGTGAATCATAAGAAGGGGCACACATGGCACAATGCTTAAGTACTCACCAATTGCACCACTAAAGTTTGAATTTTCTGATCACCTCCCCCATAATACAACATTAAGTATAACATTTGATGTGAAACCAAATTGAGAGTAAAAATTTGAACTAGTTAAAGGGGGTAGTAGAAATTGAAAAGTTTGAGGTCATCTTAACTTAAAGTATTACTTGGTACCAAACTTCTTTACACAATTTACATGCACATTGAATCCCTAAACTAAGAAATTCAAAAAATCACATTTTGAGCTTACTCGAGGACGAGCAAGAAATTAAGAATGGGGGTGTGATATATGCAAAATTTATAGCCAAATTTAGTATCAGAACATCACTAAACACCATATGAAACAAGGTACTTTGAATGAAATCATATATTTTTGCAGGAAAATGAAGAAAAATAGGATGCATGAGCTGAATCACTATAATTTGGGTCAAAACCATCACAGCGCGCCATGACGGCTCATGAAAATTCTTCACTTGGAAGAATATCTAAAAGGACCTGTAAGGAAAATTACTGCAGCATGCCATGACTTTCTCATTTACTCCTTTACATGGAAGCCAAACTACAGACCTAGAAGAAAGACCATTGCGGCGCGCCACAGCACGCCCCAATGTTATTTCACTAAGTTAAATTAAAATCATATAAAACATAAATTGAACAGTGTTTTTGAAAGTCTTTTCGTTGCAGCGTGCCACAGTGCACCGCAGCACAATTTCTTGTAGATGAATTAAGACCTTATGCGGACTAATTGAACAGTGCTAAATCTACCTTTTTGTAAAATAAACTGCTGCAGCGTGCTATGCCTCATAAGTATTTGCACTGACCTAGAACAAAACCGCTGCAGCTTGCCGTGACACACTACAGTGCGCCTCGATGACATATTTAATTAAATCTTCAAGAACTTTATATGAACTAATTAAATAGTAAATGTTCTGCATTTTCAAACTTTCCACAACCCCAGCGCACCGCTGCGGCATTTCTGATTATTCACCCAAACTATATGTGCCCTAATTGATCTGCATTTTTGAAGTATCTTTTGCTATAGCGCGTCGCAGCGCTCCACATCGGAATATTTTATTAATCATAAAAACTATAGGTGAACTATTGGAATAGACATTTCGAAGGTTTATCCGATGTTGCACATAGCAGCGTGCCACAACGTACACTACGAAGACCGACGGAAAATATACTAACTTTCATGTAGGAACAGTGTTTGGAACGCTGGTGCCACAACACGTAATAGTAGAATAGTGTTTGGAACACTACTGCCACAACACATTGTAGCAAAACAGTGTTTGGAATGCAGTTGTCACAGAGCACCATAGGTAGCTGAGAACTTCTCTATTTTAGGGCCAATATCAGACCTTAAGAGGGTTCTAATTTTTAACATTCAAGTCCCCTTAAGGACTAGCTGTAGTAAGAGCAGAAAGAAGAGCTCTCCAAAGGGAGGAAGGTTTACCAAGAATAGTAAGGAGAAGGAAACAACAAAGGAAATATGGCGGAGCAGTCAAGAGGAAGCGCAGGAGGAGTCCAAGAGAACCCCAAAAAACCTCCAGATGATTTCTTTCTGTTGTGAACTGATGGCGTGGTTCACTTTTCTTTGTATGTGTGCTTACGCTTACTTAGTAATGGAGGGCTAAATTCCTTTGGAGAGGGTCGAGATGTAATTGTATGAAATTGTAAGGGTATGGTGGTGTTTTAATGAATTATTTGAATAAATGAAAAGATGTTCTTATTGATTATTATTCTTGTTGAAATAAATGCTTTGATGGAATAAAATTTAAATTATTTCATTATAAGAACTTATGTTCGAAGCTCATTAATTGTATAAGAGCAAGGAAGGTAGTGCAAGTAGAGCTAAGAATTAATTGACGAATTCTCAAGTTCACTTACACCTTTCCTTAAGGGCTCTACCAAGAGATTTGATGCTTTTGAACAAAATTCTCTATTAACTTTGCTCTACTGCTCAGCAAAATAGAAGGGATGAGAGGATATTGGAAAACTCAATGGATGATGTGATATAGTCCATTGACCCAACACATCCTCCCATCTAGCTAAACTGTGTGTGAAGCGCATGATGCATGGTTAATGGAAATCTTGTTTGTGAGATCAATAGGAACAAAAAGATATCATTTGGTAACCTAGACGTAGCGAATGGAGTCTAATTAATAAATCATGATCTCATGAAAGGGAGTTCTTTTTGTGCACTAAACTTGAACCTATTATAATTGGAGGGTAACTCCAATTCAAATAGCATTCACTTGGTTGTATTAAACATGAAGATTTAAAGTATACATTCAACAATGATGTTATATCACCAAGCCCTTGCAACTATTACAATGAATACTTAACTCTCCCCTTTTAATTAAATAATATCTTAACTAAGGTAAATTGTATTGCTAAATTAGGAACCAAAAATCATTCCAAAAAATGATATCTAAACATTATTGAAAGAAAATATAACTTGGTATCAGAACCATCATTCCCAGAGCACGATAAATCCTAGAATTAAGACTTCCACTTATTACTTCAGATCATGTACACTTGCGTGCAAACACAGACGCATATTTTTCGTTTGTCAATCATTAGAATATAACATTTAGGTCATTGATTTTCTCTTAAGTAAGACATTTGGCATAAGATAAATTCTAAAAGTAAGAGATTTGTAAACTGAATCAATTCCTAATAATTCACATGATTGTATCCCATAATTGTAGTATATATTGCGATCAAATGGGTTCTTACCCATCTAATTTGGATAATCAAACTCAATATATTAGAACTTATCAATTTAATATAATCCTTATTGCTTAAATTACTGTATGTTTCAATGCTTAGAGATTTTAAGGGTTAGATCTGGTATTTTAAATCAATAAATTGCTAGACCTTACTATTAGTTGAACTATTGAGGTAGGAAGTGATTATTGTCCAATCTTTAAGGTAGGAACTTAGATGTTCCTTCTTAGCCCTAGAAATTCGATCTTAGATCATTGTGGTAGAGTAATCTAAAGATTTATACTGAGATCAATACCATGTGGTAGTATCTTTATTTGGGTGACTTTTATGTCATGCCCTTGGAACCTTTGTGTAAGTCTTACCACAATGGAGCGTGGATTCATTAGCCTATTAGTTCTTGATTATTAAATTAAATTGTTAAAGCCAATAGAACTATCCGTTGGAGGTGATAGTGTATATCCATAGATCTGATTTATTTTAATAGAAAATGGAGTAGGATGATTTACCTTGAATAGAGTTGTAAAGCCTCAGTATTATCTTAGGTAATTAGATAAGTACAGTTCAGTTCAAGATAAACATTCCAAGTCTAAGAGTGTTATAAGTAGGTGATTTAAGACTTAGTTTGAAAGAATAAACTGTGATAGGGTTCTGCCACTAATTGTCATGCATTTTGATAAGTGTAGTTAAATAAACAAAGTGTTTCAAGTTACCTTTCTTATAATATTAGAAGTATACATTTAACTAGAGTATTTAATTACATAGCTTGAGAGAATAAAATATGATTGGGTCCTGCCCATTATCGTCATGCATGTAAATAAGTACAGTTAAACAAACAATGTGTTAAATCCACCTTTCTTAGAAACATACCCACTATGTATGTACAGCCTCTTCATTTGATAAGCTTAAATATATGTTTGACTAATTCCTTTCTGTGGATTTGGATTAATAGTTACAATTCATTTAGAGGAATTCTGTACATTGGAGATAAATGGAATTACTACTTGATATTGAATGGATTTTTAAATTTTGATGATTTAAAGCATATAATCATAAGAGGCTTGGCATAACATAAATGTACAAGTCATGTCAGCATTAACGGAGTGTTTGAGCTCACCTAAGGACTCTATTAGCGGAGCATTTTCTCACCTTGGATCTGTGGGGTGTCATGTGACACCAAGTCACCATATTAGTGGTATTTAGAGCCAGGGTATATTCAGGTGCATCATTATGAATTCAATAGCATATAGCATAATTTTAAATTATTATTTACATAATTTCAGATTACTTAATATTTTACCTACATTTTAGTGCTCAATTTGTAGTTTCAGCTTTACCTTACTTTCAAATTTGTACAATTTTTAGTTTTTAGCTATTTTACTATCTTTTCCAAGTCTTACTTAAACCATCTAAATGCTAAGCATTAAATAATTATTTTTTTTAGAAAAGATTTTGATGTGTTAGATTATTATCTAACACGTGATACTTTTGGGATCCGGCAATTTGCTAGATCCAGAGCAGTTTATGAAGCAAGATCAGGTGGATACACAAGATATCCAAGAGGAGTTTGTGGAGCACTATAGGACTATTCTTTATCATTAATTTTCCCTAACTTAGTTTACTTTCAGTTCAGTATTTAGATTATTTTCTATATTTCATTAAGTAAACTGACTGTAATAACTTTAATCTTTGTATGTATTTTCTTTTCTTTTCTGAGCTGAATACTTTATATAGCTTCTGTGATGAATAATTGGGATGTATGCTTCAGCTTTCGCACTCTGCATTTACTACTACTTATACATAGTATTGTGATGTGATCAGCATGAATGAAATGCTAATACTCATGTGTATTCAATCTTATTTTCATTTGTAGTCCAATACACCTAAGTACCTTACCTTATACTTAAGATATGGATCTTACACTTATCTTAAGGATTAGTACTCAGCTCCTTTTCTCTCTCTTCATTTGGAGTTGAGCCTTAGTTGCTCTTTATTCAGCAGTGTAGTAGGTTCTACAGTCCTTCCCAAGTAACGCACTATTCTACTGCCAATTGTTAACTCTTTTGTGTGCGGTGACGGGATGGGTTGTTGCACTATAGCCACAAATTGGCTGAGTTCCTAATTGAAAATTTCTATATATGGATAAATTCTCTTCACAGAGACAATGCTGAGACCAGAGCTCAACTCGTACACCATTGGGGAGTCAAGATGAATTAAAGTCCTAACTCAGCTAGGTTTGCAAGTGGCCAAACCTATGGGACCTTACTTGGCTCAGCTCCCAATAAGAGTGTTAGCCCAATCGATCAATTTGATCGATCGATGCTAACCCAAAGTTCGACAATAAGTGCATCACATTCATAAATCTTCAAAAAGTGATTTAGCATCAAATGGGGTGGAGTATTAAGTCGTATAGGCTGAGCTTCAAGGGCAGCTAGGGAACTTGAACTCTATGAAACACCCTCGAATTGCCACTAGGAAGAGCTGGGGATGCTGGGGAGAGCTTGGGAGTGTAGATCTACGTAGGATTTGGGGGAGAGTTTCAATTTTCAATTGACCAGTAAGGACCCATAGGAGTGATCCTGAGGCTATATACCTCAGAGAGGGATCAGGATGCAGCTAGATGCGCTGGGGAGGCCCAAGAGGTCGAGCCATAATGGAGCTCTCAAATTCTAATTCAAGCTTGACTGGGGCACTGGGCTCGATTGGGAGGCTCCATCCACTAATGGAAGCCTTTAATAATTAGGTTGAGTTGGCCAAAGGGGTGGGAGACATGGCTGGTTGTCTGGGTATGGAGGAAACTCTCTGTTGAGAGTGGGGCATGCCCGACATGACGATCCACATTGTGGGTGCACTATGGGTCATCTGATTTATCGATCAGATAGGTGCCATGGCCTAGATCCATCGGATCCTAACGGTCGAGTGCGGAAGCGATCTGAGCCATAGGATACATAGGATGGATTTGGCGGCAGATCCGTGCTTCCGTTGATCTAATTCTAGGGCATTGAGTTAATGTGATCAACTGTGGGATGGAGAGGAACTCCGCTGTCACATGACCCAGGCTCCGCAGCAGATCCCCAATGATTTATTTAGTTATGGATGGCTTGCAAATTCAAATTGTTATGAACGCTTAATTACAATTTCCCAATTAAATATAAATTCAATTATGACCTAAAGGACCTCCAAAAATTCCCAAACTTGTACCTTTAGCTAATTTGGGGGTGAGAAATCCAAAAATGATATCAGATTTTGATTTGAGATCAAAATATTTTGGAGATTATATAGGGTACCTAATTTGACAAAAATGCCCATTTGATATAGAGAGGTTTGATTGACCCCAAATATTTTTGGTTAGGTCTTAATGACTATGAAAATGTAATGGGATTAAAATTGGAGAATGATTAAACCAAGGTTAAGTTCATAAATAACCTAAGGTTGTTATAGAGTCCCCCACTTAAGAATGATGTCATCCTCAACATCATTATTAAGAAGGGATTTTTGAAGAAACTTGGATATTTTCATTACATGTCAGCATCTTTTTCCCAAGTGGATTTATTAAGAGAGTGATTCCTCCAATGAACTTTCACCATAGGGATAAAGCAATTCCTTGGCTTCTTTTGATCACGAGTTAAGATCTTAATAGGCTCCTCCACATAGGAAAGATTGGGCTGGAGAGATATCACTAGAAGTTCAACTAAGTGAGACATATTACAAAGACAGCTTCGTAATGAAGAGATATGAAATACATTATGAATTGTAGAAAAATCCTTAGGAAGCTTTAATCTATAGGCAGTAGAGCCTATTTTCACTATCACTTCAAATGGTTTGACTTAGGGTGGGCATAACTTCCTAGCTACACTAAAACAGAATATGCCTTTCAGAGGGCTGGCCTTGAGATATTTAAAATATCTAACCTTAAAATATATTGGACGATGATGGGCATGGTGATACTTGCTTTGATGATCTTGTGCTGCTTTAATTTTTTGCTGGATCAATTGCCCCTTTCTATTAGTCTCATCCATAAAATTAGATCTATACAACTAAATGCTTCCAGTTTCTAACTACGCTAGTGGAGTGCTACACCTTCTACCATATAATGATTCATATGGTGCCATACAGATGCTTTCCTGATAACTATTATTATAGGCGAACTTCACTTGAGGAATGTGGTCCTCTCCACAACCTCTAAATTCCATAATACATAAATACAGAAGGTATTCAAGAACCTATTAACATGTTCTGTTTGTCCATCGATTTGAGGATGTAAGGTAGTGCTCATGGCCAGGGTAGTTCCCCAGTCTTGATGTACTGCTTGCAAGAATTTGGATGTGAACCTACTGTCACGATCAAAAACTATCGACGTCAGGATTCCATAAAATCTGACGATTTCTTTGACATATAGCTTTGCAAGCTCTTACACTAAATTAGTTTGACATATTGGGATAAAATGTACTAACTTGGTCAACCGATCGACTATGACCCATATTGAATTAGCACCAGACCTTGACTTGGGCAAGTTCATGATGAAGTCCATGGAAGTATCAAACCATTTCCATTCAGGGATTGTCAGGGGATTAAGAAGTCCTCTAGGCTTCTGATGTTCTGCTTTGACGAGGTTGCTAGCATGACATTTCTCAACAAACTCAGCCCCGCTTTTCTTTATACTAGGCCACCTGAATAATTTCTTCAAATACTAGTACCTTTTTGTGCTGCATATATGAATTTGATATCCTGAATCTTGGCCTTTGACAAGAAATTTTTGGTGCATGGAATTAGGGTTTCATAAATGATTACTCTGATAAATTATAGTATCACACAACCTCAAATCATGTTAGTGGTCACCTTATAAATTGGCTTAAAGTTCCTGGTACTGTTCATCCATAATTTGTGAGATGGATACATCTCTATGAAAAGTGGGTTCCACTGTGCTATTGGTTAGCATCGAGCTTAGCATATCACCACACACTAGAATAATTTCTAGTTTATGGAATACTTCTTCAATTGGACATTCAGCGATCATGGTAATGAGAGTAGCATGACAGCTGAGGGCATCAACAATGTCGTTAGCTTCACCGAGATGATATTGGATATTTAGATCATAACTGCTTATCAATTCAATCCACCTTTGCTGACGAAAATTAAGTTTTCACTGACTGAAAATATACTTCATGCCTTGATGATTGGTGAATATTAAACACTAAAGATCATAAAGGTATGGACGCTAGATTTTTAGAGCGAATACTATGGCTACAAGTTCTAGATCATGAATTTGAATAGTTCTTTTTGTGTGGTTTCAATTGACGAGATGCATATGCAATTACTTTTCCTTCCTGCATCAGTACGCAACCCAAACCTATGCTAGATGCATTCATATAAACATGGTAATTTAGACCTTCTTTGGGTAGGATGAATACTGGGGTAGAAGAAAAGCACATCTTTCAATGATTGAAAGGTTTCCTCACACTCAAAACTCTAGATGAGAGGCACAGCCTTTTGAGTTTAGCTTTGTTAAAGGAGCTATTTGAGAAAAGTCTTTCACAAACTTTCTAAAATAACTAGCTAAACCCAGAAATCTTCTGCTATCGATAACGGACTTTGGTTGTGACCAATCTTGGATAGTACTAATCTTCTTTTGATCAGCTCTTATGCCTTGGGCATCAACAACATAACCTAGAAAAGCAAATGAGTCAAGCCAAAATTTGCACTTAGAGTACTTGGCATAGGGTTAATGATCACGCAGTTCTCCTAATACTACCTGCAAGTGGTTTTCATGATCTATTTTACTCTTGGAATAAACCAAGATATCATCGATTGAGAGGATGATGAATTTATCAAGATACAATTTTAGAAGACTCTGCATTAGATTCATAAAGATGGATGGTGTGTTCATTAAACCAAATGACATTACTAGGAATTCATAATGGCCATAGTGAGTTCTAAAAGCTTTTTTCTTGACTTCTGATTCCTTGACTCGCAGTTGATGATAGCCTGATCGCAAGTTAATCTTTGAGAAAAGTTTTGCTCAAGATAATTGGTGAAAGAGATTATTAATCATGGTAATGGATACTTGAATTTGATTGTCACCTTGTTCTGCTCACAATAGTCAATACACATACACATCAAACCATTCTTTTTATTTACAAAATGCACAGGCGCTCCCGAAGGAGATGAACTTGGTATGATAAAACCCCACTTGAGTAATTCTTAAAGTTGCTTATTCAAATCTTGCAACTCCTTAAGCACCATGTGATAAGGAACTTTGGGCAATATTTATGTTCTAGGGACCTTACTTGGCATAGCTCCCTATGAGATAGCCCAATCGATCAATTCAATCGATTGGGGCTAACCCAAGGTTTGACAATCTGTGCATTAAATTCATTTAGCTTAGAAGAGTGATTTAACATTAAATGAGGTGGGGTATTGAGCCTACACCACTCAATGCAGCAATGAGGGGCACTTGGTTTGGTTCGAGAAGACTGGAATTGCCGCAGGGGGTTATCCAGATAGAAGGCCGAGCTTTAGGAGGCAGCTAGGGGACTTGAACTCCAATTCGCACCTTCAAATTGTCACTGGGAAGAGCTGAGAATGTCGGGGAGAGCTCGGAAGTGCGGAGCTATGGAGGATTTGGAGGAGAACTTCAACTGGATCCAATTAACCAGCAAGGGCCCATATGAGGAATCCTGAGGCTATTTATAGCCTCAGGGAGGGTTCAAGGTGCAGTCAGATGGGATGGGAAAGTATAAGAGCTCAGGCCATGGCCTAGCTCTCAAATTCTAATTCAAGCTTGGTCAGGCCACAGGGCTCGATTGCGAGGCTCCATCCGCTAGTGAAAGCCTCTAATGGCTTAGGTGGGCAGGTTAGAGGGGTGGGGGATAGTGTTGGTTGTATTGGAATGGAGGATTCTTTTTATCGAGAGTGGGGCATGCTTGGAATAATGATCCATAGTGTAGGTGCACTGTGGGTCATCTGATCTATCGATCAGACGAGTGTGACAACCCAGATCCTTCGGATTCTAATGGCCGATAGAGGGAGAGATCCGGGCCATGGGATCCATGGGGTGGATCAAATGGTAGATCCGCGCTTCCGCGGATCTAAATGTAAGTCGTTGAGTTAGCAGGATCAATGGTGGGAAGGAAAAAAATCCACTGTCATGCGATCCAAGCTTCATAGAGTATCGCCCACGGTCCGCACAATAGATTTCTGACCGTTTAATTAGTTAGGGTAGATTTGCAGATTCAAATTGTTATGAACCCTTACCTGCAATTTTTCCAATTAAATTTAAATTCATTTATGGCCTAAATGACCTTTAAAAATTTCCATACTTGCACCCCAAGCAAATTTGGGGGTGAGGAATTCAAAAATAAAATTAGATTTTGATTTGAGATCAAAATATTTTGGGTATTAATTAGGGTACCTAATTTGACAAAAATGCTCATTTAACCTAGAGAGGTCCGATTGACCCCAAATTTTAAAATTAGGTCCTAATGCTATGTGAATGCAATGATATTAAAATTGGAGAATGGCTAAGCTTAGGTTAAGCTCATAAACAACCTAGGGTTCTTACTGCCATTGATCTTGTGTGTTCTTAGCTTGGGCGAGTCCTCAGGGCTTCTGTAGGTTTAAAAGTGCTTAAGCACATGTTGCACAAGGATTATTTAATTGAGAGAATAATAGAATCATGGAAGAATTAGGTCTGAATAAGGTTTTTTTCATTATCACTGATGTCCCTCACTCTATCTATATTGGATCGTACTTGTTTTGCTGATTAGGTAAGAAGTCTGGATTGAGTGTGCGTCATATTGAAAGATTGCTAATGGAACCCATACCTTTTATCAGTTATGGTCTCTTTCATGTGGTTAGGCTATCCTAGAATTATTCCATCCTTTAATGAAATCGATGTATATAAGGAATATGGAAAGTGAATTCTTTCATTATTTAATATATATAATATAAGAATTCTAAGAAAATAAATCCCTCTCATGCCTTGCCTTCCCATGATTCCCCTAATCCAAGGATCCAACCTAGATTACCTACACACCATATCACTCAGCTAATTCTTAATTAGAGAGTATACGATGGGGTTCCAGTTTATTATGGATTGTGTTCATGCAGGTTGTGGTTCGGTATGCAATCTTCATAGGGCAATAAAAGAGAGGTCGTGCCCTTCCATCGTGTACTGACCTTGTTTTCATAGGCCATAGGTGACTACCGATGGTAGAGACCGACCTGTCAATATGCAATTGGTTACCAATGAATTTTTAAACAAACTGTTGAGTTGGTAAGCAGACTATTGATTCACTCAATTTTCAGTTGGCTACCACATTTTGAGTTATTGTAGAGACTCCATTATTTTCATTCAATTAAGCATTTTGTTGTAGTCAGTATCATTTCTTAGGGTGGTGGTGTGCAGAAACCCACTTTATGGCACTCAGTGTTGATGTTTTCATCACTAATAGTTAAGAGTCAGTATACAACTCAGGTCTGCTTAATTTGTTTTCAGAATCAAGAAAATAATCTTATTGGTTTGACTGATGGCAAAATTCCCATGCAAACGTTGGCTAGGGTTGCTGGTGCCAGCTAAGTGAAATTTGATCCTACGCATTATGAGCAGCTTAATCCGAGTTGGCAAAAGAGTTTTCTCTTAGATATAGATATTATTATCTAATTGGCTACGTTGTTAGTTGGTACTATTACAACGATGTCTCCATAGGTAAACATTTAGTTGTTCTTGTCAATTGATATAAATCAATCCGATTTGGTCTTTTATGGAAGGTATATTTTTTTTTATTATTTGAGTTGGACTAAATAGAAAGAGAAGGCCAAGGGCTTGGCAGGCACTCTAGTACTAATTTCAGGATGTCTAACCAACCTTGGGTTGGTCGTGGTCAAGGGGTTACTATACCTAACTCATCACAACAGGTATAAAAAAGTTTTATTAAAAAATATTCAAATAAAAATAGGGCGCATAGCGGAAAGATATTCAACCTAATACTGAAATAACTATGATGCTTATTTTGTTGAAAGCATAATCTAACTAATCAAGATTTAGGGGGATAGGGAACTTTAGCAAAACAAATTACCAAAACCTAAATATTTTTAGCAGTTTACTATTCTACACATCCTCCTGATCAAGATGGTATGTTGGATGACCTAATTTGGAGCTCAAATGGCTAAGTTATAGCCTAATGAAGTTTTTAGGTTAAATAGCGTAATTAGGGAAGTCCTAAAAGTCATTAGCAAAAATTCAAGTCAGACAGAAAAATTGATACCACCATAATATTCCTCATAATTTTCTGAGCAAAATAAGATATATTTGTTATGTTTGGATTATTGGACTGCAAGATATGAGGGCTTTAATATTTGCAATTAATTGATTTAAATAATTTAAATCAAATCTTTAAACTAACTAAATCCTAGGCTAATATTTAATCAGCACAGTAGGTACCACATATGGGACCGATAGAGCACGGCTCAGACAGGTGAGACCTACCCGCAGTTCAACAGATTGAAGGGCGGGCCCCAAGTTTACTTGAAAGGGCAATAGAGGGTCGTAGATATGTGGGTCTGGTTCCATAAACACAGGCAAGGCCTGACCCGGCTCATCCCAACCCATAGAAAGTTGTCTTTTTTCAGTGATCGATAAGGTGTTAGAACTTTGCAGAGAATGGTGTACACCGATCTTCTTGAACCAAATCACATGGCAAAAGAGAGCCCATGAATTGGCCCTTTGATTCAGAAAAGAAATCATAACCAAGGAGTCCACCGACACCATAAATTAGGATGCCCTAAATTTTTAGGGCACGATTATTGTTGAGTACTTAGACAAGATCAATAATTTAAGTTAATCGAGGATTAATTGAGCCCAAATTTAGTTTAATAAAGATTAAAGGCTTATGAAATAATGATTGAACAATAACATAAAGAGCATAGGAGATGGTCAAGGAAGTACCTCAGTGAACTTAAGAAGAAGTAGAAGTGTATTCGGTTCGAATCTTGGCTTGCTGTCGATCAAAACTGACCGGCTTAACGACTTGGAGTGTACTGGGATTAAAACTTAAGGCTCTATGAGTAGTTGGGAGTGTCAGCATGAGCAACCATGGCCTGCGTTGCACAATACACGGGCATCGATCGGGCTGCTTTGGGAGCAATGGCCTCCAACAATTTGATCAGTTGGCTGGAGGGAACGAATGGCTGGGTTGTGCCATTCGATTGAACGACCTAAGGGTTGTTAATTGAATTGGCAGCTCAAAATTAAATAATTTGATTTAATTTTAAAAATTAAATTCAACTTTCATTAATGAAGTTAGGTTATCAAACGAGCTCATAAAATTTCAAAAATTTCACCCCTAGCTAATCAAAAGGTGAGGAACGTTACAGTGAAGCCAAATTTTTATTTCAATAAGTTTTAATTTTTCTATTTTTTGGGGTATTTAATTATATTAAAATATTTGATGAAAATCCAACGACTTTCAGTTGCTTCCAAATCATCACCCCAAGCTATTTTGGGGGTGATTAATGCAATGGAAAAGTCAGTTTCTTGATCTGAGGTCAAATTAACTAGGTCATTTTCTAAATTATCAGGACTTTTAGAATTAGGGTTTTGATCTAAATGACTTTTGATTTGAACTAAAACTTCAGGGTGTGCTACTAACAACTTATTAAGAGTATTAGAATCAATATTAGGACCTAGTTTAGTCCTAATTAACTAGGGTAACAACTTTGGGTTGTTAGATAAAGACATAAAAGGTCTTCTAAGATCTAGTTAACTCCCTCAATTTGACCATCAGTTTGGGGATAAAAAGTAGTGTTCAAATCTAAATTAATCCCCAGGTCTTGCTGAACTGCAGATCAAAATCTAGAAGTAAATCTTACATAGGGATGATCTCTTTGATGTTGAGCTTCGCCAGCTTCTCTACAGAATCGGTCTGACGAACTGGAAAAAAATGAGATGATTTGGTGAGTCTATCGATAATCACCCAAATCGCATCAAAAATAGACTTACTCTATGGCAAACCCATTATGAAATCCATGGAAATGTCAAACCACTTCCATTCAAAAATATCCAAGGGTTTTAGAAATCCACCAGGCTTCTAATGCCCGACCTTAATTGAGGGACAAGAATGCCACTTTGAGATGAAAACAATAATGTCTCTCTTCATGCCAGACCACCAAAAAAACTTCTTCAAATCTTGATACATCTTACCGCTACCAGGATGGAAAGTGTAACCAGAATTATGGGCTTCAGACAAAATTTACAATTGTAGACTTTTGGGAAATCATAACCTATCTTTCTAAAAACAAATTCTTCAGATACTGATACATCTTACCATCGGTGTCAAGATGCAATTCGGATCTCTTTCCACTAGCGATATCGAAAACATGTTTGGGACAATCAACATCTTCTTTCTAAGCTTCTACAATCCTTGACCTTAGTGATGATTCTGACTAGATAGCAAATAGAACCCTGCACAAATTAATAGATCTAATCGAGTCAAAGTTTAACCTTTCAAAATCTTCAATCAAAGATTCGTTACTATAAAGAGAAGATAAAGTTGCTTTATGACTAAGGGCATTACCTACTATGTTAGCTTTACCCGGATGATACTAAATTTCCAAGTTGTAGTCACAAATTAACTCTAGTTATTTATGTTAACAATAGTTAAGTTATTTCTGGGTAAATATATACTTCATGCTTTGATGATCGGTAAATATCTCACACTTAACTTCGTATGAGTAGTGTCTCCAAATTTTGAGGGCAAAAATAACACCTACAAGTTCAAGATCATGCAGAGGAGAGTTTCTCCCATTGGGTCTAAGCTGTCTAGAGGCATAGGCTATCACTTTATGATCTTACATCATAACACAACCAAGTCCTACCTTAGAATCTTCAGTATAAATCTAAAACTATTTACCCTCTTGAGGTAGTACAAAAATTGGTGCAAAAGTTAATAATGTTTCAACTTTTAAAAAGTTACTTCACAGGTTGTGCTCTAGATGAACAACACTTTCTTTCTAGTTAATGAGTCAACATCATGGTGATTTGAGAGAAAACTGGAACAAACTTATGTAGTATCCAGCAAGTCCCTAAAACTATGAATTTAAGTTACTAATTTGGGTTCCACCCACTACTAAATAGCTTGGAACTTCTTTTAGTCAGCTCTGATGCCATCAGGATCAATCACATGACCCAGAAATGCAACCGATTTGAGCCAAAATCTGCACTTTAAGAACTTGGAAAATAACTTATACTTTCTCAACAACTCAAGAACAGCACGCAATTGCTTATCATACATAACAACTAACTTAGAATAGATTGGGATGTCATCGATAAAAGTTATGACAAACTCATCAAGTCCATGGAAATTGATGTTGCATTCGTCAGTATAATAAACATGACTAGAAAATTAAAGTGTCCATATCGGGTTCTAAATGCAGTCTCAGGAACATCTTCATCGTTAACTCAAATAACATGATCTCAAGTCTATCATAAATAAGACTTTCACTATGTTGAGTTGATCAAACAAGTTGTCAATTCTAGGAAGAGAATACTTGTTCTTCACTATCATATTGTTAAGCTCATGGTAATTAATACACATTCGCATCGATCCATCTTGTTTCTTGATGAACATAACAGAAAAACCTCTAGGCGACATGCTAGGGCAAATGAAACCTTTTCAAGTAGCTATTGCAGTTGCTCTCACAGCTCTTGCAATTCCTTGGGTGCCATTCTATATGGGGCTTTGAATTTTGGCTGAATTCTCAGGATCAATTTGATAGAAAACTCTACCTCTCTCAAAGGAAGTAGTCCAGGCAAGTATTCAGGGAACTCATCCAAGGAATCCCTAATGACATTAGTGTTTTTCGGAGTGCTATCTTCCTTTACTTTGCCAATTAAGGTTACAAATATTGCTTTGCAACCTTTACTAATGAGGCACTCGGCTTCAACCGCATTAATGAGTCATGCAGTTAAGCTAAATTTACCAACCAACACCTTGAGTTTCTTTCCTATTCTAAGCAAAACTTTCATCCAGTGGCAGCCTATTATGGTGTTGAACTTAACCAATTCATGCCTAAATTTATGTTGAAATTTGGGATCGGCATAATAATAAGCCTGGATTGAAATAATTGGTTACTGATCAAAATATATATTAAGCAAAACTTGCTGGCACACATTTCAGCTTCAGATAGCATCTGCACTAGCAATGTATTGCCCAAAGTAAGATATTGAAGATTGAGAGAAGCATCATAACTCTTAAATATAAAAAAGTAATTAGCACTCGTATCAAAGAGTGTGTCACAAGAATTGTTTTAAAAAGAGTTCTTTTAGTATGAAAAATTAAACTTTAATTATGACTAATACAATGAAAGCAAAAAGTACGAAGAATAAATGCATATGAAAGAAAAATAGAAAAATGTAAATTAAATGTAGAATGTACCGGCAACACCATCATTTTTGCCTTGGTCAATAACAAAAGTCAGCGTGTACACATAAGGTACATTAGGAGATTGGGCAACAGCTTTTCCCTTCACAATGGTTCTTGCTTGCACTTGCTTTTGAGCAAGAAACAGTGCTCCACTTTGATTTTGGACACTTCCCCAGCTGGAGAAGGCATTAAGGTAAGTGCTAGAGCTTGGGAGATGACTAGGGTAGGATTGTAGACAATATATTAATAATTGATCCTTTTCATACCCATAGTCCAAATTGCTCTACATTCTTAGTAACGATGACCGGTCCTGCCACAAGATTAGCACCAGTTGAAAAAATGATAGCACTTGCCGTGTGGGTGAGGCTTTTAGCAATGAGCTCAAGGCCATTCAGGCTGTTTATGGTTCTACATGAGCTGGTAGGCCTTGGGTCTTTGAGTACCATTTCTCTTGAATGGCTTGGACTAGAACATTGGGGGATGTGGTCGCTTCTTGAGCTCCATTTGCATTTGATGGTGCTCAATCATTCTAGCTCTCTCCAAAAGATTAGGAAAGTTATCATGAAGTTGAAACATGAGATGGCTGTTAATCAATTCCTTCAATCCCTTCAGAAAACAACTACATCATGCTATACCCGTGCATATAAAATCAGGAGCAAAACAAGCCAATTTCCTGAACTCTATTTCCTAGGCATGGCCTATCTGGTTTCCTTGGGTGAGTATGAACTCATCCTCTATGATTGTCTACATGGAAGGAGGAATGAATTTCTCACAAAATACTTCATTAAATTCATCCTAGAAGATTTCCTCTATGTGGACCTCAGTGAAATGAGATTTAAGTTCCCACTACCAAAATTCTGCTTCTTCTTGAAATGGATGGGTGGAGAGGCAAATAGATTCACTTTCAGAGCATTTAATGTTTGCTAAGCCCATCTCAATTATCCATAGCTAGTTGGCGGCTTCAATATGAGAAGCTGAACCTTTGAATATTGAAGGGTTCAATCTCAGGAAAGTGGGAAGAAAACTATCCACTATGGGACCAGGAATAGATTGCGAAGTGACATTAATCACTTGAGGTGCAGAAGCAGGAGTTATTGGTGGAGTAGAAGTAAGCTGAGGTGAGGGACACATCAAAGCCATCCTTTCCGCAACATGAGTCTGTGCCTCGACCATTACCTTCATCATTTCCAAAAGAGTTTTGAGCTCTTTTGTACGAGGTGAAGTAGGGGAAGCAGCTTCCTTCACCGCAGAAGGGATAGGGGTGTCAGGTTCGGTATTCTTATTAAACAAGAGAAAGAGATGCAATTCAGGAACAAGGGAAATAGAAATAATTATCATTAAAATTGAAATATTTTGGAGTACAAAATGAGAAATGCTCTGAAAGAAACAAAGAGATGAAAGTTATTACAAAAAATCTAATACAATCATCTACAAAATTTTGAATAAAATACGATGTCAATATCATGATAGTTCAGGGAATGATGGAAATGTTGGCTCTCACGAACAAGCCTCTCAAAATCAAGGTTCCCACCACTCTTTGGCATATTTGTGGAAGAGTTGATCCATCACTTTGAAGTGGATATGATTTGAGCTGCAATCACTTGGAGCATCTTGGTCACCCTGGATAACCATTACCAAGCCAATTCAGGAATGCAATTGCCTCTAAACACTGATGACTTGAGAATCTTATTGAGAAAGTCTCCACCAGTCGGTGAAACTCTAACATAGAGTCTGCTATACTTTAGTCTGTTCAGATAGACTTTATCCCAATATTGAAAGAAAAGCCTAGTATAATATCTTAGATAGATCTCACAGTCTGCCATCTGTGAGTTTAATTTAAGGTTCAAGTTAAGTTAGATTAATTATTGAAGTAATAAGGTGTTTGCTCATTTATGGTGACATTCTTAAATGATTTTATTCTACTTTTTGTGTTAATTGATTTGGATGGATGGATATTTACCTAACTTAACTTCCTCAACCATGGCTTTGATACCAATCATAATGTGCCTAATATCAAATAAGGAACTCAATCCAATACTAGGTGTTACCGTAACACATAACACTGAATCAAAAGGAAACAATTCTAATATTAAGTGCTATGTGGCCAAGAATCTTTGTGAGGTTGATCAGTTAAGTGGAAAAATATTCACATAAGAAAATGCAACAAGTAAATGCATCAATCCACTACCCAAACCAGGCAAGTAAATGAAAGTAAGTTCGTCACAGAAATAAAATAAAAACAACCCAATAATTAAGGTATTACAAACTAAATTAAATAAATTTAAAGTAAATTTCTATCATCCACACTAAAGCAGTAAAAGAGTGTGAAAGCAAAATCTTCAGTCTACAAATGGCCGGTGTAAGTCCCAGCTCAACTATCCAGATGATGCTCCTTATCTATCATATTTAGTTTTTAGTACGGTAGGGCACAGCCAACAAAATAAAAATAAGTGATTATAGTAAAAATCTTAAGTACATTTTAAGATTAGGCTGAATTTTAATTTAAGTTTTAGTTGGATATCATATATTCAATTTACAACTAAAAACTATAAGTAGAGCACAAAGAAGTAAAGTAAAGGGGAAAACTATTAAAAAGACAATAAACAAAGTAAAGAGTAAGAGCTCACAAGTAGGTTTGTTCTAGCCTGCAACAACAAGTAATAAGAAAAATAGGCATCCTAATAAAGCTAAAAAAATACTAAAGTGCATGAAAAAACACATAATTAAATACACGTATATATTTAATGAATATTATGTTAATTAAAAGCATTGAAGCATAAAATGAATATAAAATAATACACACTGCATAAAGTAAAGGCTGTAAAGTAAGGATGTAAGAACTGAATAGTAAAGTAAAGTAAAGTGAAACTTAGCTATATAGACTAAGTAAACATAGTTAAATACTATGATAAGTAAGTATAGTCAAAAAAGATATAAAAGCACTCATAATCAATAAGATTGCGGTAATACATTATTTTCTTGATTGAGTTATTTAAGTTTTCATTATGCAGGCATAAATTATAGAACGAGTGAGGAGTTAAGCAAGTATGCCCAACTAAGTAGAAAGCGGGGTCTCCAAAACACTTACATTCCCCCTCTAAGATATGTGAGGTCTCTTTATTACACCGTAGCCTACCCTAGCTCGACAACCAACATATGAAACCCCTAAGTTTTATATTATGAATACTTTATTTATATATAATGTCTTTATGAATGTTCAAGATTGTAGTCTTAATGTAATGCAGCGTTTCAAGGAATTCAAGTAATTCTAAATTATGTTATATATATTGCTGTCTCAGATTTAGATTATCTAACTTATTGATTAGAGTTGATTAAGCTCCTAATTAACTTAGAAATCAATCTGTAAGTCAAATGAAAGTAATACTATAAGTAAACTATGTTTGGAAAATAGTAATTTGATTTAGGTTTATGTAGGTGACAAAGTAATTTATATGTATAATGATGCAACTTAAGGCTAATCCTACACTAATCCTAAGCCACATAATCTTTATTATTACTAGATTTAAGGCTTAAAGAACTATTGGGGAATGATTAAGGTTATAGGCTTACTACACATAAAAGGTGTAAGTTATATGTTCACTACTAACATTTTTTTAAGGCAACTTAGATTTAATGGTTCTTAGCTTATTAAGTCACTAAATTAGCCAAGTACTTCATTGGGAGGTTCTAAGTGTATGGGAGAGGAAAGTGTTACAAACTACAAGTTCTAAGTTAACTTATGACTATAAGGTTGCTAATGCTTAAAGGAGAGTTAATCATCCTTACGAAACTATGGGAATGTTAAAATAGAGATTAGAGAGCTTAAGATAAGTTTTGGGGCAAGAAGGGCAAATTCAATGAAACTAATTCTAAATATTAGAAGTTGATCTAAATAGGCTTACAAACTATGAGAAAAGGTATGTTAAAGGTTAATTACACCTATTGGATAGATTAGCTACACTAGGAATGGAAATTCATCAAAGCTAGGGGTTCACAACCTATAACTTCTCTCCTAATGTTAAGGCTTAAATCATAAGTTTTTTATGCTACACGGGGCATCTAACTGAACTAATCCAATCTAAATCTCAGAAATAAAAGTGTCTTGAAATTCAAAATAATTAAATAATCTTACTATCCTAAGGTAGTAAGGCCTGCACATGCAAGTATTATGCTAACAAAAATAACATAATATGAAGGATTTAGGAACCAAATACCCAAGTTATCTGAATGTTGTCCAATCACAAAATTAATAGTAAATATGCAATCCTGATTTCATAAAGAGAAGAATGACACTAAGTAAGCAGAATCAGATAACATTGGAAAACTAGGTTTTTCATGACTCCTAATTGTGGTTAAAAAGAGATTAAGAAAATTAAGCTTTAAACCCTAAATTAAATTATACCATTGTGTTCCTCTCAATGTTTTTAATAAAATGACATATAATTTATATAATTTGGATGTGTATTTCTAAAGTTATGATTAAATAAAGTTTGCCTAAATTAATAATAATTAATTGCATTAAATATATTAATACATTCCATTTTAATCAAATCATTCGTCAGCACTGAAATCGTCACAGTTCGAAAATCCAGGAATAGCGGAATAAAACATCAACTGCCCGCATTAAAGATGACACAGCACCTTAAATCAATGCGGCACGAAAAACAACATAGGCGCACAATGTGGGATGGCGCGGAAGACAACACGCTGACCTCAGATCTGAGCTTGAAGCACGTCGACTTGAGGGAGTAGGCTGAAACATGTTTGATGGCGCGGTCCATAGGGGCAGGACCAGTCTGGTCTAGGGAAAGTGACACAAACTGGTCATGAGTTAGTATCTTCTCCTTCTTCCCCAGCAATAGCCAAAGGGAACCGAGCCAGGGCTCTAGATCTCAGTCATTCCCAGACTTCTCATGGTCCTGCGTGTATGTCGATGTAAAGCCGATGTCACAATCGATGTGCCAAGCCCAAAAACTTCATCCAACTTCATCAAAAGCCCAAACCAAGTGATGCCATATGTCCCAAAGGGAGGACCCGAGTGAACATTGAGGGGTACTATGGATGACCAGTGAATCGGGGTCAACATGAGCTCTCTTGAGATTGATTGACCCTTTGGATTGAAAGCTCGAGGCTCAAAATATGGTTTCTAAGTGGAAACAAAGATAATTGCAGGGTCAAATGCGCAATTAAAGATGTTCCTCCTTTGATTTTGCCGGTTGGATTAGGGTTAGGGTTTTCTCTCTCTCAGCCAACAACAGGGGCTCTTCAAGTTCACAACAGTAAGAAGATGGAGAAGTGAGGCTAATATGGATAAAATAAGGGGCTGAAGCTTGGCCGGCATGTCGTAGCATGGCCTTTTGTTTAGAGCAAACCATGAACAATGAGTGTCAGACAGCGAAGTACAGTTGATGCCCCACAATCGTCGGATTGATCGATCGATCTGACGGTTCAATTATTCCCGCAAACACCCGCCATCCAATCTAGCTCACGGAAACACGCAACAGCCCGGATCCCTCCACATGGCTGATCTTTGCAACCGGATCCCATAGCGGATCTTTGCTGTTCTAGTTTTAGCCATTGGAAAAATTATAAATAATTAAATGTAAGTATATTTATTAATTATTTATTTATTTATTTTAGCACATTTAATTACACAATTTAAATAATCAATCGGACTCAAAAAAATCCCAAAAACTCACCCTTAATTAAATGAAGGGTGAGGAACTCAAAAATGCAATTGTATTTTTGATCGAAGGTCAATTTAACTATCTTAATATTTTAGGTAATTAAATATTAGGAAATATTCAGTGACTTCCAAACATTCTTAAAATATGACCCCTAGTAGATTTAGGGGTGAGGAGTCCAATGACGAACTCAAATTATCAATCTGAGATCAAAATAAAATAGGTAATTTTAGGATTATTATAATAATCAAGAATATTTCTCAATCGCAAATGATCTCTAAATCATACCAAATTTGAGGTGAATGCTCCTAAGCTATTATAAGAGCAATAGAAGTGAAATGGAACTAATTAGGCTATCCAATAATGGGTATTAACACTATGGTTGTTATAGAGACGTATAGTGGAGCACTTCACAGCTGTCTGATGAAACATTCTTGCTAGGTCGATGGCTATGTGGCCCAAAATTTGATCAAACAACGGGCCAACACTATTAGCTCAATTTAGATTTAATTAATTTAATTTAAATGTTTAATAAAGAAAATCTTATTTAAATTAATCAAAGTTTGACATGCAAACATACACTAAGGAATCCCAAATATTCACCCTTAGTTAATTTGCAAGTGAGGAACTCAAAAATGAAATCAAATTTTAGATCAAAGGTCAATTTAATTTTATTAATTTTTTGTTTATTTAAATACATTTAAATATTTGTTGAGAATAAATGATCTCCAAATCTCACCAAATTTCAGGGGTTGGCTCCTAATGCAATTAAAGTCTAATGGCTAAAGTTTCAACCTAATTTGGATGTATAAAATCAAGTAACAATGATGGGGTTGTTACAACTCTGCATCTAACATGATCGGGGCAGCAATAGGCGACCGTACCTAATGGCTGTCCTAAGCAGCCATCCAGCCAGTATAATACCCCCATTCAACCTCTATTCAATTTCTTGCCTCATTTCTTATTATTTGGAGCCAATATTTGGATGTGATGTGATTTGCAATATAAAATGCTAATACTCATATATATTGGACTCTTATTATAATAACTTTCATAATCTAATGTACATAAATATATTATCTAATTTGTAAGATAAGGACCTTACACTTATCTTAAGGATTATCACCCAACTCTTTTTTGGGGTTGAGTCTCACCAGTTTAGTCAACAGTATTTGAGAGACCTAAACATGTAAGGTGTCCTAGTATTTAGGAGACCTAAACATGCAATACCCTAATTTTGGAAATTTAATATTATTTTATTTAAAGGTAAAAAATTCATATTTTCCATTTGATGTTCAAATTTTATAAACATAGTGGTTATAACTTCCAAATAGTATAACAAGTAAAATGACACTAAGTAGTCTTAAATTGGACATCAATTGGTCAATCTATACACTAATGACTCATTATGATACTTAAAAGGTCATTAGTAAAATTAATTATCTAATTGAAAAATTATCATTATATTATGTCCTACATATTTTTGTGATCAAAATGACCTATTGGAATATCAAATTTGAATGAGAATTGACTAAGTTACAGCATTTAAAAATTATGTTTAATGCTTAATTAATGAAATTAGTGATTTGTGAAATTAATCATCAAACTTAAAATCTAATGACATATTAATGATTCGGTCATTTTTCTAATCACTTTGAGATATAACATCAATATATTTGAGTTTGTACTTTAAAAGTTACGAGGCTTTAAACATTTGGGAAAATTTGAAATTATTTATTTATTTCTGCATTTAATGTTCATCTGAACGCAAACGCATGCATGCAGTTGGCCATGCATGCGCGCGAGCTTGACTACACAAACATGAGTCGAGCCTAACTTGGTGTGCCCTGGGGCCACGAGCTAGGGCATCAGAATGTGAACCTAAGACTGCCTTTAACCCCCTGCGAGGAGATGACCTAGGTACGTGAACTCTGACTTAACTGTTTGTGATTACAAACAATCATCGAATTGGGCTCCAACCAAGCCCGATCGAGTTCAACTTGAGTTTAATTATCAATCTTAGGGCATTGAAATAGGTAAGCAAAAGTAAAATAGATAATTTCATAGCTAAGATAAGGGGTTTGGGGTACCATCCACCGTGATAAGGACCGGTTGACAAGCTCATTTTGGTGCAATGATGGTGATCAGCTCATGTCGATGGAAGTTAATGTTAGAGTTCTTCTCTTAAGGGTTCAATTGAAGGGCTACTCGAGCCTTAAAGGCACAGGAAGAGAACGGGAGGTACGTCATGCAACTGTCATACTCATACAATCATAGCGAAGAAGTGCAATACCTCCTACATGATCGTAGCCATTCGTATGGGAATGGCTCAACTTCAATCGGACTGGACGAGAGTGATTGACCCATCGTCTGCTCAACAGTGGGTTTGATGCTGTCAAACAGATTAAACATAATTAATTTATTTATCAACATAAAATATGTAATAACTATTTACTTAATCAAGATTTGATAACCAAACGAGCTCCAAAAAATCCCAAAAAGTCACCCTTAGCTAAATTGCAGGTGAGGAACTCAGAAATGAAGTTGGAAATTTTAATTGAAGATCATTTGAATTATCTAAATTTTTTGAGCATTTGAATTATATTAAAATATTTGGGAAAACTCAATGACTTCCATAAAATCCCAAAATTTCATGCATAACTAATTTGGGGCTGAGCAGGTCAATGGTGAACTCTAATTTTAATTTGGAGGTTAATTTAATTTATGTAACTTATAGGCTATTTAGTTGCTCGAAATATTTGCTGAAAATCATCGATCTCTAAATCGCGCCAAATTTTAGGAGTTGCTCATAATGCCATTAGGAGTCTAATGGCGATGGTTTTAACTTAGCCTAGATGTCTTAAACCAAGTAAGAGCCACCAGTGTTATAGACTTCCTCTTTTAAAATAGGTGTTGTCCTTGACACCTTAATAATTAATTAACTATAAAGATTAGATTAGAGTGAAATATCTCAAATATCAAAAATCAAGTCGATTAAGCTGCCCAATAATATGGAAGGAATAGTAATAAATGCAATTTTTGTATGCTCGTCTATAGTCGAATTTACAAATTTGGCATTTTTTGTTCACTTTTGTATTACTAGTGATAATAATATTCTAATTTAATCGTTCTAACTTAACTAAGAATACACAAGCTCGGGATCCACAAGATCCTACTATCTAGTGTAAACTCAAATGTACAGTCCTATAAAAGTCAAAGCATTAAAACTCATCAAGTTCTAACTTATATAAATCAATGTTGCCTAATGAAGTTAAATGGTTTAAATCAAGATTCTTATTTTTCACTATTACCTAACCTTTATATAATGTATCAAGATTAGGAGTCAAGAGATCAATCTCCAAATATGGTGTTGAAGTTTCTTAGCTTAGGGCTCTAATTATTTAAAGGTTAGGGATTCTACCAACTAACATAAATAAGAAAAATTAACAAGGTATCTATCTAACTCCTAATAAATAAACTTACTAAAATTCTAATGCTCCACAATAAAGAATGAGATTGTAATAAACTATGATAGAAATGAGTATATACTTTAAGAGATTAAAATTGCAAAAATTATTTGATGCAGCATCGTTGTCTTTATTGGTAACAATGAGAGTGAGAGCATACACCCTTAGCAGTGCAGCAAGTGAATTGCTTGCTTTACTATTTAGAGTACCTTAGACTAGGAACTTATTCTGCCACTGGGGGATGCATAATTGCAAGAGCTAGAGCTTGAGATATAATAGGTACTAGATTTTGTATTGATGGATGGCGATTGATCATTACCTTATCCAAAGTCCAACGAGTTCAATATTCCTAAAACCTATGACCAAGCCTTCGACAAGTATATCACTTATTTTCTTGATGGTAACACTTATCATAAGGATGAGGTTTTGAGCACTTGGGTGCTTGCTTCACCTGTTGTTGAGGTGGCTGAGTCATTTGGTAAGCTTGAGTTAGCGGAGTTCAAATCTCTTGGGCTTCTTTAAAATTCTCTAAGAAAGATAAAGATCACATTTTTAGCCCTTTCTTGCACCCTCCAACAACTTTGCAAAACTACTATAATGATGCGATATAAGATGATCCTTAATTGTGTCTTCAAATCCTTTGAGGAAATGACTGCATCTAACCTCTTCAGTCCGCACCAAATCAGAAGCAAATATAGATAGCTTCCTGAATTCCATTTTGTAGGTTAGGATTGTATTATCACCTTGAGTCATTAGAATCAATTCATCTCCTACTATCGACTGAGCAAAGAGAGGAATAAACTCTTCTCTAAAGACTGATTTGAATTCATCCGAAGAAATTTCTTCAATATTTACTTCGGGAAAGCGTGATTTCAGCTCATTATACCACCAATATTCAACTTCCTCAACGAACATGTGGGTGGTCAGGAAAATAACTTCACAGTTAGGGCACTTAATGCTTGACAGATTTTTTACAATTATCTTCAACCAATTGGCTGCTTTAGTGAGAGAAGCATATCCATTTCAGATTGGAGGGGTGAGTCAGAGAAAGGCATGAAGGAATCCATCCATAACTGAACTTGAAGCATTTTGAGGATTGACATGGATGATTTGGGGACTGGGTGGATTAATTGCTCTTTGAGTTGCTAAAGTCTGCAATTCCACCAAGTTCTTCAACATCTCCTACAA
Organism: Gastrodia elata; assembly: GCA_016760335.1. Classification (NCBI taxonomy): domain Eukaryota; kingdom Viridiplantae; phylum Streptophyta; class Magnoliopsida; order Asparagales; family Orchidaceae; genus Gastrodia; species Gastrodia elata. The sequence continues at coordinate 39,634,790 of CM028671.1, read as the reverse complement.
AGTCTTGATCTCTGTTAAAGTTAAAGAAGAGTTCTAGTCTGTTATCTTCTCGATAGAAGAGACGAAAGTGTTGGATTTAGGGTTCATCTTACTAGAAAGGATTGACAAATTTTGAATGAGAAAAGATATGGGTATTGGATAGAACAGTCTAATGCGATTAATCTAAGCACAAAACACTGCCCAATGTTGATTAAATAATTAATTCATCACTTGTGTGAGTTTGATATACTTAATTTATTCTATTTGATGTACATACATTAGCTTTCTATGTTTTTCCATATGATTGGAATAATATTTGCTTATGTATCTAATTTTCCTTTCTTCAAACTTGCTCTGATACATATAGTAATGACCTGAATATTAGATCAAAAACTCAACCCAACATTAGGTGTTAGTGTAGTACTTGATACCAACTATAAATTGTCAAATTTGGGGTTTTGAATTTTTAGGCTTCTCAAAGGCTAGGATACCATAGAAAATATACCTTGTTTCATATTAAATATTAAATGGCATTTTTTGGAGGAAAATACCTAAAATAACCTACTCCTAGTTTAGTGCTAGAAAACTAAACTAGAGCCCCATCATAGATATGAATTGATATTCAATGATCCTAATGCTTCATTTAGTATTTCAGATTAGTAGTAGTCCTAAACTCTATGGTGAATTTGACAAGTAACCTCCTTGTGTTAGAGAGAATCATTAGTCAACCTCCTAAATAGTAGATTGAGCTTAAACTAGTGCCTTACCTTTCTTAACTATATGCTTGACCCTAGCCACCCTATTAAGTATTTTAGTTCCATTATAGTGAGCCTAATCATTTAGCTAAACCTTAGGGCTCCTAGTACCTTGGTGTAAGACTAGGATTCATTGGCTAGAGAATCTCCACTTAAGCACCTTACCAATATGGACAACATTAGACTATTAGAACTTTCCAACCCTAAGAATCCATATTGAACTTTAGGCTTGAAATCCTCCAGATTAACATTTTGGCTAAGAACCCTAACCACTAGGCTAAGTCCTATAATTTGATGAAATTAGGATGTTTGTAGTAAGTTAAGCTTTTAACTCAACTTAAATTAGTGCTTACACCTTTATTTCCATTTAGATAACTCTAAATGAATCTTAACTTATTGGATAATGGATTGTAGGTTATTTTAGATCATGTGAGTTACTTTAGAATAATATTAAGTAATCTTTAATATAACATTTGTGTCTAAAGAGAAGACTCTTAAGATAATTAATATGATAACATTTTAGGAAGACTAGTGCCTTAGACTTGATTGAAGAATTAAACATCAGTGGCTAAGTATAGCCTACTTAGGATTATATGAGTAGTCATGTCATGCTAAGTGCAGAACTTAGAGATTGATCTAAGTGGTTAGGAGTGAACTCCTAAGTGCAGTGTAGTTAGTCATTCCTTTCTATGTAAGATGACTAGAATCTCTTAGAAAAAATAAATGACTAAACTAAGACTAGAAGTGAACTTTGATAATAAGGAGGACTAGAACCTTTGGGCTTTGATCACCAAAGTAAGAGTTAGACTTGGAATCCCTTAAGTGTTAACAATCATCAGATTTAAAACCCTTTAGAATGATCAATAAGATCAAGGACTTGGTGTCCTTATTAAATAGACTTAATATCTTAGAATTACTTAAGATGAGATATTATTAAATTTAAAATATATAGAATGATTTAGTATTAAAGTTAAAGCAAGATATATCCTTAAGTATTAAGAGGTTCAAAGTCCTTTATATGCTTAGTATTGGAACTAAACTTAAGATCTTAGCAACTGTAATACTAAGGTTTGAAACCCTTGGATAAAGAGAAGAACCATAATGTTAGATTATTTACTTAATGGAAGTCTAAATTTGTAATATCCCTAATGTTGTTATGCATCAATTAGTAATCTAATTGATTTCAGACCTTTTCTATTATTCTTAAAATAGTGTTAAGAGTCTCCAGCTCAAATTTGGTACACTTTGGAAATCATTTGATAGTTTCCAACATTTTCTTGTTTTCTAACATATCTGAAAATACCTAATTTATTTAGACTTCAGAATAAAAAATGGAGTCCACCATTGGACTCACCACACCAAAATTAGTTAGGGATGGTTTTTGGAAGTGTTTGGAGGTCGTCAAAAATTTTGCGAATATTTTAACAATATTTTAATACACAGAAAATTAGTTAAATTTAAAATACCTACGATCAAAAATTAATTTGCATTTTAGAGTTCCTCACCCCTCAATTGAGTAAGGGTGAAAATTTGGGATTTTTCGGAGAACATTTGGGTAATTATATTTTAGAAATTAAAAAAGGATAATTAAATTATATTATATAACAATTATATTAATTATTATTAGTAATATAATTCCTGCTGAATTTTAAAATCTGACGGCAAGGAAACATTTCAGTACACCACCCTCTCCATTTCGCACGATCGCACCATGGGAACGAGAGGAGTGGGAGTACGACACCACAGCTGGCCTCTCACAGACCTTATCTTTTCTCCAGCTTCTCAATACGGGGAAAAAAAAATTCATTCTTCCTGTATAGGAAAAGTTAACTGCAGCTAGAGACAAAGGAGAGAGGCTTTCTTCAAACCCTATGTTTTTGCCGGCCTTAAGCGAAGGTGCAAGGTACTTAAGTTTAGATAATATACCCTATGCCAGTGATTCCTGTAAATGAGATGTTTCTTCTAGATTCGATCAATTTAAATATTACACATCTATTTTCTCTTTTGATTAGATATGATCGATTAAATCGATATGTATAATCTGTAATGGCAAATGGGATTATTTGTGATAATTTTAATTCCTAATTCTCTTGTTCTTAATTTCTAAACTTATAAGCACATTGTTGTACGAACTACATAACACTTTGTAATATTAAACTTGTAAGAAGATTTTCTTTTCTTTCTGCATTTCTAGAAATTGCATACTGTGTTCATTACAAATTTTCAATTTCATTAAGAAACTTGCTATCGTTTCTGATTGAGATAAACGAAGAGGGAACTTTTAAAATAAATAGGTGATTGTGGTCCACTGTTAGATCCAATAATATTATGTTTGAAAGCTTAAATTCCAGAATGCCTTTATATTGAGGAGGAAGGCTTGCTCCACCTGCAAATATAAATGTGTTAAGACAAGAATAAAATGTCCCCAACTTTGGTGATATTAATGAACTCTTGCTTCAGAGAGGAACATATATGAATTCAAGGCCATGCAAGTACAGGATGAGGCTTGAGTATATTATAACCAATTTAAAAGCTTATTAGCATTCAACATTTTTTTTTTTTTTATTTTTACTGAACTTGTGTTATTCTCAATTTGATGAATCATATTTCATATCCAAAATGTTGGGATAAAATTAAGCTCAGCAATCTTTCTTTTCAGATCCATATTCTATAATATATATAAAAGCATTGTCAGCCGTGTTGGCGAAATCAGGCATTGACATTATCACATAAATATTGATGGGCTTATAGCAAATTTAATGTGCTAAGCATCATTGTGGTATCAATATTATGCTTAAGCTTTTTTGTAAATTTGCATGTTTAGTATTTAAGATTATGTTTCTCATGTTTCATTTCAAATTTTTTTATAATATGTATGATAATGTTTTTTCTTAACCTTATGCATTAATTGTCGGACTTCAATTTCATAACCACACTAGCAATTTTTTTTATGCATAGGCACAGATATAATGGGGCAAGGAAATAGCCCAAGTATTAGTGAGATCTTGTATCGCTACTTTGAGAGATTGAGTTTTACAAGTTTGTGCTTTATTTGAAACTATGTATGTAATAGATATGTGTGAATCTCCTCATAATACAAATGCATATGTATTCAATACAAGTATTTTATTTATAAATTCTACACAAATTATTTCTATAACACTCAAGACACTCTTAATTACCTTGTTCATTATTACATCAATACTCATATATTGTAGCATGCTCCAGTAAATCCTTTTGAATACAAACATCCTCCCAAAGAAATTTGTCAACAACAAATGGTTCACAGAAGAAATTCTGAGAGGCACAAACGGGATTGATTTATTATAATTTCAATTATTTTTAAAGATTGATTAATCTATTTCTAAATGAGATTTGAATTGTATTCATCAATTAATTAACAATCTTTCAAATGCTATCTTTCAAATCAAGATCCACGAAAGCCATCGTAAATTCTCTATTCATGCTTTTATCAATGTCATTATGAGAATGCTTAGGAATTTCCTTACGAATACCTTTATATTGGAATTATAAGAAGTTGAGATTAGATAAGTAAGCATATATTGTATTAATGACATGATTGAGGATGTGAATGTTCTAAACTTTCTTTTCCCTTGGATTCTAATTCTGAAATTGTAAATCTTATCTCAAAATGCATCATAACTAATGATCTACTATCAGAAATGTCATTTTATATTTAAAATCTTTTAATTATTAATAACATTAAGTTTTGTATGCAGAATTAAATGCTATTATTCCTTGCATGTTATGTTTATTATCATTCAATAATTGAATTAAGTGTTGAGTAGTTACATGTTATAAATAAGGTGTACTCTTTCTTTATGAAATTTTCTTATTATATTATTGAATTTCAAATACTCCCATGTATGCCAAATATCTTAATCTAAAGATGTAACAGAGTGGAGCGTGAACTTTTGAACTTACAAATAAGACATCGAACTTAGTTTTGTTTGATGATAAGTAAGTTGAATTTAACTAGATTGAGAGTATAATTAATCTTTAGGTTTATTATAAATAATTATGAACAAATTAAGTTGAACATTTCTATCTTGTACATTGCTGCCATTTTATTTAATATGGATTAAATGCTATCATGTAACTTAATGTGATCAAATGCTGTCAGTTAATTAATGTGATCAAAGGCTATTAGTTGATTTATTATGATTAAATGCTACAATTAACTTAATGTGATCAAATGCTGTCAATTAATTTATATGATTAAATTCTATCAATTAACTTAATGTGATCAAATGTTGTTAGTTATTTTAATATGAATCATATGTTGCCTTTTATTTCTAAAGTGAGATCAATAAGATCAAATGAAATCAAATGCTGCCATTATATTAATGAATTCATATGTTGCCATTTATTTCTAAAGTGAGATCAATAAGATCAAATGAAATCAAATGCTGCCATTTCTTTTATTAAAATCAAATGTGGCCAATTATATAAAGGAGCGACCAATGGATCATAAGAGATTTAATACTGTCCTTTACATTATTGGAATTATATTAACTACTATCATTAAATGCATTGTAAGAAATAGGTGTTGTGCTAGATTTCAGTTTAAATGATTATTGTTTCTTTTATATATAAATGCTAAGCTAAATGCTATTATTCTTTGCAGGTTAAGTTATAAACTAATATCAATTGAAATGCTGAACTCATATTCTTTTGCATATTAAGTCAAATGATGCTGCCCCTTTATATTGCTAATTTAAGTACTGCATCTGTTATTATTTTTCATAATTATTCAATTGAGGATGTGTGAATTCTAGGTTAGCAAATTCTTTCCTATGATTTTTCTCCCATAGAAATTATTAGAAGTGAAAATAGCCAATCTCATGTAACAGATTGACTTATATATTGATGTTTGTTACAATTGCTAAAATTATTAGAGCTAGAAATAACCAATCCAATGTAATGAATTGACTTATATATTGATGTTCTTTATAATTGCTGAAATTATTAGAATTAGAAATAAGAAATCCCATGTAATGGATTGACTTGCATATTGATGTTTTATGTGTTTATTTTGAGTAAATACAAAAGAGATCATGCCGAAATTTTTAGAATTGGAATTTCATTCTTATATTCTACATGTATCACTTCCCCTTTAGTTGCATGTAAGATTTAAGTAAGAATCCCTTAAATTCTTTTATGTTTAATTTAGCTTAACACTTTCAATTGCTAAATTAAAACTCTTTAAGAGAACCCATAATAAGAATAGTGCTCAAATAATCTTTTAGATAATTAACACATATCCCAATAGTCTTAAATCTTTCAATTAGTTCTTAATTGATCTATATTGAGGACAATAGTTCCCATTTATGCTTTTAACAAGCTATAAATTACTAAACTCCTATAATTACAAATGAATTATTACTTGTAGGATATAATCTACTTCCTTCCTTACATTCAAATATTCAATATAAATTAATCTTAGATAACTTCATGATTGAATTGATTTGATACTTTCTAGTTTATAAGTTAACTAGATGAAGCTAATAAAATATCCTTTAGCTAATACTTTCATTTGCTTAGCAAACTATAAACATTACTCTTCCTTACTAGTTTCCTTGACTTTAAATATAAATCTATTTGATTTGATTAATTTAGGACTAGTATAGGATGAACTTCAATTAAATGAAAATACTACTTTCAAAGCTTATCTTCCTTCTACTATTAATTTAAATTTACTTAAAAGATCAATATCTATAAGTTAATTTGGAGTTCAATTAGCTACAATCATTAAGTAGATCATTAAAATGTTAATGATAAAAAGGATATAACATAGTTTACAATTATTGAAATTAATTAAATACTTGCTTAGCTTTGAGCAATTTCCTGAACTTTCATTCAAAATCATTGTGCATAAATAAAAAATTTCATAAAACTTTATGGGGAATGCCTAATGGCAAACTTTAACAAGAAAGATGACGCTTATAATATGACTTCACATTTTTGAGAGGGTAAATGTGAATGTTCGACCCCCCACTGTATCTAGTTAGGCAGATGTGCTTAACTCATCATCCCATTATGTTGAATATTCTCGCAGAATGAGATCGCTTCTAAATATAACTTCAAATAATAATATAAGAGTTCTTTTATAGTCTTATTGATTGTAAGATCTCTTCATAACTATTTAGTTATGCTTACTTTTCATAGTCCTAAGCTATTTTGTCTTAGATCAAGAGTCTAATATACTTCTTTGTTTTCTATGCTTTACACTCTCTTTTTATAGTATTATGTTTAGTTTACTTATAATTCAATTAAAATACAATGGATGTTGCTTAATTTTATTTGATGCTTTACTATATTTCATTGCTTACTAAGCATAAATTTCGTTGAACATGTATTACTTTTATTTCATTTTACTTTAAATGCACTTTGTAGTTACTAGCCTTTTAGGATGCTTTTCCTTACCATTTTAGGATGCAGACTAGGACTTATATACAAGCAGGTATTTTTACTCAGCTTATTTCATATTGTCTTCTTTACAATTATGCTTAATTCCTTTTTCCATAATTGATAGCTTTTATAGCTCCGCAGCTTAGTTTAAATTGTAAATTATGTTTGTGATATCTAATTAACTTAAAAATGTAACTAATCTTAAAATATGCTTAGACTATTTAGTCTAACTACACTTTTCTTTTATTAACTTTATCCTATCATATTTAAATACCAAAATATAATAGATCAAGAGCTCTTTAATTCAGGTAGTTCAGGTCCAAGCTCTTGAAGAGCTTACAAAGATTCTTTGCTTTCGCTTAATTAAAAATGTTTACTTGCATTTTATTAAAAATGAGAGAGTGACCTACTTACTTTCTTTTACCCTTACTTTTAAAAGGTTTGTAATAATTAAATTATAAACTGCTTGAGTTTACTTAAGTTACTTTTACCTACTCTTAATATATGTATTGTATTTACTATTTTGTAACTGCTTGGGATAAATGAGTGGATTATTCTAATTGCTTGTATTGTAAATACTTGCAATATTATGTTTTCATTTATCTTATTAACATATATCTTCTATTGCATTCATTTGCAAACCTTATTTTAACTTAACAACTACTCACAAAGAAACTTGGCCACTTAGCATCTATACTTGATTTGTTTTCTTCAAATCGAGTATTGGGTGCTAAGGTAACATCTCAATGTTTGGATTAATCTCCTATCCAATTATTGGGGCCATTACGAAATTAAACAATAATAATATAAGTAATATCATCATTCCTTTTATTTTTCCTTATTAGCCTCGAAACTTTAAGTAAACTATTAAGTATAAAATTAGATTAATATTATCCTATTAGTAATATATATAAGACTAAAGCTTTTTTAGTAAATAGATGAGTGAACCATCTTAAGCTTAGAACCTCTAAGATGATAGTAAAATAAAATGCTTAGAAGAAAATATTAACTTAAGTGTTTAGATAGTTAAATGAACCCTATACCTTTAGTAAAGTTACACATTTAGCTTAGTAGCTACAGAGTCTTATAGTGGAACCTATAAGTGATCTAAGTCTTAAGAATATAGCAGCTTAAGCGGTGTATCGATGAGACCTGTAGTATCTAAGATAAAATTTTATATTAGAGTATAAGAGGGTATTTAATAGCATAGATGATTGTAGTGTTAAGAATAGGATAAGATTTTTGTCTATAGCAATATAATTATATATATAAATTAAATCACTATTTTCAAACCTCATCTAATAGTATAATATTATTGTATCAATTAATAAAGTCATTCAATGAATGTCCATGTCAATTGAGGGGCCTCATTTGCTCCAATCATAGGATAGATAACTAAAGTAGAAAACATCGGATATCGCATAGTTTACAGTAATCTTTAAAATTATCCTAGAATATTGCAACGCAATGAGACTAAATCCTTGAATACATTCATTAATACAATGTGCATAAAATAAACTAATAACATTTACTTTAAGGTTTCTTTAGATGATGTTGCATAGTAGTTATTGAGGCAAGGCAGGCTATAAGGAGATTATGAGAACACATAGATCCTACAAGGGGAAATGTGTGTGTTATGGGAAACCCCACTTACTTGGTTGGGCAGATATGCTTGACTCCTCATTTATTCTATAATTTTTACTAGTAGACCAAAACACTTAAATCAAGATAATTAATTTACATATTGAAGTTTATGATTGTTCCTTCTTTTCACACATTCTTTGTGATTGTGGATGCTTCATCATGATCTTTTGACTATGTATACTCTATCCATTATGACTACTTTTACCTTACATTTAGTCAATGAGATTGAGACTTTATGTACTTGCAGATATTCAAAGTTCACCTGTATTTTCAACTCATTTTCTTACTTACTTGTAGTATATGTAGTTATCATTTATATTTAAGCTTACACTACTTACACTTATGTTACATAGCATACGTCAATTTGTACATATTTCCTTACTATTTTTCTTGCATTCTTGTTAGTATAGTCGTACATGTTTTCCATACTTACATAGAAGATATAGGTTGTACCAACTTTTCCTCTTTTACTGCTTTATAGCCTTTTGATTATTACTTACAGTCATTTACTTTATTGTACTTTACTTTACTTTACTTAGTTCACATTCCTTTTTACTGCATTCAGCTATACTTAAATAATAATTGTAAATTGCTAATGTGATATCCAATTAACTTATAAATAGATTTTTCCCTAAAATATACTTATACTTTTTATGTCTATTCACTTATTTATCTTTTACTGGTTGTGCTCTACCGTATAAATATCAAAAACTATGGTCAGAAGCTTGGAGTGGATTTTATACTTGAGGTAGATCAAATCTATTGGATGCAGCTTTGAACACTTTTACTTTTTACTATTTTTTATTTACTTTATGCATCCCATGAGGATGAGTGTCATTACATCTAAATGTTTGTATAATTTAATTTATTTTGGATGCTTTAATTTACTGCTATGTGCTGTATTCTTACTTTCTTTCTTGATGGTTGAAATGATATATATTTACTTATTATTTATGCATCTAGTTTTCCCCTTTAGAGACCCTTGGCTCCCCGTATTGCTTAATAGTGGATTAAGACTCACTACCTAGTATTAAGCATTAATATAACACTTAATTTTGTATTAGGTTTTTGATCCAATGTTGGGGTCATTACAATTAGTATCAAAGTAGGTCTGAAGAAAAGGAAAATTTGAAGTAAAAGCAAATTTTCATACCAATCATACAGATAGACACAAACATGTAAAGTATGTGCATCAATAACTCAGGATAGCAAACTAACTTTAGTGATCATTTAATAACTTAACTGACATTGAATAGTGTTTTATAGATAGATCAATTGCTTTAGATTGTTCTATCCAATTTCCTTATCTTTATTTATTAAACTTTTGCCAAATTCTCTTCAATAAGATGAATCATGAACCTAACACTTTTGCTTGCTCTACCAAGAAGATGACAAACTCCAATTCTTCTTTATTTTTTGATGAGATCAAGACTTTGAAAGAGACGATAAAGATCTTAGTGGAATTGCAAAATCGAGAAGCTCCGAGAGCAATTGATCTTCCTAGTCCCCAAATTATCTATGTTAATACTCAAGTAGCATTAAGTTCAACTATGGATGGCTTCCTCCATCCTTTTTACCGACTCAATCCTCCAACCTTTAATAGATCTGCTTCTCCAACTGTAGTAGTCAATTTGTTAACGATAATCAAGAAGATTATGTCTAGCATCCAATGCCCTAGCAGTGAAGATATTCACTTAACCACTAACTCATTCATCAAGGAAGATGAGTATTAGATGGATAACATGCTAAAATCCCATTTGCAAAAGTAAAGGTTAAGGAAATTTCTTTTGATAAATTCGAAAAAGTCTTTAAGGAAAAGTTTATTCCTCATTTTGCTCGGTCAATAACAGAAGAGGAGTTGATCCAACTGACTCAAGGCGATAAGACAGTCCTAACCTGCAAAATTGTGTTCTGGAGGCTATCAAGATTTTCCCCTGATTTGCTACGAACTGAAGAAGCATGGTGCAGTTGTTTTCTTAAAGACTTGAAGTCTTGATTAAGGATCATCTTGTATCCCATCATCATAAAAGTTTTTAAAATCTATTGGAAGGTGCAAGATTGATAGAAAAGGCTAACAAAGAGATCCTTATTTTTTTTAGATGAATTTTGAAGAGGCCCAGGAAGATAGAACTCAACCATCTGATGCTTACCAATTCACTCAGTTACCGCAGTAGCAAGTAAAGAAAGCCTCAAGTGCTCAAGACTTCATACTTGTGGTAAGTGTTACCATCAAAGCATTAGATGCTACACCTGTGGTAGGCTAGGTCATAGGTATTGGGATTGTAAATCCCATTAAATTGTGGACAAGGTGAAGGTCAATCATCATCCATAGGCATAAAAGCCAATTCCTATTAGATTTCAAGCTCTAGATCTTGAAGTTATGCTTTCCCCAGTGGCATAACCTGTTCTTACTCTAAGGTGTAATTAGGAAAAAAAGTAGGCAATAACTTGCTACCTTATCAAGGGTGTATGCTCTCACTTCCATTGTCACCAATGAAGGCATTGAGACTGCATCAGGTACATTCGCAATTTCATCTCTTAATTTTCCATTCGTTCTTCTCCCAGCTCTTTGTAATCTCATTCTTTATTGTAGAGCATTAGAATTCAATAAGTTTATTAATGAGGTGATAAATAGAAGCCTTGTTAATTTTCTTGCATAATCTAAATACATTATATCAAGGTTGGGTTGTAGTACAAAATAGGAATATTGATTAAAACCATTTAATGTCTTTAAATAACATTGATTGATTGAATTTAAAACTTGATTAATTCTAATGTTTTGACTTTTATAGGACCGTACATCTGAGTTTACACTAGATAATATGATCTTGTGTCTTCTTAGTTTAGTTCGAGCGACTAAACTAGAGTGATATTTTCACCAATAATAGAAAAGTGAATGACAAATATAAAATCTATAAATTTAGCTGCAGACAAGTTTACAGAAACTTACATTTACATTTGTTCCTTCAATATTATTGGGTTACATTAAGTTGCATTAGTTTTTGAAGAAGACCTTTAGGTAGTTGTGCATTAAATGATCCATTACTACTCTTATCTCGGAATGCCAATCCTGTCCATTGGGATAGGCAGATCACCAGAAGCCTAACAAACTTCTTAAATCCGTTGATATTCTTGAATGTAAATGGTTTGACATTTCCATGATTGTTGTTTTAAGTCTACCGAATGGTAAATACGAAGCCGATGTGATTTGGGTGAATGTCAATGGACTAACCAAATCATTCCATTTCTCTCCAAGTTGCCAATCCGATTCTATAGAACGACTAGCCAAGCTCTAATTTAAAGAGATTGTTTGTCTGCTCGAAAACACTAAATTGTAATATTTCATCTAGAGATGAAATATTTACATCTAAATTTGTGGTCAATTATTCAGTAGGACCTGGGGACCATCTTAGCTATGAGTACTATTTTCCATCCCTAGACTAATGGTCAAATTGACAAGTAAACCAAATTCTAGTATATCTGTTGCATCTTTGTGTTTTAGATTTAGGCAAGTCTTAGGAAGAACACCTAGCCTTAGTCGAGTTCACTTATAATTATAAATATTGTCTAGCATCGGTATAGCTCCTTATGAAGTTCTTCATGGTAGGAGATGCAATACTCTTGTAGCCTAAAACAAGGTGGGTGACACTCATTTATATGGATTCTAAGTTGGTCAAAATAACTGACAACAATGTCCTTCAGATCAAGCGTAGTTTTGTTGACAGCATAGGATAGATAAGGGAATTATTGTGTCGCTCACTACAAACCCTTAAAGTTTTGTATTGGGTATTTTTAATCAACTTGAATTTTGAGATTAGAGGTATTTATCTTTGATATGGTCTTTATTGTTATTTAATTATTAGGGCATTGAGGATTACACCTTTTTTAAGGGGGAAAGTCTATAATGACCCGGTTGTTGTTACTTAGTTTTAGACATCCAAATTAGATTAAAACCTCTCGAGTGGACTCCTAATAGAATTAGGAGTTTGCATTTGAAATTTGGTGCGATTTGGAGATCGTTCATTTTTTATAAGTATTTCGAGGTAATTTGAATATCCAGGAAATTACCTAATTTATTTTCACCTCACAATCAAAATCAAAGGTTGCCATTGAACTCATCACCCTTAAATTAGCTACAGATTATATTCTGAGAATTTTGGAGGTCATAAAACTTTTGCTAAATAGTTTAATATAATTTAATGTCCTAAAAGTAAAAATAATTAAATTGATCTCCAATCAAAAATTTAACTTTATTTTTGAGTTCCTCACCCTTAATTTAGCTAACTATTAATTTTTGAATTTTTTGGAGCTCATATCATTATTTATATTTTGATTTATTAAAATGATAATTTATTAAATAATTATTCTAATTAATAATATTTATTTAATCCTAACCTAACGATTAACTGCCGAACAGCAAGGATCCCATGCTCAACTCAAATGTGCGAGACAGCTAATCGGGGTGATCTGGGTCGCTCCATCTCTACTTGACTGATCCAATGGTCACAGGAAGGCGACTGTAAGACCATGTGCACACATGATCGTACGTGTGCAAAGGCGTGATAGCAGCTGGCTACCATGGGACAGCCTGGCCAGCTGTGCCACAACCGCACCTAAAGCCTCTAATCTTACGATTTTTTTCTTCCTCCTTTGATTTGCTAATGGCGCGGAGCTCGGTGAGAGGCCTGAGTAATTGTAATCACATGATTCTAAAACACTAGCAAATCTGATATAACCCTAACCTTAAATCGACGAAAGATGATAAATCGACGAAAGATGATCGAAGGTGTGCTCAATTCATATTCGACTGATGTGCAATTGTTCTATCTTAATTTCATATATCTATTACAAAAGTGCAAGTTCATTCGATTAAGCTTGATAGATCTCGATCGAGCAAATTTCGTGCAATGTCCATAGTAGTGTGTTGTCTGTTGTTTCTCATTTTCCTCCTAGTGCCTAGGGTTCAACCTTACTGATGACTAAGGTGGCTCATGGTGATGGATCAAGTATTGTTCGAAAGGTCTCTCTGAGACATTTCTAATGGTGGGTGGACCGAGCTTCGGTGACCATTGGAACACCTTCATTTCTTCTGCCCTAGCCACATTTGTGCGATTGTCACTGTGTCGGGTTACGCTTCGGGTCAGCCCGACCAGAGTGACCAAATATGCGGGCCCGATCAGCAAGCCCGACCAGACCCGCACGCGCGCAGTAGGGCCTGTGCGTGAGAGCACAGTGATCATGTGCGACTGTGGCTAGGGATCCATGGAGGGGGAATTCATTAACTTAAATGAATTTTTGGTAATAATTTCAATTTTTATTTGTTATATAACTTTCAAATTACAACTCCAAAAATTGTAAGACTATATACCATTTTGACTAAAAAAGTATGAGGATCAAAAATATGATATTAGATTTTTAATTTAATGATTATTTTCATTATTAATTATTATATTTAATTAATCAATTAAATATTTAATTTAATTTTGTGCGCTGTAGCTTAGCCAGTTCCTGTCCAAATTCGATGACTATTTTGATCACAAAAATATATAGAACATTAATTTGATATCAATTTTCTATTTTTACAACTATTTTTATTAATGACTTTTTCAGTGTCATTAAAAGGAATTAGTGCACAGATTGATCATTTGATGTCCAATTTAACCTTACTGTGTGTCATTTTACTTGTGATGCTATAAGGAAGTTTTAGCCACTCTATTAATATGATTTGGATATCAAATAGAAAATGTGAGTTTTTGACCCTTCAATAAAATAATACTAAATTCTCAAATTTGGGGTTTTGCATGTTTAGTCCTCCTAAAGGCTAGGACACCTTAGAAAACATACTTTGTGCTATATTTCAACATTAGATGGCATTTTAAGTAAGAAAATACCTTGAATAACCTACTCCTGGTTTAGTGCTAGCAAACTAAACTAGAGCCTCATTATAGATATGAATTGATCTTCGATGATTGATGCTTCATTTAGTACTTAAGATCTGTAGTAGTCATAAACTCTAGAGTGGATTGGACTAGTTAGCTCCTTATGTTAGTGAGAATCAATAGTGAACCTCCTAAGTGGTACGTTGAACTTAACCTACTGCCTTACCTTACTTAAGTATATGATTAACCCTAGCCACCTTATTAAGTATTTTAGTTCCATTATAGTGAGCCTAATCATTTAGCTAAACTTTAGGGCTCCTAGTACCTTAATGTTAGACTAGGATTCATTGGTTAGAGAGTTATCACTTAAGCACCTTACCAACTTACCAATAAGACTGCATTAGACTGTAGTTAGCCAATTTATTTAGTTGTTGTTCAGGATTTTCTAACCTTAAGAATCCTTAATGATCGTAAGGCTAAAAATCCTCCATATTAATCATTTAGCTAAGAACCCTAACCACTAGTATAAGTCTTATAACTTGATGAGATTAGGAAGTTAGTAATGAGTTAAGCTTCCAACTCAACTTAGATTAGTGCTTACACCTATATTATGGTTTAGATAACCTTAAAAGAATCTTAACTTGTAGGGTAGTGGATTATAGGTCTTCTTAGATCATGTGAGTTACTTAGACTAATATTAAATAATTCTTAATATAGCATTTGTGTCTAAAGAGAGGACTTGTAAGATAATTAAAATGATGACATCTTAGGAAGACTTGTGCTTTCCACTTGAATGAAGAGATAAACCTAACTAGCTAAGTATAGCCTACTTAGGATAGCTTAAGTAGTCATGTCATGCCAAGATTTAAATTAGAGATTGATTAAAGTGGTTAGGAGTGAACTTCTTAGTGTAGTGTAGTTTGCCATTCCTTTCTAAGTAAGGTGCCTAGATTTTCTTAGAACAATTAAATGACTAAACTAAGATGAGAAGTGATCTTAGATGACTTAGGGGATTAAAAACTAAGCTCTTTGATCAGCAAAGTAAGAGTTAGACTTAGAATCCCTTAACTATTTACCATCATAGTAAGATATAAGACTTAGTGTACATATAAATTAGACTTGAAATTAGATAATAATAACTTAAGTAGTACCATTCCTTTAATCTTACCTTATTACCTTAGAAGCCTTAAGTAAACTATTAAGTCAAAGATTAGATTAGTATTATCCTACTATTAAAATATCTAAGACTAAAACATTTTAAGTAAATAGATGATTGAACCATCATATGCTTAGAACCTCTAAGATGATGTTAAAATAGAATGCTTAGAAGAGAGTATTAACTTAAGTGTTTTGATAGTATCAGTTAAAAAAATCCTATACTTTTAGTAGAGTTGGACATTAAGCTTAGTAGCTATAGAGTCTTATAGCTGAACCTATAAGTGATATAAGTCATTGGAATCTAGCAGCTTAAGTGGTATATTGATGAGACCTTTTATATCTAAGCTAGAATGTCCTATTATAGTAGAAGTAGTTATTTAATAGCTTAGATAACTGTAGTGTTAGAAGTAGAATATGATACTTGATTTTAATAATACAATTATATATTTAAATGTTATTTCTTACCTGATTAAGTCCTTAATAAAATCATTATTTTAAAACCTCATCTAATAGTGTATTATTATTATATCAATTGACAAAGACTTTTGATCATTATCTAAGTTAATTGAGGAGCTTAATTTGCTCCAATCAAAGGATAGATAACTAAAGTAGATAACATCAAATATAATATGGTTTATAATTACCTTTAAAAATATTCTTGAATGCTGCAATGCATTGAGACAAAATCCTTTAATACATTGATAAAGATATTTTGCATAAAATGAGCTTATATCATTTACTTTGGGGTTTTGTTAGAGGATATTGTTCAACTGTTACTGAGCTAGAGCAGACTATGGAGAGATCAGAAAACCACACAGATCCTATAAGGGGGATTGTGTGTGCTATGGAAGACTCTTCTTTCTTGGTTGGGTAGACTTACTTAACTCCTCATTTGTTCTGTAATTTTAGCCCACAGAATAAAACACTTAAATTAAGATAAATAGTTTACATATTATAGTCCATTATGATTGTTCTTACTTTTCCCACATTCTTTGTGATTGTGGATTCTTTATCAAGATCTTTTGATTATGTATACTCAATTTTTATATGATTGCTTTTACTTTACAATAACTCCTTGAGACTAAAACTTTCTTTACTCGCATTTATATTACAGTTTCACCTGTATTTACAGCACCTTTTCTTTCTTACTTGTAGAGTATGTTGTTATCATTTACATTTATGCTTACACTTATGTTACTTAGCATATGTCCATCTGTACATATTTTCTTATTGTGTTTATTGCACACTTCCTATTTTCCTTGCTTAATTAGATGATGCAATTGTACCAACTATTCCTCTTTTATTGCTGTATAGTCATTTATTTGTTGCTTATAGTCATTTACTTCACTTAATTAGTTCACTTCCCTTTTTATTACATTGAGCTCCGCTTAAATAATAATTATAAATGGATAATGTGATATCCACTTAACTTAAAAATAGATTAGTTGCCTTAAAATGTACTTAAAATTGGTTAAGCCTAATCACTTGCTTTTTCTTATTAGATGTGCCCTACAATATTAAATACCAAATATAGTAGATTAGTATCTTGAGGTGGATATTGTACTTGAGGTTGATCAGTTGCAGTAGTTGCAGCTTTGAAAATTTTTACTTTCTACAGTTTTCTTTAATTTTTTCATCCCTTGAGGATGAGTGTCATTATATCTAAATATTTGAATAATTTAATTAATCATGGATATACTTTACTGCTCAGTATTGTATTCTTACTTTATTTTTGGATGGCTCGAATGGTTTATATTTACTTATTATTTATTCATCTAGTTTTGCTCTTTAGAGACCCTTGACTCTCCATAGTGCTTCATAGTGGGTTAAGACTCACTAACCCAACATTAAGTATTACAGTAACACCTAATGTTGGATTGGGTTCCTGATTCAATATTGGGGTTGTTATAGGTTTTGATTAGGAAACACTTATATTATTCTTGTGTTGATCAAACCAATCCAATTAGCTAACCCTAAATTTTTATTTGGAAGAATAGTACTTATTAAAGAAATGTTAGCAAACTTCCCATCCTAATTTGACTGTATATTATGAGTTAGTGCAACAACCCTAATTGGTACTCTAGCTAAACCAGGTTAATTTTAACTAAACCAAGATTTGATTTTCATTCAATTAGACTCAATCAATAGAATTAGAACAATGGGAACAATTTTAATCATCAACCTACAAATTTAGAAGGAGCCCTTAACACATTTAAGGCAGAAACTGTCCAGTTTATGCGCAGAACTGAAGCAACAGTCACCCACCACGATGCCTCCATCCCGGCATCACTCAGAAACATTGAAGTTCAACTATGACAGATCTCCAAGCAGTTGACCACTCGACAGTAAGGAGCATTGCCTAGTTCTATAGAAGTGAATCCATGAGAATTAGTGAGTGTGATTTATTCGGAAGGAATGGAAGGTGATGATCATATTAAAGGTAGTAGTTTTATTGAGAAGGAGTTAGAAGATAGAGAAGGGGGTAGAAATCCTGATTTGGAAAAGCTCACAGCCCCTAAGTGCGAAGACCCAGGGAGGTTATGCATTCCTTGCATGATTAAGAATGAGGTATTCTTAGATCCTCAGTGTGATCTTGGTGCCTAGGTTAATGTCATTCCCTACCATATATATGAACATCTCAAAATAGGTGGGATGGAATATACCTCTATAATTCAAGAGTTTGCTAATTTGGAATAGTTAACTCCGTTAGGCATTGTAAGGAATGTTCCTGTGGGGCTGGGAAGATTCACTGTCCCCACCCATTTTGTCATTTGGGAATGGGATAGGCAGAATGCAAAGTCCACCATTATCTTCGAAAGACCTTTTCTCATGAGCTTTAACGCTATTATAGATGTGTGCAGGGGGTCATGAGCATAAGGATCTAGGGTAGCTCCGAATTAATAGATCTCAAACCTCCATTTTCAAACAAAAGGTTATGGAGTTAGATGTGAAAAGGAAGGCAAGGGACAAAAGATTTCATGAAACACTTAACTAGCAAAATTTAAATCTAAGTGAAAGGAATTTTGAGGCTGGCTCTAGCACATCTTCTGAAACTGAAAATAAGGAAAAAATTAAAAAGAAGAAAATGAGGAGGAGAAAGAGGAAAAAGAAAAATTCCTCCAAAAATGAAGGCATGGACAGTGAAAGGATTGATGAGGGTGCAGGTTCGAGCACACATTTTGTTAATGCTCACCCAAGTACCTCGAAAGTGTGGAAGGAGAGACCTCATGACCTTTCTAGCAACAAGGAGACCCTTAACGAGTCGGGTTAATGACGATAAACAGAGCACTTTTTGGAAGGCAACCCATTAAAAAAAATTAATAATATATATATATATATATATATATATATATATATATATATATATATATATATATATGAAAAAATGAAGAAATTAGATGTGCTACGGCACGCTGCAACGGGCAAGTTCTTGAAACTAAATTGCTACAGCGCGCTACAACGGGAAAGTCCTCGAACTTCAACCCACTACAGCGCGCTGCAGCGAGAGAGTTATCAAAAATCAATCGCTACAGTGCCCTACAGCGCGCTGTAGCGAGACAGTTGTCAAAACTCAATCGCTACAACGCCTTACAGCGCACTAGAGTGCGCTGTAGCGATCTGCTCTAGTTGTAGCAATTTTGACTGCCTAGGGAATCCAATGTAGTAAAAAAATTACTTTATTTGGGATTCCTTGGTAGTCAAGAGGATGGTGCTGATAAAGCTGCCCCCTCCTCTTCCTTTTTTAATTAAAGCTTGTCACATTTATGGCATGGGAAGCTCCATTGACCATATTTTCCTTTGCCATTATGGATATGTGGCTATTTAAGTGGATTGGAGGGGGGTGTAAACTTGCACCTTCTGATTTTTTCTCCTGATTTACTCACTCTCTCCTTCTTCCTTGAAAAATTCAGCATACCTTGAATTTTCAACATGTCTTCAGGAAAGAAATCCATCCCAAGAAGGGAAGTCGAGGCCTCCACATCTGGTAAAGCCCTTAACAAAATAGGTTCTCCTCCGCCGAGGCTGAGTAGAGGTTCACCGTGGTTATTTCCCTGTGGAAGCTCATCTCGAAGAAATGCTTTGGGTCGCTCTTGCCAGTGCCCTCTGAGCAAGTAGACCCTCAGGATGGAGGCAGATGGAAACCACTCCATCTGTCTCTTACCCGACCCTTGTTCAGGAAGTCTATGCCAATGCCATTAATTTGATGGGGAATAGAATCTTCATTCGGGGAAGGGGAGTAGTTATTGGGCACGAGCAAATCATGCAATTCTACTGGTTGAGGGAGGTCGAGAACTACTCCTACTTGACCCTAATTGAGTCTAACTATGACACTGCTGCACTCGCAAGTGAACTCATTTATAATGATGCAGATTGGAGAGCAAATCTGACAAACATTCCTCGAGCCATCCTCACAGATTTGAGTAGTGCTTGGCTAGTTCGAATCAACTTAACGAAGTGACCCATTCAAGGGTGCTGCTCATGTGTGCCTCCAAAGGCCTGGAGAAATTTGTATCTCCGCATCATTTATGACCAGCTCTGGAACACCCTAAATGGGTCCTGCACTGCGCTTGCGTTCAGGTCATTAATATCGGGCATCTGTGTGGCCCAAGGAGTCAAGATCCTTTCCTCTGATGCCATCATTCCTCCTAGTGACCCCCTTGCATGAACAAATTTAAATGCCCATTCCAAGTATGAAAGCAGGCTAAGAAGAGGAGGGTAGATGAAGGAGAAGCTTCAGCTTCCACCGGCTGTTCATACTCGGACAAATTGTTGATACGTATCAACGCCCAACAAACTGACTTGGGTAACGCTATGGCCACAGACATGCAGTTTTGCAAGAAAGAAATTGCTCAGCAGTATGAGTTCCAATCAGAATTCCATGAAGCCCTTATAATGATGTTCCAAGATTGGAGCTTGCAAGGAGTACCAGATGGCTCTTTGTTGCCACAACCACCTGTTGGCGACCCTATCCCGGACACTCGTTGGCCATGTAACTATGCCAACCCGGACATGGAAGAGGGAGACAAGGAAGAAAGCGAGGATGATGCCTAAATTAAGTTGTATTTTTTCGTATTTTAATTTCTAGTTTTTCTTTTTCTTTATGTGTATTTTATTTTTCATCAAAAAAATGAATTATGGATCCTCATATATTCAAATTCTTTCTATGATTTGCAAATGACATATTTTTCAGAATTTTTCAACCCTATGAAAGTTAAAAAAATATCAATGTAAAAATTAACTGTCAGCCAAAAATTTGCTTAATGAAAGATGTTTAAGCTCATTGGCAGCACTAAATAATCAAAACAATGGAATGATCTCAGGTTGTATCTAGTTTCCAAAAATTTAACAAGAACAATGATAAGGTCTAAATGTGGGGGACAACTTAGAAACTAAGACTAGTGACTATAAGTAATTGAGTAAATTAAAGAGGGTGTTAGGCTCCTGTAGGATTTCATGATCACAAGAAATTGGAATGGGGATGAAGAAAAATAGCTCTCTCTATGGTTGAAAAAGAAAACAAAAATAGGGATGAAGAAAAATATCTCTCCCAAAGAAAAAATGATATAGGATGATGAAAAATATCACTCCAGAATTATTAAGTCTCTTTGTGATTCATAAGATGGAGCACATATGGCACAAAACTCTTGGTTACTCACTACCTTACAAGTTTGGTGAATTTTAAAGAATCTCTCCAGTCATGTAGCATCAAGCATTGCAAAACTTAAAATTGGAGACTAGTTTATCAACCATGATTCATAATCTGATTTAGAAAGGCCTAATGGTGGAAAAAATTGATAGTCATTTTAGTTAAGCAAAAGTTTTGATTACAATCAAATTTCACATTGACATTTCATCTTGACTCTCATACCTTAAAAATAAAAAAATCATTTTTGAGTTTACTTGAGGACAAGCAAGAATCTAAGTGTGGAGATGTGATGAATCTATAATTTATCATAAATAAAGTAAAATTTTCATTCATATCCTTATTAGAAATAACCCTCCTTTGATCAAATTTTGCTTATTTTTAGGTAAAAAGTGAGCTTAGTATTCTCTGGGCAACTCTAGAGTATTTCAACAATTTCTAATAGAAAACAGTTACGGTGCATTGGAGTGCGCTCCAGCGCGCTGTAGTACGTCACAGCACGCCTCAGCTACTGGCATGCAGAAGGCACTAATCTAAGGGGATTCCTGAAAACTAGAGCTATTCTGCTACTGTGCGCCATAGCACGCCATAGCGCGCTGCAGCGAGACAGTTTCGTAACTCAATTGCTACAGTGCACCGCTGCGGGTGAGTTTTCAAAACTCAATCGCTCCAGCGCACCGCAGTGGGTGAGTTTTTAAAACTCAATCGGTACAATGCGCTATAGCAGGAGAGTTTCAAAACTCAATCGCTCTAGCGCACCGCAGTGGGTGAGTTTTTGAAACTCAAATCGCTACAGCATGCTATAGTGGGAGAGTTTTGAAACTCGATCGCTACAGTGCACTGTAGTAGATAAGTTTTCAAAACTCAATCACTACAGCGTGCTCTAGCGAGATAGTTTTTCGAAACACGATCGATATAGCACGCTGCAGGGGATGAGTTTTCAATACTCAATCGCTCCAACACGCTGCAGCAGGGAAGTCTTCAAACTTAAAACTGCTACAACGTGCTGCAGTGAGAGAGTTTTGAAACTCAATCGCTACAGCGTGCTACAACGCGCTATGGTAGCGCACCAAATTCTTGTCTTCTCAGGTCATTAATTGCGGCTGAGACAAGACCCCCCAGCTTGCTCCTGGTCTCCCAGCCACCATATCTTCCACAGTAAAATATTTTTTTAAGGGAAAATGAATATTGTTAAGTAATTTGGGGACTAAAGAATGGAAAAAGGGATGTATTATCATGCCTCAAGTGGGCAAAGCACTCATTGCAGCAGAAATTGGAGGGAAGAAGCTAGATTTTGAAGCAAGGAAGGAGATTCACTCCTCTATATATGCAGCACTTCTTCACAAAAGAGGGGTTCCCAATTTTTAGTCCAAAAATTCAATTTTTAGGGGCTGCATAAAAGAAGGAGGAAACCACTCCATGGGAGGTGGAAAGGCTCATTGCTAGAGGAGAAAGAACCAAAGGCTACACTAGGGAGCTAAAGGAAAGGAGAAGAGGAAGAAGTGGAAGAAGAGGAGAGATTTAGAGAACCCCATTAAGGGCTATTCCTAGTAAACTCTTAATCTTGCTTTTAATTTCTTTTAGTGGAAAATAAAAGGGTCTTGATCCTTATATGTTTTTCTTCTTTTCTCAGATGTATTAGAAGGCTAAACCCCCTTGGGGAGGGTTGGGCTAAGCTCATTGTGAAATGTAATGGACTTAATGAATGATGTAGAACTTCGTCAAGCATTAAAATAAAAATTTGTTTTTGAATGGTTCAATGAAATCATCTTAAGATCAAGTTGTGGAATAAATGAAAAACTTATGTTAAGAAATACTAATTATAAATATGAACAATCAAAAACTTAAAATCTTGTGCTCCATAGCTCATTGCTTAGTTAAGAGCAGGATATGTGTGCATGGGGTGCTTAGAATTAAGTGAAACATTTTAGAGTCTAATTGTACCATATTTTACACTCAACTAAGGAGTCGAAGCATGTGAGCTAAAACCCACTAATGGAGCTCCGTTGCTCAGCACACGTGAAGGGAGAAAGTGGATTATTTGAGAGATCATGGATGACTTGACATAGTTCATAGAGCCCAATAAAATCACTTCCTTATCTGAACTGCGCATGATGCACGTGATGCTCATTAGTGGAATCAATACTCTTAAGACCGCCTCATTAAAACTATTATTTTGGTAACCTAGATATAGGAAAACTAAGATGCTTTAATTGCAATCTCATGGGAATTTTTATGCAGAATTTGAACCCTAGTGTGTTTATCTATTGCACAAGGTTTACACTTAAAGGATTTAGAAGACAAATCGAAGGAATACAATGTGTACTTGATTAATTGGCATAATGATAAAAAATGAAAAGTGCTTGAAAAGTACATAAGGTCTCTATCATTTCACATGGAAGAAGCCTAGCTCTCCACTCTAATTTAAATAGTTTCTTAACTCTGAATTATTGCTTTGTTAACGGAACCAAATCAAGGTGAAATCATGCTATTTAAACATTATTGAACATAAATATACCTTAGTAACAAAACACACCATTCCCTGAGGACAATAAACCTCTGAAATTATTTTTCAAATTATTACTTCAGACCACGTACATTTGCGTGCAAGCGTAGACGTGTATTTTACAGTCTGTCAAGTGCCGTATCAATATTAATCAAAATAATTATTCATAAGAGAATTTCTAAATGAATACCCTAAGTCTAAATCTAATCTGAAGTTTTAAGTGATTATACATAAGACTTAGATCTTTTATCCTTAGTGATTATCCATAGTAATCCAATTGAATGGTACCATTTTATTCTTAGAATTTTTATTTAATTTAATGCTTTTAAATCTTTCTTGTGTGTTTAGGTTGATTCTACTTATGGAGTAATGTGATTATTCTATATAATGAACTTTGATATTAGATTCTTAAGTTCTTATTTTATTATTTTGTTATAGATTTAATCTTTCTCTTAAGATCATAGTTTCATAATCTTTCAGTTCTTTAGATTCTCTGCCTTTAGATTAGGGTGGGTGTGAACCCTTAGATCCTTAGAACATTAGTACCTTGGATTTAGGATTGAACCCCAAATTGGAGATTAAGTTCAGAATCCTTAATTTTGATTTGCCTAATTAAGATTTAGTTTAAGTTATTAAAATACATTAATTAAGTTATTGATTTACTTAACCTTTATTGTCATCACTTCTGATTATAAATTGGAACTTATTAAGTTCTAGTGTTAAATTTAAGGTCGTAAGTCTGAGATTTTATAGGATAGTTCAATTTTGGAGATCTTAAGCCTATACTAGCTCATAATAGATAAAACAAATTAAATTAGATAATAACGGATATCATATATGTCCAGTTGAGTCTCTTGCTTACTTTGAATATTGTTGCTTCACACAACTTGTGCTCAGGCCTTTTTCCTTAAACATATTAGTTGGACATGGGATATTTGATGAGTATCCTATACTAGGTTTGAAATTGCATAACCATAATTTAAGTTCATTCTGTTAAATTAGTTCATTCAGTTCTTAGTTCAGTAGAGTGTGTTCTAACTTAGTCTGCCTCTTCAAATTAGTTCATTGGATATATAGTAGACTCAGATCTAGCTATGTGCTTTGCTAGGGTGATACATGTTTGATTCTATAAGTTTAACTCAGACTTATCTCTGAGGATGCCAAGGGGGATACCTATTGAACTTCTTGCGCAGTAGCTCTATTTTAGCCCATTTCTGTTGTGGCAGTACGAACTTAGGCATGATTCTACTTTTCAATTTAGTTCTAGTTTAGTGGCTTGCTTAGCCATATGTTTTAGTTGCATTTTTACTATTTTTTGCATGCTTTTACAATTTTTTTTAGTTTAGTATTTCTAGTTTAGTTTAGTTTAGTACTTGCATATTTCGGATGCTAGTCTTATTTCAGTTCTCTTATGCTTCAGTACAAATTTCTTTTATCTAAATTAGCATGTATTCATAGGATCATAAGCATGTTAGGATGAGTTTACTTTCAGTACGTTTCAGTTATTTATATATTTACTGTATAACCATGTTACAATTTTTGGTTGAGGTATGTTAATTTATATACTTTGCTTTGTTTAGTTATTAATATTAGCTTATAACTATCCTATTTATTGTGGCTTATTGCTCCCCTTGATTGCTTAAATATTCTTTAAATATGATATCTTAATTGTTCAGTTATATTTAAATTAGCCTAAAATGTGCTTAGACAACTTTTCTAATTATAAGTTTTTCTTTTTTTGGATGGGGCCCTGGCATTGTGATATCGATAATGTCAGATTCAGAGCTGTTTATTGTGATTGCTTCTGGAGAGGTGCTTGGCCAAGAGGAGGACCTTCCTACTACTGTAGCTTAGCTAGTTTTATTCTCAGTTGTGAGAATGAGTGTTCCTTTTTCTTTTAGATTCAGTTTGTAATAATTTTATATTCTCGATGCATTTAATTTATCCAATTTTTGTATTAAGCTAAGTTATTATTTCTTCTTTCTTTACTATGCTGTGATGTGAATTTTATATGATAAATCTAAAATTTATAGCAAAATAAATGAATCAAACAAACACTTTTAATGTTAGAATTATCTATTTTGAATAGTTTTTCAACAATTTTAGGGAAAAAGAGGAGCTGAGTAAATTTGGGAAAAAATAGGAAATCTGGAAGAAAAATGATGTGCGCACCCAGGCGCGCCATAGCGTGCCGTAGCGGGCTAAATCTCAGAGCTCGACGCTACTGCACACCATAATGGACTCTAACCTGAGAGCTCGGTGCCATAGCGTGCCATAGAAGGCTCAACCCAAGAGCTCGGTGCTACTGCGCGCCGCAGCGGGATCAAATCGAGAGCTCGGCGCTACTGCACTCCGCAGTGAGCTCAACCCGAGAGCTCAGCGCTATTGCACACTGCAGCGAGCTCAACCAGAGAGCTCGGTGCTCCAGTGCACCACAACAGAACTTACTAGACTTGGACTTAGTAAAATTCTTAAAGGCCCTTGCAACCGCGCACTGCAGTGGGCTCACCCCGAGAGCTCGGCGCTACAGCGCACCGCAGTAGATACAAACTGAGAGCTCGACGCTACCGTGCCACAGCGGATTAATAGGGCCAGGACTTAATGAATGAAACTCATGGCATCCCATGCCGCAGCATGCTCAAGCATGCCACAACGCACTTAAGCATGCTCAACCCGACAGCTCGGCGCTGTAGCGCACCGTAGTTCTGCAATAATTCAAAGTGACCCATTACAGTGCACCACAGTGGGCCTAACCTGAGACACGGGCCCTACAGCATGCCAAAATGGGAATTCCTATGACAAATATTTTGAAGCAAAACCACTGCAGTGTGCCCAAGCGCACTGTAGCGCACTGTGGTGCCAATCATAAATCCAGCCAAAATGAGCATTAATTTCAACATAGGGAAGACCAAAATGTAATTCTTTTATTTTCCCACACCTTCCATTAAATTCAAATTTCTTTACCTTGTCATTTTCTTGAGCAATAAGGAGAATATTCATTGACAGCCCTAAGAACAAAAGGAGATGAAAGGTTTGGCAAATTTAATTCAAAGGGCTGGAGGTTGCAGCTATAAAACGAAGAGAAAAATACTTAGAGAGGGTTCCCTTATTTGACATTCTTAGCTCTAAAAAATTTTGAAGCTGCATCTAGAGAGAAAGGAGAACCGCTACCCAAGGAAGGAGAAGGTGACCACCAAAGGGAAATAGTGAGAACATTCGAGGAATCAAAAAGGAATGTGAGGTTGGAGGGCAAGAAGGAAATCGATAAATGCAAGGGCTGTTCCTATTATTTCTCTTAATCCCCTCTTAAGTTTCTTTGTTGTATGAACCATGCTAGGGTTTATCTCCTTATTTTGTATTTCTCGCATTTCATTTGTGATGGAAGGCTAAGCCCTCCTTGGGGAGGGTTGGGGCCATGTCATGTAATTTTTATGGGACGAAATGGTGTTTGTACTCATTTTCTTCAATGAATAAAATTCTTAATCATTTTTGGTTTTGATATAAACTAGTTTAAAGGCATGCTGTGTGATGAATGATCTATTAAATTAAATGGTTATTAATGAAAACACTATCAAGGCAACTAGTCATATTAAAACTAGGGAGATGCACATAAAGGTTCTCGTTGCGAATATATGTGACAGACAATATACGATGTGCAAGGATTCTCAATGTAAACACCTTAGGATTCATATAATGACTTAAACTTGGTAACTTAACTCTTTTACAGCTCCATAGCTCACCAATTGGCATAAAGTTAGGAATAAGTGCATTAGTGTTTAGAGCCCAGTGACAAGCTCTTGATCCTAATAACATTATTCTTTGAGCTCAGCCAAGAGATTAATGCATGTGAGCCAAGAGCCACCAATTATGCTCCATAGCTCATCATAAGTTAAAGGAGGGAGAGAAAGAATTGTGTGCTTGTGGATGAATGTGACATAATCCACTTAACCTAATAATTCACTTCCTTAGCTAAATTGCGAGGGAAGCATGTGATGCTAATTGAGTGGAATCAAGTTAGTGTGATCGTTGAAATTAAAATTAGGAATCTGAAACTTAGACATAAGAAATCGGATTTGACTATTATCGATCACGCAAGGGTCAAAGAGCCGAGAATTAACCTTCTTGAGTTCATCTTGTGCACTAGGTGTGAAATTGTTGGAATTAGATAACCAATCTAAGGATTGCTATTATCATTTGATTATAATTTGTATATGAACAAGTATCATTTAAAGTTGAGGAATAAGTGTACTTACACCAATCCTTTAACAAAGTGCATCATAAAGCACAAATCTCCCTTCTTCTCAAATTGTATTTTTGAATTCAAATCTTTGCATTATTAATTAGGAGCCAACAAAAACAACAAAATATTATTAGTCTAAACATTATTAAAAGTAAATATACCTTACTAATAAAACACTCCGTTCCCTGTGGATGATTAATCTTGGAACTTACTTTCAATTATTACTTCAGACCGCGTACACTTGTGTGCGAGCACAGACGCGTATTTACAGTCTGTCAAGTTTTTGGTGTCGCTGCTGGGGAACGGTGATCTATTTTGTATTAATGATAATTTGCGAGTCAATAGTGATTTAGAGTTATCTTTATTCCGCATATAATCTTTTGTCTATCTTTTATTATTTTTTTGTTAGCTGTAGCTGTAGTTTTGATAATTTAGTTTGTTTTTAATTATTATTTTTTTGAATTACTGAAAGTGCTTGCTGTAATTGTTCTTTCTAGCTGAATATTTGAATTTTATGAGTAAGAGAGAAAGATTGAATATTTTATTTGATCCTGAAATTAAATGCACATATCTTAGAGCTCGAAGCGAACAAAATTTGCTAAATAGAAATCCAATTAAAATATAAAACATGGATGATGATTCAGTAAGGGAAATAATAGGGCAAAGAAGGAGAGCTTTGAGAGAATATGCTTTGCCTACTGTTAGGGGAATCCCTCATGCAATTGTGAAGCCAAGTATAGCTGATAATAACTTTGAAATTAAGCCATCAACCTTTAGCATAGTACAAAATAATCAGTTTGGGGGGTTAGCTACAGAAGATCCAAACTCACAAATTTCCAATTTTTTGGAAATATGTGACTCCTTTAGATATAATGGCATTATTGATGATGCCATAAGACTTAGGGTATTCTCTTTTTTGCTGAGAGATAGGGCTAATAGTTGGCTCAGTTCCTTGCCTAGCGATTCTATCTGCACATGGGACAATTTAGCTAGGAAGTTTCTAACTAATATGTCCCACCAGCAAAGACCACCAGGTTAATGATTAAAATAACTATTTTTTGCCAATGTGAGGGTGAAACATTGTATGATTTCTTAGAATGCCTTAAGGAGTCTCTTAGACATTGTCCCCATCATGTTTTTTCATAGTGGATGCAAGTTCAAACATTTTACAATGGATTGAATGCACCCACCTGAACACTCCCTGATGCAGCACTTGGAGGATTCCTGAGTAGCAAAACCTATGATGAAGACTATAATTTGTTAGAAGAAATGGCCAAAAATGCATATCAATGGCCTACTGAAAGGTTGAATTCAAATAAAAAAGAAGCTAACCACATCGATGAGGAAAATCAAATCCTTACTCTCCAAAATAAAATAAATGCCCTCATCCAAAAGATTGGCAACATGATCATTAATAACTTGCAAGAGGTTTACCATGATTTTTATGGGGGTAAACGCACTAGCGACAATTGCAACTTAAACAACCCATTTGCACCATCTAATACTGAACAGGTGAATTTCTTGAGAAAGAATAATGCCAATCAAAACAACATGCCAATTAATCCTTACTCCAACAGGTACAATCATGGATGGAGAAACCATCCACTATTTTCTTGGAGTAACAATAATAATAATGGAAACTTCAATGGGAACAATTCCCTTAAAAATTAAGGGTATAATTATGGAAATAATAAACAATCCTAAAACAAGAACCTTGAAGGAACTTTCAATGCCTTCAAGGCAGAAATCACTCAGTTCATGAGGAGAACTAAAATGATAATAACTCGCCATGATGCCTCAATCCATGGGATGGATTGAGGCATTCCTTCAGAACAATGAAGTCCAACTAGGACAAATCTCCCAACAGCCATTGACAGAACCCAAATATGTGTTTGCGCTTGCACACAATTGTACGTGGTTCGAAGTAATAATGGAATGGTAAGTTCCAAATTTTTATTGTCCTTAGAAAATAGATGGTTTTGTTATGAATTTGTATCAACTTTTAATAATGTCTAAATAATATGTTTTCTATTTTGGTGGTTCCTAATTTACCATTGCAATGATCTCAATTAAAGATATTATTTGATTAAGAAGGAATAGTTGGGTATTTGTCATATGATTTGTTAGGGACAGATGTTGTATTCATCTCAAGCAATTTATAGGTACTTGTTATCGTGCCAATCAATTAAGTGAACATTGTGTTCCTTAGATTGGTCCTATAATTCCGACAAGTTCAAATTAAGTGCACAAGGTGAACACACAAGGGTTCTATCTCAGAATATAGATTCATATGAGATCGTATTTAATTTATTTAGAATTCCTACATTTAGGTTATCAAAAATAATCTCTTAATTAGGCGATCTCACAAGCCTTGTTCTCCACCAACTAGCTTCATGCGCATTATACACAGTTTAGCTAAGGAAGCGGATTCATCGGACTACAAGGATTATGTAACGTCATCCATGAGTATTCAATGCCCTCTTCCTCTATCAACGTCTGCTGAGCCACAGAGCTTGATTGGTAGCTCTTGGCTCATATTTGTCAATCTTTTGGCTGAGCTCAAGGAATGGTGCAGTCAGGCTCAAGAACTTGTCACATAGCTCTAAGCTCTAACGCACATAGTCCTAGCTCTAGGCCAATAGGTAAGCTATGGAGCACAAGATGCTTATTGTCACTAACTCATCCTTCTATTTCAATCCTGTGGTGTCTTACACCAAGATTCTTTGCTCGGCAACTTACATCGCGGCGAGGACCTTTATGTGCATTCCCTCTAGGTTCAAATTGTTTAGGTGACTTAGCATTAATTCATTTAATAACAATTTTTTTCAAACATATATTTTTATTTAGTTCACAGCATGCATTCATAAGTATAATCTAAATATAATATTCAAACATATTTTATTTTATTACAAGAAAGTTCATACAACATCTTTATGTCCCACACATTCACATGACTACAGCCCAACCCTCCCCAAAGAGGGTTTCACCTTCCATTACAGCTGAATTACAAAGACAATCATACAAAGATAAGAACTATTTCATGATTCGATGAGAAAGAAAACAAGAGTAAGGTTAAGGGGAATACAAGGATTAGCCCTTGATTGGGGTTCCCTGGATTTTCCTTGCTCCCTTCTCTTCTTCCCTACAAGAACTTTGGCAACCTCCTTCTTTTTCCTCCTTCAATAGTACTCTAATTACTTCTTTGGAAAGTTCTCCTTCTCTTTCTTACAATAGCCTTTTGTTTGGATCTGAGAGAGAGTCAAATTTTAAAACCTCGCCTTAGTTTCAAAAGGCAATATATATAGGGGAGTCCTTAACCTCTTGTGCATGAATTCTACCATCCCTTCCAATTCTTTAAATTAATGGCAAGCTATTTAATTTTATTCCATTATTCCCTTGGGATACAGCAGGACTTAATGTAATTGCAATTTCCAAATGGCTCAGGAAGGTCACTGGTTTGATTTTTTGGTCTTCCCTATGCTGTAATAAATGCACTGACCTGGGAAAAACTGCAATGAGCGATGTGGCGTGCTGCAACGGCTGCATTTTATTTTCTCTGGGCTCTGTTGGAAGGTTTCATGAATTCTATTAAGTAGAGATCTATTGTGGAGCTCTGCAGTAACTTAATTCAAAACACTAATTCACTACAGCGCATGGTAGCGAGTCAGTTTATTTCATTTAAATTTGCCTTTGCTACGGTGCGCTATAGCGGTTTAAGTTTTGAATTTCACTGTTCAATTACATTTTATCACTGTTGAAGAAACTTTTAATGAAATTATGTAGTGGCCCGCTGTAGCACGCTATAGCTGATTCCTTCCAGGTCTGCAGCTTAGTTCATTATACCCAAATGCACTGGGACGTGCCAGGAGCGTGCTGGGACGTGCCAGGAGCGCGCTATGGCAGTTAAAAGTTCAAATTCGTAGAAATTTGTGATTCAGTTAGTTTTCATATTGTTAAAAATAATTTTTGAGAAATGACGTCGTGCCCCGCTGTAGAACGCTGGGGCACGCTATAGCGATTTTTCTCCAAGGCTTGCAGCTGTGCTTCCAGGTTCTAGTTTACTTCTTCCGCTATGGCCCGCTAGAGCGCGTTGTGGCGCGCTGCAGTGGTTTCATCTAGAATTTTTTCCTTTTGCTTCTGAATTGACTTTTTCTTCTATTTTCCCTGAAAATGTTGGAAATCATATCAAAGCATGCTGTTCAAATGGTAGATTTGTATGTTTTTATTCTTTATTATGTAATAAAGCTTGGACTTATCACACCCCCACATTTAAATTCTTGCTCATCCTCGAGTAAGCACTAAATGATCTTTCTGATTTTATTAGATTATGGATTTAATTTTTGATGTCAATGTAAAGTTGCTTGTCACTTACTATTGCTTAGGAGGGGTAATTCATAGATATGCAGTCACAAAAGCTTCCAAATTCATGTTCAAATCCTTTGTTATTTTTACTAGTCTCCAACCTTAAACAGTCAAATGTATAATTCTTCATTAAGGGTGGGGGGGGGGGGGGGGGGAATTCCTTTGGAATTACAAACACTAGCTAGGCATTAATGAGTAACTAAGAATTATGTGTCATATGTGCTCCTTCTTATAAGTCTTAAAGAACAAATCAAATTCTTAGGAGAGGTATTTTTCATCATCCTATTTTTCTCATATCATTACATTGGGAGAGATATTTTTCTTCATCCCTAATTTTACTTTGAAATTCATGTTTTTACTTTGAAATTCATGTTTAGCTCAAATGAAAGATAGTTTTCTTCATCCCCTTCTTAGCTCTTTGTGATCATGAAGTCCTACAAGTGCCTAGCACACTCAATTGTTCACTCAATTTCTTTCCAATTACTAGTTTTGGTTCCTTAGGTTTCCCACATTTAGATTTTTAGCATTTGTTCATTTAAATTGTTGGAGTCTAAAAGAAGCTTAGGATTCTTACTTTATTTGAGAAGAATTAGGGTTGTCAATTTAGTTCGATCACCTTTGCATAAGCACAATTGATGACATTAGTTTTCACATTTTAAATTTTTTTATTGAATCCATGCCATAAAAATTTCAGAAAATTTAACTCTTACAAACCATAGCAGCACATATGGGTTTAGGAAATTCTAAGATTCTGTTATTAAAGAGAAAAAAAAAACAACTACAAAAGAAACAAAAAATGAAAAATAGGAAAATGAAAATATAAATAAAAACAAAAACAAAAACAACCTTATCACTCATTATTTCCTTCTTCTTCTTCTTGATGTTCTTCTTCTTCTTCGCCGAGTTCCCGATAAGTGTAGTCCACTGGCCAGGGAGTATCTGGGATGGGCTCGCCCACAGGAGGTCGCGACATCATAGATATGTCTGGTCCTCCTCTCAAACTCCACTCTTGGAATATCGTTCCAAGGGCTTCATGGAATTGCGACTTGAATTGGTGCTGCTGGACTATTTCTCCCTTGTAGAAATGCATATCCCTTACCATGGCATCCCACAAATCCCTTTGTTGAGCATACAATCGCATCATCATTTTTTCTAATAAGGTATGGCCGGTGGATGTTGATGCTTCTCCTTTCTCCCACCTCCTCTCCTTGGTCCGCACCCCCTCGTGGGTGTAGGTATTCATATTGGTCAGCTCAAGAGGAGCGTGTGGAGGGATCATGACATCAAAAGATAGCACTTTGACCCCTTGGACTATGCAAATACCTAAGATAAGTGACCCAAAGGCTAATGCAGCACAAGTCCCGTTCAAGGCGTTCCAGAGCTATTCGAGGATAATGCAAGAGAAATGATTATCTCCAGGCCTTTGAAGAGCATATAAGAGCAGCACCCTTGACCGGGTGACCTCATTGAGATGCCCAGATGGCATGCTAAAGCTGGAGACAAAGACAAGCCAAGCAGTGCTTGAGTCCGTGGGAAGGGCTCGAGGAATGTTAGCCATGTTTCCACTCCAACCTGCATCATTGTGGGTGATTTCGCTCGCAATAGCCATTGGGTTTTATTGTAAGCCCACGATGTGCAAGTAGGCACAATCCTCTACCTCCCTCAACATATAAAAGTTTTCGATTTATTCCCATCCAAATACTACTCCTTTCCCTCGCACAGTAATTTTATTCCCAACCGTGCTGATTGCGTTGGCGTAAACCTCTAGAACAATGGTGGGGTAAGTTTTAGCTTGTGAGCTCACCATATGTTCCCAACCCCAATTTAAAAATTGTTCTGCTCTTACAGGGTAAGGGTGTCTAAAGCTTCACTCAGGAATCATCTTTCGCCTTGAGGTAACCTAGTTGAACTACTGTTCGGCTTTAACTGAGGTGAATCTCTTTTTGTTGTATGCCCGAACAGCTGTGGGGGCAGCGGCTCCCTTGCTTGGAATGGATTTCCTTCTAGATGACATTCTCTTGTGATGAGTTGAAAGAAGTTGAGAGTAAGAGTTGCAGGAGTTGTTTGAAATAATTGAGTGCTGAGGTGCTTTAGAACTTTAAGTAGATGCAAGTCTCATTCCCCTCCTCAAGGTCCTTAAATAGCTAAAGAAATTCTGGAGGTTCACATCTAATAAATCTCATAAAGGAAAGATAAATTTTGGTCAAATATGTTCTCAAAACATGCCTTAAATGTGACTTCAATCCAGCCTTAAAGAGAAAGGTAAATACAGCTTTTTTAGCACTTTTTACTTAAAATATGAACCCTAAGGCACACTATAGCATCTTTGACTGCCTTGGGAACATAAAGCAGACAGTTTATGCTCCAGTTGTACGCTACACACTGTAGCGTGCTATAGCATCCTGGAGCTTGTATAGAAAAAATCACAAGTGCCTTAAGTCCACTACAGCACGATATAGCGGACCAATCCGCTGCGGCGCGCTGTGGCGGATAAGTCCGCTGGCGCGTCCTACAACGCATTTTGAAGAAGTTTTTAATTTTTTTTTCAGCAATCATTTACCTTCCAGAATTCATTTCATTCACTAAATTCTAGTTGTTTTTTTCTAACTAACTACTCCTAAGTTCAAAATTAAGCAAAACAAAAATTGGCTTGCCTCCCAAGAAGTGCTTGGCCTAATGATATCAGCCCGACACGTTTAATATTTTTAAGGGATTCCTTTAAGCGGGGGTTTCCTTTTCCATACCTTAGAATTGCATGAGTGAGCATGAGCAGATGCTGTGCTCGAACTCATGACTTTACTTGTGGCCTTCCATTCTACCCCATTTTCAGGATGTGATAAAGAAACTCTCTACTTCTTTCTTTTACCTCTCCTAATCTTCTTTTTTTGTTTTTCTCTTTAACTTCAACTCCAGATGAGGTGCTATGACTAGCTACAGAATTCTTCTCACTGAGAGCAATATTCTCTAGATCACATAAATCCTCCTTCCTAACTCTCCTTCTCAGCTCTAACTCCATAGTCCTATATTTAAAGAGAGGTGGTTTTAGATCTATCACTTCTGCTCTCCCATGGACCTTGATACTCATTAAACCCCGACCCACATGTATAATATACTTGGTGCTAGCTAGGAAGGGTTGTTCAAAGATGATAGTGGAATTTTCATTCCATCTATCTCAATCACAAACAACAAAATCAGTTGGGATAATGAAACTTCCTTACCCCATGGGCACATTTCTTACAACTCCTAAAGAGGTTAATGACTCCAAATTAGCAAACTCTAGAATCAAAGACAGGCTCTCCATCCCTCCTATCTTAAATGCTTATATATATAATAGGGCATAACATTGATTGAGGCTCTAAGATCACACAACGGATTTAAGCGAACCTCACTCTTTATCACACAAGGGATGCAGAACCTACTGGGATCTTCACATTTTATAGCAACAAGCCTCTCATATCCAGATTTTCTACCCCCTTCTTCAACCACTAAATCTATTTCAGATGTCTCACTATTTTTATCTTGGTGGTCACCCTCAATCCCTTCAGAATGGATAACACTCACTGTTTCCCTTGGATTCACTTCCGTAGAACTAGGCAAAGCTCCTTGTCGACATGTGGTAAGCTGTTTTTAGATCTGCCCAAGTTAAACTTCTATGTTCCTAAGGGATACTTCAATCCCTTGGATTGAGGCATTATTTCGGGTGATTGTTGTTTCTATCCTACCCATGAATTGGATTATTTCAGCCTTGAAAGCATTAAAGGCTCCCTCCAAGTTTGAAGATTAAGGTTGGAAGATATTACCATTGTTATACCCTTATTTATTTGATAAATTTCCCCCATTGAAATTTTCATTGTTATTATTATTACTTCAAGAAAAGTTATTGTGATTTTTCCATCTAGCATTATAGGTGTTGGAGTAAGGGTGGTCGTTCATCGTGTTGTTGTCACTCAAGTAATTAACTTGTTCAGTGTTAGATGGTGCAAAAGGGTTATTCAAATTGCAATTTTTACTAGTGTGTTTCCCACCACACAAATCACAAGAAACTTATTACACACAATTTACATTCATTTTCTCTATTCCTTGATTTAGTGCATAGATTTAATTTTGGAGAGCAGTAATTTGAATGGTTTCAGTTATTTGATTTGCTTCTAGTTTTACTAGATTAAACCTTTTAGTAGGCCATTGATATGCACTCGTTGTCATTTCCTCAAAAAGGTCAAAGGCCTCCTCTTGGGTCCTGCTACTCAAAGATCTGCCCACGGATGCATCTGTGAGTGTCCTTATGGCTACATTTAATCTATTGCATAAAGTTTGCACTTGCATCCACAGCGGAAACCCATGATGGGGGCAATGCCTTAAGCAATCTTTAAAGCGTTCCCAGCTGTCATACAGATTTTCCCCATTATACTGAGGGAAATTAGATATCTCATTTCTCAGCCTGGTGGTTTTAGCTAGTGGGAAATACTTAGCTACCAATTATCTAGCTAAATCATTCCATGTCCTAATAGACTCGCCAGGAAGAGAGCTGAGCCAAACTTTTGCTCTATCTCTCAATGAAAATGAAAATAGTGTTAATCTGATGGCATCATCAGAAACGCCATTGAATTTAAATGTCTCGCATATTTCCAGAAAATTTGAAATGTACAAGTTTGGATCATCATTAGCTAGACCACTAAATTGATTATTTTGGACCATGTTTAATGTTGAAGGTAAAATTTCAAAGTTATTGGCTAATTAATAGGACTTAAGAACTACAAGTTCTAAGTAGACTATTATTTGATATTTAAGAAGTTTAATAGGATTCCTAAACTAATCTAAGTAAATTAAGGATTCCTATTATTACATTTTAAAATAATCAAGAAAAGGCTTTAGGGATTAGGATGAATAAACTAAGCTCTAATCTAATCATTAAATCTAGATCTAGTTGATTCACAAAACTACTAATACTAAGGCATTAAGACTATCTATTTTTTAATGGTTGTAACTAATAGATCTAGGAATCAACTATAGATCAATTGGTAGGTCTAACAATTGCATTAGGGACTCCTCCTGTAGTATGGCATAATCTCTAAGGGCTCTACCTCTATTATTCCCTTGATCTCCTAATGGCTCTCTAGGATTTGCTTCTAAGCTTTTTATTTCTTCTTGTTGTTGGTTTAAAATTGTTTGTTCTCTCCTATCTCGCAAATAAGTTCGTTCCATTTCAGGATCAAAAAGGATTTCATAATAGTTTATCCTACTCATGCAATTTAAAATTATCGCTCGCTAGAACAATCACAACAATCAAGTTTACTAGTTTAGCAATTCAACTCACCTAAGAGAGCAAATAAGTAATTCAATTCAGCAAGTTTCACTTCAGAAAAACAAGTTTCAGCAACTTAAATTCTCAGAAATTTAAATTTCAATAATATAGTTTCAACAATTTCAAGTTCAGCAATATAGTTCTTAGAATTTTAAAATTTTAGCAAACAGAGCAACAAAGTAAAATTCTAAATTAGCACTACAGTTAGCACAAGTATAATTATAGAAAATAAAAATTATATGCAAAGTAAGGAAAATTCTAAATCACTATCTACTTATAGATTGTACTTAATACAAAACTAAAATTGTTCCACAAAAATAGCTCCAAAAACTTAACAAACCCCAAATACGTGTCTACGCTTGCACGCAAGTGTACATAGTCCAAAGTAATAATAGAATGATAAGTTCCAGATTTTTATCGTCCTCAGGGAATGTATGGTTTTGTTACTAAGTTGTATCTACTTTTAATAATTGTTAGATAATATGTTTTCTATTTTGGTGGTTTCTAATTTAACAATGCAATGATCTCAATTAAAGATACTATTTGATTAAGAAGGAAGAGCTGGGTGTTTGTCATATGATTTGTTAGGGACAGATGTTGTATTCAATTCATGCAATTTATAGGTACTTGTTATCGTACCAATCAATCAAGTGAACATTGTGTTCCTTAGATTGGTCCTCTAATTCTGTTAAGTTCAAATCTATTGCACAAGGTGTACACACTAGGGTTCTATCTCAGCACATAGATTTTTATGAGCTCCCATTTAATTTATTTAGAATTCCTATATCTAGGTTATCAAAAATAATCTTTTAGTTAGGTAATCTCACAAGCCTTGATTTCCACCAACTAGTTTCATGTGCATCATATGCAGTTAAGCTAAGGAAGTGAATTCATCGGACCACATGGATTATGTCACACCATCTATGAGTACTCGATGCCCTCATCCTCCTTCAATGTCTGCTGAGCCACAAAGCTTGATTGGTGGCTCTTGTGTTACATGCATCAACCTTTTGGTTGAGCTCAAGGAATGGTGCAGTTAGACTCAAGAACTTATCACATAGCTCTAAGCTCTAATGCACACACTCCTAGCTCTAAGCCATTTGGTAAGTTATCGAGCACAAGATGCTTATTGTCACTAAGTAATCCTTCCATTTCAATCCTGAGGTGTTATACACCGAGAATCTTCACTCGGTAACTTACGTCGCGGCGAGGACCTTTATGTGCATTCCCTCTAGGTTCAAATTGTTTAGGTGACTTAGCATTAATTCATTTAAAAGTAGTTTTTATCAATCAGAGATTTTAATTTGATTCACAACATGCATTCACAAGTATATTCTAAATAAAACATTCAAATATATTCTATTTTATTATAAGAAAGTTCATACAACATCCTTATGTCCCATACATTCACATGACTACAGTCCAACCCTCCCTAAGGAGGGTTTAGCCTGTCATTATAGTAGAAATCCAAAGATAAAAATTGTTTCATGATTTGATGAGAAAGAAAACAAGAGTAAGGTTAAGGGGAGTACTAGGAATCGCCCTTGATTGGGGTTCTCTGGATTCTCCTTGCTCCCTTCTCTTCTTCCCTTCAAGCTCTTTGGCAATCTCCTTCTTCTTCCTTTTACAATAATACTCTAATTCCTTCCTTGGAGAGTTCTCCTTTTCTTTCTTACAACAATCTTTTGTTTGGATCGGAGAGAGAGTCTAATTTTGGAACCCTGCCTTAGTTTCAAAAGGCAGTATATATAAAGGAGTCCTCAACCCCTTGTGCACAAATTCTTCCATCACTTCCTATTCTGTGAACTAAAGGCAAGCTATTTAATTTTATTTCTTTATTCCCTTGGGATACAGTAGGACTTAATGTAAATGCAGTTTCCAAATAGCTGGCAAAGGCCATTGATTTGATTTTTTAGCCTTCCCTATGCTATGATAAATGCAGTGACCTGGGAAAAACTGCAACGAGCGCTGTGGCTGCATTTTATTTCATCTCAGTTCGGTTGGAATGGCTTCTGGAATTCTATTAAGGATCCACCATGGGGCACTGCAGCAACTCAATTCGAAACACTGGTCCACTGTAGAGCATGGTACGAGTCAGCTTATATTGTTTGAAATGATGTGGTGGCCCACTATAGCGCACAGAGGCGCGCTATAGTGGCTTCCTTCCAGGTCTGCAGTTTAATTCATTGAACTCAAGTGTGTGGTGGCATGCTGGGAGCATGCTGCAGCTGTTAAAAGTTCGAATTCGCAAAAATTTACTGTTCAATTAGTTCTCATAATGTTATAAATAATTTCCTGGAAATGACGTCGTGGCCGCTGTAGCGCGTCAGGGTAAGCTATAGTAGTTTTTCTCCCAGGCTTGCTGTTGTACTTCTAGGTTCTAGTTTACTTCTTCCACTATGGCCCACTGTAGCACGATGTGGCGCACTACAGCAATTTTCATCCATAATTATCCCTTTTGCTCCAGAATTGCCTTTTTCTCCTGTTTTCCTTGAAAATGTTGGAAATCATATCAAAGCATGTTGTTCGAATGATAGATTTGTATATTTTTCTTCTTTATTATGTAATAAATTTTGGACTTATCAGCCTTCCATGCATCAGCAGGGGCTTTGCCTAGTTCAACTGAAGTGAATCCACGTGAGATGGTTAGCGTCATTGACTCTGACGTGATAGAGGGGGATTGCCTTGATAATAATATTGGGAAGAATCCAAACTATTTGGGAGCTGGAATAGGCACTAGTGGTTTTAAAGAGTAAAGTTGATTATAATAAAAAGCAAAGATCCCAGTAGATTAAATATTCCTTGCATAATACAGGGCAAAGTTATTTTAGATCTCTTGTGTGATGTTGGAGCTTCAGTCAATGTCATGCTTTATCACATTTATGAACACTAGAAAATAGAAGGAATGGAGAGCACTCCGACAATTTTGGAATTCATAAATCTGGACTCGTTAACCCCATTAGGAGTAGTAAGAAATGTGGTTGTTGGCTTAAGAAGCCTTAGGGTCCCCACCGAGTATATCATTTGCGAATGGGATAGATGAAAATAAAATTCCACTATCATATTTGGACGACCTATGCTTTCCACAATAATGGCAATTATTGATGTTATAAGAGGGGTGATGAGTATTAAATACATAGAAAATTGAAGAGATTGACCTGAAATCCATGTTGTCTAAACAGAAACATATGGAGGTGGAATGGAGGAGAAAATTTAAGGGAGAATCTGAACTAATTAATATAGATCTAGAAGCCTGAAAATAACTAATCAAAAATCTAAAGGTGGCCAAAGTACCTCATCTGAAGGAACTGCTAAGAATAAAATAACTCCTAAAAAGAAGATAAGAAGGGGTAAGAGGAAAAGAAGGGAACCTCTATACCCAATTCTGAAGAAAAAGTGGGAAAGAAGATAACTGATGAAGTAATGAGTTTGAGCACAACATATGTTAGTGCTCAGCCATTTACTTCAAAAATCCAGAGAGACAAACCCCCTAACAAAGTCCCTTAAATGGTCGAGCTGACGACACTAACCCAAGCTCTTTTACGGAGGCAACCCAATAGTTTTTTTTTTTGTCTAGGATGAGTTGGTTAAAAAAAAAAAAAAAAAACTTTATCTTTAGCAGGCGCTATTGCGTGC
The DNA here is from genome assembly GCA_016760335.1 of Gastrodia elata. Taxonomy (NCBI): domain Eukaryota; kingdom Viridiplantae; phylum Streptophyta; class Magnoliopsida; order Asparagales; family Orchidaceae; genus Gastrodia; species Gastrodia elata. The sequence goes on along the minus strand of CM028671.1, from coordinate 39,593,253 downwards.
TGCAATGAATTTCCCTGCTATGATGCACTGCAACGGATTTTACCGCTAAACGTGCTGCAGCAGATTTTGCCGCTATGGTGCGCTGCAGCGGATAATGTTGCTACAGTGCGCTATAGCAGAGTTCGGCACTTGAGAAAAATATTTACATGCCTCTTGGCGCTCTAGTGCACCACAGTGCGTGATGTACAACTCGAGTTTGCATTAACCGCCTGGGAATTCCCAAGTAGTAAAAGGCGCTATAGGGACCTGAAATCTACTAAAAAAAGTGCTACAAAGTTACTTTTTTCTTTTTTTTTTAAGGCTGAATCAATTCACATTTATGGCATGATTTAATGATATTCTTGACCAGCCATAATTGTGATTTGAATGATGAATTAAGAGAATAGGTGATCAAGTAATGGCCTAGAAATAGTGGACATGGGAGAGGACAACCTCTATAACCATCAAAAATTCTCATACCCTTCTTCTTCATTGGATTCACAAAAGAAGAGCGTCGCAAGCAAGGAAGCAGCCACCTCAACATCTAGAGGCGCATTCAACAAAAACTATTTTTCTTCGGTGGAGGCCGAACAACGATATGTTCAGATCACATCACGACGGAAGCTCATCCTAGAGATGGGATTCAAACTCCCTTACTCTGTTTTCCATGGAGATGTCCAACATCGGGAATGTCATAAACTAGTCAGTCTGCAGACTGACTCATACCCTTCCATAGAGCAAGAAGTTTATGCCAATGTAGTCAATGCAAGTGGGCATGAATGTTTTGTGCAAGGGAAAGCTGTGTCGTTCGGGCTCAAGCAGATTGAGCAATTTTATGAGCTGAAGTAGGTAGAGGAGTGTTCCTATCAAGCCTAGTTAAATTACGAATATGACCCGGTGGCAATAGCAAGTGCCCTCACCTTCAATGACGCTGGCTGGAGGGGAATTTAGATAGCATTCCTCGAGATCTATTTAGGAACTTGTGTACTGCATGGCTTGTTCTCATTTGCAGCTTTATAATATCATCTGGGCATTTGAGTGAGGTGACACGGTCAAGAGCACTCCTCATTTGTGCTACAAAGTGATCTGAAGATATCCACATATCTAGGATTATTTTTGAACGGCTATGGAACGCCCTTATCGGGTCATGCGCCGCACTAACTTTTGGGTCACTCATATCTGGGATATGCGTTGCCGAAGGTGTCAAGGTATCGTTCAATGGCATAGCTGTTCCTCCCTGAGTTCCTCTTGAAACAACTTAAACATTCGCTGCCAAGAGAGTAAGAGGAGCAAAAAGAGAAAGGGAGAGGAAGACAAGGCTTCTTCTTCCTCTGGTAAAGCTTCATCATTAAAGCAACTGCATAAAGGAATGGAACACTTGCACGCCTATCAAGTACAGATGGGCAAATCCATGATAGTGGACATGCGGTTCTGTAAAGCCGAACTTTCCCAATAGCGCCAATTCCAAGCCAACTTCCATGCATCTCAGGGAACTATGTTCTCAAGTTGGAGCTTGCATGGTGGATTGGGCGATGTTGTCCCGTTACAACCCCTAACAAGCATCCCGTTCCGGACACTCTATGGCCGTAGGACTTCGAATAGGAAGGCGATGAAGATGATGACGAAGAAAATGAGGAAGATGAATGGAATGGATGTAGTAGTTCATTTGTTAGTTCTTTTTGTTATGTTTCCTTTTGTCATTTTTCTCCTAACTTTATTTTTGTACTTTTTTAGTTTTGCTTTCATTAAAAAAATCTATCATTTATCCAAATTTCTAATGAATGGAATATCTTTATCTCTAAAATTTTTCTAAATTTTAATTTAACTTAATTCAATTGTGATAAAACATGTAAAGATTTTCTTAATCCAAATTACTTAATAAGAGGCGATTAAGCAACAAATAGTTCTGAAAATTTTTATGCTAAAATGTTTTACAATTATATTACTATAAGTCTCCACAATCAAGAAAATGTATGATGCTTTAAAACTAAGTGCGGGAGTGTGGTTAGGGAACTTGATTGAGAAAAGCAAGAACCTGTGAAATAAATAATGTGCTAGGCTTCTATAGGACTTATTGAACGTAATAAAAATAGATGGGGATTAAGAAAAATATCACTCCAAGAGTAAAAAAAATTGAAAAAACATGATGAATAAAAATATCTCTCTTGAAAGAATTATTCATTGCGGCTTAGAAAAAGAAGCATAAATTTCACAAGATTCTAACTGCACCAAAATTGACTTTGTCTTAGTCAAGCAACCCTAGAAACCTCCCATTAATGAAGAGTTAAGCATCGAACATTTGGAAAATGGAGACTTAACTAGTCAAAATAAGGGAAGACATTAGTATGAGACTTTTCAGAACTTGAATCCTTATAATCACCTTGATAAGTAATACATGAAATAACAAAAACACTTCACACCTATCCTATAAAATTATGCAATCTTGAAAATCAGAAAAATTCATTTTTGAACTTCCTTGAGGACGAGCAAGAATTTAAGTGTTGGATGTCATAAATCTAAGATTTATAGCCAAATAAATGAATAAAACAAATACTTTTTACGCTAGAATTTTCTACTTTGAATGGTCTTTCAACAATTTCAGGGAAAAAGAGGAGCTGAGCCAAATCTGATCAAAAATAGGAAACTTGGAAGAAAACCACAGTAGTGTCCCTAGGTGCACCACAGCACCCAGTAGTGGGCTCAACCCGAGAACTCGACGCTACCGCGCACCGTAGTGGACTCAAACCCGAGAGCTCGGGCCACTGTGGGCTCAACCCAAGAACTCAGCAATACCGTGTGCCACAGCAGGCTCAACCTGAGAGCTCAACGCTACCCCGCGCCGCAATGAAACTTATGGACTTAGACTTAGCGTATATCTTAAAGGCCCTCACTACCGCATGCTACGGCTGGCTCAACTTGAGAGCTCGGCGCTATATCGCGCCGCAGTGGACACAAACTGAGAGCTCGATGCTTCCGCGTGCCGCAGTGGTTCAACAGGTTCATGACTTAATGAAATAAATTCAAGGCATCCCATGCCGCAGTGTGCTTAAGTAAGCTCACCCCAAGATATTAGTGCTATAGCGCACTCTAGCACTACAGTAATTCTAAACGACCCGCTCCAGCGCGCCAAAGCAGCCCTAACCCGAGATGCGGGCGCTACAGCGCACCGATGCGGGCATTCCCTTGACAAATATTCTGAAGCAAAACCATTGCAGCGTGCCCAAGCGCGTTCCCGTGTGTCGCAGTGCCCGTCGTAAATCCATCTAAAAATGAGCAATAAATTTAAGATAGAGAACACAAAAAATTCAGTTTTTCTGTTTTCCCACAACTGCCATTAAATTCAAATTGCATTAAACCTTGAGAGTTTTAAGAGGAATAAGGGGAATATTCATTAATAGCCATTAAAGCAAAAGGAGATGAAAGATTTAGTAGATTTAATTCAAAGGGCTGGAGGTTGCAACTATAAAAGGAAGAGAAAAATATACAGAGAGGGTTCCCCTATTAATTCTGAAGCTGCATCAAGAGAGAGAGGAGAAAGCCTACCTAAGGAAGGAGAAAGTGATCACCAAATGGAAATAGAAAGAACATTCTATGAATCATAAGGGAAGGCAAGGTTGGAGAGCAAGAAAAAAACCTGTGAACTCAAGGGTTGTTCCTAGTATTCTCTTAATCCCCTCTTTATATTCTTTGCTGTAAGAACCATGCAAAGGTTCGTCTCCTTGTTTTGCCTTTCTTGCATTTCATTTATGATGGATGGCTAAACTGTAACAACCCAAGGTTGTTACCTATCTTAGTTTAAGTCTAATAATCATATCTCAATTATCATTGTGTTACGTTCATATGGTTATTTTTATCAATCCCTGAAGATTTGATTCAATTTAGAGCTAAATCAAATATTTTGGATTGCTCTAATATTTAATTAATTAGAAAATTGAGGTATTTAATTTGACATTGAAATCAAAATCCGACTTCGTCGTTACGATCGTCACCCCCAAATTAGCCAGGGGTGATGTTTTGGATGCATTTGAAAGTCGTCAGGTCTTTGCGAATATTTTAATATAATTAAATGCGTCGAAAAATAGACAAATTATATAATCGTCGGAATCAAAATCCGACTTTGTCGTTGAATTCCTCACCCCCAAATTAGATTGGGGTGAAGTTTTGGGATTTTTTGAAGCACGTTTATTTAATCCGAGTTTTTAAGCAAATTATGAAATTAGAAAATAAAAAAATGATTATTTAATTAAGAAAATTTATTTTCTTAATTTGCATTGCTGGCTGCCCATCCCTCTTCCCCTTTTTGGCTGACCCCTCTCGTCCTTCCCTTAATGCAAATCTTGATGGCAAAGCCATCTTTCTTCCCATGCCTCCTAGCCTCCCTAGCTCTTAATGGCCTCCCCATTTCTTCTCCCCTTTAAGAAAGAGCTCAGTGTCTCCTTCATTTGCTTGCTGCCAAGCTGAGAGCTCTCCATCCTTCCTCTATTGTTGCTCCTTGTGCTGAAGAAGAAGAAGAAGAAGAAGTTCTTCCTCCAACAATTTCGAGTCTTCTTTCTCCTTTCCTTACAAGGTCAAAGGTACCCACTTTCCCTCCATTGGTTAATCCAATGGCTATTCCATTTTGTTTTTATGCTCATTTGTATGTTTAAAATTTTGTGTTACCTTAGTTGTGCAATTATAAATCTATGTTTAAGATGTAGGAGCTCAAAAAAATAAAAATCTGTAAACAATAGGAATGATATGTAAATTTGCTAATACGAATTTCTGTACACTTAGTCATTTAGCCCCACAATTTGCATTTATTACTTAATCTTTTGGTGCTAATTTGGGTGTCAATGGAAAGGTCTCGGAGAGAGATTTCCAACAGTATATGGCACTACATATAAAATGCTCTAAGTTGAGAGTAATTGAGCCTAAAGTTGACCTGTTGCGGTTTTTGCACAAGCGAAATCACCGTTTGGCGCTACAGCGCGCTGTAGCACCCAAAAATATTAAAATGACCATAACTTGGTTATTTGGACTCCAAATCAGAAAATTTAAAATGCTAGATAGCTTAAAATTTTAGTACCAACAATAATCAAAAATAATATTTAGATTTTGAACTCTAAAAAATTAAAAATAACCAAAATACCCCTAACCTTAATTAGTTCATAACTTGACAAATTGAAGTCCAATTCGGGATTACTCCTAGTTAAATGACTTAATGTGATATAGGAAAGCTATAGCCACTAAGTTTGCTAAATTTGGACACCAAATAGAAAAGTTAGTTTTTTGACCCCTCTTAGTTTAGAAAATTACCAAATTGCCCTTAGCAATATAAATGGCTATAACTAATTCATTAGACCTCAAAATATAATGCTCTTGGACTCTATTGAATCCATGAACAGCAACCTACAGTGAATTGCATAAAAATTTAGATTTTATTAGGGGCAATTTACTAAAATACCCCTTAGGCCAAAAATCCTAGTTTGGACCTATAGGATCCATTTCTTATCCAAATTTGGTATACTTATTATATATCTTCATGTTAGACAATAAGGAATCATTTAATAGTAAGAAATCCCAATTTTGAGCTTTAAATCAAAAAGTAGCTTTTTGGACCCTTTAGTAGGGGCAAAATGGTCATTTTGCCTAAAATTTAGGTTAAGCGTCCTTAACTTCTAAACTACCTTCTAAGTCAATAAAACTAGCATTTGAACTATAATAGGATTATTCTAAGTGTTAAAAATCAGTTTTTAGTTCAAAATGTTAAATTTCCTAAAATTTCATCTATCTTTTCTAAGGACTTTGTACCTCACATTAGGACTACTCCTAAGACTAGAACTAGCTCATAGGTTAGATTTCATTCATTGGATAAGCGGGTTATTCAATAAATGAATCTTTAGTTTTGTTAATTTCTAGATTTTATAAATTATTTTTATTATTTTGTCTTTCAACCTTAGATTTAGGATATGAGATTTATCCTATTAAGTTTGATTTGCTTAATAAGATTTGCCTTAATCAATATATCACTCTTAGATTGAAACCTAGATCTTATGTTTTATCCTTTTGGATTATGTGATTAAAGCCCAATCTCATGGTGTTTAATTCATAATCTATAGTTTAGTAGATCTTGATCATATCTCAGATGGAACGTCAAAATTCATCAAATTAGGATGTTATGATTTATTGATTAAACTTGTAGTCATGCTTGATTGGATTAGATTAGAACATGATCAGTAATAATCCTTTTAACTTATTAGGCCATGCTTCTAAGTTACACTCGATAGTAGTAATTAGAGAACCTGAACTTGTGTAACTTAGAATAGTTAGAATGGTTTAAATAGACAACAATAGTATCACCATGTATAGAAGAGTCCCTTACTTACTTGAGTTATTTTGTTGCTATGCATTCCTTCTATTTTGTGCTTTATTCCATGGACATATCATATAAGAAAACTTTGTGCATGAAATGAAAACTTAGAATAATTAGGATTACAGTTGCCTTTGGGTTCAGTTTCTGGGTGGATTCTGGTGCACAATTACCCTAATAGACAGGGGTAAGGAGTAATAAGGAGGCTTAACATTACTCATTGAGAAGTATGTGTTAAGCTTGGAACCCGTATAGTCTTGCAGATTTGCTTGACTCCTCAGCTATTTCTGGATGTGTCCATAGAAATAAAATTAAACTAACTAAAAGATTTTGCATTTATATTTACTGCCTCCTTAGTTCTACTACTGGTTCTATCTGCCCTAGCCCAAAAAGGCTATGGGAATTTTTGCCTGCCCTAACCCAGAAAGGGTTTAGGAATTTCACAGGGCCTGATTGGCTAATTGTCTGATATGGTAGTCTTTACATACTAGTTTCAATTCTAGCTTATTGTGTACTGTATTGTGATGCATGTTTGAGTCAATCATATTTCTGTAGTTACTTGCTCACTTGTACTTATTAATAGGATGCTAGACTTTACTTCTTACTATATGAACCACTTTTAGATTTATGTCTGTAATTTGCATATGTCATGTGATCATTAGCATGTTTAGATTTAGACTTTACCTTCAATACTTAAACTTACTGCACTATATGTATGTATATGCCCATTCCTTACTTAGTTGCTGAGGTGTGCTTTTTGCCTCACATTTGCATAATTATAAATATTGTATTTATAGCTTACACTATTCTTTGTACACTTACCGTTGCTACTGCTTTTAGTTTACTTTTTATTGTGTTTAAGTATAAAAATGGTGACATTAATAATTCATGTAAAATATTCTTCCTAAGATATACTTAGACAATTGTCTAATAAGATTTTTCTTTTATTGGCTGGGGCCCTGGCATTATAAAATCGATAATATCATATTCTGATAGATTTGAGGAGCTGGGTGCTTAAGGAGAGGAGCCTTATTTAGAGGAGGAGCATCAGTTAGGAGAGATAGGCGCTGCCTAGATTTCTTTTTAGCCTTATGTGAGGATGAGAGTTTTTATTCAATCTTTTTAGTTATACATTTAAATGTTGTAATACTACAGGTACTGTGACTGGGATTACTTTTTTGCACTTTATTATTATTGAGCTACGTTGTGTTTATTACTTAATGTATGGTGAATAGATGTAATGTTTATACGATTTTGCTTCCGCACTCTCTATGTATGTCATATTTAATGATTAATCTTCTTAGTTATTCTGTGCACGTCCTTCCCTTATTAGTGGGTTGTGGATCTTACTTGATCCAATGATAAGTGAGGGGTTTTACAGAGTGACACTCCACTCCTTAGTCTAATGATTGGGGACTTAAGGAGAGGGGCGACCACAGTTGGTATCAGAGACTTCAATAAGGTGTCAGATTGGGAATTTTATTCGACTCTACCTAATGGATGATTCTCTGCCAACCAGTCACTAACTGAATACATAAGTTACATCATGTACCATAATCATGAGCTCAGAATAATAAGAGTATAAAATTGGAAATGCATTCACAAGTAAAATATCTATAAAAAAATGTAACTTAGAAATCATTAAACGTGCAAGGATGATGCTTAGGTGGCATCACAAACAATTTGAAGATAGGTGGGAATGCATCATCCAACTCCATCAGCAGCACGAGAAGTACATAGAAGGAGTGTCAGACCCTGATGTCCAAATTATGGGTTGACTAATCTAGCAAAGTGTATTCAGGGGATACGATCTCCTCGTCGTAGCCAAGAAGTGGCTAAAACGGGTAGATTTTTTGTTCGAAATTATTAACTACCCAAACAGCATTAGAATTCCCATTATATCCTGTCTCCTGCACGACAGAGCTAAGGATTGGTGGAGCGTCACCCTATGAGCACTCACCCATCGGCGTGAAGAAATGCAAAGGGAGGTCACCTATGCGGACGGACTTCCACCGTGCTCTTACAGCTAGATATATCGGATAGACTCCATGTTTTCCCCAATTGTTGTCTTTTATTATCTTATGTTCTATCTACTACTTCTGATGATGTACTTTCATTTCTACTTTTGATTAAAAAGGGGATGGAATGTTATGACCTTTTGCTTTCTAAAATTATGAAAGTGTATTACCCTTAATTCAGATTCTAGCAATCAAAATCATGAACCCAGAATAGAGCCCTACTCCTGCTCTGGACTGCTCCATATATTTCCTTACCTTAGACCACAAACATTCAATGGGAGTCTCTCATCTGTTGATACAGCAAACTGGATAAAGTTAGTGGAGAAGGACCTAACCAGCATCAAATGCCCAGATGCTGAGGTAATCCGTCTAACAACTCATTTACTCCAAGGAGAGGCGCAGTATTGGTGGGACAACATCTGCCATACATTATTCACAGATTGGGAACTTGAAGAAATATCTTGGGATGAGTTCATAGTGGCATTTTGGACTCAATACATCCCTACCTCTATCAGGCACACCATGGCAGATAAGTTCCTTAAACTGTAGCAGGGAAGCCGATCAGTTTCTATTTATGAATCTGAATTCAGGCAGCTGGCAAGATTCTCCTCCAACCTCGTTCCCATAGAATCTGACAGATGCCATCGCTTTCAGAGCGGACTTCGGCCCTCCATCCGGAGGCTAGTCGTATCTCACTACTCAACCAACTTTGCTGAACTACTAGAATCCACCACAATAATTGAACTGGATGAGGCATTTGATCCCAAATGCAGTTATGGTATGACAACCGTTCAGCATGGGAATCTTAGGAGAGCTAGGGTATATCAGCTTGAGGCAGGAACTTTGTCAATGGATCATTTCGATGGCTGCACTCTCCCTCATCATTATGGGTGATGTTACCATAAGACTGGGAACTACTTCACATGCGGACGGCCAGGCCATAGTTACTTTTGATGTGCGACTACGAAAATAATTGATGGCAACCAGATCGATTTCTCTAAATGCCAACAAAATTTTGATTTATTCCAGAAGCCTGCCATAGCTCGTTTAGCATTACCACCTCTTCCTCCTGCTCAGCGACGTGAGATAGCTATTGTCCCCCATCCAAATGCTCCGAGGCTGCCTATCCGGCAGCCTTACAACACGCAGCAGGCTGGTCCGGCACACGTCTATGCTCTCACTCCTACCAAAGCCACAGAAGATAATAACGTTGTATCAGGTACACACTTCTGGACCAATCCACCATTTTATTATTACTTGCTTAAGAGTATCTAATAGATTACTGCATCCATATATTGGTACAGTCTATATAAATAATAAGCCCTGCAATATCTTATTCGACACTGGAGCGAGTCCCTCCTTTATTTCCGAAAGCTAGACAAGGTCTCTCAACTTGTCATTACACCGTTTAGCAAAACTCTTAAATGTAGGAATACCATCTGAAGCTCAACTACAAGCCAATCAATTCTGCAAGATAACTGTCCCCATTGGAGAGATAGAAATTGAAGCCAAGCTTGTAGTCCTGCCAATAGCCAACTTCAACATCATTTTGGGCATGAATTGGCTAAGTCAGCATGACGCCATCATAAACTACCAAAGGAAAAAGATCACCCTGGTAATGGTAAAGGAGCTAAGTCACTTATTGGGAACTTTAGTACAAGAGCTTCTTTAGTCAATGCTATCAAAGCTAACAAATTAGTAACAAAGGTTGCAGCGCCTTCCTAGTAACAATACTAGAAGAAAAGAAGGAGGACGTTACTATATCTAAGAACCCCGTCGTCTATGAATTCGCTAACATTTTTCCAGAAGATTTACCCGATCTTCCTCCTACATGGGAAATAGAATTTGTAATCAACATTATTCCAGAAATCCAACCATTATCAAAAGTTCTATATCATATGGTGTATAAGGAGTTGCAAGGGTTGAATAAGCAACTGGAAGAGCTGCTAGAAAAGGTCTTATTCGGTCGAGTTCATCTCCTTGGGGAGCACTAGCTTTATTCATGAAAAAGAAAGATAGATTGATGAGAAAGTACATCAATTATAGAGAATTGAACAAAGTAACTATCAAGAACAGATACCCATTGCCACAAATCAATGATCTATTTGATCAATTATCTAGAGCCAAGGTATTTTCCAAGATTGATCTATGGTCCGGTTACCACCAGCTAAGAGTTAAAGATGCGGATATAGAAAAGACAGTATTCAAAACCCGCTATGGGCATTACAAGTTTTTGGTGATGTCTTTTGGCTTAACAAATGAGCCGTCCATCTTTATGGATTTAATGCAGCAAGTACTAAAAGCATATTTAGATATATTCATCATAGTCTTCATTGATGATATCCTGATTTATTCAAAAAGTAGTGCTGATCATGAGAAGCACTTAAGATTAGTTCTACAAGAAATCCAAAACCATGAGCTTTATGCAAAATATTCCAAGTGCGACTTTTGGCTTGACTCATTCTCTTTTCTGGGCCACGTCACAGATGCGCAAGGAATTAAGGTAGATCAAAATAAAGTTAGCATCATTCAGGATTGGTCGCAGCCAAAGTCTGTGACTGATATCAGAAGCTTTTTGGGTCTGGCAGGGTATCATAGAAAATTCATCTAAGGCTTTTCGCAGATAGCGTCTCCTCTTACAAAGTTGACTCAGAAGGTAGTGCCATTCGTCTGGAGTCCAAAATGTGAGAATGCCTTTCAAACATTAAAAGATGTTCTTTCTTCTGCCCCAATTCTTGTCTTACCTAAAGAAGGTTTGAACTACCAAGTCAATATCGATGCATCTGGGATATGCTTAGGTTATGTGCTAATGCAGGAAGGAAAGGTTATTGCTTATGCATCATGTTAGTTAAAACCTCATGAAAAGAATTATCCCGTTCATGATCTCGAATTAGCTGCCATAGTCTTTACTTTGAAGATTTGGCATCATTATCTGTATGGTGTCCAATGATCCATATTTACAGATCATCATTGCTTAAAGTATATTTTCGCTCAGCGCGAACTCAACTGCGATCAGCGAAGATGGCTTGAGTTAATAAGCAATTATAATTTATCAATCTAGTATCATTCGGGGAAAGCAAATGTTGTAGCCGATGCACTCAGTCATCATGCTATGCTCTCCTCCTTAATAGCATCAAGTCTTTTAGAGGAAGAATTCAGAAAACTTGATATCAGGCCAACTCGTGGTGATATGTTAAACGTACTAATATATATGAGTTAAACCTTTCATCATGATGTCTCCATCTCCCAAACAAAAGATGAGGACTCTCTGAAGTTTAAAAGGGAAATTGAAAGTAGTCGTCGATTCGACCTGCAATTGCGAGGTAATGTATACTATCAAGAGGATCACCGATGGATTCCAAATCCATGCATCAAGAGATTTTAGTGGAAGGACACAATTCTGGTTACCAAGTACATCCTAGTAGTACTAAGATGTATCAAGACCTGAAGAAGTCATTCTGGTGGCCGGCAATGAAGAAAAGTGTGGCTGAATTCGTGTCGGTGTCATGCTTGTAATCTAGTCAAGGCTAAACATTAGAAGCCTGGAGGACTTCTCCATCCTCTAGCAATTCCTGAATGGAAGTGGTTCGATATTTTTATGGAATTCATAATGGGTTTACCCAAATCAATATCTGGTGCTGATTCAATTTGGGTCATTGTCGATCGACTGACCAAATCGGCACATTTTATTCCAATGCATCAAACCGATTTTGTAGAGAAATTGGCAAAGCTATATATCAAGGAAATCATCAGACTTCATAGGATTCCAAGGTCTATCATATCTAATCATGATAGTCAATTCACTTCTAAATTTTGGCAAGCTGTGCATTAAGACCTTGGGACTATCCTAGCCATGAGCACTGCTTTTCAACCTCAAACTGATGGTCAAGCCGAGCGAGTTAACCAAGTTCTTGAAGATCTTCTTCGTCTCTGTATCTTGGATTTTAGAGGTTTTTGGGAAGATCATATTTTTTTAGTTGAATTTTCTTATAACAATAGTTTCTAATCAAGTATCGGTATGGCTCCGTATGAAAAGCTTATATGGTAGAAAATGCAGTACGCCCTTAACATGGTCTGAAACAGGTAGTGTTCAACTGTATTGTTCAGATTTAGTTGAAGAAATAAATAAGAAGGTGCAATTGATCTAGCAGAGGATTACAGCAGCTCAAGAACACCAAAGTAAATATCACGATGCCCATCATCTATCTCTGGTGTTCAATATTGGAGATTTTGCGTATCTAAAGGTTAGCCCAATGAAAGGTGTGTTTTATTTTGGTGTAGCCTGAAAACTCAGTTCTCGCTATGCCGGACTGTTCGAAGTAATAGAAAAAATTAGTTATGTAGTGTATTGATTAAAACTTCTTGAAGATTTCTTTGCAGTTCATAATGTGTTCTATATCTCCTTGCTGTAGAGGTGTCTTCGTAATCCTTCTCATCTTATCCAATTTCCAGTGGTATCTCTTTCGCCAGATCTTTCTTATATGGAAGAGCCTATCAGAATCTAAGCTTGTGATCAGAGGCAGCTAAGAAATTGTTCTATCCCCATGGTAAAGGTTCAATGGAGCAATCACTCTGTTGAAGAATCTACTTAGGAAAACGAGGCCAATATGCAACAGAAATATCCAATTCTCTTTGATAATCCAGGTATCTTTAAGATTCAAAATTTCTATTCTTAATTTTCTGCATTTTATCTTTACCTTCTAAGTAATGATATCGAGGATGACATCATTTTTAAGTGGGGGAGTCTGAAATAACCCAAGGTTGTTAACTAGCTTAATTTAAGCCTAATCATATCTCAATTATCATTTTGTTAAGTTCATATGGTCATTTAAATAAATCCCTGAAGATTTGATTCGATTCGGAGCTAAATCAAATATTTTGGATAACTCAAATATTTAATTAATTTGACCTCAAAATCGAAATCTGACTTTGCCATTCCAATCGACACCCCCAAATTAGCTAAGGGTGTCGTTTTGGACGCATTTGGAAGTCGTCTTGTCTTCGCGAATATTTTAATATAATAAAATGCGTCAAAAATAGAATAATTAAATAATCATCGGAATCAAAATCCATCTTCACCGTTGAATTCCTCACCCCAAATTAGCTTGAGATGAATTTTTGGGATTTTTCGAATCGCGTTTATTTATTCCGAATTTTTAAGCAAATTATGAACTTAGAAAATAAATATATGATTATTTAATTAAGAAATTTTATTTTCTTATTTGCATTGCTGGTTGCCCATCCCTCTTCCTTTTTTTGGCTGACCCCTCTCCTCCTCCCCTTAATTGCAAATCTTGATGGCAAAGCCATCCCTCTGCCCATGCCTCTTAGCCTTCCTAGCTCTTAATGGCCTCCCCCTTTCTTCTCCCCTTTAAGAAAGAGCTCAGCGCCTCCTTCATTTGCTTGCTGCCAAGCTAAGAGCTGTACCTCTTTTCTCCATTGTTGCTCCTTGTGCTGAAGAAGAAGAAGAAAAAGAAGCTCCTCCTCCAAAAGAGTTCCAAGTCTTCTTTCTCCTTTCCTTGCAAGGTCAAAGGTACCCACTTTCCCTTCATTGGTTAATCCAATGGCTATTCCATTTTGTTTTCATGCTCATTTGTATGTTTAATATTCGGTATTATCTTAGTTGTTTATCTATAAAGTTATGTTTAAGATGTAGAAACTCTAAAAAATAAAAATTTGTTAGCAATAGGGATGATATGTAAAGTTGTTAATACGAATCTCTGTACACCCAGTCATTTAACCATACGGTTTGCATTAATAAGTTAATCTTTTGGTGCAAATTTGGGTATCAATGGAAAGGTTTTGGAAAGATCTTTCCAATGGCATATGGCACCGCACTTGAAATGCTCTAGGTTGAGAGTAATTGAGCCCGAAAGTTGACCCATTGCGGATTCTCATAGACGAAATCACCGTCTAGCGCTACAGCACGCTGTAGCGCCCAGAAATATTAAAATGACCTTAACTTTGTCATTTGGACTCCAAATCAGAACATTTAAAATGCTAGATAGGTTAAAATTTTAGTACCAACAATAATCAGAAATAATATATAGGTTTGGAACCCTAAAAAATCAGAAATAACCAAAATACCCCTAACTTTAATTAGGTCATAACTTGACAAATTGATGTCCAATTTGGGGCTACTCCCAGTTAAAGTATTCAGTGTGATATAGCGAAGCTATAACCACTGCATTTGCTAAATTTGGACACCAAATAGAAAAGTTAGCTTTTTGACCTCTCTTAGCTTAGAAAATTACCAAATTGCCCATAGAAATTCAAATGGCTATAACTGATTCATTAGACCTCAAAATTTAATGTTCTTAAACTCTATGGAATCCTTGAATAGCAACCAACATTAAACTGCATAAAAATTTAGATTTTATTCGGTGTAATCTTCTAAAATTCCTTTTAGGCCAAAAACCTTAGTTTGGACCTATAGGACCCATTTCTTATCCAAATTTGGTGTACTTACTATCTATCTTCAAGTTAGACAGAAATGAATCATTTGGTAGTAAGAAATCCCAATTTAGAGCCTTAAATTAAAAGGTAGCTTTTTGGACCCTTAAGTAGGGGCAAAATGGTCAATTTGCCCAAAATTTAGGTTAAGAGTCCTTAACCTTTAAACTACCTTCTAAGTTAATAAAACAAACATTTGAATAATAATAGGATCATTCGGAGTGTTAAAAATCAGTTTTTAGTTCAATATTTTAAATTTCTTAAAATTTCCTCTATGTCTTTTCTTAGGACTTTGCACCTCACATTAGGACTACTCCTAAGACTATGACTAACTCATAAGCTAGATTTTATTCATTAGATAAGTGGGTTATTCAATGAAAGAGTCATTAGTTTTGTTAGTTTTTAGAATTTACAAATTATTTTGATTATTTTGTCATTCAACCCTAGATTCAGGATAGGAGATTTATCCTAGTAAGTTTCATTTGCTTAATAGGATTTGCCTTAATCAATATATTACTCTTAAACTAAAACCTAGATCTTAAGTTTTATCCTTTTGAATTATGTGATTAAAGCTCAATCTCATAGTGTTTGATTCATAATTGTAATTTAGTAGATCTTGATCAGCTCTCAGAGGAACGTCAAAATTCATCAAATTATGATGTTATGATTTATTGATTAAACATGTAGTCATGCTTCATTGGATTAGATTAAAACCTGATTAGTTCTAATCCTCTTAACTTATAAGGTCATGCTTTTAAGCTACACTTGATAGTAGGAATTGGAGATCCTGAAGTTGTGTAACTTAGAATAGTTAGAATGGTTTAAAAATATAATAACAGTGTCATCATGTATAGAAGAGTCCCTTGCTTACTTGAGTTATTTTGTTGCTACGCATTCCTTGTATTTTGTGCTTAATTCCTTGGACATATCATATAAGAAAACTTTGTGCATAAAATGAAATCTTATAATAATTAGGATAATAGTTGCCTTTGGGTTCAGTTTCTGGGTGGATTCTGGTGCACATTTACCCTAATGGACAGGGGTAAGGAGTAATAAGGAGGCTTAACATTACTCATTTAGGAGTGTGTGTTAAGCTTGGAACCCATATAATCCTGCAGACATTCTTGACTCCTCAGCTATTTCTGGACATGTCCACAGAAACAAAAGTAAAATAACTAAAAGTTTCTGCATTTGTATTTACTGCATTCTCAATTCTGCAACTGGTTCTGCCTATCCTAGCCCAGAAAGGCTATGGGAATTTTTGTCTACCCTAGCCTAGAAAGGCTTTGGGAATTTCATTGGGCCCAATTGGCCAATTGTCAAATTTAGCAGTCTTTACATACCTGTTTCAATTCTAGCTTATTGTATACTGTATTGTGATGCATATTTCGGTCAGTTGTGTTTCTTTACTTACTTGCTCACTTGTACTTATTTATAGGATGCTAGACTTTACTGCTTACTATATGTACTACTTTCAGATTTTTGTCTGTATCTTGTATATATCAATGGATAATCATCATGTTCAGATTACTTTAGGTTCAGTACTTTTACTTACTGCACTATATATATGTATATGCCTATTCTTTGCTTAGTTGCTGAGGTGTTCTTTTTGCCTCACATTTGTATAGTTATAAATGTTGTATTCTTAGCTTACCCTATTCTTTGTATGCTTACTACTCCTACTACTTTTAATTTACTTTTTATTGTGTTTATATTTAAAAATGATGACATTAATAATTCATGTAAAATATTCAGCCCAAATTATACTTAAATAATTATCTAATAAGATTTTTTTGTATTGGCTGGGGCCCTGGCATTATGAAACCGATAATGTTATATTCATATAGATTTGAGGAGCTGGGTGCTAAAGGAGAGGAGCCTTATTTAGAGGAGGAGCATCAGCGAGGAGAGACAGGCACGACCTAGATTTCTTTTATGCCTTCTGTGAGGATGAGAGTTTTTAATCAGCCTTTTAAACTATGCATTTAAATGTTGTAATACTACAGGTACTGTGACTGTGATAACTTTTCTGCACTTTATTATTTATTGAGCTATGTTGTGTTTCGTACTTGATGTATGGTCAATGGATGTAATGTTTATTCTATTTTGCTTCCGCACTCTGTATGTATGTCATACTTAGTGATTGATCTTCTTAGTTAGTCTGTGCACGTCCTTCCCTTATTAGTGGGTTGTGAATCTTACCTAATCCAATGATAAGTGAGGGGTTTGCTAGAGTGACACGCCACTCCTTAGTCTAATGATTGTGGACTTAGGGAGTGGGGCGCTACATAAACCCTCTTTGGGAGGGTTAGGGCTATGTCATGTAAATTTTATGGGATGAAATGTTGTTTGTACTCATTTTTTTGAATGAATAAAACTCAGAATCATTTTTGGTTTAAATATGAGCATGTTTAAGAGCATGCTGTGTGATTAATGTATTATTTAATTTAATGTTTATTAATAAAAATACTATCAAGCCAACTAGTCATATTAAAACTAGGGACATGCACATAAAGGTTCTTGTCGTGAATATATGTGACAATATTCCTTATGCAAGGATTCTCGGTGTAAATACTATAAGATTAATATAATGAGTTGAACTTGGTAACTCAGCTCTTATAATGCTCCATATCTAACCATTTAGTGTAAAGCTAGTAATATGTGCATTAGTACTTAGAGCCTAGTGAAAAGCTCTTCAGCCTAATAGCATTGTTGTTTGAGCTCAGTCGAGAAAATGATGGATGTCAACCAAGAACCACCAATTACACTTCGTAGCTCATCATAAGTTAAAGGAGAGAGAAGAAGAAATGTCTGCTTGTGGATGAATGTGACATAATCTACTTAACCTAATAATTTACTTCCTTCGCTAAACTACGAGGAAAGCATGTGCTGCTAATTGAGTGGAATCAAGTTTTGGTGGTCGTTGAAATTAAAATTAAGAATTTGACAACTTAGGCATAAGAAATTGAATTTGACTCATATCGATCACATAAGGGTCTATGAGACGAGATTGAACCTTCTTGAGTTCATCTCGTGCACTAGGCATGAAATAGTTGGAAATAGAGGACCAATCTAAGGAATGATATTATCACTTTATTATAATTTGTATGTGAACAAGTATTATATAAAGTTGATGAATAAGAGTACTTACACCAATCCCTTAACAAATTGCATGATAAACCTAACTCTACCTTCTTCTCAAATTGTATTTTTAAATTCAGATCTTTGAGTTGTTAATTAGGAGCTAGCAATAACAACAAAATATCATTGGTATAAACATTATTAAAAGTAAATATACTTTAGTAACAAAACACTCTGTTCCCTGTGGACGATAATTATCGGAACTTACTTTCCATTATTACTTCAGACTGCATACACTTACAGTGTGAGCACAGACATGTATTTAAAGTCTAACATTATACTCTTACTTCCTTCCACTACTTTAATATTTTGAAGCATTATCTTCAGTTCCAGGTGACAAGTCTTCTAATTAAGATAGGCTGGGTTTATACCTGACTCGACTTTAGTTGGAAGATTTGCCATGGTTGGAGACCATTTTCATTATAATTATGGTAATCCCAGTATTAGCATGACCATGGAGGGTACGGGGCCGTATAATTAGGGCTTGGAAACCTTAGTTTAGGAGGACAATTTGTGAAAGGATATCTATCTCTAATCCATTTATGTAAGGATAAATGCATTTAAAACAACTTATGTGTCCAATTTCACCTTACTTAGAGCATACCAGTTTTATGTATATACTCCTAACATATGATGAATTAAATTAACACTGCATTATGATTACAAACATGTTGAACTAGATGTAATTAAGGTCTAAATTGTATACTATTAGACAATTCTTATGAATTAGATTTCATAACAAGTCAGTATTTGAATTAATATATCTATAAGGTGATGAAAGTACAAATAGTTAGATAATAAGAGGGATATATTTTCTATTTTTTGGATTTGATTGTTTTTCCTTTTCAACTTTTACATAACATTAATCGCATAAGCATAATATATCATTAACGGTGTGATGCATAGCACACTTAGGATCTGTTAGCAGTGCAATTTGGTAAACACCTAGGATCTATTAGTAGTGTTATTTGGTGCACACCTAGGATCTGTGGGATGCAATATGGCATCAAGGCAATGCATATATATGGCATATTCTGTAACATGTTTAAATGCATATTCAGTGGAAATAATTACAAATCAGTATCATGTTTTATTTAGTTTATTTTTCTACTTTCAACACACTTGTTCTATTCTAGTAATACTACGTCTTTGCTTTTGAGTATTTTGATTTATAGTTACAGTTTCACATCAATTTTATAGTCTAATTTATGCTTTATTGTTTATTTACTATTATGAAAAGTAATATCCCATAAATTATAAGAAAACACTGTAACCAGTCTAAAATGTACTTAGACTTATTGTCTAACACAATATTTTCTTTGTGGTTATGGCCTTAGCATTATAAACTGATATATCATGCTTGGATTAGTTTGAGGAGTCTAGTTTTGAGGAGATTCAAGAGCTTTAGGAGGAGATAAAATAGCAGCAAGCACTGGAGTGCTGAATTTGATACTAAGTTTATTCTTTCTGCTAGTGAGATGAGAGCACTATTTTATTTGAATGTTAAAATCCTGGTTTGTAATAATTAACTCTGGATGTATTTTCACTTTTTTCTGAGACAAATATTTACGTAGATTATATGATGAATGTTATGGATAAATTTTTAAGCTTTCCCAGTTTAATTTTATCTTATATATAGTATTGTGATATGATTTTCATTAGCTCTTCATAATTTATCATATTGCCAATGCATAAGGGGTAAGTTTTCTAATACTAAAGATAAAGATATTATACTTATCTTAGGCATTAGTCTCAGTTGTTGCAACATTTAGAGATGACTCATTTGATCTTAATCAACTTAGCATGAGTGATGAGCTGATGAAGGGTTAGGATAGGTTTTCTCCAATTAATGTCCCAAGTTATCGAACAGTGGTTATCCCGGGCCATTACAAGGGGTATCCGAGAAAACCATAAGTTGTCAGATAAGGAGAGTATTCTTATCTACCTAATGGTTCGTTCTCCAAAATAATTATGATTACAATCACTAAGTATAAGGATATATTATCCATAATTCATCAAGTTATTTCTCAAATATGAAAATAAAGGCATCTAGAAAGTGATACCTTAGAACTTGAACAAACTTAATAGTTAAAAGACACTTAAGAGAAAGTAAATTCTAAAACCTAATTATATTTTGTTGGAATGGAAAATTATTATGGATTCAATTATTAAATTATATTATTCAACTACTATTAGACAAATAATTTCTATATTACAAGATATATGGCATAACCATTAGTGGAGTATCTCTCGCTGGCTTAGAGGTGCTTGACAAGATCATATATTACCCAATTTTCAAGTGATCTAGTTTCCTAACTCTTGCTCAGGAGTGGTTAGATCATGTGACTACTGCATCCCGTGAAATAACATGTCTAGATGACTATCTTCTCCATATCCTGGGCATGCTACTTTTCAGAGAAGCTAAAGATTGGTAGGTCGGAACATCTCGAAGGTTAGAAAGGAAGCGCAAGAGAGAACAGCATGTTGTCACCTATAACAACTTCCATGCATCTTTTGTAGTAGCAAATTGTAGTTGACTATGACATATTTTCTTATTAGCTATATTCATCACTTGCAATTCTTTTGCTCTTCAATCTATGTATTTAATGTAATTCCTCATTTAAAAGTACTAATGAGAAGGAACCTCATGATTTATATTTTGAAATTTATATTCTTAAATTTTCCAGTCATGAATCCTGGTTCTCTATCTTTGACTACTTTAATTAAAAACATCATTTCTTCATGTAGCAGATTAGCAGATATAAGATTTTTTGTTGGATTGGTGAAGGCCTTGATTGAAAGTTAGGCTCACCAGTCCTAGGAAACTATAAAGATCCTCACTACCAAGCAACCTCTTATGGTCAATGTAGCAACCCCATTTGCCTCCCACCTTTTGGCAGATGGCATTCTTCACAGCTTTCTTAGATTGAGAACACCTACATTCAATGGGGCTCTATGCCCCTTTGACACTATTGGTTAGTTAAAGATAGTGGAAATGAACTTGACAAATATAAAGTGTCTGAACATGAAAGCAATTCATTTGACCACTCACTTATTCCAAGATGAAACTGAGTAAGGAGGCATTCATTCCTCATCCAGCACAGACTATGTGTGAGGATTAACTACTTGCCAGTATAAAATATGTATGTTTGCATTTGTATGCAAGTGTACGTGGTTTGAAATAATATGGGATGGTAAGATCCCGAGATTTATTTTACTCTAAGAATAATGTTTAGATTTATTATTAGAGTGTATTTAATTTCAATGATGTTTAAGGAATTGATGGGTGTTTTTAGGGTTCCTAATTTAACAAATCCTAGATTTAGTTTGGTTAGAAAAAAGTTTTGGAAAAATAAGGAGAGATGACGTCAAACATACAGATGCCAATGTTCATGCAAGTTAATCTTCTTCTCAATTATATGTCAAGTCAGTTTGATTAGTTTTGAAATCATAATCAAGAGATTTAGAATCCTTTAAATAATATAAGAAATGTACTAATTCTTATCTAGTTCTCTGAGATGAACATTATGAGATTCAATCTAGGCACATAGACAACCATGTGAACTTTTAATAGATGAAATTATTTCTCACATCTAAGAAGTAAAATAGTCAATTTTAATAAAGTATCACATGATATTGATTCCACCAATGGCTCAAACGCATCTACTCTAAAATTAGCGAAGGAAATGAGTGGTGAAGCTTAATGAGTTTATGTCACATCACTCATAACTTATTGCACTCAATTTCCTTGCATAAGATAATAATGAGATGTGGAGCTCTAAGGGTTGTTCTCAGCTCATGTACATCAATTTCATATCATAAATGATATGAACTAAGCTATGGAGCTCAAAGAATATTAATTTACATCGTCTCTTGGCTCAAATAATTAATCCTTTGTCCTAAGTTGTGCATGAGCTATTTTCGCAAAACGAATGTTGTCACAGCCATTCGCGGCATTTGCTCTCGAGAGTGCACCACTTGTTTGGCTAAGGCAATCATAAGGCTTTATGATACTTGCATTTAAATATGTAATAAATGATTTTCAATAAGATAGATTAATTACTCTCCAACGTGCTCACACAATAAACCTTCAAACATTTTTAAATCTAAATAGCATTTCATTGATAGAAGAGTCACAAACATTACATCATGGGTTTTACTTGCTCTTTCATAATGAAACAACTTGTGATTATTACTTGGTTAAAATTAAGATAATTAAATTGATATTTGATTGAAAATCAGACTTCATTTTTAAGTTTCTCACTCTACATTTAACTAAGGGTGATTTTTTGAGATTTTTTGGAGCTCATTTATTATCCTAATTTAAATTATTAAAATATATTTAATTTAATTATATTAATTAAAGTATTAAATTATTTACTTTAATACTGACAATTACTGTTAGATATAAAAGGCACGGATCCCATGATCGAGAACAATGCACCAGACCGTCGCAAGGTCCAAACAAGATCATCGATTGCTTGATCCTATGGTCACAAGATGCTCCCTGTGCATCTTCCAATCATGCGTACGATCATGCGCACATGGTTGGGATGCAAGAGAGGACCTCCTTTGCTTGACCTCCTCTCACTTTTAAGCAGAGAATAATCACCATTTCCTTTTCTTGACATCCTTTGTTAGCTGCTGCGAGGTAAGGGAAGGACTTGAGGCTCGATTGGAGATTTTCTTCCTGATTCTAATATTGAGCCCATCGATGAAAGTACGTCTCCATCCCAGTTATTAAGCTTCACAATCCATCTTGTTAACTTTTGTTCAATTATTTTTAGGCTTGTAGAAGTAAATGACAAACTCCTATCAAGCTTAGTCGGTGTTTGATCCATCATCATGAACAATTTTGAACAGTGCTAGTGAACTAAGTCTTTAAAACCCCGATTAGCCATTTGATATTTGATTTGACCTTACTTAGTCTCATTTTACTCATTATGCTATAAGGAAGTTATAGCCACCTTGTTTACATGATTTGGACATCAAATGGTAGATGTGAGTTTTTGACCCTTGAATAAAATAATATTGAATTCCCAAATTTGGAGTTTTGCATGTTTAAGCCTTCTAAATGCTAAGACACCTTAGAAAATATACTTTATGATATTTTCCATCTTTTGATGATGTTTTGAGTAAGGAAATACCCAAAGTAACCTACTCATAGCTTAGTGCCAGTAGAATAAGCTTGAACCTCCACATAAAAATGAATTAACCTTCTTCGATCCCCAGGGCTTGATTTAGTATTTTTGGATCACTGTAGTCCTAAAACCCTAGGATGAAAGAGGATTGGTTTGATCTCTTAAGTTTATGAGACTCCTTAGGAAAACCCTTAAGAGGTTTGCTAGAGCCTAACCTTGGATTGACTTTAGTCAACTCATTATGTAACTTAAGGATATTGACTCATTGTAATGGCCTAAGCACTTAGCTAAGCCCTAGGATTCCTAGTGCCTTGAGATGAACTTAAAAGTTATTGATTGAATTCCTTTGCTTAAGAACCTTACTCATAAGCATGAATTAGATTGTAGTTAGCCAATCTATTTGGTTTTTGATTAGGAGCTTCCAACCCTATAATTTCTTAATGAACTTAAGGTTAGAAGAACTCCTAAGCTAATCTTCTAGTTAAGGATATTAGTACTAAGCTAAGGCTAGTAACGTAAAGAGATTAAGAAGTTAGTAATAATATAAGCTTTAAATTTAACTTATATTAGTACTTACACCTTCAATGCCATTTAGGTAACTTTAAATGAATCTTAAGTTGTAAGGTAGTGAATTGTAGATCATCTTATATCTTGTGTGCTACTTTGAATACTATTAAGTAATTCTTAATTTGTACCTAAAAGAGGACTTAGAAGATATTCAGAATGGATACATCTTAGGACTTTTAATGCCTTCCAGTTAGACTCAAAGATTAACCTATGTGACTAAGTGTAACCTACTTAGGATTATATATGCAGTCCTGACATGTTAAGTATATAACTTAGAGATTGATCCAAGTATTTAAGTGAGAACTTCTTAAGTGAAGTGTAGTTAGCCATTTTGAGTGTGATGCTTAAGATTTATTTAGAAAGATTAAATACAAAGATAAGTCCTAATAATAAAATTAAATGTTAAGAAAGATTAGAATCAAAAGGCCTTGTGAATCTAAGTCAGAACTAAATGAAAATCATCAATTTATGAAGTAGGAACTAATGTCCATATAAATAAGATGAAGACTTCCTTAGAATAATTTAGTGATTGGAGCTAAGAGTAGATATTCCCCTAAGGGTTAAAAGACTTAAATGTCCTTTAAGTGCTTAGTATTGGATCTAAACTTGAGGTCTTAGTAATTGTAATACTAAGGTTTGGAACCTTAGGATTAAGAGGAGAACCTTATGATTATACTAAGTAACTTAATGTGGGGTGAAATTAGATAATACTAGCATAAGTAATATGAACCCTTAGATCTTAGCAAATTAATCTGGTAGGCTCATAGAACCCTATAATCACCCTACAAATAACATAACTAAGGCTAAGATAACTAAAATGATTAGACATAGAAATCTTCATAAGTATAGAACCTTAATATGCTAGTGAGATATAATAACTAGATAATAGAGTTAACTGTGATGCTTAAATATGATAGTTCTTAGAATCCCTTTAACCAAAGTAATGAGGTGCTAGTTCAAGGGTTAAGGAAATCTATAGTTAGACTATTAATAATATAAGCCATAAATACATAGTAACTTCAATAGTGTAATAGTTAGATAATACTTTTCTTCTCCAAATACTTTTCTCCTCCAAATACTTTTCTTTTCCTTACTCAATGTCTTATATCTCTTAATAATGGTTGTAACCTTTATCTCCTTCTTGGGTTAAGAAATTCTCCAGGATATTTCTTTCACCAAAACCAATATCAGAACCCTCCTTCAGTTTTTAATCTTTGCTTTCATAATCCTCCATCCAACTATTCTTCTCTCCTTAGCTATCATTATTATTCATCATGAAAATAGAATTTGCATTCAATAATCTTCCCTTTATTCTCTTGGGAATGATAGGTTTTAATGTTTTGGATTAAATCAGGATGTGAGAAAATGGGCATTTTTAAATAATTTGGTTGTCCCAATGCTAACATGGAGAAATTTTCCAAGATAGTTTCATAGTGGTCACTATGGTATGCTGTAGCACCTGGCTTACTATTTATCAAGCTCTACATCATGTTCTAGTGCCTAGCACTCAGGAAATTGGCCACAGTGCTGCGTTGGAGTGCTTGACTTTAGGAAATTTGGAGCTGTGGCGCGCTGTAGTTCCTGGATTTTGAGAATTTGGATGATGTGGCACACTGTTGCACCAAACAATCATCAAGTTGGGCACTATGGCACACTGTCAAGATTAGCACTCAGGAAATTGCCTATTATAGCATGCTGTAGTGCTTGGCTCTAGGAAAATTAGGCATTGTGTGCACTGTAGCACCTAACCCTGAGGAAGTTGGGCACTATGGCATGCTGTAGCGCCTTGCTCTGGGTAAGTTGGGCACTGTGGTGCGCCATAGCACCTGACCCTTTGGATTTCTGGTGTTGTGGCTTATTGTAGCACTTTGCTCTCTAGGACAAGGATGCTATGGCATTCTATAGTGCACTGTAGCACACTGGAGTGCCAAATTTCTTAACTCTTTTGTTTAATTCATTTTGAGCTCTTCTATTTTGAAACTCTATAAAAACACACTAAAAGTACAACTAATCTAAAGAAAAAGCACCGATTTTAACACAAAACTTCTTATATTTATTTGGCTCATCACACCCCCACACATAACTTCTTTCTCATCCTCAAGTAAGTGATATATGACCTTTTTGGAATATTAAAATTTAACAATCATGCTCTGATTTGGAGCATATTTGAAACTCTTCTTATGGCATAATGTAGTTTCAACAATGTGACGTTTGTTTGATAGTAACTTTAATCTGCTTAGGTGCAATGTTAAGCTCTCTTTCCCACTATTATTAGCTCTTATTTTTATATCCTTTTGATTACATGAATGAAACACATGTTAGAGAATTTTTAGGCTCATTATTAAGAATATTTGAATGATGCTATCTTTAAAAATTTGGACGCCATATATGTATAATGACCCCAATAATTGGATAAGAGATTAATCCAAACATTGGGATGTTACCTTAGCACCCAATACTTAATTAGAAGAAAACAGATCAAGTATAGATGCGAAGTGGCCAAGTCACTTTATGATTAGTTATTAAGTTAAAATAAAGTTATACAATTGAATGCAAGAGAATATACATGATAAGGAGATACATGTAAATACAATATTACAAGTATTTTCGATATAAGCAATTAGAATAATCCACTCATTCATCCCAAGCAGTTACAAAAATAGTAAACACAACACAGTTATATAAGAGTAGGTAAAAGTAACTTAAGCAAACTCAAGTAGTTTATAATTTAATTGTTACAAATCTTATAAAAGTAAGAGTAAAAGAAAGTAAGCAGGTCACTCTCTCTCTTATAATAAAATACAAATAAACAATTCTAAATTAAGCGGAAGCAAAATTCTTTATAAGCTCTTTAAGCACTTGAACTGCAGTACCTGAATCAAAAAGCTCTCGTTCTATTATATTTTGGTATTTAAATATAATAGGGCAAAGCCAACAAAAGAAAAAGTGTAGTTAAACTAAACTGTCTAAGCACATTTTAAGATTGACTACATTCTTAAGTTGATAGGATTTCACAAACATAATTTACAATTTAAACGAAGCAGCGGAGCTATAAAAGTTATTAAGTAAGGAAAAAGGAATTAAGCATAACTGTAAAGGAGACAGTATAAAATAAGTTGAGTAAGAATACTCACTTATATATAAGTCCTAGCCTATATCAAAAATTGGTGAGAGAAAGCATCCAAAAAGGCTAGAAACTACTATGTGCATTAAAGTAAATGAAATGAAAGTAATACATGTTCAAAGAAATTTATGCTAACTAAGCAAATGTAATATAGTGAAGCATTAATTAAAATTAAGCAATATACATTGTAATTTAAATGAACTATAAGTGAGCAAAACATAATATTGGAAATAAAGAGTGTAAAGCATATAAAATAAAGAAGTATCTTAGACTCTTGATCTAAGACCAACATAGCCTAAGACTTTGAAAAGTAAGCATAACTAAACAGTTATGAAGAGATCTTATAATCAATAAGATTGTAATAGAACTCTTATATTATTAGTTAAAGTTATAATTAGAAGCTATCTCATTCTACGATAGTACTCAACAGAATGGATGAGGAGTTAAGCTTGTCTACTTAATTAAATACAGTGGGGGGGAGGGGGGTTGAACGTTCACAGTTACCCTCTCTAAAATTGAAGTCCTTTTATAAGCATTATCTTTCTTGTTCAAATTTGCCATAAGTTATTCCCCATAAAGTTTTATAAAACTTGTTATTTATGCACAATGATTTTGAATGAATGTTCAAGGAAAAAGGCTCAAAGCTAGGCAAGTATTCAATAAATTTCAATAATTATAAACTATGTGATATCCTTTTGTTATCTAAACTTTAATAATCTACTTAATGATTGGAGCTAATTGAACTCCAAATTGACTAATAGATATCTTTTTTTAATTCAATTTTGATAAAAGTAGAAGGAAGATAAGTTTGGAAAATAGTATTTTCATGTAATTGAGGTTCATCCTATACTAATCCTAAGCTAATCAAATCAAATAGAATTATGATTAAATTTTCTGGAAACTAGTAAGGTAGAATTATGTTTATAGATTACTAAGTTAATGAAAGTATAAGCTAAAGGATATTCTATTAGTTGTACCTATTTAACTTATAAACTAAAAAGTATTAACTCAATTTAATCATGAAGTTATCTAAGATTAATTGATATTGAATATTTGAAATTAAGAAATAAGATAGATTATACCCTACATGAAATAATTCATTTTAAGATTATAGGTAATTAGAAATCTAAAAGCTTATCTAAAGCATGAAAGGAAGCTATTACTCTCAATCTAATTGATTGAGAACTAAGGTAGGAGGTTAAAGACTATTAAGTTTTACACTAGTCATCTATATAATTGCTTAAGCACTAGTTAGAACATAAGTTCTTTTAAGTGAACTTAACTTAGAAGATGGATATGCTAAACTTGATAGGTTATAAAGGAAATTGAAAGGTTCTAATTTAACCTTACATGCGATTATTGGAAAAGCATAACACTTGTAATATAAGAATTTCATTTTAATTCTAGAAAATTTCGGCATGGTCTCCTTTGTATTTGCTCAAAATAAACACATATAACATCAATATATAAGCCAATCCGTTACTTGGGATTGGCTATTTCCAGTTTTAATAATTTCAATAATTGTAAAGAACATTAATTTATAAGTCAAGCTGTTACATGGGATTGGCTATTTCCAGTTCTAATAATTTCAAGTGAGAAAATCAAATGAAGCAATTTGTTAACCTAAGATTCACACATCCTAAATCAAGCATCTATGAAAATAATAAGAGATGTAGTAATTAATTTAGTAATATAAAGGGGCAGCATCATTTGACTTAATATGCCATATATAATGGCATTTGGTTCAGCATTTCTATTGATATTAGTTTATAACTTAACATGCAAAGAATAACAGTATCGAAGTTAGCATTTATATATATAAGAAACAATAATCAATTAAACTGAAATCTAGCACAACATTTCTTTCGTACAATGCATTTAATGATAGTAGTTAATTTAATTCAAACAATGTAAGGAACGATATTAGATACCACAGAATCCATTGATTCTCTCATTTATATAATTAGCCATGTATGATCTTAATTAAAAGAAGTGACATCATTTGATCCTATACAATCTTATTGGCTAACTTTAGAATAAAAGGCAGTATTTGAATCTCACAAAATAAATGACAGCATGTAATTTTATTTAAAAGGTATGGCAGCATTTGATCTCATCAATTTAACAAACAGCATTTGATCACTATAAATTAAATGACAGCATTTGATTCATATTAAAATTAATGACATCAATTGTACTTCCATTATATTAGATGACAGCATTTGGATCTCAAATAATACATGGCAGCATTGGATTTCAATTAATACATGGTAGCATTGGATCTCATATGATAATTGGCAACAATTGATTCAGATTGAAATTAATGAAAGTAATTATTCTTCCATTACATTAGATGACAACATTTGGATCTCAAATAATACATGGCACCATTGGATCTCAATTCATACATGGTAGCATTGGATCTCATATGATAATTGGCAATAATTGATTCATATTGAAATTAATGACAGCAACTGTTCTTCCATTACATTAGATGACAACATTTGGATCTCAAATAATACATGGCAGCATTGGATCTCAATGAATACAAGAGATAGGTAATTTAAATTACATTCTAATATGCAGTATATGACATTCAAAGAAACATGTAAATTGCGTATAACTAACATAAATCATTTATTATTATAACCAATTTAGAATTCATAAATTTATTTATGAAGTAATAATAATTTAAACTAAAATGAGAAATTGTAGATAGTAAGAATAATAATTTCAAGCATTTAATAGAATATTATTAAGTTGATGCATACTCTTTTCATTATGGATGAATTAAATTAGTATTTAGTTTTATTTGAAATAAGAACAAGCAATTTAAATCTTCAACATGCCATATTTCTTTTACTTTATTGATCTTCAATGTTTGAAAATCAAAATAGTATATAATTATTACTAGATTGAATTTCTGTAACTCGAAGATCATTAAATCTATTAAAGAGTGGATTTACTTTAAAACAGTAGTCATGATATAGGTTCTTGAAAGAGAAGCAACCCAGGATTTGCACATTTATACATAATCTCAAATATATATAGCAACCATAAATCTAAGAAAATGGCAAGTCTGAAAATCACTCATTTTGCTTAAACATTAGTATTACTCAATTTACTACAAATAAGACAAAATTAAATATGGAAATGGAAAAATGCATATCATAACAAAAATTATAAGTTCAAGATATGCATTATTGCATTTTCATAAATCCATGGAATTCCTTAAGACTAATTATATGGTTTATCTGTGAATATACCCTTACGCAAATATTATGAGCACGATTAGGAATCTAATGGGCCTCTTCATTTTGGTTCATTACTTCTCTCGTCTCCTTCAACGAAACTCAGAATAGGAGGTTCTGGGGCATTGGTGCATTCAATCTCTTTTTTACTATAAGACACGTTCGACCCTTGAACAAGTCACAAGGAGGAGACCTCCGATTTGCAGATGGAAACTCCAATTGATGACACTCTTATGATTATTAAGAATTAAGCTTTAATTCTAAGCTTACGGTGCAACTATACGCAAAACTGTGAGATTATATATATTTTTACTTCATTTAAAATTACATTCGTAGTGAGATAAATAAAAAGAAATGGAACCGAGATGAGCAGCATATACAAGATGTTATTTTCTTAACAAAATGGAAGGAGAGGTACAATACATAATTTTTGTCTTTCCTATGAAATTATTCAAGTTAAATATGTCTTTATTAGACACAAGTTTCTATAAGTTCCATAATGTTAGACAATAATTAATTCCTATGCATTTATTTTGATAACATTAAGTACGACATTGAACGAAATCTATCCGAACACAAGCTTAATTAACAAAGAAGAGTAACAAATCATTTATAATTCGTTTCTGCTATAATTAATTTAATATCGACAAATGAATAGATCAAAAGGCTATGCTTTAGGAATTAAAAGCAGGAGAAGTAAGGATTGATACCTAGCAGTTGTCTTCCTGCTTACGCCACCAAGAAATTAGGATTCAAGGGACTGGAGTTCCTCTCCTAAGTTGTCTCCTTCCCCTCCACCATCTGGCTTTTTTCACAGCCCCTTTGCAAAGGAGATCCATGTGCTCTCGAACCCAGAGGGGGATAAAGTTGGGGATAGCCAGCTGTAGAGGTCGAAAGCAGGAGGGATCTTGCATAGAGGAAGGACATCTTTGGTCCTTTTCGATAGGTAGCACCTGAGATATAAGGAAAGGCATAGAGTGATGGCAATCCAGTCCGTCCGTTGGATCAGTTAGATTCATCTTAAATGGGTTGGAATTATCGCAGCCGTAAGATTAGCTTTAATCAAGAGAGAATGGTCCTGATTAAGAAGGATGCTTGTTTTGTGCATTGCTTATAATAGGGGATCTCCACCTTTTCTAATATTACTGTTTTGGATATATAAAAATATATTTATGTACTAAGTTATTTTAACTACATTAACTAAATATTACATTAAATCAATTATTTAATCTAATTTATATATTGATACACAATCCAAAAAGTCCAAATTTTTTACCCTTTCTTGATTGAGGGGTGAGGAACTCAAAAATGTGATCAAAATTTTAGTAGGAGATATATTTAATCATCCTTATTTTCTGGGTATTAATTAATATTAAAATATTGACAAAAATTTTGACGACCTCCAAACACTTCCAAAATACCACCCATTGCTAATTTGGGTGTGGTGAGTCCAATGGTGGACTCCATTTTTAATTCTGAAGTCAAAATAATTAGGTATTTTCAGAATTATCAGAAATGTTGAAAATTGTCAAACGGTCTCTAAATCTCACAAAAATTGAGGTGGAGACTCCTAACTCTATTACAAGAGTAATGGAAAAGGTTTGGAGTTAATTAAGTCACTAATTGATGGGTAACAACATCTGGGTTGTTACATTATACTTCTTCATATGAAATGCAATGCATACTAACTTTTGGAGAGAGAAATTTTTCTTCATCTGTTCGTTCTCCTTCTAATGTTTCATGGGAGACACATTTTTTTCATCCCATTTTTTTCTTTTAATTTTTTTTTCTTGCTCCTTTGGAGAGAATTTTTTCTTCATTCCATTTCCATGCATCACATTCTTGAAGTCTTACAAAAGTCCGGCATATTCTTTATTTTATCCAATCATCCATTTATCTCATATGAGTTGTGTTTTCCCCAACACATAATTTCTTCACATCATTAGGTTCAATAGAAGAATTAAGGTAGTGGTTAAGCAATTTTATTGAGCCCTTAACGCATTATGGTTACTTACTTACTCAGCATCCTTGTGTAAGACTAAGTACTTCAAGAATAATTTTTAATTTGTTGATCGATTTATAGAGCTAAATTGTAGAAAGATGTATGTTTTCAATAAGTGATTGCATTCAGTTCATTAAGTATAAGCAATTAGTTTCATAGGGTTGGATGCCTCAAAATATTAAATAACTAACAAAAAATATAAACTAAACAAAAGAAATAAGATATTATAACTTAATTATTTAATCCTCATCTTCATCATCATCTTCTTCTTTTTCATCCTCAACAAATTCAAGCTAAGGGATGGCTAGTCAGGTGCTAGTGCTGGTGGTGGTGGAAAAATTGTTTTGCCTGGACCACCATCTAAATGAAAATTTTTAAACATACCCTGAAGAGCTGTGTTAAAGTCTTGAGTGTATTTGTAATGTTGGTACACAGTGGTCTCACAATAGTTCATTCTAGCATTCACACACTTACCTACTCCTCCATTCTGTCCGTTTGCTTTTAGAGGTTTGTCAACTTGGAGTTTTGGCTTGCTGAGGTTGAAGTTCTTTCCTCTTCTCATTCTTGCCTACTCTTCTTGCATCTTTTCCCCCCTGAAGTAGTGAAGATGCATGTTCTGGAAGGTGAGAGGCACTCGGGGAGGAAACAAAGAATCATCACAACTTATTTTTACCTCTTGCTCAAGGCATATCTTAGTAATAAGAGACCCAAAGGCAAGAGTTATAGGGCTTTTCTTTGACTAATTAACAAACAATCTTACATATATAATAAACTAAACTAATCAAAATTTTGGGTTGCTTCCCAAAAAACACTTAGATTAATGTCCTCAGCCTGACCAATCTAAATTGCACTACTCCTCACCATTCTTTGGTACCTCTTTCTAGATTGTTAAATAGTATGAATGAGCACTAAAATCTCTTACTGCTGCTATGCTTAGTTTTAATTTAGCCATGACATTAGTCAAGGTTTCACTAACCTCATTCCCTTGGATTGATTTAACCTTCTTTTTTCTTTTCCCCATCAGAGATTTTCCCTTCACTCTTAATTCTTTAAAATCTGCACCTCCATATGAGATGTCTTTGAGTCTCTCCTATTAAAACTCACAAGACTACCCTAGTTCAATCTTAGCTTAAATAGTTTTTAATTTAGCTCTCTCTCTCACTTTCCATTTCAAATATAAACTCTTCTCTCTATTAAGGGTCGACATTAAATCTATATCTTCTTGATTGCCATTTATTCTAATTTTCATCGATCCATTCTCTACATCAATTATAGCTTGAGTCATGGCAAGGAACGGTCTTTCAAAAATAATGGTAGAATTTTAATTCCACCTATCCCATTTGTAGACTATAAAGTTTGTGGGGACCATAAAACTTCCCAAATTAACCAATACATTCTTCAAAATCTTTATTGGAGTAATTCAATCAATGTTGGCAAATTCTAGAATCACAGGGGCATCTTCTTTTTCCCCTATTCCCAATCGTGTGCAAATGTGATAGGGCATTATGTTCACAGAGGTCTTTATATCACACAAGAGATCTAAAAAACATGTCCGCCAATTACACAAGGGATGTTTAATCTCCCCAGATCTCATCTTTTTATAGCCACTAAATTCTCTTCTATAGCAATTTGATTTTTAATACTCTCACCTCCCTAATTTTCTTTGCAAGGTTTTCTTTTAGTTTCAGCATTGAGGCGTTAAGTTTCTTTTTTCATCAATTAACACTAATTTTCCCTTCACATCCTCGGATGTGATCGCGCTCACCGTTTCCCTCAAGTTTATTTATGTGGTGCTCGAGAGTGCTCACTGCTGTCTATTGGACAAATAATGGGAGATCTGTTCAAGTTGGACATCAATGTTGAGGAGAGTTGTTTCAATCCTTTGGATAGATTTTTCATGCCTACTTATTGTTTGTTCAGTTATGTGTATCAATGATTGATTTTTCACTTTGAAGGAGTGAAAGGCTCCTCTAATTCCTATTTTTCATTGTTTTTGTTGCTAAGGTAGTGAATTTTAAAAAAAAATCTTGCCTGACCTAGTAATGATTTCCATTAAGGTAACCCTTAATTAAAAGTGTTGGAATAAAGATTATTGTTACCGCTCTGATTGTTGTTGTTATTCATCATAAAATTAACTTCCTTCATATTGGAGGGTGTAAAAGGATTATTAGAATTACAATCTTAATTCATATACCATTAGTCAAGGTTTCACTAATCTCATTCCCTAGCATTGAATTAACCTTCTTTTTTCTTTTCCCCCTCAGAGTGTTTCCCCTCACTCTCAATTCTTTAAAATCTGCACCTCCAGACGAGGTGTCTATGAGTCTCTCAGATTCAAGCTCACAAGATAGCTCTACTTCATTCTTGGCCTAAATAGGTTTTAATTTTCTCTCTCTCTCTCTCTCTCTCTCTCTCTCTCTCTCTGTCTCTCTCTCTCTCTATCTCTCTCTCTCTCTCTCTTTCCATTTCAAATATAAACTCTTCTATCTATTAAGAGTCTGCATTAGATATATATCTTCTTGATTGCCATTTATTCTAATTTTTATCAATCCACTCTCTACATCAATTATAGCTTGAGTCGTGGCAAGGAACAGTCTTTCAAAAATAATGGTGGAATTTTCACTCCACCTATCCCATTTGTAGACTATGAAATTCATGAGGACCATAAAACTTCCCAAATTTACCAATACATACTTCAAAATCCTTATTGGAGTAATTCAATCCATATTGGAAAATTCTAGAAATCACAGGGGTATCTTCCATTCCCCTATCCTTAATCGTGTTCAGATGTGATAGGGCATTACGTTCATGGAGGCCTTTATATCACACAGGAGATCTAATAAACATGTCTATCAATTACACAAGGGATGTTTAATTTCCTCAGATCTCACCTTTTTATAACTACTAAATTCTCTTTTATAGCAGTTTGATTTTTAATACTCTCACCACCCTCATTTTCTTTGCAAGGTTTTCTTTTAGTTTCAGTATTGAGGGGTTAAGTATTTTTTCTTTCATCAACTAACACTAATTTCCCTTCACATTCTCATATGTGATTGCACTCACCATTTCCCTCGAGTTTATTTTCGTGGTGCTGGAGAGCGCTCCCTGTTGTCTATTGGTCAAGTGATGGGAGATCTATTCAAGTTGGACCTCAATGTTGAGGAGAGTTGTTTCAATCCTCTGGATAGATGCTTCCTGCCTATTTATTGTTTGTTCTATTTTGTATATCAATGATTGAGTTTTCGCTTTGAAGGAGTGAAAGGCTCCCCCCATTCCAATTTCCTATTATTTCTGTTGCTCAGGTAGTGAACTTCTTAAGAAATTCTTGCCTGACCTGGTTATGATTTCCATTAAGGTAGTTGTTGGAGTTACTTCCATTACTCCAAGAGAAATTAGTGTGATTCCTCCACCCCTGATTAAAAGTGTTTGAATAAGGATTATTGTTACTGCCTTGATTATTGTTATTATTCTTCAAAAATTTAACTTGTTTGGGATTGGATGAGGCAAAAGGACTATTAGAATTACAATCTTCATTCATATGTTCCCCCCCCACAAAATCTCACAAATAACTTCTTGAACCATATTTTTGGTTTAACAACACAATTTCTCGTTGAAGTTTGATTATTCTAGGGGATTCAACTATGTAATTACATTCACTCCTATTGGATTTTAGCCTCTCAGTAATACTTCAATTATTCTAGGGGATTCAATTATGTTCTTACGTTCACTCCTATTGGAATTCATCCTCTCAGTAGGCCGTTGGTACATGTTATTGGCAATTTCTCCCAACACGTTATAACCTTCTTCTTGGGTTTTACTGCTTAGAGATCCTCCTGCAACTACATATATCAGAGTTCTAGTGTGTGTGTTTAGTCCATTATAAAATACTAAACTTGCATCCAATGTGGGAATTCATGATGAGGACAGTTCCTTAGGCATTGTTTAAAATATTCACAATTATCATACAAGGTTTCCCTATTATGTTGAGAGTAATTTGTTATCTCAATTCTTAAACTAGCTATTTTAGCTGGGGGAAAGTATTTAGTTAGGAATTTTTTAGCTAAATCATCTCATGTGTGAATTGAATTTTTGGTAGAGCACTGAGCCAACTTTTGGTTCTATCTCTTAGTGAGAATTGCACAAATCAGCCTTATAGAATTACTGATGATGCCATAAGTAACGTAATCATATCTAAATGTATCATATGTCTCCAAAAAGTTTGAGATATGTGAGTTAGGGTCCCCAGTAGCCTTCCAACTGAATTTGTTATTTTGAACCATCTATAGAGTTGATGAATTTATCTAAAAGTTGTTCGCTTATACATTTGGTCGGACAATAGCATGCGGTATTCCCCAAATAATGGTTAGGGCATAATCTTTTATGGCTCAACCCCCATTTTGTTCATGAGCTTCTCCTAAGTTATCTCCAAGAATCTCCTTGGGTTATTGTATTGGGTTGCTTCTAAGTTGTTGTCTTCATAGTCTTAACAATGTTTGTTCACATTCAAGGTCAAATAGATAATTATCAAAATTTTGTCTATGCATGTAAAACTTAAAATCAAGCAGAAATTTAAGCAGAAATTAAAGATATGAATGTATAAAAAGTAAACGGTAAATACAAAAATTAGAGGAACAATTGATTATAAAAATTGAAAAATATATAAATAAAGAAAAAGTCATAAATCACCATTTACTTATAGATTATCCTTAATATGAATCAAATTAACTGCTCCCTGGCAACAGCGCCAAAAAACTTGACAAGCCTAAAATATGTATGTGCATTTGCACACAAGTGTACGTGATTCGAAGTAATATGGAATGGCAAGATCCATAGAATAACCATTCTCTAGGAATGAAATTGTTAATAACATTCATTCATGTTGGATTTTAGCATCTTAGTAGGCCTTTAATTATTCTAGGGGATTCAGCTATGTTCTTACATTCACTCTTATTGGAATTCATCCTCTCAGTAGGCCATTGGTACATGTTATTGGCAATTTCTTCCAACACATTATAAGCTTCTTCTTGGGTTTTACTACTAAGAGATCCCCCTACAACTACATCTATCAGAGTTCTAGTGTGTGTGTTCAGTCCAGTATAAAATTTTAAACTTGCATCCACTGTGGGAATTCATGATGAGAACAGTTCCTTAGGCACTGTTTAAAATATTCCCAACTATTGTACAAGGTTTCCCTATCTTGTTGAGTGTTATTTATTTTCTCAATTCTCAAACAAGCTATTTTTGCTAGGGGAAAGTATTTAGTTAGTAATTTTGTAGCTAAATCATCTCATGTGTGAATTCAATCTTCTGGTGGAGCACTGAGCCAACTTTTTGTTCTACCTCTTAGTGACAAATGCAATAATATTAGCCTTATAGCATTACTGATAATGCAATTAGTAAGGTCATTATATTTAAATGTATCATATGTCTCCAAAAAGTATGAGATATGTGAGTTAGGGTCCCTAGTAGCCTGCCCACTGAACTTATTATTTTGAACCATCTATAGAGTTGATGACTTTAATTGAAAGTTGTTCACTTGTACATTTGGTCAGACAAAAGCATGTGGTATTCCCTAAATAATGGGAAGGGCATAATCTTTAAAGGCTCTACCACCATTTTGTTTATGAACTTCTCTTAAGTTATCTCCTAGATTCTCCATAGGTTATTATATTGGGTTGGTTCTAAGTTGTTGTCTTCTAAGTCTTAACAATGTCCATTCAAATTCAAGGTCACATAGATAATTATCAAAATTTTGTCTATGCATGTACAACTTAAAATCAAGCAAAAATTTAAGCACAAATTACAGATGTGAATGTATAAATAGTAAAAAGGTAAATTCAAAAATTAAAGGAACAATTGATTATTAAAATTGAAAAATATATAAATAAAGAAAAAGTCTTAAATCACCATTTACTTAATGATTATCCTTAATATGTATCAAATTAACTATTCCCTGGCAACAGCACCAAAAAACATGACAGACCTAAATAACATATGTGCGTTTGCACACAAGTGTGCGTGGTTCGAAGTTATATGCAATGGTAAGATCCAGATATTAATCATTCTCTAAGAATGAAATTGTTAATTACATTCACTCATGTTGGATTTTAGCCTCTCAATAGGCTTTTAATTATTCTAGGGGTATCAGCTATGTTCTTTCATTCACTCCTGCTAGAATTCATCCTCTCAGTAGGCCATTAGTACATATTATTGGCAATTTCATCCAACGTGTTATAAGCTTCTTCCTGAGTTTTATTGCTTAGAGATCCCCTTACAACTACATCTATCAGAGTTCTAGTGTGTGTGTTCAGTCCATTATAAAATTTTAAACTTGCATCCACTGTGCGAATTCATGATCAGGACAATTCCTTAGGCATTATTTAAAATATTCCCAACAATCGTACAAGGTTTCCCTATATTGTTGAGAGTTATTTATTATCTCAATTCTCAAACTAACTATTTTAGCTAGGGGAAAGTATTTAGCTAGGAATTTCTTAACTAAATCATCTCATGTGTGAATTGAATCTTCTGGTGGAGCACTGAGCCAACTTTTGGTTCTACCTCTTAGTTAGAAATGCAATAATCTTAGCCTTATAGCATTACTGATGATGCAATTAGTAACATTATTATATCTAAATGTATCATATGTCATTTAAAAGTATGAGATATCTGAGTTAGGGTCCCCAGTGGCCTGCCCACTGAACTTATTATTTTGAACCATCTATAGAGGATATGACTTTATTTGTAAGTTGTTCACTTATTCATTTGGCCAGACAAAAGCATATGGTATTCCCCAAATAATGGGTAGGGCATAATCTTTAAAGGCTCTACCCCCATTTTGTTCATGAACTTCTATTAAGTTATCTTCTAGATTCTCCATATGTTATTATATTGGGTTGGTTTTCTAAATTGTCTTCTTCTAAGTTTTAATAATGTCTGTTCAAATTCAAGGTCAAATAGATAATTATCAAAATTTTGTTTATGCATGTATAACTTAAAATCAAGCAAACCTTTAAGCTCAAATTATAGATATGAATGTATAAAAAGTAAAATGGTCAATACAAAAATAAAGGAACAATTGATTTGGTACTATTTATAATATTCCCAACTATCGTACAAGGTTTCCCTATATTGTTGAGAGTTATTTATTATCTCAATTCTCAAACAAGTTGTTTTAGTTAGGAATTTCTTAACTAAATCATCTCATTTGCGAATCGAATCTTCCGGTGGAGCACTGAGCCAACTTTTGGTTCTACCTCTTAGTGAGAAATGCAATAATCTTAGCCTTATAGCATTACTGATGATGCAATTAGTAACATCATTACATCTCTCCAAAAAGTATGTGATATGTGAGTTAGGGACCCCAGTGGCCGACCCACTGAACTTGCTATTTTAAACCATCTATAGAGTAGATGACTTTATTTGTAAGTTGTTGACTTATACATTTGGCCATACAAAAGCATGTGGTATTCCCCAAATAATGGGTAGGGCATAATCTTTTAGGGCTCTACCACCATTTTGTTCATGAACTTCTCTTAAGTTATCTCCTAGATTCTCCATATGTTATTATATTGGGTTGGTTCTAAGTTGTTGTCTTCTAAGTCTTCACAATGTTCGTTCATATTCAAGGTCAAATAGATAATTATCAAAAAAAATTCTATGCATGTATAACTTAAAACCAAGTAGAAATTTAAGAACAAATTATAAATATGAATGTATAAAAAGTGAAACAATAAATGCAAAATTAAAGGAACAATGGATTATAAAAATTGAAAAATATATAATTAAAGAAAAAGACTTAAATCGCCATTTACTTATAGATTATCCTTAATATGAATCAAATTAACTGTTCCCTGGCAACAGGGCCAAAAAACTTGACAGACCTAAAATATGTATGTTCATTTGCACACAAGTGTACGTGACCCGGAATAATATGGAATTGTAAGATCCATAGAATAATCCTTTTCTAGGAAATAAATTGTTAATTAGATTCACTCATCTTGAATTTTAGCATGTCAATAAGCCTTTAATTATTCTAAGGGATTCAGCTATGTTCTTATACTCACTTCTGTTGGAATTCATCCTCTCTGTAGGCCATTGGTACATGTTATTCGCAATTTCTTCCAACACGTTATAAGCTTCTTCCAGGGCTTTACTGTTTAGAGATCCCCCTACAACTACAT
Source organism: Gastrodia elata (assembly GCA_016760335.1). Classification (NCBI taxonomy): domain Eukaryota; kingdom Viridiplantae; phylum Streptophyta; class Magnoliopsida; order Asparagales; family Orchidaceae; genus Gastrodia; species Gastrodia elata. Next base: position 39,553,045 of record CM028671.1, on the reverse strand, counting down.
CTATCTGAGTTCTAGTGTGTGTGTTCAGCCCAGTATAAAATTTTAAACTTGCATCCACTATGGGAATTCATGATGAGGGCAATTCCTTAGGCACTGTTTAAAATATTCCCAACTATCGTACAAGGTTTCCCTATCTTGTTGAGTGTTATTTATTATCTCAATTCTCAGACTAGATGTTTTTGCTAGGGGAAAGTATTTAGTTATTAATTTCTTAGCTAAATTATCTCATGTGCGAGTTGAATCTTCTAGTGGAGCACTGAGCCAACTTTTGGTTCTACCTCTTAGTAACAAATGCACTAATCTTAGCTTTATAGCATTACTGATGATGCAATTAGTAATGTCATTATATCTAAATGTATTATATGTCTCCAAGAAGTATGAGATATGTGAGTTAGGGTCCCCAGTGGCCTGCCCACTGAACTTGTTATTTTGAACCATCTATAGAGTAGATGACTTTTTTTGTAATTTGTTCACTTATACATTTGGCTGGAGAAAAGCATGTGGTATTCCCCAAATAATGGGTAGGGCATAATCTTTAAAGGCTCTACCATCATTTTGTTCATGAACTTCTCTTAAGTTATCTCCTAGATTCTCCATATGTTATTATATTGGGTTGGTTCTGAGTTGTTGTCTTCTAAGTCTTAACAATGTCCGCTCAAATTCAAGGTCAAATAGATAATTATCAAAATTTTGTCTATGCATGTATAACTTAAAATCAAGCAGAAATTTAAGCACAAATTACACATATGAATGTATAGAAAGTAAAATGGTAAATACAAAATTAAAGGAACAATTGATTATAAAAATTGAAAAATATATAAATAAAGAAAAATACTTAAATCACCATTTACTTATAGATTATCTTTAATATGAATCAAATTAACTATTCCTTGGCAACAGTGCCAAAAAGCATGACAGATCTAAAATATGTATGTGCGTTTTCACACAAGTGTACGTGATTCAAAGTAATTTGGAATGGTAAGATCCAGAGAATAATCATTTTCTAGGAAAGAAATTGTTACTTACATTCACTCATGCTGGATTTTAGCATCTCAGTAGGCCTTTAATTATGCTAGGGGATTCAGCTATGTTCTTACATTCACTCCTGTTGGGATTCATCCTCTCAGTAGGCCATTGGTACAAGTTATTGGCAATTTCTTCCAACACGTTATAAGCTGCTTCCTGGGTTTTACTTATTAGAGATCCCCCAACAACTACATGTATCAGAGTTCTTGTATGTGTGTTCAGTCCATTATTAAATTTTAAAGTTGCATGCACTGTGGTAATTCATTATGAGGACAGTTCCTTAGGCACTATTTAAAATATTCCCAACTATCGTATAAGGTTTCCCTATCTTGTTGAGTGTTATTTATTATCTCAATTCTCAGACTAGCTGTTTTAGCTAGGGGAAAGTATTTAGCTATTAATTTCTTAGCTAAATTATCTCATGTGTGGATTGAATCTTCTGGTGGAGCACTGAGCCAACTTTTGGTTCTACCTCTTAGTGACAAATGCAATAATCTTAGCCTTACAACATTACTGATGATGCAATTAGTAATGTCATTATATATAAATGTATCATATGTCTGCAAAAAGTATGAGATATGTGAGTTAGGGTCCCCAGTAGCCTACCCACTAAACTTGTTATTTTGAACCATCTATAAAGTAGATGACTTTATTTAAAAGTTGTTCACTTATACATTTGGCCGGACAAAAGCATGTGGTATTCCCCAAATAATGGGTAGGCATAATCTCTTAAGGCTCTACCCCCATTTTGTTCAAGAACTTCTCCTAAGTTATCTCCTAGATTCGCCATATATTATTATATAAGATTGGTTCTAAGTTGTTGACTTCTAAGTCTTAACAATGTCCGTTCAAATACTAGGTCAAATAGATAATTATCAAAATTTTGTCTAAGCAGAAATTTAAGCACAATTTATAGGTATGAATGTATAAAAAGCAAAATGACAAATACAAAATTAAAGGAACAATTGGTTATAAAAATTTAAAAATATAGACTTAAATCACCATTTACTTATAGATTATCTTTAATATGAATCAAATTAACTATTCCTTGGCAACAACACCAAAAAACTAGACAGACCTAAAATACATATGTGGGTTTGCATACAAGTGTACGTGGTTCGAAGTAATATGGAATGGTAAGATCCATAGATTAATCATTCTCTAGGAATGAAATTGTTAATTACATTTACTCATGTTGAATTTTAGCCTCTCAATAGGCCTTTAATTATTCTAGGGGATTCAGCTATGTTCTTACATTCACTCCTATTGGAATTTATCCTTTTAGTAGGCAATTGGTACATTTTATTAGCAATTTCTTCCAACACATTATAAGCTTCTTCCTGAGTTTTATTGCTTGGAGATCCCCCTACAACTACATCTATCAGAGTTTTAGTGTGTGTGTTCAGTCCATTATAAAATTTTAAACTTGCATCCACTATGGGAATTCATGATGAGGATAGTTCCTTAGGCACTATTTAAAATATTCCCAACTATTGTACAAGGTTTCCCTATATTGTTGAGATTTATTTATTATCTCATTTCTCAAACTAGATATTTTAGCTAAGGGAAAGTATTTAGTTAGGAATTTTGTAACTAAATCATCTCATGTGCGAATTGAGTCTTCTGGTGGAGCACTGAGCCAACTTTTGGTTCTACCTCTTAGTAAGAAATGCAATAATCTTAGCCTTATAACATTATTGATGATGCAATGAGTAATGTTATTATATCTAAATGTATCAGATGTTTGCAAAAAGTATGAGATATGTGAGTTAGGGTCCCCAGTAGCCTGCCCACTAAACCTGTTATTTGAACCATCTATAAAGTAGATAACTTTATTTGAAAGTTGTTCACTTATACATTTGGCCAGACAAAAGCATGTGGTATTCCCCAAATAATGGGTAGGGCATAATCTCTTAAGGCTCTACTCCCATTTTGTTCAAGAACTTCTCTTAAGTTATCTCCTAGATTCTCCATATATTATTGTATTGGATTGGTTCTAAGTTGTTGACTTCTAAGTCAAACAATGTCCGTTCAAATTCTCGGTGAAATAGATAATTATCAAAATTTTGTCTATGCATGTATAACTTAAAATCAAGCAAAAAGTTAAGCAAAAATTATGGATATGAATGTATTAAGAGTGAAATGATATATACAAAATCAAAGGAACAATTGATTATAAAAATTGAAAATTATATAAATAAAGAAAATGTCTTAAATCACCATTTACTTATATATTTTTCTTAATGTGAATCAAATTAATTGTTTCCTGGCAACAGTGCCAAAAACTTGATAGACCTAAAATACGTATGTCTGTGTTCGCACACAAGTGTACGTAATCTGAACTAATATAGAATGGTAAGATCTAGAGATTAATCATTCTCTATGAAAGGTGTTTAGATTTTTTACTATAGTGTATCTAATTTCAATGATGTATAAGGAACTGACTGTTGTTTTTGAGTTCCTAATTTTATGAATCCTTGATTTAATTTAGTTTGAAAATAGTCTTGGAAATATGGGAAGAAATGAGGTCAAACATGCAGATGTCAATGGTCATGCAAGTTATTCTTCTTCTCAATTATCTGTCAAGTCAATTGGATTAATTTTAATATCATAATTAAGAGATTTATCATCCTTTAAATAATACATTAAATATACTAAATCTTTTTTAGTTCTCTAAGATGAACACTATGAGATTCAATCTCTGCACATAGATATCATGTGATCTCTTAATAAATGAAATTATCTCTCATGTTTAAGTGTTAAAATACTAGATTTTAGTTAAGTATGCCATGATGTTGATTCTACCGATGGCTTAGATGCTTCTATTATTAATTTAGCTAAGGAGATAAGTTGCAATGCTTAATGAGTTTATGTCACATCACTCATAGCTTAACGCGCTCAATTTCCTCGCATAAGTTAAAAATGAGCTGTGGAGCACTAAATGTGGTACTTGGATCACATGCGTCAACTTCATATCATAAATGACATGAACCAAGCTATAGAGGTAAAAAAAATTAAGTTATATCATCTCATGGCTCAAATGATCAAGCCTTTGTCCTAAGTTGTGCAAGAGCTATTTTTACACAGCGAATGTTGTCTAGGCCATTCACTACATTTACTCTAGAGAGTGCACAATTTGTTGGGCTAAGGTGATCATAAAGCCTTATGAGAGCTACATTTAAATATGTAGTATAAGATTTGCAATAAGATAAAGTAATTATTCTCTAGCATTCTCACTTAATAAACATTCAAAAAAATTTGAATCTAAATGAAATTTCATTGATGGAAGAGTCATAAACATTACATTATGATTTCTGCATGCTCTTGCGCAACACTCCCCAAATGGGTTTAGGCTGCCATTAAAGTAAATACTTAAGGAAAGCTACGAGAGATGATGAGCATTTTCATTGCTCTAACAAAGATAATATCAAGAAAAATAAGTTAAGAATATAATACTAAGTAACTGATCCTTGAGTTATCTATGTCTTCTTCTCTCCACAAACTTCTTCTCTTCCTCTTTTTAATGGTTGCAACCTTCTTCTCCTCCTTGGGTGGGGAAGTTCTCCTGAATATTTCATTTTCCAAAACCAAACTTACAACCCTTCTTCTATTTTTAATCTTTGCTTTTATAATCCTCCATCCAGCTTTTCTTCTCACCCCAACTAGCATTATTCTTCATCTTGAAAATAAGATTTTCATTCAAGAATATTTCATTTACTATCTTGGGAATGAGGGGTTTTAATGTTTTACATTAAATCAGGCTATGGGAAAATCGGGACTATTTAATAGTTTAGTTATCCCAATGCTATCTTTGAGCAAGTTTCCAAAACAATTTGAAAGTAGACACTTTGCATGCAATAGCACCTAGCGAACATTAGTTGGGCACTACGCTGTGTTGTGGAACGTAGCTCTCTAGAAATTGGCCGCTACGGCGCATTATAGCGTCTGACTGTTAGAAATTGGGTGTTGTGGTGTGTTGTAGCGTTAAGCTCTCTGGTAGTTAGGAACTAAAGAATCTTGTAGCGCTTGGCTCTTACAAATTTGGGCGTTGGGGTACGCTGTAGCGCTAGACTCTTGAAAAGTGAGGGCTGCGGCGCGCTGTAGCCCTTGGCTCTCGAGAAAATGGGTGCTATGCCATGATAGAGCACCTGGCTATCGAGAAGTTGGGTGTTATGGCACACGGTAGCACTTGGTTCTCGGGAGGATGGCCACTTAGCGTGCTATAGAATCTAGCTCTCAAAAAATTTTGCGCTACAGCGTGCTGTAGCACTTGGCTCTCAGTAAATTGGCTAGTACGGTGTGTTGTAGTGCTTGACCCTCTATATTTCTTGCGATGTAGCGTGCTGAAGCACCATGCTCATGGGAACACGGACGATATGGCATGCAATAGTGCATTGTAGCACTCTACAGAGCCACTTTTCTTCTAGTTTCTTGTTTAATTAAATTTGAGCTTCTCTTTCCTGAAACACCATAAAAATACACTCAAAGCACAACTAATCATATGAAAAATAAAATTTTTTGCACAAAACTCTCTATATTTATTTGGCTCATCACTTCTCTAGCTAACTCAAAGAGGAAAGCCTGTCTTTGCTTATGAAATAGAACTTTAAAGATTGGCAACGTTCACTCCATATTTGCTTAGGTTACAAGATGCCAGATGCAATAAGTTTATGAAGGGACTTGAGACTACATCAAGGGACATCTTGTGTCCCATCATTTCAAATAGTTCACCAAACTTGTGGAAGGTGCTCAAATTCAATAGCACTTCCAATTCCATATGGACAAGAAATGGAAGGCTCATTTCATTCCTATGAAGTTCCCCAATCCTGAATTCCTAGAAAGTGTGCAAGAGTTGGGGTGGCGTGGTCTGACTTGCCAAGTATTGTAGTCGGACTTTTGAATAATAATATAATTTATCGCATACATTCAGTAATTCAAATTTGAAATACAAAAAAAAAGATATTTCATTTCAATATTTTATAATATTATTACATCAGTACAACTTTCTTTATTTAAATAGATAGATAACCAAAAAGAGAAAAATAATATAAGAGTGCAGCAATTGAATATCTGATGATTGATCCAGTTCATCCTCGAAATCCTGACCAAGAATTTACAATGAAAATGCTTGAGTTGAACACCCGTTAGAGAATACTCTACGTACTTTGGATAATATTAACTATATCATATATAGTGGTAAGAAGTGAAGCAAATGTTTGTAGGATAGAATAAGGCTTAAAATTTTGTAATATATACATTCTGCAAAATAAAGATCAGTGAGCAATAATATAGAACAAATAAATATGTACAATTACTAAATAAATAATTTGTTTACTATCAAATTAAATAATTGTCACCATTTTAAGATATTGAAGTTATGACTTACGTAATGCTAAAAACTTTTGTGTTATATTTAGGAAGCAATGTATAAAATGGGAGGATTCAAGGCACGTCTACCTGATCTAGTAATTTGTTCCTTATATTTGACTTCAACCTATACCAACCCACTTTAGAGCAAGGTTTCCTTATATCCCCTGTGGGTCTGCCTAAGCTAGTACCTATACAGGTCTAATAACAAAGAATCTTATTTTTTGAAACAGTTGTTTTAACAATATAGCTTCATATAAGATATCAAAAGTTTTCTCAAAATATGTGACAAAATAATTAAAGTCAGAAAATTTCAAAGTAGTTTCCAAAAATGATTTATCAACTTGCTAAAAATAAAAATTTTGAGGCTCAAAGGAAAGCAGTAATAGGTAATAAAATCAACATATAACGTACAACATGATATCCTGGTACCTATTTAGTATTTCTCTCATTCTCCCACCAATATTCCACCTCATCTTGGAATATGTGACTTTTTAGGTGGGTTGCTTTTGCATTGGGGCACTTTATGCTAGTAAGGTTCTTCTACACCACGTTTAGCCAGCTTATTGTGTCCATGGGTATCAGGGCTCCATTGAATGTCGGTGGTCTCAAATGTAGGAAGCTTTGTAGAATCCCATCTGTAGAATAGTGGGAAGTAGATGGAACTATAGTTTTTTAATAGCAGGTTGATGTTGAGCTAATATGAGGCTGCGAGTCTCCTAGTTTTATTGGGCTTGGTTCTCAATTAAAGTCTTAACTAGGCCAACCAATGTGTCGATGGCATCATCACCACTATAAGAAGAAATGTTGTTCTTAATGGGAGTTGCATTGATGGGGATCATGGATTCATGATTGCTGCTTCATAAAGATACTAATTCAGAAAGATAAATCAAAATAGATTTTATAATACTTTCTTAAAAGAGATTACAAGGACAATTGGATGTAAAAGCAATTAATAAGACAAAAATGGATAATAATACTCATCAACTACATAATTTAGCCATGAAGGAGACACAGAAATTATCAAAAAGTGACATCGCAATAATTTCTCTTACATTCTTGCTCTAGCCTCCAGTCATCAAACACCACCATCTCTCCGCAAATCCTTTAAGCAATGGACCCACAAGCTATCGATGATACTTCTCAGGGCAATTGGTTTCATGAAGAGCTGTTGTCACACATTCTAGTTATTCCTTAGCAAGGACTGAGAGGCTTGTTCCTTGAAAGCCTTGACATACTAGTATCTTATCCAACACTTTAGCACCAATAGTAGAAACTCCATTAATAGTCCTACCATAGATCTAGCTATCTTGGAAATCATTTATCCAATAATCATCAAAGAGTCTAAGATAGTGACTGAAACTTAAGTGATGGTTTTCTAATTCCTAAAACATATAAATTGATTCAGATTCAGATTTTAATTTCACTTATCCTTACATTTAACCATCAAGTAACCATTTATGTTTGTTCATACCCTAAGGTGTCATTCTTCGAATGCTTTCATTTCTGAGATTCTTTTTGATGAATTAAGGATGATGCTTTCCTTACACTTACTGATTATGATCATATTTGCTTCAGAGAATAGATCATAAAGTAGATAAGGAAGTCCTCCTTATCTTGTCAGTTGATAAACTCTTTGAGACCAACTGCAAAGCCTCGTCCCATCGCCGTGCACAACAAGGGTATTTAGGGAGTAAGCACCCTAAAAAGTTTGCAGTGGAACAACGCATTATTTGGGAAGGGTTTTTAAGCCTTCCCATATGCAAAAATTGAGAGTCTACGCAAGGTAGAACTAAAGCCTAATCCTTTAGATAAGTAGTATACTTATCTTAAGTATCAGTTAGAATACTTATATATATTAAACTTGATAAGACAAGAAGGGTAATTCTAATATATATGAGTATTATATATGAGAATTTGCTACTGATCATATCATAATACTAAGTTTAAGTAGGAATAATCAATGTGTGGAAGCAAAAAGCATTCAACCAACATTCATCACAGAGCTAACTAAAATCATTCATCTCAGAAATAAAAGAACACACATCTAGTTTAATACAAACTATTAATATAGCATAAAAGAGCAGAAATAAAAATCTCTCGAATTTCACAACTAAGGACAACTAAATGAGTAAAGACTGGATCCTCTTGTTCTCCATTGGGTCTTCCTGAATCTCTTGCATATACTCCAATGCTGGCTCACCAAACTGTGTTAGATCTAACAAATTGCTACATCCCAAAAGTACCATGTGTTAGACAATAAGTTTATCATCAACAAAATAAAACTACTTGCCTTTATACAGTTTATAGAATTTAACATTTAAGAAAATCAAGAAAATACTACAAATAACATTGGAATAACTAAAAGTTGTAATGTAAAGTATAACAATAATTGAAAGAAAATGCTGATATAATCTACTATAAAAATTGAAATCTGAATAACCATGCTATAATAGAATCATATTGTATACTAATGCAAACACATCTGAAGTACCACTGAATTGTTATGAATACACAGTTTGATGCCCGCATACATCCCATTAGGAATTCCATATCTAGATGTCCATTGAATCCCATAATTTCTCCCTTGATGTATGCTACATCCTGCAATTTACAATGATTCTTGATACTCGAGCTTATGCTTATGAAGTGTATGCGAAAATGCTCTTAAAATACCTTAACCATAATATTATCACATCTTGGGAGTAAATATACATAAATATTATATTTTTAAGAAGCATGGCTTAAAATACATAATTTGTTTAACTGCACTTATCAATGCACATAATGATAAGGTACATAATCCTTTTACAGTTTATTCTCTCAAACTAAGTTGTTAAGACCCCTAATCAAGAACATAACTTTAATAAGATGTTCAATTCCCTACTTATAAGATAACTTAAAGTGTTAGGAAAGGTATTCTGAAACAGTTAGTTTGCTTAACAGCACTTATCGATGAGCACAAAGATAAGGGGCATAATCCTTTTACAATTTATTCTCTCAACTAAGATGTTCAATACCCTAGTTAAAACACATTTGACAAACATGAGTGATTTATCATGTGCTCATGTAGGTTCAACTAAGATAAGATGAAGGCCACAATTTCATTCAGAATGAATTGTCCAGTTATTTATCTTTACTGAATCAAATTATCTGTATGGATATGCACTATAGTTTTCACATGATAATCACTAATATTATCATTCTAAACTAACTATTTAGAAACCAAGAAAATTCAAACTAATGAATCCAATCTCCATGAGGGGCTACTAAGCACAGGGTTCCAAAATTTTGATATTGAAGACACTCTATTTAGGTGAACTACCTCATTTAAGCTCAATCTATGGTTCATTGTATTAATACTACCACAAAATAGAAGCTCATTTATCTAATATTCAAAAGGTTCATCTAAAGGCCTACCTGAATGTATATTCCAAAGGATATCTCCTACCTCATTGTTTTTCTAACTTAAGGTATAAAGCATCTAAATTAGAAAATATAATTTAAGTATTTAAAAGGTTAAGAACTCATAATTAAAACAATTAGTTCTCTATCCTAAGTTGAAGTCACAAGCTCAAATTAGAATGCAAACATATGAAAGATTCATAAATTCTATCACTTAAATATAAAGGAAACTTAACAAACTAAAATTATATTACTCCTAAATTGATTAATAAAACAAGTCATGGGGTAGAATCAATATTTATTGAGAATGGGTCATTTTGATAATCAACATATTTTAAATGACAAGCTAATTTATGCATATTCACTTATTTAATAAGAAAACAAGGGAATGTAAGTTTAAGGTTAAGATAAGCAAATCACTTTATCATGCACCATAAGATCTAGATTTGATTTCTAATCCTTTACCTTACTGATTTAATGAATAATTCAGGTTTCTAAGACTAAAAAATAAACACTTTAGCCTAAATTTGGGAAAAATGACCATTTTGCCTCTACTTAAGGGTCTAAAATGCAACTTTATGAATTAGGGTTCTAAGATTAAAAATTCATAATCCCAAATGGCTACTTACTATCTAATATGAAGATAGATAGTGAGTACACCCAAATCAGATGAGGATTAAGGCTAATGAGCTCAAATTTAGGTTTTAGCTCATTAGGGGTAAATTAGTAATTTTTCCTACAAAAATATAAATTTTCTATTTGTTGTTTACTGCCTAAGGATTTTATAGAGTCAAAGATCACTAAATTCTGAGATCATTTAGCTAAGTTATGGCCAAATCAATTTATGGGTCTAAAAGGGTAATTAAGAAGTTTTAGGAAAGGTCCAAAACCTAACTTTTCCAAATTATATCCAAATTCAGCAAACTCAGTGGCTATAGCTTCCTATATTATATAGAGTATAATAATTGGGAGTATACCTAATTTGAACCTCATTTGCCAAAGTTATGCACTAATTAAGGTTTAATGTTATTAGTGAGTGATTAGTAAAATTAATCTCAGAAATAGAAATTTAACTTCACTAAGGAATTTTAGTCTACTCTAAGAGCTTACAGCAACTTAAATTTTTGAATTTAGATCATTAATTATGCTAATATTTACTAATCAAGATTTATGGTGATTAAGGCTAATTAAGAAATCTAATCACCAAACTCTAAATATTTTTGCAGTTTACTGATCCTCGCATTCTCCTAATCAGAATGCATATTGGATGGCCTAATTTGGAGTTCAAATGGTCAACTTATAGCTAAATAAAATTCTAGGGTTTATAAATGTAATTAAAGGAGAGACCCAAAGGTTATTTGTCAATTTACCCTCCAAATAGCAATTTTGACACTTCTAGAATTTTCCTCATAATTTTCTAAGCAAAATGATATGTCATTGATTGCAAGTTATTATTAATTAAGGTTTTGAAATTTATTGATTAATTAAAGTTAGTATATTCTACATATATAAGAAAAAAATTCTAAATCAAAATAATCGATAGCTCGCTCGGCAAAAACGAAACACACACACGGGCCCAACGGTTATAGTAGGATGGGTTGGCCCCATGGACGGGCTATAATGGTACTGAAGTGGGTCGATGGCATGTGCTAATAATGCGGGACGATGCCGTGGGCCGAAGGCGTGAGCAGGCATGCTTAACGGATGCACAGATGGCGCGGCCCGTGGACCTGATTTGGTAGAGAGGCATGGGCCTAAGCAGGCCAATCCCATATGACTAGCCCAAAAGATCCCTTCTTCACCCTCTTTGACATACGAGAATCTTAGAAGTGGAATGGCTAAAGAATCAATCGTATTGGCGCTCAAAGATTTAGATGCGAAGAGAATCAAGAGAGTTAAGGAAGGTCAAATTTAGAATTCTTCACAGAGCTCAAGTTTTATCATCAACAATATTTAACACACAGAAGGGGAGTTCCATAAATCTCCAAGGTTAGGGCACAGATCAATCTAGTAGAAGGTTTGATGGATAAAGCATTAAGTTTAGTTCAATTAACTCAGTATAACAATACAATTTGCATAATTACACAGAACGAATCGATATAGAATCAAAAAATTAAATATGGAATGAAGAAGGATTGGTACCTGATGGTTTCAGAATGCCGAGCTTCCAAGCGACGAGAGAAAATTTCTCAAATGCCGAGTTCAGGCCTTAAGCTAGATCAGGAATGCGGGAATCAGAGTTTAGGATCTTCGATTGGGATTTACAATGAGTTTGGAAGTTGTGAGTTAATGGAGGGGAGCCATCTGGCGTGAGGCAGTAGCTGCATGCTATTGGGAAGGGGTGACACGTACTGGCCAGAAATGATGGAGGAAGCCCGCAGGCCGCGTGAACCAGCTCGGTGTTATTTGCGGTCTCGATCCAGACCCTGCATAAAAATAGGCCGATCTGACACAGGGAAATGGCCTGGCCCGATTAGAGATTGACAGGCTCAGAGCATTGCGAATGACCATATCGAGCCTAGCCTAGCAGGCTAAGGTGGCTCTGGCTATTTAGGAAATTGGTGGGCCCACCTTATAATATTAACTAAATGCTATTTAATTTAAATTATAACAAAATTCCTAATCAAATTTGGGCTATTAAATGGAATCACAAAAATTCCATAAATTCACTTTTAGCTAATTGAAGGGTGAGAAATGCAACAACAAAATCAAATTTCAATTTCGACGAGTATTTAATTTTCCTAATTTTTTGGGTATTTTAAATATATTAAATATTCGATAAAAATCCAATAACTTCCAAATGCTTCCAAAATATCACCCCTTGCTAATTTGGGAGTGATAAGCGTAATGGCAAAGTCTGATTTTTGATTTGAAGTCAATTTAAATAGGTCAAATTTGAGGGTTCCTTAGCTTTTAAGAATCAAAATTTGATCTATTTGACACCTGACATGGACTAAAACTTCATGGAGTGCTCCTATTGACTAATTAAAAGTGTTAGAACCAACATCATGACTTGGTTAAGTCTTGATAAGTCCTAATTAACTAGGGTAATAACCTTGGGTTGTTACAAATTATTTCTTTTAGCACCACATCTTTAACATTAGGATTTAATTTCCTCTTATGCTCACTTTATGGATTGAAGTTTTCTTCCATTAAGATCCTATGCATGCAAATGGGGGGCTAATTCATTTTATGTCGGCAATACTCCATCATATCGCTAAGTTATGTTTAACTAACAGCGTACTCAGTAATAGGAGAGTTGAACCCTTTCCCAAAATTATGTATTTCAAATGCAGTGGGAGTGGATTTTAATCTAGTTTTGGAGGCTTCTCAATTGATAGAACAACTCTACTTCTCTTTTAAACTAGCACCTCAAGAACTTCCTCACATTTCTGACCTTCAGTGAACTAAAAATTATCTTCTGGGTTGTTGTCTATTGAACTACTATTAAATGTATCTTCAATGAGTTCAATCTTCTAAAACTTTCATCATAATCAGAAGGGTGTTTCATTCCTTCCAATAAGTTAAAACATGCTTCCTCTCCATTGGCTCGCAGGATGAGCTCTCCCTTATCAGCATCTATCAAAAATTTTTCTATTTTTAGAAATAACAATAGGTACATTTTGATTATCTCCTTCAACATCCAAAACTATAACATTAGTAGGAATTTATCAGCTTTAACCAAAAACAATTTCAAGGATACCTATAGAATTCTTAATAGATCTATCAACTAATTGCAATAAAATTTAGGTAGGTTTCAAGTTATCCCCTATTTCCTTGTACACATAATAAGGCATAAATTTTGTAGAGGCTTCTAAATCACACAAGGCTTTAGAGAATATCTGATTCCTTATAGTGCGAGTTGGTGAAACTTCCCTGATCTTTCTTTTTGAAGTGGATTTTCATTGGATTATTGCACTACACTCTTCAGTGAGTGCTACATTTTCCTTATCCTCAAGTTTTCTTTTTCTACAAAGAATCTCTTTCATAAACTTCACATAACTAGGCATTTGTTCTAAAGCATCAACAAAATGGATATTGAAATAAATTTATTTAAAAATCTTAAAGAATTTGTCAAATTACTTATCTAATTTCTATTTTTCTATTGATTGAGGGAATGAGATTGGTGGTGTGCAAGGTGCATAATTTTTATGAAGGGAAGTTATAGGTGTTTCATGTGGCTCAATTTCTATTGATGGCTTCTTCTGAGGGTCAACATCCTCTAATTCTATGTTATTATTTGTGTTGTAGACTAGGTTAAGGATTTTTCCATTCAACAATGTCAATGCTTAAACTTGCTCATGTTGTGAATCATTAATAACATTAATAGAATTTGTCTTAGAAAGTTACTGTATTGTAAGTTCCAAATGTACTTCAGTTCTACGTGACTATTCTCTATAGTGTGTGCTTATTCACCTCTTTGGTGAGGCAACCTCAGAGTAGGCCATTGGTAAGAATTAGTGGCAATCTCTTCTAAGAGGTCATGTGCGACTTCTTGAATTTTACTATGAAGAGATCCCCCAATAAATGCATCTATAAGCATTTGAGTGCTCGCATTCAACTTATTATAGAAGGTTTGCTTTTGAAGACATAAAAGAAGACCATGGTGTGGATAACATCTCAGAAGCTTCTTATATGTCTCCCAACTATCATAAATGGTTTCACTATCTAATTGGATGTAGTGGGAGATATTAGTATGGAGTTTTGTAGCCTTAGTAGGCAGGATATAATTTCCAAAGAACTTTTGGGCTAGGTCATTCCAAGTGGTAATGGAATCACTTAGAAGATACAAGATCCATCCTTTTTCCCTTTTCCTAATGAGAAAATTAGAACATTATAAGTCTAATGGAACCATTAGTGACTCCATTGTATCTAAAAGTGTTCCAAATCCCAATAGATTTTATGATATGCACTTTGAGATCATCAATAGGTAATCCACCAAACTGGTTTGTCTACACCATCTATAGAGTGATTAGTTTATTCTCAAAGTTATTAGATTGTATACTTGACCGAACAATTGCGTTGGGTATCCATCCCATAATGGGTAGTGCATAATCTTTTAGAGCTCTAGGTGCATTGTTATTGTTATTATTGTGGTTGTTGTTGTGAACTTCTCCTATGTTTGGTTCAGTTATATTTTTATTTTCTATGTGACGATCTAATTGACATCTAATTATGTGATAAGTTATATCTATTTCAGGATCAAAAAGTAAATTATGATCATCTAAATATCGCATGCACAAACTCAAATGCAATTAAATTATTATGGCTACAATAACTCAATTGAATTTTAAGAATATAGATAGTAAGAAACTAAATATGTACATAAATTGAAAATAACAAAAGTAAAAATATAAACAAATAAACACATCTATGTCACTAGTTTAAAATTTTCACTAATACCTTCAAATTTAATCCCCATCAATAGTGCCAATTACTTGACAAACCACAAAATAGTGTGACTTTTGATCACATGATACATGGTCTAAGGTAATATAAGAATGGTGAGGTTTATATTTATCATCCTTAGGATTAATTAAGGGTTACTAGCTACTATTCTCTCTTTTAATGCTTAAACAATATAGATTTTGATTTTGATGTTAAACTATATCTAACATGCAAAGTAAATAAATCTAAATTAACGAGGATGTAATCAAGTTTAAATGATCGAGGAGAGTTAAGCTGACCAACTATGATTCAACATTTTTTGCTCTTGCTGAGTTTAAATTAGTTATTACATGAGAGTGCTAATCTTATATATTTCAAGGGGCTACAGATAGTTAAGCCCACAAGTGATCTCTCAGGCACATATATCACTCACTAATATACCCTAAGGATGTCATTTTCCAATCTCCTATGAGCCATATTGACTTCAGACCATAACTTCTAAGTAGTGGTTTATTTAAGTTCTATCGGCATTCTTTGTCTAGTGCAAATGGAGCTAAATTATTAAATATTTTCTCACACGCACATATACATCTTCATATTCAAAGGAGAGAATGCAGATCTCTTTACTCCAGCAATAATTTATTCAGTCTCACCTTACGTCTAACTGTGAGACCCACCCCTTGAGGTATTGAACACGACAGACAAGAAATGACAAGTGCACACAAAATTTTGATCTTAAATTTTGCTCAAATCTAGGGTTTGGTGCCTACTTGAATGTCAAGTGCATTTAAATCATTGATTTGGAATTTTGCTCCAAACTAGGGTTTAGTGCTGCTTGCATTTCATGTGTTCACATGCATGTACACCTAGATCTGAACTCTTGGTTCGATCAAAAGTGTAGTGCGTTATCTGCACCTTTAATTGTAATGATTGTTTATAAATGCATATCAAAAGATTCTTTGTAAAGCAAAACACAATATTCTTCACATAATTTCATAAATCGAACTTGGCATTCACATAAATGTGTCTACTGAATAGGTCTATCCTAACCCTCCCCAAAATGGGCAGTTTGGGCTGCCATTAAGATCAAATCACAAGCAAAAGAAGTCTTGTTTCTCAAGAGAATCAAATTTATTATAATGAAATAATATAAGAAGAAATGATAAAACAAAGTAGAGAAGATGTTACTGAAAGAATGTCTCTAAGGGTTATCTATGTTTTCACCTTCTTCTTCTTCCTCCTTCTCCAGTCTTTCAATTGTTGCTTTCGGGTTTCTGCATGTGCTGGCTAAATTTTTTTTTCTTTGTAATCCTTATTTTCCCCTTAACCTTAATTTCATCTTCCTCTCTTTAGGGATTCATTTTTCATTTTAAACCACCTCGAAACTGCCAAAGGGGGTCAAGACTCACTCCTTTCCTTTGTCAATTTGGCAGTTCGAATTTTGAATCCGACGGGCGCTTGGGCGCGTTGGAGCGCCCAGCTTTCTGTCAAACGAGCATTTGTGCACGCCTGAGCATGTGTGTCCTGTCCTGTATTAGCGGCACTTGGGCACACAAGTCTCTGTCTGGTTGGCGCCTAGGTGCACCTGAGCGCACATGTCTCTATCACTGTCGCGGTTGAACGCGCCTAAGTTCTTAAGTTTCTTATGATGTTGCTCAAGTGCTGTAATGAGGCGCTCAAATACGCCTGAGCTCTTGGCTGCCCTTTTTTATGAGAAAATGAGTAAAAATTATCAAATTGCTTTTGAATACCTGAATTACTAAAAAGGAAGCAAAATACACCGAAAATAAATTAAAAAAAATCTTTTCTAATATGAAAGAATATAAAATAATGAGGTGATTTTAGTGTAAATTGAAGGCTTATCAATTACTTCATCCACCACATTTAAAGATCGGAGCTGAAACTAGAATTTCCTTTTATTTGTATCGTATGTATATTCTTTAAATTTCCTCAGTATTGGATGTATTAGTTTGTTCGACTATGTTATATTGGATGTATTAGTTTGTTCGACTATGTTAAATTCAAGCATTATCAATTACTTCATGCACCGCATGACTTATAACAATGGGTTTTATGTTCCTCATAGGATAGTCACATGTGAAGAATACATACGGCTCACAATTCCAAGCATAATATTGCAATATTAACAAAACTTGTAATAGCTCACAAATATTTTATGGTGATTGTGTTTCATTTATTGGTTTAGAAAGAGAGGTAAGGCATTACCAATTCAAATGGTCAATGAATGGGATAGAAACCTAAAATCTATACCTCTGTCATTTGAGGTTGATGTGCTCCCTAGAAAATGCATTATCATGGTTGCTGTCCATGGAGACTTTTTCCAATATATATACTTGGGAAAAATATATGCTCGATTTAAGACCCTTTTACTAGTTTATTGATTACTCCTGCTCAGCTCGTACGGGTTGTCATCCTCTACAAGTATAACCTATTAGCATCCTAAAAGCCAATGTTTTTGTGCTAGATTTCTCAAAATACATCTCATATTTTTTCTCAAAATAAAAAAAAAATTTCCAGTCAGCCATTATTGCTGTTTGGCTTATTTAATCAAGTATTAAATTTCCTCGTGCATTAGATTAATCTGTCAAAAACCCCACATGGGATTATAAAACTGTTTTTTAATTTTTTATCTACGTAATTTAAGAGATATATATTATTTTAATATTTTTCATATAAGAAATAATGTAGGAAAATATTTTAATAGTCTAACTAAATCTCTTAGTAAATAAATATTTTTGATGAATTTATAATAATTGTATGAACTAGTTAAACTCCAATAACGTTAATTTAATATTAAATTTAAAATAATTAATTATGCTGACACATTAGAAATCATAGCAATGAAAATATTGAGGGGTTATGTATTATTGCATGTCTAATTAGAGCAAACAGAGATTTATGTGGCCCCACGACGTGTGCATGCTCAAGTTGGTCCATGCAACGTTAAAAAACAACTCAATTTCGGCATGTGTCCAAAGCTCCAAAATTTGAGAAAAGTAATTGCATGAGAGGACCCATCTAACAAAATTAAGGTTGGGTTTAACAAATGCTTAAATATTTAGTGATTAAATACTAAAAATGTCATCTTACCATTATGAAGATTTACAAGACAACATGTAGAGCTTTTAGATACGGACAATACTATGGAAGTGTTTTGTAACAGCAGTTGCATTGAGATGGGGTGTGCCCACACGCGGCATTGTGTGCACCCAGGTGAGGTATGCCCAAACACGACATTGTGTGTGCCCAGGCGTGGAGTAACAACACCAAGATAAAGCCTTCACCTCTTGTGAGTGCCCAAGAGTTTGCCGCTCAGGATTGAGAAAAAGGCAGAAGCGCCCGACCGACGCGCAGAAATGCATGCTAAAACAGACTCATCATAAAATGGCAGTCAACACCGGCGATCCTTGTCAGAGGTACATTCAGTTGTTGTTTTAGTTGATTTTTGCATTATTTCAACTCAATGTGATCAAAACATAAAAAAGGAGAACTTTCATGAAGAAGGGCGCCACGACACACTTTGCTAAGAATTCGCAAGTCACCGCAGCGCCCTGCAGCATTGGACCATACGCAAGGAACCCACCACGGTGCAAGGCATGGATTTAAGTATCTACACCACAGCATGATACAACGCATAGTACCAAAACGATAGCGCCACGGCGCGCGGCAGCAGACAAACCGAAACTATAGCGCTCCAGCGCGCCGCAACACCAGACGATTTAATACCATGGAGCCACAGTGCACACTGATGAATATGCATTTAAACTTGCATCAACAAGGAATTTTAAAGGACTTGAGCACTAAATTTCTTCAACTGCCAATACCAGAATGAAAGGTAAAAGATGATTATTTAGTTTACAAGAGGGAGTGAAGGGATATTCCAAACATATGAACTTAATGAATTCAACTTTCAAGGAATTTATTAAAGGAAAAAAATTAAAGCAGAATTTGAAGGATGGCTGGAATAAAGAGAGTTATTTAAGGGAAAAGTAAAGGTGGAACAGGGGCTTTTTGATAATTTTCTGAACCATATGGGTAGAACCCTAATCTCCGCATACCATCAAAGAAGGTTCAAAAGGAAGAAAGCTGCAGCCTAAGTAAGGGAAAGTACTTCAACAAGGAGAATAGATCAAAGCATCGAGAAAGAAGAACATGAAGAGAACGCCATAAGCAGTTCCTATGTATCATCGTCTTAACTTTGCTTTTGTACTATTTGTGAGAGCATATGTATGCATCTACAAATTCCTATATTTCTATAATCGTATTCATTGTGATGGCAGCCTAATCCTCACTTTTTGGGGAGGGTTTGGCAGAAAAAATATAATGAGTATTAGATTTTGTGTGTGATTAAGAATTCAATCTTAAATGAAGTGTCATGATTTTGAGCTAAAATATCCTTTAACTTTTATTGAAGGAAAAGCTTTTGATGAATGAAAGAATAATTTGAATATCATTATTATATTAATAACAAAATCTTATAGTGCTTGATGATCGTCTTGATTTAAAACTTGTACACCTAGAATATTCACGCCGTGAATAAATATAGCATAATTTGTAGAGCGTAATTGCTCGTGCACAAGATATATCCCAAAGACTTGATCATCTGGGCCATAAGCAAAATTTTGGTAAATATCTGAGCTCCATAGCTGAATCCATAACACTTAGAGAAGGCATGTTTTCTAGTGGACGAGGTGACAAAGTTCATGTAGGCCATTGCAGACTTGAAGTTAGGTTATGGATTTGATGCATTTGAGTTGAGACCCACGTGTTGAGCCTCATTTCACTTGTGATTTATACAAGATGATAGAGAATATTAAGCTATGAGCAATGTGACGTAAGCTCTTTCATCTTCATAGCTCATTATCTTGGTTAAATCAAAAGTAGAAGTGTGTGAGACATAGATGGAATCGAGACCGAATGATCAGAAGATAAAATATGAATTTTGTCACTTAAACGTAAGACCCACGTGTTGAGCCTCATTTCACTTCTATTTACAAAGGGATCACGAAGGTATCTATGTGTCGATTTGAACTCTAGAATGTTCATGATAGCACTATATAAGGTCATAATGAAATAAATGTTTAATTGATAAGGCTAGACCTCTTGATTAGAGAAATTTTAAAATGACTAATATATGGCATGACATTAGGAGAGACTTTTCCTCATAAATTTATTACAAATTGCATGTTTAAAACCCAACTCTCCCCAACTTCATCAAATTGATTAAAAAATTAATTTAGGATAATCTAGCATATTTGTAGGAAAAAAGAAATAACTTTTGTTAGTTTAAATATTATTGAAAAGAAGTATACTTTAGTAACAAAGACACATCATTCTCAAATAATGATAAATTTTGAGATCTCACCATCCATATTACTTCATACCACACACACTTACGTGCAAGTGTAGACTTGCAATTTTGGCCTGTCAAGTTTTTGGTGCCGTTGTTAGGGAACAATTGTTCGTATTAAAGACAACTTCATAGTAATAGTGGTTTATACATTTTGTGCATGTTTTTTATTTTAATTAATTTTTTAATTATTTATTTCTGCTTATTTTGTTATACAACTCTTGTTTCTTATTTTGAAAAATCAGCCTGCTTGAACTTTGATAACCTACAACTCACAAAATTAAATTGTTGGATTCATAGGAGAGACTACAAAAATCCTTTATTTGATCTTGGAATGGAGAAAACATTTTGTTAACTTAGAAGAGAAAGAACTAGGTTAAACATAAATCAAATCACAATGGAAAACTTAAGAAGTAACTTAGGAGGGGTACACCAAGATAAATGAGGAAGACCACATAGGGACTATATGCCTACTATTAGGGGAATACCCAATGCTATTAAAAGACCAAAAATGGATGCCAATAACTTTGAAAATCAAATCTTCAACTCTTTAGATGGTTCATAATAACCAATTTAGTAGCCTAACTAATGAACACCCAAAAATACATATTTCAAATTTCTTAGAAAATTAGCGTTACTGATGATACTATAAGATTGAGGCTATTCTCATTTTCTCTCAGAGATAAATCCAAGAGTTAGTTAAGTTCATTATCTAGTTATTCGATTAGGGCATGGGATGACTTAGCAACGAAATTCTTAGTGAAATATTTGTCTCTAGCAAAAACATCTAGGTTGATAATAGATATCACAAATTACTCATAGTTAGATGGAGAGACCCCTTATGATAGTTCGGAACATTTCAAAGAGTGTCTAAGGCGCTGGCCCCATAATAATTTTTTTTGTGGATGCAAGTTCAAATATTTTATAATGGATTGAATGCCCCCATAAAAACCTTCATTAATGTAGCGATTGAGGGTTCTTTGAGTTGTAAAACCCAAGATGAAGCCTAAAAACTATTAAAAGAAAAGACAAATAATGCATATCAATGGCCAATCAAGTGGCTAAGCCAAAACAGAAGAGAACAGAATAATGTAGTAGAGATAAATCAAATTGCAGCCCTGCCAAAAGAAATTGTAATGTTAAACCAAAGGCTAGGGCAGGCGAGTGTAAACACTGTGCAAGAAATTATTTGTGAACTCTGTGGGGGGGAACATTTTAATAAGCATTACAACACTTGCAACCCCATTTTTCGATTTGGGAGGGAAGATGCAAGATTTCTAAGTGATAATTATTATACATCGCACAATCTAAGTCATGAGACAATGAACACGTTTGCTACAAATTCAATAATTAATTTTTGAATTTTTAACCTGAAAAAATCATTGGAAGAATTTAGAAGTTACAAGACCTTGAATAGACACAAGGTATAACAACCTGAGGTTATTACTAGAGTAATTTGCTACAAATTTAATAGGATTAAGTCAAAAAAAGGATCCCAATTTAAGTTAAATAAAAAAAAATCAAATAAAAATACCCTTAAATAGATCCCAATGTAAGGATCCAACTGCAAAAGTTTGAATGTGATTGGAATTTTGGATCGTCCGAAATTAATTTTTGAATTTTTAACTTCAGAAATTAATATAAAATAAAATATAAGCCAAAACATTAAAATTTTTGAAGTTTCAGGTTAAGCATCAAATGAGGTTGCTATGTTTCAAGCTTTGTCAAATTTTGAGCTCCGGATTGACCATAGTGAATTTTTATAAGTTTTCATTTAAAAAATAACACAAAATAAAAATACTCAGCCAAATTCAATAATTTTTAGAAATGTGTATTCTTCTCATTGATAGACTTGAATTGGTCCTAAGTTTGTATTTCTTGAAGTTCAGTTGGTGATCGATATCTACTTAGAAATATAGGGCCATTATTAGCCTTGCGATCTCGATCAAACGACCCAAATTTTTTTCAAGGTAGCTATATATAGACTCCTGATTTTAGTCTAAAGACACAAATAACCCTAAAATTCAAGCTTCCTTAATGCCCTAAATTGCTTGCTAATGGCCTCCATTCGCCACTCCTTGAAGGATTAGCCAATCCTCCATCTCTCGACATCCATGCATGCCTTCTCTTCTCCTTCCTCTCTTAAAATGCTGCTCCTTCTTAAACTTGCCTCTTCCTTCCTTTGAAAACTCTCTAATCCTTCTCTTGCTTCAGA
Organism: Gastrodia elata; assembly: GCA_016760335.1. Lineage (NCBI taxonomy): Eukaryota > Viridiplantae > Streptophyta > Magnoliopsida > Asparagales > Orchidaceae > Gastrodia > Gastrodia elata. Next base: position 39,530,273 of record CM028671.1, on the reverse strand, counting down.
GAACTCATCAATTCCTCCATTTTCACCCTTTTCATATGCTCTGGAGATCAATCTCTATTGTGGTCATGTTAATACTAATATTAACATGATTATGGTAGCGTGGTCACCGTGTGACAAATTCCCAATTATAGTCGAGTTAGATTTTTAGCCTAACCCGCCTTAGGATCGGAATAGACCACTTATAACTGTAATTCATTCATCAACATATATAAGAAAGAACAGAGTGCGGAAGCAAGAATAAATTTTGCATCCATTCCTATAGCACAAAAAGGAAAAGAATAGTAGCTCAACTCTGTATAAAAGTGCAGAAAAGTAAAGTCATCCAGAATACTAATTATTATAATATTTAATTTAAAGTTTAAGGAAAAAGGCACACTCATCTGACAAGTAGAAAACAAAAAACCCTTAACTGTAGCAAGGAGGTGCTCTCCTGGCTAAGATCCTCATCTGAAGCTACCTCCAAGAACAACTCTGAATTTGACATTGGCAGTATCACAATGCCTGGGCCTCAGCCAAGAAAATAAAAACATGCGTTAAACAATTATCTATGTATATTTTAAGCTGATTTAACTAAATCTACATGTTTCAAGATACCACATTTTACTAAAAATTAAGCAATCAAGAAGAGCAACAAGAAACAAAGAAAATAGAATAATTATAAATATATCATTTAAAACTAAACAAATTGAAGTATGTAAAGAATATACCTCAACTCAAAGCTGCAATAAGGTTAGAGAAAAAAAAAAAAATATATATATATATATAACTGCAAGCACTAAAATTGTTGAAAGTAAGGCTCATCCAAACATGCTTATGATCTTATGAATACATGTTGATTTATAGGAAAACAAATTGATCTAAAGTGTATAAGTAAACTGAATAAGCATTTAATATAGCTAACATGCTAGCATATAAAGAAATAAGTACTGAGCAAAAATGAATTGAATAAAAAGCAAATATGTAAAATGATATGACAGAAATTGGCTAAGTGAATCAACTGAAAGTGAACTAAAACTGAAATTAGCGACTTCCCTAAGTTAGTGCTGCCATAAAATAAATTGGATAAACAAAGGCATTGAACAGAAATTTTGCAGGTATCATTCTAGCCAACTAAAGAGTTAGACCCAACTGGACTATAGAATCAGACATGTATCATCCTAGCCAACCACAAAGCTATGCCCAGTCAATTTTATCGCAAAAGAACAAAACTGAAGAGTCAAAATAACTAGAACACACTCTACTAAATTGATATATGAAGAACTACATGCATTGATTTAAAGGTAAATAATGTTTATGCATTTAAAAACTATCATAGGATACTCATCAAATACCATATGCTCAACTGATATGTCTTAGGTATAAGTCCCAAATCTAAGGTATGCAAAGCAATAAAGTCAAACTAAGCAAGCCTCTACTAAAATACATATGATATCATTTGCTATCTAATTTAATTCATTCTATCTACTATGAGAGAATACAAGCTTAGGATCTCCAATATCCATCTATCAAGTAAAATCCTCGATTCATGGCCTTAAAGGTTATGCGTTACAACTTAACAAGTTCTAATTTATAATTAGAAGTGTTGACTACAAAAGTTTAATAATTAATCAATGACTTAATTAATGTATTTTTAAGAACCCATACATTGTCTTGATTAAGAAAAATTAGGATTTAGGGATTCAAAGTTAAACTCCAAATTGAGGTTTAAGCTCTAAATCCAATGTGCAAATATCCAGGTATCTAAGGTTGTACACGAAGCCTTACTCTAAAGGCAGAGAATCGAAAGGACAAAGAGACTTTAAGAAAATTATAAGATCCTAATTTAAAAATTCTAAAGTCTAAAAATCATAAGATAAATAATCAAGTTAAAACTATGTTCAATCTACTAAATAACTTCATTATTCAATAGAGTTGAATTACCTAACTACTAAAAAAAACTTCAAGAGATTTAAAACTTAGGAGTTTTCTAAAGAATTAAATAAATGAAGGTTAGAAGTTCTAAGTAGCTTTCATCTATTGAGTAGCTTAATCACTCAATAGAACTCAAGCTACAAAAATCTAAGATCAAAGGATTTAGATTAATTACTTAAGATCTTACTAGCGTTGGACTTAAGATTTTCTTAAAACATAAATTAAAGATAAGCATTAGTATTATTCAAAGCATTGGTGAAGTTAAATATTAAGGATGAAAGAATTAAAGATCTAGGACTTACCTTAAGAGTTTTAATGATTCCTTTGGTGAATTTTAGGAAGAAAGTAGGGTTTTGCAGTTAGGATCCATTCAACAAGTACAAAAGCTTATAGAATGATCCTAAACCAATTTCCTACTAATTTAAAGCATTTAATTAGAATTCTTGGGCTTAAGGGCTCCTAAACCATCTTTCAAACAAAATAACCAAAATGCCCCTCCTTATGGAAAAATTTGAGATTTCAAGATTTAGTATTCCAAATTGATTATAAGCATATCTGATTGGTTCATTACTATCTAATGAAAAAATGAACACCTTAATTAACTAGTTTGCACTTAGGATATACATAATAAAATGCTAATCTATATTCAAGGCTAAGAAAAGGTGATTAACAAAATTAGATTAAGAATTTTATGTTTGAGTTCGCTAATGAGTTCTACAAAGCATTTAGAGATGATAGATATCAACATCTCATAGATTTGAGCTTAAGTGTATTAATTATGCCTTAATCCATAATTAGGGTGAGTAAGAGGAGATTAGTAATTTACAACTCCTAAGAAAATTTTTAATGGCATAATTAGGTTCTCCTCTATCATATGTCTATTTAGGGACCTTAATCATAAAATTTGATCAAGAAATAAATTTAATATTCACAAATTAAGATTTTAGAGTTATTTGAGTAATTTAAAAATTCTAATTATAGAAATCAAAATTTTTATTTTAGATTTAGATTTCTTACATTATTCTGATCAAAATAGTTTAAGATCATATTATTTGGATTATTATAGCTAAAGTAATTTAGATAATTTAAATTGAATAATTTTAATTAGCATGTCATAGGTTAATCAATTAAATCAGAATTTCCATTTAATTTCCTTTAGGAAATTTAATCCAATTAATAGGCTGAATATTCTCGGCCCATAATCAAAAAGCGCAGGTCAGGGTTTGACCCAACCAGTTACTGCTTGCCTTTCTCATCTTCCTGGTCTTCTCCTTGACTAGCCGCTAAGGGATACCTTCCAGAGCCAAATTCTCTATTGCCAGGTCACACCATGCCTTGATCTCAATGGTTACTCAATCTTTGAGCGAAGACGCATCGCTTGGACATGGAAGCCCTCTGTGCAGTGGCCGAAGATGCCGAGACCTTAATTGACTGAAATCTTCTTCTAGGGTTTATTGTGGGGAGCTAATTCTCCATATAGACGCATCCATAGGCCTGAGGCTCGATCGCTACACCATCAGGATGATTACGCAGATCAAAGCCCCAAGGACACTTGGCACGGAGGCGCCTTGTAGTTGGGACCTTACATAGGCTCAGTCGTGAGTTGCACCAAAACTCGATCGATCGATACGATCGATCAAGGCTAGCCCAAGCTCCAATGACAATTGGATTGAGCTCGGTTAGCCAAGCAAAATCTATCATAGGAGGTGATGAGAAGAATTGAGCACTCTAGTACAGTGAAGCCTCATCATCCTCGCTGGATAATTTGGCTCCTTCGATCCAGCAATGTCTGCTATTTGGACTGAACCAAACAGCTCGCAATGTACCAACGAATTTGAACTGTGGAGGCTAAGCCCACAGAATAACATGGAGATACTTTAATGCAATGGAATTGATGTTGAGCCCACATAACTTGATAGGGAGAAGGCAGGTAGCTGGAGAGCTAATCATGGAAAAACTAAGGACCAGTGAAGGCTTCAAGCACCTCACACATTCACTGGAACTTGCTCAATAGGTTTGAACACCAAACCGCACCCTCAGATGGCTATAGAGGAAGCTGGGGTTGCCAAGAGTTACAGAGACACAATAGGAAGAGCTGAGGGAGATCGAGTAAATTCTAGTGAGCAAAAGAGCTCGATGAGATGGAATGGAGCTATTTATAGCTGCAGAGGGGCCGAAGGGTGACCATGGGAAGTAATTCAGATCCAAAGCTTAACCCGGGAGCTCACTTGGCCATTCCACAAAAGGAGCTAGCCGTACCATCAAGCCCGATCAATGTGCATTGCTGCTAAAGGAAGTCATGCAACGGCCTACTTGATGTGGCACGAGAGCGGGGGACAAAACTGGGGTCAATTATATGATGGGATCCCTTATGTTAAGGATGGGCAAGCTGGGGATGATGCTGAACAAGAACAGGTGCGCATGCGACTGTATGGTGCGATCCGAGGAAATGCGCTACGGCTATGATTGAATCCAACATAACAAACAATTGGGGAAACCAATCGTAGCCGTTGGATCACAGTTGAGATATGATGGCTGGGGAGCAATTATCGCTGCAAGAGATGGGATCCGTCCAATCCTAGGGCTAACCATGGAACATTTGGGATTCGTTCATTAAAATGGTTGCCAATCTTTTTATTTAAATAATATGGATCTTTTTTAATTTAAATAAATATTTTGATTTTATAATTCAAATTAAATCCAAATTTAAGAACCAAATGATCTCCAAAAATTCCTAAAATTTCACCCTTGCTAATTTGGGGGTGAGGAATTCAAAAATGAAATAAATTTTTAATTTAGAGATCAATTTTATTTAGCTAATTTTTAGTATCCTAAAATTGACAAAATAGCCATTTTGCTCCAATGAGCTCCAATTGATCCCAAATTTGTGGGGTTAGATTTAAATAGCTATTTGAGTTTAATTATATGGGAATTAGCACTTGGTAGACCTTAAATTTGGTGGAGTAACAATCTTGGGTTTTTACAGAGTCTCTCACTTAAGAACGATGTCGTCCTCGACATCACTTAAGTTAAGAGAATATAGTGAACATGAAATGTAGAATAATAATTAAAAATAAAGGAATTGGAGAAGTACAAGGGTTCTTAAAGAGCTTTGGATATTTGTGATATATATCCGCCTCCTTTTCTCAAGTAGATTACCCCATAGAATGATTCTTCCACTAAATCATTACCATAGGGATGGAACGATTCCTTAACTGCTTTTGGTCATGAGCGAATATTTAAATTGGTTCTTTGCATATAAAAAATTAGGCTTAATGTCGACTACTAGAAATTGAACTAAATGAGAAGAGTCTCTAAGACATCTTCCCAATGATGATACATGAAACATATTGTGAACTTCTACAAAATCAAGGAGAATTAGCTAGTAGATTACTGACCCCCTACTTTCGCTGATATTTCAAAAAGCCCAATTTAATGGGGACTGGGCTTCCCTGATACACCAAATCTAAAAATGCCTTTCATTGGGCTAACTTTCTAATATGCATAATCGCCAATACTAAATTCTAATGGACGATGATGAGCATCATGATATTTGCTCTGTCGATCCTGAGCTGAACGAATCCGTTGTTGAATAAGCTGAACATTTTATTACTTTCCTCTACCCATTCAGATAATTAGAGTTAAACACTCCTGTTTATAACCACACAAGAGGAGTACTGCACTTTCTGCCATACAGGGCTTCATAAGTAGCTATTTTAATACTAGCTTGAATGTTATTGTTATATGCAAACTCTACTTACAGAATGTAATCTTCTCAGGAGCCATCAAAATCTATAATGTTGAGTCTGAGCAGATCTTCAAGAACTTGATTCATTCTTTCTATTTTACCATCAATTTGAGGATGGAAAGTTGTGCTCATAGCTAGGGTAGTTCCTAAATCTTTATGCACTGCTTGACAAAACTTGGAAGTGAATCTGCTGTCTCTATCTCATACGATGGACTTAGGAATACCATGCAACTTGACAATTTCCTTTATATAAAGCCTTGTAAGATTTTCCATCAAGTCAGTCTGACAGATAAGGATAAAATATAAAAATTTAGTCAAATGATCTAAGATTACCCAGATTGCATCAACACCTAATCTTGTGCGAGACAACCCAATAATAAAATCCATTGAAATGTTGAACCACTTCAATTCCGGGATTTCTAGTGGATGCAATAGACCTCCATGCCATTGATGTTCGGCCTTAACCAGATTACAAGCGTGACATTTTGTGATGAGTTTGGCTACAGTTTTTCTTATATGAGGCCACCAGAAATACTACTTTAAGTCTTAGTACATCTTTGTACAGCTAAGGTGAACCTTGTATCTATATTTGTGACTATGAATAAGAACTTCTCGATGCATGGATTTAGGGATCCAAAAATAATCTGCTTAATAAATAATAGTTCCCTATAGATGCAGATCATGAAGATGACCGCTTTCAATTTTGACTTTAAACTTTAGATAGTCATCATCTTTGGTTTGAAAGATGGAAACATCTCTATGAAATATTGGTTCTACAAAACATAATGGAATTAGCTCACTGATCAAACTTCCTCTAACAGGCTGTAACAACCCTAGTTATTATCCTAGCTAAACTTAGATTAATTAAGCCAAACCAAGCTTTAATTTTGATTATATTAGACTCAATGGGTCATATAAATCTAATCCTTGAAGTTTGGAATCAATCGTAGCTAAAATGAGAAATTTGATATTTTTGGTTATTTTTAAGCCCTGGAGAATAGCTAAAAAAAACCTCAGCGCACCTCAATGAACCCCCTTTGTTCACTGAGACCCACTAATTCTCCCAGTTGAAGTTCCTAGAGCTCTCGGTGATCCCGATGACTGAACCTGCTAAGTACAACTGATAGAGGGTAAGGTCTGGCATTCAGACCCCCTGCGTAGCTGCTGAGATTGCTTGGAGAGCTCCTGAGCAAGCCATTCCCTCTCTATCACTACGAATTTCCAAGCTAAGGTACAACCTTCCTCCGTTAAAGTATTCTGATTCAATTCTTCATATGGTCTTGAATTGAACCTCTAGATGTCGCCTAACTAGCCATAGCCACTTAGGAAACCCAATCTGATTGACTATAAGGTCGGGGCTAGCTTAATTTGATCATTCAATTGTCTGGTTTGTGCCTCGAGCTCGTAGCTAAGCTTGAGTAAGGACCCGATGATCCAGGGCTTCCCAAGGCATGTGGCCAGAGGGTTTCGATCCACCTCACCACTAGTATGGTGTAGGGATCGAGCTCTGGCCATATGGTCATCTCTGTGAGGAAAATTTCTCCTCACGGTGAACCCTAATCGTCCGTAATGGGGGCGATTCGACCGAGTAGCACTTCGGCGATTTACCACCTCCTCGTTAAAGATTTGTAGTCCATTCGATGCATCTTGACCCTTAGAACGTGTGGAGATTAATTGGAGTCATCGGCATGGTCAGACCGCGGTGAATTTAGCTCTGGAAGGTAGCCCTAAAGAGCCAGCGTCGGGGGTCATCGCGAGGAAGAGGACGAAGTTCAGGTCGGGCCGACCCATGTCCCGCACGTTTTGGAATCGGGCCGACAGATAATAAAAGAATTTTTGGATTTAAAATCCTTAAGGAAATTAATCTATAATTAGAATCCTAAAGTTTTTCTTTAAATAAAAATACAGAATGAATTATTTAAATAACTTTGGCTATACGGATCCAAATGGCATGATCAAATATACCATTTGAATCAGTAAAATACATGGAATCTAAATATAAAATAAAATCACAGATCCAATGGTTGGATTTAAAAGAATTACTTAATTATTTTCTTTTTTTAATTAATTCATAATAAATTTAATTAACAACCAAATTGCTCATTGAACCCTAGAAAATAATTGTAGACCCTTAAAACTAATTTTGGACATTTAATTTCCTTAATCACTTCTTGATCACCCTAATTAAGGATTAGTGAATTAAACCCTAAATTAGCCTCTGATTTTGGGTAAGTTAGTTTCTAATGCCATATTAAGTCTATTTGAACCTAAGTGTAAGACAGAATTGCCCTAGAGTGCCCTAATTTAACTAATCACCCTAAATGGCTTAAATGAGTGATTCATATTAATTAGCTCAATTAGGTTATCAAAACATAAGATAAGTGTGCTTCCCACTTCATTAATCAAAATGAAACACATTAAAATAAATTAGACTTAAAACTTGGAAATTTCAGTAAACTACCCTAAGATAGACTAGAAATGTTCCCTTAACCCTTCAGCTAATAATGCTAATGACTTGGACATTAATATAAGAAATCTTCGCTTAAACCCTAATTAAGACACTTAGGTCTTAAGTGATCATAAAAGAGTCATTTGGCCTTAGTACTTAAATCTAACAATTACAATTATTAAATATCACCTTAATAAGTTCAATTTAGTTAGATTTGAACTTAAATGCCAAAGGAAAAGCAATTAGTAGAGTATAAATTGAAAACCTAGTTTGAGTTTAAAGTGATCAAATGATCAGATCTTAGATCTTAGGCCTTAGACTTTAGATCTTCTAATTGAATTGAACCATCTCCTTTGGAATTCTTTAAATGATTGATTGTTTAACCCTTTGAAGCCTTCTTTGTGGATATAGGATGATTCAATCTATAAGATAGTGAAATTATCTTAAAGATTGGATATAAATCTTAGATTCTCAAGTTCTTAATTGATTATTTTATATTATAATCAGTAGAACAGCCTTTCAATAAGTTTATAATTTCTAGATCCTTCAGCTTATAGGATTTTTAACTGGGGAATATTGAATGATCCCTAGATCCTTAATAGAACTTGTACCTTGGACTTAGGATTTGAACACCAGAGTGGAGTTTTAGTCCTAAATCCTTAAATCTTGATTTATTTAATCAAGATTTCGGGTAAGAAAGAAGAAATATTAATACAATTAGGTCATTGATTTATTTACTTAAACCTTATAGTCATCTCATGATTTTGAATTAGAACTTGTTAGGTTCTAATATTAACTATAAGGATGTAAATCTAAGATTCTACTCGATAGCTGGATATTGGAGATCCTAAACTTGTACCTTCTCAGAATAGCTAGATTGGGTAACTAGATAACAACAAATATCACATAAGTCTAAATTGAGTGTCTTGCTCACTTTGACTAGATTTGCTTTGCATACTTTGGATATTGAGCCTCATTCCTTGAGCATAATAGGAGAACTTATGATATGGATCATACATCCTAAGTTAGTAATTGAATTACATATCATTCAGTTTTGCTTTGTTTGGAGTTGGTAGAATATGTCCTAGCTTAGTCTCCCTCTTCAATAGTAGTATTGTATAGATTGGATTCAAATCTAGTATATTTGGATGGCTAGTCTAGATATTGATTGATATTGGAGGCCCTGTTTGGCCTATTAGCTGGTATGGCAGTACTATGTTTTAGGCTTATTGCTACTCTAGTTTGGTTTTTAGTCTTGTTTTTTTTTTCTTTTTGCTTTGCCACATGCTACAGTGGCCTTAATTTAAGTACTTGCTCGCTTTGCCACATGTCTCAGTGGCTTTTTACATAGGTTGCTTTGCTTTTGCCACATGTCTCAGTGGCTTTATTTTCTTTTTTCTTTCCTTTCCTTAATTAGCATGTTGTATGTATACTCATATAGTTACTTATATATATTAGCATGTTTAGGATGCTAGAATTGAGTGTTTTATTCAGTATTTCATTCTTTATATACTCAGCATGTATTTATATGATCATAAGCATGTTACATTTAGAAATGCATTTTAGTTGCTGTTCATTTTATGCTTATTTTGGATTATATGTTATTTTTCATACTAGTAGCTGGTTATAAATGGATAATTTATAGTTGCCCGTTTCTTCATAGCTTGTTGCACCCATTATTGCTTGCATGTTTAGCTAATTTAAATTGTGAAATATTTAAAATCTTCAGTTCATTAAAATAGCCTAAAATGTACTTAGACAGTTGTCTAACTGTAACCTTTTTGTTTTGTTGGCTGGGGCCCTGGCATTTGTGATACCGACAAATGTCAGATTCAGACTTGTTCATGGGCAGTGTCGCACAAGAGGAGCAGGGTCAGGAGGAGGACCGTGCTGCTGCAGTTTAGATAGATCTTGCATTTTATTTTCAGTGAGATTGAGAGATATTTTCATTCTCTTTAAAATTCAGTTTGTAATAATTAATTCTAGATGTATTTAATTTCTACATTTTGATGAGTTACTATATTGTTTTCCCTCTTTCTTCTATGTATGATTGTGGATGTTACTCTATTATTCACTGCTTCTGCCACCTTGATATTTGTATATTGATGATGTTGTAACACTCGGTGACAATTCCTTGGCTTAAGGCAGGTTGGGTTTACCTAACTTTACTTAAGTTGGGGGTTTGCCACAGTTGGAGCATTGTACTCCCTTGTATGTCAGTATGGGGGGCCCCACAGTTAGTATCAGAGAACATCATAAGGTGTCAGAATTGGATCTATGATTCCTTTCTACCTAATGGACCGTTCTTTTGAAATACAAACATCAATATAGGTAACATCCATAACATAGTAGTGTCAGTAACTCTATGCAAGAGGTAGAAGGAGAATACTCCCATCCTAATAATTTAGTCATCTTGAGTCTAACAAAAATGTAATAAAATTCTGACCTCATAGTCAAATGAATACTGGAGAGTCCGATATAGACTATTATCTACATGATTTCAAGATAGTTTGGAGCTGTAGCTTCAAGTGGAGGCAGGAAAGCAACTGGCAGATTGAAGGAGTTTCAGCAAAAGGAATCTTGGTCCTGGAGAAGCTTCTACAACAAGCAGTATATCGAGGGCTCAACTTTCCCATATATGCACAGGAATGGTTGAGCCGAGTGGAGTCCATTCTAATTCACATAGAGTGTCCTGAGTCACTTTATGTAGATATTATGACAGACCTGATGTTGGATTACATCAGAGTTTGGTGGTATGAGACCATTGCAAGGCTCGAGAAGAAGCGTAATAGGAAGCATCAGGAAGTCACTTTTGAGGACTTTTGTGTAGCCTTTAGGGCAGAATATATTGATAATGTTTGAGTGATAGTTAGGATAATTGTTATCTCATTTTCAAGCAACCCTAGTGGATTTACAGTTTTGGCATTGTAATCCTTTATTTTTATGATTAATGAAAGATTTTGATTTCTCTTCCTTTGAGTAAATTCTGAGTTTTTCTTCTTTTCTTAATTAAACTAGAATGGATTCCGAATCACCACCTATCATTACTCCTGTTAAGAATTCAGTTGCCTCTAGTAGTTCTAAGGATGAGGTGGCTCATGTGCGGGCTATGGTAGCAACTCTGTTAGAAAATCAAGCTCAACAGGCAATTATCGTACAAAAATTACTAAATGAATGTGCAACTCCAGTCACTGTGACTGCTCCAACAGTGCATGCTCCACAAGCTGCTTCTTCTTCACATCACTCGGCAGATAATTAACTTCACAATTTTCTGAGGTTAAGGCCTCCAACCTTTGGTGGGAACTTGTTTCCAATGGATACAGCCGATTAGCTGAAGGCTGTGGAAAGGGATCTCATTAGTCTGAAGGTTCCGAACTCGGAAGATGTCAATTTTGCCACCAGTCTGTTTCATACAATCATGGTAGATAATGTGGCACGATGGCTGAAGGCATTTGCTATGATGCTTGCTTTTTCTCGGTGGCATAGAATACTCAAATCATTGTTGCTAATCAATTCTAACCACCTTCTTTGTCGATAGTTCAATTTGCGCCGAGTAAAAATGTAATTCAGGCTCTTATGATTGATGAATATAGAACACTGAACTCCATACAAGTAGTGGCACCCAATTTTTATTGCAAAAATGATGACAGCTAGTTCAAGGTTATAAACAGGATAATTCTTCTCATAGGGTTTCAATTGACGAGAAGCATAAGCAATTACTTTACATTCTTTCATTAATGCTCATCCTAAACTAACTCAAGATGCATTTGTATAGATTTGATAGCTTAAACCTTCTTTTGCTAGAACTAGCACTAGAGCAGTAGAGAGTGCATCTTCCAAAGTTTGTAATGCTTTTTCACATTCAGGACTCCAAACAAAAGGTATGGCTTTCTAAGTCAATTTTATTAACGGAGTGGTGATCTGAGAGAAGCCTTTAAGGAATTTTCGGTTAAAATCGGCTAATCCCAAAAAGCTTCGTATATCAGTTACTGACTTGGGCTATACCCAACCTTGGGTGGCACTAACCTTCTTTTAATCTATATGAATTCCTTGGGCATCAACTACATGACCCATAAATGCTACAGATTTTAACCAAACTTCACACTTCAATAATTTAGCATACAACTGGTGAGCATGTAATGATTCTAATGCTACTTTCAAATGATCTTTATACACTCTGAGTGTTCAGGAGTAGATGAGAATATCATCAATGAAGATGATGACAAAATTGTCTAGATACAGCTTAAGGACTCGCTGCATCAAGTTCATGAGAATTGATGGTGCCTTTGTGAGTCAGAAAGACATCACCAAGAATTCGTAATGGCCATAGCGACTGTGAAAAGTTGTCTTCTCAACATTAGAATCTTTTACTTGCAACTGGTGATACCCTGATCTTAGATCGATCTTGGAGAATATGACAGTACCAGACAGCTGATTGAATAAATTGTTGATTCTAGACAATGAGTATTTATTCTTAATAGTTACCTTATTTAGCACAATGAGTATTTCATCTTAATAGTTACCTTATTTAGCTCTTGATATTCTATGCACATACACATAATCCATCGTTCTTCTTAACAAATACAACCGATGCTCCCCAAGAAGACATACTAGGTCTGATGAAAACTTTGCTTAAGAGCTTTTATAATTGTTCATTAAGTGCATTTTCTTGGGTGCCATTCTGTAAGGTGCTTTAAAGATCGATTGAGTTCCAGGAACTAACTCAATAGAGAATTTTATTTATATTGCTAGAGGTACATCTGGAAAAGCTCTTAAGAATATGTTGACAAAATTGCTTACTACTTTACATTCACTGAAAGGAATGTTCTACTATACTTCCTCCTTCATGGGGATAAGAAAGGCATCACAACCCTAACTGATCAACTTCTCAGCATTAATGGCATTGATTAGAGATGCTTGAGTGTTAATCTTCCATATAAAAGCTTCAGGCTTGCGAGGGAATGAAGTGTGACTTTCTTCTTTTGGAAATTGACAATGGCGAGGCTGGCTAGAGGTAAAACGATTAGTTTGGAATCAAATACTTGTTCATTTAAAGGGATCCTAACTTTCAAAAATTTTGTAGAGTTTGGCTCGAGAAGAAAATCCAGTATTGTGTGACTTGGCTAACTTATATGTAGGCAAATTAAAGATCTTAATGAAACATTCAGAGATAAAAATAACGATTTGCAAAAATAAAGATGCAGCAATGGGAATACTTTTGTAAGAAAATAAAGGTATAAAAATGTGTACTTTAAACCACATTATTGTATTATGTGGCTTTGAGAGGAGTTAACGCATACACACATGCAGGAGGATGAGTATTGACCTGCTTCTTGAAATTGTTCTAACTCTTAAATCTTGTAGTTTTAGTTTGTTCCCTTGCTGGTTTAAGAGCTTTAGCTGATGGAGGTGGCATTATTTCCATCCTTGGATCTCGTCTATTCTAGGGCATAGCACAAAAAACTTGGTTTTGCTATTAATGGTTAATGCGAACACCATCTACTATTTTCTGCTGAGTGTATGTGTAAAACATGTGGCCCAGATGACCATAAGTGAAGCACCGATAGTCAAAGTGATAACTCTTGTCATAAAGATGGGGTTTGTTGCAACCTTGAATAAGTTCGGAGGGTGGAGCAACTTCGACCAGATAGACTTTGGCTTGATGAGGCCTATGATTTTTGAGCATCTCATGGCGGTTTTATAGTGCATAAATCTTTTTCTTCAGATCTCTCTCAAATTGGTGGTGTTCCACCACTCGTGCAGTCACGACTAATTGGGAAAAGTCAGTGAGGCACAATGAGACTGCATGATCCTTGATGGAATCCCGCAGACCGCTTTGGAAATGATGGCATCATGCAGCTTTACACCTAATGAGGTATGAAGCAAAGCGAGCCAATCATCTGAACTCATTCTCGTATTCTGAGATGGGATGACTACCTTGCTATATTCTTAGTAGCATGTCTTCAATTATTTTCTGAGATGATGGAGGAATGAACTCTGCCTTGAACACATCCATAAATGTATCCCAGGGGATGCCCTCGATGTCATAGTCGATGAAATGGGTGTTTCGAATATTGTCCCACAAGTACTCGGCCTCTTCATGAAACATACGAGTTATAATACAAATTGCCTCTGTGTTGGGACACTTGATGCTAATAAGACTCTTCTCCACTATCTTTGGCCAACTGGTTGTATCCATGGGAGAAAGGTTCCTACTGAAGGTTAAAGGTCTTAACCTTAGAAGGCTGTGCAAAAGTCCTTCTACTGACTGATGAGACATGTGGGGTGCATAAGGGGAAGGTTTTGCGGGTGCAGCATTGTTGGTAGCGGATGAAGTATCGATTGCAATTAACCTTTGTATTCCCAGCGCTTGCTGAGTTTTATTCTCAATCATTGCTTCTACCATGCTTCTTAGAGAAGTAAACTCATCAGAGTCACTGCAAGAAGCTACGACATTGTTGATGGGAGTTATCATAGGTGGTGATCCTAGATTCATCCTATTGTTGCAAGATGAATCATTACTTTAGAGCAACTAGAGAATTATGACAAAATTTAGCATTCATGAAAACTCATAGAAATTTTTTTACTCATTATAAGAGTAAAGGCTACATAGATGAAAAGATAAAAAAGATAATATATATAGATGCTAAAGTCTAATAAAAGATATACAATGATCTTTAACAAGTTTGACTAAAAAAACACTAAGTTTATCTGATTAATTCAACAAAAAAAGCAAAATGAAAATCAACATAGGTGACAGCACAACACTTCCTTCTGCACTACCTTTTTAGCTTCCAATTGGCAACGATCCACCAATCCTTATCTATGTCTTGCAAAAGAAAGGTCATAATCTCAAGATGGATAGGATATGGGCATTATATAAAGTCTAGAGCTAATTTCACTTGACTCAACCAATCTTTATCTAAGATCAGAAAGTAAGGTTCTCAAAATACTAGATAGCAAAGTAGCCTGTCTAGTACTAGAATGCCCTTGGTTGATACTCCTTCTACGATCCTGTAATGATATTGACCAAGCTGGAAGTCAAAGTTCCAAATAGCTTCAAACATTGCTCTGTAGTAGCTTAGGTCTACCATTCCAAACTCCATTCATTTCTAGAAATAATTATAAAATTCTTAAGTTATCATAAGATTATTTTAAACATTATGGGTGGATATTTCCTATTCATACTTTTATATTGGGCTGCAAGAGAGTATGGTGCCAAGAATGTTATTTTTGATGACTGTATTATAGAGGAATGATCCATTAGGTTGATATGATTGCAAATTCTAATCTGGCACCTTGTGATATTCTCTGATACCAACTGTGAGGCCCCCATCCCTATCGTGCACATGTTAATACTAATATTAACATTATTACAGTAGAACAATCATTGTGTAACAAATTCCCAATTATAGTCGAGTTTGGTTTTCATCCTAACCTGCCTTAATTTCAAAATAGGCCACCTGTAACTGTAATTCATTCATCAACATAAAAGAAAGAACAAAGTGCGGAAGCAAAACAAGTATAACATGCATTCCCATAGCACAAAAAGAAAAAGAACAGTAGCTCAACTCAGTATAAAAGTGCAAGAAAGTAAATGCATCCAGAACATTAATTATAATAATACTAAATTTACAGTTTAAGGAAAAAGGTACGCTCGTCCTCACAAGTAGAAAACAAAATTAAGCCTTTGCAACAATAGGAAGGTCCTCCTCCTGGCTAAGCTCCTTACTTGGAGCTATCTCCACGAACAACTCTGAATTTAACATTGTCGGTATCACAGTGCCAGGGCCCCAACTATGAAAAAAAAAACTTGCGTTAGACATTTATCTGAGTACATTTTAAGCTGATTTAATGAAATCTACAGTTTTAAGATATCGTATTTTACTAAACATTAATCAATCAAGAGGTGTAACCAGCAATAAAGAAAATAGGATATTTTTAATTAAAACATTTATAACTAAGCAAATTGATGTATGTAAAGAACATACCTCAACTAGAAGCTACAATAATGTTAGGCAATAAAAACTGATATAATTGTAATTACTAAAACTATTGAAAGTAAAGCTCATCCTAATAGGCTTATAATCTTATAAATAAATGCTGATTTACAGAAAACAAACTGAACTGAAGTATATAAGTAAACTGAAACACACATCTAATATATATAAAATCCTAGCTTGTAAAGAAATAAGTATTGAGTAAAACTAAACTAAATAAAAAGCATATATGTAAGATGATCTAATAGAAATTGGCTAAACAAAGCCACTGAAACTGAATTGAAACTGAAATTTGAGATGTGCCTAAGATAGTACTGCCATAATAAAAATTGGATAAACAAAGCCACTTAACAGAAAGTTTGAATGTATCATTCTAGCCAACCACAGAGCTAGATCCAACAATACTAAATAATAAGACATATATCATCCTAGCCAACCACAGAGCTAGGCCCAATCAATTCTATCATAAAAAACTAAATTAAAGAGGCAAACTAACTAGAACACACTCTACTAAGCATATATTTGTAGAGCAAAATGTACTGATTTAAAAGTAAATTAAGTTTATGCATTTCGTAACTATCATAAGATACTCATCAAATACCCTATGTTCAACTGATATGTCCAAGGTATGCAAAGCAACAAATTTAATGGAAAATAGAAAGAGTTAGGTTTTAGCATACAATTCATTAAGGGTTCATGTAAGTACTCTTCTTTATCAATTTAGTTTCAAACAAATTAGATTATTTAATTACAAATCAAGAAACATAACCTTCTCTATATAGTCCCCTAAATGTGCAAAGTTTCACCTATTGCTTAGTGATGAACACAAGAAGGTTCAATATCATCACATAGACCCTCATGTGTTCAATATTGATTTAGTTCAATGCTTATGTTTATGTTAAAAACTCTATAGTCTTAGTTATGCATCACATGAACTTGATTCTACCAATGGCTCACATACATCAATTCTAACTTTAGCTAAGGAGATGAGACATTGGGGTAGATAGGTTATGTCGCATCACCCACAACTTTCAATACATCTAAATCCTTGCATAAACCTAGAATGAGATATGGAGCTCAACTAGTGGCTCTCGCATCACATGCATCCACTTCTCAACTTAGCCTAGGAATTATGCCATTACTCTTACATAGCTTCTCACAGGCTCTAGGTTGTGAAGCACAAATTACTTGTATAAGCTAATGGTTATTAGTTAATTATCCCATGGCTTTATTAATCAGCTTAGATCTATGGAATTGCACGGGCCATTTTTGGACAACGAATGTTGTCACGAATATTCGCGACATCGATGCTTGGTATGCCTATTGCAACCCTAAGCTGTCACCCTAATCAACTAGAGTTTAAATAAGTCCTAATCTTAGTTCTAACACTCTAATTCAGTTATTAGGAGCATACCATGAAGTTTTTGTCCAAATCAGGTGTTAAATAAATTAAAACATGATTTTGAGAATTTTAGTAACCCTAGAATTTGACCTATTAAAATTTACCTCAAATTGAAAATCAAATTTTGTCATTGCGCTCATCACCCCCAAAATTTCTTGGGGTGATGTTTTGGATGCATTTGGAAGTCATCAGAATTTTATCAAATATTTTAATACATTTGAAAATACCCTAAAAAAAAGAAAAAAATAGATACTCGTCAAAATCTAAATCCAACTTCACTGTTCCGTGCCCCACCCTTCAATTAGCTATGGTTGATCTATTAGAGAATTTTAAAGAGGTAATTAATTGTATTATTTTGATAAATAAGAATTTAAATTATTAAATAAATAATGCTATTATTTATTTCTTGAAACGATGTCGTTCCCTCCCCTATGATACCATCTTCCTTATCGAGTCAGATTCAATATCCCTTTTAGCTCGATTAGAGCCGACCGATCAGGCTATTCATTTGAACGCCCGGGAGCTTTCGTCCTGCGTAATCGGCACGTGTCACACACGCGGCAGAAATCGACTGCATGTGGGCTTTTCCACCTTCTCGAAGCCTTGATTAAGGATGAGATCATATGCAAATCCTGAGCCACTCCCATAAGGATTGAAGGAACTACTCAGCCCAGAAGTCGATCCCTCTGTTTTTTATCGAAGCTTTCCACTGTCATCCATTTTCAGGTACCATCTAATCTTCAATTTTATTCAAGCTGTCTTTAATCTTTCTATTGGAATATCTATTTCAATGCTTGATCTAGTAATCGATTGGGTTCGATCGAGTATGATTGAATCCGATCGAACATATATTGGGTTCAATCTGTAGTAGTCCCTCGTCCCTGTCCCAAGCCCTTAAATCTAAGGTTAATCTCAACCATTGATCCAGATTACCTCCCCCCCCGATCCGCACATCGATGGTTATACCTCCTGTGTTCCATCCATGGATGCACGGGCCAACCTCTGGCAAGGTCGGATCCACCTCAAATCATTGTGCCCTAACCTCTTGTGTTGGGTGTCAAGGGAGTTGAA
The DNA here is from genome assembly GCA_016760335.1 of Gastrodia elata. NCBI lineage: Eukaryota > Viridiplantae > Streptophyta > Magnoliopsida > Asparagales > Orchidaceae > Gastrodia > Gastrodia elata. The sequence continues at coordinate 39,511,692 of CM028671.1, read as the reverse complement.
ACTTTTGAGGTTAGGCCAGGTCAACCCAGTCCCAACTGCATACCAAAGAAGCCTGTGTGTCTGCGCTGTGGGACCCCCTATTCCATTTAGTAGTTGACATTGATGCGGTAGGTCCCGCCATCTATTCTCGTTGTGCGTCCAGCCAGTGGGGTCCGCAGTGTTGTCACTCGGGGAATGGTGAGCCTGCCGTCGTTTGATTAGAGTCTTAGAAGTTAATTAATATTATTATTATTATTCTAATTTAAGTTAAATTAAAGTTATTAATTAAAGAATCTTTAATTGCCAATAACTTGAAATCTACATATCCAAATATATCAAATATATATCTCATTTTAATTAAAAAAATGTGATAAACACTTTGGCAGTGTCAATTTTCCATTTGGATGACTATTTAGCATATTGACATATAAGACCCCTAATTAATGATCGAGTTAACCCTAATCTTCAAACACTCAGATCTTTGCACCCACTAATTCAAGCATAGCCAATATGAGTCTCATTTTAATTAGGTGATCATCAGGAATGTTTCTATAGTATTAATTTTTCTGTTGGACTAATATTTTGGATAATGACTTTTAGATCCCTCTCTTAATTACCCATTAAATACTAGAAATTCATTTAGCTATAACTTAGTTAATTGGACTCCAAATTAAGTCATTCAATATATCTTTCTAATCAAGATAATGTGTAGAATAGTAAACCACAAAAACATTTAAATTTTGGTGATTAGATTTCTTAATTAGCCCTAATCACCTTATATCTTAATTAATGAATATTAGCATAATTAATGATCTAAATTCAGTGATCCAAGTTGCTAATAGTGTAGCTCCCCATCCCGTCGCCGCGCACAAAAGAGATAGTTATAATCAATTTCGGCGGTGAAGCGGCGCTCCACTCGGGGAGGAATATCCCGTCTCCCCGAAATAGTTGAAAACTAAGCTTATTTGAAGGGCTGCTGACTCAATTTCAGGAGGGTTAAGAGCTAATACTTAAGATAAGAGTAGTATCCTTATCCTAAGTATTAGATGAATACATACATTGTATTTAGAATATAATAGGAATCTAATATATGTATAAGATATCAGTATTTTCAGAATATTTATCACATCATAATACTAAGTATAAGTAGAATATAACAGAGTGCAGAAGCTTAAAGCAAACATCCAGAAATATTCATCACAAAAGCTGTATAAAACATTCATCTCAGAAAAGAAAAGAAAATACATCCAGAATTATAATATACAGTTTACTGAAATATTGAAATAAAACTAGGTACTGAATTGAAAATACTAAGCAAAAAGTAAAATTGAAGGAGAGTCCACTAGTGCTCCATGGGCCCCTCCTGAATCATTTGAGTGTCCTCCTGACCTAGCTCAATATACTGCTAAGGATCTAGCAAATTGCCCGTTCCCAAAAGTACCTCGTGTTAGACAATAAGTCCAACATATCGAACTAGGCTAAATAGTTCTAGTTATTCATTTAACATTTACATAATGTGATTAAATCTACAGAAATACTGTAAAGGTAATTGAAAGCATAAAACTATACAAAACTGAAGTGAAGTAAGGTAAAACTGAACTATAAATTGAAATACTAAAAATAACACAAAATAGTACTGAATCTGAACAGAATAATTATCTGTAAAATCATAATGTATGTCACTAAAAATGTGCATCTAAATATGCCACAACACTGTACGCTACTGATATGCAACCAAAATATCACTGAATTGTTATGAGCAGTATGGTCCAATATATACATACACCCAATTGGGAATACTGTTTACTGATGATGCCGATGCATTTTGAAATTCCACAATTAATGTATGTAAAATTCCGTAACTCATATATCATCACTGATACTTATACATCATTCTGATACTCACACATCATGCTTATGCTCATGCTCATACTTCTAGGCTATATGAGATAAATCTAAAAATCCAGAAAATGCTTTGAAATCTGATAATGAATCCTAGGTCTCCATTGTGCAGAATCCTGCTAAAAGGATTCTGACTCCTAGGTTCTAATTCTATAATTGGTTAAAGTTGAGATCTTACTTACAAGTCATTAGTTAGGCCGATTGTATACACATGTTTAGCATGTTTGCAAGAAAGGTGGATTTAACCCTTAGCTTGTTTGAACTGCACTTATCAAAGCGCACTATGATAGGAGGCAGAACCCGGTCACAATTTTTGTATCAAGCTAAGCCATTAAATGACTTAATTACAAGCATACCTAGTGGTATACGCAAAGTGACTTAAGGTACTTAGTTTTCTTAAACTACACTTATCGAAGCGCAATATGATAGGAGGCAAAACCTGGTCCAGTTTGTATCTCAAACTAAGGATCTTGTTCACTAATTGTAACACTCTTAGTCTTGGAAGATTTATTCTAACGGGACTGTATTCGGCTAATCCCACAGGACAGCACCTGGTCATAAGTCCACATTAGAGTGAATCAATTAATCCTGAATATTACTGAAATAATCCAGTACCATGGGTATACTCTATTATACCCAACTAATAATTTGGGCTTAGACAATTCTATTTTATTAATAAGGATTGATTAAAGCTAAATAATCCTTATTGTACATAGGTGTGTCCTACACAAGGCTCCAAGGATATGATCAAAGGATCACTCAACATAGGTTGCTACCACAAGAAATAAGTCACACTCTAAGTACTTAAGGTGATTCCTACCATAAGGTATCAAGTTCAACTTCTAAGGTTATGAAGGATCAACTAGGTTCTACCTCAATAAGTTACAAAAGTCCTTCCTACCTTAATGTATCATTAGTTAAGGTCTTTAACCATTTTAATAATGAATCCTATAGCAAGACCCTTAAGATCTCACTTTGCTACTTCTAAAGGCTTACTTATTATACTAAGGTTAAGATGATCAGATCAGATGATTAAAATTCATTTAATCCTTTCCTATTCTACAATCATGGGAAAAAATCAATGATATTATTAGAGTTAGGTCATTTCATAAATCATTATAATTTTATTATTCATATTATGCTAATAGTCTTATATAAGAGAAAATCAAGGATCCAAAGTTTAGATTCAGATGGTTCAATTACACACATTCAATATTATCCTTAGCACTTCTAATTTGATGATTTAAGATCAATATTAAATCATATGCATTATTGGAATAATGTCAATTGAAATATCTTATAATCAAGTTAAATAATTAAGTGATTGAGATTTAGATCTCAATCAAGACAAGTTAGGGTTTAACCCCTAACCTTCCTATCATTAAGACCAAAGGTTATTATAAAGGTTAATGATAAATCAATGTATTATTAGTGTATTATTGATATCATACTTAGGTTTGGATTAAGTATCATCTACTTAATCAAAATTCTTATGTTCAAGTTTAGTTTAATGATAATTACACACAATTAAGTGTCCAATTAAGTGTTTAAAGTTTTCTAACATACATCCTAGTATCATGAAAGCATATAAATGAAAAGATGACATAGCATAAAAAGGCAATTAATGCTAATCTAATTCTAAACCAAACTAAAGAGATTAACACTTAATTATAATTCTAAAAGACTTAAGTTTCATGGCATTTAGTTGATAAGTTATACCTATTGGATACAAGCACTTGAGATTCTATTTCTTAGCATTTGGCATAATATATATCTAAAGTTCATGGTATGTTTTGAGCCCTTTAAGAATGATAAAGTTTCAATTTTTGATTTCAACATAGAATTTTATGCAATGTTCAATTTTAACTAAAATATAAAAACAGTGAAATTTTGGCCATTTCAGCCAAAGATGGGCAGTATTAGAAGAATTATGAGCATTTTTGCAAGTTTGGGCGCTGCAGCGCGCTGGAGCGCTTTTCACGCGGCAGCACGGGGTAGTGCTTTTAGCGCGGTAGCACTGCGACTCGCTGCGGCGTGCTATGGTGTGCGGCAGCGGTTCCCTTTGCAAAATTACTGTTCAATTAATTTATTTTCACATTTTCTAAAGTTTCAAAAATATTTCCGCTGCAGCCCAATGCAGCGCGCTACAGCGAGCTGCAGCGGGCTATTTTGCGAGTTTACTGATCAATTACTCTATTATATGTTTGTATAAGTTTTCACCAAAATGCCACTGCTGTGGCCTAGCTCTGCAACTTCGGGCGCTGCAGCGCGCTGGAGCGCCAGACGGCATTTTTCGCCTAAATGAAAACTTAAGGCCTATTTTTGAGCTCAAATACTCCTAATCCTGGGCATTCCATGAGTGGTGCTATATATCAATGGAAAGATCTTTCTGATACCTTTCCATTGACACCAAAATTAACACAAAATGAGCATCCTAGCTATACTAAAAATGATGATGAATGCAAGGGTGTGCAGAATACAAGAAAAATAGAGTAGTTTTCTATATAGCTTTAAAGAGTCATAATGACTTTCATACATACTTATGGTCTTCCAAATGTGCATTCAAGTACAATAACAGCATGAAGAAGACAAGGAGAGGAGCAAAGGGGTACATTTTTATCTTTGGAAGGAGAGGGAGAGGAGGACCTTTGTTTCCTTTAACAGCTTTGGAGGAAGCTTCTTCAAGGTGCAACAATGGAGCAGCAATGGGTGAAGGGAGAGGGAGCTCTAGAATTCAAACTTGATAGCGAAGAGGAGAAGGAAGGCTGTGCTTCTCCATTAAAGGAGAAGGGGGAGAGTAGGGAGCCATGATGAGGCTAGGGAAGCTAGGTGGGGTAAAGAGCCATCATGCTTGAGCCTTATTGAGGTATGGGGAGGGATGGCCAGCCAAACATTTCAAGAGGGTTGACAGCCAATGCAATAGAAAATAGGGAAATTGCAAGTTTAGGATTAGACAATCCCCTATTTATCTCCTTTGATTATTTTATTTATTTTCTTTAATTATTTAAAAATTCAAATTTTTGAAACGCGCTCCGAAAATTTTCAAAAATTCACCCCTAGCTAATTTGGGGATGAGAAATTCAACGATAAAGTCAGAATTTGATTCTGACGATTATTTAATTATTCCATTTTCCAGTGCATTTAATTATATTAAAATATTCGTGAAAATCCAACAACTTCCAAATGCGTCCAAAATATCTCTCCTAGCTAATTTGGGGGTGATGATTACAACGGTGAAGTCAGATTTTGATTTTGAGGTCAAAATAAATACCTCAATTTTCTAATTAATTAAATATTAAATTAATCCAAAATTATCGATTCGGCTCTGAATCGCTCCAAACCTTCGAGGTTTGGTTCTAATGACTATATGAACTTAATGGAATGATAATTAAGCTAGGTAACAACTTTGGGCTGTTATAAATAGTTCCTTTAGAAGATTAAAACTCAGTAATATGATTGGTTTTGTAATTCTGTGATTAGTTTTACTTATCACTCACTAATCACCCTTAACCCTAATTAGCACATAATTGGGTCTACTCCTAATCATAGTACTTAGTATGTTATATGAAAGTTATAACCACTGAGTTTACTAAATTTGGACACCATTTCAGAAAGTTAGGTTTTGGACCCATTTATGAATCTCCAAAATTAAATATTTAAACCCTAGAATTATTTTGGCTATAACTTGGTCATTTGATATCAAAATTTAGTGATTTTAGGTTTTATGGATTCCTTAGACAGTAAAAAACCATAGTCTTATAGAATTTTTAGATTTCACTTAATAAAATTACTAAAAAGCCCCTAATGAGCTAAAACCTTAATTAGAGCTCATTATGCTTAATCCTTTTCTAATTTTGGTGTACTTACTGTTTATCTTCATATTATATATTAAGTGAACATTTGCCATCAATAAATTTCAATTTAGAACCCTAAATCATAAAGTTGAATATTTGACCCCTTAGTAGGGGTAAATTGGTTACTTTGCACAAATTTAGGTTTAAGTATCCTCAAGCCTTAGAAACAATCTAAACACTAAAATTAGTAATATAATAGATTTAAAATCAATTTAGGATATATATACTCATCAAATTGTGATTTTATAAAAAACCCTAAAATTCACTTTAAATCTCCTAAGTATTAAATAAAAGCATTATAAGGTGAATTTAGTGCACCTTATTCCCTCCATAAGTTACATAAATAAAAAAATGAAGATAGTTAAGATTCATTAACCTCAATGCTTAAATCTTCTCTTATCCTAACTTACTTCCTTAGGACTTTCCTTATGATTGTAGATATAGATTTAGGTTAGCTTTCATTCGTTGAGTAAAGGGCTACTCAATGGATGAAGCCATCATTTTATAGCTTCTTAGAATTTCATCCTTCATTTATGATTATTTTGTATTTTAACTTTAGCCTAAGCTTAGAAATCCATCTTATTAAGCCTGACTTTATTTAATAAGATACCCTTAAATTCTAGTTCGTGAGAATTGGTATTTAAACCTTAGACTTTAGTATCACCTAATAGATTAAGAGGTTAAATTCAAATATTAGGTGTTTAACTCTTAATCCCTCATTCTTGATTTACATGAATCAAGGTTGGTTGGGGATTAATTATATTCATCAATTAGGACGTATGATTTATCATTCCAACTTATTTGGCGTCATTGATTGAAATATGTTAGAACTTTATTAGTTCTAACCGCTTTAAGCATTATAAAACTGATATTCTGAGTTTATACTTGATAGATGGATTTTGGAAATCCTAAGCTTGTTTCCTCTCAGATTAGTTAGAGTGAATTAAATGAGAAAATAAGTGACATCACAGAGTTTTTTATTATAACAACCCTAGGTTGTTAGCCTAGCTAAAACTAGATTAATTAAGCTAAACCAAGGTTTGATTTTGATTCCATTGGATTCAATGAGTCATTTAAACCTAAACCTAGAAGTTTGAAACCAATTGGAACTAAATTAGAGAATTTGGTATTTTAGGCTATTTTTAAGCCCTGAAAAATACCTAAATTATTTTGATCTCCAAATTAAAATCTGATTTCATTTTTGGGTTCCCCACCCCCAAATTAGCTAAGGGTGAAATTTTGGAAGTTTTTGGAGGTCATTTAGTCACATTTTGGATTTAATTTAAATTGGTTTAAATGCAAATTAGGGTTTTAGACAATTCCAAATTGCAAATCTACCCTTCTCCAACGGTTGGCTCCTTCCCAAACTGCGGGCGCCATCTGGGCCGTCTGTTCCGTGGTCTTGATCCAACGGCTCGCTCGGATGGACGGATCCGTCTAATCTCAGCCGTTCCACAGTTCTGAGATTTGATCCGACGGCGTCTAACCCATCCATCTTAAGTATCCCCGATCGCCCGTTCGATCTGTGGATCAGATCTGATGGTCGATCTAACTCCTCGCGCGGACGTTAGATGTCGGGTGATCAGAGCCGTTCCATGCCAACTGTCAATCCATCAGACGGTCCCGAAGCCCTCCGCGACTGTGGATCGTCTTCCTCCACAGGTCGCGCCCGACACCAAATATTTCTTGTACTGCCACGTCCTCCCGCCGGTTTGCCACTCCCTTGCCACATCAGGAAGGTCGTTGCGACCTTGCCCAAGCCTCCCTAGCACTCCCAGCCAAGCCTGAGCCCCAGTCCACCCCCAATTCGGGAAATTGAGGGAACCCCTCGGGTCGAGCCATTCCTCCCAACCCAAGCTCTGGAAGCCACCCCCATAGCCCCCTGAGCCTATAAATACCCTAAGAGAGTCACAGTGAGTCCCTTTGCTCACTGTGATCCCTCAATTGGCAGTTAGAACCCCGTAGAGCTCTCATCATCATCGGTGAATTCCTGGTGATTTCTGAAGGCTACAACCGCTGATAGAGGGTCCGTCTGGTGTTCAAACCCCCTGTGGAGCTTCATCTATTGTCTATTAAGCCTCAGCACCCGTCAATTTCCCTCAGCATGGCCTGTACCCTCGACTTCAGGTACAGCTTTCCGCCATTGATTCTCCCTTAAGCTCATTTCCTTTTTGTCCTTCTGAATGAGCCCTGGTTATCGTCTAAGCAGCCTTAGCCACCTAGAAAACTCCTGTGATAGTCTCCTGGGGCTAAGCTAGCTCGAGCCAATGGCTGCGTCTGAGTAAGGACCCAGAGATTGGCTGCGCCTCGGGCTATGATAGGTTGGGGTTTCGACGCGTCTAGTCCCCCTGAGCGTGTAGGGATCAAAATCCCGGCAAATCGAGGTCCCTGTGAGGCGAATTTCCCCCTCACAGGCGACCTGAGATGCGTCGCAGGAGGACGTCTCGGGTGAGTAAGACCCCATCGATCTAGAGGGATCCAGATGGGGGTTCTTGGTCCAATCGACGCGCCTTGACTCAACGAACGTGTAGGAATTGATTTGAGTCCCTGCCGTCGCCGGAGTGCCGAGAATTTCAACTTTCAAATTCGACGGGCTCAGGACCCGTCGAGAGGAAGAAGATGAAGTCACGGGTCCGGGTCGGGTCGGTCTCTGACCCGCGCAGTTCTGATTTTGGGCTGCAGTTAATTAAGTAATTATTGGAGTTATTTTTGCTTTTAGCATTATCTTGCTTATTTAGTATTTTGTATGTTACTTCACATATATGTTTCATACTATAAATAGATAGTTTATAGTATTCCATTTCTTTCATAGCTTGTCGCACCCTTACTGCTTCTATGTGTAGTTAAATTAAATGTGATATCCTTTAATATTCAGTTCATTTAAATAGCCTAAAATGTACTTAGATAATTGTCTAACTATAACCTTTTTATTTTGTTGGCTGGGGCCCTAGCATTTGTGATACCGACAAATATCAGTTTCAGACGTGTTCGTGGGCAGTTTCGTTGAGGAGGAGCCAGTTCAGGAGGAGGACCTTCCAGGTGCTATTTAGCTAGTTTTGGCTTATTCATTTCAGTGAGGACGAGAGTCTTTTATTTTTCGAGTTATTCATATCAGTTTGTAATAAATAAATTTTCTGGATGTACTCTACTTTTGGCATTGTGATGAGTTACTTTATTGTATTTTCTTTTCCTACCATGTATGCTTGTGGATGTTACTTTATTTTATTGCTTCCGCCACTTTGATATTTATATTGATGGATGTTATAGCACTTGGGGACAAGCCCTTGACTTAAGGCAAGTTGGGTTCGCCTAACTTTACTTAAGTTGGGGATTTTCCACAGTTGGAGCACCGTACTTTCTTATTACCAGTACGGGAGCCCCACAGTTGGTATTAGAGAACACCATAAGGTGTCAGAATGAGTTCTATGATTCCTTTCTACCTAATGGATCGTTCTTTTGAAATACACACATCAATATAAGTGACATCCATAACATAGTAGTGCCAGTAACTCTATGCACAATGAAAGAGGAAAATACTCCCAATCTAATAAATTTATTCATTTAGGGTCTTACACAAATATAGTAAAATTCTACCCCTAGAGTCAGATGGGATCTGAAGAGTCCGATATAGACTACTATCAGCGTATCTTCAGGAGTGCTTAGAACAATAGCTTCAAATGGAGGCAGGAAAGCAACTGGCAAATCGAAGGAGTTTCATCTAGAGGAATTTTGGTCCTGGAAAAGCTTCTATGACAAACTGTATATCGAGGGCTCAACTTTCCCATATATGCGCAAGAATGGCTGAGCCGCGTAGAGTCCCTTTTAGAGAACATAGAGTGTCCCGAGTCACTTTATGTAGATATTGTGACTGACATGATGGTGGACTATGCCGGAGTATGGTGGTACGAGACTATGGCAAAGCTCGAGAAGAAGCATAATAGGAAGCGTCGAGAAGTCACCTTTGAGGATTTTTGTGTAGCCTTTAGGGCAGACTACATTGATAAAGTTTAAACGATAGTTAAGTTAAATGTTATTTCAGGCAACTTCATTGATTTACAGTTTGGCGTTGTAATTTCAAAATTTTATAATTAATGAGAAATTTTGATTTCCTCCCTTAGAGTAAATTCTGAGTTGTTCTTTTCTTAAATAAACTTGAATGGATTCTGGATCACCACCCACTGTTACTCCTATCCAGAACACTATGGCCTCCAGCAGTTCTAACAATGAGGTGGCTCATCTGCGAGCCATGGTGGCAACTCTCTTAGAAAACCAAGCTCAACAGGCACTGGTCATGCAAAAATTATTGAATGATCGTGTAACCCCAGCAACTGTCGCTGCTCCAATAGTCCCTGCTCCACAAGTTGCTTCGTCTTCACACCATATAACAGATAATCTCCTCCATAATTTCCTGAGGTTAAGGCCTCCAAACTTTGGCGGGAATTTGTCCCCGATGGATGCGGCCGATTGGCTGAAAGCCGTGAAGAAGGATCTAGTTAGTCTGAAGATTCCAAACTTTGAAGCCGTCCGTCTCACCACCCATCTATTTCACGCTGAGGCAGAATATTGGTGGGAAGAAGTCAGGAACACCCAGTTCGTCGATTATGAAATAGACGACATTCTTTGGGATGCATTTGTTGAAGCCTTCAAGACTGAGTTCATCCCCCCGTCCGCACAAAACATGATTACAGATACGATCATGAGGTTGACGCAAAGAAGTCGCTCATTGGCGGAATACGAGAGAGAGTTCCGTAGATTAATCCATTTTGCACCAGAAGTCACCAATTCAGAGTCAGCAAAGTGTCATCACTTTTTTTGTGGACTCAGGAGTTCGTTGAAAAATCAAATAGTGCCACTTTGTCTAACTAGTTTCTTCAAACTAGTGGAAATGGCTAAGGTGATTGAGCATCACCAATCCGAAGAAGATCATAAGCGGAAAGCGCAAACCCCGCAAAAGTATATCAGCTGGAAGCTGCACCTACAGCTGAACAAATTCAGAACTGCGCCAAACCACACCCGTATGGCAAGTGTTATCACTTTGGCCAGAGATGTTTTAATTGTGGGCGCACTGGCCATCGATTTTATCAATGTGACCACACGAAAACAATAGATGGAGTTCAAATGAAGTCGTATCATAAGAAGCAGGTATTTCGAGCAACTCCACTGAATCGAAGGGAACCAAATCTAGCTATAATGCCAGCCCCTGCTCCCGAAGTGGCTCACACACACCCACCAGCTCCCAATTCTCAGAATTTCCAGTGACGGCAAAATAACAATCGCCCTGCTGGACCTCCCGAGTATACGCTTTAACTCCTATGGAAGCCACGGAAGATAACAACATGGTTTCAGGTACACACTCTTAAACCTCTCTTGTTACATTGCCTTTCTGTATGTTAAATCTTTTCAAGTTGTTAATGCAAAATTGTGTAATTTAGGCACACTTTATTTCAATAACCAGCCTTGTAATGTATTGTTCAATATGGGTGCCAGTCACTCATTCATCTCAAAATAATTTGCTAATAATCTTAAACTTCACACATGCAACCTAGCGCAAAAATTGAGTGTTGGACTTCCATCAGGAATCCAACTAAGTGCTCATAAATTTTGTAATATCAAAGTCCCGATAAATGATCAGGAATTTCAGGCTAAGCTAGTCATCCTACCTATAGCTGACTTTGACATCATCCTCGGAATGAATTGGCTCAGTGACCATAATGCTGTGATTAACTGCCATAAAAAGAAAGTCACTCTCCATTCTCAGGGTAAGCCTGAAACATTTGTAGGCAAAACTAGCACGCTGTTTCTTTAATAAATGCCATTAAAGCTGAATAGTTGATTGTCAAAGGTTGTAGCGCCTACTTAGTCACCATGATGGGTGAAACAAAAGAAAATATCTCCCTTGCTGATTGTAAGGTAGTCAAAGAATTCGCCGATGTATTTCTAGAAGATTTGCTTGGTGTACCTCCTTCCAGAGAAGTAGAATTCTCCATTGAATTGATTCCTGGTACACAGCCAATATCCAAAGCACCTTATAGAATGGAACCTAAGGAGCTTCAGAAACTCAACGAGCAGTTGCAAGAGCTCCTGAATAAATGTTTCATTAGGCCAAGCATGTCTCCATGGGGAGCACCAGTTTTATTTGTAAAAAGAAGGATTGATCTATGCGTATGTGTATAGATTATCGTGAACTGAACAAGGTCATCATAAAGAACAAATACCCACTGCCTAGAATTGATGATCTGTTCGATCAGTTATCTGGAGCCGTGGTATTTTCTAAAATTGATCTAAGGTCTGGATATCATCAGTTGCGAGTAAAAGAAGATGACGTAGGGAAGACTGTGTTCCGTACTCGTTATGGACACTTTGAGTTTTTGGTGATGTCATTCGGACTCACCAATGCACCATCAATATTTATGGATTTAATGCAGCGCATGCTAAAATTGTATCTGGATAAGTTTGTGATCGTCTTTATTGACGATATCCTCATTTACTCCAAAACTCTGAAAGACCATGAAGAACATCTAAGGCTAGTGTTGGAAACCTTGCGTGAGCATCAACTTTATGCCAAGTTCTCCAAGTGCGAGTTCTGGCTTAACTCCATTGCATTTTTGGGGCACGTAGTCGATGCTCAGGAATTCGTGTAGACCAGAGAAAAGTAAAAGCTATTCAGGATTGGGCTCAACCTAAGTCTGTCATCGACATTAGGAGTTTCCTGGGACTAGCAGGATACTATAGGAAGTTAGTTAAGGGCTTTTCCCAGATTGCTTCGCCGTTAACTAAATTAACCCAAAAGGCTGTCCCATTCATTTGGAGCCCAGAATGCGAGAAAGCGTTTCAAACCCTTAAGGATGGTCTATCTACCGCTCCAGTTCTTGTTCTACCAAAAGAAGGTTTGAACTATCAGGTGTATACTGATGCCTCCGGAATCGGTCTAGGTTGTGTTTTGATGCAAGAGGGTAAGGTAATTGCTTACCCTTCTCGTCAACTAAAACCCCATGAGAGAAATTACCCAGTTCATGACCTTGAACTTGCAGCCGTAATATTTGCCTTGAAAATATGGCATCACTATTTGTATGGAGTACAATGTTCAATTTTCACTGATCATCAAAGTCTGAAGTACATCTTGACCCAGAGAGAATTGAATTGCCGCCAGAGAAGATGGTTGGAACTCATTAGTGATTATGATCTCAGCATTCAATATCATCCGGGAAAGGCTAATGTAGTGGCAGATGCTCTTAGTCGTTGTGCTACTCTAACCTCTATGATTTCCTCCAGTTTCCTAGAACCTTAATTTCGTAAGATCAAGATTTCTTCAGTTAATGGCGATATGCTGAGTTCGCTATTAGCAAATATTAATGTGGAACCCACTTTCCACCAGGATGTCTCCATCTCGCAAACCAAAGATGATGAGTATTTAAAATTTAAAGCAGATATCGAAGGTGATCATCGTCAGGATTTGCAGTTGCAGAATGGTGTAGTTTATTAGGGCAATCGATTGTGGATACCTAAGTCTATGCATCAAGAGGTTTTAGTTGAAGGCCATAATTCTGGGTATCATATTCACCCAGGCAGTACTAAGATATATCAAGACTTGAAGCAATCATTTTGGTGGCCAGGCATGAAGAATATTGTAGCTGACTGTGTGGCCAGATGCCATGCCTGTAATCTAGTAAAGGCTGAACACCAAAGACCTGGTGGTCTTCTGCATCCGCTCGATATTCCTAAATGGAAATGGTTCGATATATCCATGGACTTCGTCAGGGGATTGCCTCGTGCCAAATCTGGTGCCGACGCAATTTGGGTTATTGTTGATTGATTAACTAAATCAGTGCATTTCCTTCCTATTCGTCAAATTGATTCAGTAGAGAAGTTGGCAAAGCTCTACATCAAGGATGTTGTCAGATTGCATGGAATTCCAAAGTCAATTGTATCTGATAGAGACAGCAGATTTACTTCCAAGTTTTGGCAAGCTGTGCATCAAGATCTAGGTACGACTCTAACCATGAGTACAGCTTTTCATCCTCAGACGGATGGTCAGACTGAGAGAGTCAATCAAGTTCTGGAAGATTTGCTTAGGCTCTGTATCCTTGATTTTGCTGGTTCATGGGAAGATCACATCTCGTTAGTGGAGTTCGCCTATAACAACAATTTTCAAGCCAGTATTAAAATGGCTTTGTATGAAGCTTTATATGGTAGAAAATGCAGTACTCCACTAGCCTGGTCTGAAATAGGAAGTGTTCAACTGTTTGGTTCAGAATTGGTAGAAGAGACCAGTAGTAAGATCAAGTTAATTCAGCAGAGAATTTGTTCAGCTCAAGCTCGTCAGAGTAAGTATCATGACTCTCACCACCGTCTCTTAGAATTCAACGTGGGAGATTCTGCTTATCTGAAGGTCACCCCAATGAAGGGTGTTTTCAGATTTTGTGTAGCTTGGAAACTCAGTCCCCGCTATGTAGGACCTTTCAAAATCTTGGCCAAGGTAGGGTCATCTGCTTATTGACTAAGCCTACCTGATGGCTTTGCAGCTGTTCACAACGTATTTCATGTATCCTCATTGAGAAGATGTCTTTAAGACCCTTCTCATCTTGTTCAACTCCCAGCAATAGAAATTCAGCCTGATCTTTCTTATGCCGAAGAACCTATCAGAATTTTAGCTCGTGATCAGAAACAGCTGAGGAATCGTTCCATTCCTATGGTCAAAATTCAGTGGAGAATAGATCGCTGGAAGAATCTATTAGGGAAAAAGAGGTGGATATGAGCAATAAATATCCCCAACTCTTTGCAAACTCAGGTACTATTCATTTCTTTTCTTTTAATTGTATCTAAGCTCATATTGTCGCAGTAGAACCTTTCTTCACTTAGGTGATGTCAGGGATGACATCGTTCTTAAGTGGGGGAGTTTGTAACAACCCTAGGTTGTTATCCTAACTAAAACTAGATAAATTAAGCTAAACCAAGGTTTGATTTTGATTCCATTGGATTCAATGGGTCATTTAAACCTAAACCTAGAAGTTTGAAACTAATTGGAGCTAAATTGGAGAATTTGGTATTTTAGGCTATTTTTAAGCCCTGAAAAATACCTAAATTATTTTGATCTCCAAATTGAAATCTGATTTTATTTTTGGGTTCCCCACCCCCAAATTAGCTAAGGGTGAAATTTTGGGAATTTTTGGAGGTCATTTAGTCACATTTTGGATTTAATTTATATTGGTTTAATTGCAAATTAGGGTTTTAGACAATTCCAAATTGCAAATCTACCCTTCTCCAACGGTCGGCTCCTTCCCAAGCCGCGGGCGCCATCTGGGCCGTCCGTTCCGCGGTCTTGATCCAACGGCCCGCTCAGATGGACGAATCCATCTAATCTCAGCCGTTCCGCGGTTCTGAGATTTGATCCGACGGCATCTAACCCATCTGTCTTAAGTATCCTCGATCGCCCATTCGATCCGTGGATCCGATCCAATGGTCAATCCAACTCCTCGCATGGACGTTAGATGTCGGGTGATCAGAGCTGTTCCGTGCCAACTGTCGATCCATCAGAGGGTCCCGAAGCCCTCTGCGACTGTGGATCATCTTCCTCCCCAGCTCGCGCCCGACACCAAATATTTCCCTTACTGCCACGTCCTCCCACCGGTTTGCCACTCCCTTGCCACGTCAGGAAGGTTGTTGCGACCTTGCCCAAGCCTCCCTAGCACTCCCAGCCAAGCCTGAGCCCTGGTCCACCCCCAATTCAGGAAATTAAGGGAACCCCTCGGGCCGAGCCATTCCTCCCAACCCAAGCTCTGGAAGCCACCCCCATAGCCCCCTGGGCCTATAAATACCCTGAGAGAATCACAATGAGTCCCTTTGCTCACTGTGATCCCTCAATTGGCGGCTAGAACCCCGTAGAGCTCTCACCTTCCTCGGCAAATTCCCGGTGATTTCTGAAGGCTAGAACCGCTGATAGAGGGCCCGTCTGGGGTTCAGACCCCCTGTGGAGCTTTGTCTATTGTCTAGGAAGCGTCAATGCCCATCAATTTCCCTTGGCACGGCCTGTACCCTCGACTTCAGGTACAGCTTTCCGCCATTGGTTCTCCCTTAAGCTCATCTCCATTCTGTCCTTCTGAATGAGCCCTGGTTGTCGTCTAAGCAGCCTTAGCCACCTAGGAAACTCCTGTGATTGTCGCCTGGGGCTAAGCTAGCTCGAGTCAATCGTATCGATGGACTGAGCTAGCCATCGAGCCAATGGCTGAGTTCGAGTAAGGACCCAACGATTGGCTGCGCCTCGGGTTATGATCGGTTGGGGTTTCGACACGTCTAGTCCTCCTGAGCATGTAGGGATCAAAATCCCGGCGAATAGAGGTCCCTGTGAGGAGAATTTCCCCCTCACAGGTGACCTGAGATGCCTCGCAGGAGGACGTCTTGGGTGGGTAAGACCCCATCAATCCAGAGGGATCCAGATGGGGGTTCCTAGTCCAATCGACGCGCCTTGACTCAAGGATCGTGTAGGAATTGATTTGAGTCCCTGCCGTCACCGGAGCGCCGAGAATTTCAGCTTTTAAATTCGATGGGCTCGGGACTCGTCGAGAGGAAGAAGACGAAGTCGCGGGTCCGGGTTGGGTCGGTCTCTGACCCGCGCGGTTCTGGTTTTGGGCCGCGGTTAATTAAGTAATTATTGGAGCGTATTATTAATGATTGCGAATTTAATTATTTAAACCCTATAGTTTTAATTTAAATAAACATTCAGTATAAATTAATTAAATAACTTTAGTTATACAGATCCAAATATTATGATCCAATATACCATTTGAATTAGAAAAATTCAAGGAATCTAAATATACAATAAAATCTTAAATCCAATGGTTGGATTAAAAATTATTTGCCAAACCTTCTCTATTTTAAATTAAATCATATAAAATCATTTAGTTGTCCAATTTATAAGTTTAAGGGCTCTGATTGCTCCTTGTACCCTAAGGAACAATTCCAGACCTTTAAAATTAATTTTGGATAATTAATTTTCTTAATCACTCCCAAATCACCCTAATCAAGGATTAGTGAATATAACCCTAATTAAGCCTCTGATTTGGGTGGGAATGGTTCCTAATATCATATTAGACCAAGTATAATCTAAGTGTAAGATTGGATTGCCCTAAAGTGCTTTAATTTCACTAACCACCCTAAGTGTCTTAATTAAGTGATTAGTGCTAATTAAGACCATTTAAGCATCAAAACCTAAATTAAGGGTGTTTCCCACTTCAGTTAGTCATATGAAACACATTAAAATAGACTAGAACAAATTTGGGTAATTAAACCCTAAAATCCTAATTTTAGCCTTAAGAAGGGCATTTTGGTCATTTTGGCCAAAATATGATTTAATGTTCTTTAATGACAGAAAATCTCAATAAACCACTGTAATATAGATTGGAAATGTTCTCTGAAATCCTAGAATAATAATAATCACCAATCCATAAGATCTCATTAATTTCTTAATTAAGATACTTAGATCTTAAGTTTTACATAAAGATTATATGGCATTAAACTTTAAATTTAATAATTGAAATGGTCAGTTATATCATTTATAAGTTCAATTAAAGTAAATTAAGAATTAAGGGTTAAAAGAAAAGTAATTGGAAATAGCTAAGTAAAATCTTAGCTTAAGATCTAAAGTGATCAAAACTCAGACCCTTAGATCTTAAGTGACCTAAGAAGGTCAAAATGGGTTCAAAGTTAATCTAATACTTGAAATTGTCAATTCTAACCTTAATAAGCTCCTTATAGCTAAGCATGAAATTAGATTCCAAAGAAAATCACAAATGGAAACTTTTAAGTCAAAACATTAATTAGAAGTCTAAAGTGATCAAACTTCAGATCTTTAGATGTTAGATCTTAGACTTAGATCTTCAATTTGAATCAAACCACCTCCAATTGAAATTCTTTAACGATTGGTTGTTTAATCTTTTGAAACCTTCCATGTGGGTATAGATGATTCAATCAATAAGATAATGAAATTATCTTAAAGATTGAATATAGATCTTAGATTCTCAAGTTCTTCATTAATTATTTTATCTTATAATTAGTAGAATAGCCTTTCACTAAGATCTTAGTTTCTGAATCTTTCAATTTATAGGATTCTTTATCTTTAAATTGTGTTTAAGTGAGAAACCTAGATCCCCTTTAGAATATCACCTTGAATAAGAATTTGAACTCAACATAGGATTTAAGTTCTAAATTCTTAAATCTTGATTTATTTAATCAAGATTTGGGTAAGAGAGTAAAATATTCATAAAATTAGGTCCTTGATTTGCTTACTTAAACTATAGTCATCACATGATTTTAGATTAGAACTTGTTAAGTTCTAATATTTAACTTTAAGGACGTAAATCTAAGATTCTACTCGATAGCTGGATATTGGAGATCCTAAGCTTGTACCTTCTCAGAGTAGTTAGATTTGGTAACTAGACAACAACATATATCACATGAGTCTAGATTGAGTCTCTTGCTTACTTTGACTAGATTGCTTTGCATACCTTGGATTTTGAGCTTTAGCCCTTGAGCATAATAGGAAAACTTAGGATGATGTATCCTAAGCTAGTATTGAATCTACATATCATTCAATTTTGTTTTTTCACAGTTAGTAGAATATGACCTAGTTTAGTCTGCCTCTTCAGTAGTAGTATTGTATAGACTGGACTCAGACCTAACATATTTGGATGGCTAGGCTGGGGATTGATTGATTGATATTAGAGGCCCTGTATAGCCTATTCACTGGTATGGAAGTACTAGGACTTTGGCTTATTGCTACTTTAGCTGAATTTATTGTTTTCTGATTTGCTTTGCCACATGCTTCAGTGGCCTTATTTTCAGTATTTGCACATTTTGCCAAATATCTCAGTGGCTTTATATTTTATATATTGCTTTGCTTTTGCCACATGTCTCAGTGACCTTTCTTTCCATATTAATCTGCATGTTGTATGTATATTTTATGGTTTAGATATATGTATAAATGACATGTTTAGGATGCTAGAATTTTATCATATTCAGTACTTGTGTTCTTTTATACTTAGGATGTTTTACTTCGATCATAATCATGTTAGGATCATGTTTATTCAGCAGTTGCAGTTATTTTTGCTTTTAGCCTTACCTTGCTTATTTAGTGTTTTGTATGTTACTTTACATACATGTTGCATACTATAAATAGATAGTTTATAGTATTGCATTTCTTTCATAGCTTGTCGCACCCTTACTGCTTGTATGTGTAGTTAAATTAAATGTGATATCCTTTAATATTCAGTTCATTTAAATAGCCTAAAATGTACTTAGACAATTGTCTAACTGTAACCTTATTATTTTGTTGGCTGGGGCCCTGGCATTTGTGATACTGACAAATGTCAGTTTCAGACGTGTTCATGGGCAGTGTCGCTGAGGAGAAGCCAGTTCAGGAGGAGGACCTTCCAGCTCCTATTTAGCTAGTTTTGCCTTATTTATTTCAGTGAGGATGAGAGTCTTTCATTTTTCCAGTTATTCATTTCAGTTTGTAATAAATAAACTTTTTGGATGTACTCTACTTTTGGCATTGTGATGAGTTACTTTATTGCATTTTCTTTTCCTACCATGTATGCTTGTGGATGTTACTTTATTTTACTGCTTCCGCCACTTTGATATTTATATTGATGGATGTTATAGCACTTGGTGACAAGCCCTTGACTTAAGACAGGTCGGGTTCGCCTAACTTTACTTAAGTTGGGGATTTGCCACAGTTGGAGCACTGTACTTTCTTATTACCAATACGGGAGCCCCACATGTATAGCGCTATTTACACATTTTATTGTACGCTTTGCTTTCTTGTCTAAGACCCTTATAATTATGACATATTAAATGAAATATAGGATATTTGATGAATCTTCTATGTTAGATTTGAAATTTTCATAAGGCATATTTATAAGTAAAAGAGCATAAATTAATTAATTTAATAATAACATATTATGGACTGTGCCTTACTTAGTCAACCATTATAATGTGGATGCATATATTAAGATGATGTTGATCTAGGAAATTACTCCTAGATGTATGCAATTGGTATTTGAAATCTAAGAAATTTCTCATAGATGCAGGAAATTGTATTCGAGACATTGTTAAGCTCGAAAATTTCTCCTATATGGTATTTTTTTTATGGATTTATTGATCTGGGATATTTCTCCTTGATGTTCAGAAAAATTTGAGTAGTATTTATGGTTTGGCAGGACTAAGTGGAAACATGACCATATGAAATAACAGTTTCTTTTTATATATTTTATGCTTTATATGCTTCATTAATTATGCAGTATTTCAGTATTTACAATATTTCCTGTAATTAAGTGCATAATTCGTAGTTTTATTTATAGGCATGTTAGGATTCTAGTCTTTTATTTCAGTTCTGTTATATCCTTTTATTTATGAATTAGAATATGTGCAATTGATCATATTTACTTAGGATGTTATTTTCACTTAGTAGATTCCATATATACATTGCTTGAGCTTTTTGCAACTTTGGCTTGAGGTATGTGCTTACCTCACATTTTGCTTAAGTTAAATTATATGATTATAACTTTTACCACTTTCTTTTATTGCTTTATTGCTCCTAAAATGCTTAGGGTATTTGTGATATTATTTAATACATAAAATTCATAGCCTAAAATATACTTAGATAATTTGTCTAATCAAATTTTTTCTTTACTTTTAACTGGGGCCCTGTCATTGTGAAACCAATAATGGTAGACTCTGAGCTATTTGAGGTTGTCAAGCCTTTTGAGGAGCTTGCTCAGGAGGGAGAGCATGTTGTTGAAGATCATTAGTTTATTTTCATTCTTGCATATTTATTTTGAGTTAGATATTTCTCTATCTTATTATGGATGCATGGATCTTAGTGTTTGGTATTTCTCCTTCCTCACTATGATACTCTAGTATACTCATTTAGTGAATGTCTTATTTATTTTACATTAGGCATATCCCTCCCTTTCCATTGGATTAGGAAATACTTATTTCTTATATAATCCTAAGAGAGGGATTGCCCACTGACGACCACCACTTAATCCTAATTAATTAAGGGGCGGCCACCACAATGCCCAACCTTAATTCTAAGTAATTTAAGAGCTCTATGGTTTTTGTAGTTTAAAATATTAGTTACTTAATTGTCTTTATTTCAAAACTAGCTTAGCTAATCCATTATTCACAAATATTCAATCTAAATAAAATGATTAAAATATATTCATTAATATTGAAGAGTGCAAACATTATATCCTTAACATATTACATGCATATGCCCAACCCTTCTTAAGGAGGGTTTTGGCTATCATTGAAATTTAAATACAAGAAAAGCTACAAGAAATTAGAAGCCTTTGCATTGATTCTGTAAATAAATCAAAGTAGTAAAGATAGGGTAAAATTATCGCATTTGCCTGGCTCTCTCTCTACCTTGAATCTCCTCTTATCTTCTTATTTATGTGCATTTTCTTCCTCACATGTTGCAGCCTTCTCCTTCCTTGGGTAAGGGAGACTCTCTCTTCTTTATTCTTACAATAACCTCTATATCCAAGAGCTTGAGATTGGAACATTGGAACACCATATTATTCTGAAATCTCCCTTTTATAAACTCCCCCCCTGCTTTTCCTGCCTTATTCGGCCATTAAATCACATTTTGAAAGTTTTATCTGCTTCAAATGTTTATTCCTTTATTCCTTAGGAAATATGGAGTCTCAACTATTATCATTCAAATTTTGCTGTGGGGAATTGGAGAGCATTAAAGGAAAATGCTTTTTCAATGCAGATTTGAAAAGGCAAAATGATTCCATATTTTAGGCGGGCGCCATGGTGTGTTGTAGCATCGGGCCTCTATCAGTCATGTGCTGTGGCACTCTATAGACCGAACTCTTTGTTTAATATGTGCTGTAGCACTAGACTCTACTATGGTGTTGTGCCATAATCCGTTGTGGCGCGCTGTTGAGCTAGGCTCTCTGTTCAAATAACTCTTTAAGGATGTTCTGGCATAGTGTAGCACTGAGCTCTCTGTTTGGCTCTGGTGCAATGTGATGTAGTGCTAACCTCTCTGTTGTTTGAGCGATGTAGTGTGCTAGAGGGCAGGGCTCTCAAATAGATTATGTCGTTTAGGCAAGCTGTAATGTACTGTAGAGCCAATCTCTCTGTTTGATCCACTGTGGTATGCCATAACGTTAAGCTCTTTGTTGTTTCAGCTCTGGGGTGCCTATGGTGTTAAGTTCTCTATTGGGGGGGAACTGTGGTGCATGGTAGCTCCTCCATCTCAGGTTTTATCTGCCACAACGCGCTAGGGCATACTGTGATGCACCGTAGTACTTCTCTTGTCCAGCTTCCACATTTCTTCTATGACATTTATTTCAGCCTGTAATGCCGCAGAAGCACATATCAATGTCTACAAATCCTAAGGAAAACAAATACTTTTAGTACTGAACTAAATACACTTTTTGGGTTCATCATAGCCCCACAATTAACTTCTTGCTCATTATCGAGTAAGCACTAAATGACTTTTTGAATTTTTAGTTCCACCAATAAGAAATTACTATGAATTTCTATTTTGGAATTTAATGTATATTTAACAATGTGATTGGTTATAAAAGTATATTCTAAATCATATTCAGTCTAGTTCTAATCTAGTCTTTTCACTACCTTTTTTTGGTTTTTTCCTTCAAACAAAATGTGATGCTTCGAGCAAAATGTATTGAGGAATTTCTAAGCTTTTATTAGAGAATAATCAAGAGTCACTGTTATAGAATTTTGTGTGTCATTTTTGCTTCTTCTTATGAAATGCAATGAGTATTGTCCTTCAGGAAAGATACATTTATTCTTTCTAATTTTTCTCTATTTACAATTATTTGGGGGAGCTATTTTTATTCATCCCTTTTCTTTTCTTTTGCATTTACTCCAAGGGAGAGCTATTTTTTTCATCCCATTCATCATTCATTGCATTCATTAAGTTCCACATAAGTCTTACATATTCTTGATTTTCCTACCCTTAATTTATCTCATACGAGCCCCTTATTACACCCCACACTTAAATTCGAGCATTATAAACTTTTTAGTCAAGGATACAAGATAATGAATAAAGCAAATATCACCAGTACCCAATCATTTTAGAAGTGTTATATTATGCAATTACACAACTTGTTAAATAACAAATTTGAAGAAGACTTTCATATCCATAATTATAGTTTAATTGTGCAAATTTATATTTCCTAGAAAGTAATATGAAGTAGATTCAAAAATATGAGCCCAAGTCATGGTGGCAATGGATTTCACTAATACTTTTAAACCAAAAATTCAAATGAAAATTGTAAGAAGAAAAATTATGACATATTTATTCTTCATCATCTTCTTCTTCATCTTCATCTTCCTTATCTTCAACTTCTTCTTCATATTCAGGCCAAGGTATATTTGGAGGGGGCTCAAGGACTGGAGGTTGTGGGAAGACATATTCTTTGGGTCCGCCATGTACATTAGAATTTGCAGGCTATATCCCATGACCTGTGTGAAAGTTCTGGTGGAACTTGTTTTGTTGGTAAATAGTAGTTTTGCAGTACCACATATCTTCCTCAACACACTTCCCATTCCAATTTTACTGCTCCCTCGATTTAGTGATTTCTTTTTTAATATAATTAAGTTTAGAATTTATGCCTGATGAAGAAGATGTCTTTCCTACCTCTCTTACCTTATTTTTTTGCTTCTCTTCCCCTCTTGAAAATGGGAATGTAGATTACGACAGATTAGAGGAGTGCGGGAAGGAACCACAGGATCATTAGAATTTACCTTAACTCCCTGGTCAAGGCATATTACTAAAATTAAGGATCCAAAAGATATGGCTGCACTAGGCCCAGTTATGGCGTGCTAGAGGTGCTTGAGTATAACCGCATAGATATGAATATATATGGGTCGTTCAATTGTATAAATGAGCACGACCCTAACCCAAGTTACTTCAATCAAATGATCAGGTGTCATTATTCTATTAACTATGAGGATGTGTCATGCATTCCACAAGTCAGTTAACTAGGCACAGGGGAATGTTGGCAAGGTTCCCATCCAGTTGGCATCGTGTTGTGTAAGTGCCCTTGCAATGACCACTGGGTCAAAATCTTCATTTTAACAAGCATGATAGGAGCAGTTTTCTATGACTCCAAGTTCATAAAATTTTTTGATTTGCTCGAGGCCAAAGCTCATAGTCTTCCTTCGCACGAAGATTATATGCCGATTTGCATCGATAGCATTGGCAAAAGCCTCACGTACTAAAGTTGGATATGAGTCAGTCTGTAGGACAACAAAGCTTTCCCATCCTCTGTTGGCTACATCAGGGTAGCTAAAAGGGTAAGGGAGGGCAAACCCCCTCTCCGGGATGAGCTTGTACATTGACGTAATCTAGACATATTGCTGTTTAGCCTAAATTAATGAGAACAATCTAATATCCAAGTTACATTCAGAGGTTGAGGTAGCGGCACCCTTGCTTGCTGTCCCTTTCCTTTATGAGGCCATTGGTCTAGGAAAATTTTTTGGTTGCTAAGGAATTTCAAGTGATGGTTAGAGTTCAGTAAAATGTGAGGGAGCACTCCCAATTTTCTATCTATTTATAAGCAAACCCAATTTTCAGTGTTTCACTTAATTTTTGTCACTAAAGATCTCCCTAATGGCTGGTCAAGGAGTTTGAGTAAGTGCCATAAGTGTGAGTTAAAATAAAGCCATTGGGAAGAACAAAAGATGAGTCCATGATAGGATTCTGTGTAAAGGGCATGCTACAACAGTTTTGATTGCTTGGGAATTCCCCCAAGACATTATGGCACCACCTATACAATTTTACATGATGCTCTGTGGCTCGCTATGGTGCGTTATAGTGTGGGGTAGCATCATTCTCTCAGTTTAAGATGTGCTGGGGCGCGCTATAGTACCAAAATGCACTGCGGCACTCCATAGCGCCAAAATGCGCGGCGGCGCGCCATAGCCCCAAAATGCGCTGCGGTGCGCCAGAGCGCCAAAATCTGCTATGCCGTGGCATAGCACCCAAATCCACTCTGGCACACTCTAACACTGTAATGCACTGCGTCGCACTATAGCTCCTATTGTTTAAAGAGTTTTCATTTAAATCATTTCTAATAATCAGGTTGCAAGCATTTATTTAACTAAAGAACACTATAAAATAAAAAAATAAATTTATGCCATCATAAGCATTTATATAACATCCCAAGGTTGTTACCATGGCTAATTAGAACTAAACCAAGTCTTAATCTCAATTCTGACTCTCCTAAATAGTCATTAGGACCATGCCCTGATATTTTAGTCCAAATCAGAGGTCAAATAGATCAAAGCCCGATTTAGAAAATTTCGGGAACCTTGGAAATTGACCTAATTAAATTAACCTCAAAATAAAAATCAAACTTCTCCATTGCGCTCATTGCCCCCAAATTAGTCAACGGTGAAGTTTTGGAGGCATTTGGAAGCTGTTGAATTTTTGTCGAATATTTTAATATATTTAAAATACCCCAAAAAATAAGAAAATTATATACTCGTCGAAATCAAAATTCAACTTCGCTGTTGCATTCCTCACCCCTCAATTAGATATGGGTGAATTACTGGAAATTTTCTAAAGTCATTTAATAAATCAATTTTAATTAAGAAATTTTGATATAAGTAATAAATTAGTTATTTATTTTAATTACCTTAAACGACGTCATCCACTTGAAGCTCTATTGTTTCCCTATTCCATCACAACCATCGGCTAATCTGAGCCATCTCATCACGTGATCTGACGGCTGAGCCTTAGTCCCCATCGTGGAAGTTGTCGTGCGTATTGATCGTGGACACGTGGCGCTCCTACCCCTGGTAGCCACTAGCCATAGTCCTAGGCCTCGCAGGCTCCACCAAGGCCCTCAATAACCTCCCAACCTGCGATCTTAGGTCATTGTGCACGTGCGACCTCTGGACCGTCTTGAAGCTGCAAACCTTAAATAACAACTGTCCATTAAAAGTACCTTTAACCTCCTTGTTTTCATCATGCATTCTTCTGTGCTTGTTTCATAACTCAATTTCATAGCATAGGGTATCGACCGAACAGAACCAATCGTGCTTGATTGGGTTTGATCAAATCAATTGAGCAATTGGTCTATAGTACAAACCATTCCCATCTTCGATCCACCCCTAGGTAGCTAGGGTTAGCCCTTACTAGCGGCCCCAGCCTCCTCTACCACCGATTCAACCGTCATCGGGTAAGTCTCGTCGAGATGTACCCTCGGTCGTGTGGGCCGAGCACTATCATCGCTGGGAGGGCCGACTAAGGCTGCGCTCTAGCATTGCGGGTGCAGGGCGTAGCGATTGCAGAACTCTCTAGGCCGTGCCCGACCCGTTTGTCTTGCGCGATTAAGACTATAGGTTCCACCTCCCATAGTTGATTGAATAGCATGAATCCCACCTCTATACTACGCCCGCAACTACTACGCTGCATGTGCATTTGGGGCTCGCCATGTTAGTCCAGCCGCCCACCATGGGACCCACTTTTGCATCTGATGAATGTCGTGGGGTTCAACGTTTAAATTTATTTATTTAGCATAATTTAATTTAATTAATAACATAAATCACTTAAATTTATTTAATCAAATAAATTATAGAAACTTTAAACATTAATTTCTCATAATTCATAAATCCAAATATATTAAATATATATCTCATTTTACTCAGAAAAATAAGAGTAATAATATGGTAGTATCAAATTTCCAGTATAATGAATATTTAACCTAGTGATATTTTAGGACATCCCATATAGTTCAAAACCTTAGAAAACTTTAAACTTTTATAACTTTGTACCCACTGATCCAAACAAAGTCAATATAGGTCTCATTTCAATCAGGAGAATGTCAGGAGTGTAGTGATAATATTAGTTTTGTTAGTGGACTTATATTTTTACTAATGACTTTTGGGTACCGTCACTAATTGCCCTATTTGACCTAAAAATTCAATTAGTCATTACTTAGAAAATTTAGCATCAATTTAGGTCATCCAATATACCATTTTGATCAATATAATTAACAGTAACCAGTAAGAAAATTTAGGTTTTGATAATTAGATCCCCTAATTTGCCCTGATTACCCTAAAACTTAATTAGTCCATAACTTATTTAAATGAAGTCCAAATTGGGACTACTCCCAGTCATTGCACTCAGTATATTATAGGGAAGCTATATCCATTAAGTTTGCTGAATTTGACATCATTTGAGAAAGTTAGATTTTTGAACCTTTTCTAAAATCCTTTAATTACATTTTTGACCCCCAAATTTGTTTTGGCAATAACTTGACCAATAGACCTCAGAATTTAGTGCTCTTAGATTACATAGAAATCTTAGACACTAAACAACAACAAACAGACTAAATTCTTTGACTTCAAAAGATAAAATTACTAAATTGCCTTTATGAGCTTTATATCTTAAATTAAGCTCACAAGGGTTAATCCTTGTCCAAAATTGATGTACTTACTATCTATCATCATATTAGATAGTAAGTACTCATTTGACATCAAGAAATTTCAATTTAAAACCCTAAATCAAAAACTAACATTTTAGACCCTTAATTAGGTAAGGGCAAAATGGTCATTTGGCCCAAAATTAGGATTAGGCATCTTGCCATTATAATTTTACTTTAATCTCTAAAATTAATAATATAATTGATTTGGAATCAATTTAGAAGGCTTAGACTCATTTAATTGATATTTAACAAAAAACCATAATATTTAGCTCAAAAATTCCTTAGTAAATTGATAAGCCTCATAATATGGATTTAGGTTCACATTATGGCCTCCATAAGTATATTGATTAGAAAAATAAAGATAGTTAACTTTAAGTAACATTAAAGCTTAAACTATTCAATCTAATCCTAAGTCATTCTTTAGAAATTTCCTTAAGATTTTCCTTTAACCTTAGGATCTTTTCTTCAGGAATTAGATTTAGAAATAAGGTTAGAATTCATTCATTGAGTAAATGCGTTACTCAATGGATGAAACCTTAGCTTTTAATAGTTTCTTGATTTCATATTTTATTTACAATTATTTTGTATTTAAAGTTTAGTCAAGGTTTAGAGATCCTTCTTATTAAGCTTGACTTTGTTTGATAAGATAGCCTAACTTGTAGTATTAGGAAGGTTTGGGATTTTGCACCTTAGCCTTTAGGATATCTTTTGATTAAGTGATTAACCCCAATTTTGTAGTTTGATTCTTAATCCCTCAATCTTGGTTTATCTTAATCAAGATTGGTTTGGATCGTCAAAATTCATTAATTAGGACGAGTTGATTGATTATTTAACTTATATGAATCATTGATTGAATTCTATTAGGACCTAATATGTCCTTATTGCTTTAAACTTATAAGGTTGTGAGTCTGAGTTTATACATGATAGTATGGCATCTGAGATCTTGAGCTTGTTTAAACTTAGAATAGTTAGAATGGATAATTAGATAATAACAGATATCACTTATGTTTTGTAGATTCTCTTACTTACTATTGAACTTTGTGCTTTGCATTCCTTCTATTTTGAGCCTTTTTACATTGAACATATCATATAAGATAATTTGATACATGAAATAAAAACAAAGCTTGCACTAGATTCATGTTATGGATGGGAGACTGTGTAAACACATTCAGCTAATGGACAGGCAGTAAGGAGAGATAAGGATACTTAACACATACTCATTAGAGAGAGTTGTGTCTAGTTTGGGAACCCACCTTAGTCTTGTAGATGTTCTTGCTCTTCAACTACTTCTGTATGTGTCCACAGGAGTAAAGTAAGAAAACTTAAAACTATTACATATGTATTTTCTACCTCTTTAGCACAGTATAGTTTTCTGCCTTAGCTTTGAGAACATAAGTGATATGATATGTTGAATTCAGTTACAGCTCAGTGGCTAATTTAGTCAAATTTTTTAATATGGCAGTTTTTACATAACTCATTCTATTTTTTGTTACTTTTACTATAGTTTAGCTTTAGTATAGCACTTACTTACTTACATATATACTAGGATGCTAGTTATTGATTCAATTTACTTATATGTATCACACTTCACTTTATTTTCTATTAATTTGCATAACTCCTTATGATCAGGAGCATGTTAAGATGATTCTTTATTTTTAGTACTTAAAATTTATTTTACATATATATATTGCCTAACCTTGATACATCTTTGGCTAGAGGTACATCTTTTTACCTCACTATTTGTTAAGTTATAAATGCATTATTTATAGCTTTCCCGGTTCGTTCTTATCTTGTTGCACCCATTTGCTTACTTAGTTAATTTAAGTAAATGGTGATATCATTTAATACATAAGACTAATCAGTCTAAATGTACTTTGATAATATGTCTAATCAGATTTTCTTTTCTTTCGGCTGGGGCCCTATCATTGTGAAACTGATAATGGCAGATTTTGAGCTATTTGAAGTGATTGAGCCAAGATTGGAGCTAAATCAGGAGGAAGAGCGCCCAATTGTTGAAGATCCTTAGTTTCTTATTTACTTGTGAAGCTGAGAGTTTATTTTTTTTTTCAATTTAAAATTTTTAAAATGCTGTAATAATACAGGTACCCTGTGTATTTGTTTTTCACTGTATTACTTTATTCTGAGCTACGTGTTTTCTATTTTCTACATTTTAGTATAATAGATGTGAATTCATTTCTTTACTTACTTTCGCACTCTGAATGATATGTATGTATTTAGTGAATAATTTTGCTACTTTTCATAAGGGCTTATCCCTCTTTTGTTAATGATTGGGGATCATACCCTAATCTATTGATAAGGGAGGGGCATTGTAACTGCCCAAACTCTTAAGCACCAATGTATTTCCGCTTTAACCTGAAAGGCCTCAATGTTTTGCCTTCAGAAGATAACTTCCAAACTAGTCACCCATCCTAGGAGTGGTCCAACCTAAGCACACTTAACATTGGAGTTCTTATCAGGAACTCCACAGTTATCTAAAAAGGCACCTCAATTTTTAAGAGTTTTACTTATTACTACGTTAGCGGGTCTTTATAATCTCCCCAACTTAAGTAACTGATGTCCTTGTAAGCATCAACACACAGATTCAAGAACCATCCATTGGGTAGATAGGACTAGAGGTGACCCCTACAGGCGCAAGAGGTATCCACAACCATGGAGCACCTTAATTATCATAGGTTCATGAGGCTGCTCACATGAAGTAGTAATTTTCCTTATATGGCACTTAGCTCCTATCTGCCTCCCTATGGCCTGCTCTGATACCATTTGTAATTGCCCAAACTCATAATCACCAACATATTATCTGCTTTGGCCTGAAAGGCCTCACAGTTTTGCCCTCAGAAGATAACTTTTCAGCAGGTCACCCATCCTAGAAGTGCTCCCACCTGAGCACGCTTAACTTTGGGGTTTTTATCAGGAACTCCACCATTATCTGAAATGACATCTCAATATTTAAGAGTTTAACTTATTACTACTTAGGTGGGTTTTTACTGGTTTGCCAAGTGAGGACTGCCCCGTCCTGGGGATGGGTCGCCACAGTTAGCATCAGTGAATACCATAAGTTGTTAGATTGGAATTTGCATTCCTATCTACCTAATGGATTGTTCTTTTGCCAAACAGTCACTAAAATAATAATTGGAATACATCCAAAATACCATAATCATGTGCTCAGAATAGTAGGCATAGAATGAAAATACTTTTATAAGTATGAAAAGATGCTCGAATACGAAACTCATATATTAAGAACCTTAAGGACAATAAACCACTCAACTGAACTAATAGAACTTGATTGAGCTTATAGGATCATTAAACACCTGACAATGTCAGTCTAGGAATACTTCATGAGATTTGGAACCATATGGGTGTTTGACATCGAAATTGGACAACGATATGGAAGGCACATCGAAGAGGCATCTAAACAAGGAGTATGAGTACTGAATCGGATGCTTCAGCATGCCATCTTCAAGGGATTTGACTCTCCTACTTTAGCAAGGAGTGGCTAAAGCATGTGACCTTCATTCTCAAAGCAATGGAGTGCCCCGATGACATCCGAGTCACACTAGTAAACCTCCTTCTCCAAGATCATGCCGAAGACTGGTGGGTCAACACTTTTTGGGAGCTCACCCATATGTGAGGAAGAGAGCAGCATGAAGTTACTTTCAAAGACATCCACCTTGCCTTTACTGCGGAGTACATCAGATAAAGTTTTAAGATATATGTCATAGTGATCCCTCTTATGCTCTCTATTGTTTCTTCCCTATTTGCGTGCTCTAGTTGAAATGAGAAGTAAGATAAACTAGTATGCTTTTACTTTTATTAAATTTTAAAATAATATTATTTTTCTAAACTCAAATAAACCATGAATCCCGGACAATCATCCTCTACTTCTGTTGCATCTGGCAACTCATCTTCAGGCATTAACGCACTTCTAGAAACTGTGCCGACCTTGGTAGACAAACACATGAAACAAGCTGATAGAATAGAAAGACTGAATGTTGCCTAAGGCAATCTAAATCCATCTCCAACATCTATAGCTCCCACACCATACTACCCCCCTCAACAATATTATATATTCGCTGATGAACTTCTGCATTACTTCATTCGACTAAGGACCCCAACCATTAGTGAGAACATATCATCCATGGATACTTCCAATTGGTTGAAATTGGTAGAAAAGTATCTGACTAGTCTTAAATTCCCTAACTTATAAGCAATCAGATTAGCAACCCACATGATCCAAGATGAAGCAGAATATTGGTGGGATAATACTCGAAGCACACTGTTCGCTGACTATGCCATTAAAGACATTTCTTGATATGAATTTGCAAACATATTCAAAGCTGAGTACATTCCTTCTTCAGCTCAGAACAACATGAAGGATATGTTCTTATGATTAACCTAAGGTAGTCGTTCCGTGGAAGAATATAAATCATAGTTCCGGTGACTTGCCCATTTCTCTCCCAACATGGTGCTAACTGAACCCTCTTGCTGCCATAGATTCTAGAGTGGGCGATATAATTCAATCAAGGATTGCATGGTGCCATTAAGACTATCCTACTTTACTGAGTTGATAGAAATAGCTAGAGTTGTAGAGCAGCATCAGTCCAAGAGGGACTCCAAAAAATGTTACGGCTCATTTTCTAATTGTAATGACAATTTCAAGAAAGCCAGATACCCAGTTGGAAAGGTCTACCACATTGAAGCGGAAACTACGTCCACAGACTCTCGCAATGGATGTATGAGGCCTCACATATACAGAAAATATTATCACAAAAATAAAACTTGCTACACTTGTGGAAGGCCGGGTCATTTCTATTTCCAATACAATTAAGAAGAAATAGTTGATGGTGTTCAGATTGATCACTCCAGGCATCGACAAGCATTCAGTTCAAATCCCATGAATCATAGGAACTAGCAGTTGGCCATAATGCACCAAGAACTAATGTAGCAAGACCTCTGCAGAAGCAGGTATATAACAACAAACCTGCTGGTCTTGCCAGAGTCTACACCTATATGCATTTAGAGGCTGCTGAGGACAATAATGTTGTTTTAGGTACATAATTCTTAGCCAATCTCTTCTTACAAAAAATATTTATAACCTTCTTAACATAATTTTGCAAATATTAATTTGGTGCATGTAGAAATAGGCACCTTATGTTTTAAATGAAAACCTTGTAATGTACTATTCGACACAGGATCCAGTTACTCATTTGTGTCAAAAAATTGTGCCAAATCCCTTAATTTTCCATTTTATCGCTTAGCTAGCTCGTTAAGTGTTGGGTTTCCATCTGGAGCCCACAAGCCAGCTCACCAGTTCTGTAGTATACCAATTCCTATCGGTGGGCAAGATTTTGAAGCTAAGCTTGTCGTCCTTCCCAGCGTGAATTTCAATGTAATGCTAGGGATAAATTGGATAAGCCAACACAATGCCACCATCTATTGTCAAAAGAAGAAGATTATGTTGGGCTGTGGTAGTTGGGCTAAGTCATTCATTGGAAAATTTAGTACTCTTGCATCGTTAATTAATGCCTTAGAGGTAAAAAGATTAGTATTGAAAGGTTGTGATGCCTACCTAGTACAATACTAGGTGAAAATAAGGAGATAGCACCTATAAGTGAGAACAAAATCGTCTGTGAGTTTCTTGATGTTTTTTTTGAAGACCTACCAGGTCTTCCACCAATCAGGGAAGTGGAATTTTCAATAGAAGTCATTCCAAGAACTCAACCTATTTCCAAAGCTCCTTATCGCATGTGGCCAAAAGAATCGCAGGAGCTAAACAGTTAACTTCAAGAGTTGCTCGAGAAGGGTCTTATTCGACCAAGTACATCCCCTTGGGGTGCGCTAGTGCTATTAGTTAAAAATAAGGATGGTTTGACGCGGATGCGTATCGACTATCGAGAACTCAATAAGGTAACAATTAAGAATAAGTATCCATTACCGAGGATCGATGATTTGTTTGATCAACTAGCTAGAGCCAAAGTGTTTTCAAAAATTGACCTGCATTCTTGCTGCCATCAGTTGCATATCAAGGATGAGGATATTGAAAAGACAACATTTTGAATTTGATTTAGACATTATAAATTCATTGTGATGTCATTTGGACTCACAAGTGCACCATTAATTTTCTTGGATTTAATGTAGCATGTGCTCAAATCAATACTGAACAAATTTGTGATCATCTTTATTGATGAAATTTTAATCTATTCTAAGAATGAAAAATAACATGAAATTCATCTGAGAGCAGTATTGGAATAATTGTGTAGCCACCAACTCTATGCTAAATTCTCTAAGTGCATGTTTTGGCTTAGCTCAGTAGCATTTCTGGGTTATGTTGTTGATTCCCAAGGCATTAGAGTGGATCAGCAAAAGGTTAGCACAGTTCAAGATTTACTGATATCAAAAGCTTTATAGGACTAGCTGGATACTATAAGAAGTTTGTTAAAAGTTTTTCCCAATTAACTTCTCCATTAACTAGATTAACTCAAAAAGCTATGCCTTTTATTGGGAGTCCTGAATGTGAGGATGTATTCCAAACTCTGAAAGATGCACTCTCATTAGCCCCGATGCTCATTCTTCCAAAAGGAGGTGTGAATTATTAGGTTTACACAGGTGCTTCTAGAACTGGATTAGGTTGCGTCTTAATGCAAGAGGGAAAGGTAATTACTTACGCCTCTCGTCAATTAAAACCTCACGAAAAGAAATACCCCATTAATGATCTTAAACTTGTTGCCGTAATCTTTGCCTTAAAAATATGGTGTGACTACTTATATGGAGTTCAATGTTCCATTTTCATTGATCACCAGAGTCTGAAATACATCTTCACTTAGTGAGAATTGAACTGCCGATAGAGAAGATAGTTGGAGCTCATCAACGATTACGATCTAGAAATTCAATACTATCCAATTAAAGCAAATGTGGTGGTCAATACTCTTAGCCGCTGTGTTACCTTATCTAATATGACTGCTTCTAGTCCATTAGGAGAAGAATTACACAAATTAGAAATCACCTCTATTGGTAGAGATATGCTAGGCTCGATTCTAGCTAATATTAATGTGGAACCCACATTCCACTGAGAAGTCTCCATAGCATAAACTAAAGATAGTGAATATTTAAGGTTCAAGGTATATATTGAAGGTGGTCTCCATTAAGAGTTGCAGTTGCATGGGGCAGTCATTTATTAGGGTAATCATTTATGGATCCCTAAGTCCATACAACAAGAGGTCCTTATTGAAGGTCACAATTCTGGATTTGCGATCCATCCAGGAAGTTCAAAAATGTATCAAGATCTGAAATAGTTGTTTTGGTGGTTTTGCATGAAGAAAAATATTACAAAATTTGTTGCCAAATGCAATGTATGTAGTCTAATCAAGGCTAAACATCAAAAGCCATGTGGATTGCTTCACCATTAGAGATTTCTAAGTGGAAGTGGCCTGATATCTTTATGGACTTCATGATGGGGTTGCCTCACACAAGATCTGATGTGGATGCAATTTGGGTTGTCATGGACCATCTTACCAAATCTGCTAGCTTTATTCCTATCCGTCAGACGAGTTCAATAAAAAAGCTTTACAAAGTTGTATATTAAGAATATAGTCAAGCTATACGGTATCCCCAAGTCAATCATATCTAACAGAGATGGCTGATTTACTTCAAATTCTTAGCAACGGGTGCATCAGGATTTAGCAACCACCCTAGCAATGATCATGGCATTTCTTCCCCAAATAGATGCCTAGACTAAAAGAGTAAATCAAATTCTAGAAGATCTGCTCCATCTCTATATTTTGAAAATTTCTAATTCTTGGGAGGATCATATTCCTCTAGTAGAGTTTGCATATAATAACAGTTTCTAGTCAAGCATCAAGATGGCTCCATATGAAGCATTATATGGGAGAAAATGCTCTACTCCATTGTCATGGTCTGAAACTGGAGATGTTCATTTATATGGGTCTAACTTAGTAGAACAAACTAACTAGAAAGTATGGCTCATTCAACAAAGAGTTCAGACACCCCAGGACCGACATAGTAAATATCACGATTCTCATCATCGTCCTCTTTAATTCCAAGAAAATGATCTAGTGTATCTCAAGATTAGTTCTTTGAAAGGGGTTTTACATTTCGGTGTAGCTGGGAAACTTAGTCCTCGCTATGCCGAACCTTTTATAGTCTTAGAAAGATTAGGCTCTACTGTCTATAGATCAGAGCTTCCTGAAGACTTCTCTCTAGTTTATAATGTATTTCATGTCTCATCTCTATGGAAGTGTCTCCATAATCCATCACCCCTCAAAATATGGGTTCACCGTTGTGTTCCTAACCCCTCAATTAGATCGAGGTGTATTATTTAGAAATTTTTTAAGTCATTTAATAAATCAGATTTAATTAAGAAATTTTGATATAATTAATAAATTAATTATTTATTTTAATTCCCCTAAACAATGCCGTCCACCCAAAGCCCAACTATTCTCTATGGCATCACATCGAATGGCTAATCTGAGCCATTGGATCAGTGATCCAACGGCTGAGCCTTTGTCTCCGTCACAGAGGTCGTCATACATGTCGATCGTAGACACACGGTGCTCCCATTCCTGGTGGCCACTCACCACAGCCCCAAGTCTCACAGGCTCCACCAAGGCCCTCAATAACCTCCTAACCTGTGATCCTAAATCATTTTGCGCGTGAGACCTCTGGACCATCTTCAAGCTGTGAACCCTAAATATCAATTGTCCATTCCAGGTACCTTTAATCTCCATATTTTCCTCATGCATTCCTTCCATGCTTGTTCTGTAACAAGATTTCATAGCATAGAATATCGATTAAATAGAACAAATCGGGTTTGTTCGGGTTCAATTGAATCAACTGAGCAATCGTTCTACAGTACAAACTGTTACCATCTTCGATTTGAACCCTAGGTAGCTTGGATTAACCCTAGCTGGTGCCTCGCCCTCCTCTGAAACTAGTTCAGCCATCGTTGTGTAGGTCTCATTGAGACGTACCCTTGACTGTGCATATGGAGTCCTATCACTGTCGGGAGGGCCATCTAAGGCCGCTCCCTAGCGTTGTAGGTGCGAGGCATAGCGATTGCAGAATTGTCTAGGTTGGGTCGGGTCGGCCCGGGCCCGTCCCATTTGGCTCTGGTGTGGTGTGCGCGATTTGGACTATAGCCCCCACCTCCCACAGTCAATTGACCCGCGTGAATCTTGCCTCTGTCCTGTGCCCGCTGCAGTTGCGCCGAGTGTGCATCTAGGCGTCGCCATGTTGGTCCAGCCGCCCGCCATGGGACCCGCTTCTACATCTAATGAGATGCCGTGGGGCTCATCATTTAAATTTATTTATTTAGTAATGTTTATTTTAATTAATAATATAAATTACAAAAACTTTAAACATTAATATCTCCTAATCCATAAGTTCAAATATATTAAATATATATCTCATTTTACTTAGAAAAATGAGAGGAATAAAATGGTAGTATCAAATTTCTAGTATGATGCATATTTAACCAGTGATATTTTAGGACCTCACACATAGTTCAAGACCTTAGAAAACTTCAAACTTTTATAACTTTGTATCCACTGATCCAAATATAGTTAGTATGGGTCTCATTTCAATCAGGAGAATGTCAAATATATAGTGATAGTATTAGTTGTATTGTTGGACTTGAAATTTGGCTAATGACTTTTGGGTACCCTCACTAATTACTCTATTTAACTTAGAAATTCAATTAGCCATAATTTAGTCAATTTAGTTCCAAATTAGGTCATCCAATATGCCATTTTGATCAGGAGAACTAATTAATAGTAAACTGTAAGAATATTTAGGTTTTGATAATTAGATACCATAATTTGCCTTATTTACCCTAAAACTTAATTAGTTCATAACTTCATCGAATGAAGTCCAAATTGGGTCTACGCCCTATCACTGTACTCAGTATGTTATAAGGAAGCTATACTACTGAGTTTGTAGAATTTAGACATTATTTGAGAAATTTAGATTTTTGGACCTTTCCTAAAAATCCATTAATTACATTTTTGAATCTCAAACTTGTTTTTGGCATAACTTGACCAATAGACCACAAAATTTAGTGTTCTTAGACTATATGAAGTCCTTAGAGACTAAACAATAATAAACTGACTAAATTTTAGGCATCATTAGGTAAAATTACTAAATTGCCCTTATGAGCTAAAAACCTTAAATTGATCTCACAAGGCTTAATCCTTGTCCAAAATTGATGTACTAACTATCTATCTTTATATTTAATAGTATGTAATCATTTTGCATCAACAAATTTCAATTTGGAACTGTAAATCAAAAATTAATATTTTAGATTCTTAAGTAAGGGCAAAATGGTCATTTTGCCCATAATTAGGATTAAGTATCCTTGAACCTTATAATATTAGTTTAATCACTAAAATCAGTAATATAAGTAATTTGGAATGAATTTAGAAGTCTTAGACTCATTAAATTGATATTTAAGAAAAACCTTAATATTTAGCTCAAAAATCTCTAAGTAAATTGATATGCCTCATAATATGGATTTAGGTCCACATTATGCCCTCCATAAATATAAAGATCAAGAAAATGAAGATCGTTAAGTTTAATTAACATGAATGCTTATTATATTCAATTTAATCATAAGTTATTATTTTTGAATTTTCTTAAGATGTTACTTTAACCTTAGGAGATTTTTCTTAGGAATCAGAAATATAAATTGGGTTAGAATTCATTCATTGAGTAAATGGGTTACTCAATAGATAAAATCTTGGTTATGAATAGTTTCTAGATTTCATCCTTTATTTATGATTACTTTGTATTTAAACTTTAGTCTAAGTTTAGATCTCCATCTTATTAAGCTTGATTTTGCTTAATAAAACTGCCTAACCTGTAGTATTGGGAAGGTTTGGGATTTTACAGCTGAGCCTTTAGGATCAACTTTCGATTAAGTGATTAAACTCCAATTTTGGATTTTAATTCTTAATCTCTCAATCTTGGTTTATCTTAATCAATATTGGTTTGGATCATCAAAATTCATTAATTATGATGAGTTGATTGATTATTTAACTTATACGCATCATTGATTGAATTTTATTAGGACCAGATCAGTTCTAATTGCCTTAACCTTATAAGGCTGTGAGTCTAAGTTTATACTTGATGGTAGGGTGTTGGATATCTTGAGCTTGTAAAAACTTAGAATAGTTAGAATGCATAATTAAATAATAATAGATATCACCTATATTTAGTAGAGTATCTTGTTTACTATTGAACTTTGTTCTTTGTATTCCTTGTATTTTGAGCCTTTTTACATTGAACATGTCATATAAGATAATTTGATGCATGAAATGAAAATATAGAAAATTAGGATAGCACTTGCATCGAGTTCATGTTCTGGACGAGAGACGGTGTATACACATTACTGCCAATGGACAGGCATTAAGGAGAAATAAGGATACCTAGCATGTACTCATTGGGGAGAGTTGTGTCTGGTTCGGGAACTCACCTCAATCTTTCAGATGTGCTTGACTCCTTAGCTACTTCCGGACGTGTTCACAGGAGTAAAATAAAATAACTAAAAACTATTGCATATGTATTTTTTGCCTCTCTAGTACAGCACAATTTTTGCCTTAACTTTGAGAAGCTAAGTGATATTTGCTGTCGGAATCATGGCAAATCCATTGTGGGGTCCCGTTAGCGGCACACCTATTCCCACGAATGAATTCTTTTCTCACAAATCTTAGCACCTTAATCTAATGACACTAATAAGTCAAGCCCAGATCCTTTATTTTCTATGGGATCAAGTAGCTGATCCAATGACTGGCTGCTCACCCACAATTCTGTTAATCAGAAGGTGCATCAGATTGTCTATTCCCAATGGCTCCGCAAATTTGATGGCTGCACCCTCATCTAGCCATATTCACCTTTGCCCCCTGCTCCCTCTCCTGATAGGGAGAATCCTGCTTGTACGGCTGCAATCAGAGCCAGTCATCGCTCCTCTTACCCCCTCTACTAGGCCAATAGGATCTTTGTCTCCACTAGATGAGCCCCCTTGGCAAATTGAGAGGGCAAGGCTTTCCCCATTTTGGGCAAGCCCAATTTCCCTTTTGGCCAAGCCTCAGTTCCATCCCTAAGCCTGGCAGCTATCCCTAAACCCCCCCATGGTTTGTAAATACTCCTCAAGAATCACAGTGAGCTTCTTTACTAATTGTGACACTCTAATTATCTAACTCTTCCTCTTCTGAGCTCTCAGCTACTCCTTGTGAATTCAGCGCAATTCTCAGTTTGTCTTGGATGGGACTTGGTGTTAAGGAGTCTTGCCGCTTGTGTGGAGCATATGAAAGCTGCTGTCAGTCTTTGGAACTCTGTCGATCCTTTCTTCCACATTCCTAGGTACTATCCTTATCCCATTCAAGTTGTGTAGGCTCGACATTTAATTAAATGCTCTAGGATTGTTTTGTGAGGTTTTCCAACTTCCCTAAGGACCCTAGGTCATATGTGTGTAAAGTTGGATTAAATTGAGCTTTATCCAAATAGCAATTGCTCACTATTTGAAAAAAATTAGTTCTCAGTGAGTTCAAAGCCACCTCACATAACACCAGAGCCCAATTCATCCCAATTCCATCACAAAGCTTCTTCTCTTAGTCGATCAAACATTTTTTGATTATCACCAGGATCTGGCTTTGTTCCTATCCATTTCATCGATCGATCAGGCGGCGACCATCGCAGGAGCTGAGTCCGATTAAAGACCCAACATTCTTCTGTACCCCATGCCCTATAATCTTGTGGAATCAACTCACCTTACCTCCCTGATGGTGTTGGGATAGAACCCTAGTAGTTAGGTTGTGTCTATGAAGAGAATTTAATCCTCACAGTAAGCCCTAATTATCTGTATTCAAGTTATTTTGGTGGAGTAGTCATCTTGTAATCTCGTGCTTCTCAGAGAGGGCTTCAGAGAAGAATCGACGCATCAATGATCATGTGACGATCAAGATGAGGCATTAGCATGGCCTAGATGTCAAGAATTGGCCATTGGAAGTCTCACCTCTTTGGCCTATCCAGGAAGGGATCAAAAAGATGACACTGTCGGGTCAGGCAGGGTCAGCCCTGGCTCGCGCGGTGACATTGCCAACCCAGCTGGGTCCCGCTCAACCCGCACCTTTTGATAAATGGGTCGGGCTATTTAAATGGCATTAGGAATTAAATTCCTTCTGAAAACTTAAATGGAAAATGGAATAATTATATAACCAATAGTTTATTTAATTAAAAACATTCCATTTAAATTAATGCAAATGGATGATCCAATACATCATTTTGATCAAAAAAATGTATGGAATAATAATATAAAATAAATTCCACTTTTGTAATTAGAATTTCTAATTTAGCCTAATCTCTCTCAAATCTTAATTAGTAAACAATCAATTAATTTAATGACCAAATTACATGACTAAAGTCTCTGATTGCGCATGATAAAGGGGAGAACCCATCTATACCTTTAAAAGTATTTTAAGAATTCTAAATTTGTTAATCACCTATTAATTACCCAATATTTTGATTATTGTCTAATGACCTATTTTATTCTTCTAATTTTGCCAAACCCAGTATTAACTATTATCTTATATCTATGAGCACCTATTTATGAATCTAGAACCAAACATTAAGTTCTATTTTCTTTAATCAATTTCTTAACCTTTAAAATTAAATAGTGCTAATCAAGTTTTCCCATAAATCTAAACTTGAATTTTGAAGCCTCATTCTTTTTATTAGACAATATTAAGCCCATTGGAATTGATTAGAATCAATTTGGAAGTCTAAATATTAAAATCCCAACTTTTCCTTTAGGAAGGGCATTTTGGTCATTTTAATCAAAAGAAGGTGTACAAGCCCTTAAACCCTAAAAATTTCAATTAAAATGCTTTTAATCAGTAATATAATTAATTAGGATCATTCTTTGATTTTTGGTTTTAGTTGACTGATCCTAATTGCTTAAGCTTAAAACCATCTAAAAATTCACATATATAATTATTTAAATCTTAATGTAATCTTGGACCCTCTATATGAACTCTTAAAATGGGATTAAATCTT
Organism: Gastrodia elata; assembly: GCA_016760335.1. Classification (NCBI taxonomy): domain Eukaryota; kingdom Viridiplantae; phylum Streptophyta; class Magnoliopsida; order Asparagales; family Orchidaceae; genus Gastrodia; species Gastrodia elata. The sequence goes on along the minus strand of CM028671.1, from coordinate 39,470,399 downwards.
ATGAATCACTATTAATGAACTTATCTATCATCTAATCTAGCTATATCATTCTTCTTAAAAATATATCTTAAGGAAAATCATAAATTTAGACTTGGTTAAGATCTTAAATAATTAGATTTAAGTTCTTTGATCTTAGACTTTATTAATTGAGCCACTCATTTAGATGAAGTTTTTATTGAATTGTATCATTCATTTCTAAATTCATTTAGTGATTTGAATCATTTGAATCCTCCATTGTGGGATAGGTGTATTCAACCTTTAGAATAATAAAATTATTCTATAGATTGAATCCTATTATTTGTTTCATAGTTTCTCACTTTATTATTTTATCTTATGATTATAGAATCAGCTTTTCTTTTTTGGATCATATTTCCTTAATCTTTCAGCCATTAAGATTTCTCTACCCTTAGAGTTAAGTTTAGTTTGAAACCATAGAATTCTTAGAAAATGTGTACCTTAGATTTAGAGTATAAACCCCAATTTATAGTTTACACTTTAAATCCTAAGAACATGATCTGATTAATCAAGTTTGGGGTTTGAGTTAGTGAAATATAATAATTAAGTTATTGTTTGATTATTTAACCTCTATAGTCATCAATTTTGATTACGATTATGTTATAGTTAAGTTTTAATATTTAATCTTAAGGCCGTGAATCTGGGATTATACTTGATAGTTTTGTATTAGAGATCCTAAGCTTGTACTATCTAAGATTAGATAGAACAAATTAAATTTAACAACAACATATATCACATATGTTTAGTAGAGTTTCTTTCTCACTTTAACTTTATTGCTTTTCACACCTTATATTTGAGCCTTTTTCTTGATCAAGCTAGTTGGACAAAGGATAATTGATGATTATCCTATGTTAGGTTTTGTAACAACCTTAGGTTGTTACTTTGTTAATTCCCAGCTTGATCATGCTTTAGTTTTAATCCTATTGCATTTTAAATATCAAGTTAAGCAAATCCTGAAAATTTGAAGTCAATTGGTCTTCTCTAAGTCAAGTTAACATTTTTGATCAGTTTAGATGCCCTAAATAAGACCTAAAATATTTTAATCTCAAAATTAAAATTTGAGTGCATTTTTAAATTCGTCACCCCCAAAATAGCTAGGGGTGAAAGTTTGGTAAAGTTTGGAGATCATTTAGGCCATAATTCAATTTAATGGACATAACATAACAAACTTCATCCAAATTAAAAAGGATAAGGTTCAGGGCAAGAATTATAGTGAAGCATTGATTACAATTCTTGAGTGCTCAAGCACACTAAAAGAGAAGATTGTAGTACACCAATATGGTACCATAAATGATGCCAATGAGAAAATGCCAAAGGTTAAATGCCCAAAACAAAAGCTAGAGACTCATTATGTTCAGAAAGGTAGAATTTTCACATTATGGTTACTGGCTAGGGTATCTAGTGTAATATTTAAAAGAGCCAGGTGAAGCAAAGTGAGCATCTATCAAATAAGATAATTTCCTATTATCACTGCCTAGAAGAGACCTAAAATGAGTTAGGTTTGCTGAAGTTAGAGAGGTGCATGACCCTTGATAGTTGGGGTTCCAAAGATTTGACCAAGTATCTATCATAATAAGCATCTATCTTTATTAGCATTGAGCTTGATTTTCCATCTCAACCTTGCAAGAAGCACCTTCTTATTCAATTAGAGCCAACAGTACAACTATTCCCAAAATGCATGCATAAACCTTTATATACAAGCACTACTATAGTATAAGAGATTTTATTATTAATGCACATTTTGATTAATTTTAAAAAATCCTTCTATTTTATTCATCTAATATATATTAGTTGTAATATCAATGAGTAAAAGCTTTGAGTTGCATTGGGAAAAATTTTCAAACTTGCATGTTCTCATAAAGTTATAATAGAGAGGGTGAAAATAAAATTGAACTAGATAAGCTTATTATTTTCACCACCTAAAAGTAAAATTACTTTGAGAAAACTAAGTGTTCTGCTACTTTCAGTCCATTCAAGCACATAGAGCATATTATGTCATGCTAATGTTACGAGAAATAACTTTATCTACTCTTTTTAGCCTACAAAGTAAGCCCTTCCAAATGAAGCATGCATAGTTATGCCATGGTGCTTGAACAACACCTAATTGAGCCATGAATTTGAATTTGATCACTTATAATAATATATTTAGTATTAGAAAGTTTATTAGGGTGATTAATAATCTCTCCAATAAACACATAATTGGCTCTAAAATTAGGAGCCCAATAATAAAAGTTTTTTTTTTAGTTTTTGAGTGCGACCCCCTGGATCCTGCATGTGCATTAGTTGATCACACCAATAGATAACTAATGGAGAGGTCGCAAATACTAGGTAAGAGTAAGTATCCAATTAATATACTTTAAATGACAATTACAAGTTATTAGACCAATTCCAAAAAACTCCAATAAGGTAGATGCTCCACACTTATTTTGTTAAACACCATTATGGTGGTTACTCTACTCTTGCTTATAATTTTAAGCTTGGTGGAATAATTGTCTTCAAAGAAGAAGAGCACACATGTAACATCTACTATCTTGTTTACATTGCTCGAAGGTGAGTTTTAGTACCATAAAGGGTTATTAAACATTGCATAGTTACTCTAAATAATTGGAAAGAGCCCAACAAATGTTATTTCGACCATCGACTTATCCAACTATCATTTTTTTCTAACAAACAATTTAAATTATTGAGTATACATCTTTCGGTAAAATGGGAATTTCAAATACTTATATATAGAATAATAAGTATTTTGAATTTCAAGATGGAACCATTGTTATGGCTACATGTTCATATTAATAACATTAAATAAAATAGAAATAAACCATTTTGTTCAAATGAAAATCACTAACCACATCATAACTAGATAAAAACATTTTAATATTACAAAGCATTTAGTAAATCAAAGAGCCAGCTATTATAATTATTGCCTCAATGTACAAAGCAAGAACTACCCTCCTTTAATGAATTAGTAATAAATAAATCTCTCTAGCTTAACATATGAAAAACACTAGAGGAACAAAAATAGGTTAAAGTGATCTTAATAATTGGATAATTATAATAAAAATTTTAAATAAGTTATAAAGTCTTAACAAATTTGGCATTAAAATAGTTGAAACATATACTAAATGAAATAATATCAAATAAGCTACTAAATTGTATGATGAACACTTTTTTAATAATGAAGTGAAGGTGGAAAAATTAAATATTTTACTCAAAATTCTGAAATAATATAAGCAAATTATACCAAATTATGTCTTCATTAATCACTAAATTTTGCAGCTTTGACATCTTAAATTTAGAGATTTATAAGCAAATCTACATTCCAATGGTGGTTTCCATGTGCTTTTATTCTATATATAACTATATACTAACTCATTAAAATTTTTCATTGGTCTGATTAGGTCTCCTATCTACTTATTGAAATTTTATTATTATTAAGGGAAAGGAAACCATGTGAAAAAAAATAATTTAAATTAGTAGAATATGTATGGCAGTAGCAAAAAGGTTTGATAAAATATATAGTCTTATAAAAGCAGCATTATTCAATGAAGCTTTTATAACTATTATCTACAAAAATAAGGAAATACAAATTCTAAAATTCCTAAAACTATAAAATTCATATATGTTTGGAATTTAATAAAAAACATTCTTACACAAATAATTAGTCGTGTTATATATTTATGTTATAAAATATTATTCTCAAAAACTCATCTATATATGAATACATGCATGTATGTATTTACTTATGGATGTATATATATATGTATGTATGTATGTATTTATGTATATTTTTTTTAGGAAAATTAAATAATTTTATAAATAAAAAGCAAAGATACAAAATGGGTTGAAGGTTACAAAAAAACCTTAAAACTATTCCCCAAAAAGTAGGTCCTAGGGTTCAACCTCAAAGGTACCTTATCAAAAAACAAAACATAAAATAGAAAGAGCAAACATAACACAACAAAAATGGCAGGAAAAAAAGAACAACATAACCAAACCATCAACACAATGTACAAACAAATGAGCATTATGCAAATGCACTTCCACTAGTAAATAAAAACTAGCACCATGCATGTATATATATATATATATATAGTAAAATGGAATAATTGTAAATAAGCCTCCAAATGATTATACGGACAATTTTGTTATGATTAATGTTAAGGTGGCAAAACAAAATATTAAATTAAGAATTTTCATATAAATAAGCAAAATATGCTAAATTATGTTTTCATTTCACTATATTTTCTAGTATTACATTTTAAATTCCAAGATATGTATGAAAATCTACATTCCAAGGGTAGTTCCAATGTAATTTTATAATGTATATATCCATGTGCTAACTCTCTTAAATTTGTCATAGGTCTTCTTATGTCTCTAGTGGATAATTCCAATCTACTTATAAAAATAAAGTTATAATTAAGCAAAGGAGAACCATGGGAAAATAAATGGTTAAATAAGTATAATGTATTTGGCAATGGCAAGAATATTGTATAGATGTATGTATGCATGTAGAAATTTGCACTTGTATTTTTTTTCTTTGGAAAATGAAATAATTTTATAGATCAAAATCAAAGATACCAAATGGGCTAGAAGGTTAAAAATAGCATTAAGCCTATGAGCCTAAAACCCACCCAGAAAAAAAAAGGGTCCAAGGGTACAACCTGAAAAGTCCTTTATCAAAAATCCAAAAAATAAAATTGAAAGAACAAACACCACACAACAAAACTAGCAAGAAAAAATAAAACAACAAAACCTAACTATCAATACAATCCATAGATAAACAAGAATTATGGATATGCACATCCATTGATAATTAAGAAGTTGCACCATGTGTGTATATATATATTAACAATAGTACATTTTGTTGACAATTATGCAATGATATACATTTATTTTAATTTATTATTTTATGAGAAATTTATGGTTGGATCAATCTCATTTGTTCAAAGGCAAAGTGGTGTTATAGTGAGGGGGTCACTGGAAACTAAACTTGGCAACCTTTCATTGGGCCAAACCAAAAACTCATAGTTTTTAATGTGCTAATTTTGTTTCACTTAATATAATTGGAATTTAGGAAATTGTTTTAATAGTGTGTAAGGATAACTAAATCTAATGTAAATTTATAAAGTTATTATGGAAAAATGGTATTTTAATTGGCTAACCTAGATCCTATCTTAGCTTGTCTCAACTATAAGGGATCCCAAATCATTATTTAAAGGTAAGATTAGAAAATACTAAAAGCTTAAGTGTGTTCAAAATTACAAGTAATGTTAGTGGAATGTTGTTTATAAGTGTAGGCTACTCAACAATTCATTTGTTGCACATATACCAATGAACTACATTAAAATTTGGACCCTAAATGCTCAAGCTAGGATCAAAGGATCTAATACGTTCAATAATGTTTGGAATACTAATGTAGATTTTATTTAGGTCTTATAATCAACAGAATTCAAGGCTTAGGGTGCAATATAGAAACTTGCATTAATATAAATAATTTTTAGGTAAGATAAAGGCTAAAGCACAACCGTTAGGTCTAATGTGACCTTACATAGAAAGAGATGTATATGCTTTATCAAGAGTTTCAATTTCAATAAATTTTTATAATTCGTATTCATAATAGTAAGGAAATTCATTAAATTAATCTTCTAATACAACTCTAGAAGGTGAGGTTTATAGGGTGATCAGTAGAAGGAGAAAAGGTAGCACTCCTAAAAGGCCTTGAATACCATCATCCCCCCCAACTCACTAGTTGACTTAGGGTGGCTTCAAATGGTAGTAATGCACCAAATATCTTATTAAAACCAACATGTTGGATTAGGTTTTGGGATTTAGTAAGTATTTTAAGAATATGGTTAAGTTAAGGTTACAGTGCATTATAAGAATCTTGCAGCAATCCTAATGATTATTATGGAATTAGAAGTTATTGTGTTTTGAAGCATTACTAAATATGATTAGCTAAGTTTTTATATTATATTATTAAATCAACAAATGTTACAAAAAGAACATGTTATAATTTAAATATGTGATACTCAAGCATGAAAGGAAAATGTGAGGGACCTAGAGTATTATGGCTTAGTAGTTCTATTCTATGCACAAAACCTTTGTGAACAAAATGATTTTGTAAATTTGGCTTCTACAATGCTTACTATGGTTAAGGGTATCATGTATGAGTGGTTTAGGCATCAAACAATATCATACATTAGATGTGGTCATGAGTGTAATAAGGTCTAACATATGGTGGATTGTAATTTAGTGTTGTTAAATCCATTTAAGTATAATTCATAATTTAAACTAAATAAACTTCTTAAATAATTTTATCAAATTCAAAGAAATTTTTGATTGACTTCTCCTTCTAAACAAGATTTTTATGGGGTGACTAAGGTTAAATTTTGAGAATTTATGGATCAAATAAACATCCTTAATGGAATTATATAGATCTATGTTTTAATAAATTAAATTAATTAAATGTGTGGTCAAAATATCAAAAAAATAAATATTGTTGGATTCCTCACTATTAAATAAGCTAACTAAGGATATTTTATTTTTTTTGGACTTAAAATTAATGAAGAACACTACAAAACAAAAAAAATTTTATTTTTATTTAATTATATTTAAATTTTATCAAAATTAAAATTTGTTTAAATCTGTGTATCCCTATATTAAATGGTAGAATAATACATGATTATCATATTATCAGATTTGATTTAATGGTAAGGTATAATAACCTTAGTATTGTTACCCATTTTTGAGTATCTCTATTAGCTCAATTTCACTTTCAGTATGCTTATAATAGTATTAGGAGCCTACATATGAAGTTTGGTGTGTTTTGGAGATTGTTTGCAATAGAAGAATATTTTTGATTATTTTAATCAACCTATAAATAACATATTTATTTTGACCTCAGAATTAAAATTGGAGTTTTCCATTGGATTCCTCATGCCCAAATTAGCTAGATGTGGTATTTTAGGAACATTTGGAAGTAGCCAAAATTTCCCAATATATTTTAATATATTTAAATAGTAAGAAAATTTAGATAATTAAATTGATCTTCGATTAAAAATCTAACTTCATTTTTGAGTTCCACACCCTTAATTTAGCTAGGGTGAATTTTTTGGACTTTTCAGAGTTTAATTGGTTATTTAATTTTGATTAAATTAAAAGTTATAAATTGTTAATTAAATAATATAGTTTAAATAACTAATATTAATATTTAACCCTAACGACTATTTTTCGCATCTGAATCGGATAACCCGTGATCTGCGCCATCCGGTCCAATTCTCTCGGCCAATCCGATCCACCCAATCGAACACTATTAGGGATCTGTCTTATTTGTTTGAGCGTTTGATCAGTTAGATCTAACGATATTGATCGGGAGCTACACTGACCCACTGTACGCTTCCCGATCATGGCCTACATGAGGTGCAGGGGCCATACCCCCACTATCCCTTTTTTGCAGCCTTTGGACTTTCCCCTTGATTGAGACCTTCATTTTCTTACCTCCCAAATGCTTGCAGTTGCTGCTGAGGGACTATTGAGCTCACGTAAAGGTTTTACCAAGCATGCAAATGAACCCCTGTGGATAGAAGTGAAGTCTAGATTTATCCTAATTTACACTATTGGCTTAGCAATCATCAATACTCCCATTTTTCTTACATATTCTGATCGATGGGTAACCCATATGTGGGGTCAATCATGCTTGTTAGAGCTCAATTCGACACCAAATTGCGCCATCTATCCTCAATTGTCTATAGTGCAGCTGATCGCATCCATTACTATGCCCCTAGGTCTCTAATTTTTCAGCAATAGGAGTGACCTCCGGTGGTGATTTAGGTGCCATTCAAAAGGTTTCTCAGAGACCTTTTGTATGGCTTGCCTGTTAACCGATGGAGAGCATCAGAGCTTGGACAATTTTGATGACCTAGCTCCGGGCACACTAAATTCATTGTCATGGCTTACAGTTCGAGTCGGCCTAACCCAAGTAATTGGATTCATAGGCCCGAACCACTGGCTCGGCCAGACCCGCGGGCGCATGGCAGGGCCCATGCGCACTGTGTGTGGACATCCTATGTACAGGTGTCATTCGCACAGTGAACCCTAATGCAAAATTCAATTTAATTAATTTAATAATTAAATGTAATATTTAATTATTGCATAAATTTAAATATAATACCAAATTATTCAAAATTATATATCGTTTTATTTTGAAAAATGAGAGGAAAATTATGGTGAAATCAAATTTAGGATTTCATGCTCAATTTTCTTAATCACTTTTTAATTGTAATTAGGAGTCTAAAAAACCCTAATTTTTTAATGTTGTCTAAGTTTGGCATACTTTGTCATATATCTTCTTGTAAAAAAAGGATTTCATATTTGCTAATATTGTTGTGATTGGACAAAAATTGGATAATTTAGGTATTTGGCTCCTCAAAATCTTCATTTAATGTGTTTTTCTTAACTTTATTGCTTGCATAATTTAGGCCTTTTCCATAGGACAACAATCTTGATTTATTGTTTGAACTTTCATGTCACTTTAGAATGTGAAATTTAGCATTGATTATTATAGATAGATGCTTTGTGTAGCTTAGTAAACTTGTGAGTCAAGCCCCAACAATAGGAGAGATAGTCTAAGTTGGGAATCCCTAAACTTGTCTTATTGTCATTCTAAGTCCAGCAAACCTATACATTAGGTGTAATTTGCCATTAGCTTGCCTCTACTAGTAGAATTTAACCCTATTTTGACTATTATCTAGAACTTAGATTTAGAATTAATTAATCCTACCTTAATTACAAGCCTTACCTTATCCTTCCTAGTTTATAACTTGTACCTCCTAGTTATTCAAGAGTGATCAAGTTTCGAGTAGACCTTAGCATCCTATCTATCAAAAGCAAACCTGGTACTTCTAGATTGTAACTTTTCCCTTAACCTTTCATTTAGAGCCTTCAAAATTAGTATCTGACTAACATAGTGAACTATTAAGCTACCATCTCATAGATTTAAGCTATTTTAGTAAGTCTCAAGGAAGTAACCGACACCTTACTTTTTCTAATGATAGAACTTATAACCTTTATCATGTAACAATCCTAGGTTGTTATCTTACTTAATTTTAGCTTAATCAGGCATTAATTCTAGTTCCATTGCATTTAGAATACCAACTTAAGCTAACCTTGAATGTTTGAGGTCAATTGGACCTCTCCAAGCCAAATTAGCCATTTGATCACTTTAGATGCCCTAGTTTATAACTAAAGGATTTTGATCTCAAAATTAAATCTGATTGTATTTTTAAATTCCTCACCCCCAAATTAGCTAGGGGTAAAAGCTTGGGAATTTTTGGAGGTCATTTATGTATTAGTTCAATTTACTTTAAGTTGGGATAATTGCACATAAGGAATCCCAACTTCTTATATTTTCAAATCTACCCATAAAATGTATTTACCCATCGGGATCTGCTGTGCGGACTGCGGGCGATCCGCTTTGAAGCCCGGGTCGCACGACAGCGGAGCTCCGCGGCATCTAACTGTTGCTCTATTTGATCCAGTGGATGGGATCTAAACCCATGGAATCGTAGACTATCATTGGATCCATCCTTCAGATCCCACAGTTTGTAAAAACTTGGATCTGGCCATTAGGATCTGGAAGATCTGGACCATAGCGCCTTCTCTCTTGGTCGATCAGACAGCATCCGAATATGTCAACATTGTAGACCTTCATCCCAATCACCCTCGTCCCTAACAGAGAATATCTCTTGTATGCCAGTAGCCCTCCCTATCCCCCACTCATACCTCTAGCTCAGCAATGTGATTAGGACCTCCCATGTCTCAGTATGGAGCCTTAATTAGGCCTCGTGACCCAATCGAGCACAATTTGGAAAATTGAGACCTCGGCCATGGCCTGATCTCTCGGGTCTCTCAAGCCCAAGACATTGCTTCTAGAGCCTTCCCATCTATTTCCTGAGGCTATAAATAGCCTCAGGTCTGCTCTTAGGATCAGCTTGCTGATCAATTGGAGTCTTCAAACTCTCCACCATTCCTAGTCTATTTGTGCTCTCCCAGGTGTCCTAGTCATGTGTACCGCTGATAGTAGGTGTCTTCTAGAGTTTGGGAACCTGAAGAGTCATCTGAAAGCAAAGCTAGCCTTTGCATTACTCCCTATCAATCAATTCGAGCACAGCTAAAGAACCAGGTACCTTAGTTGTAAGCTATGAGCCAATGGGGCTCAGGCATTTTTCCATTTGATTCATGTTGGTCAGTATTGTCAAATCAAACCCAAAGCATGAATATTTGTGTTGTAAATTAGTCCTAATTGATCGATACAATCGATCAGGCTAAGTTTGAATAAGTGGTTGAGTCCGAGTAAGGACCCAATAATCTAGGCCTCCCCAAATCCATCCATCCAAGGGGTTTGATCCATCTCACCTCCCTGAAAGTGTAGGGACTTAACTTTGGTCAAATCATATCCTCTATGGGGAGAATTTCCTCCCCACAATAGCCACATAGCAAAGGCTCTTGGGTGAGTAAGGTCTGGTTGATCCAGACCACCTCACTTGGGGCTTTGGGTCTCTACCGGTGCGTCTGGTCGTGGTGAAGTTGTGGTGACCTTCGATTGGTGGTGCCATGGCCAGGATGCATGGGAATTTGGGCAATTAGGGTTTCCCTAATTGGTCAGAAATTGGGACGATGCCAATGTGTAGTTCGGGCCGACTTGTGACCCGCGCCGTGCCACAGTGCTAGGTCTCTCTGGCCCCGATCAACCCGTGTGTTTTAGAGATGGGCTCAGCCCGTGTATAACTAATAATATTTATTGGATTTATTTCATATAAAGAAAATAATCCAATTAATCAAACCATAGGGAAATTAAATTGGAAAAAGGCATAATAAATTAATTGAATAAGTTTTGATCCTCAGGTCCAAACCTTATGATCTTATATATCAAATTAATCAGAAAATCATAAGGAATAAGAATATAAAATAAAATTAAACTTTTAATGGTTGGATTTTTTGATTTTGCCTAATTATTGCAGAACTTAATTTGGGTTGATTAGCATGTGTACTTAGTCAAATTACATGGTTTAGGTGCTATTGTGATCCTTATGCCTTATTGTATTATTGATTATGCCATAATCTTGTAAAGAATGCAGATTTTATTCATTGCTTGAGGAAGTTCTTCAATATTATTTTAGTTCCTTACATTTTACATGATATCAGCCAAACCCTTCCCAAGGAGAGTCTAGCCTTCCAATACAACAGAGATACAAAGTGAAGCATACAATGATGAGGACCCTTTCATAATCCTACTAAAATGAGATCAAACGAAAGAGTAGGAATGTACTAGGAACAGCCCTTATTAGGGTTCTCTGGATCTTCCTTATTCTTCCTCTCTTCTTTCCTTCTAGCTCTAAAGTGTAGTCTTTCTTCTTCTTTCCTTAGTAGTGGACTCTTCAACCTACATTGGAGAGGTCTCCTTCTTCTTCTAAAGCAGCCTTTAAAATGTGAGATTTTGAATTTAAAATTGGGAACCCTTCTTCTATCAACAGAGGTTGTACTTATAGAGGAGTCCTCCTCCTTTCCTTTATTCAAATTTTTCTTTTCCCTCTACTCTTTTTCTATAATGAGTGAATACTCCACTTGAATTCTATCATCTTGCATGAAATGATTACATATTTTGTAATTTTAGTTTTTGTAATCATTTCAAATCCTTTCTTTTCTCTTCAAAGATTTTAAGTGGTAGTGGATATGTCAACAGGGAGACAAACTACTTGTTGGAAGTCTTGTCCAGGATGTAATTAATGCTCTAAAAAGAAAGAAATTTTGGTGCCCGCTGTAGTGCAATGTAGCGTAGTGTGGCGCGCTGCAGCGCATGAAGTTCAATTTGTTATTCAGCTGTAGCTTCTTTACATTTTGTACTTGATTCGCGGTAGTGTGCTGCATCACGCTATGGTGCGCTGTAGCGATAAAGTTTCAAAATTTCACTTACGGTAGCACACAGTAGCGGTTAAAGTTCAAAATTGCATCCATTAATCTTTAAAGTTTCATCCTACGGTAGCGCGCTGTAGTGAGTTGTGACGCACTGCAGTGGTGTAGTTTCTAAATTTCACATGCGGTAGCGCGCTGTGGTGCACTGCAGTAGTTATAGTTCAAAGTTCCATCCGTTGAGCTTTAAGGTTTCATCCCACGATAGCGTGCTGCAGCATGCTATGGCATGCTATAGTGATAAAATTTCTAAATTTCACCTGCGGTAGCACGCTGGAGCGCACTGTGGAGCGCTGCAGCTGTTGAAGTTCAAAGTTCCTTTCACTATATCACACTATAGCGAAATTATTCTAGGCTCCAAAATTTTCCTTTGGTCCGTGCTGTTAGTTTCCCAATAGCCGGAGCACGCTGTGGCACGTTATGGCAATTTTCTCCAAGAAATTGCAGAATTGCTTCAGATCTTGCTAAGTTCCTTATTTTTCCTAAAATTATAAAGAATTGATTAAAGTAGGTTGTGCCCAAGATGGAATTGTATGACTTCTATCTTTATTTTTGCTATAAAATATGGACTCATGAATTTTCTATTTAGTTGTAAGTGCATGATCATTATGATCTTGTCTTAGTATGAATAAATTAGTATTTGTAAGCTAAATGACTAATCAATTGAGGTAGGAAGAGCTTTTTATTCATATTTTGAGGTAGGAACTTAGATGCTTTTTATTAACCTTATAAGTTTGATCTTAACTTCTTAGGGTAAGATTTTCTAAGAACTTAGTATGAGACTCTCCCTTGTGGTAGTAACCTACAGTTGAGTGACCTTAGGGTCACATCCTTGGAGCCTTGTAAAGTACCTATTCAATGGAATAAAGGTTCTTTAGTCTAATGATCCATGTTGCTTAAAATATAATTATTGAAATTAGTAGATTATTGGTTAATTGTGTAAGCGTATACACATGGTGCTTAATCAATTTAATAAAATTATGGGATTGGATAAGTCATTCTAAGTGAGATTGTAGAGTCTCGGTCATATCTTATGTGATTGGATAAATACAATCCAGCTTAGAATAAATGTTCCAAACCTAGGTGTTTCATAATTGGATAAACTGGGATGCTTAATTTGAGAAAATAAATTTTGATTAGTTTATGCCTCCTATCACCATGTGCTTCGATATGTGCAGTTTCAAATAGACTAAATATCTCAAGCTATCATTTTTTAGCACACTGTATGCTTTAATTAGTACAGTTAATCAAACTAAGTGTTAAATCCCCTTTCTTAGAAATATACCAACTATGTGTATTCAATCACTTCAGCTGATAGTTCTATATGATCTTAATCTAAATAACTCAGTAAATTAAACTAAGGAGTTAGAATTCACTTAGGTGAATTTTGCGCTATGGAGATAAATGGAATCATTACTAGATATTACATTTGATTTTGGGATTTGTCGATGATTTAAAGCATACCGACATTGAAACCTTGGCATATCATAATGCATATCATGTCAGCATTAGTGGAGAAATTTGGCTCACATAAGGACCCTATTAGCAGAGCATTGGCGCATTTAGGAAATAAGTGGTGTGTCCGCAAGAGACCCAGTCAGCATATCAATGGCATACAATTCTATGGCATATTCAGATACATACTTATAAATTCAGTGACCTACAGCACACTTTTATTGTATCGCTTACTCAGATTTAGATTTTATACTATTTTGCACATATTTAAATAGATAGTTGAATTTATGAATTCTTTTACTATTTTTAGTTCGTAGCTTAGCTTACAATTTTACTTTATAGTTTCAGTTTACTGTTTCAGTCTGCAGTTTCAGTTTTTAGTGTTAGTTACTTTATTTCAGATTTATACTATTTTGAAATTTTGGCTATTTTACTATGTTTATTTCTACTATGTTAAGCTATTTAAATGATAAAAAGTAGAAATTTATAAACTATTAACATAGTTTCATTATGTTAGACATCTTGTCTAACACAAGGTACTTTTGGGATTCCATAATTTACTGTATCCTGAGTAGTTTGTTGAGCTTGATCTGGAGGATACTCAGAAGATTCAAGAGCAGTTCGAGGAGTAGTAGTAAACTATTCTTTAGCATTTTCGTTCTATTTTTTTTGTTCCAGTTCAGTATTTGGACCTTGTTATTGTAGTCATTTAAAAGCGCTGTAATAACTCTAGATATTTTCCTTTTCTATTTCTAAAATGAATGTTATTTCAGTTTCTATGATGAATGTTTCTGGATGAATACTTAGCTTTCGCACTCTGTTATCCTTACTACTTATACTTAATATTGTGATGCGATCTGGATACATAAAATGCTATTATCAGTGCAACTTGGATAGTACTTGCATTTTTAATCCAATATGCATGAGTAACTTGCCTAATACTTAAGATAAAGATATTACTCTTATCTTAAGGAATAGTGTTCAACCCTCTTCTCTTGAGGTTGAGTATTAGCATGCCTTATGCAGTGGAGGTCTTCTCAGCAGTTATACGGGGAAGTTATGTTTGGATTCTTCCCGAGTAATGCACTGTCTCGTCGATAATCTGTTATCACTTAAATAAATTGTGTGTGGTGACAGGATGAGGCATTACATATCCCCTCATTGTAGAACCTTAAGCCTTAAGTCTAGTAACCAATAATGATTATGTACCTTAGGAATAGTGTATGATTAGTGTCATATTGCATGTATATACATATAAAATATTTTGCCATTTAATTAATTCTCAATCAAACTACTATTTTCCAAAACACAATTACTTAGGGTATTATCTTTCAATTGACTTAGAGATTGATATGTCTAAGTAAATTAGGAAATTGATCAGCTCTAATCATTAAGTTAAGAAACTAAACTTAGATAATATTGTTATCATATGATTTATAATTAGGAGATGAATGTTATTATGCTTTGAGATTACAACCTTGAACATTCAAACGGACATTGAGCATAGCTAAAATAGTAACCTATTAAACATAGGGGTTTCATATGGTGGACTATGCCAGGGCAGGCAACGAAGTAATAAGGAGTCCCCACAAATCCTAGAGGGAGAGTGTGTGTGTTTTAAGAGATTCTACATTTTTAATTATTAGGCAGGCATGCTTAAACCCTTATTTTGTTTAATAATTTATGCCCGTTGAACAATACTTTATATATCATAAGCAAGTTAACATCCTTAATTTCACAATATTATAGATTATAAGTTATTTGTCATAGTCTTTGACTACGTTGGCCTAGTCTATGTGATTAAGTCTCATTTTACCTTACTTTATATTATTATATAATTCTTACTTCTTATTGTTGCTTACCTCACATTACAGTTCTTACTTTATGTAGTGAATGCTCCTTTACTTACATTATATGCTTCACTACTTTCTATCATTTATAATTAGCTAAGTTTTCATTGAAGATATTCATGTATCCATTTATTCTTTCATGTGCACTTTAGTAGTTTTCTATCGTTATTAAGCATGTATTTCCTCTTACTTGTTGTTGCATGCTAGAGTAAATCAACTAGTGAGTTCTTACTCTTTTATTTTACTTACAGTCTCTACACCTTTCATACCCTATTTTAATGCTTAGTGCTCTTCTTACTCTCTTTTAAATTGTAAACTGCAAAGGTGCTATTCGCTTAATTTAAACTAAACTTAGTATAACCTTAAATTGAATTTAAAATTGTAAGTCTATTCACATATTCTTATAATGTTGGCTATGCCCTGTCATTTTAAAAACCAAATATGATTGATCAAGAGCATCATCTAGATAGTGGTGCTGGGACTAGTACCAACATCTTAAAGCTTGAAGAATCTACTTTTGCTTTACTGTTTTCTAAGTGATGACAAGTGAATTTACTTTAATTACTTTAAATTTCATTTATAATAACTTAATTTCTGTGATATTTTTATTTTATTTGAGTGATGGATGTATTTTCATTTTACTTGCTTGGGTTGGATGGTGGATATAGATGCTTCTATTTTGCTTCATATATCTTACTTGTTCATTTATTACATCTAACTTATTTTCTTCAAAAATATTATTTGCCACATATTACTTATATTGGGTTTGTTTCCTTCTAATTCATTGTTAAGTGTTATGGTAACGCTCAAGTATTGGATTGGGTTCCTGATCCGATATTAGGGTCATTATAGTTGGTTTCAGAGCCAAGGTTGAGGAAGATAAGTTATGTGAACATCCATATATCCAAATCAAACAGCACATAAAAGTGGAATAAAAGCATGAAAGAATATCTTAAGTTAGTAAAAACTATAATACATCAATAATGAACTTAACATAACGTAAATCGTTAATAACTCTTAAATGGCGAGTTGTGAGTTAGATTTGAATTGCTACACTAAGTTATTCTTCAAGTAGTGGGATGAAGATCATCACAATGGACTCAAGTATGGAAGACTCTACCTTGGTGTGTCAAGCAGGAGGTGATGTGCTAAAAAAGAACTTAAGGACTTCAGTGTTCAGAGGGAACTGTATTAGAGAGCTTGCTAAAGAGTGACTTCCACAAGTGTATGAGGCATTTTGTGTGATTGATTGTCTAGATTCAATCTATTTTGGGGTATTGTATAATCTCTTAGACAATTATGTGAAGGAATGGTGGATCTGTACCTAGCCTAGAATAGTTTGAGAGAGTAGGAGATTTTATTTCTGTGCTCCTATCTATTAGGACTTCGAGTTCCTTTTCTACTCTACTTTCTATAAAAGATTAAATTTGTCCTTTTATAGTAGCTTTAATCTCTCTTGTATCTTTTTAGCATTTTCCTTATTGTATTTCAAATTCTTTAGTACTAATGAGAATTATTTCTTTTCATAGTTCCTAAATTTGTATTTATTTCTTTTTCTTAACAATGAATCCTGAACCTGATACACCTCTCCCTATGCAGAAGAAATTTGATTATACCTCAAAATAAAAAACTGAAGAGCTGAAAACCATGATGCAGATGATGGAGGATACGATTGAAGCACATACTCATGCTATGAAGAGGATGGTTTTACCACTTCCTCCATCTTTGCCTATTTCTACTCCCAAGTAATCCATGTTAGTCCGTAGTTAGCTTCTGGGCTCGTTGGGGATAACTTTCTCCTTACCTTCTTGGGCTGAACCCTCAAATTTTGAATGGTTCTGCAACTCCTATCGAAGCTGCAAATTGGTTGAGAATCGTATAAATAAACATAGATAATATTAAATGCCCTTTGAGTGAAACTATTCACCTTACCACCCATATGTTCATAGAAGAAGCAGAATTTTGGTGGGATAGTGAGCTTAAGTTTAATTTCTTTGAAGTTAGCATTGAGGAGATATCTTGGGAAGAGTTTGAAGAGGTCTTCAGAGAAGAATTCATGCCTCTGTCTACACATACAATTATTGGTGATGAGTTTATGCAGCTTAAGTCAGGGGAGTAGGATAGTTCTATCCTACGAAATAGAGTTTAGAAAACTATTCTATTTTGTCGCTGATCTCGTTCATTCTAAAACAGCTTGATGCAGCTGCTTTCTTAAGGGATTGAAGGAATCCATCAAGAGTCACTTGATGTCCCAGCATCATATTAACTTCTCTAAGCTCTTGGAGGGAGCTCCAATGATTGGTCATCATCAAACTCAGATAGATATCAAGAAGTGATCTCATTTGGCAACCCCCAAGTCCAAGGTGTTCAAGCTATACCGCTTGCAAGGACCTAATGCCTTTAGTTAACTCAAACCTTGACCTTCAAGTAAGGAGCTCTTTTTCACAATCCGCATCCGTATGTCAAGTGTAATCACTATGTCAGTAAGTATTGTACTTGGGGAATAACTGGCCACATGTTCTAGGATTGCAGAGCAGTCTGGACTATGGATATGATGAAGACCAATCGCCAAGTTATTTTTCACAACCCCAGTTTGATTAATGCTCAAGCCCCAATGCTTACGATAATGCCTCCTCCAGCTGGTAGAAGAGCTTAAAACCCAAGTGGACCACCTACACTTGCCCAAAAGCAAGCTCAGGCAAGGAGCAATGTGAAGGGCAAAGCTATAGTCTAGCCTCCTACAGAACCTCGTGTTTATGCTAGACTCCCGTTGTTGCCCAACAAGATAATGACGTCATCACAGACATGTTCTACAATTATTTTTCATTATTCTATCTTTCTTTCATGCTTATTTAATTTTCATGTTTTCTGTTTTTATTGCATTAGTCGTCAAATAAGGTTTTATTTTTTTGCTATAGGAACTCTGTTTATAAAAAATCAACCGTGCGACAAACTATTTGATATGGGTGCTAGTCACACTTTTATCTTCGAGAATTTTGTCATTTCTCTCGACCTTCAACATTTCAACTTGGGCAATGCCTTGCGTGTGCAGATGTTATCTGGAGCTGAAATGTGGGCTAATAAGTATTATTTGTTAGAGATCTCATTTAGCAACCAATATTTTCAATCAAATCTTATAGTAATGCCAATTTCAAACTTCGACATAATTCAAAGCATGAATTGGTTGAGTAAGTTCAATGCCATCATAGGTTTCCATCGAAAGAAAGTTTAGTTAAAGGAAGGGAAGAAACTGAATGTTTTTGAAGGTAAACTTGGTTTAACTGCATAATTAATTAATGCGGTAGAAGGTTGCCTCATTAGTTAAGGTTGTGACACAATTTTAGTAACATTAATTGGTAAAGTCAAGGAAGATAAAGCCTTAGAGGATACCTACATCATTAGGGAGTTTATGGATGTGTTCCCTGTTGATTTACTTGAACTACCTGCTTTAAGAGAACAAGAGTTTTCTATAGAACTGATCCTAAATCTAAAACATATAGAATGGCTCCTAGGGAGTTGCTAGAGCTAAGAGAGAACTGCAAGAGTTTCTTAAGAAAGGTTCTGTTTGCCCTAGCATGTCTCTTTAGGGAGCTCCTATTATGTTAGTAAAGAAGAATGATTGCTGGATGTGAATGTGCATAGATTATCAAAAGCTTAACAAGGTAATAGTCAGGAATTTGTATCCTTTACCTAGAATCGAAGACCATTTTAATTAGCTCGTAGGTGCAAAAGTCTTCTCCAAAATTAACTTGAGGTCAAGTTACTACCAGATTCGAGTTAAAGATGAAGACGTGCCTAAGACTGCATTTAGTGTGATTTATGGACACTATGAGTTTCTGATTATGTCATTGAGACAGACGAATGCTCCATCCATATTCATGAACCAGAAGTAGCTAATCCTTAAGCCATATCTCAATGATTACATCATAGTTTTTATCGACGACATCTTTATTTATTCAAAGTCAGATGTTCAGTATGAGATGCATTTGTGTGCTGTTCTTGAGTTTCTTAGAAGCTGTAAGCTTTTTGTTAAGTTCTTTATATCAAAATTTTGGCTCAATTATGTGGCATTTATAGATCACATGATTGATACTGAAGGGATTCAGGTTGATCAGAAGAATATTCAACCTATTCAGGAATGGGTACAATGCTAATTAGTAACTAAGATTCATAGTTTCTTATGACTTGCTGGATACTATAGAAGGTTTATTCCATGTTTCTATCAAATAATCGCACCATTAACGTAGTTAACAAGGAAGGAAGTATCGTTCATGTAGAACACAAACTATGAAGAAGCTTCTCAGAAGTTGAAGCATATGTTAACTTTTGCGCCCATTCTTGCAATACCTCAAGAGGGTAAAGATTCTTAGGTTTATACCGATGTCTCTAAGTTGGGACTTGGTTGTGTTCTGAAGCAAGATGGTAAAGTTATTTCCCTTGCCTCCAGACAACTGAAACTCAATGAGAAACTACCTTGTACATGATCTTGAACTTGCATGGGTAGTTTTTTCCCTCAAAATATAGAAGCACTATATGTACGGTGTTAAGTGTGAAATATTGACGGATCATCAGAGTTTGAAATATATTTTCATGTAGAAGGAACTTAGTAGTCATTAGCGACTATGACTTAAAAATCCAGTATCATTTGGGTAAAACTGATGTAGTAGTTAGTGCCCTTAGTCATAAAGCGACTTTGTCTTCTCTTTGTAGAAATAATTCTTTGATCAAAGGATTTGAAAGGCTAAATCTTGAGTCAATCAAATTTGCTGATTTGTGCAGAGTTGTATTTGCTTGTCAGTCAGAATCTTCCTTAAGATCAAGGGTAGTCAAAGATCAGAAGTAAGGTGTTGATTACTCCGAGCTTGTATCCAATATTGTTAGTAGAGAAAGATATGAGTTGCATATTGACACCGAAGGTATAAACTTTCAAAAAAAAAAATTATGTGTCCCCAAGTGTCTGTAGCTAGAAATCATTCTACGGTTCATAACTCTAATTATTATATCCATCCTGGTAGTAGTAAGATGTATAAGAATGTGAAGATGTCATTTTGGTGGCCTGGCATTAAGAGAGGCATCATTGTTTATATTTCTAAATGCCATTCATGTTCTTTTGTGAAGGCTGAACATCAGAAGCCTGGTGGACTTCTCAAACTGTTAGAAATTATTAAATGATATTTTAATGTATTTTATCATGGGTTTGTCGAAGAATAAGTCTAGATCTAAGGTGATTTGGGTGGTTGTCATTAGACTCACCAAATCATCTCATTTCTTTCTAATTCATCAAACCGATTCACTGGAGAAGTTGGCCAATATCTACATCATGGAGATCGTCCATTAACATGGAGCACCAAACTGCATTATTTCAGATAGAGACAATAGATTAACATCTAGATTTTGTTCAGCAATTTAGCAAGACCTGGGGACCAACTTAGCCTTGAGCACTACGTTTCATCCCAATCCAATGGTCATACTGAGCGAGTTAATCAAATTTTAGAAGATCCTTTACATCCTTTTATCTTTGATTTCGGTGGATCATGGGAAGATCACCTCACCTTTGTTGATTTCATCTCAATAATAATTATTAGTCCAATATTGGCATGGCTACACACAAAGCGCTTTATGGTAGGAGGTGCACTACTCCTGTTGCTTGGACAGAAGTGAAAGATACTCAGCGCTTTGGTTTTGAGTTGGTCAAGGAGACTAACAAAAGGTTCTGCTCATCAAGTATAATATGTTGGTAGCTCAGCATAAATAGAAGAATTATCACGATGCTTGTCACCGTCCATTATAATTTTAGATTGGAGGGCGGGCTTATCTGAAAGTTTGTCCGATGTGTGGGACCCTTTGAAGTGATTGGTAAAGTGGGAACATATGCGTACATGTTGGAATTTCCAGAAGATTTATTAGTTGTGCACAATGTGCTTCATGTTTCATCACTAAGAAGGTGGCCATTTGATCCAAGTCAGCAAGTTCACATTCCTGCAATTGAATTGTAGCCAGACCTAACTTTCATCGTTAAGCCTATTGTAATTCTTGGATGATAAATCAAGCACTTGAGGAACCACAATATTCATATGTTTCACTGGCATAATCACTCAATTTAAGAAGCTGTGTGGGAAAAATCACTCAATTTAAGAAGCTATGTGTGAAAAATAAGAGGATATGTAAAATAAATTTCGATAGTTCTTTTCTTAATCAGGTAGTTTGCATTCTTCCATTTTGATTTTCATTCATTTTTCGTATTGAATTTGTTAGGGTGTCGAGGATTACACTTCTTTTAAGAGGACGATTCTGTAATAACCCAAGAGTTGTTACCCATTATCGATTAGCTATATTAGCTCCATTTTACGTCTAGTGTGCTTATAATATAGCATTAGGAGCCTACACCTAAAACTTGGTGTGTTTTGGAGATTCTCTGTGATCAAGAAATATTATTTAATATTTTAATAAACTTGCAAATATATAATTTATTTTGAACTCAGAATCAAAATCCGAGTTTGCCATTAGACTCCTCACCCCCAAATTAGATAGGGGTGGTATTTTGGGAAAGTTTGGATGTCATCTATTTTTTCTCAAATATCTTAATATATTTAAATACTCATATAATTAAGATATTTAAATTGATTACTTATTTAAAATCCAACTTTATTTTTGAGTTCCTCACCCTTCAATTAACTCATTCAATTATTTATTTTGGATTAAATTAAAATCTTTAAATTATTTATTAAATAAAATAGTTTAAATAATTAATATTAAAATTTAACCCTAACAGCTATTTTATGCGGTCGAATCAGACGTCGCATGATCCAATTCTCTCGGCTGATCCGGTGTAGCCAATCAAGGGCTTGCAAGGATCTGACTGATTTGTTTGATCATTTGACCTATTCAGAATGAATGGACCTGATTGGGATTTACAATGACCCACTATATGTCTCCCTAATTGTGGCCTACACGAGGTGCAAGCGTCGTACCCCCATAATCCCTTTCCCATGGCCTTAGGCTCTCCCCCCAACCGAGATCTCCATTTTATTTCCTCCCATTCACTTGTATTTGTTACTGAGGCCATATCGAACTCCTGGAGTTGTTTTACTGAGCAAACATATGAACCCTTGCCAATGGAAGCAAAGAATAAGTATGTCATAATTTATGCCATTATCTTTGCAATCATTTACAATCCCATTTCATTTTTCTATTTCGATCGATGGGTCACCCATCTATGGGGTCAAACAATCTCGATAGATATTATTTTGACCCCAATTTGAGCCATCCATCCATAGTTGCCTATAATGCAGCTGTATGTGTCCATTACTATGCCCCTAGGGCTTCCATTTTCTGGCGATATGGGTGACCTCCTATAACAACCTCAATATTTGATCAGGAACCCAATCCGACATTAGGTGTTTCCAAAGTACTTAATACTGGGTTAATGAGCCTTTACCCACTATTAAGCACTATGTGGAGCCTAGGATTTCTAAAGAAGAAAACTAGACGCATAAGTAATAAATAAATATTAAACATTCCAATCATCCATATAAGAAAGTAAAAACACAGTACAGAACAGTAAAGTAAAACATATGGTTAATTTAATCTAAGAAAAACTTTTGGTCGTACTGACACTCATCCTCATGGGAAGCATAAAGCAAAAAAACAATAAAAAATAAAGTCTTCAAAACTACATCTACTATATCTGATTTACCACTAGTACCAGGTCCACTCCAGGCTCTAAATCTACCATATTTAATATTTAATACATTTTTGGGCACAACCAATAAAAGTAAAAAGTGACAAGTGTGCAGTAAAAATAATAAGGAAATACATACAAAATGATATATGCTAAGTATCATAAATGAAAGTAGTGTGAGCATAAATGTAATAGATTACAACATACACTAAAAGAAGTAAGAAAAGGAGCTGTAAATATAGCTGAACATATAATAAATTCAAGCAAAAGTAGTCTCAGTCTCAAGGACTGAGTGCACAGTGAAGGTAGCCATAAAGGACTAGGTGTAAAGTAAGGATAGACATAACGAACTGAGTATATATAGTCAAAAGACTATGATAAAATATCTACAATCATGAAGAATGTGGGAAAAGTAAAAAAAAGCATAAAGGACTATAATATTTATAGTATTTATTTATGTTTCAGATGATTGGATTGGCAGACATTATGTTGGGCCCACAGACAATCCTTAGAGATATAGGTAAATATTATATGTTTAAGTTATGCACAATGTCTTTAATAAATGTATTCAAGGATTTAATCTCAATGTGTTGCAGCATTCAAGGATGTTCAAAGCTAAATGTAAACTTTATGATAGCCATTGTGATCTACTTTAGTTATTTATGCTATGATTATGGCTAATTAAGCCCCTCAATTGACTTAAACGTTCATCAAATGTTCTCATCAATTGATACAATAATAATATACTATTTAAAATGAGGTTTAAGATTAACGATTTGATTAAGGTTTTATTAACATGAGAAAAAAATTTATATATATAATTGAATTGCTACAAACAAGCATACTATCTTTTTTCTAACACTATAATCATCTAAACAATCACATAACCATTTCTACTCTAATGGGACACTCTACTTTAGATGTTAAGGGCTCCACTAGTATACTACTAGGGTACTTGATGTTTTTATCTTAAACTACTAAAAGGCTTAGCTATGATGCTTTATAGCAACTAAGCTTAATGTCTCACTCTACTAAAGGAAAAATGGCTCTCTTAACTTATACTATATAAACACTTAAGTTAACGCTCTCTTCTATGCATTCCATTTTAATATCAACTTAGAGGTTCTATGCCTAATAAGGTGTACTATTCTAAATACTTATATTGGTTTAGTCTTAAATAAGATACTTGTAGGATAATACTAATCTAATCTTAGATGTAATAGTCTTATGAAGCTTTTAGTATAATAAGGCAAGACTAAAGGAATGATATTACTTAAGTTATTATTGTTTAATTTATATTTCCATTAAGTTGCTAACCCATCAATATGGTTCTTCTCTTAACCCTAGGGTTCCAAACCTTAGTATTACAAGTACTAAGATCCTAAGGATAGTTTCCAATACTATACGCTTAAAGGATCTCAAAGCCTTTAACACTTAAGGCATCATCTAATCTTAGCTCAAATAATTAAGCCATTCTAAGGGAGTCTAAGTCTAATTAATAAAGACACTAAGCCCTAATTCTTATAGAGGGTTAACACTTAATAGATTCTAAGTCTAGATCTTACTTTGATGCTTAATCACTTTTGATTCTATCCTCATTATTATCCAAGTTCTCTCCATATCTTAGCTTACTAATTCAATATTTTTAAAATGGCTCTTAGCTTAACACAAAGGATAAATGGCTAACTATGCTTTGCTAAGAAGGTTACTTCTAACCACTTAGATCAGTATCTAAGTTCTATACTTAGAATATTAGGGTTACTCAAGGTCGAAGGTACTAAATTTTATAAGAAGTTTCCATTTTAGTTATCTCCCAAGTTCTCATTTAGTTGCAAAGGCTAAATTAAGAATTCCTTAACATAATCCTAAATAGCTTAAAAGATCTAATATTATTTACAATTCTTTACCCTATAAGTAAAATTTTACTTTAAGTTATCTAATGGAAATAAAGGTGTAAGTACTAATCTAAGTTGGATTGGAAGATTAACTCAATAATAACATCTTAATCTTATCAAGTTACAGGACTTAGATTAGTGGCTAGGATCCTTAGCTAGGAGGTTGTGATGAAGGATTTCTAGCCTAAAGTTCATTAAGGAATCCTAGGGTTAGAAGGCCCCAATTAAGAACCAAACGTAATGGCTAGCTAAAATCTAATACAATCTTAAGTAGTAAGGGGCTTATGTGAAGATTTTCTAACCATTAGCTTTTTAGTCTAATAATAAGGCAAAAGGGGTCTAATAGGTTAGCTAAGCTCTTAGGCTCACTGCTATAATACTAAGCAACTTAATAGGGTAGCTAGGGTAAAGTCCAAACATAAGAAATATAGGGTTTCAGGTTTAGCTCAATCAAACCATTTAATGGTTTCACTAATGAATCTTACCAATATAAAGAGCTAACTTGTTCAATCCACCATAGAGTTTAGGACTACTATAATTCATATTTATTAACTCAGGCATTAAGAATATTCAAGTTAAATTCATTCTTTTATTGAGGCTCTTTACTTGGTTTATTAATGCTAAGCCTAGACAAGGATAACTTAGTTATTTTCTAGTTCAAAATGTCATCTAATCTTGCAATATATCAAAGGGATGTTTTCTAAGTTGTCCTAGCCTTTACAAGGCCTAAACTTGCAAAATCCCAAAATTGGGAATTTAATTTTATTATATTCAAGGTTCAAAAGTCACATTTTATATCCAAATCATATAAAAAAGTTGGCTAAAGCCTCCTTACAACATAACAGGTAAAATAACACTAAGTATGGTCAAGTTAGACATCAAATAATCAATTAGGGTTTTAATGACACACAATAGGTCATTAGCAAAATTAGATGTCAAATTGGAAATTTGACATCATTTTATTATCCTACACATTTTTATGATTGAAATAGACTATTAGATCATTAAATTTGGACGAGAATTGGTCAGTTTGTGTCGCTTGCAAGTTTAGGTAAATTAATTAAAAAATTAATTAAATAAAGCACTGATTAATGAAATTAATCATCCAATTAAAAACTGATATCATATTAGTGATCCTTGAATTTTTTTTTGTCAATTGATATCTAATTTTGTATTATTTGAATAAGTATTTTTGAAGTTATTAAATTAATAATTATTTACTTATAATTAAAAAATTTATTGAATTATTATTCCTATATTCTTTGAATTACAATCGCACCCCGCCATTGTGCATGCATGAACCGTCACAGCGAGGCTCGCGACCAAAGGACTAGGGCATCAAAATTGGAGGGCCTCCAGTGGTCGCCGGAGGCCGACCCGCACGTCGATCAAAATGTCTTGGAGAGACCTTTCATTGACAATATGCACACCATAAAATATTGACCCTAGCTCCAATGAGAATATGCCATGCATCTAAAGGCTAAGGTAGGGTGTGCGACTATAGAGTGTTGTGGATCAAAGTCAAAATTGAGCTTTAAACGAGCTCATTTGAGCCCGATTGAGGTTCGATCCTGATGGTAGCAACGTGGAATAAGATTACGATAGGGTAAGTACACAAAGTTTCAAAGATAAGGGATTAATTGGAGTATCTTACATTCTCATATGCCGAGTCTAGGGTTAGGTCTCAATCCAGCTGTGAGTGCTCCAGCTCCTTCCTAGTATTTCGCCGATGCTATCCAGAGGATGTCTCAGAAAAATGGAGTGCTCGGTGGCCTAAAGCAGTGCCAGAAGTGCGCGCCATACCATGACCTTTGCATGCTAGAGCACACAATTACCTGCCATGGAGACTTACAATATTGACTATAACTCCCACGCTCAGCCGTTCCATTCAGATGTACTTAAGAAATGGAAAAGTGAGATCTAATTGTCTCAGACATTTAGAGCTTAGGATCAGGAATTCAAAAATTATAAAAATATTTTAACATTTAAATAATTTATATTAATAATTATTAAATTATACAGTTTTAATTAATTAAAATTATGTAACTAAATGGGCTCCGAAAAATTTCAAAAATTCACCCTTGGCTAAATAGAGGGTGCGGAACTCAAAAATGAAGTCAGATTTTTGATCGAAAATCAATTTAATTATCCTAATTTCCTTAGCACTAAATAATTAGGAAAAATTTGACAACTTTCAAAAGCTCCCAAAATATCACCCCTAGCTAATTTGGAGGTCAAATTAAATTTGGTAATATCGAGGATATTCAAATTGCATCGAAATGCATGTAAAAAATGAATGAACTCCAAATCATGCCAAATTTCTGGTTCAGGCATCTAATACTAGTAAGAGTCTACTGTTGATGGTTTTAACCAAATTTGGATGTCTAAAACCAAGTAAAAAATCACAGGCTGTTAGACCTCCAGTGGTGATTCAAGTGCTATTCTATAGGTCTCTCTGAGACTTTTCAAACGTCATGTAGAATGGCCGTTTGTGAGCACCTGAGCTAGGGAAATTTTGATGAAAAATGTGAGGATTTCATATTTACAAACATTGTTGTTATTGGACATCAATAGGATATTTTTGGTATTTGGCTCCTCAAATCTTTATTTAATGTGAATTTCTTAACTTTATTTCTTGCATATTTATGCCTTTTGCCTAAGGACAGCAAGCTTGATTTATTATTTAAGCCTTAATGTCACTATAAAATGTGGGATTTTGCTTTGATTATCTTAGATATATGCTTTGAGTAGCTTTGTAAACTTATGATTCAAGCCTCAATAATACGAGAGATAGTATAGGTTGGGAATCCCTAATCTGGTCTAATTACTATTCTAAGTGTTGCAAGAATATACATTAGGTGTAATTAGCTATTAGATTTCCTCTACAAATAGGATGTAACCCTATTAGGACTATTAGCAAAAACTTAGATTTAAAATTAGTAAATCCTCCCTTCTAGTGAAAGCCTTACTTTAACCTTCCTAGTCTCTAACTTGTACTCTTAGCTATTCAAGAGTGATCTAGTTTTTACTAGGCCTTGGCATCCTAACTAGCATAAGCAAACCGAGCACTTCTAGATTGCAATCGTTCCTTTAACCTTACATTTAGAGCCTTCCATATGTGTATCTGACTAACTTAGTAAGCTATTACACTAGAATCTCGCAGATCTTAGCTATTTTAGTAAATCTCAAGGTAGTAACCTCCAACCTAAATCTCCAAGTGATAAAATCTACAACCCTTATCTCCTCATTGTAGAATATTAAGCCTTAAGCCTAGTGACTAATAGAGATTATGTGGCTTAGGAGTAGTGTTTGATTAGTGCCATATTGCATGTATATACATATAAATTATTTTACCATTTAATCAAATCTCAATCAAACCACAATTTTTCAAAACTCAATTACTTATAGTATTATCTTTCAATTTACTTAGAGATCGATATGTCTAAGTCAATTTGGAGATTTAATAGCTTTGATCATTAAGTTAGAAAACTAAACTTAGATAACAATGGATATCACATTATTTATAATTAACATGATATCATTGATTGCTACTTTGCTTTGTGACTACAACCTTGAATATTTATAAGGACATTGTGCATAAATAAAACATTAAAAAGCTTAACATAGTGGTTTCATGTGGTGGATTATGCCAGGGTAGGCAATTGATTAGTAGGGAGACCTCACACATCCTTGAGGGGAGTGTGTGAGTTTTGGGAGACCTCGCTTTTCTACTTGTTAGGCGAACATGCTTAACTACTCATTTTGTTCTATAATTTATGCCCACAGAACAATACTTTGTACAACTTAAATAACTTGACATTTTTATTTTCACAATCTTATATATTGTGAGTTACTTTTCATAGACTTTTGGCTATGCTTACTTGTCACAATTTTTGACTATGTTGGCCTAGCCCATATGACTAAGTCTCTTTCTTACTTTACTTTATTTTACTATATATTTCTTGGCACTTACTATTGTTAACCTCAATTTACAGTCTTTACTTTATTCCATGAATGTTGCTTTACTTAGATTTTATGCTTCACTCCTTTTTGTCATTTATACCTAGCATAATATTCATTAAATATATTTATTTGACTATTTATGCTTTTTTATATGCACTTTAGTAGCTTTCTAGCCTTATTAAGATGTATATTTTCCCATAATTGTTGTTGCTGTTTAGAGCAAACCTGTAGCTTGAAGTATTTACTTCCGCTTTAGTTCTGTTTTAGTGAGGACGAGTGAATTTACTTTAACTACTTTAAACTCAATTTATAATAACTTAAGTTCTATGATGTTCTTACTTTATTATTGTGATGGATGTATTCATTTCACTTCTAACTTATTTGGATGGTGTATATATACGCTTCTATTTTGCTTCATATTTGCTACTTGTTCATTTATTACTTCTAACTTATTTGCCTTAAAAAGATTCTTGGCAACATATTTGGATGGTGTATATATACGCTTCTATTTTGCTTCATATTTGCTACTTGTTCATTTATTACATCTAACTTATTTGCCTCAAAAAGATACTTGACCACATAGCATTTAATGTTAGGTTAGTTCCCTTCTAATTCAGTGTTAAGTGCTATGGTAATGCTCCAGTATTGGAATGGATTCCTAGTCCGATATTAGGGTCATTACACAAGGATCTATTAAAATTGTAAGAGGAATTAAATATGGGTTTGAGATAAATGATTGAGATCAAACCATCTAACAGATAAACCATAGATTCAACGTGTCCATAAGATCTAAGATGCAATATGGAAGATTGCTTGATATAATTTCAATATTACTATGCCTTGGATTGCTTGATATAATACAAATTTCTAGAATCAGACCAGAGCATGACCCAACCGATCCTTGCTACTAGCTTCAAAATAAAGTTTTTTTGTTCCCATTCCTTAACCTCATGACCTTTATTCAAATCGTTCTATAAGGATGATTTGAGTTTAATGAAACAAAATTTAGAATAAATCACACTATTAATCTAATGAAATCTTCATCTCTCTATTTTTCACAAAATTCCTTATTGCCAATGTGTCACCTTTGTGCCAGCTTGATTTTGTAACCTTTTAAGAAGTCCTAGATGGAAATAGAAATAAAATTACACTAAATGGTGTTGATTCCCTTTTAAAATAATAAAATGAATTTTTTTTATCGGCAACCCAAACTCCATTGCTCCAATGGGTGTATCTTTGGCTCTTATATTTGAATTGGAGATTCCTTACACATTTAACAACAAATCATTGAATGATGCATATCATTAAATCTGCTCCATTCAGCCTCTAAAGGCCCAATCTTGAGACCTTTCTAAGTAAAATAGCACTGGCTGAGCCCAAATTTTGGCTGTCTAGACCATATTTAACCGAACAGTTGCATAGCTTTTCTTAATCTCTAAGCTCTTCTCAACACTCAAGAGCATGCATTTGAACATCTTTCATTAAGGCTTACACACTTAAATACATTTTATTTCCTAATATCTTAGCCTAAGGTAGAAACCATGACCAACCCATGAAATTATGGGTTAATTACATTAATTTGACTAACTTAGCCAAATCTAAGGCAGCATAGCCACCATGTACTGACCTCATGCAAGGGTTTCTCTCATCATTAGCTTAATATGAATTAAATATATAGTGATATATTATAAACACTCAAGAACCCTTCTTAAACCATTTTTAATGATCTTGAGTTAACCCATGGGATGGGTGAAGCTAAATGAACTCAAGACCAAGTCAACCCTTTGTTGGGTTTCCAAAAATAGGAGAATAAAATATTAGGATTTGCATTTATGGGCTAACCCTAGTCTTACCTATGATGTATATTGATTCAACCATTAAGATAATGATTCTAATTAATTACTTAGCCAATCCATGGTAATAAGATTATTCTGAGGATAGTGCTAACTAATCATTAACATCCCATGGATTGGCTAGAGACTTAGATAGTAACCTTAATAGTCTCCCTTAATTTGGGCTAACTCAAGTCCAACCCAAACCTTAGTCTTTGAACCCTATATTATACATTGATAATAAAATGATTTGAGATGTCATACTAGAAAGAAAACTAAACCATGATTTGATTAGAACCCATAGGTGCAAAGAGAATTTTACATAAACTCTTGGATTCGAGTGAAGGTGAGTTTAATCACATAAAAGCTTTGGTTAGTCCAAAATTAGCTCAAGTCCTGATTTAGGGATGCTAAATTTTTCAAATGTAATAAAAAAAATTAAGGAACCCCATTCCATGTAACTTTAAGAATAAATAGAGCCCCTTTCAAATAGACAAAAATGGGTGCTTTTAAGATTTTCAATAAAGCCGCCTCTCATAATTCCTCTACTGGAATAGGTAAATTTATATTTGACAAAAGTTGACCAACCTTCACGATGGTCTCATCAAAGCTTGGGAAATTACCAATGAAATATCATTGGCCCATTCCCAACTAAAGAAGGTACTTAAGCCAACTAATAAGGATGGGAGACTATTAAGCACCTTCTTTAGTAGCCTAAAGGCTAACCTAAAGAAAAGGCCCTATCATAAATTTAAGATTAATAGCAAAATGAGTAAATAAAACACATATTTTTTATGATAGAAAGGTATACTTTGATGCATTTTTGTTGCTTTCAAAAATAATTGTGCAAAGAAAAATCTGGACCAAATGTTGAAATTCTAGAAGAAAATTGCTACAGCGTGCCACAGCGCGCTAAACCGGTCTCAACTCGAGAGCTCCCCACTCCAGTGCACCGCGGCGGTCTCAACCTAAGTTTCTAGCGAAACATCACGCCACAGCGGTCTCAACCTGAGACTCTTGCAAGTCATCGCACCGCAGCGGACTCAAACCTAGACACTGGCGCTACAGTGTACCGCATCAGAACTCTCTAGATCCAGAAATTTGGCAGAATTCTCATGGGGCCTCGCTACAATGCGCCGCAGCAGTCTCAACCGGAGAATCTGGCTCTACCGCGCACTGCAGTGGATAC
Source organism: Gastrodia elata (assembly GCA_016760335.1). Taxonomy (NCBI): domain Eukaryota; kingdom Viridiplantae; phylum Streptophyta; class Magnoliopsida; order Asparagales; family Orchidaceae; genus Gastrodia; species Gastrodia elata. The sequence goes on along the minus strand of CM028671.1, from coordinate 39,438,552 downwards.
CAACAGAGAGCTTGGCGCTACATTGCACAGCAACACATCGACAGGGCCATAATTTTGTGAAAAAATTTAAAGCAACCCGCGCCATAGCATGCCCAAGCGTGCCTATGCGTGCCACAGTGCGCATAAGCATGCTCAACCTGAGACATGGGCACTACAGCGCGCCTAAACGGGCATTTACTTGAGCGGGCATTCACTTGATATTCTGAGGCAAAGCTCCTGCCGCACGCCGCAGCGGTCCTAAATCAAGATGCAAGCGCAGTAGTGCGCCGCAGCGCCCGTCGTAATCTTAGATAGAATTGGGCATTTAATTCAGCATAGGGAATACCATGAATATCAAATCCTTTATCTTCACCAGCTATCATCAACACAATTTGCATTAAATATTCTCATATTCAAGAGAATAAAATGAATATTCATTAAACAACCATTAAAGAAAGAAGATGAAAGGATTGGTAGAATTAATTCAAGGGGTTGGAAGTAGCAGCTATAAAAGCTAAAGAAAATCACTTAGAGAGGGTTCCCCTCTTTTACAATCTTAGCTCAAAAAATTATGAAGCTGCATTAAGAGAGAAAGGAGAAACCCTACCCAAGGAAGGAGAAGGTGACCACCAAGGGGAAGCAAAAAAGAACATTCAAGGAAACACCACAGGAAGGCATGGTTGGAGAGCAAGAAGGGAAACTAGTGAACGTAAGTGTTGTTCCTAGTATTTTTCGTAATCTCCACTTTATTTTCTTGCTGTAAGAACCATGCAATGGTTCATCTTTTTGTTTTGTATTTTTTATCTTTCTCTTGTGATGGAAGGCTAAACCCTCCTTGGGGAGGGTTGGGTTGAGTCGTGCAATCAATTATGGGATAAAAGGTGTTTGTACTCATTTTCTTCAATGAATAAAATTCTTAATTAATTTTTGACTTAGATATGAACTTATCTGAAAGCATGCTGTGTGATGATTATTTTATTAAATTGAATGGTTGTTAATAAAAATATTATCAAGCAAACTTGTCATATTAAAACTAGGGACATGCATATACAGGTCCTCGCCACGAATATAGATGATAATAGTTGTGGTGTGAGGATTCTCGATGTAAGTACCTTAGGGTTAATGTAATGAGTCGAACTTGGTAACTTAACCCTCTTAGAGCTCCATAGGTCACCAATTGGTGTAAAGCTAGGAATATATGCATTTGTGCTCAGAGCCTAGTGATAAGCTAAAGAGCCCAGTAACATTATTCTTTGTGCTCAGTCGAGAGGTTGATGCATGTGAGACAAGAGCCACCAATTACGCTCTGTAGCTCATCATAAGTTAAGGGAGGAAAAAGAAGAATTGTGTGCTTGTGGATGAATGTGACATAATCCATTTAGCCCAATAATTCACTTTCTTAACTAAACTGTGAAGGAAGCACGTGATGCTAATTGAGTGGAATCATATTTGTGATCGCTGAAATTAAAAATTATAAATTTGATAACTTAGATGAAAGAAATTGGATTTGACTCATATCGATCACACAAGGGTCTTTGAGCTAAAGATTGAACCTTCTTGATTTCATCTCGTGCACTAGGCATGAAATAGTTGAAATTAGAGGACCATTCTAAGGAACGCTATTATCACATGATTATAATTTGTATGTAAACAAATATCATTTAAAGTTCAATGAATGAGAGTAGTTACACCAATCCCTTAATAAATTGCATGATAAAACCCAACTCTCTCTACTTCTCAAAACTATATTTTTAAATTAACATCCTTACATCGCTAAATTGGAGCCTACAAAACCACAAGATATTATTAGTTTAAACATTATTGAAAGTAAATATACAGTAACAACCCAAGTTTGTTACCCAGCTTACATTTAGCTTAACTATATCATAATTATCATCTAGTCATTAGAACAAAACCCTAAAGGTTTGGAGCAATTCAGAGCTCAATCGATTATTTTAGAATATTTTAATATTTAATTAATCAGAAAACTGAGGTATTTATTTTGACCTCAAAATCAAAATCTGACTTTGCTATTGCAATCATCACCCCCAAATTAGCTAGGGCTGATGTTTGGATGAGTTTGGAAGTCGTCAATTTTTTGTGAATATTTTAATATAATTAAATACCCCAAAAATTAGCATAATTAAATAGTTGTCGGAATCAAATTCGGACTTCGCCATTGAATTCCTCACCTCCGAATTAACTAGGGGTGAATTTTGGGGATTTCCCGGAACTCGTGTATTTAATATGAATTTTTAATAAATTAAAAATTAGGAAAAATATTTAACTGTTCCTAAATTTGCATTTATTTTCTCTTTCCTCCTTTGCATTTTTTTCGGCTGGCCATCCCTTCCATTTCCTTCTTCCCATGCCTCTCCCCTCACCTAGCCTCTCTAGCCATGATGGAGCCTCCCTTCCTCTTCTCCTTTAAGAAGAGACACACCCCCCTCCTCCTTCTTTTTGTTGCAAGAGCTAAAGCTCTCCTCCCTCCTTCCCTCCTCCTCCCTTGTGCTAAAAAAAGAAGCTCCTCTCCAAGGTTTTGAAGAAGATAGAGTTTTCTTCCTCGTCCTCTTGCAAGGCCTAAGGTACTCATTTGCTCCACTCCTTTGTCTTCTTCATATTACTACTACGCTTGTTTGTAGCTTTAGAAACTCATGATGGTGTAAGAAAGCCATTAAGGCTCATTGTGGCATCTCATTTTTTTGAAGAATCATGCTCTATTTTTTGTCCATTTTATATACCTTGCCCTTTATGCACATTTTTCGTATGGTTAGGATGCTCTGCTTGTGCCAATTTTAGTGTCAATGGAACGGTATCGGAATGGCCTTTCCATTGATATATGGTACCACTCATGGAATGCTCTAGATTGGGTGTATTTGAGCTCAAAACTAAGCCTTGTTGGTTTCATCCAGGCGAAAAACACCGTCTAGCACTGCAGCGCCCGAAGTTGCGAAATGGACCGCAGCGCGCAGCGCGCTGCAGCGGTATTTCGAGAAAAATCATATTAAAATCTGTTAATTACCTAATTAAACAATAAATCGCAAATTTGATCGTTGGAGTGTGCCACAGCACGCTGTAGCGGGCTGCAGTGGAATTTTAAAAAAACTTTAAAAAATCAGAAAAATAAAATAATTGAACGGTATTTTCGCAAGCTAGACTGTGGCAGCGCGCCATAGCGTGCCACAGCGAGCCACAGCGCCAAAAGCACTGTCGCGCGCTGTCATGCCAAAAGCGCCACAGCACGCTCCAGCGCCAAAAGCGCTGTCACGCAGCGCGCTAAAGTGCCTGAATTTGCAAAACTGCCTTGATTTTTCATAACTTGCCCAGAATTGGTTGAAATGGCCAGAACTTCACCATTTTTGTATTTTAAGGTCCCTAGGACCCTAGTAGGACTGAATTATATCAATTTTGAATATATTTTAGTTAAAATTGAGCATTGCATAAAATTCTATGTTGAAATTAAGTTTGAAACTTTGTCATCTTTATCAAGTGCTCAAAACCTATCATGAATTTTAAATGTATTGTGCTAAATGCTAGATAATAGAATCCTTAGAAGCTTGTATGGAATAGGTATAATCTTAACAACTAAATGGCATGAAACCTAAGTCCTTTAGATTTGTAATCAAGTGCTAACTCCTTTGGTTGATTTGGAATTAGTTAGCCTTAATTACTTTCCATTTTATATTGAATTTACATTTTTATGCTTTTATGATATGAGGATGTATGTTAGAAAACTCTAAACATTTATTTGGACACCTAATTATGTGTAATTAACATTAAACTATAATTGAACATAAGAATCTTGATAACTTGATTAAGTGGATAATATTTAATCAAAAGAAAAAAAATATCTAAAATTTGACATCAATAATATGCTAATAATACATAGATTTGTCATTGAACTTTAAATTAACCCTTGGTCTTAATGGTAGAAAGGTTAGGGGTTAAGCCCTAATCTATCTTGATTAAGATCTAAACCTTAATCACTTAATCAATTAACTTGATTGTAAGATAATTTAATTGACATTATTCCAATAATGCATATGATTTGATATTGATCTTAAATCACTTAATTAGAAGTGCTAAGGATAATATTGAATATGTGTAATTGAATCATCTGAATTTAAGTTTTAGATCTGTGATTTTCTCTTATATAAGACTATTAGCATAAGATGGATAACAAAATTGTAATACTTTATGAAATGATCTAACTCTATTAAGATCTTTGATTTCATCCCATGATTGTAGAATATGAAAGGATTAGATGGATTTTAATCATCTGATCTGATCACTTTAGTCCAAGTCTATTAAGTAAACCCTGAATGTTAATTTAAGAAGTATAAAAGTGAGATCTTAAGGGTCTTACTTTAGGATCATTCTTGAAATATTTAAGGACCTTAATTATTAATATATTGAGGTAGGAAGAGCTTTTGTAACTTTTGAGGTAGAAACTTAGATGATCCTTCATAACTTTAGAAGTTGAACTTAATACCTTGTGGTAGGAATCACCCAAAGTACTTAAAATGGGACTTATTCCTTGTGGTAGCAACTTACATTGAGTGATCTTTTGATCATACCCTTGGAGCCATGTGTAGGAGCCACCCATTTAAACAAAAGATTAATAGCTTTGATAAATCCTTGTAGATTAAATAGAGTTATCTGAACCCTGATTATTGGTTGGTGTAGTATGGTATACCCATGGTACTAGATTACTTCGGTAGTATTCAGGATTAGTTGATTCATTCTAATGTGGACTTATGATCAGGTGCTATCTCGAGGGATTAGACAAATATAGTCATGTTAGAGTAAATCTTCCAAGACTAAGAGTGTTATAAATAGGGACTCATTTCTTAGTTTGATTAAAATACAAATCGCCATCGGGTGATGCCTCCTAGCGAAGATCGCTTCAATAGGTGTGGCTTAAATAAACTAAGTAATTCGAGTCACCTTCTTTAGGATACTAAGTGTTATTGTGAGTTGGGCATTTTAATGACTTAGCTTGAGATACAAATTGCCATCAGGTGATGCCTCCTATCGAAGATCGCTTCGTTAGGGTGGCTTAATCAAACTAAGTGTTAAGAACCACCTTTCTTGTAAATGTGCTAAATATGTGTATACAATCATCCCATATAATGATTTTTAATTACACTCGCAACTTTAACCAAGTGTCAAACTAGAATGTAGGAGTCAGAATCCTTTTAGCAGAATTTTGCACAATGGAGACCTTGAATTTATTATCGAATTTCAAAGCATTTTTTTGGATTTCTGGATTCATCTCATATAGATTAGAAGCATGAGCATGATGTTGAGTATCAGTAATGATGTATGAGTATCAGTGATGATTTATGGGTTACAAAATATTGCATATATTGACTAGGGAATTTCAGGATGCATTGGCATTGGAGTTCCCAACTAGATGTATTTAGACGTTGGACCGTACGACTCATAGCAGTTTAGTGATATTTCGGTTGCATATTAGTAGCATACAGTATTGTGGAATATTTAGATGCATAGTTTTAGTGGAATACAATATAGTTTTACAGATCTTTACTCAGTTTCAGATTCATTACTATTTTTGGTTTACTTTCAGTATTCAATTTACAGTTCAATTTTACTTTACTTCACCTTACTTCAGTTTTGTACAGTTTTATATAGTTTTATGCTTTCAGATACCTTTATAGTATTTCTACAATTTAATTACATTATGCAAATGTTAAATGAATAACTAAAACTGCTTAGATTAGTTTCGATGTGTTAGACTTATTATCTAATGCGAGGTACTTTTGGTATCTGACAATTTGCTAGATCTTGAGCAGTATACTGAGCCAGGTCAGGAGGACAGCCAGGAGATTCAGGAGGAGCCCATGGAGCACTAGTGGACTATTCTTCAGCCTTTGCTTTCTGCGTAGTTTATTTTTTAGTTCAGTACTTAGCTTTTATTTCTATTTTAGTAAGATGTTTGTAATAATTCTGGATGTATTTTCTTTTCTTTTCTGAAATGAGTGTTTTCATACAGCTCCTAAGATAAATATTTTTGGATGTTTGCTTTAAGCTTCCACACTCTGTTATACACTACTTATACTTAGTATTGTGATGTGATTAGTTTATTGAAAATACTGATATCTTATACATATATTGGATTTCTATTATATTCTAAATCCAATATATGTATTTGCCTAATACTTAGGATAAGAATACTACTCTTATCTTAAGTATTAGCTCTCAACCCTCCTTAAGTTTGAGTTAGTAGCCCTTCAAATGGGCTCGGTTTTCAGCTATTTGGGGAGACGGGATAGGGATATTCCTCCTCGAGTGGCGCGCCGCTTCGCCATAGAAATTGATCATGACTGTCTCTTTTGCACGTGACAACGGGGCAGGGCGCTACATATACTTTTGTAGGAAACACTCAATTCCCTATGGACGATAAATCTTAAAACTCACCTTCCATTATTACTTTGGACCACGTACACTTGCGTGCGAGCGCAGACATGTATTTACATTCTTTCAAGTTTTTGGTGTCGTTTCCAGGGAATGCTTAACTGTTCTGTATTAAGGAAAATTAGCTAATAAATAGTGATTTAGAGTTTATTCTGCATATAATCTTTTGACTTTTTGTAATTATATTTGTGCTAATTATAGCTATATCTTTGTTAATTTAGTTTGTTTTAATTTTTATTTTTCTGCATTACTGAAATTGCCTGTTGAAATTGTTCTTTCTAGCTAAATATTTAAATTGTATGAGTAAGAGAAAGCTTTTATTTGATCCTGAAATTGAACGCAAATATCTTAGTGCTAGAAGAAAACAAAACTTGTTTAACAGAAATCCCATAGACCTGTAAAACATAGATAATAATCTGATTGGGGAAATAAGTGAACAAAGAGGGAGATCTTTAAGAGAATATGCCTTGCCCACTGTAAGGGGAATCCCTCATGCAATTGTGAGGCCAAATATAGTAGCTAATAACTTCAAAATTAAGCCATCAACCCTTAGTATGGTACAAAACAATTAGTTTAGGAGGTTAGCCATAGAATATCCAAACTCACATATTTCCAATTTCATGGAAATATCTGACACCTTTAGATGTAATGGCATCATTCATGACGTCATAAGACTTACGCTATTCTCGTTTTCGCTGAGAGATAGGGCTAAATGTTGGCTCGGTTCCTTGCCCAGCGATTCTATCTGCACTTGGGACGATTTAGCTCGAAAGTTCCTAGCCAAATATTTCCCACCTGCAAAGACCACTAGGCTAAGGATTGAAATAAGAAAAATTTACCAATGTGAGGTGGTAACGTTGTATAACAGCTGGGAATGCTTTAAGGAGTCCCTTTGATGCTGCACCCATCATGGGTTTTCACAGTAGATGCAAGTCCAAATATTTTACATTGGATAGAACGCTCCCACTAGGGCACTCATTGATGTCGCAGCTAGAGGAGCCTTGAGCAGCAAAACCCAAGATGAGGCTTACAATTTGTTAGAAGAGATGGCCGCAAAAGCTTATCAATGGCCAACTGAGAGGCTAAATCTAAATAGAAAAGAAGAGACTAACATTGGTGAGGCCAATCAGAATCTAGCCTTATGATAAATTCGAGATTTATTTGAAATAAATTGATAAAAACATCATAGAACACTATTCACAATAACCTACTTTGAAGAAATTATGTGCATTTTCAGGTAAATTGAAAAAACTCCAAATTTTGTGGCAAAAGAAGGAATTCTGGGTGAAAACTGTAGTACTCCACAATGGATTAAGGTTTACTGAAGTACCTGGAGCCATCTGCAAAGACCTGGGACACAAACCACTATAGCGCACAAGGTCTAACCCGAGAGCTTGGCGCTATCGCACGCCACAGCGGATCAATAAGGAAAATGGATTCAGCAAAGAAGATACTAGGCTAAACCACCGCAGCACTCCTGAGCACGCTGTTGTGTTCCATAACAGAGGAAACCCGAGAGCTATGTGCTATCGCCCGCCGCTGCGGGTCCTTCCACAATACTTGGATTATATCATAAAAGAAGCCCTCACCACAGCGCCACAGTGGTCTTAACCCAAGACACTGGCGCTACTGCGCGCTGTAGCAGACCAAACCCGAGAGCTCAGCGCTATCGTGGGCCAAAGCAGTTCTTTACAAATTATAAGCCTATAGCTCAAAATGCTAAAGCGTGCCCTGGAGCGCTGCAGTGCGCCACAGCGCTCCATGCAGAAAAGCCCATATTTGTGCATTTATGTCAACCTGGGGAAGACCGAAAATCCTGATCTTTGGCCTTCCCGAGCTACTTGGAAACCTAAATAACATTTAACTCTACATTATTCCAAGAGAATCTTGGAATATTTCTTGATGGCTAGCCAAGAATCCAAGGGAAAGAGGGAGTTAACAGAAATTAATGTAAGGAGGCTATGAAAAGGATTATAAATACTATCAAGGAAAACTGAGCCAGGGTTCCTAGATTTGACATTTTTAAGACTTAAAAGGGGATGTTGCCAAAAGAAAAAAAGAGGAGAACTCTCAATGGGGCAAGAGGTGGACCATGAAGAGTAAAGAGAAGATGGCAATAAAGGAAAGATAGAGAAGTTAAGTAGAAGCAAAGGAAGAAGACTTAGAGAATCCTAGAATACCACTGGGTATTTCCTAGTACTCTTCCTAAACTCTATTTAATTTTTTTGCTGCTGTAAATCGATGTCAAGGTTTACTTCCTTTTGTATGTATGATTTTATTTATTCTATAATGGAAAGCTAAATCTCCTTGGTGAGAGTTGGGATATAATTCTAGGAAAATGTAAGGCTGAATTGGTGTTGTAATGGATTTGTTTGAATGAATAAAATTGATTATTGTTTTACTGTTTATTATTATAGAATGAACGCCTGGATGCAATTCTGTTAAAAATTTTCTTGTTAAAATATAAACTAAAATGAAATATCAATAATAAAAGAACTTGAGTTCCAAGCTCATCAATTGAACTAGAGCAAGGAAATTAGTGCAAGTAGATATAAGAATTATGTGACAAGTTCATAAGCTCACTTACACATTTCCAAATGAACTCTTTCAAGGGATTGATGCTTGTGAACCAAGTTACCATCAATTTATGCTATACAGCTCAGCAAAGTAGAAGGGATGAGAGGACGTTAGAAACCCAACAGATGATATGATATAGTCAGAGCATGATGCAAATTGATGGAAATCAAGTTTGTGAGATTGAATAATTAAAAGTTAATATTTGAAGACCTAGACATAGAAAATCAAAAAATAAATACAAATCAAAATCTCATGAAGGTTCATGGAAGAGCTCCAAGAGGTGTTCTCCTTGTATAACTAATCTGAACTTGCTTTAATTAGAGATTAACTCTTATTCAAATAGTATTCAATTGATTTAATTAGGCATAGAAAAATTAGTTTATACATTTCAATAATGAAGTAAAAATACCAAGTCCTTATAAGTCCTACAATAAAACACCAACTCTCTCCTTTTGAACAAATCATATCTTACCCTAAAATAAATTGTATTGTTAATTTAGGAACCATCTAAAACCAAAATTCAATATTCTAAACATTAGTAAGAGGAAATATAACATAATAACGAGACTCCATTCCCTGAGGATCATAAATTCCCGAATGTCACCTCTCATTTAATAATTCAGACTACATACACTTGCGTGCAAGCACAGACATAAAATTTAGGTTTGTCATACTACAAATTGAAATCAATGATTTAAATCAAAAAATTAGTAGCATGAATATTAGTAATGTGCAAAAAGCTTACAATGATTTGTATGGAGGAAAATACGATAGTAAGAACTGTAACTTAACCAACTCTTTTGCACCTTCAAACATTGAGCAAGTAAACTACTTAAGAAATAACAATGCAAACCAACACAATGTGCTAAATAATATATACCCCAATACAAACAATCAAGGATAGAGAAATCATCCAAATTTCTCTTGGAGTAATAATAATGCAATGGAAAATTTTAATGGAAACAACACACAAAATAGATAAGGGCAAAGCCACAAAAATAACCAGCAACCCCAAAATACAAGCCTTGAGGGAGCCTTTAATAATTTCAATGCGGAAACCTTTCATTTTATGAGGAGAACTGAAATGACAATAAACCATCATGATTCCTCAATCTAAGGGATTGAGGCATCTCTTAGAAACATTGAAATCGAATGAGGACAAATTCCTCAAAAACTGTCCATGCGTCAGTAGGGAACTTTACCCAATTCGATAGAGGTGAATCCATAGGATACGGTGAGTGTCATTTACTCAGATATTATAAAGAAGGACTGCCTAGGGAGTAGTTGTGGAAGGGAATTTGGATAACGGAGAACTAGGATAGTCAGTGCTAGAGCTGAGAAAGAAAACTCAATGGCAACAAAATTTGAGGATCCCAGTCGGATGAACATTCCTTGCATTATAAGGGGTGAGGTTCTTTTAGACCCATTATGCGATCTTGGAGCCTCAGTCAATATTATGCCGTATTACATCTACAAATAATTAGGAATTAGGGGAATGGAGAGTACCCCCACCATCCTGGAATGTGTGAATCTAGACTCATTAACCTCTTTAGGAGGGGTTAAGAATGTGGTCGTGGGATTGAGAATCTTTATTGTTCCCACTGACTTCATAATTTGTGTATGGGATAGAAAGAATAAAAATTCCACTATAATCTTTACGATACCCTTTCTTGCTACCATCAAAGTAATCAGAAATGTAGTAAGAAGTATAATGAGAATCCAAATTAATTGGAACCAAAGACATTGATCTTAAGCCCTCCACTTATAAATAAAAAAGACTTTGTATTAGATTGGAGAAAGAAACAAAGGGGAGAATAACCGTCCAAGGATATTAATCTAGAGAGTCTAAGGTTGACGGATAAAAAATTTGTAAGTAACCAAAGTACCTCGTTTGGTAGTGTGAAGGAAGAGACGAATAAGAAAAAGAAAACTATAAGGGGAAAGAGGAAGAAAAAGGGAACCTCTTTTCCCAATGCTAAAGAAAAGGGTGGGGAGAAATTTACTAGGAAAGCCATGAGTTTGAGCACAACCTATGTTAGTGCTCACTCATGCACTTCAAAAATTTGGAAAAGAAAACCCCCATATAATTCAATCGCTTAAACTCTTAAGCTGGTCGGGCTGACGACACTAAACCAAGCGCTTTTTGGGAGGCAACCAAATATTTTTTGTTATCCTTTATCTAGCATTACTTAGTTTAATAAAAAAATAATAAAGAAAACAAAAAAAATAAATAAATAACGAAAAGACAAAATAAATAAACAACCTAACCCTTAAGTGAGAATTCTGAAAAATGGTAAAAAATTTTCTTTTGGAAAATATTTATTTAGTAGGCGCTACAGCGCGTTGCAGCGGATTTTGCCGCTATAGCGCGCTGCAGCGTATTGAGCCGCTATGGTGCGCTGCGATGGATTTTGTCGCTACAGTGCACTGTAGTAGAAATCAGCACTTGAGCAAAAAATTTAAAGTACCTTGGCACTATTGAGCGCCATAGTGTGCCACTGCACGCCGCAGCGGGCGACGTACAATTGGAGACTTAATTGACTGCCTGGGAAATCCCACGCAGTCAAAGGCACTATAGCGTGCCTAAGGATATGGATTCTACTTAAAAGTGCTGCAGAAATGCTTTTTCTTCTTTTAAGGGAATGAACCAATTCACACTTATGGCATGATTTAATGGCATCCTTGACCAGCTATAAATGTGGTTTGAATGATAGATTAAGAGGAAGAGTGAACAATTGTTGGGCTATAAATAGAGAGGAAGGGAGAGGGTAGAAACACACTTTGTGCTTAAAAATATTCTATCTAAATTTTCTAAAACACAAACCCTCTCATTCTCTAACGGCCTCACAAAAGAAGAGCATCATAAGCAAGGAAGCAACTGCTCAACATCTGGAGGCGCATTCAACAAGAAACATTTTTCTTCGGTGGAGGCTGAACAACGATATGTTCAGATGACATCATGACGCAAGCTTATCTCGGACAGGGGCTTCAAACTCCCCTACCTACTCTTCCATGGAGGTATCCATAATTGAAAATCGGATAGGCTATTTTGTCTGCAATGCCGACTCGCACCCTTCCATCGTGGAAGAAATCTACGCCAACAGACAATGCGAGTGGGCATAAAATTTTTGTGCGAGAGAAGGCTGTGTCGTTTGGGCTCGAGTAGATCGAGCAATTCTATGAGCTGAAGGTGAAAGAGGAGAGATCCTATCAAGCCTTATTAAATTCAAAATATGACCTTGCGGCAATAACAAGCGCCCTCACCTCCAATGATGTTGGCTGGAAAAGGAATTTAGCCAACATTCCATGAGATCTACTTAGGAGCTCATGCAGCGCATGTCATGTTCTCATTTCAGCATTATAATGCCATCTGGTCATTTAAGTGGGGTGACACGGTCAAGAGCGCTCCTCATTTGTGCTATTGAGCGATTTGGAGATATCCAGTTCTCCAAGATTATCTTTTGGTAGCTATGGAATGCCCTGAGTCGATCCTGTGCAGCACGCACCTTCGGTTCACTTATATATGGGATATGCCTTGCCCAAGGGGTCAAGGTACCATCGAGTGACATAGTTGTTCCTCCCCGAGCTCCTATTACTCGCAACAACCTAAATGCCCGCCACCATGAGGGTAATAGGAGCAAAAAGAGAAAGGGTGAGGAAGGCAAAGCTTCATCTTCTTCCGGAATAATGTCATCACTTAAAAATTTACAAAAAGGAATGAACAGAATGAGGGATTATCAAGTGCAAATGGGAAAGAGTATGGTAGCAGACACAAGGAACTACAAGACTGAATTGTCCAGACAACGCCAATTTCAAAATACTTTCCACTCAACTCTTGAAATAATGTTTTCGAATTGAAACTTAAATGGTCCACCGGGTGACGCTATGCTACCACAACCCCCAGAATGGCCGGAGGAAGATGATGATGATGAAGAAGAAGAAGAAGAAGAAGAAGAAGAAGGGGATGAAGATAATAAATAGGTTGTAATTTTTCTTATCTATCGTTTTGTTTCTTTAATTTAGTTTGTACTTTTTTTTTTGTTATTTTTCTTCCATTAAATAAATCACAGTGAATCATTTTTCCCCAATTTTTATGCCAATGGAATATCATTATCTCTGAAATTTTTATAAAATTTTAATTTGACGGAGTTCAAGTCTGATAAAACATGTGAATAGTTTCTCTATTCCAAATTACTTAATGAGAGGTGATCAAGCAAACAAATGGCTCTGAAAGTTTTCATGCTAAAACATTTTACATTGATTTACTATAAGTCTCCACAATTAAAAGTTGCATGATGCTATAAATCTAAGTGTGGGAGTGTGGTTAGAGAACTTGATTGAGAAAAGCAAGAAACAGCAAAATAAAGAATGTGCTAGGCTTCTGTTGGACTTATTGAATACAATTAAAATAGATGGGGATGAAGAAAAATGTCTCTTGAATTGAATGCAAAAATAAAATCCATGGATGACTGTAATAAAGAGTTAAGCATCATACATTTTAAAAATGGATACTTAATTTGTCAAAATAAAAGAAGACATTAGAATGAGACTTTTCAGAATTTGAATTCATGTAATCACCTTGTTACATAATACATGAAATAACAAAAACACTTCACACCTAACCTATTGAAATATGCAATCCTGAAAATCAGAAAAATTCATTTTTGTGTTGACATGAGGATGAGCAAGAATTAAAGTGTGGGGGTATGCTAAATATAAGATTTATAGTAAAATGAGTAAATAAAACAAACATTTGTAAGAATGAAATGTATACTTTGATGAGTTTTTGCTACTTTTTCAGAAAAAATTGTGCTAAGCAAAATCTGGGCCAAGTGTAGAAATTCTGGAAGAAAATCGCAACGGTGCGCCACAGCACGCTCAAGCAGTCTCATCTTGAGAGCTCCCAGCTCCAGCATGCCGCAGTAGTCTCAACCCGAGACTTTGGCACTCCAGCGCACCACAGCGGTCTCAACCTGAGACCTTAGTGCTCCACCGCTCCACCGCAGACTCAACCAGAGTGTCTGGCGCTCCAGCGTTCCTCAGCAGAACTCACTGTATCCACAAACTTAGCAGAATTCTCAAGGGGTCTCGCTACAGCGCATCGTAGCGGTCTCAACCCGAGACTCTAGTGCTACTGCGTGCTACATCAAATACAAATAAAGAGCTCGATGCTGCAGTGCGCTACAGAGGATCAACAAGGACAGGACTTTGTGAAGAAATTTAGAGCAACCCGCACCACAGTGAGCCCCAGCGCCCCACAACCCACTTAAACATGTTCAACCTGAGCCATGGATACTACAGCGTGCTGCAGGTGGAATTCAGTAGATATTCTAAGGCAAAACTGTTGTGACCCACCCAAGCTGCAGTCCTAAATTGAGACACGGGCGTTGCACGCACCGCAACGCCCATCATAATCTCAGCCAGAAATGAGCATTTAATTCAGTATAGGGAAGACCATAATTTTCAAGTCCTTTGTCTTCCCCAACTGCCATCAACACAATTTGCATTAAATCTACTCATTTTCAAGAGAATAAAAAGAATATTCATTAAATAGCAATTAAAGAAAAGAAGATGAAAGTATTGGCAAAATTAATTTAAGGGGATGGAAGTAGCAGCTATAAAAGCCAATGAAAAACACTTAGAGAGGGTTCCCGTCTTTGACATTCTAGTATTTTTCTTAATCTTCGCTTTATTTTCTTGCTGTAAGAACCATGCAAAGGTTCATCTTTTTGTTTTTTATTTCCTATCTTTCTTTTGTGATGGAAGGCTAAGCCCTCCTTGGGGAGGTTTAGGTTGAGTCATGTAATCAATTATGGGATAAAAGGTATTTGTATTCATTTTCTTCAATGAATAAAATTCTTAATCAATTTTTGGTTTAGATATGAATTTAATTGAAAGCATGATGTTTGATGAATTTTTATTAAATTGAATGGTTGTTAATTAAAATACTATCAAGCAAACTCGTCATATTAAAACTAGGGACATGCACATAAAGTTCCTAGTTGCGAATATAGGTGACAATACTCGTTGTGCGAGGATTCTCGGTGTAAACACCTTAGGGTTAATGTAATGAGTCAAACTTGGTAACTTAACCCTATTAGAGCTCCATATCTCATCAATTGGCATAAACCTAGGAATATGTGCATTAGTGCTTAGAGCCCAATGACAAGCTCATGAGCCTAGTAGCACTATTCTTTTAGTTCAATCGAGAGGTTGATGCATGTGAGCCAAGAGCCACCAATTATGCTCCATAGCTCATCATAAGTTATGGGAGGAAGAGGAAGAATTGTGTGCTTGTAGATGAATGTGATAAAATCCATTTAGCCCAATAATTTACTTCCTTAGCAAAACTGAGAGGGAAGCACGTGATGCTAATTGAGTGGAATCAAGTTTGTGGGATCGCTAAAATTATAAATTATAAATTTGATAACTTTGGCGTAAGAAATCAAATTTGACTCATATCGAACACACAGGGTGTGGCGGCCCGCTCCCCTCCGTGGTCCTATTAACTCTATAGTTAAGATGATTATGGTGAGGTGGTCACCAAATGACAGAGTGCGGAAGCATAAAATAAACATCCATCCATCATATAAATACAACATCTCATAATAAGTAAAGTGCAGAAAATTAAAGATTTAACATGTATTATTACATCATTTTAACAGTTTAAGAATTGAAATAACACTTTGTCTCACTAAGTAGGAAATAAAGAAACAAACTTTAAAGGTCTTCAAGTACACGCTCCTCCTCCAATGGCAAGTCCTCCAATGGATCAACCGCTTCAAATAACTCTGAATCTATTATTATCAGTTTTATAATGATAGGGCCCCAGCCAACAAAAGAAAAATCTTAATTAGACAAAATATCTAAGTAGATTTTAGTGAAATTAGTTTATCATGTTCATTAGATATCACCATAAACATTTAAGCACAAAAGCATAATAGTAGGAGCAGAATGCATAAGAAAGAACAAGGTAAAGCTATAAAAAATTAGTTTATAACTTTAACAAACTAGGAAGTGAACACATACCTCCATCACAGTAGATGTAACAAGGTCTGGTAAATAAGAAAAGACTAAAGAAAATGATTATAAAGGAAATATGCCCTAGACATGCTTATGATCAATACAATATATGCTAATCTACTGAAATGAAAGAACATATAAATGACTGTAAATAACACTAGCATCCTAATATATATATATATATATATATTTACAAGACTGTAAATACAAAGTGCTGAAAATAGAACGTAAACTGAACACAGAAATAAAACTAGAAACTGAAATGGCTAAACATGCTATCAATTGAATACATCACATGCATCTTACTTATCCATCAAGGCTAAGGCAACAAATCAGAATAGTAGTGAACCTAAACTAGATATCCATATCAGAAGAAATGATTCAACGAGTCTAATAGTCAAAACTGGCCACTAGCTAGTTATCTCAATATAAGGCGACTATTGAACTAAAATGCATACTAATTAGGTCACAAACTACTGAACATATTCTATACATCACAAACTCACTTAACCATATAAGTTAAACCAATCAAACCATAGTAGTAGTACACATAAACTAGATCTGCTATACCAGAAGAAATGACTCCATGAGTCTCACAGAGAAAGGCCACTAACTAGTAAATGTAGTACTAGGCGGCGACTGAACAGAAGAGGCAGGCTAAATAGGTTACTAACTACTGATTGAATCTGATCACTGAACTATTCAACTTATGCAATTCATTCTTGACATAAGATATTCATCAAATATCTTACATCCTAATATATGTTCAAGGTTTAAGGCTAAATTTCAAGGCAAGCGTAGCATCAAAGTCAAAGTAAGCAAGAGACTAAACTAGGACACAAGTGACATCCATTATTATTTAATTTATTCATTCTATCTACTCAAAGTTACACAAGTTTAGGATCACCAAGTCCTACTATCGAGTGTAACTCAGATTCACGACCTTATGAATTGAAAACATTAGAACTGGCCAAGTCCTAATTGATTAAATCAGTGACGACTATAAGCTAAAATGAAAAAGTCAATCGACCTATTTTAATAATTTAAGCAAATCCCAAACCATCTTGATTAGCCAAATCAAGATGAAAGGATTTATAATTAAACTCTAAATATTAGGGCTTAATTACTTAATCCAAAAGGTGATCCTAAAGGACTAGGGTTTTACCACCCAATTTCATAGATTAAGATTTAAGGCAAATCCTATTACGTGAAGTCATACTTAATAGGATAGATCTCTATTCTTAAGTCTAAAGTTAAAAGATTGAATAATCAACAATAAACTATAAAAATCTATAAACTATCAAAATCAAGGCTTCACCTATTGAGTAACCCAATTTACTCAATAGATGAAATCTAACCTAAGAACTAATCCTAATTCCTAAGAAAATAAGCTCCTAATTTCTAAGAATATCTCTTAGACACTCATCCTAACTAATGTTATTAAGACCTATGGAAAGATTTAAGAAATTAAGGAAGAAGAAGGACTCACAAATTTTACTTAAGAATTTCTTAAGGATATAAGATGAGATTTTGATCAATGATCTAATTAAGGCTTGAGATCACATAATTTTATGATTTAAAATACTATTATTACTGTTTATAACACTTAGAATATGATTTTAGGGCCTTAAAATGCTAAACCCTGAATTTGGGCAAAATAACGATTTTGCCCCTACTTAAGGGTCTAAAAGATCAATTTTTGATCTAAGGTTCTAAATCTGAAATTTTTAGTGGCAAAGTGTTTCATACTATCTAATATAGGAATAGACAGTAATTATATCAATTTTGGGTAATTATTAAGCCTCATGAGATCAAATTAATAAATTTGACTTATAGGGGCATATTGGTAATTTAACCATTGGAATCTAAATTTTCTATCAATTTGTTGCTGATTACTTTCTAAGGTTTCCATAGAACTTAAAATCACTAAACTTTGATAAGTATCAGTTATGTTATAACCAATATAAGTTAAGGGGGGTAAAAGGGTAATTTAAGGTTTCTCAATTAAGGGTTCACAAATCTAAACTTTTCCAATTAGTGTCCAAATTAGATAAAATCAGTGGCTATAGATCACAAATGATCCACTGATCACAATGACTAGTGGTAGGCTCAATTTGAACTCTAATTGGCTAGGTCATAGCCTAAATAAGGTTTAGGATAATTAGTGAGTGATTAATAAAATTAATCACCAAATCACTAAACCAACCACACCATTAGGTTCTAATATACTCTAAAAACTCTCTAAAATTTAAATCACTCAATTTAGATCACTAATTATGCTAAAAATCACTAATTGGGATTTAAGGTAATTAGGGTTGATTAAGAATTCTAGCTGTTGGATTATAGTTATTTTTGTAGTTTACTATTAATTAAGTCTTCTTGATCAAAATAGTATATTGAAAGACATAATTTGAAGCTCAATTGACCAAGTAATGGTCAATTGAAGTTCTAGGGTTAATTAGGGTAATTAAGGTTAGGTCCTAAAAATAATTAAGCTCAAACTAATCCAAATGGAGAATTGAACACTATTAGGTTGTTCTAAAGATTCCATTGATCACTTTAAGACCCATATTGACTTGGTTTGGGCAAAGGGTTAAAAAGTTTTAAGCTTAGGAAGATTAGGGTTTGGGTCTAAAAGTGATTAGTCAAATTAGGTCTCAAATAGCAAAACCAACACTAATAGATTAATCCATAGGCTTTGCTGATTACTTTGAGACCCATATTGGGTATGTTTGGATAAGTGGTTACAAAGTTATAGCTAATTGAACATTTGTAGCAATTTTATAATTATTTAATATCCTAAAATGTCACTATATGATATATAGCTCCAAATGAAAAATTGATAGTGCCAATAAATTCCTTATTTTCTACTGATCAAATTTATATATATTTGTGTAATTTGGACATGTATAATGTAATTTATGAATGTTTAAAGTCTAGGCATTTATTTGATTTATTTAAATTATAGTACTTTTAATTTAATAAATCTATTTATTACTCATTATATATATAATTAATATATATCTTTTTGCAGATGGCGGGCTCACCGGATCTAAGAGGCAGCAGAGGATGGGCCACGCGTCATGCCAGGATTGGCAGACGAGATGCAGGTGGGACCCACACGCGTCAAACTATGCAGACGGAAAATGACGCGCGCGGGGCCCATGGACACGCGCCCGAGCGTTAGAGGTCCGCGTGTTGACCAGGGCCCACATGCCAGAGCCGCATATGACAGACGCGGGTCGTGTCCGATTGGACCTGGCCCAACCTGATGCTTTGTCTTCTTTAACACAGACACTCAAGACCGAGATCTTAGGGCACAAAGTTTGTCGACCTTCCCGGTGGTGGCGCTGGGCATCCCACATATCATCTTGAAGAGAATGATTATTACTACATAATGGAAGCTAATTAGAGTCTTAAGGTGATCGATACTATCTATAAGGATAACCCTAGATGCATTAAGCGCGGTGATACCAAGCCCGAAACTGTGGACCACTGTATAGCATTTGAAAAATTCAATCGATTGAACTAGATTTAGTTCGATTAGAGACGGTTAATCAATAATCTGAAGAATGAAATAGATTTGCGAAACAAATCCGAATGCTTAATATAAAGAGATGGGTAAATTGATGGTACCTTAATTGAACGTATGAGGATCTGCGAGTTCTCCGAGACTCGATCGGTTCCCAAACAGTTGGCTTTTTTGAAAAATAACACCATTGATCGATTTATGAATCTAAATGGTACTGAAGATGGGTTCTTAAGCGGTGGTTGATGTGTGGATGGACCTCGACACGCCGCGCGTTATCTCTCGCGACACGCAGAGGACGATGGTCTTTGACCGTTCGATCATTTTGATGGAACGGTCGACGCTTATCGTTGGATGAAACGGCGTAGATTAACAAAAGGAACAACGATGTTACTTAATTTGGACGGTGCCGTTAAGTGCTTATACTTAATATTAATATTATATTAATTCCTTTTGATTTTATGAATTAAATTTAAATAAATAATTGTATTCCAAAAATTTCCAATAAATCCCCTTAGCTAATTGAGGGGTGAGAAACGCAACGGCGCGATTGGATTTTCGATTTGAGGAGAATTTAATTATCTCATTTTTTGAGGTATTTAAATAATATTAAATATTCGACAAAAATCCAACGACTTACAAATACCTCCAAAACATCACCCCTGGCTAATTTGGGGATGATGAACGCAATGGTAAAGTCAGATTTTCTATTTGAGGTCAATTTAAATAAGTCAATTTTTAGGGTTTTTGGAAATTCCCAAAATCAGAATTTGATCCAGTTGATTCCTAATTTGATTTAGATCTTAGAGATGAGTTCTAAATAATTTATTTAGTGTATTAGAATCATAATTAAGACTTAGATTAGTCTTAATTAACCTAGGTAACAATTAGGGTTATTACACAGGGTTCTATGAGCTGAGATTGAACCTTATTGAGGTAATCTCGTACACTAGGCATGAAATAGTTGGAATTAGAGGATAAATCTAAGGAATGTTATTATCACTTGATTATAGTTTCAATGTAAAAAAGTATTGTTTAAATTTGAATGAATAAGTGTACTAACATCAATCCTTTAATAAATTGTACGATAAAACCCAAATCTCCCGTCTTTTCAAAATTATATTTTTGAAATATGATCTTTGCATTATTAAATTAGAGCCAACCAAACCACAACATATCATTAATTTAAATATTTTTGAAAGTAAATATACCTTACCAGCAAAAGATTCCATTCCCTGTAGGTGATAAATCTCATAACTCACCTTCCATTATTACTTCGGACTGCGTACACTTGCAAGTGAGCACAGGCATGTATTTACAGTCTGTCACTGTAGACCACCCTAGGTCAAAGCAAGAAAATAACTATGATACGATGATTTATTAATGGATAAAGTTACTTAAATAGCATAAGTAATGACTTTAGGATTGATTCCCTTTTGCTACACATGGGTAAGCCAACTAAGGTTAGATCTAAGCTAATTTTAGCCCTTATCAAGACACAACCAAGGGTTGTATTGTGGCTAATGGAGTTCAATTGACTCACTCCCAACTTATGATGAAGCTTGCAATAGCCCTAATAAGAAAAGGACCATTAATGTACATATCTTGGCTAGCTAAGGATGCAAAATGTGGTAACCCCTTAAAATCTAACCATCTACAATAAAACCTATAAAGATGAAAATTGAGAGCTAATTTCTTATACATTATAATCTAGCAAACTTTAATAAGGTAGCTGAACCAAACAAAAAATAAGGTGAAAAATTAAATGTATTAATGATCCCAACATTATGATTGATTTCTAAACATGAGAGACAATAAGAGCCTTTTTTGTATTCTTTCATATTACAAAGCAATAAGTATGCAAATACTTTATATTTATAATTAAATCTTGCATTTTTTTATGATCCTTGAGACTTTCATAAATTTCATATTGACTTAGATATTGCAAATATTTCATGGTGCTTAGTAGTGCATTTTAATTGTACCCAATTGCAAGAATCAAATGTACATGAAGGCTAAGTAAATGTAGAATAACAACATTTCTGCACGAGTACTAAATTAAAACTAGTACTAATTGTTGGATCAACAATTGTTTACTACAGTGAAAAGGAAGAATTATCCTTAGAAGATCATCCTAGCATGAACAAAACTATATAAATAAGATCCAACTTGATAATAAACATAATGAGGTACAATAAATCCTTCAAATATTATGTTGTATAATTAAGACAATATGATATAACACTAATGTTGATGCACATTTCTTAAGGTTCTTGGTGAGCTCTACCAAAATATGAATATTCTCGTAACTTATAATTGAATGCATGCGTTTTGATATTATTATATAAAGTAATATATTAAGAAGTCATAGCCTTGTTTATTGCTTAGAATAGTGCATCATTTTGTAGGCAAGATTAAACAACTATTAGAGTTCTATCTTTGATGCTATGTAAATATTTGGTAATCTATTGATTCCTTGAATTCTCTTATAAGTATGGAATTTTAATATGCATTACTTTTACATTAACATTTAAGATTATTGATTAACTTAATATCAACATACCTAGATTACTCAAATCAGATTCATTTTCTTATCACCATTCATATGTCACAATAGATAGCATAAAAGAATGGTGGAAAAGAGAAAAACATTTAGGTGAAGATGCCTACTACAACAACCAAGTTATTACCTCACCTAATCAGGCTTAATTAGAGCCTACATCTATTATTAATAGGTTCTAAATATCATTAGGACCAAACCCAAGAATATTAAGGATAAAATCATCTAAGAATGCATTTCAGATGAAACTATTTAATTAAATACCCAAAAAATTAGGTAAATAATTTTGATCTCAAATTCTAAATTTGAGGGTGTACTTGAAATCCTCATATCAAGTATGTCAAGGGAGTCAGTTTCATAATTTTGTGACTTGTATCAGGTAATATATGGGCAAATTAAATTAGAATTTATATTTAAATCAAGAAAATTATGTTTTAATTAAAACCAAAATAGCAAAAATTCTTACAATAGAATAGAATGTAGAACACCAGTCCAGACAATCATGACCATTCCATATTTTATGATTAGATCTGATTGCACTGGTCTTGTCGCACCACTGTAATTTGATAGATTTAAATATGAACATAAATTAGGTCATTAATCCGACCACTGAGGTTAAATTTCATTGCAGAAATTGGATTATGCATTTCAGGCTATAGCACCTTTCTAATTGCAAAATAAATGGCTGCGGAGACTCATGTCCCTGTTCATATTCTTCTCTGAAGAATCATGCTTGATAGGTGGAATTATCCCATACGAATTGCCTCTAATGTTGTCCCCTTATCTTCCAGCCATAGTCAACGATTGCAATTATTATTATGTGGCACCACTTAGTCTGTTGAAGTTCATATTAAACCTAGGAGGGTGACACAAGGGCTCCACTTGAGAGCCCCATAGCCATCCATAAGGCCATATACTGACTATTTAAGCATCCAATATGCCTTTCAGAGCTTTTTATGCCATTTGCAACCTTGCTAGACTTTTATTGCCTCCCAAACCCCTCACAGCCCAGTGCAATCCCCAGACCTATCATTCTAGACTCTGACAAACTTGGAAATTTTGCCTAGGTGATCTAGTGGACCAATGCTGGTGCTTGAGTGCTTAAGAGTTGGATGAGATCCTCAAATATATTTCAGAGAAATTAGTGGAGCTTTTGTGTAAAGTGCCCCCCTATGAAACCCATTTAGCACCCAATTCATTGTTAGCCTGATTTCAAGATCTTTGATCAATAAAATAAATTGCATTTAGGTGAGGGATTAATTTTATAATCAATTTAGGATTTGACCATCCCTTTGAAGAGTAAGCGCCCAAGAAAATGTCCCTGTGAGGGTGAGCCAGAATCTTGAAATTGCCCATCGCGGTGGGCTCTAAATGCAACCCTTATGCATTCGATTCAAATGCTGAGGGATGCAATGTTGATTATCAAACTCATTTGAGATCGAGCTAGCCCATATGAGCATCAATGCTTTGGGGCCCAATAGTGCTCCATAGTGGAAAGATCTTGTGTAGGTATCATGCACTCTGGGTGGGCCCATATGCCTCGGATAGGCGCCCTAAACTGCCATGGGTCAATTATGGTGCATGCACCAAAACCCCCATTTGGCATGGCCTATGTTTAGCCAATTTGGCTTGCATAGTAAGCCCTAGTGGCCCGCTTACGATTGAGTAAGGTCCTAATGAGCAATGCCACAATCCAAGGGTGCTCTGGCACCAATCAATGAACCTAATCTTAGTGAGAATTTTGGTAGGCAGATCATCCCTTGAGAGAATAAGAGTTGACAAAAAATTAGTGGCAAAAGTCTATCCAAAAAGGTGGTCTAGGGGGATAATGCACAGTCACAGGTCAGGCTGACCCATGACCCGTGCTGTATGACAAAAAGAATATTCTCATGACCAGTTGGGTTCCATTGATCTAAAAATAGACATACAGCAAAAACGGGAAATTTTGAGAATATCCCATTCCAATTAAACTATGTAAATGATTAAATTAAATAGATTTATTAAATTAATGCAAATTGTATTAATAAAATAATTTGATGAATTCAAATCCCAAGAATGTGAATTTATAAATTATTTAAATTAGAAACACATGAGAAAGAAAAGTATGAAATAAAATTTTGTATTTGATGAAAATTTGTACTAGGACCTATAATCACCTAAAACAAATGGTTAAGGTGTCATTAGACTACTTTAAGAGTAAATATCAAATGTTAAGAGAAATATAGAATATTGGATACCTATTTTACAAAGTAAATTTTTAGCACTTCAAATAATATTATTTTAATCCCAAATTTAAAAATTTGTCAAATTACAACCTTACAACCCAATTATCTATTAAATCTTTTTTGAATAATATCCTTAATTTTTTGGATAGCTTATGTTTGTTCAACACAAACTTAAGGAAATAAGAGTAGTTTTATTCAAGATTCGGATCTAAGTCTAAGTAGCCTGAACCTAAGGATCAAAATATAAAGTCGAGTTGATAATTAGCTCTAGGCTAGATGGTACAACTATAATCCTTATAATCAGTTTTAAGTTCTTAGTCAAAGAACTTTCATAGATTTAGCAAGAAGGTTTAGTTTGTTGCAATAATCCCAAAATATTATGATGCTTAGGTCCTATAAAGTTAGTTAAATAAGTAGTTCAATTTATCAGATCTTTAGATTATGACTATTTTTGAGTTTTAACATTTGATTGAAATCAGTTAGTCTGAAAATATATAAGATAGTAGAATGATGGAAGATCCTAAGCCTATAGATTGTCGGAATAGTTAGATTGGGATAAATAGACAATAAAAGAAATCACATATTTTAATTAGTCGCTTTGACATAACCTTTTATGGTCGTTATGCTTTGAGTAAATATTCTTGTGACATTTTACATAAGATTTTTGCAAGAAAATAAATATTTGTAAATTAGGAAAATATTTAGCATATTGGCATATTCAGGACAAAAGACTATGCATGCACATTATGACTAATGGCAAGTTGTAAGGAGAAAAAGGATACTTAAAGTTACCCATTAGGGAGAGTTATGATATATTATGGGATTCCATAATTAGTCTTGCAGACATGTTTGATTCCTTAGTCATATCTATGCGTGCCCACATTGTGAAGTAAAATAAGATAAAATAGATAATTGCATAGGTATTACTGCTTGTTACAATTTATTTCAGTTATATCTAGCTAACCAATTATGACATCAATTTTAGCTTTAATTAGCATGATTAGTCAAATATAGTGCGGTATTAGTTTCAATACCTTCTATTATTTATGTAATTTTATTTTTAGTAGTTTACTTTCAACACCATGATTAGATTTATGATTATTATTATTACTTGCTAATATATGTGTAGAGGTACACAATTATAGTATGATATATTCAAATTTCATATTTGTCTCTATTTTTTAGTTGATTTTTCCTTATATAGCTATGTAACAACCCAAGGATATTACCCAGCTTAATTTTAGCCTAATTGTATCGCAATCATCATTCCATTAAGATCATCTAGTCATTAGAACCAAATCCTGAAGGTTTGGGGCAATTCAAAGCTCAATCAATTATTTTGGAATATTTTAATATTTAATTAATTAAAAAATTGAATTATTTATTTTGACCTTGAAATCGAAATCCAACTTCATTGTTGTGATCGTCACCCCCAAATTAGCTAAGGGTGATTTTTGGACGCATTTGGAAGTCGTCGAATTTTTGTGAATATTTTAATATAATTAAATACCCCGAAAATTAGCATAATTAAATAATTGTCGGAATCGAAATCCAACTTTGCCGTTGAATTTCTCACCTTTAAATTAGCTAGGGGTGAATTTTTGGGATTTTTTGGAGCACATTTCTTAAACCTGAATTTTTAAATAATTAGAGAAAATAAATAAGTACTTATTTAGTACTTAATTTATAATTTCTCCCTCTCTGTCTTCTAGCAGGCACCTCATTCAGTTGGTCATTCCCTTCATGCAGCTGAAAGCTTGCTCCCCTCACTCTCCCCCATACTTGATGGGAGAGAGCTTACCTCCTAGCCCTATAGACCCTAGGCTCCCTCCCATCCTCCTCTTCTCCTATATTAAGAGAGCTCAACCCTCCCTCCTCATTTTTGCTATCAAGTTAAGCTCTAAGACTCTCTCTCACTTCCCCTCCATTACAATACCTTGGGCTGAAGAAGAAGAAGGAGAAGCTCCTCCTCCAAGCCTTCCAAGTCTCCTTCTGTAACGCCCCATCCCGTCGCCGTGCGCAAAGAGAAGTGTAATTCATAGTTCGGCGGCGGAACGGTGCGCTACTCGGGAACGGTGGGCCATACAAGTAGAACCCATCTTCCCGATTAGGCTAAAGAGACAGAGCCATACTGAAGGCCGCTGACTCGAACCCTATGAGTGGGTTCGAGAGTCAATACCTAAGATAAAAAATGAGATACTTATCTTAGGTATTAGACTGGCACGTACATAGGGTCCAAGGGAGCTAGAAGGAACATGTACGTTATAAAATATAACAACATTTCCAGTACACCGATTGCATCACAATACTATGTATAGCAGTATAACAGAGTGCGGAAGCTATAAGCAAAACATCCAACATACATTCATCTCAAGCAATAGTAAATGTCCATCTTAGAAAAGAAAAGAAAAAAAGTACATCCAGAGTTTATTACAAACTATTAAAATGCAAAAATATAAAGAGTCTAGCTAGAATGCTGGAAAGAACTAGAAAGTAGAAGTAGGTGCTCAATCCCCTACAGCTCCAATTGCTCTTTCTGAGTCTCTGGTTCGTCCTCCTGACCTGCCTCCAACAACTGCTCGGGATCTAACAAATTGTCGGATTCCAAAAGTACCCCATGTTAGACAAGAAGTCTAACACAACGAAGCTAGCTATACAAGGCTAGACTAAACATAACAAATATGCAAGAACGTAAAGTAAAAGTGCAGAAAAACTGTAAAGATATTAAATAATTAAAACTGTAAAAACTGAGAAAGGTAAAACTGCATCAAAACTAAATACTGAAAGTAATTGAAAATACCAGATACTCATACATCAATTTGAAAGGAATGTCGAATGCTAAGAAGGATGCTATAAGCTGCACTATATGCCACTGAAATAATGCTCACAAATATGCTATACCACGGTATATCATAGAACTGTCACTGAAGGTTTATGAGTAGTACGGTCCAATGTAAGCACAACAGTTAGGAAGTCAGTATGGTGATGCAGATGCACCCTGAATTTCCCTAGTCTGTGTATGTAATATTTCGTATCTCATACTGTATCACTGATAACCATGTGTCACAATAGAAGGAATGGTTCAACTTTCATGTTTATGCTTATGCTTATGCCACTATGTTAAATAAATGAGAAATCCTGAAATACATGAAGAATATAGTAAGAAACAATAATGAATCCTAAGTCTCCATTGTGCAGAATCTTGCTAGAAGGATTCTGACTCCAAATCTCTAGATCGATATTTAATTAAAATTGTTTATTTACTTAAAGATCACTAGGCGGGGTGATTGTATACACATTAAATATGCTGCAAAGATAGGACTCACAACATTTAGTTTGATTACGCCACCCTAATAAAGTGATCTTCATTAGGAGGCACCATCCGATGATGTTTTTGTATCTCAAACTAAACATTAAGTCACTAAACTAACAATCATACTTAGCGTCTTAAGGAAGGTGAATCCCATTACTTAGTTTATTTGAGCCAAACCTATTGAAGCGATCTTCGCTATGAGGCATTGCCCGATGGCAACTTGTTTTTCAATTAAACTAAGGAATGGGTACCCATTTAATATACTCTTAGGATTGATTAATTTACTCTAAGCGAGGTTATATCCGCCTAAGCCCGTAGGATAGCGACAAAGATAAATCTCACTTAGAGTGACTCAACTAATCCCGCATACTACTGGGGACCAGTAATATGGGTATACTATACTGCACTACCCAATAATCATGGTTCAATCAAGTCTATTTAATAGAACAAGGATTTATCAAAACTACAAGTCCTAAACTAATAGGTAACTCCTATACAAGGTTTCACCAAGCAAATGTAATCAAGGATCACTTAATATGGATTCTACCATAAGGAGAAGTATCTTTTCTAGTGCCTCAATGGATTACTACCATAAGGAGAGTAGATTAATTTCTAAGGTGATGGGATCTTCTATACTTCTACCTCAAGGAGTTATACAAGGCTTCCTACCTCAAGATATATGGATTTAGGTCCTTTAAATAATTCAAGACGATCTTAAAAAGAGATACTTAAGGTTCTCTCTTCTAAATTCTGATATTTATCTCTTCAGGTTATGTTCCATATTTTAGCTTTAGGATGATTAGATCAGATGATTAAGTCATCTGATCACACTCAATCTAAGATCATGGGATCTAAATTGGTAATATTTTTAAGACTTAGATCACTTGATTAATCAATATGATTTTATTAATCTTCTTATGCTAGTCCTCTTACTTAAGAGAAAATCAGGGATCTTAAGGATTGATTCAGATTAAGAAGTCACATAGAATTATTATTAACCCTAATGTGTCTAATTTAATGTTTAGAATCAATAATAAATCAAATGCATTATTGGAGAATGTTCAGTTCAAAAATGTTGAAATCAATATTAATTAAGTTAGGGTTCTTAAGGATTTAGACTCTCCTTAAGTAGATTAGGGTTTGATCCCTTCTCATTCCTTAAGAAAAATCAAGCTATGTATTTAAGATTAATGTCAAATCAATGGATTGATTATGTATTATTGGTGGCAATCTCAGACCTAGATCAAGTCTTAGAAGCTTGATCCAAATCTTAAGATTTCTTAAGTTAATTAAGATAATTAAGATTCTATATCTTTGAATTTATTCAAGCATACTTAATAAGTTTATAAGGATGAATTCAGTTCCTTTACTTACTATCATATGTCAATTGATGAATTAAGATTTAAAACAAAGGTTACTTAGTGTTAATCAAACCCTAATTCCAACAAAAAAGGATTAGCACATAAGTATAAATCCAACCATTCAATTCTCATGAAATTTGGCATGTAAGTTTTACTTAATCACACAAGTAATCAGAGCCTATGTTTGCTAAGATCCCATGAGTAGAAACCCTAAAATTTACAAATCATAATTTAACAAGATTAGGGCATAACTAAAATTATAGAACTCAGAAAAATATTCTACTTAGCACATGCAATCTAGTTAATATCAGTGAACTAATGGCACCCTAAACATGCAATTTGGATAAGTAAATTTACTAATCTGCCCTAATCAAGATCCACTATAATTAGGCAATAATTAAAGATCTATCCATCAGATGCATGATTTTATTTTATATTTAGGTTCCTGAGCTTTTTCTGATCATTTTTATATATAATATTATAGGATTTGGACTAGTGAATTAAAAGTTATTTAAATAATATATTATGTATTTTTATTTAATCAAAATCCTATGATTTGATTAATTGAATTATTTTCCTTAAAGAAAATAATTTCATTAATTCAATTTAAATTAAATGGCTCGGCCCGTATTCGAAATGCGCGAGTCGACCGGGCCCCGGGAGACCCGGCACTGTCGCACCGCGTGGGTCGTGGGTCGACCCGACCCGCACAATATCGTCGTCCCCATTCCTTCGTCTCGACGGATAGAGCCGAGTAGGGAACCCTAATTGACAAATTCCGGTGCGTCCAGACCACGGCTCAGCAAGCATTCGATTGCTACTCCATCACCATGGTCAGACGCGTCGATTGGGACTCGAAGCCCCACGTGAGATGGTCTGGATCAGCCAGACCTTACTCACCGGAGGATTCCGCCATAGAGTTACTGTAGGGAGATAATTCTCCCCACAGTGGCCATGCCAGACCCCGGGCTCGATCCCTACACCATCAGGGAGGTGAGGCGTATCGAAGACCTCTGGTCTGGGGGTCTGGGGTGGTCTGAATCGCCAGGTCCTTACTCGACTGAGGTGATCCAGAAGAAACCTAGTTCGATCATCGATTCGATCGATCGGGGCTAACCTAGACCCTAATTTTGATATGGCTAGGTTCGAATCGACAATAAGCACAAAATCACGTCAATTGGAATAAGGTTTGAGTCTCATTAGCTCAGAACCTGCAACTGGGATACCTGGATTCAACCGAAAGCTGGCGGAAGGTAAAGAGGTCTCCTCCTGGCTCGCCGAGCTGCCTTAGATCTCTCTGAGAGTTCCTAAACTCTAGGAGACTCTCCTATCAGCAGTACGCGGGTTTGGGAGTGCCTGGATGAAGCTCGGGAGTTTGGCAATGGCGACGAATTGCAGAAACTTCAATTGATCAGCAAGGATCAATTGAAGCGAAGCTGGGGCTATTTATAGCCCAGGATGAGCTTAGGGAAGCTTTTGGAGGGCTTTGAATGGGCTAATGAGGCCCGAGAAGTCTAGCCAGGCCCCAGCTCTCCATTTTCCCCAATTGGCTCGGCCGGGTCACGAGGCCCGACTAGGGCTAATATGCCATTGGGGAAAGGTTCCCAACGGCTTGCTGAGGTGGACTGGGGTAGTGGGGGACAGGCCAGGCAGTCGCAGATTCACGGGATTTCCTTCGGTCGACCGCGGCGTGGCGAAGACGAAGATCCACAGTGCGGGAGTGTTGTGGACCGTCTGATGTATCGATCAGAAAGATGCAATGGCCCTGATCATCTGGATCCTAACGGCCAAATCAGATTAAATCCACGCCGTAGGATCGTTCGGGTTGATCTAACGGTGGACCGCAGTTCTAATCCTAGCCGTTGGATAAGAGAGCGCGACGGCTAGATTTGAGGGATCCCACTGTCATTTGACCCGGGCTCCGCAGCGGATCGCCCGCGGTCCACACAGCGGATCTCGGCTGTTATATAAGGTATTAAGGTAAATCTGCAATTTGGAAAAGTCAGCAACCCTTAAATGCAATGAACCATTTTAATTTAAATTGAATAATGGCCTAAATGAATTCTAAATTATACCAAAATTTCACCATTAACTAATTTGGGGGTGAGGAATTCAAAAATGCCATCAAATTTTAATTTTGTGATCAAAATATTTTGGGTCTAGATTAAGGCATCTAGATTGATCAGATTGCAAATTTGACTTAGAGAAGTCCAATGAACTTCAAGTCTTCTAGATAGGCTTAGCATAATTTTCTAAGGCAATTATACTAAAAATTAAATCAAGTAGCTTATATTTTGCATGGTAATAACCTAGGGTTGTTACACCTTCCTCCTTCTCTCGCAAGACTAAAAGGTACCCATTTGTTACTCTCCTTGTCTCCTTCATATTACTACAATGCTTGAATGTACATCTAAAAGTCTATGAACATGTATGGAAGCCATTAAGGCTCATTGAGGTAGCTCATTTATTCGAAAAATGCATGCTCTATTTTTGTCTATTTTGTATACCATGTCCCTTACCTACATTTTTTGTATAGCTAAAACGCTTCGTTTATGCCGATTTTAGTGTTAATCGAAAGGTATCGGAAAGACCTTTCCATTGATATATGGAACTGCTCATGGAATGCTCTGGATTGGGAGTATTTAAGCTCGGAAGTTGTCCTTATAATTTTCATCCTAGCGAAATCGCCGTCTGGCGCTGCAGCGCGCTACAGCGCCCAAAGTTACTAGTCGGACCGCTGCAGCCCCCCATAGCGCGCTGCAGTGGGATGCAGTGGTATTTTAGAGGAATGATATCAAAACCCATAATAAACTAATTGAACAGTAAAATCGCAAAATGGACCGCTACAGCATAATTCTTTTTTGGAAAACTTGAGAAAATATGAAAAATGAATTAATGGCACTATGTTCTTGCAAATTGAACCACTGCAGTGCGCTGCCGTGCGAAAAGCACCACAGCGCGCTGTCGTGCCAGAAATTGCAAAATTGCCCAAAATTTTGTAAAAACTGCCTAGTTTTGGCTGAAATGGCCAAAACTTCATTGTTTTTGAATTTTAAGGTCCCAAGGACCATAGCGGGACTGAATTATATCAAATGTGAGCCTATTTTAGTTAAAATTAAGCAATAACTAAAATTCTAGGTTGAAATTAAATTTAAACTTGTCATTTTCAATAAATACTCAAAATCTACTATGTATCTTAATTGTATTTCATGCTAAATGCTAACTAATAGAATCTTAAATGCTTATGTTGAATAGGTATACCTTCACAATTAAATGGCATGAAACATAGGTCTTTTAAATTTGTGATTAAGTGCTAATCTCTTTAGTTTAATTTAAAATTTGATTAGCATTAATTACATTTTTTTATTTTATATCATCTTGTCATATTAGGATGTATGTTAAAAAATTTTAGACACATAATTGGATACACAAGTAAGTGTAATTATTATTAAACTAAATTTGAACATAAGAATCTTGATAACTTGATTAAGTAGATGATACCTGATCTAAACCAAAAATTTTCCATCAATAATACACTAATAATACATTGATTTGTCATTGACCTTTAAATTAACCTTTGGTCTTAATAGTAGAAAAGTTAGGGGTTAAACCCTAACTTGTCTTGATTAAGATATAAATCTTAATCACTTAATTAATCAACTTAATTGTAAGATAATTCAATTGACATTATTCCAATGATGCATATTATTTGATATTGATCTTAAATCATTGAATTAGAAGTGCTAGGGTTAATGCTGAATGTATACGATTGAACCATCTGAATCTAAACTTTAGATCCTTTATTTTTTCTTATATAAGACTGTTAGCATAAGATGACTACTAAAATTGTAATGATTTATGAAATGATCTATCATCAATAATATATTTGATTCCATCCCATGATTATAGAATAGGAAAGGGTTAGATGAATTGGTAGTCATCTAACCTGATCACTTTAATCCAAAATTGATAAGTAAACCTTGGATGTTAACCTAAGAAGTAGAAAAGTAAGATCTTAAGGGTCTTGCTTTAGGATCGCTCTTGAAATATATAAGGACCTTAATTATTGAAACCTTGAGGTAGGAAGAGCTTTTGTAACTTATTGAGGTAGAAACTTAGATGATCCTTCATAGCTTTAGAAGTTGAACTTGATACCTTATGATAAAAATCACCTAAGGTACTTAAAATGGGACCTATTCCTTGTGGTAGCAACCTATATTGAGTGATCTCTTGATCACATTCTTGGAGCCATGTGTAGGACTTACCCATTTAGAGTAAGGATTTATAGCTTTGATAAATCTTGGTTGATTAAATAGAATCTTCTAAACCTAGATTATTGGTTGGGTATAGTAGGGCATACCCATAGCACTATATTATTTTAGTAATATTCCAGATTGGTTGATTCACTCCAATGCAAACTTATGACCAGGTGCTCTCCTAAGGGATTAGAAGAATACAATTCCGTTAAAGTAAATCTTCTAAGACTAAGAGTCTTATAATTACTGAACAAGATCCTTAGTTTGAGATATAAACTGTGATTAGGTTCTGCCTCCTATCGTAGTGCGCTTTGATAAGTGCAGTTTAAGCAAACTAAGTATCTTAATTCACTTGGTGTATACCACTAAGTATGCTTGTAATTGGGTTATTTAATGGCTTAGCTTGAGATATAAACTGTGATCGGATTCTACCTCCTATCGTAGTGCGCTTCGATAAGTGCAGTTTAAACAAGCTAAGGGTTAAATCCACCTTTCTTGCAAACATACTAAATATGTGTATACATTCATCCCAGCTAATAATTTTAAGTAAACACTCAACTTTAACCAATTATCAGGCTAGAATTTAGGAGTCAGATTCCTTTTAGTAGTATTCTGCACAATGGAGACATTGAATTCTTTATTGGAATTCAAAACATTTTCTGGACTTTTGGATTTATCTCATGCAGCTAGAAGCATGAGCACGAGCATAAGCATAATGTGTGAGTATCAGAATGATGTATAAGTATTAGTGATGATCTATGAGTTACAAAATATTGCATACATTGATTGGGGGATTTCAGAATGCATCAACATAACAGTAAACAATATTCCCAACTAGATGTATGTATACATTGGACTATACCACTCATAATAGTTTAGTGATATTTTGGTTGCATATCAGTAGCATACAGTGTTGGGACATATTTAGGTGCACAGTTTTAGTGATATATAATATAATTTTACATGTGATTACTCAGTTTCAGATTCATTACTGTTTGGTTTACTTTCAAAATTCAGTTTACAGCTCAGTTTTACTTTACTTTGCTATAATTTTGTACAGTTTTATACAATTTTATGCTTTCAGTTATCTTTACAGTATTTCTATAGATCTAATTATGTTATATAAATATTAAATGAATAATTAGAACTGTTTAGATTAGTATCGATGTGTTAGACTTATTGTCTAATATGGGGTACTTTTGGGACCTAACATTTTACTAGATCCTGAGCAGTATATTAGGCCAGGTCAGGAGGAAATCTAGGAGATTCAGGAGAAGCCAGTGGAGCACTAGTGGACTCTCCTCCAATTTTACTACCTTTTTATCTAGTTATTTCAATTCAGTACTTAGTTTCCATTTCTAAAATTCAATAAAATATTTGTACTAATTCTGGATGTATTTTCTTTTCTTTTCTAAGATGAATATTTTCATACAACTTCTGTGATGAATGTTCTGGATATTTACTTTAAGCTTTCGCACTCTATTATATACTACTTATACCTAGTATTGTGATGTGATCAGTATACTGGCAATGTTGATATCTTATATATATATTAGATTCCTATTGTACTCTAAATCCAATGTAGGTATTTGTCTAATACTTAGGATAAGGATACTACTCTTATATTAAGTGTTAGCTCTCAACCCTCCTTGAGATTGAGTCAGCAGCCCTCCAGACGGGCTTAGTTTTTAGCTATTTCGGGGAGATGGGTTATTCCTCCCTGAGTGGCGCACCGCTTCGCCACCGATATGATTATACTCATCCTTGCGCGGTGACGGGGGTGGGGTGTTACAGGCTAACTCTTTTTGCATCTCATGGACAATGAGGTACGTACTTTGATTTACCTCAATTTGCATAGTTATAACTTGATAAACTTATAACTTCATCTCTTTTATTTTTTAGCTTTATTGCACCTTTTATTGATTGCATAAAGGTGAAATCATTAAACATAAGAAAATATTATATTTTAGCCTAAAATTTACCTACACAATTGTCTTACGCAAGATTTTTATTTTTCTTGGCTGGGGCCTTGGCATTTCAACCCGACCTGATATGTCAGATCTGGAATTGTTCAATGAGCCAGCTTTCAAGGAGGAGCAAGTGACCGAGGAAGTGTCAGTCACTTAGCTCTTCTAATT
Organism: Gastrodia elata; assembly: GCA_016760335.1. Taxonomy (NCBI): domain Eukaryota; kingdom Viridiplantae; phylum Streptophyta; class Magnoliopsida; order Asparagales; family Orchidaceae; genus Gastrodia; species Gastrodia elata. Next base: position 39,403,153 of record CM028671.1, on the reverse strand, counting down.
AGTCTTTTTTGTTAACTTTTAGTAATTTTGGTAGAAAGAGTTTTACTTTCACATATTTTAGTTCAATTTGTATAACTATATGCTATTCGAATTTCATTTTCTATTTCTTTTCTTAGATGCAAATTTTTCATTAATTTATGGATGGATACAATGTATGATGATTATCTTAGCTTCCATACTCAGTTATTTAATTTTTTATATGTCATTGTACTTATTGTTAAAAGTAGAAAAATAACTAATGATTAACCACCTATCTATTGTTAGATTAGTTTGAGTACTAATCAAGCGATGAATAGGGACTATCACACCTTGCCTGTAATTTGAAGTGACAACTGAATCAGGATCAAGAGAATTTTTTATACATATTAATCAAGACTCCAGTTTTTGGAAGCCTCATGGGCGCATGTGATTTTTCTTGAACTAACTTTGTTTTAACTTGTTTGATTTTATGTGGGGTGGATACTGCCTTTTAATGCAAATCAGGAAATTGGTGTTTTTGATTTTTTTTTTTTTCAGTTATAGATTCTTAATGTGCTATGGAAACCCCTCTATATCCTTTAGTTTATTATTAAAAAAATATCCTACTAAAATTTATGTCTGAAATATCAAATTGTGAACACTACTTGTGAAGGTAAGTTGCAAATGAAGGCAAGGGATGATCTTGAATGTTGCTAGTGTAGGTGGAGGTGAATGGGAAACATCAAATAGTGCTAGTGAAATGGCTGATTACAAACATTGCTTTCAAAGTAATTCAAAATATTATATCAAATCAAGAGTGAAGGTGGTTTACGAGGTGAAGGAATCATTCAATTTGTAGATTGTAGATCATAAGTGGTTTACGAGCATATTGTAAGTCTCTTGTCTTGAGAGAGAATTCTTTGTAATTTTGGGTCATATTCTTCTGGGAGATGAAGCCTATGATTTCTTATGCTAGGCCAGTTTCTTCATTCCTTGTTTAGAGCTCTAAATCATTAATTTCTTATCTTAACTACCATATTATCTTTTTTGGTTTCTTTGATTATGGTTGGGGAGGTGATTGGAGATAATAACTCAAGCTTTTATGACACAATTTCTTCACATAATGGGTTCCTATATCTTTGCTTTTTGGTGAATAAATCCTTAAGCTTTCAACTCATTCTGAGCTCACATTAATAGGGAAATTCTCGAGATCTAGTCACATCAATATCATAACTACTTTTACAAGTCATTTATAAGTAGTTGAAACTAAAAGCATAAGACATTTTGATTATTTACATATTTATTGAGTTCTTCTTCTGACATAGATTATGTAAGAGTCTTCTCTAGTGGGTCTTAAAATACAAATGGCCACACCATTTGGTTTTACAAGTTGATTATGTATATTGACATCATGCAAAATTTATGAGTGTCCCTCGACTTGGTGAACATCCTAGAGATTTAATTGCAATACACAAATCAAGTGAAGTTATTAATATAGCAAAAGTACACAGCCATCGACTTTAGTTAAGCAGGAATACGGATGCTTTGGGAAATATGGCCACTGCTAGGATTTTAATTAAAAATAAAATTTATAAATTCTTGCTGTAAGAAATATGGTTGGTATATGTTGAAAATTGTTATTTCCTAATGTTGTTATCTCACCTAATTAAATATAGTTAGAGCCTAAACTTCTGATTAATAAGTTCTAAACATCAATAGAACCAAACTCTAAGAAATTGGAGATAAAATGATCTAGGAGAAATTTCTTGATTATTTTATATAATTTAAATACCCAAGAAAATAAGAAAATTGTTTGAATCTTAAATTCCAAATTTATGGTCAAATTTGAATTTCTCATATCAAAATATATTATGGGTGTTAGTTTCACAATTTTTAAACTTGTATCAGTCAAAATGTGCATAAATATAATTCTTATTTTTGTTTAATGCAAAAATATAGAATTTTAATTAAAATTTAATATTAATTAAGTTTTAAAGAGTATTATAAAGTTAAAATAAAAATTGAGGAAATCTTGTGTAGTGGAACAGTATACGGAACATCGATCTAGATTATCACAGTCATCATGTGTTCCTGTGATCAAATTAACTGATGATGATCTCATCGTATTGCTGTAATTCATTAGATTTAAATTGAGTCATCATATCATGTTGCTGTCACAATGGCCAAGGCTTAATCTTACAACAGAAAAAGTATAATGTTAAAATCAAAATAACAAAAATCTCGTACAACGAGATAGAACACGAAACACCGATACAGATGATCTGGACCATTCTGTGTTCCTATCAAAGGATTAGACGACGCTAATCTCTTCACACCACCATAATTCATTAAATATAAGTCCGGTTGTCAAATCACATCGTTGGCCAACGACTGAGGTTTTACTTCGAGGTGGAAATTGGATATGCACTATTTGGGACGTAGTGCATTTTTTATTGTAGATCAGATGGGTATGGAGACTCCAATCCCTATTCATCTTCTTCAATGGAGAATCGCGCCCGACAAGTAGAATGTTCTTGTACCAACTTCTTGTCAGGTTGTCCCCCATGCCTCTTGCCGTTGACAGTGATTGAAATTAGTGGTAGGAACCTCCAACAGGGCCACTGTGGCCCAATTTTTCCCAAATTGGACTAGGGGAGGGCGACTTAAGGGTTCAACCTGAGAACCCAAAAACGTTCATAAGGCCCTCTCCTAGATATTTTGGCTATTCAATTTCTCCATGAGGGCATTTTTATACCATTTGCAATCTCTCCAAATTCAGAGTACCTTCTGAACCCCTCACAGTCCGCTTTAATCCTTAGACTTGATGTTTCAGACCCCAACGAGTTTGGAGGCTCCTCCTTGACAATATAGTGGACCAATCCTAGTCCATGATTTCTCAAAAGTTAGCTAAGATCCACAAGAAGTTATCAGAGCTATCAATGGACCTTTGAACTCCTTTGGAATCTCTACATTGCTTTTGCTAGCTTCTATGCAAGGTACCCCCCTCTGATCCCATTTTTTGTTCAGCTCCCAGTTCATTGTTAGCCTAAATTTGAGCTCTATGATGAATGGAATCAAAAGATTTTGGGTGAAGGATAGATTTTAAATTAATCCTAAATCCAACTGTCACCTTAGGAGAGTAAATGCACTAGAAAATGTCCTCATTACAGTGAGCCAAAATCGATAGATTGCTTATCACGGGGGGCTTTAAATGAAGCCCTTACCAAGTTGTTTCAAATGTTGGGGGATGCCCTATTAATTTTCAAACTCATAAGGGCTCGAGATAGCCTAGATGTACCTCAATAATGTCATGCTCAGCTGTGCTCCATAGTGGAGTAAGCCGGAGTAGGTTTTTCATTCTTTGGGTGGGCCCAAATGCTATAGTTAGGTGCCTTGAAACTGCTGTGGTACTGTGATAGTGTTGGAACCGAAAACTTTTTTTGTCGTTGCATATGTCAATAAAATTTGGCTCGCACAATAAACGAGCCAAAGAGCCGAGTATGGTTCTGGTGATCGGTGCCACTAGCCATAGCGGCTCATCTTCTGAGATGATCATAAACGATCAAAATTAGAGGTGCTAGTTAGCCCTTATTTTGTGGATGTGTGGGAACAATTCACAGTCATGGGTCGAGCCAACTCATGACTCACATCGTTTGACTAAAGAAAAATTCACAGAATATTCCCACAACCATCGTGTTTCATTGACCCTAGTGCAAACCCGTGGTGGAAATGGAATATTCTTAGATTATTCCATTTCAGTTTAACGACTTGAATGATTAAATTAAATTAAAACTTTATTAAATTAATAAAAATTGTATTAATAAAAAATTTAGATGAATATATATACAAAGTATATGAATTTATATACTATTTTGATCAAAAAATTATCATAAATAGATATATGAAATAAAATTTAAGATTAAATGAATAATTTTACTAATCACTCTTTAATTGTAGTTAACCTTGATTAAGGCCTACTAGGACCTAAAGGCTTCCAAAACTAATGTTTAATCTATCATTAGATGTAACAACCTTATTGTTGTTACCTCTTATTAGCTAATCCATTTCGCATGAAACTTCCCCATTAATCTCGAAATAATATTGGGAGTAATCCCGAAAAGTTTGAGCCGATTATAGAGAATATTTTAATCAAATTAAATAAATTAAAAAATAAGAAAACTTAAATTGACCTTAAAAAAAAATCGAAATGTATTTTTTTGTTCATCAATTCAAAATTAGCTAATGATGAACTTAGAGAGTATCAAATTTTATTTAAATAAATAATTGAAACTAAATTTTATCTGAATTTTAAACGACCGTTCCACCATTTGGAATCGGATGGTGGGCGATCGACACTGTCTGATCCAATCATTCACATTGATCAAACAGCTGATATCCTATCCGCGATTTAATGAATCAAGAATCAAATTTGAAACACTCAAGCAAACTAGTGGCAAGGATCAAATGCTCCTGTCGTATTCTTCACCATGACCATGCGTAGCAGAGCGGCCATGGGTACAACTACTGCTGCCCCAACGATTGTCCTCTCTTACTCCTTGCTTCATTTAGCTATGGTTGTCCCCTCATTCTCTTCCTCACGTCGAACCTAAGCATATTGGTTGGAGTGTTAAATCTGGGAGCAAGTCATTTGTAGAGACAACTCAGAACCTCGGTACACCCTCCCTCAATCTGAAATAATTGCATTCCCGGCTTCCTATATTGTTCTACAAGCTCAGTTGAGCTAGGGCCAGCCAATCTGGGTCTCGGTGACTCAAACTTGTACAGTCTTGTACAGTGCCTGCACCCCTTAAATAGGCCATATGGCACTCCCGGTGGTCCCAACCGCCGCCAATAGGTTCCTTGTGTCAGCCTGGCCACAATTATTCAAGTTTTAGCACTAGCTAGCCAATTGGCTAACTGTGAAGAAAGAATTGCTCCATCCATAGTAATATCTAGGTGGTTGGCCCCTATGGAATTAGGGTTTTGCATTATAACTAATTTCATTTGGGGAATTTGTGTTAGTAGTGTAGGTTTGAATAAGAGGATTACTTTCAGCTATTGTGGGCCGTCAGAGATGGTCTAAGCACCGAAAATTTAATTTTTCTCTGAAACCTTAATTTCCATCTATCTACGTCTCTGTTGAGCAACAGAGATGCAAAGTGACTATAGTTTGATTGTGAACTATGCAACACTGTTCAATTTAAGGCTGGTTCACACGGTCCACAGAACCAAATTGTGTGTCTTAAAATACAAAACTTTGATTAAATATTACAATTTTAATTGAAATTATAATTTAGGCTATGTTTAAATAAAAACTAAATTTCCTAAATAACTTATTAAATACACATCCTAAAATACTGAAATTATATATGAAAATGATCAAAAAGATACATAGAATCTTAATATGACGTTTAATTTTAGGTTTGACAATTAATTTTATTGATGATCTTCTTAATCACCATTAAGAGTGATTAGTGTCTAATCAAACTTAAATTGCTCCAAATTGATCATACTACATGTCATTTTAATCCTTATGATAAAGGGAATGCATATTCACTAACTTATTCCGTCTGGGCATGAATTAGGATTTTTCCCACATAACCTCCTTAAACCCTAGTAAGACTTAGTTTGATCTAGGTTATAGCATAACTAAATTGTAGAGAAAATTAATGGTAGAAAAATATTTAGATCAAACTAATAATTGTCTAACCATATGTAGCGCCCCAATATCAGATAGAAGATTAATCCAATATTGGGATGTTTCCTTAGCATCTAATACATAATAAAAGAAAACTAATCAAACACTAGATGCTAAGTTGGCCAAGTATCTTTGTGAGCAGTTGTCAAGTTAGAATGAGTTATATTGGAAATAATTAAGAAGATATGTAAGAAAACATTGCAAGTACAAACAATACGAGCAATTAATATCATCCAACTCATCCAACCCAAGCAACACATTACAAAATATGGGTAAGAATATCTCAAATAGTTTAAATTTAATTATTACAATTACATTTGAAATGCAAGAGCAAAATAAATTAAGTCACTCTTTCACATGAAATAAAAATGTAAGTAAATTTAATATTAGTAAGCGAAAGCAGTTTCATTTATGCTGTTCAAGTGCTAGGTCCTGCATCACCTACATTAACATTTTCTGATCTATCAAATTTTAGTATTTAAATATGATAGGGTAAAGCCAAGAAAAAGAAAAAGACAATCTAAGCATATTTTAAGATTGGCTACTATTTAAGTTAATTGGATATCACTAGCATAATTTATAATTTAATATAAGCAGTGGAGCTATAAAAGTATTTATGTAAGGGAAAAAAACTGGACATAATTGTAAAGAAGACAGTATGAAATAGGCTATGTATGTATACTCACTTGTATATAGGTCATAGCCTGCATCCAAAAATGGTAAAGGAGATAGCATCCTAAAAGGCTAAAAGTAGCTAAGTGAATTTGAAAATAAATGAAATTAAATTAAATACATGTTTAATGGAATTATGCTAAGTAAGAAAAAAAAATAAAGTGAAGCATTTAAATAAGAAAGGAAGGTAAAAATTAACTATAATGAAAATTAGTGGGAATTGAAGTGAACATAATAGTAACGGAGAACAGTTGGAAATGAAGTGAATATAACTATAATGAAGGATAGTTGGACTTGAAGCGAATATAACTGTAACGGGGAACAATTGTAATTGAAGTGAATATAACTATAATGAAGAACAATTGGAATTGATGTGAATATAAATGTAATGAAGAATAGTTGGAATTGAAGTCAATATAGCTGTAATAGAGAACAGTTGGAATTGAAGTGAATATAATTGTAATGAAGAATAGTTAGAATTGAAGTGAATATGACTGTAATGAAAAATAGTTGAAATTGAAGTGAATATGAATGTAATGGAGAATAGTTGGAATTGAGCAAAACACAATTCTGAAAATAGAAAATGCAAAGCATAAGTAAAAATGTATCTTTACCTCTTGGACTAAGAAAGTATAGTCTAGAACTATACTATGAAAGCATAGTAATATGATGAGATCTTACGATTAATGAGATTATAAAATTCTCATATATTATTAGTTGAGGTTATTTTATAAAGATGTCTTATTCTACGGACATATACTACAAAATAGGATGATGAGTTAAGCACGTCTGCCAAACTAGTTATGTGGGGTTCGAATCCTCACATTCACCCTCTCTAGAATGTGTTGCTTTATTAAGCGCTATTATCCTTGCCCTATTCTCCATAAGGCATTCTCCTTAATGTTTAATGAAACTTTTATTTATGCACAAAAATCTTGTATGAATGCCTAAGGAAAAGGCTCAAAGCAAAGCAAGCAGTTACGGAAATTCAATAATTGTCAAGTATGTGATATCCAGAGTTGTCTAATTCGAATGATCTTGTAACAACACAAGTTGTTACCATAGTTAATTAGGACTATCCTAGTCTTAAATATAATTATACGTGCTAATTAGGTCAATTGGAGTCAACCCCTTAGGCCTAGTCCAAATCAGGAGTCAAATGGATCGAATCTTGATTTTTGGGAAAATCCAAAAATCCTAAAATTTGACCAATTTAAATTGACCTTCGATCGAAAAACAGACTTCGCCATTGCGCTCATTGACTCCAAATTAGCTTGGGGTGAAGTTTTCGTGTCAATCGGAAGTCGTCGAAATTTCGACGAATATTTTAATATAAAAATGCCCCGAAAATCGAGGAATCAAAATACTCGTCGGATCGAAAATCCAACCTCGCCATTGCATTCCTCACCTCTCAATTAGCTAGGAAAAATATATTCAAAATTTTTGGAAATTAAAAAAAAAAAATATATATATATATATATATATATATATATATTATTTTAATAATTAACGACGTCGTTAACTATTTAACTTTACCGTCAACTATAGTTGACAGCACCGTCTGATCAGACGGCACCCTTGCAGCCATTGGATCTGATCCAGATCCAACGGCTACGGAGCCGTCGTCCTGGCTCCGTCCCGCGCGAAACGCGGCACGCCTGCCGCCCTCCGGGACAATCCGGTGCTCCCCGGCCTCGTCGAGGTCCCCGACGAGCCTATAAGGCTTCGGCCGACCTATGGGCTCCGGGTTTTGCGAACCCTAGCCTAGATCGAGCCAACTCCGTCCTGCCCCCATCCGCCGTTCAAACCAGGTACCCTGATGTAGGATGGGGGGTGATGACATGTAATATAATCAAATCCACCAATTAATTAACAAAATTAACCTTGCATATTTAAGTTACTTGAAGATATGCGAGTCATTTATTGAGAATAAAGAGAAGTATTGTAAGCATTCACAAGTAATGAGAGCTAGGATTAAACGAGCACACTTGTAAGGTAGGAGGAAAGAAAATAAAAATAAATGAAAAAGATCTTACGGGAGCCTTATTACCAAATATGTCGCTTACGATAAAGAAGATTAACTTCTACGAGCAGTCCTTCACCGTAGATCGAACCTTCTTTTCTTGGAAGTCCTTCTCCGAGAATTGCAAACCACACCTCAAGAAATCCTTCTCTTAAGAATGAAGCTCACATAACACAAAGAAGAAGAGAGTATTTTTTTATATCACTTGCAATGCCATAATACATGTGAGGGTGGCCAATTTATAGCTATGAGATACATACCAAATGACCATAAAAACCCTTAACCAACCTCTCATAAAGGACTAAAGTGTCCTTTTCTCTAAAAGACCAAAAAAACCATATACTTACTCTCTCATGAAGGACTAAAATATCCTTTCATACAAATGACCAAATAAACCATAAACCAACTCTCTCATGAAGGACTAAAGTATCCTTTTACAAAAAAAAAACTCACATGACAATATATGGGCTAGGATGAAGGCCCATTTATGGAATAAATACAAAAGCCCAAAGGACTCAAAATAGAAAAATAAAATATAATACCATTAAACTAATTTATGATCTGGCACGTCGATGATGATTTCACTGATGCTTTGCATCAGCACTCCCCGGCTTTGAAGGATTCACCTCTGGTGAATGAAGCTCATTATATTCTTGAAGTAGATCTGAATTAAGTTGTTGTAGTTCTTCATGCGTCAACCAAGAGTCTTCTAAAGGTGAAAGGCCTTTCCATCGAACGAGATATCCTTGAACCCCACTATTAGTACTAGTAATTATTTGATCATCAAGTATTTGGGACGGATGATGAGAACAGAGGCGACAAGTCGGTAGTGGCAATGGTGATACTGGTTCTTTGTTTTGTGGTTCTTGCAGGTTAGTAATACAAGTAGAAGCATCCAAAATATCGGAAGAAGCATAATCATGGTACAATGTAAGGTCTGCCACATTAAAAACTGGAGATATTCCAGCATCATTCAGAAGATCAACTTCATAAGCATTTTCATTGACTTTCCTTAATATCTTAAAAGGTCCTGCTCGCCTAGCATTTAACTTTTTGAATGTTCCTATTGGAAATCTCTCAAATCTCATCCTTATTAGCCCCTTCTCAACATCTTGAAATTCAACAAATTTTCTTCGCTTATCTGCATTGATTTTATACTTATTGTATGTAATGGTTAATTTCTGTTCAATTTCTTGGTGGAGATCATGCATGCTTTGAGCAAATGATGATGCAAACTCACTAGCTCTATATGTTATGGGACGATCAATTAAGTCGATTGGTTTTCGTGGCTCACAACTAGTTATAATTTGAAAAGGACTTTTACCAGTAGATCTATTATTTGAACTATTATAAGCAAACTCAGCAGTGGGTAATATAAGATCCTAGCTAGCAGAATGGTCTGAGATTTAACAACTAAGCAGATCTCCTAAGCATCTATTTACCACTTCTATTTGACCATCTGTCTATGGATGATATGCTGTCGAAAAATAAAGTTTTGTGCCTAGTTTCTTCCAAAGAGTCTTCCAAAAATAACTCATAAAGCGTACATCTCGATCAGACACAATTGTTTTAGGTAAACCATGTAACTTAACTACTTCCCAAAAAAATAATGTCGCAACATGAGATGCATCGGAAGTTTTATAGTATGGAATAAAGTGTGCCATCTTAGAAAATCGATCAACAACTACAAGAATAGAGTCGTAGTGTCGTGTTGTGCGAGGTAATCCTAGTATAAAATCCATACTTATATCTTCCCAAGGTTTATAAGGAATTGGAAGAGGAGTATAGATTCTAGAATTATTCTACTTTTCCTTTGCAAGTTGGCATACACGACATCGAGAAACTATACGAGCAACATCTTTCTTTAGACTAGGCCAATAAAATCAATCTTGAATCATTGCAATAGTTTTGTCACGCCCAAAATGTCCTGCAATTCCTTCTACATGTAGCTCGTCAATGAGAAAGATACGAAGAGATGAATCAGGAATGCAAAGACGAGTGCCATCAAAAAGATATCCATCTTGAAATTGGTAATTTGAATCAATAACTCGCCCTTTTTCAGATAATGAAGAATAAATTTGACTAAACTCTTTTTATGTAGAGTAATCAGAAATCATTTTATCAAACCCAATTACTTTTACTTTCATTGTATGTAAAAGGAGAAACATGCGACTCAAAGCATCTGCGACTTTATTCTCAATACCGGCCTTATGCTTTAAAACAAAAGTGTATTCCTGTAAATATTGAACCCATTTAGCATGACGAGCACTTAACTTTTTTTGAGAGTTTAAGTATTTAAGGGCTTCATGATCAGAGTAGAGAACAAATTCATGAGATAAAAGATAATGTCGCCAGTATCATAGAGTTTGAACGACTGCATAAAACTCACGATCATACGTGGAATATTTTTGGTGGGCATCATTTAACTTCTCACTGAAAAAGGCTATAGGATGGCCTTCCTGTTTAAGCACTCCACCTATTCCTACCCCAGAAGCATCACATGAAACTTCAAAAACTTTATCAAAGTCTGGCAACTTCAAAATTGGTGGAGTAGTGAGATGCTCTTTTATTTCAGTAAAAGCCTTAGTTGCTGCAGGAGTCCATTTAAAATTACCTTTTTTTAGGCATTGTGTGATAGGTGCCATGATGGTACTAAATCCACGAATAAACCTTCTATAAAATGTGGCCAACCCATGAAAACTCCTAACATCATGAATGGATCTTGGTGTAGGCCATTCTTCAGCTAAGACTCCATGGTTTGAAATAACAAATTCTAAAAATATGACAGATGAAGTCATGAAAGAGCATTTCTTCATATGAATATAAAATTTTTCTCGATGAAGTGTTTTAAATGCTTTTCTTAAATGACTTAGATGTTCTTCTTGGGTCTTGCTAAATATTAAATATCATCAAAATACACAACTAAAAAGACCCCAATATAAGGTTGAAGTATATGTGTCATGATGCGCATAAATGTACTAGGAGCATTAGTTAAACCAAAAGGCATAACTAACCATTCATAAAGGCCATTTTGTGTTTTAAAAGTAATCTTCCATTCATCACCATCATGCATTCTAATTTGATGATATCCACTTCATAGATCAATCTTTGAAAATATTACAGATCCAGTCATCATATCAAGCATGTCATCCAACCTTGGAATAGGAAATCGATACTTAATGGTGATCTTATTAATTGCCCTACTATCAATACACTTACGCCAAGTTCCATCTTTCTTAGTGTGGCAAGTTGGGCAAGGTAGATCCAGGTACCAAATCGATAACATGTTGTATGTTTCTCAATGGGGGTAGTTCACTAGGAAGTTCTTCAGGACATAAGTCATGAAATTCAGTCAAGAGTTGAGTGACTTCATAGGATTGGGTTGAATTTTCATTCCCTTTTAAAGATTTCATAACAATAAGAGCATAGACAATATTATTTTCACTAGAATGCTCAAACTCTTGCTTACTAATTATAGTTAAAGGTCGCTTCTCTATTGGTGAAGAAGAGTCTCTTAGATTCTTAATCAAAAGTTCCTTTGGCTTTGCCGGGCTTAAGATAATATTCTTTCCACCAAATATAAAGACGTAAGTATTAGCCCGTCCAAAGTGAGTAACATCTAAGTTATATAGCCAAGGTCTCCCTAAAAGTACATGTGCAATGTCCATAGTGAGAACATCACACCAAATGCGATCAGAATAGGTTGCTAAGTTGAGGGAACAAGACATCTTTGGGTAATAGAGATACTAGTCTTATCTACCCATGCAACCTTATATGGTTGTAGATGAGGCTCCGGGATTACTTTTATTCATACTAATGCACTAGCTGAGACCACATTTATGCAGCTACCACTATCAATTATAAGTTTACAAGACTTATCTCCACTTTTAAAGTAAGTGTGAAAGATATTTGTTTGTTTCCAATCTGTAGTGGTTTGGGGGGTAGTTAAGACACAACGAACTACTGTTAAATGTGGATTAATTAGAGCTTCATCAGCATCACTAGCATCTTCACATGGATCACACTCAACATCATTATCTTGTTAATCATCTTGTACTTCTGGATCGATGGAATCTACATGAAAATTTCTATGTGGACAATTATTTGCATAATGTCCTGTCTTTCCACAAGTAAAGCATGTGATGTTTGATTTAGCATTTGAATTTCCAGATATGGGTTTTACTCTTTGATCATTTAGTACTTTAGGAACAGATGGTGGTGGTTGATTTGGCTTAAGAGGTGCACCTTGCACATTGTTAAATTTGCGTTGAGAAAATGGCCTTAAGTATTGTTCTATTTGGAGCGCTCTTTGAAATGCTTCTTCAAATGTATACACCTCTCGAGTCAACATCTCACGACTAATGTCAGGTCTTAACCTAGCTCGAAACCTAGCTATAGTTGCTCTAGAATCTTCAATAATATCATAGCGAATTAATAACTCATTAAGGCGAGTCATATAATCTGCAATACTCATAGATCCCTGCCTAAGAGTTATGAGTTCATCTAAGAGCTGGTCTTGAAATGTTGAAGGAAGATATTTTTGCTTGAGCATCTCTTTCATTTCTTCACAAGATCTTACAAATAATTGGCCTGATCGTTGTTATTGTCGTTCTAGATTTACCTAGTAAGTTTTAGCATGACCAACAAGTTTCATACTAGCAAATCTAACCTGATGATTTCCAGACATTGCCATCCAATCAAAATACTGATCCATTTCTACAAGACAATCAGAAAAAATTTTAGGATCAAGAAGCCCATCAAAGGTCGGAGGGTCTACTCTAACCTTCCTCGTAATGTCTATATCTTGGTCATGTTCAATGCGCCTTGTGGTGGCATAAAGTTGATCATAACCTCGATAACCTCGATAAGGTTCTTCAAATCGTAGATGATTTTGGTTTTGTTTAAAACCTCATAGTCGACCCAAAGGTGCATTCGCTCTACGAAGAGTTTGAAATGGAACATCTTCTGCCTCGGGATATTCAAATAAATTATTCTGTGGAAATGTCCTATTTTTTTGTATTCTAAACATAAGTGGAGAAGAATTTGTGTGCGGGTCATAAGGTGTATTTCGCTCATTATTTTCTGGTGGGGCATCTGGTGTCAGGTTAGGTTCCTGAATTGCGTTGTTATTATTTTTATTTTCTAGGGCCTCAAATTTTTATCTGAACTCTCTACAAGATTGTTGATAAAGAAAAGTTAAATCATCGAGCTGCTCTTACAGATTAAGAATAATATTCTCACATCTATAACCGAGCATTTGATTTTGATATGGGTGACCACTGCGAGTAGTCATAGCTATTCGAGTAGATGATGTAATAATCAGCTACGAAATTGTAAATCTCTTGTCGATTACCCAAAAACTAGATTTATAATGATAAATATAATTTTTTTTTTAATAATTTAATGAGACAGATGTGAATAAATTAAAAGTAAAAAAAAAATTTTTTGATACTATTATGATCTTTTTTTTTTCTTTTTTTTTTTATTTATTATTATTTTTTTTGTGGTTAAAGATGATATAAATTATAATCCTACTAAATTTTAATTAAACTAACGAACCTTTAATATTTATTAAAATAAAAATTATTATGAATTAATATAGAAATGTAGGACTATATATGAGAATAATTTCTCTGATACCAATCTGACATATGATGGGAGGTGATGACATGTAATATAATCAAATCCACCAATTAATTAACAAAATTAACCTTGCATATTTAAGTTATTAGAAGATATGCAAGTCGTTTGTTGAGAATAAAGAGAAGTGTTGTAAGCGTTTACAAGTAATAAGAGCTAGGATTAAACGAGCACACTTGTAAGGTAGGAGGAAAGAAAATAAAAATAAATGAAGAAGATCATACGGGAGCCTTATTACCAAATATGCCGCTTACGATAAAGAAGATTAACTTCTACGAGTAGTCCTTCGCCGCAGATCGAACCTTCTTTTCTTGGAAGTCCTCCAAGAATTGTAAACCATACCTTAAGAATTCTTTCTCTTAAGAATGAAGCTCACATAAAACAAAGAAGAAGAGAGTATTTTTTTATATCACTTACAATGCCATAATACATGTGAGGGTGACCAATTTATAGACATAAGATACATACCAAATGACTATAAAAACCCTTAACCAACCTCTCATAAAGAACTAAAGTATCATTTTCTCTAAAAGACCAAAAAAACTATATACTTACTCTCTCATGAAGGACTAAAATGTCCTTTCACTCAAATGACCAAATAAACAATAAACCAACTCTCTCATGAAGGACTAAAGTGTCATTTTACAAAAAAAAAAATTGACATGATAAAATATGGGCTATGATGAAAGCCCATTTATGGAACAAATACAAAAACCCATAGGACTCAAAATAGAAAAATAAAACATGATACTATTGAACTAATTTATGATCTAGCACATCAATGATGATTTCGTTGATGCCCTGCATCTTACCCCCTCTGACCTCCCCTTGCGTAATCTGATCGGCTTCTTGATGCCTGATTATTGTAGGATTTAGGAAGGATTGACGATCCATCGAACCTGATCGAGTTTGATCAGGTCCGATTGACCCAGATCAGGGTTTGAATCCTACGGGTTCCGCCTCGTCCCCTCGCCCATAACCCTAGGACCTAGGGTTGCCCCTAGCCGCCGCCTCCGGCCACCTCCGGTGAAGGTCCGCCCGCCGACGTGTAGGCCTCGTCGAGGGCTACCGTCGGCCGTGCGGGCCGAGGTGGTCCGGCGCCGGGAAGATCGGCAAAAGTCGTGCCTTATCCCGGCGCCCTCGGGACGCCCCGCCAAGCGGGTGACGTCTGGGACGGGCAGGGTCGACCCGAGCCCAGCCCGACCGCGGTAGGGTCCGCGTAAGCCAGGTGGGGCCCACCAAGCCATGTGGCACCTTCAGGGCCTGCCACGTGTCAAGTGGGCCCCACAATGCGATGTGGCAGCCATCCGGCGCGCCATGTGTCACGTGGGGCCCACAGCCCGAGCCCCGTGGCACTTCGGCTTCCCCGTCGAGCCCACAGTGCCACGTGGCCGCCTCTGGGCCCGCCATGTGTCAAGTGGGCCCACTGCCAGGTCAGCCGCGACGTTTCGGCTCCCTGTGGGGCCACAGTGCTATGTGGCAGCCTCTGGCTGAGCCACGCGTCAGGTGGGGCCCACTATCTGATAATTAAAATTATTTTAATTACTGTTAGTGATTAATTAATTGCAGTTAGTAGTTAATTAAAGTAGGATTAGTGTTAATAATTTTGGAACAGTAATTTTATAATTAATTAACTATAATTAATAATTAAGAGATTAATTAGGATTATTTTAATATTAATTAAACTTTAAACAGTAATTAAAATAATTAATGATTACTAATTATTAATTGTAATTAATTAGTCTTAACTTGGTAATTAGTGTATAATTAAGACTAAGCAAATAGTGATTAATAATTAATTACTTTGCTACAATAAAAATAATAATAAATATAATTTAATTAATTAATTAATGGATTAATTATTGATAATTAATAATTAAGTCCAATTAATGATAGATTAATTGAAGATTAATAAATTCAGAAATTATATATATAAAACTTTAGGAATGAATAGTAAAATCATTTAATTTGAATAAATGATTAGTAAATTAATACAAATTGTATTTTTGAATAGTAAATCTTAAGAGTTTAATAACTTTTTATAGGATGATCGAAACATAGCAAATATAGGTCTCAAAATACTCAGAAAAATATAAGGAATCAAATAACGTAATGTAAAAATTAATTTCGAGATACACATAATGAGGTAGCATTTTAGGACCTCTTTAGGACCCCATAACTTTTTATCTAGTTACCAAAATATAGTCAATATGGGTCTTAAAATGCTCATGTGAGCGGCCCCATCACTGTAGTAGTATTAGTTTCCTCATTTTGACATCAAGACAAAAAGTCAACCCTAGAATTCATTGTGAAAAATGACCAAAATACCCCTAGACTTCAAATAGCCATAATTTAGTCAAATCAACTCCAAATTTAAAAATTCAAGATGCTAACTAGTTTATAATTTCAATGTAATCAATAAAACAAAATAAAATTTAGTATCTGAACCCTAAAATTTAGGTAAATGATCAAATTATCCCTGGCCTCATTTTGGTCATAACTTGATCGTTTGGAGTCCAATTTGGATGTACTTACTGTCTATCTTCAAGTTAGATAGTAAGGAATCAGTTGGAACTAAGAGAATTCAATTCTAACCTGTAAGTCAGAAGTTGACTTTTTGACCCTTAAAGTAGGGGCAAAATGGTTATTTTGCCCTAAGATTAGACTAAGTACCCCTAACCTTTAGTTAACATTCCAAAACTCGTAAACCAATATTATAAAGATCTTAGTGATAGTTAAGTGAGTGAAATCAACTATTAGGTCAGATCCCATGAACCTCTCTAAGTTTAACACTACACCTTAAGGACCCTTCTTGAGACTAGGACTATATCACAGGTTAGAGTTCACTCATTGGGTAAATGGGTTACTCAATGGGTAAAACCTTAGTTTTATTAGTTTCCAGGTTTTTCTTTTATTTTATAACATGTTCTGATTATTTTGTATTTTAACCTTAGATTTAAGATAGGAGATTCATCCTATTAAGTTTGATTACTTAATAGGATTGGCCTTAACTAGTAGAGTACTTATAGAATAAAACCTAGAACTTAGGTCTTACCCTTTTTGGGTTATGTGATTAAACCTAAATATTGTGGTGTTTAATCCATTATCTATAGGTTTAGAAGATCTTGGTCAGATCTTAGTTAGAACATCTAAATTCACTAAATTAGGAAGTATGATTTATTGATTTAACTCGTAGTCGTCTATCTGTTTGAACTAGATTAGAACCTGATCAGTTCTAATCCTTTTTTATTTATAAGAACGAATTTCTAAGTTACACTCGATAGTAGGAAAATGGTGATCCTGAACTTGTGTAACTTGGAATAGTTAGAATGGTTAAGTAGAAAACAAATGATATCATCAAATTTAGTAAAGTCCCTTGCTTATATTAATATTTTGTTGCTACGCATTCCTTAATTTTTATGCCATATTTTCTTGAGCATATCATATAAGATTTTTGATGCATGAATAAAATGTTAGGAAAATATGGAGACTCCTTAGATTCCTCGTAAAATATTAAAGTGATTAATGAGAAGAAAATAATTGGATGTGTTTGAGCTGCCTCTCAGTATTGCCTTCTGATTTTCTAGTAAACTATTGTCACTAGGGGAAGGCTTCTATTTTGTTGTGTGATGTTTGCCTAGTCTCTTTGTTGATGATAGGGGTACACCGTTGGTACCTTAGCCGTACTAGTGCTAAGATCCTTCACTTATACTGTTGGTGCCTAAGCCATATTGGTGCTAAGATCCTTTAGCCTTTTCTGGTGGGCTAGATTAGCTCTTTTCTATATGGCAGATTGTACATGGATGTTTATATGCAGTTTGATGTTTTGGTTACTTTACAATATTTTTATTCAGTCAGCTATTTTTTTGTACTGCTTATATATTTTAGGATGTTAGAACCTTGCTGCTATTTATATGTACCACTACTGAGTTATTTCATTTTAATTGGTATGTTTCTTTTGATCACCAGCATGTTTAGGATGTAGTATTTTTCCTACAACACTTATTTGATTATCTATATTTATGCCTTACCTTGTTTAGTCTGCATGTGAGGCATGTCTTAGACTCCCCTTTTTACTTAAGTTATAAATGATGATTTATAATTTTTCCTTTCCTTTTGTATTGCTTGCTGCTCCCATATACATTGTTGCCTAGATGATTATAGAATGGTGATATTACTTAACACGTATAAAACTTATCAGCTTAAAATGTACTTAAGCAATTGTCTAACCAAATTTTTCTTTTTTGGCTGGGGCCCTACATTATGAAATTGACAATGACAGATCCTCTTCAGTTGGATGATCAGGATCTTGGTGAGGAGCCATATCCGGAGGAGCCTGTGGAAGAAGCCGCTGTTTAGCCCTTTTATTCTAAGTGAGGATGAGTGCCTTTTATTTTCCATTATTTGAAACTTTTAAATGATGTAATAATACAGGTACTGATGACTGGGTATTTGGATGCTATACTTATGTTCTGAGATACATTTCTTTATACTTATGTTGTGATGCTTGGATATTTTATATTGAAAATCGCTTCCGCACTCTGTATGTTTATTTAGATAGTGACTGAATGTTTGATTCTATGCTCACTCCTTCCCTTATTAAATGGATTGTGGATTTATCCTAATCTAATTATAAGTGAAGGGTTAGCTAGAGTGACACACTACCCCTTAACTTAATTCTTGTGGATTAAGGGGTGGGGCGCCACAGATCTACTTAAGGATTAGAGCTAGTTAAGCTCCTAATTGACTTTTAGTTAATTGTAAATAATAGTAGACATGGAAGAAGTTTTAAAATTAGTATTTTCTTATAGTTTACAAAATGAGAAAGTAATTCATAATTACAATCAAACTATTCAGAACTTGCTTATTACTAGTCTCAAACTAATCAAATTAATTAGATTAATGATTAAAGTTTAAGGAATTTGTAAAGGAAGAGTAAAATCAAAGTTTCATTAAGCTAAGAGAAGTAGAAGTTAAAGCATAACATACTAACTTTATCATAATAACTTATGAATTGAAAGGTGTCGTATCAAACTAATCACTAACTAAATTAGGATCAATTAATAGGTAGTGTTTAAATTGAATAAGAAAGTGAGATTAGTAATCAATCACTCTATGTTTACTATGGGTTATAGATTAAATAATCTTATAAGATGTCTTAAATCTTGATAAACAACTAAAGAGATTCTTAAATCAAGTATTAGTGAAGATATAAGAATATTAAGAAGTTGAGGAGAAGGTGTGGCACCCCACTCCCTACGCCCACAATCATTAAGCTAAGGAGCGGAGGGTCACTTGTGCAAATCCCTCTCTTATCATTGGATCAGGTACATCCACAATCCACTAATAAGGGAAAGACGTGCACAGAACATCTGAGAGGATCAGTCACTAAATCTGACATACAAGCAAAGTGCGGAAGCTAAATGAAGTAAATAGTACATCCATTCACTATGCATCACATAAGAAACAGTAATAAGATAGCTCAAAAAATAATAAAGTGATAAATTTAATCACAGTCACAGTACCTGTATTATTATAACATTTAAATAGTTTAGAAGACTGAAAGATAAATCACTCATCCTCACAAGCAGCTAAAAGGAACTAAGCAATATCCGGCTCTCCTAGCTGAAGCTCCTCCTCTAAGTAAGGCACCTCTGCTTTAGTACCTAGCTCCTCAAACCTATCTGAATCTGACATTATCGGTTTCATAATGCCAGGGCCCCAGCTAATAAAAGAAAATAATTATTAGATAATTGCCTAAGTACATTTTAGGCTGAATATTTTACATGTGTTATTAATGTCACCATTTTTGTACTTAAGCACAACAAAAGTAAACTCAAAAGCATAGGTACAGTAAGGATACAAAGAAATAGGGATAGTTATAAATATAACATTTATAACTAAGCAACAAATTAGGCAAAAGCACACCTCAACAACTAAGCAAGGAATGGGTATATACATGTATAGTAAAGTAAATAAAAGTACTGAAAGTAAAGTCTAATCCTAAATATGCTGATGATCATATGACATATGCAAATAAAATGACAGAAACCTGAATGTAATACATATAGTAAGCAGTAAGGTCTTGCATCCTATAAATACGTACAATTGAAAAGGTAAGTAAAGAAAAATAGCTGACTGAAATATATATCTAAACACAGTACACAGTAAGCTGAAAACTGAAATAAGTATATAAGGACTGCCATATCAAAAAGTTGGCCATCAGGCTGGTGAAATCCCCAAAGCCTTTTTGGGCTTAGGCAGACAGAAATCCCCATAGCCTTTCTAGGCTAGGGCAGACATAATCCAGTAGCAGAACTAAGGAGGCAGTAAATACAAATACAGAATCTTTTAGTTATTTTACTTTGTTTCTGTGGACACATCCAGAAACAGCTGAGGAGTCAAGCACATCTACAAGACTATATGGGTTCCAAGCTTAACACACACTCCTCAGTGAGTACTGTTAAGCATCCTTATTACTCCTTACCCCTGTCCATTAGGGTAAATGTGCACCAGAATCTACTAAATATACTAAACCCAAGGGAAACTGTTATCCTAATTATTCTAAATTTTCATTTCATGCACAAAGTTCCCTTATATGATATGAATAAGGAATTTAAGCACAAAATACACGGAATGCGTAGCAATAAAAATTAATCAAGTAAGCAAGGGACTCTTCTATATGTGGTGACACTGTTGTTGTCTAATTAAACCATTTTAACTATTCTAAGTTACACAAGTTCAGGATCTCCAATTCCTACTATTGAGTGTAACTTAGAAGTACAGCCTTATAAGTTATAAGGATTAGAACTGATCAGGTTCTAAACTAATTCAATCAAACACGACTACAAGTTCAATCAAAGAATCATACGTCCTAGTTTAATGAGTTTAGACATTCTATCTAAGATCTGATCAAGATCTACTAAACTATAGATTATGGATTAAACACCACAAGATTGGGCTTAATCATATAATCCAAAGGGATAAGACATAGGATCTAGGTTTTTGTTTAAAAGTGATATAATGATTGAGGTAAATCCTATTAAGCAAATCAATCTTAATAGGATGAATCTCCTATCCTAAATCTAATGTTGAAAGACAAAATAATCCAAATAAGTTGTAAAAGTCTAGAAACTAATAAAAACAAGGATTCATTCATTGGATAACTCACTTATCCCATTAATGAAATCTAACCTATGAGCTAATCATAGTCTCAAGAATAGTCCTAATGTGAGGTGAAACAAATCCTAAGAAATTTTTTTTTTTGGGAGATTTTGATTAGTTGACCTAATAGTTGGTTTTTCTTACTTATATGACTCTAATATAGTTATAATACTGATTTTAGTAATTTAGAACACAGATTATAGCTTAAAGGCACTTAACCTAAATTTTGAGCAAAATGACCATTTTGCCCCTACTTAAAGGACCAAAAAGTCAACTTTTGAATTGAGGGTTCAAATTGAAGTTTCTTAGTACCAAATGGTTCCTTATTATCTAACTTTAAGATAAACAGTAAGTATGCTTAATTTGGATGAGAAACAGGTACTATAGGTCCAAACTAAGGTTTTGACTAAGGGGCATTTTTATACAGTTTACTGTTGGTTGCTGTTCAAGGATTCTATAGAGTCCAAGAATACTAAATTCTGAGGTCTAATGAGTTAGTTATAGTCATTTGAATTTCTAAGGGTAAATAGGCAATTTTTCTAAGTTAAGAGGGGTCAAGAAGTTAACTCTTCCATTTGGTATCCAAATTCAGCAAACTCAGTGGCTATAGCTTCCCTATAGCACACTAAGTACTTTAACTAGGAGTAGACCCAAATTAGACTTCAAATGGTCAAGTTATGACCTAATTATGGTTAGGTGTATTTTGGTCATTTTCTAAATTTTTTAAGGTTCAAAACCTAAATATTATTTTGGGTTATTCTTGGCACTGAAATTCTAAGTTGCAATTTGCACAATACATTTAAGGCACAAGGTAAGTTATGACTACTTATTAAAATGATAAGATTTTCAAACTAAATTTTCATATAGAAAATTATGCAATCTTTAATTTTAACTAATTCAGGAATACAAAAATAGTGAAGTTTTATCCATTTCATCCAAAACTGGGCAATTTTTCAGAAACTTTTCGGCATTTTGCAAGTTCAGACGCTGCAGCGCGTGATTTTTCACGCTGGGGTGCGTTGTGACCCGCTGCAGCCCACTGCGGTGCGCTATGGCACGCTTCAGTGATTCATTTTGCAAAATTACTGTTCCATTAATTTATTTCCACATTTCCTAATGTTTTCCAAAAACTTCCGCTGCAGCTCGCTGTAGCGGTCCATTTTGCGAAAAACTGTTTTAATTAATTTAATAACGGCTTTTATTTAAATTTTCCTGAAATGCCGCTGCAACGCGCTACAGCGCCAGACGGTGATTTTGCCAGGACGAAACCTGGAATGCCTATTTTCGAGCTCAATTACTCTCAATCCAGAGCATTCCATGAGCGGTGCCATATATCAATGGAAAGGTCTTTCTGATACCTTTCCATTGACACCAAAATTGGCACAAATGAGGTATTTTAACTATACGAAAAATGTGGATATAGGACATGGTATACAAAATACAAGAAAAATATAGCATTAAATTTAATCTCTTGGAGAGCTATAATGGCTTGCATACTTAAACATAGGTGTCTAGAGATGTATTCAAGCATTATAGCTAGATGAAGAAGACAAAAGAGAGGGGTAAAGGGGTACCTTAGTCCCTATAAGAAGAGGAGGAAGTGGGAACCTTTGCTTTCCTTAAGGACTTTAGAGATGAACCTTCTCCTTCAAGGTGCAGCAATGGAGGGGAAGGGAGAGAGCTTTTGAGCTTACCTTGACAGCAAAAGATGGAGGAGAGGGCTGTGGTTCTTCTTAAAGAAGGAGAGGAGGATGGGAGTAGGGGCTAGGCCATCATGAGCCTAGGGAGGGAGGCCATCAATGGGCAGCCAAGGAGCATGGGGCTCCGGTTGAGGTGACAGCTAGCTGAAAATGGGAATTAGAAAAATAGGGAAATTATAATTTGGTGACTATCTAATTACTTATTTATTTTCCCTGACTATTTAAATATTCTGATTTTTTTTTTAAATGTGCTCCGAAAATTCCTAAAAATTAACCCCTAGCTAAATTGAGGTTGAGGAATCCAACAGTGAAGTCGGAATTTGATTTCGATGATTATTTAATTAGGCTAATTTTCGGGGTATTTAACTACATTAAAATATTCGCAAAAATCCGACGACTTCCAAACGCGTCCAAAATATCACCCCTAGCTAATTTGGGGGTGACGATCGCAACGGTGAAGTCAGATTTCAATTTTGAGGTCAAAATAAATACCTCAATTTTCTAATTAATTAAATATTAAAATATTCCAAAATAATCGATTGAGCTCTTAATTACTCCAAGCCTTCAGGGTTTGGTTCTAATGACTAGATGAGTTTAATGGAATGATAATAAAGATATGATTATGCTTAAATTAAGCTGGGTAACAGCCTTGGGTTGTTATAGAAGAAGAACTAGAGATTTAAATATAAGAAAATTGGACATTAGTTCTACTATAAATGGAATTAGATGTAAAGTTAAGACAATTTCTCAACTTACTAGAAGATAAAATAAGAGAGCTAGTATTAAAGAATTAATACTAAGGTTAAGCAATTTATATGATAATTATTCAATTTGGAAATAATATGTGACAAGAGTACATGTACTTTAAAATCTAGAGTTTGTGGGATAAATTGACTAAGATTCCTATAACAATTTAATTAAACAAAGAATCTAAATTTCATGATATAAAATCAATACATGAACATTATATTAAGAAAGATCATATGAATTAACATTAACAGATTTCATAATAATTCTATTACATACTTGCAAGTTCTATTATGGCCAACTTGGAATTAACCTAATCTTAAGGATCTTAAATATTAAATACATTTCATTTAGAATCAGCATTATGTGTTTCAACATTACAAAGAACAATAGCATATAGTTTAATAATTAAGAAGAACAGTGGTAATTTTAATTAGCATTGTAATGAAATCGCAATACATGACTTATTATGCATGAAGTAATGGCATTTAATTTAGCATTTCTAAAGAATAGCAGCATTTGATTTTATGTTGTAATAGATAACAATTTTTGATTTCATATTGTCATAGATAGCAGCATTTAATTTCATATGGTCATAGATGGGAGCATTTGATTTCATATATTCATAGATGGTAGCATTTGATTTCATATTGTAATAGATGATAGCATTTGATTCAATATTAGAATAGATAGCAGCATTTAATTTGGGTGAAAGACACATGAAGGAAAACCCTATCATCACACAAACCTTCATAAAAAAGAATTAGAATAATTGTCAACATACTTTGATGTTTGCCCTCACTATGTTAAGAGCAGACTTTATATCGCACAGCTTTGTAAAATGAGACAACATCACCAACGTGTCGAACACGATCTAACATAAACATTAAATAAGGCATTATTAAAATTTGCAGCATTATGAGACAAACCATTCACATCAATCACAGTAATATGGATAGTATTTTTAGCATCTAAAATAGGCATTATGTGACTTAAAGAACAACATTAGAATTAGATATTGTCCGGAGAAAAGAATCGGTACTTGCAAATATATAAGCTAGAGATGATTCATACTTAATTAAAAAGGCAACCCTAATAATTAAATAATACATAAACTTAAATCCTAAAAATTGCTTGGAGTTTATTTATAAAACATTATCACAATTGAGCTTAAAAGTATAAATTGATAAGACAACATAGACAAAAACTTATCAGGCCATATTAATAAATCCATAGATCATGTTATTTTGATTTTAATAGTGAAATATAATAGTGCACTTCACTCTATATATTTAACTTAAAATTATGAAATCCAGTTAAACATTTTAAAGAAATTGTTACTTAACATAAAGGTGGCATAATACAAATTCTACTCAGCAATTGCATACTTACTCAAGTTTCCTAACTAAATTAAGTGTTTGATATTTATAACACTAACTATAACAAAATCAGCTATCAGACAGTTGACAAAGAAGATGAAAATAAGTTAACTACATGCAGATTGAACTAAAATAAATGTTATTAAAAAAAAACTAGCATTCTCACAAAGGTTATTATACAACAAAGTAAGAAGCATCAACAATATATCTAAGTACATGCAAGTTGTAGTGTGAGGAAAAAGGTTATGATTATCAAAAACCCAAGACACTTTCTAAATCTATGGAAGAAAACAAAACTAAATGATTGGCACAACTTCTATTTCCAATGGATGCAGCATATGCTAAGAATACTTTTTCCCAACTCTAAAGCCTTTAAATCAGTAGTAACTCCTCTATAACAAAGATATTGAACTAGAAAACACAAGTAAAGGACTCAGCAATGAACTTTCCCTAAGAGAATCATTCAATTTTAAAATATAAATGAATTGAGCAGCATCAAATATTCTATCCAGCTTGACAGTGAATTCAAATACAGTAATAATATAAGGCCTTTGATATATATCTATATCAAGCCAAAAATTTATTTTCAACAAAAGAAAATTTCATGAGCTTCATTCAATATCATTTTCTTTTAAACTTGTATGATAACTTCACTTAATAAAATAAGATAAGGAAAACAAGAATAGGTAGAGAAGAAGAAACTGCAGAATATATCGATTAATAGAAGGTTCAAATACAACCATTCACCGAAGTACATCAAATCCAACACATATGAATATCTAATATAGCATTGATATCATTAACTAAGCTAAAATCTACTATCGTTGAATTAAATATTCTTAGTAATACTAAAATACAATAATTAAAAGTAAGAACCTGCAGTACCTAGAATTGGGAAGTTTAAATGGTTCTGGCCATAAATTTTATTTCAACTCATTCATTCATATGTAGCTTAGATAAAACAAATGAGAAAAAGAAAGAAAATTAAATCGACAGCAATTTATCTAATGAGTATAAGGTGAAATGATTCGTAAGGAAAATATATGAATATTCTCTTCATAATGATCTTCATACGCTGAATAAAATTATTGGAAATGGAAAATTTTAGATTCTCTCCTCTTTAGGAGGTATCGTAGATCAATCATCCAAATTACTTTAAGTAAATTAATTGTTAAGGTTAACAAAAATTAAGTTACCGACTTCAGCGTATATATTTAAAAAAAAAAGAGAAAAAGGAAATGAGAAAAGAAATATAGATGTTGACTCATAATAATTCTAGCATTCACATTCAGTAAAAACAATTATAAACTACAATCAGTCCTAAGTCTAAATCATGTTGTTAAGGATATTAGATAATACATCCTAATCCTACAAGTGTATGTAGCATTCTTCTTTAGAAGACAATTATTGAAGTGAATTATTAGATGTATAATATTGATTGAATCATGAGGAACACCATTACAAAACTTAAAAATCAATTTAAGCTAGCTATAATGAAACTACAATAAAGCTTTATTAAATTTTGTAATTCAAAAAATGAAAAATTAACTATTAAGAAATATTATAAATTCAATTGTATAAAAATTTGACAGAAAAAATTGGAAAGAAACTATCGGAACAAATTGCAATTTTAAATTCTTACTGATTGATCGAGCAGAAGGATGACTTTAATAGTGATATAATATTATTTATATCAAGATACCTACAAACAAATCGTTGGGTATTTTACATATATTGTAGAATAGAAGAAGAAGAAATCACGGTATTTCGATACTCAAATGGATCTTATAACTATTGTTTTGCATTCATGAAAAGAATTATTACGATCTGAAATGGGAAGATTACCGAGTGATAATTGAAGGTGGTTCTTTCCTCTTATGTCGGCTACTTTTAGGGTTTTAGGGTTTCGATTGTGGGCGATTCTCATCGAAAAAGGTTTGGCCTCTCACAACTTTTCTCCTTTTTTCTTTGCAGCTTACTTTCACCAAGAAAACAAATGCCAAAATAAAAATGGAGAGTTGAGGAGAGGTAAGGAGGATAAGGTTGAGAGAAATGGGTAGCTGCCTTTCGTACGCATGATCGACAGACTTTCTTAATGCGATCGTGTCTCCAGTAGAAGAGGCGAACTGGGATTGGTGCTGACCATTTGATTAGAACTTAAGAAGAACAGCGGCCCCGATCTAATCGATCTGCAGTATTGTGTTTGGAACTACACAATGGATCTTCACAATTTTAATATTATCATCACAGTATGATTTTAATTGTTCAAATATTAATTTAATTAAATGCATTATTCAATCACTTAAATTTCCTTAGAATAATTTTTAAATTTAAATTCCCAATCGCTCTTCTAGAAATCCGTAATTTTCACTCTTACTTATTTGAGGTGTGAGAAATACAAAAATAAAATCAGATTTTTGATCAGAGGTGTATTTAATTTATCTAATTTCTTGGGTATTTAAATAATATTAAAATATGCGTGAAATTTTCGACGACTCCCAAATACTTCCAAAATATCACCCATAACTATTTAGGGCGTGGTGACTCAAATTGTGGATTCCATTTTTGATTCTGAAGTCTAAATAAATTAGGTATTTTCAGAATTATCAGAAAACCAAGAAATGCTGGAAATTGATATGATCTCCAATTCACATGAAATTTGAGGCGGAGACTCTAAATACTATTATAAGAGTAATTGAAGAAGATTAGAATCAATTAGGTCACTAATTAATGGGTAAGGGTTGTTACACCATAGCCTACTAAATCTTGAATCTAAACCTCTAAAAAGAGAAAGTGATATTATGAATATGATTATATTTGTGATGCCATCTGAATTATAATAAATATAGACCAACAAGTAGGAGTTAAGATTACTAGTGCCCACATCTAAGTCTCACTAATTAAATATCTAGCTAAGAATACCTTTAGGGCTTAATTAGCTAATGCATAGACCATTAACTAATATTATATATTATTATTCAATTAAGTTAGACAATAATCAATGCTTAAACTGATTAGGGGCTTAATTAGTCCCAATTATTATGGTAGATAATTTAAAGTAGATTAAATAGATATTACATAATTTACAATTAACCTTATTAAATAATAAATGCTCCATCGTATTGAGACTGAATCCTTGAGAATTCATTTATATATTATGCAAAAATGAAACATTAAGACTTTATAGATAAGGGGTTTCATGTGGTGGATTAGTATGTATAGGCATATTTTGAGCCAACACAAGCTTTGGAGATATTAAGAGACCACACATATCTTAGAGAGAGAGTGTGTGTACTTTGAAATACTCCACTAAATATAGTTGAGCAGACTTTCCAACTCATTCCTTATTCTGTAATGTGCCCACTGAACAAACCTTTAAATAAGATAGATAATTTAATAATGCATAAACCACAATCTTATTTAATGTGTTTGACTATATACAGTCTTTTACTATGCTTTTTAGTGTATTTATTCCTTGGGACTGCGACTACTTTACTTGCTTCAGTACTTTACTTTTTAGCTTTCTTAAAGCTTTTTTTGTAGTATATGTTTTACTTCATTTTATAGTTATAATTTTCTTACACTACTTTGCTTTTACTCATCATATATCAGGTTGAACATGTACATTTTTTAGTAATTTCCATCTGCACACTGGTATACATTGCTATTTGTATTGGCTTCATATACTTAACTTGTTTTATGCAGGCTTGAGTGACTACCCCTGTATGTATACTTACTCTTTTTACTTGAGATTTCTTAATATTTTAATTCTTTTAGTATATCATCTTTATAATGCATGGTGCATCGCTTATAGCAAAAGTTTTAATTATAAATATGATATCCTTTAACTAAATTGTTGTAGTGTCCTTAAAATGTACTTATATAAGTCTAAGCACTTTTTTTTTTATTGGTTGTTCCATATGTATGAAATACCAAATATGATAGATCAGAAGCTCAGTGGTCATCCAGATTGTGTCTTGGAGGTTAAACCTGAGGAGAAACCCTGAATATCTTACTTTTAGCTTTTTTGCATTATTTACCCATGAGAATGAGAGCTATTATATCCTTTAAAATAATTTTTAATATTAATTTATAACTCTTAATTTTTTTTGCTTTCTTTTTTGTGATGGATACTTTTCTTTACACTGGATGGCTTTGATGATAAATATATTTGTATTCATTTCACTTATATTTTCATTTACTTTCTTTGTACCGTAAGATTCTTGGCAATATAGTACTTAATACTGGGTTAGTTTATCTTAATTAATGATTAAGTACTAAGGTAGCCCCTAGAATTGGATTGGAAAATACCTAATCTAACCTAGGGTGTTATAATTGGTATCAGAGCTCGGTTGAGAGAAGAAAACTAAGTGGCAGAAGAAATATCTATCAATTCAAACCAATAATAAAGAAAAACAAAACAAAGTGTTTAGCAAAATTTACCATGAGATAGCAAATGTTCACTAGATAATTGTAACTTAACGCAATCTAATAAATAATAATTCTTAATTATCAGATGCCACAAATTAGAGTTAGATTATTATAATAAGATTTTCTACCAGAACTGGGACAGTGACTATCTAAATGGTCTCAAGTATGAAAGACTCTATTTTAGAGTGTCGTTAGTCGGTGGAGTTGGGCTCAACAAGAATTTTAAATCATTAGTTTACATAGGTAGCAACCTCACTCAGCTGGCCAAAGAGTGGCTCTATGACTAAGCCTTTTAGCTGATAGAGTGCCTTGACCACATACATTTCTCAATCTTTGACTAACTATTTAATGCTTTTGCTGAAGAAAGGTGGATCCATGCTTACAAGAAGATAGTTCATGAGAGTCAAAGACTTCATGGTCCACCTATTTTCAAGAACCTTGAACTCATACATTGTACTAAATTTTGTAGATGAATGCATTTTTTATGTCGCCATATTTCCTTTCTCCTAAAAGCATTTTGAAGTAATATTCAAACTAGAAAATTAATGAAATGTCTACACTTGCTTGGTTTTGAATTAGTTTTCTTATTTCTTATTTATTATGTATCATGAACCAAACATTCCTTTCTTCCCTATCTATTAGATGGTACAAACTAGCTTCTCTACTACTTCTGAGAAGATCAAAACTCTAGGGGAGATGATAAAGGTGGAAATCAAAACCCAAGCTATTTAAAGGGCCCTATACACTCCTTCTCCCCAAATCATTCAAGTTAACTCCTAAGCTACACCAGGTCTTGTAGTAGGTGGATTTATCTATGCTTTCCTCCATCTGAATTTCCCAAAAGAAGAGCACCTCATACCGCTTCTAAAATACCTCAACCTATTAAATGAAATAACTAGAACGTTAAGGCAGTCAGTCAGTCAAATGCTCTACCAAGAGTCTATGCATTGACTTCCGTTGTTGCCCCAGAAGACAAAAACATTATTTGACATGTGTTTTAAGTTTATTTTGTGCAATTTTTATATGAATATCAAATTAGCATATTTTATTTTTGACAATAGGTAATAAATTAATTTCTATTCATCTTAGGCTTGCTTTACATTAATGGCCAGTCTTGCGATTCATTATTTGATTTGGGTGCTAGTCATTCATGAAAAGTATGTCCAAGCCTTAAATATTCAATAGTATATATCAGGCAAACCTTTTTCATATTCAAATGCCATCTAGAACTAAATTGTGTGTTAATAAATTCCATGTTTTGAATATCTTGATTAGTAACCAACCCTTTAAAGCTAAGCTTATTATTATTATCATAATCAATTTCAGCATAATTTCAAAAATGCACTAGTTTAGTAAATTTAAATAAGTCATTAATTGTAAGTAGAAGAAGGTTACCTAAGATAATGACATTAATGCTAGACTAGGTAATCTAATCTAATACATGGTTAGTGAGTCTTAACCCACTATAATGAACTATTAGGAGCCAAGATTATCTAAAGTGGAAAAACAGATGCATACTACAATATAGATTTTTACCATTTCATCCATCTAGAAAAAAAAGAAAAATGCATCACAGAATAGTAAAGTGATACATACAGAGTTTAATTAAAGTTATACAAATATTATAAGATGTAATTACACTCATCCTCATAAGAAAATAAAATAAAAATGAGAGTAAATGAAAGTTTTAAGATGCGTCTGCTGAACACGATCATCTTTAGGTTCAAGATCCTCTTTAAGCAATCATCCTTATATGGTTTTGAATACGATATGGCACAACTAATTAAATAAAAACAAGCACTACTTGAGAAGTCTATGTACATTTTAGGGAGAGTTATTTTAGTTTAGTGGATATCACATTAGACATTTATAATTTAAAAGCTATGCACAATACAATAAAATAAGAAAGTCGAGAAATAATTGTAAATAATAAATAAAAATTAAAGGCAATAAATGGAAAAACTGCTCATAACCTATATCAAATATGTAAGTAAAGAGTGAGTGGGTACAATATACATATAAGTGTGCTCAAGTAAGATAAATATGCAAAATAGGATATAAGTTAAGTAAACAGAGTAGTGTTAAGAAAATGGAAATATAAACTGAAATATTTCACAAGAATATAAGTAAAGGAAACTTTAAATACAAGTAAGAAGTAATATATGAAAGTAAGGTGATTTCAGTCTCAAGGACTACTTAAATTGTAAATACAATCATAAACTCTACAAACTAAGTGAGGAGTCAAGAATGTCTGCCCAACAATAATGTAAGTGGAGTCTCATGTAAACACAAATATTCCCCCTCATAAGATATTTGAAGTCTCCTGACCACTCTATAGCATGCCTAGCTCAATAATAGCAGTACAACATAATTTGTAACATGAAACTCCAAGTATAATGTTAAATGTCAAATTTATGCGTATTTTATCTCAATGCTTTACAGTATTCAAGAATTTCAAAGCTAACTGTAAACTATGTGGTATTTGTTATTTTCTACTTTAGTTATTTATCCTAATTATTTGGGCTAATCAAGCCCTTCTGTTGACTTAGACTTTTATCAAATATTTTTATCAATTGAAACATAATACATATATATATATATATATATATGTATATATATACATATATACATATATATATATATATATATATATATATACATACACACACACACACACATACACACACACATAAAAATATATATGTATATATAATAAAGTGGTTTGAATATAGCGACTTGATTAAGGTCTTATTTAGGTGACAAAATAGTTAATAATTAAAACTCCTATCCTAATGCTAGTACTACAACTGTCTAAATTATCTAATTTACTTCTACCCTATAAGATGATGAAATAACTTAACATATGTATTCTTATAGTAAAATTAACTACACATCCTAGGTTAATGGATTCCTATAGCTTAGATTGTTCTATTTCATAGGTTGTTATTACTTACTTATTTCTAACAAGCTATCTCTAGCTCCATGATGGTTTAACCTTAGCATAATAGCCTTGTCCAACAACTCAACTAATTTAGTAAGACTTATGGATTGATCTTACTTTGGATACAGTTATTTAGATCTATCTCTTACTATCTTACTACCATAAATATCAAGTTTTTTTTTTAATCCCAGGGTTCTAAGTTTTAGTGTTACAGTTACTTATTCTTATCCTTGACTTCAATAGCTAATGCTTAAAATTTGTAAGTCTTATTAACACTTATGGTTTAATCTAACCTTAGCTCCACCCCTATACAATTTTGATGGCCCTAAGACTTACACTTATCATAATATGGTAGCCTACACTACACTAGGTAGGTCACTCTTAATTACTTAGATTATTTAATAAGTTCTAGAGGGATCTTATCACTTACTATCCTAGATTAAGTGTCACACTAATCCTCCTTAAAGGATTCCACTCTAAAACCTTAGGTTTCTCTCCTTGCCACTAGCACAACTCTAAAGTTTACTCACTAGTTTCCTAAATAGCTCTCTAAATTAAGAAATAAATTCTGTATAAGAACTTCTCTCTCTTAAGGATTAGTGTTCAGTTCTAATTTTACTAGTACTAAGTCAAAAGTGGGTCAATCTAGTTATTTTTCTATCCAAGTCATAATCTAATGTTTAAACTTGTCATAATCTAATTTTCCAAAGATGTCCTAAGGTTTAGGAAACATAAATAAGGAGAACCCTTTTGATTAAAATATTTATTTATTTTAGTGTCAAATACTCATTTTTTCAATTGATGTCCAAATGATATATAATTGTTGATTATAAATTCCCTATAGCATAATGAGCATAGTGACTGTAAGTATGGTCAATTTGAACTTTAAATGGCTAATGTGACTATTGAAATTAACCATCAAAATGAAAATTAAACAACATATTATTACCCAACATATTTTTTTGATCATTTTTGTATATGGTTTCAATATATTCAGATTTATATTTTAAAGGTTAATAGCATTATTATAATTGAATTAGATTAAATAAATAAATTAATTCCTTATTCATTTGCATGCATGCCCAATTGCCCTCTGCGCGCACCCACGATTGCTTACACGCGCACGAGTTGGCTGGTGCGCACGGCTCGATGACAGTGCCACTCAAGTTTGGGCCGACCCACCCAGCACTATACATCTCTTCTATTGGGGCACCAAGAGGTATGGTATAGGGCATCATGATACTCTATACTCCGATTGCTTTAGCCAATGAGCATCATACTAGAGTGAAGCGCTTAGCAAGACCTACTGTAATGCCCCGCTATTAAATTTGGCATATTAATCCAATAATGGGTTTTATGATAGTACTTAATACTGTATTAGAGATTCTAAACCAAATATTGAGTACTACCTTTGTAATGTGTGGATCTAAAAGTAGAAGGAAGCTCAAACATTCCAATCAAACATTCATCATTCATGATATGATAAAATGCAACAAGAAAGAATATTTTAAAATATCTTAGAAACATTTAATTTACATGTTTGAGAATGTAATCACTCATCCTCACATAAGCAAAAATGTAATTCTGATTAAAAGAGAGTCTTCAGCACATAGCTATAGCTCAAGCTCTCCATTAGGTACCAAGTCTAATCCAATCTCCTAATCTATCATATTTGGTTTATAATATGGTAGGGTACAGCCAAATAAAAAAAAAATAGTGATTAGATTTTAAAAAGTCAAAGTATAATTTTAGGGTATATTATTTTTATACGAATATCACGTTAGCATTTTGCATCGAATGAAAAAAAATGTAAATAATAGCTAAAAGCTGTAAAATTAGAAAGCTCACATTACTTAATTTAATTATTTATTCTTGCATCAAATAAGTTACCAAGACAGATATATGGTATTCATTTAATAAGGGAAACATGAATATGTCCAAATGATTCTTATGCTAAGTAAAGAGATAGTGTAGTTAATTTTGCATATGATATAAAAGAAAACTACAATAATGAGGCTATATGTAAAAGTGAAATAATAAATTGTTGTAATGAAGTAAGTAAGAAAGTATCTATCTAAAAAGATTGAATAAATATAGTCATAAGAATGTAGTGATCATTCATATTCAATATGATTGTGAGATATGCTATTTATAATTTATTTATCTTGTATTTTTTTCTGGGGAGTAGAACAAGCAAGGAGTTGAGTACATCTACTAAACTTATCTAAAAATGGAGTCAATTGCAAACACACACATTCCCCATCAAATGAATTATGTAGTCTCCAAATACTCCAATTATCAGCCCATGATTAATGACAGTTGTAATATAATCCACCAAATAAGCCACTCAGAAGTATATTTTAAATGTTTATTATTATGCACAATATCTTAATTGATGATTTCAATGAATTATTTTTAATGCATTACAACATTTCGAGGATTAACAAATTATTGTAAGCTATGCAATGTCTATTATTTTCTATTTTTAATTATTTATCATAAGGAATGGGATTAATCAGACCCTTAAATTAATTTAGATATCTTAGATCTCTATGTTAATTTAATAGATAATATAATAATAAGGTGTCCTTTAAAAAATGATGTTTTAATTAAGCTTTTTATAATGACAAAATAATTTATATCTATAATTGCTAAATGAGAGTTAAAATCTATGTTATTGAGTAATTTTATGTACTTAAAGTTGACAATGATTCAATTTTCTATTACTATAAGTAATTTTAGGGATTTATCAAGTTGGGTGCTTCATAATCCAACTTTTCTATAATTCAATTATATATGCTAAGTATAATCTCATTATTACTAGCTCTAAGTTATTATAAATCCCAAGTTATGATACTTTTAAATCATATTCAAAAGCTTAGCTTATTGTAATCAATCTAATATATTGTAACATTCTTCTCAATTGCTTAGATCTATGCTTAGGCTTTCCTAAAAGTTATATATTATCTACAAGTCTATGAGTAATCTTAAGGCTTAGATAATTTTTATTACTATCCACACACTAATGATTCTAATGAAGATCTCTTATATGGGGAGTTTGCTAAATTATAATCTTTAAAACTCGCAATTTAGGAAACTCAAGGTTAAAGCATGATTAAGTTCATAAGTTCTCTATTCAAATGTTACTTAATAATGTTTCATATGGAGATAATAAGAGAGCTTATTCATTACATCAAAAAGGTAAATTTGATCTAATAGGTTGATGTCCTAAAGCCTCAAGCATCTGTCTTCTTAAATCTAATATAAGTTAAATCAAGTTTATATCCTTATTCTAATTATAATTATATTTGATTTCACAAGTTCTCATATCTGATGTTCAATACTCCAAGTTCTTAATCTCACTATTAAGGTTGAATCAATCATTATTTAATCTCTTAAAGCATAATGCCTTAAAGTTCTCTTAAGCACCAAATTGAATTAACATTACTGTCCTAGGTTCAAGGAAATGATAATACAATGATTTAATGCACATAATTTCCCTTAATTTGTAAGTGAATGCTACAAATGCAAATTTTCCATACAAATCCCATATTCAAATGATCCAAACATTATTAAGGTTCTAGAGTTGAAAAATTATAAGAATGTGAAGCTTGTGCATAACTAGGCACTGCAACACGCTATGACACCTATAGCTCTTCATGGCTGAGATCTAGACGCTATGGTGTGCACGACGGACTACTG
The DNA here is from genome assembly GCA_016760335.1 of Gastrodia elata. NCBI lineage: Eukaryota > Viridiplantae > Streptophyta > Magnoliopsida > Asparagales > Orchidaceae > Gastrodia > Gastrodia elata. Next base: position 39,367,098 of record CM028671.1, on the reverse strand, counting down.
TGCTGTGGTGCTCTGTAGCTCTCTCAGGTCAAGAGCCAAGCGCTACGACACGTAGTGGCATGTTACGGTCCTGCAACGTGCTGTAGTGCTCCTTAGGGCAATAGCAAGGCCCTACGACATGATGTAGCTCTAATTGTTCAAAGAATTGGGCACTGTGGCAAGTTATAGTGCTCCCTGGCTGAGAGCTAGGTACTATAGCGAGCTGTAGCGCCTGACGAACATTTTGCATGGACAAAAAATAAGAGGTATTCTCTAGGGCATCCAAATACTTTTGATTTAGAGTACTTCAAGGGTGGTGCCATATATCAATAGAAAGTTTTTTCTGAGACCATTCGATAAGTATCAAAATCAACATTTTTGGATCACTCAAACACAACTAGAATGGATACCCTTGCTTCAGGTATTGGGAAGAAACTTTGACTTTACTGAAAAATACTGATCATAATCCCCAAAACTGAACTCAGATCAAGCTCATTTGACTGGATTGAGTATTATAAGATTTCAAATATGTGGAATAATAAGCAAGAAAGCTAGAAATAAAACCTATGCAACTATTAAATTCCAACGGATGGGAAGTACTTATGTATGGGATGAAGCTTCTTTAGCATAAGATGAAGGTCTTCTCAGCTTAGGATGAGACTTCCTTAGGTTTCAAAGTTTTTCTGACATCATGCAGAGTTAGGCTGAGGGTGTCTAGATAAGGAGAGAAGAAAGATAGGCTTAACTATGGAGATAATTACAAGGAACTCATCATTACTGCATGTGGATGGCAATCAAAACCATGCCACATCTTGCTGCACTCATGGAGGATGTCACCTAATAGGTCTAGCCTAATAACACATGGTGAATCCCACCTTTAAATTACTTAATTAAATATTTATTAGTAAATTTTAATAATTAGATATAGGCTATTAAACAAGTTTTGAAATATTATAAAAATTCACTCTTACCAATTTGGGGTGAGGAGCTCAATAATTAAGTTAGAAATTTAATCGAAAATCTAATTAATTATCTTAATTTTTTGAGTATTTAAAATTCTCAAAATTTTACCCCAAGCTAAATTGGGGGTGAAGAGTTCAATGGTGAACTTTGATTTTGATTTGAAGATCAAAATAATTAACATAATTTTATAATTTAATAAATTCATTCAAATAACTAAAATATTCAATTGAGTTTTGAATTGCTAAAATTTTTCAAGATTTCCTCAAAATATCATATCAAGATAATTGGAGATGATTAACATTTAATTTGATTAATAAATATGGTTTAACAACTTTTGGGTTGTTACACCTTCCTATTGCCTATGGAAACCCTTATTCCAATAACTAGGATCTACTTAATTTAGCATGAATAGAATTTAGGGTAAGGGTTTCCTGTGAATGCCAATTGTGCCATCCATAGTGCTCTAAGCTGAGGGATTCAGGGTCCCTCAAGCTCCATGGATCAAGGCTGAAACATGGAGCCTATTGTCATTAGTAGGGATAGAGGGGAACCACGTTCCTCGATTTAGGTGACCGGGAACTGTACATCACTGTACAGGCCCGTGGCTCTCCATCTTGATTAGGCTCATCGAGCTGGATAGTGATCGGAAAAAAATATGCTAGATTAGGGAATACATTAATAAAGCTATGATTACACACTTTCACATCTTAAGGCTATGAAAACTGGGAGTACCTTTCATTGTAATGGATCCCATTCGGTGAGCTTCAGATGACGATGACTTGATCCCAAGCCCCAAATGACATCTCCATTCGATAGGATTGATGTTTACATTAAGGGGGTGCTTTAACTATAAGGGTTTGGGATAGGATGAGGTTACTTTTGCTGCTCTACCTCTACTTTCTGTGTGCAGTCGGGTGATACGGACGACGGAGACGTACAGTGGTAGCATCGCCTCTGCCCGTAATTGTTCGATAATAGTCTGAAGGATGGATGCCTAAGATCTGGCCTATCATTTGATCAAACAATGGGTGAACGTCATTAGCAAAAAATAAAGATTTAAATTAAATTAATAAATTAATAAGTATTAAATTTTTAATTAATCCAAATTTGATAGCCAAACGAGCTACAAAAAATCCTAAAAATTCAGCACTATCTAATTTGGGGTTGAGAAAGTCAAAAATAAAGATAAATTTTTAATCAAATGTCAATTTAATATTCTTAATTTTCTAATTAATTAAATGCATTAAAATATTCGCTAAATTCTAACAACTTCTGAATTACACCTAATTTTTTGTGTTGCCCCAAACATTATTTGGAGACTAATGGCAGATTTTTTAACCTAATATGTACATCCAAAATAAGGTAACAATGCTAGGGTTCTTGCACCTTTAGAGTAGGTAAAAAGCTTGAAGTGCTTATAGGAAAATTAGTATTACTACACCCATAATTAAAGCAGTAGAGACCATAAGGTTATTTATAAAATTTTGTGAAGTATTTTTAGTGACTATGATGGGAGAATTCAAGAAGGATAGATCCATAGAGGAAATCAAAGTAGTGATAGAACTCATGGATAATTTTCTGGACTAACTTCCAGGATACCTCTTTTGAGAGTAGAATTTTCAATTGAGTTAATTATAGGGACGCAACCCAAATCTAAAGTGCCTTACTAAATGTCGCCTAAATAATTGCAAGAGGAGAGAGAACATTTGCAAAGTTGTTAAAAAGGGAATTTAAGAGACCATGGATATCCCCATGGTGAGGTTCAATATGTGAAAAAGAAAGAATGTTCCATGAGAGTTTGTATTGACTTTCATGAGATGAATAAGGTGACCTTTAAAAGCAAGTATCCATTGCCAAGGGTCGGTGACTTGTTTTATCAATTGGCAGAAGCCAAGGTTTTCTCAAAAATAGATTTAACATCTAAATATTATCCGATAAAGCCTAAGGAATAAAATGTTCTTCAAATTACATTTGGAATAAGGTATTGTCATTTTGAATTTATAATCATGTCCTATAGTCTGACAAATGACCCATCCATATTTATGAATCTGATGCAGCACATCTTGTAACCTTATTTCAATGTGTTCGTCATCGTATTCATTGATAACATTATAAGACATTATAAGTATGAAGTTGATCATGAGAAGCATCTCAAAGAAGTCTTAGAATTGATAAGAGATCATCCGTTGGTTGAGAAATATTCAAAGTACGAGTTTTGGATATATTCTGTGGCATTCTTAGGCCATATTATTAATGCTAAAGGGATTAGAGTTGTTTAGTGAAAGATTAGTGTTTTCCAGCAATGGAGTCATCATAAGTCTGTAATGGAAATTTAAAGCTTCTAGATCTAGCTAGTTGTTACAAAAGATTTATGAAAATATTTACTTAAATAGTAGCACCATTAATCAAGTTGATCAGGAAGGATTTTCCAGTGTTTGTATTGCCTTAGGAAGTCAAGTATTTCTCGATGTATACAGATGCTTCCAAGGTGGGGCTGAGATGTGTTTTGATGAGGAGCATAATTTCATAACATTTGCCTCTATATAACTAAATCATAATAAGAGAAATTGTCCTATCCATGATCTTGAATTTGTAGCCATAATTTTTGCTATAAAAATCTGGAGATATTATGTCTATGGGGTAAAGTGTGAAATATTTACTGATCACCAAAGTCTAAAATATATATTTACACAAAAAGTCTAAAATATAATTATAGATAGAGAAGCAGCTAAAACTGATCTATAATTATCAATTAAAAAATTAATATAATCATTGCAAGGCCAATATTATAGCCGACGCGTTAAGTAGGAAATCGACATTATTTTTGCTGTGTTACAATAGTGCGTTATTTGAAGAGTTTGAAAGGTTGCAGATTGAGCCAATTAGAACTGTCAATTTGCATAATCTTTTATTTGTGAGTCAAGAAGAACTTACATTGAAAGTTATAATCTTAGAAGCTCTGATGAGAGATGAAAGTTATCCCAAGCTCAAGACTGATATTGAAAGTGGTAAAATGCTAGACATGTAGCTAAAAGGCAGTGACTCAATTTTTTGAGAGAAAAAGTATGGGTTCCTAACAAACTGCAATTAAAGATTTTAGCAGCAGCCCATAATTTTTGTTGCACTGTTTGCCCTAGGAGTAGTAAGATGTACCAAGATTTCAAAAAGTTATTTTGGTGGCCAAGCATGAAGAGGTTTATTGGAAAATTTGAATCTAAATAGCTGAGATCCAATATCCTGGTAGACTTCTAAAATCCCATGAGATTCCAGAATAGAAGTGGACTGACATTTCTATGGATTTTATCATGGGCTTACCAAAGAGTGAATCAGGTGCGACATAATTTGGGTCATCATCGATAGGTTAATTGAATCATCTCATTTCATATATATTTGACTGACTGAATCTTGTTAAACATTAGCTAGAGTGCACAAAAAAAAAATGTTTGCTTGCATGGTACTATAAATACTATCATTTTAGATCACGAAAGCAGATTCACTTCCGATTTCTTACAAGTTCTTTAGTAGGATTTGGGAATGAACCTAGAAATAAGTATATGCTACCATCAACAAACTAATGGATAGACTGAGCGGGTAATCAGGTTATAGAAAATTTGTTATGCTCTTAAGTATTTGATTTTGGTGGAACTTGGGAAGAGCATCTAGGTTTGGTTGAGTTTGCTTACAATAATAGTTATCAAGCCAACATTGGTATGGCTCCTTTTGAATCACCCAATTTTAGACAGTGTAATACTCCATTGGCTTGGATTGAAGCAGGGGATGCTCAATGTATGGTTTTGAACTGGTATAAAAGACTAATAAGAAGGTTCAACAAAATAAGAATAATATGTTAATAATACAGGATAGGCAAAAGAAGTACCATATGTTCGCCTTTGTCCATTAGAATTCCATGTGGAAGATAGAGCCTACTTGAAAGTTAGTTTGATGTAAGGAATGCAAGTATTTTAAATTTTAGGAAAGTTGAGTCGTAAATATATTAAACTGTTTGATATAATCTCCATAATGGGGATGTCAGCTTACAGAGATCTGCCAAAAAAGTTTGCTGCAGTGCACAACGTCTTCCATGTATCTTCTCTAAGGAAATGTTTTCAAGATCCTAATCTACAAATTTAGATTCCAGCTGTAGAACCACAACTTATCCAAGCCTTCATTGTTAAACTAGTCAATATTTAGGGGAAAGATCATAAGCAACTTAGAAGCCGCAACATTCCAATGATAAAAATCCAGTGGAAGAATAATTCAATTGGGGCAGCCACATGGAAAACTGATGTAACAACCCTAGGTTGTTACCCTAGCTAAAACTAGATTAATTGAGCTAAACCAAGGTTTGATTTTGATTCCATTGAATTTAATGGGTCATTTAAACCTAAACCTAGAAGTTTGAAATCAATCGAAGCTAAATTGGAAAATTTGGTATTTTTGGCTATTTTTAAGCCCTGAAAAATTCCTAAATTATTCTGATCTCTAAATTAAAATCTGAGTTCATTTTTGAATTCCTCATACCCAAATTAGCTAAGGGTAAATTTTTGGGAATTTTTGGAGCTCATTTGATCCTAAATTGGATTTAAATAAATTAGGAATAAATATGTTTTAATTAATTAATTTTTATTTATATTTAAAATTAATTTTAATTAAAATTAAATAGCCAGGATTTGCTGTCGGGACCGCGGCAGATCTACTGCGGGGTCCCAACAGCGACTTAGCCTTAACAGCCAATGGATGCGTGTGCATGAATCGCGGCACAAAAAAATCAGACGACGCAGGTCATCAGTACCCTGGATCCTCTAGCGCCCGTCGGATCTAAGGCTCGATCCGACGGATGAGAAGGCACCCGTGGTCCGTGTCAAGTTCTTCATCAAGCCGTCGAATCCTAACGACTTCGCGTATCAGATGTCGGAGAATGGATCCCAACTGATCATCTTCGTCCCCGCTCGCTCTCAGCCCTGACAGCGAAGATCTGTTGTACGTGCCACATCAAACCAGTCGGCCATGCCTTCACCATATTTCTCTGGCCATTAGGATTTCTTCGATGACTGGCCGAACCCGGTAGAGGGGCTCAGTGGGGTCGAACCTCCCAATTGAGGAAGGTCGAGACTGCCATTTTCCCCGAGCCTAGTTTGCTGGCTCCCAGCCTTGCCACCCGGACCTAGGCACCTTGAGGCCTATAAATACATCCTCTGATCTCACAGTGAGCTCCTTTGCTCACTGTGAGGCTCACCTTCCCCACTACCCTCCGTTCCCAGCTCCCAGTTCTTCCAAGCTCTCCCGGTGATCGAACCCGCTGCATCTGCTGATTGAGGGTGAGGTCTAGAGTTCAGACCCCCTTGCGGAGCTCCTGGAACCTCTAAGTGCACTCGAGATGGCCTGCATTCATTGCGAATCTATGAACCGAGGTACAACCTTCTTCCCTTTTCCTGTTGAGCTGGAATTCAGCTCTATTTTCGCCTCTTTGCAAGCCTAGATGCTGAGTAGGATCTTACCATATCTCCTCCACGGTCGATCGAGCGGAAAGCATGGTCTGGCAGTGACCCAAACGACGAATTCGTCATCTGTGCTCACCGCTAGATGAAATTCTGGTTCGTCAAATTCGGTGTTTCCAGTTGGAGTTAATTGTCTAGCTAGTACTAGGATCGTCTGGGCCATAATTGTGAGCTGGTATCGAGGGTTGAACTCGACCAGATCGATCGATTTGACTTGAATCGATCGATCCAGTCATGGGTCTAGACTGCAGAAAATGTCGAGTAGCACCCCGATGATCTAGACCACCTCAGGATCTTTCGTTGTGTCCTATCGCTCCCTCTTCGATCCCTGAACGTGTAGGGATCGAGATATCGGTGACTCGTGAACTCAGTGAGGAGAATTATCTCCTCACAGGTGCTCCAGCTGAAGGATCTCAGCCGAATAAGCATCCAACGATCCAGAGCTTCCCAGTTAGGGCTTCTTAGTTCAATCGATGCGTATGAGGTTAGGGAACGTGTAGCCGTCGAAATCGCGGCGCGGCGTGACCGGAGTGCGGTGAATTTGGCGCACAAAGCCCGTCTCAGAGATTAGGGCTGCGGGCGCGATCGGGAGGAGGAAGATGAGGATTTTTGGCCGGGCCGAGCCCCGTCCCGCACGGTTTAGAATTTGGGCCGCGATTATTGAATAATTTTAGGAATGCATTTTTAATGATTCTGAATTTTATTAATTAAACATAATAGTTTTAATTTAAATAAACATTCAGAATGAATTAATTAAATAACTTTAGTTATACAGATCCAAATGGTATGATCTAATATACTATTTGAATCAGAAAAATTCAAGGAATCTAAATATACAATAAAATCTTAGATCCAATGGTTAGATTAAAAATTATTTGCCAAACCTTCTCTATTTTTAATTAAATCATATAAAATCATTTAGTTGTCCAATTTATGAGTTAAGGGCTCTGATTTCTCCTTGTACCCTAAGGAACAATTCTAGACCCTTAAAATTAAATTTGGATAATTAATTTTCTTAATCACTCCCTAATCACCCTAATTAAGGATTAGTGAATTTAACCCTAATTAAGCCTCTGATTTGGGTGGGAATGGTTCCTAATATCATATTAAACCTAGTATAACCTACGTGTAAGGTTGGATTGCCCTAAAGAGCCCTAATTTCACTAATCACCCTAAGTGGCTTAATTAAGTGATTAGTGCTAATTAAGATCATTTAGGTCATCAAAACCTAAGATAAGGGTGTTTCCCACTTCATTTAGTCATATGAAACACTTTAAAATAGATTAGAACAAATTTGGACAAATAAACCCTAAAATCCCAATTTTAGCCTTAAGAGGGGCATTTTGGTCATTTTGGCCAAAATGTGATTTAATGTTCTTTGAGGACTGAAAATTTCAGTAAACCACTATAAAATAGATTGGAAATGTTCTCTGAAGTCCTAGGGCAAGGATAATGATAATGTGATCATTAATCCATGAAATCTTCTTTTAGTCCTTAATAAAGATACTTAAACCTTAAGCATTCCTTAAAAGGATCATTTGGCCTTAAACTTATAAGAATTTAATAAATTAAAATGGTCAATTATCCCATTAATAAGTTCAGTTAAGATAACTTAAAAATTAAATGTTAAAAGAAAAGAAACTGTAAATGTCTAAGTAAAATTCTTAGCTTAAGATCTAAAGTGATCAAAACTCAGACCCTTAGTTCTTAAGTAGCCTAAGAAGGTCAAAATGGGTTTAATGTTAATCTAATACTTGGAATTGTCAATTCTTAACCTTAATAAGCTCCTTATAGTTAATTATGAAGTTAGATCTAAAGAAAATCATAAAGGGAAACCCTTAAGTCAAAACCTTAACTAGAAGTCTAAAGTGATCAAACTCAGATCTTAAGATCTTAGACTTAGATCTTCAGTTTGAATCAAACCACCTCCAATTGAAATTCTTTAATGATTGATTATTTAATCTTTTGAAACCTTTCATGTGGGTATAGGATGATTCAATCAATAAGATAATGAAATTTTCTTAAAAATTGAATATAGATCTTAGATTCTCAGGTTCTTAATTGATTATTTTATCTTATAATTAGTAGAATAGCCTTTCACTAAAGATCTTATTTCCTGAACTTTCAACTTATAGGATTCTTTACCTTTAAAATTGGGTTTAAGTGAGAAACCTAGATCCTCTTTAGAGTATCACCTTGGATTTGGAATTTGAACTCAACATAGGGTTTAAGTTCTAAATTCTTAAATCTTGATTTATTTAATCAAGATTTGGGTAAGAGAGTAAAATATTCATAAAATTAGGTCATTAATTTGCTTACTTAAACTATATAGTTGTCACATGATTTTTGATTAGAACTTGTTAAGTTCTAATATTTGACTTTAAGGATGTATATCTGAGAATCTACTCGGTAGTTGGATATTGGAGATCCTAAGCTTGTACCTTCTCAGAATAGTTAGATTTGGTAATTAGACAACAACAGATATCACATAAGTCTAGATTGAGTCTCTTGCTTACTTTGACTAGATTGCTTTGCATACCTTGGATTTTGAGCTTTAGCCCTTGAGCATAGTAGGAAAACTTAGGATGATGTATCCTAAGCTAGTATTGAATTTACATATCATTCAGTTTTATTTTGTCACAGTTGGTAGAATATGACCTAGTTTAGTCTACCTCTTCAGTAGTAGTATTGTATAGACTGGACTCAGACCTAGCATATTTGGATGGCTAGGCTGGGGATTGATTGATTGATTGATATTGGAGGCCCTGTATGGCCTATTGGCTGGTATGACAGTACTAGAACTTAGGCTTATTACTACTTTAGCTGTATTGTATAGTTTTTCTGATTTCCTTTGCCACATGCTTCAGTGGCCTTATTTTTAGTATTTGCTCGCTTTCCCACATGTCTCAGTGGCTTTATATGTTATACATTGCTTTGCTCTTGCCACATGTCTCAGTGGCCTTTCTTTTCATATTAATCTGCATGTTGTATGTATACTTTCATAGTTTAGATATATGTATAAATGGCATGTTTAGGATGCTAGAATTTTATCGTATTCAGTACTTGTGTTCTTTCATACTCAGCATGTTGTACCTCGATCATAATCATGTTAGGATCATGTTTATTCAATAGCTGCAGTTATTTTGCTTTTAGCCTTACCTTGCTTATTCAGTGTTTTGTATGTCACTTCACATACATGTTGCATGCTATAAATAGATGGTTTATAGTAATTCATTTATTTCATAGCTTGTTGCCCCTTTACTGCTTGCATGTATAGTTAAATTAAATGTGATATCCTTTAATATTCAGTTCACTTTAAATAGCCTAAAATGTACTTAGGCAATTGTCTAACTGTAATCATTTTATTTTGTTGGCTGGGGCCCTAGCATTTGTGGTACCAACAAATGTCAGATTCAGGCGTGTTCATGGGCAGTGTCGCTGAGGAGGAGCCAGTCCAGGAGGAGGACCCAGTCCAGGAGGAGGACCTTCCAGCTGCTATTTAGTTAGTTTTGCATTATTTATTTTCAGTGAGGACGAGAGTCTTTCATCTTGCAGTTATTCATTTCAGTTTGTAATAATTAACTTTCTGGATGTACTCTACTTTCTGCATTGTGATGAGTTACTTTATTGCATTTTCTTTCCTTACTATGTATGCTTGTGAATGTTACTTTATTTTACTGCTTCTGCCACTTTGATATTTATATTGATGGATGTTATAGCACTTGGTGACAAGTCCTTGACTTAAGCCAGGTTGGGTTCACCTAACTTTACTTAAGTAGGGGATTTGCCACAGTTGGAGCACCGTACTTCCTTATTACCAGTACGAGGGCCCCACAACTGAGGTAGCAAATATTTTAATCAAATTAAATAAATAGATAAATAAGAAAAATTATACTTACCTCTAATCAAAAATTTGATTGTATTTTTGAGTTCTTCACCCCCAAATTAGCTAAGTATAAATTTTGGGGAATTTTTGGTTCTCGTTTAATCGATAAAATTTGATTAATTTAAAAAGTAACATTTATTATTTAATTATATAATTAAAGCTAATTATATTTTAATTTTTTAAAAATTGTTCCACCATTTGGAATCGGATGGCGGGTGATTGACGTTGTCCAATTCAATTCTTCGCATTGATCGAATGGCTAATATCCCATTTGCGGTTTAGTAAACTGCGGATCAAATCGGGATTGCTCGTGCCATCCAACCGTCCGTATCAACAAGAGTACTGTGCTCTTATTGTATTCTCCATCTTTGCCATGTGCAGGTGAGCGGACATGGTATGGCCTCTACTTTCCGAATGACCGTCCTCTCCTGCTCCTTTATGTCTAAATTAGACCTGGAAAATCGCTTATCCTTTTCCTATCATTGAAGTAAGCCATTTGGGTAGAAGTGTTGAAGTTGGGAACAAGTTAGTCACAACTGGAAGATTGCTGGAATAGCCTCAGCTTGAAACCTATGTATGCTTGTCCTGTCATCCTTTTTGCATATGCCCTTCAATTCGTGTTTTGTATATGTATTTACCGACCTCTTCTATCATTTCTCAAGCTTAATTGAGCTCAGGTGTGCTTATTTGGGTCTCAACAGCTTGGGCCTGTTTAGTCTTGTACAATGCCCGAGCCCCCAAATGTGCCATATGGTGCTCTTGGTAGTCTCAACCACCACCAATAGTTTCCTTGGGCTGGCCTTGACCCAAGGTCCTAGTGAGACCTAACTAGCTAAATGGCTCACTACGGAGGGAAAATTCCCCCTCCACGGTAAATCCTAGGTGGCTAACCCCTATTAATTTAGGATTAGGCATTATAACTATATTCATTTAGGGATTTTGTGTTAGTAGTGTATGTCTGAAAAGGATGATTACTTTTAGCTATTATGAGCCATTCGGGGTGATCTAAGCATAATTGAAATTAATAATTTAGGCTATGATTTAATAAAAATTAAATTGCTTAAATAACTTTTAAATAAACCTTAAAAAATATTGAAATTATATAGAAAAATAATCAAAAAAATTTGTAGATTTTTCTTAATATGGAATTTAATTTTAGGTTTGACAATTTACTTATGAACTTCCCAATCACCGTTAAGGGTGATTAGTGCTAATCAAGCATAAAGTGCTCAAGATTTTTAATATGTCATTTTAATCATTATGTTAAAGGGAATGTATATTCACTAATTTTATTCCATTTTGACATCCATTAGAGAGTTTGACTCTTAAGGATCAAATTTATTATTATTTTAATCAAAATTGGGATCTTTCCCATGCCTCCTTAAACCATAAGAAAACATAGATTGATCTAGGTTTTAGCATTACTAAATTGAAGAGAACATTAATGGCAGAATAATATTTAGATCAACCTAACATTTGTGTAACCCAAGCTGAAGAAAAAGAAAATGATATTGAGAAGATGATTAGATTTGTGATGCCATCTAATTAATAATAGATATAGACCAGCAAGTAGGAGTTTAAACTATTCGTACCCCACATCTAAGTGTCATTAGTTAAATATCTAGCTTAGAAAACCAAAAGGGTTTAAATGAATCTAAAATAGAATTTCCTTCTTCCTTCAATAATTAGTGATAGGAATTTAAAATTAGGGAGTTCAAATGAACAATCATTAGTGAGGGTGAATCAGCATTTAGGCCCTAATTATATCAATCTATTAGTAAGAAGACTTGGAATTGTGAAGGATAAGTGCCCAAATAATATAGCTTTATATCTTTAGTAAGCAAGTTAAAGTAAATAAATGAGCTTGAACCTTAGAAACACTTCTTAAATGTAAATATAATTAGAACCTTTGCAACCTAATAATGGTAGAACATACATCCAGAGAAAAAAACAATAGTTAGTAGAAAACTTTGAAGATTATAACCTCAAGATTTATGATAGGATTTATAAATCAAATTTTATAATTTTGATTCACTATGTTTTCATTAAAATGATCCAGCTACAAAGCATTATTTTAAAAATCAAATATATATATATATATATATATATATGTATATATATATATATTATTCAATTGAGTTAGATATTAGCTTATGCCTAAGCAAATTGGGGGCTTAATTAGCCCCCATTATTAAGGTAAATAATTTAAAGTATGTTATAACTGATACAACATAATTCAAAATTGACTTGTTAAATCTTGAATGTTACATCACATTAAGACTAAAAACTTTAAAATATTAATCATTGGGGCTTTATATGTGTAATATTATGCCATGTGACAGACTGTAAATCTGCACATGCACGCAAGTGTCTGTGTCTAAAGTAATAAATGGAATAGTAAGTTTCGGGAATTTATATTGCCTCAAGGAATAGTACTTTTGATGCTAAGCCTTATCTTCTTTCACTAATCTCTAGAATAATTAATATTGGAATTTTTGTTAGTTCCTAAATTAATAATATAATTTACTTAAGGTAAGATACTATTTTTTTCAAGAAGAGAGAGTTGGGGATTAGTTAAGGGACTCGTAAGGACTTGGTGTTGTCATTTAGTTATTAAAACTCATAAAGTGTTTTCCTATGCCTAAATAATCAAGTGAACATTGCCTAACTAGAGCAATCCTCTAATTCAACAAGTTCAAGTCTAGTGCAGCAAGGAGAACACCCTTAGGGTTCTACCTTGGCACATAGACCGTTATAAGATCTTTATTTACTTCAATTATGATTTTCTACGTCTAGGTCACCTAAATATTACTTTTAGTTAATTGATCTCAAAAGCATGATTTCCATCAATCTGCATCATGCGCTTACACATGTAGTTTAGATAACTGAGAGAAAGCATTGGACTCTTTGGACTATGTTACATCATTTAATGGGTGTCCTATGTTCTCTCATTCCTTCTATTTTGCTAAGTCACGGAGCAAGATTTTATGGGGACTTAGCTCACAAGCATCAATATCTCAATTGAGACTTAAGGAATGGTGCTAACTAGCTTGAGAACTTTTGACATAGTTCTCAGTTCTAATTTGCACTCATTCCTTGCTCTAATCCAATTGATGAGCTTTGGACCTTAAGTCCTTTTTAATGATTATTCATTTTTATTTTGATTTAATAAAGATATTTATAAGATACATCCAGACATTTCATTAAACAAAGATAAGAAAAAATTCAGCAAATAGTTTTTATTCATTTCAAAATAACATACAACACCACAAGCCCTTACATTGTCTGACAACTACAACCCAACCTTCTCCAAGGAGGTTTAGCCTTCCATTTCAGAAATAACACAAGAAGACATGCAAAATAAAATGAACCTTGACATCAGTTCATAACAAAGAATGTAAGACATAATTTAGAAGTGGTACTAAGAAATAGCCCAGAGATTTTTTGGGGTTCTCTTAATATTCATCCATTTCTTCTCTTCCTTTCTCTTGAGGTCTTCTACTATCTTTTCTTCTTAATCCTTTAGAGTTCTCTTCACCTTCTCCTCAGAGAGTTCTTTCCTTTTTTTCCTCATAGCAGCCTCTCTTTTAGATGTTAGAATATTGAAATTTGGATCCCTTACATAGTTTGAATTTGACCCTTAAATAGAGAAGCTATCAGCCCTTAGGCATTAATCAAGTTGACCTATCATCTCCCCTTGATTCAATGCCAGTGATTTAAATTTTATTTTGTTATTCACTTCGGATTCATCAAAATTAATGTTATTTTAGGTTTCAAGAGGCAGGGGAAGGACAAAGGTCTGAAATTGTGCTTTCCCTATGCTGTATTAAATTCAAATACTAAAACTTTTCTGTATTGGGTGCTGTGGCGGGCTATGGCACGCCGTGGTGCGCTGTGGCACGCTGTGGCGCGATACAGCGATTGCATTTGATTATGCTCTAGGTGGGGTGTTTTGCTAAGGATCCGCCGTAGCGCCTTGTGGCACCATCAATCCAAGAACTTTTCCGCTGCAACGCATCGTAGCTGGTCGAATAAATTCATTTTATCGCTAGGACGTGCTATGGTGATTAGAGTTTCAAAAATGTGGAAGTGTCACTATTCAATTAATTCATATAAGATTTTCATGAATAATCAGAAATGCTGCTGTGGCGCGCCGTGGTGGGCTACGACAATTTTGTTCCAGATCAGCATAAATCTTCATAAGGCATAGTGTGGCGCGCTTGGAGCGCGCTGTGGCGTGCTTGGAGCGCGCTGAGCGGTCAAAAGTTCAAAATCGTGGATTTGGCACTAATCAATTAGTTCATATAAAGTTTATATTAAAATCTTAAAATGCCACCGTAGCCTGTTGTGGCGCGCTGCAGCGGTCAAAAGTTTGAAAACGCTGATTTGGCATTGTTCAATTAGTTCATATAAAGTTTATATAAATAATCTGAAATGCTGCTGCAGCTCGCTGTGGCACGCTGCACCCATTTACTTCCAGGTTGATAGTTCAGGTTCGAGGTTTTTGTTTAGTGCATTTGTCCGTCGTGGCCCACTGTAGTGCGTTGTGGCATGCTGCAACATTTTATATCCAGATTTCTCCAGTTTAGCTCTGGCTAGCCCTTTTCTCCATTTTTTCTGAATATGCACAAATTCCACTTAAAGTTTGCTAGTTTGTATCATGTCTTAAATGTTTTTACCACTTTATTTTGCTATAAATTTTGGATGTATCACCAGGAAAGGCTATGGAGTAATAAGGAGACCACACATATTCTAGAGGGGAAGTGTGTGTTGTATGAGAAACCCCACTTTACTTCATTAGGCATATTGCTTAAATCCTCATTTGTTCTATAATTTGTTCTAGTAGAACAAATACTTAAATAAGATACGTAATTTAATATTATATTTCTCATAATCTTATTGATTGTGAATGACTTATCATAGTCTTTTCATTATACTTATCATTATTTTTTTTACTATATATACCAAATCCTTATGACTAAACTGTACTTTACTATACTGGATAGTTCAATTATTAATCTTGCATTTTAGTTTTACCTTACTTGCTTTTAGTGTGTGTTGTATACCGATTTTCGTTTATGCTAACATTGCTTTTCTTTCAAATATTACTTAGCATGATTCCAAATGAACATATTCATGTATTTCCTTCTAAGCTTTCACATGCACACTAGTAGCTTAGCCATATATAGTGCATTTCCTCCTTACATACTTGATGTAGGCTAAAGCAAACTACTTGTAAATACCCTACTTACTTTACTTTGATGTTTTTCTTACATACTTATACATCCATTTTTTTGTTGCTTAAATACTCTGCTTAAAATTAAATAATTATGATTGGCTAATGTGATATTCGTACAAACTTAAATAAATCTTAATATAACCCCAAGAATGTTCATAGACTTTCTAAGTCTAATAACTTATTTTTATTTTATTAGCTATGCCCTACTGTATTAAATTCCAAAAATGGTAGGTCGGGAGCATCTTGTGGAGTTGGAGTGGGATCTAGCAGTGGCCATCATTAGCACTTGAAGATTTGCATCTGTTAATTTATTTGAGAGGATGAGTGCATTTCAATACATTTATAATGGTTTGTAGGAACTAGTGATATCTCATGCACATGGATCTCTAATCACATTCAACTCTGAGTTCATCTTTAGTCAATCTTCCATGAGACCTCTTGGCCTTAAATCTCAACCTTAATTATGATGCTGTATTATATCTTACAGCAATGCCCTACCTAGTTCTATTATGAACATGTTGTGGCTCAAAAATATATCATATTAGTTATCAAGAGGTGTTGTGCAAATATATATGAACCAACTACTCTTATGAAACCTATTCTTATGTCTAAGCAATAGTCTTACAATTAAGGTTAGATAATGAAAACATGAAACAATCACGGCTAACATATATCGAGTTTTCTTTGAATAATTTCTTGAAAAATGAGCAGAAGAAGTTTTGTGGATTTTGCTTTGCCTTAATTTAATTTTGCAAAAATCAAAATATTATATCACATCCAAACAATATTAACATTTGAGCGGTGTTCTCTCACAATTTTCACTAGACAAAGATAATGTATGTATTATATAATAAAAGTGACATAACAATAGTTCAGAGCCTAACCATCCTCAGTAGGGGGGATTAGGCTATCATTACAATTAAGAAGCACAAAGAGATGATAGAAATAGAAATAAAAAACATTCTTTCCTTATAAAAGTTTTAAAAAATATAGGAAAGTAATTCTATACAGAGAGAATTGTAGACTGCATTCCTCATATAGTTCTATCCCTCTTTACTTCACACTGAAGCTCCCTCCTTTTTGTCCTGGGACTTTTCGCTCTTTAGTGGTTGCCTTCTTTTTTGAGAAATCTCTAGAACATATTTTTTTGTGGCTAGGGTTTCTCCACCTTTAGAAATTCTCTAAAAGATCATTTTTCTTTTCCCTTAAATAATTTTCTCCCATTCTTCAGCCATGGGGGAAGAATTAGTTAATTCTCATGGATTACTTAATTGTTTTTTCCCTTTAATTAGTTTATGGAGCTAAAAGGGTTAACAAAATAATTCCATAAATATTCCACCTTCAATTAGCCTTCAGAACTGAAGGGGTTAATTAATTCTTTCATTGAATATTTCCAACTTGTAACAATTTGTATTACTGCACTTTATGAACAACAGCCTCTAGAGGTTCTGTGTGTCTTGAATGATTCAGGTCACATTTTGTCTGAATATGCGCGTTAGAACATGACAGTGCATGGCTTTCTGGATTTGGCACCATGGTGTGCCATTGCTCCTGCATTTCGGGTTGCAACGCCTAAATGCACAGTATCATTAGGCTTCAGGATAGCAATGTGCATCATTGCATGTGGCGCTTTAGAATTGGTGCCTGGGCACGCCATAGTGCCCTCAATTTGGGAAATTGCAATGGGAGCTTACCCTAGTTCTTGGCCTCTTATGTCAGGCGCACCGTAGTGCCTAGTGCTCTGGAATGGGAGCCAGTGAACTCCATAGTGGCTAATGCTCCTTTGATTTGCAATTTTGTTTATTTATGTTGAATCTCTTCTTTGTGGTACAAAAATATAAAAATATGTAAAGTAACTTAAAATATCCTCTGATCCAATCAAAACACACATAAATTAATGTACAAAATTACAATAAATATCTGGTTCATCACCCTGCCACACATAAATTGTTGCTCATCCTTGAATATGCCGAATTAAAGCTGCTAGATTTTGCTTGATAAGGTTACATCGATTGTGAATTGCTTGTCTTGATAACATAATTAAAATGTTTAAAGTGTAGAAAAAATTTATTAAATGGTAATGATTTAACATACGCTTACCTAGATTTATCACCCAACTACATCTCATCTTATTAAAAGTCATATAAATTAACCTCAAGTTTTTGTACTTAATGCTCATGATAATATTTTATCTGGATATAAGGATTCATTTGGTTTTTCAATGGGGTAAATTATATCAAAGAGATTGAGATTTTAAGTTCCAATTATGCTCCTTTTCATTAAATGTACTCAAGAATTTTATTTTTAATGAAACATTTTTCTTCATCCCCTTTTATTTCCTTCAATTTTTTTTCCTTAAGATCTGGGTGATAATTCTCACTTATTTTCTCTACTTAGACATGCTTTACTACCATAATATCATACATTATGAGATATACTATGGAACCTATCACACCTAGTCCGAGTTACATAATTTTCATTTTCGAGCCTCATCCTCTCCCATACTTAGTCTAGAGCATCAATTTTGTTAAATATAAATTTATTATTGGTATCTTTCAATACATTTTATTCAATAAGATTTGTAAAGGGTTATAAATCTAATTTGCATATGTTATCCAACCAATCATTTAGAAATTGTAAAACCATATTTAGTAATATAATCAAAATTATCATGACATCAACATCACATTAGGATAACCTAAATTTTGAAAAACATTTCATTTGATTGCAATTCATCGAAAACAACAATAACGAAGTAACGTTAGATAATGGCAATATTACTACACCAAAATATTAAAAAAAAATTTATAAAACTAATTAATGAATTGTAAATAAATCACTAGGAGTAGTAAAGCATTAAAACCACCTGATAGAATAATTGCAGAGTCCCATCACTTCAAGCATACTCAAGATCACTCCTGCTTCATTATTGACATACACAATCATTCTTCATAAAGCCTGAAACAAACAAGAAACAAAAAAATAAAAACACATGTTTGATTGCCTCCTATTAAGTGCTTGGCTTAATGTCGTCAGTCTGATCGATAAAAGTTTATATACTCTTAGAATCTCATTCAATATTTTCATTAGGGATTTAGGGTGAGCACAAGCTTGCCTAATGTTAGATTTTTTATAAGCATTGGTAGTGCTATATTTAGTATTCCTTGCCCTTCCTTCATCATCTTATTGATGTGGAACTTAGTAGAAGTCTTATTCTTACTCTTCTTTTCTTTATTCCCATGTCTCGCCTTCAATTTTCAATCAATTCATAAAACTCATCATTAACCTCTTTCTTTACTTCATTTTGTAAGAAGGCGTATAATTCAAATTTCTTAGTAGCATATTCCAAGCATTTCATTATAACTTCAATTTGCAAGCCATTCTCATCAAGAGGGTTACCAGGTTTATGATATTGGAGATGTTATAAATGTATTTTACCCTTCACAATGACGTATCAATTTACCTTGTTCCACATCAATTAATGCTTTACCTATTGCTAAATGTTAAGGAAATGGCGCTAGTGACTTGTAAGGAGCAGGCTTTGTGACAGGTAAAGTATTTGGTCGCTATTCTTTTCCAATTTTTTTATATTACTTTTTATCATGCATCAGAGATTTTGGTGGGTCACCCCTCTCTCAAATCCTTTGAATGTGTTGGTTATAAGGATTAGAGCTCTTCCACTGTGTAATGCCATTGATTGTACTTGTTCTTGTCTATATTTAATGATTCCAACTATTGAAGCTGATTTAGCTTATTGTTACCTTATTACCTCAAAATTTCCCCAATTCTTTTTATAATAATCTCGTAAGTTATTAATAAGACTTCATGCTTATTTAATGAGGTATCTATTATTTGCATGAAGTTTGTTTTATAAATTCTGAATTCCTCCATTGATTCTCCAATGAGGATTGTCAATTCATCCATTCCCACTTATGACGATCTATCAAACATTTCATTTCGCAAAAAATTATCAAATTGATAATTTTTTTATGATGATTCCATTGTTTATAATCGAATAGAAAAGTAATAAAAATATTTTGAAACCTCAAATTTATTTTAATTTTATCTTCTTTTTGTATATTTTTTATATTTTTATTAATCTCTAAATTAGAATCTTTAGAAACCTGGATATCATTAAAATATCTTATTTTAATATTATCATTTACTTTTTCTTTTACATCAAAATTTGTTTCAGTGAATATTCACCATTTATTATCTTTTATTCTTCCGATATCTAATATTTTCCTAGTGAAAATTATTAAAAAAATTCCAAAATTCGCTTTTATTTCATTTCAAAATTTTGTAAGAATATACCTATTGTTAAGAATATACTTATTATGTTGATATCTACAATAATAATTATGTTTTATCCAAAATAATTTGAACCAAAATTTTTAAAAAATAAAATCTTGTTATTGTATTCAAACAGATAAATATTTAGTAATCTATTTAATGCGAACTCAGATTATTAAAGAAAGCGAAATGAATGTTAAGATTATGTATTGAATATGACTTAATATTATCATAATCTTTTTTATTATTAGCATAAAATAAATTATAAAAAATATAAAGTATTATTAAAATAATTATTAGATGAGGTTTGTCTAATATTTTATTAAGAGTTGTATAATAAATAGATATAAAATTTAATAACTGTCCTATAATAAAATCAGCTATTGTTGATACTTCTTTTCAGTTCTTTCCTTTATAACTCAAGATCTCAAGATCGGATAAGAAAAATAAAAGAAAGTCCTACAGAAAAAATAGTTAAGGACCCATTTTAAGGGCATATTACAATTACAATAACTGAGGTCTTCATAAATAAGAATATTTGATTACCTATTAGAAACATATGAAAAAAAATACTCCTTATTTAAATTATTTTATAAATTATTTATTATATTATATGATTTTTTTTAATATATATTCACTTCTTTTTTATATCTTATTTTATATCTTATCTTATATATGGTTTACATGCTTTTTGTTTTAAGCAATTTATTTATAGTATAAGTAAAAAAGAATCTATTTCTGACATCTAGCTTTTTTTCCGTAGGACATTGTAATCGTAATAAACTTTAACCATCAAATTCAAAAATGATTAGTGTGCTTAACCTATGCCTAAGATATCAGGAATTTAAATAAAAGATAAAAATAAATAAATTAGAATAAGATGATATTGTTTTTCTTATCAAATATCAAATTAGATGTACGAAGATTTTTGCATTAGAACATAAGAAGATTTAATTCGAATGGTCATTTTTCTAACTTTATTTTTTAGGATTCTTCAGCTACATGCATCATTGCACTTCCACCTAACACCTATTATATAACTACTAATAAAAATGGCTAATTTCACCGCGCCCTTATATTAGGCTTAAATTATCAATTAAATTAATAAAGTAAGCAACTGACCAAATAACAGAGCAACCATCCTGTGGTGGGATTCCTACTTAGATGCTTTCAGCAGTTATTTACTTCGCACTTGACTAACCAACATTTACTAATGTCACAATAATAGGTACACCAGAGGTGCATCCTTCCCGGTCCTCTTGTACTAGGGGAAAAGTCCTCTCAATGCTTTAATGCCTATAATAGATATGGACCAAAATATTTCACGACGTTCTGAACCCAGCTCATGTACTGCTTTAATGGGCAAACAACCCAACCCTTGGAACCTGCATCAGCCACAGGTGGTGACGAGCCGGCATCGAGGTGCCAAACCTTCCTGTCAATGTGAACTCTTGGGCAAGATCAGCCTGTTATTCATAGAGTAACTTTTATCCGTTGAGCGACAGCCCTACCACTTGGCACTGTCGGATCACTAAGGCCGACTTTTATCCTTACTTGACAAGTGTGTCTTGCAATCAAGCTTCTTTATGCCCTTACACGTATAAAGCCAATTCCCATCTGGCTAAGAAAAACCTTTCCGCGCGTCCATTATTTGTTAATAGGCCTGCGCCCCATATAAACTGTCTACCCGAGAATGTCCCTTGGCCATAATTTATGACACAGGGTCAGGAATCTAGCTCTTCCAGAGTGGTATCTCAATAATAGCTCGATCATTTCCATAAAAAGTATTTTTGTCGCCTACCACCTAATCTGCATAAGAAAAGCTTAAAACCAATCCTATATGCAATACTCCACATATAAAAAATATGCTCTGATTGTGAGGAATCAAATGTGTCTCTTGGTTGCTACATTATTTCAACAAGCCACTGATAAGAGTTAATGGCCCTTTCCTCTAACAGATCGTATGCTTTCTCTTGAGTTTTATTGTATATTGATCCTGATCCTAGTGCTTATATTTATCCCATTCTAAAAAGGTTGCACCTAGTGCCACAATGGCAATACAAGATGTGGACATTTCCTTAAATGCTCCCTAAACCTATTCCAACTATCATATAATGAATCTCTTAAGTTATGGTAAATCATGGTATGGTTTTCTATGTTGAATCTTAATTTAACTTCACAGTTGTATTTCAGTAAGATTATTTACATATATTTTGAAAAAGTTGATAGCAATAAAATAAACAAAATAAGCAACAAACATAAATAAAAAAAAGAGTTTCAAATCATCACTTTAAAAGATTTATTTAGTACTAATTCACCATTCATTGGCATTAGCAGATAAAATTTGACAGACATAAATATTGTGCGTTTCTGTAAACACTCATGTGAACACAGTTTAAGAAAATATAGGACATAGTCCATATAATCTTATTCAAGGAACGATGTTCAAAATTACTATAAATATCAAGTTCATTAAATGTATATAACTTTTGCTTATGAAAGTATCCTGTTATTCGATAATTCCTTAAAGATTTACCAAGTAAATACTGATTTGTATTTCAATCAAAGACATTGAGTCTTAGGATGGTATCAAAATACACATCTTGCCTTTGTCTTTCTCAAACTGGCCAAATTATGCAATTTTATTTCAACTATGATATTTAAAAACTATTATAAAGTTTCTACTAAAATTTGAGCTAGCAAAATAACAATCTAACCATTCTCAAGACTTGACTGAATTAGTGATAGTTTCTACAGAATTTACATAATTGTGGGAAATTCTCTCTTTTGGTTATTTTATCATCTACTAATGTTACTACCTTAAACTCTAACTTAGAAGCTTATCTCATAATTCAAGGCTAGATTATAATTTGATCAAATCTACTAAGGTGCTATGATAAGCCACTCATGCATACTAAAATCACCCCATTTTATTGTGTTATTTAGTATTCAAATATGAAACTCTTAATCAAGTTTTGTTTTGTTTTGTTTTCATTTTAATTACACAGCAATTCAAGGTATTTTAAGGGTTTCTACCTCATAATTTCAACAAGGATAGATGCCAGGCACTCAGGTGCGCTTGAGCACCCTAATTCATGCACCTAAGTAGCTTAACTGAGGTGTGGGCTCAAGCATGACTAAGTGTTGAATTGGAAGAGATGTGTGCTCTAGCATTCCAGAGCTTTGAAGTGATAGAGACATGCACACTCGCGCACACTTTGAGCACTTGAGTGGTATAGACATGTGCACTCCGGTGCACGCTGAGCACTGAAATGACTAAGACATACGCCCTATTGCGCAACCCTAGCATCGAAGTGACAGAAATATATGTGCTCTGGTGTGCCTCGAGCACTGAAGTGATAGAAACATATGGGATTAGATGAGCCTGAGTACCAAGGTTACAGAAACATATGCGCTCAGGCACACCGAGGTTCCAAGAAAATTTGCATTGAAGAAAAGTGTGTGCTCAGGCGTCCAATAGAATTTTAAATGTGGAACTCCATTCTTATAGAGGAAAAATAAGTGACTCTTGGCCTTTCTTAGGCGGTACAAGGGAAGTATGAAAGCCAAATAGAAACCCTAAGTTAAAGGGATGAATTTGGGAGAAAATAAGTGTTTTACGTAAAAGTTTTTGCCAGCATACGAGAGAAAAAGAGAGGAAACCCTAAAGCTGCCATTGGAGGACTGTATATGAAAGATGTAAAAGGAAGACGAAGAAGGTAGGGACAAAGAGATTACTTTGGGTCATTCCTTTAGTGGCATCTTTCTTACTCTCTTTTCTCTTTTCTTTTTGCACTATATTATTATAAGAAATCATCATGCATTTTAGAGAACCCTCTATGCTCATGATTCCTTTTTAATGTTAGCCTAACACCTTTCAAGGAGGGTTAAGCTAAGCCAGGGTATTAAATATTTTTATGTGATTCTTGAGTTTATATTTTTGATATGTTATGATGAATGCATGTGTTTTATATTATAAAATTTTGTTTCTTGCATGTCAAAATTATTACTCTTAAAGGAACATGTGTATATTACAATATAACAGGCCACAAAATTGAGTGACTTTGGTTACACGCATGAGTACAAGGTCTGAATTATTCTAGAAATGGTGAGTTTCAGATTTATCACTATCAGGAATTAAATGAGGGTTACTAGCTATGATTTTCTTTACTAATGCTTAAAAAAATGAATTTTTTGATTTGTTACTAAAGTAGAATGAAGCATGGAAAGTAAATTAAAATTATGTAATCAAGTTTAAGAAGAACAGGGAATGTTATGCCGATCAACTACAGTTCAACATTGCTAGTTCTTGCTATCTCATGCACATGTGTCACTCAACATTAAACCCTAAGATCGCCTTTAGACAATCTCATAAGTGACCTCTTGACTTTGGGCCTTAACATCTAAATGGTGGATTCCTTAAGTCCTATCAATATTCCTTATCTAATGCAAATAGAATTAAATTTATATCTCTGTTCTCAATTCAATATAGACATCTCCATGTTCAAAAAGAGGGTGGAGATCTCTTTAACCCAACAATCCTTTCTTTGATCTTATCTTATTTCTAAGCAAAAGACCGCATGAGGTATGCAACTCTGAAGACAAGAAATGTCAAGCGCACATATATCTTTGATATGAACTTTTGCTGCGATCAAATCTTTAGTGTTACTTACATGGAATGAGATCATATGCACATACAACATGATCTAAACTTTGAGTTCATTTAAAGGCGTGGTGCAATGTGATCATGCACCTTTAATGAAGATGATTTCATTATAAGCATCATTAAGATTTTATAAGATAAAACACATGCATTCATCATAATAAAGCATATATCCATAATCAGCATCACATAATAAATGTCTACTACATAGGTCTAGCTTAACCCTCCTCAAAAGGGGGTGTATATGATGTTATTAAAAATGAATAATAATTATGCATTGCTTTTGTTATTAATAGAGTCATGATTATATTATGAAATAATACAAGAAAAAATGATAATAGAAAACATAGAAGTTGTTACTAAAGGAACATTTCAATAGGTTATCTCCTTCTTTACATTCTTCTATTACCTCCTTATTTAGTCCTTCAATGGCAGCTTTATGGTTTCCTCCTTGTGGTGACTAAGTTTCACTTCTATGGAACCCTATTTTTATAAAAAATGCATCTTCATCCTTTTAAGAATTCAATTTGTCTTTTAAACCACCCCAATACTGCCACTGGGTGTCATGGGACATCTATTTACATCCTTAGGCTATATTGAGTGCTTGGGGCCTGTATTGGCACCCATGTTTCTAGTTGGCGGGTGCTTGGGAGCTTGAGCCTTTATTCTCAGGCACTTGGGGAATGCCTGGGAATGCATGTCTATATTCTCAGGTGCCTGGGAATGCCAGAGTACCTAGGTCTTCGGAAGCACCAGAAAATATTGTCCCGAGGTGCACTGAGGTACCCTGTGGTTTTTTTGTTTTCACTAAAACTCATTATATTCAATATAATCACTCCAAATACCTGCACAAACATATAAAACTGCAAGAGTACCTTTAATAATATGTAATCTATACTAAAACAAACATAAAAATAACATTAAAAAACTATAAAGTTTGGCTTGATCACATAAACCTTTAAATCAAACCATAAGTAATGATCAAGAAGTATTTGTGTGTGATTGCATGAAATACAAGTAACACTAATGAATAGATCTGATTAAACTCTAAATAAGGGGTAATGTGTGCTTGGCCATTTCATGCCTTCCGTGTTCCACACATCATGTGGTATTTCGATTGGACATAAGATTCGACTGAGTAAGAGGTATAGGGAATTGAGAGACCTACATTCTCTGCTTTGAAAATAGAGATGACTATGTGTATATGAGCATAGGAATGGAACTTTAGTTGCATTTGCACTAGATAGGAATGCTGATATGACTTAAGGAAGCCATTATTTAGTAGTTAAGGTTCAAAGTCAAGGGGTCTCATATAAGATCAGCTAAAGTTGAACTTAGGGTTTGGCAGTGAATGACCCATGTGCATGAGAGATCACAAAAGGATTAACTCTTTGTATACCCTTCAAATATAAATTTAATATTCTCATTAGATGATCAATTCAAACTTAGTAAGAACCAAATTAATTGGACCATAGTTGATCTTCCTAACTTTCCCAATCTCATAAAACCTGAATACATCCTCATAATTCAAGATTTATTTATATTACATGCATAGTTCTAGTTTAGTGGCAAAACCAATTTTCTATTGTTTATGCATTAGTAGAGAAAACAGTAACTAGTAACCTTCCTTCTACCCTTGAGGACAATAAATCCGGAACTCATCGTCCCGTTGTTACTTCAAACTATGTGCACTTGCATGTAAACTAAATTCAAAATATTTTCTAGCATGTCATGCTACTTAAACTTGGATTTAGAAGTACCATGTCCTCAAACTAATGTAATTCGGTCATCTTGCCATTCTAAATTGATTGAAGGGCTTAAGATTACTCATTGTACCATTTTCTTGATTTTTGGTAACGTAATATTATCTTAAACCCCAAAAATTTACCCATGCAAATTTGTGAGCAAATCATTTTGAAGAAACTAATATAAAGAAAATTTTTATAAATTTTGTCTGCAACCAAATCTACAACTACTGTATTTATCAACATCTTCTCTATTGTTAGTGACATGATCGCTGGCTTAGAAATGCTTTCAATTTTGCTTACTAAACTTTAAGCTCAAAACCTAGTGTTTTTAAAGGAACATTAAATATATGACATTCCTTTTGATTAAGTTAATTGCTTAACTATTCATGACTGGGTGGAATGCATGTTATTTTGAAGTTCTCAACAAGATCAATTTAGTGTTAATAATTTATTTTTATTTTTCAAATAAAGTGAATAGTAGCAACTTTTTATGATGAAATCATAATTAATATTAAGCTCTCAATTTGATCATTTAGTTATCATATCTCCAACAACAACAAACCTCTGTAATTATAAATCTAATTTTGAAACATAAATATGTTCAAAACTAACATGAACGGTTCCTCCGTGAGGTCATCTTTCTTTGTTCGCAAGAGAGGTTTGTTTGAGCACAAAAATAATAAGTTCTATATAAATTTGCTAAATAGAACTAAAATTTTCGATAAATACAAGTGAAGTATGTATTATACATAAAATATAAAATATTAATAATAAAATTTATTCATAATACAAAAGAGTTCTAAGTACTTAACGTACCTTAAAGAACCATCCCATATTTCAACATCCCTTGACTTAGGTACAATAAACTCTTAGTTGTTCTCCTATAATCCTTGTTACAAAGAAGCATTCTAAAGAACCCCAAATCTCAATTAATCATATTAAATATTTAAAAGAGAAGAAAACAGAGATCTAGTGAGGTTTAAGGTTACTAAGATAATGAAAATTGTAGAGGCATCTGATGGCAACAAAAAGCAATGGCTGCTCTCAATTGAGCAAAGAAAAAAGGGATTGGTCGCTCCTTCATGCGCTGGTGAGGGTTACAGAAGTGTCATATTTTGCAGTGATCACCCGATCCTACTCTTAAGGATAATAGTTTTCAATGCGTGTCTTCGCCTGAAGTGAGTCAGTCGAATGAGGGAGGATAAAGGGTCAACACTCATTAGAGCGGGAAAGGTTTCAATGCATATATTTGACAAGAGAAGGGGGTTTTGATACATGTCATTATGAATAGAGGAAGTGAGTCAGCTAAATGATGGAGGAGAAGGAATTGACGATCATCAAAGGAGAAGGGGTTGCGTTAGCCTCTTTCACTAAAATGACAATTTTGGAAATTCTTAGGGATTGGCTTGCTGTTTAAACCATTAGAGAGGCTCTTTGTATGGTTGCCTTGGTAAAACTGGGACCATTTGATCGTGATCAAGAAAATAGGATTTCCCTTACTTTGTAAACTGAAATTAGTAGTTAATTGGACTTCAAATATTGTAAAATTTAGACCAATTTGAATGTCTTGATAAGATAAACGTGCTCACAAAATATTATTATGCTTAGACTTATATTTGATGTTATTTTATTTTTTAATTCTAAAATTCTAAAATTTTATTCTAGCTAATATAATGCTCCAAATTTAACGAAACTTAAAACATAACATCTTCCTATAATGTTTGATCCAAAATTGCAAATGTTTCTAAACTTCAATTTATATTTTATTTTCATTTGATTTTTGAAATATAATTTTAGAAAATAAACTTTAGAAGTGTTGGGATCCCAATCTCGCTCTAACTTTCGGATGTAGAGGAGAATTAAATTACAAAATCACAATTATTTTATGTAATTAATCATTCACTAATTACCTTTAACCTTAATTAGTGATTTTTCTTAACTTTATTTCTTATCTGATTTAAGTGTTCTAAGTGTCTATGGATTCATTGAGCATTAGGGAACATAATGATAGTATAATACTCCATTTTTAGATGACAAATTTGTTAATCACCCATAATTAGCTCAAAACCCTAATTAGCTAATATCAAACAAATTACTTAGTCAAATCTTGCATACTTACTGTCTCAACTAGCATTATATAGTAGGGAGCTGTTTAATAACTTTATTGTGATTTTGAATTCATTTTCATGTCTTAGATTTTAAAACCTCTTGAATAGATTGATATATTAAAAGGATCTAAGATAACTTTTAATATTGGTGATTTCTTATATAAATTAATAAGTTTGCATGCTTAAATCATTTAGTAAGCCATATAAAGGTATTAATTTCAGAAACACCTAATTCTTAATTATAAAAATTATTTAGGGTAAATAAGTCCTCACCATTAGAGGTGGATTACAAAGTAAGGTTTGCATTCTTCATTTGTCATCTAAATTATTTTTATAGACATTAATTATAATTATTCTTATACTATTTAGACTCATTTGATTCATATGTCAATCTTAAAAGCCACTTATAGTGCTTAAAAGAATATGGCTTTAAAAGAATACCTTAAAGGATAACCTTGAATTAATTGAATGAATATCCTATAGTTAAGTTGAATTACTAAGGTAAGATGTCTTTTATTAAATTATTTGAGGTAGAACCTTATGTTTACCATGTGAACCCTAAGAATTGAGCCTAATCTTGTGGTAATAATAATACAATGAAACTAAATTTACACTTACATTCTTATGGTAGTAGGTCCCATTGCAGAATGTATATGATCTTACCTTAGAGCTTAATGTTAAGTTATTATTATCTAAGTTATGCCTCCTATAGTTTTAGAAATCCTTGAACCTTAAAATATCTTACCTAAAAAGTAATCCTAGTTATAATATTAGTATTAGCATATAGGAACAAAGTACATATTCTAAACTTAACTCTAATTTTCACTTAATTTAAGGAATTGGTTGATTTGCTTTCTAAAGAGCAATAGAGTTACTATCTTCACTTTAGCATCTAGATAAGTAAAGTTCCTATCAAGATAAACATCCCATTTCCATTGTGTGTTATGAGTTAGGGCTTGGACACCTTAGTTTGGGGGATAATTTGTGAAAGGATGTATGTCTCTTATCCCTTTGCATGGGGATAAGTGCAATTAAATAACCATATTATGATTAATCATAACATACCAGTTATTTATATGTTCACCTAACATATGATTAACTTGGTTAACCCCATATTATAATAACAAAACTTGTTGAACCAAAAGTAATTAAGTTCAAAATTGTGTACATTTAGACAATTCTTATGAAGCAAATTTCAGAGTAAGTTAGTATATGAATGAATATGCCTATAAGGTGATTATAAGAGAAATAGTTGGACAACAAGAAGGATATATTTCTATTTTCTAAATTTGATTATTTAACCCTTTAAATTTTTGATAATATGTAATGCATAAGAATAACATATCTTTAGCGATGTGACTCGGAACCCACCTAGGATTTGTTAGCAATGTGATTTGGAGCACCCCTAGGATCTCTTAGTGGTGCAATTCAGTGCACACCTAGGATCTATGAGATGAAATATGTCATCAATGATATGTATACATATGGCATATTCTATTGCATATTCATATGCATATTTAGTGGCATATATTATAGATAAGTTTCATGCTTTATTCAATTTGCAATTCCACTTACAGTTATTTACTTTCAGGAAACTCGTTCTATTTTAGTATTAATTCATCTCTGTTTTGAGTATTTAATGTATAGTTACACCTTAACTACAATTTTACAGTTTGATTTTTATTTTATCATTTTTTACTATTATGATGAGTAATATCCTTTAAATGATAAAAAAAATATTGTAATTAGCCTAAAATGTACTTAGACTTATTATCTAACACAAAATTTTCTATTTGTTTAGTTGGGGCCCTAGCATGTGAAACCGATATATCAGGATTGGAACAATTTGAAGAGCGTGCTTTTGAAGAGATATAAGAGCTTCAAGAGGAGACAGACGAGCAACAGATGCTGGAGTGCTAGTCCTTGGTTTATTATTTTTACTTGTGAGATAAGAGTTATTTCATATGAATATTTATATTCTAGTTTGTCATATTTAATTAAGGATGAATTTTTAACTTTTTGTTTGTAATATGAATATTTACTTAGCTTCAGTGATGAATGTTATGGATGAATGCTTAAGCTTCCACACTTTGATTTTAAACTATCTTATACTTAGTGTTGTTATGTGATCATTATGTTACTAGCACTTACTTCATATTTATTGGCTCTTCATAAAGTACCATACCACTAATTTATTGAATTGATATACTAACACTTTAGATGAGGAGATTATACTTATCTTAAAACTTTGTTTCAGCAGTTGAAGCATTTAGAGATGAACCATTTGATCCTAATCCACTCAATATAAGTGTGGAGCTGATAAACGGTAAGGATGGGTTACCACCATCTAATGTCCTAGGCTATCTGTTGATGCTTAGCCCGGGGAATTATAGTTGGTATTAGAGAGAACAATAAGGTGTCAGATAAGGAAAATGTTTCAACTTGCATAAAGGCTTGTTCTCTATAATAAGTATGATCACCATCACTAACTATGAAGATACATCGTATCTAGAAAGTGGCAATGTAGTATTTGAATGAACTTAAGAGACACCTAAAAGTCAAGGTAAATCTTGAAATATGATCTTAATAAATTCTACTCTGTAGGAATGGAAAATTTCATAGATTTGATTACTACCTTAGATTATTCAACTACTATTGGATGAATGATTTTATAAAATCCCACATTCAGAGGATCTAGTTTGCCAACCTTTTCCTAGGAGTGAATGGATCGTGTGACAACACCGTTCTGTGAGATGGCATATCCAGATGACTATCATCTCCAAAGCTTGGGTATGCTCATATGCAGAGAAGTAGAAGAATGGTGGGTCAGGACATCCGAAAAGCTAGGAATGAAGCAGAAGAGAGAACAGCATGCTATCACCTTTAACAACTTCCATGAAACTTTGGTAGCAGAATACTGTAGTTGATGATTATATATTTTCATATTAGCTATATTCTTTTGTTGAATTTCTTTTACTCTTTAGTCTATCTATCTTATGCAAACTCCACATTTAAAATCAATAATAAAAATAAATCACATGATTTATCTTGTAAAATTTACATTTCTAATTTTCCAATCATGAATCATGGATCTTCATCAATCACTACTCTAATCAAGAACACCATTTCTTCAAGTAGAGGATTGGAAGATGTAAGTTCTCTTATTAGTTTTGTGAATTCATTGATTGAAAGTTAGGCTCACGATGCACAAGTGACTCAAAAGATCCTCGCTACCCAGCAACTTTCAGTGGTCAAGTAGAAACCCCATCTACCTCCCACTTTTTGGCAGATGGAATTCTTCACATTCTCCTTAGATTAAGAACACTTACATTTAATGGTCAAGGCAGCAACCCCATGGACACTATCGATTGATTAAAGTTGGTGGTGAAGAGCTTGACAAGTATCAAGTGTCCAAACTCTGAAGATATACGTTTGACCCCTCACTTACTCCAAAATGAAGCAGAGTATTGGTGGGAAAACATGTGCAATACAAACTTTGTCAAATACAAAGTAGACACATTCCATGTGAATCATTCCTTGAAGCATTAAAGGAGGGCATTCATTCCCCAAACAACATATACTATACTAGATGATGAACTACTCCATCTCACACAAGGAGGAATGTTTGTCTCTGATTATGAAATGGAATTCTAAATATTCTCAAGGTTCACTCCAAATCTGCTTTATTCAGAAGCTGCCAGATGCAACAGGTTTATGAAGGGTCTTTGAGACTCTGTTAAGGGAAATCTAGTGTCTTGACATTTCAAATAATTTGTCAAATTTGTATTAGTTGTTCATATCCAAGAACATTCCAACTCCATATGAACAATAAATAGGACTCTCATTTCATTCCACCAGAAAAGATCCCTTGAAGCACCCATGAAAAGAAAAGTATACCACCTAAAGGCTAAACAACCACCAATAGCTACTCATGAATACAATTGCCCCATCCTTATGGCAAATGTTACCATCAGAAGAATGTTTAGACCAAGCCACTGATACTATAAATGAACATTTGAGAAGACAATTAATGGAGCTTTCATCATGCTCTCCAAAAAGGCTCAATCTTCCATCCTTAACCCTTGAATAGCCGAGCTACTGCACTTGCAGTTATGCCGCCTCCTGCTCTTGTTCCACCACTAAGAAAAGTGACTCCTCCTACTCCTGAACAAAATCTTCATAGTCAAGAGAATCAGAATTGCCATCCCTTTGCTCCTATCAAAGTATATATGCTTATTCTAACGATAGCCCCAGAATATAATGAAGTTGTTTTCAGCATGTTTAAAATTTCATTTTACATATGCCTTCAACAACTATTTCATCATGTTAGCACAATTAAACTTTCAAAATCATACAATAGGCACCTAAGAATTTAATGGTAAAACTTGCAATGTATTATTTGATACAGGAGTAAGTCACTTAGTTGTACTTTAAAACTAAGCAAAATTATTAAAGCTACCAAACTATCAATTAGCTAAATCCATGAGCATATGATTACCCTTTAAAGCCCATATACAAGCCCATCAATTTTGTGTCTTAGTCATATTCATCTGTGAAGAAATTTTTGAAGACAAGCTAATCATGTTTCCAATAGTAAACTATGATGTGATGCTAGGAATGAGTTGGTTAAGCAAGCATGACAACAAAATAAACTACTAAAAGAAAAAGATCACACTCGATAATAGAAGTGAAGCAAAGTCATTCAACGGTAAACATGGCACTCAAGCTTCTCTGATTAACATTTTTAAGGTAGAAAAGTTCATCAAGAAATGATGCAATGCGTACTTAGTAACTTTGGTAGGTGAAACATGGAGGATATCTCTATCGGTGAAAATCGTAAGGTTAAAGAATTCACCAACATATTCATTGAAGACCCACTTGGCCTTCCACTAGTTAAAGAAGTAGAATTTGTGATAAAATATATTCTAGGAACGTAATCTCTTTTAAAGGTTCTATATCTCAAGCCCCCCAAAGAACTACAGGAACTGAACAACAGCTTCAAGAATTGCTAGATAAGAGTCTCATTATGTCAAGCATGTCTCTTTATAAAGAACTGTTCTATGCATATGAGCATAGACTATTGAGAGCTATTACATATGAGCATATAAATATGAGCATAGAAAAGAAAGCCATTGCTTACGCATCTCGCTAATCGAATGAAAATATTTATCTAGTCCTTGAACTTGAACTCGCTGCAGTACTGTTCACTTTGAAAATTTGGTGACACAACCTATATGGAGTAAAGTGTAAAATTTTTACCGACCACCAAAGTTTAAAATACATCTTCACTCAGAGTGAATTAAACTATCACCAGAAAAGAAGGCTTGAGCTTATTCATGATTATGACCTTAGTATTCAATATCATCTTGGTAATGCAAATGTTGTAGTAGATGCTGTTAGCCATCGTGCTATTCTCTGTTCAATGATAGCAGAAAGCTTGTTAGTAGCTGAATTTTGTAGATTGAGTAGAAAACTTTTGTGTGATTAAATGCTGAATTCATTAATAGAAATGAGTTCAGTTAAACGAACCTTCCTCAGGGATGTCTCCATCACACAGACGACAGATGAAGACTACTTGGTATTCAAAGCTAATATCTAAAATGGTCGCCACATCAACCTTAAATTGCAAGGAAATGCTATCTACCAAGGAAATCAGCTATAGATACCCAAATCAATGCACCAAGAAATTCTCATCAAAAGCCACAATTTCAGCTGCATAATTCATCATGGTAGTGCTAAAATTTATCAAAATCTGAAATAACTCTTTAGGTGGCTTGGAATGAAAAAACGTCTTATAGAGTTCTTCGCAAAATTCCATGAATGTAATCTAGCTAAGGCCAAAATTCAAGGACTTGAAGGATTATGACATCCGCTTGAAATCCCATAATGGATGTGGTTCGACATATCAATGAACTTCATTATGGGATTTCCTAAATCAAGATCTGGAGCTAATGCAATTTCCGTTATAGTCGATAGACTAACCATGTTAGATCATTTTATTTTGATTTGACAAACTGATTCAATGGAGAAATTGGCAAAGATCTATATAAAAAAGTTTTCTTTCTTTTCTTATCTTAGTCTAGAAGTGAGGCTCGAGCATAGCGAGAGGTTAAAGAGCTGAGCTCCTAGGTCTAAACTAAAGAAGTTGAGACCTACCCCTAGTCCGATTAGTCACCCTCAGACCTTGGGCTTGGGGAACAACATAAACTTTTCTTTCTTTTGGAAACCCGACTATTGAAACTAGATCTCCTCTGAACGTGGGCTGGAGGATCTACTGTGAACTGCTTCTTGAGTTCGAATCGGCTAGCAGGAGGACTGGAAGATATCGTCAGATGAGTATTTACCATCACTTCGTCCGCTACGCGGCCTTACAGTCGAATCTAACAGAGTGACCCTTCGCTGCTTCCGACCTCACAAGACCAGATTCTTTGGTCCATTCCGAAAAGGTCGCAGCCTTATGTTCTTGATCAAGATGACTACCATCTATACCAGCTGCCACGCACGACTCCATAGGAACTGAACGAATTCCCTAATAAGCAGAACGCGCCATCACCTACAGCCCTTTCCTCTGCCGGGGACTTCCACGAAAGGAAAATGGGCGGCATCATCATATGCTCGACATTTTTTGCCCTGGTGTTAAGGCTCCAAAGGAGTGAGCTAGTGAGCTAGTGAGACGCTAGGAGAATCCACCGGCAGGTAGGATAGGACTTTTCTCTTCTCTTTTTGAGTAGAATATGAGGCTCACCGCTTCACCTCCTCGACCGGTAAAGTCAAAGTCTAAGTAGAGCGAAGTCGAATAGAACTTCTAGTTCGTTTCATGATCACCCCTCCCCCGGTCTTTTGGTCATTGCTCCTCCACTTGAATACATGCTACCTTCAAGACAAACTAGTGGTTAGGAGGTAGGATCCTTTTCTTTATTCTTTTGAAATCTAAAAGAAAGCCTCTAGAAACCCAAATAAGATTTTCGGCCGGCACACGAGTGAAATATGTCCTATATCCCCCCTACTGGGTTGCCCCCGCTTCGCTGCCCCTTGAGGGGAGTGGATCGATCTAAAATCAAATAAAAGGAAAGGAATGTGTCTCTACTGCTACGCCTTTTCTTTCTAGGTGGCCTAATAACTAAAGAAATTTAGGTTACGGAGTAAAGAATTGTTAGACTTCCCAGAATTACAAAGTCAACCATACATGCTCAAGATGGCAAGTTCACTTCTATGTTATAGCAAGTTGTGCATCAAGGCCTAGGAACTACATTGGCCATGAGCATTGCATTTCACACTTAGACTGATGGACAAATGTAAGGAGTTAATAAAGTCCTTGAAGATCCCCTACATCTCTGCATTTTTTTTTTTTGGCAGGTTATAGGAAGCTCATATGCCAGTTATGGAGTTTGCTTCTAACAATAGCCATCAAGCAAGTGTCATCATGGCTCAGTATAAGGTGTTGTATAAAAGAATGTGTATTACTACACTTGCTTGGTTAGAAATAGGAAGTGTCCAGCTTTATAGATTTGAGTTAGTCAAAAATACTAACAAAAAGGTTTAACTTCTTCAACAGAGAATTTGTGCAATGCAAGATCATCAAAGGAAATACCATGATGCCTGACATCATCCTATGGAGTTCAAAGTTAGTGATTTTGCATACCTAAAGGTCAGTTAGATGAAGAGTGTGTTTTAATTTGGCACAGTTGGGAAAGTTAGTCCCAGTTACGTCAAACTTTTTGAAGTGTCAACTAAAGTAGGATTTTCAGCCAATAAGTTTAAACTTCTAGAAGACTTTTCAACAATTCACAATATATTTCACACATAATCACTGGTAAGATGTCTCTAAAATCCTTCTAATTTAGTTCAACTTCCAACAGTATCGCTTTAGCCTGATCTTTCTTATACTGGAAAACCGATTAAGATTTAAGCTCATGATCAAAAGCAATTAAGAAGTCATTCTATCCCTATGTTAAAGGTGAAATGGAAGAACCATAGCCTTGAAGAATGTACCTGGGAAAAATAAGCAAATATGCATTGAAAATATACAAGGCTATTCGAAAATACAGGTGCCCCTATTTTATTTCCTATTCTTAATCTTGTAATTCCTTACCCTTCTTAACTATGATGTCAAAGATGACATCATTCTTAAGTGGGGCAGTATATAGTAGCCCTAGGTTGTAATTAAGGTTTAACCTAACTTATTTAGTTTTAAATCAAATGTGATACTAGAAATATAACAAGTGTGCTGAAAGTAAAATAACTAAAACTAAATCGATAAATTGTATAAAATGTGAAACTAAACTGCAATGTATGCCAACTGAATATGCTTTTGAGTATGCTTTAGAATATGCCACATGTATGCCTAACTTTGAATCTAAACTACTTTCCCCAGAATCTAGGTGTGCTCCAAATCGCACCGCTAACATATCCTAGTTGTGCTACGCATCGCACAACTAATGATATATTATAGTTATGAGATTCATGTTACACCAAGATCAAAGGAATTAAATTATTAAATCTAGACAATATAAAACATATCCATTTTTATAATCTAACAATAATTCTACCATAGTTCTACCTTATTTTACATACTAGTGTAAGCTTCTAGGATTGAACTATTAATTATAGTGAGTCTTAATTAGTGTACAAATATTTTCAATTGGTGTCTACTAAATAAATCTATTTGGCATAATCAAGAATGTAAGTTCTCTTTTTCAAGCTACCTTTCTAAAGGTTAACACATTATTTATTTAAGTGATATTTTACAACTAAAATATGGTTGTTTGAATGATCGTTACCTTTTAGTTAGATTACAAAGTGACATAAGCATTCTAGTTTACTAATTTTGGGTGAAACCATCAAGATATATCACTTAAACCATAGAATCCTTAATCACACTAATCCTCTTTAATAATTTTAAAGTCTAACCTATATAATTCAGTTCAAGAACAAGATCTAATGATATTAAATGAATCCTTTCAGTCTAATGAGATTTTAGATAGTAAGAAGGCTAAATTTGGCGAAGTGGATTGTCTAACATTGGTTAATTAGGGTTTTGAGCTAATTAGGGGTGATTAATAAATTTATCATCTAAAAAAAAAAATTTAAGCTTCCATTATTTTTCTTAATGCTTAATGAATCCATGGACACTTAAAACACTTAAACTAGACCACAAATAAGATTAATATTCACTAATCAAGGTTTAATGTAATATAGTGAATGATTAGTAAAATCAATTACCTAAGAAAAATCTACTAATATTAATAATTTTACCTTTATACAGAGAAAAAAAAGAGACCCTAATCATGCAATTTAGTTAAGTATTCTTTTTAATAATCATTAGTCATGCTTTGGAATA
This sequence comes from Gastrodia elata, assembly GCA_016760335.1. Classification (NCBI taxonomy): domain Eukaryota; kingdom Viridiplantae; phylum Streptophyta; class Magnoliopsida; order Asparagales; family Orchidaceae; genus Gastrodia; species Gastrodia elata. Next base: position 39,329,381 of record CM028671.1, on the reverse strand, counting down.
ATTAGAGCAAAATTAAGAAAATTACGCATTAAAAGTAAAATATTCTTATAGTTTATTATTCTACACTTTTTTTCTGATCACAATGGTATATAGGTTCATAAAATTTGGATGCAAATTGATTGAAATAAATCAAACCCTAGTTTTCATTAAACCTCCATAAGTTAGAACTTTTGGTTTAGAATAATATATAGATGTCTTTACATTTATGGCATTTGGGCCTAGTCTGGTCGACCGGGACAACGCAGGTTGGTCATGGCCCGATGACCCGCTATCATTGAATTTGGGTTAGAATACATCACAATTTTTCAAGTACTCCGATCACGCCATTACTCAAACTCTATCGCTACATAATCACTGGACCGAGGCATGTCGAATGCACCAAGAAGCCCCTTGGTGGTCATCGTAGTCGCCGAGACCTTACACCACCTGAGGCTTTGAACTAGGGTTTATTGTGGAGGGGAAATTTGCCCTCCATAGTCCACCATTCTGGTATGACCAATTCCCAACACCATCCTGGTGCTACATCCGATCAAGGGAGCATCTCCTTAGCTTGGGGGAAAGTTTGGATCAGTGAGGAGCTACTATAGCTTGGGCCCTGTACAAAAGTCATAATTATTTTTAGAATTATGCAACAAAAGTAGTACAAAAGTCATCATAGGTGATCACGCACTGTCTTCCCTTGTGCTTCCTTCCTCTCATCTCACTAGCACAAATAATAAACTAAGAACAAAAATTAGCACACTAGTAGCTATTGGTCCTCCATCTCATTTGAATCTACTGCCTCTCCTCAAGAACATGCTCCTCTAAATTCACCAAACATGATATGTTGATTTCACATGTCAAGGCCACTACCAAAAAGATAAAATCTTGTACTAGATAATAAGTCAAAGAACATTTTTGGCTGATTATAGTATTTTCTTATCATTAAGGGACATTATACAACATAATAACAAATAAACAACAAAACAAAAATCAAATTGCTTAAACTAAAAAGAAAGATATAATTTTAAATCAAATTGCCAAAAATAGAGACTGAGTAATACTGGAAATATAACACACATGCTGAAAGAAAAATAACTGAAAGTAAATTAGTAAATTGAATGAAAAGTAAAACTGAACTGCAATGTTTGCCAAACTGAATATGCATCCGAGTATGCCATAATATGCCACTTTTATGCGTAATCTTGGTGCTAAAATATATCTCACAAATCATAAGTGTGCTCCGAATTACCTTTGCTAATTGATCCTAGTTGTGCTACGCATTAGACCGTTAGTGATATGTTATCCTTATGCGATTCTGGTTATGTAAAAATTGAAGGAATTAAATAATCAAATCAATAAAAAAAAAACATATCCCTTTTTGTTTTCAAACTATTTATTTTGTCACATTGTAATGCACTTTTTTATGCAAATACTATATTATATAAAAGTTTTACTCATAAGAATCATTTTATTATACACATTCAGACCTTAATCGCAATTTATTCAATGGGCTCTAATATTCTATCATGAAATTAACCCAATTTTTGATATGTCAAGAGTACATAAATGTAATTAGCAATTTGAAAGGAAGAAAATTTTGGACACTTATCCCTATGCACATGGATAGGTGACATACATCCTTTCATAGTTTATCCTCTCAAACTAAAGTGTCTAAACCCTAACTCGTAACATACATTGAAATTGGGATTCTTTTCCTAACCTAAATTGTACTTATCTAAATGATTAAGATAAATAGTAATTCTATAATTGCTTACAAGCAAATCAACCAATTCTTAAGTCAAATAGAAATTGGAGTTCTTACAAGAGACTTAATCATATGCAAATTATTTAACATTAAGCTTTAAAGTAAAATCTTCTAAATCCTTGATTTCTAATTACTTCCATAAGAATGTAAGTTGGATCTAATTTTCTCTAGGTTATCCCTACCACAATAATAGGTTCAATTCTTAGGGCTCATGTGGTAAATCTAGGGTTCTTCCTCAAAGTGGTCACAAATAAGGCATCTTAGCTCAATGTACCATCAACAGTTTATTTAATATGTGGTTCAACTATTTCACTTAAGAAGTTCTACCATAATTTTATCCCTTTTTACATGCTAATGTAAGCTTCTTTGATTGAATTATCAATCACAGTGAGTCTTAATTAGAGTAAAAAAATTTACAATTGGTATCTACTAAATAGTTCAACTTGGCATAATTAAGAATGTAAGTTCTCTTCTATAAGCTACCTTTATAAAGGTTAACACCTTACTTCTTTAAATGATTTCTTACAATTGGAATTTCATTGTTTGATTAGATTATTAAGTTCTCTAGTTTAATCTCCCTTTATACATTTCCTTTTAATTTCATTACTAAGTGACTTAAACATTCTAGTTTACTAATTTTGGGAGAAACCATCAAGATTAGAGAATTTATCACTTAAATCTAAGAATCTTTAATACACTAATCCTCTTTAAAGATCTTATAGTTTGACATGTAGAATTAATTTCAAGAACAAGATCTTATGCTATTAAATAATTCCTTACTATCTAATGAGAGTTTAGACAATAAGTATGCTAAATTTTGCTAAGCGGATTGCTTAATGTTGGCTAATTAGGTGTGTATAACAATTTTATCATCAAAAGATGGAATACTAAGTGTCCATTATATACTCTATTGTTTAATGAATCCATAGACACGAAAAACACTTAAATCATATCACAAATGAGGTTAATATTCAGTAATTAAGGTTTAAGAAAATTAGTGAATGATTATCAAAGCTAATTATAGAAAAATAATCCTACTATAATTCTTAAATTCTCCTCTATATAAGAAAGAAAAAGAGACCCTAATTATGTAATTTGGCTAGTTAATCCTCCTAATATTCACTAATTATGCTTTGGAATAATTAGTGAAATAATTCAAAAAATTACTCATAGACAGTAAAATATGTTTGCAGTTTGTTATTTTATGCATTTTTTAAGATCACAACAATATAAGAGATGATAAATTTTGGATGCATATTGAATAAAATAAATCAAACACTAGGTTTCAATAAACCTACCAAAGTTAGAACTTTAGGTTTAGAAAAATATATGCACATTATTATTTTTTGTGTGTTTCAGCTCTATCAGGTCGACTGAGACTCGACGAGTCTTCCTTAAGCGGGATAGCGCGGGTCGGACAGGGCCCAACGACCTACTACTATTGAATAACGAGTCACGAGCAACTCGATGTGCCCTGTTCTTCTTCGCTTCTGCAAAAAAGCCCGACGAACATCAAATTTGGGTTACAGTATTATTTCACAAACTTTTAGGTACTTTAATCATGCTACGTCCCAAACTCAATCGCTATATGATCGCTGGACCGAGTTGTGTTGATCGCATTAAGAAGCCCCCTGGGGGTCGCCGGGACCTTACACTACTTGAGGCTTCAAACTAGAGTATACTATGGAGGAGAAATTAGCCCGCCACAGTCCATCAATATGGTATGGCTCTTTCCCAACACTAATTTGGTGGTACAACCAATCTAAGGAGCATCACCATAGCTTTTGGAAAGGTATGGATTAGTGAGGAGCTACTAGGGCTCAGGTATTGTACCCCACCACGGGTTCAATCGAATTCGATCGACACCACAATCATCTTAGGATGGTCTGAAAATATTGGATGCTCATTCAATTACAAGCATATTACCACGAGGCTAACGTTGACCATCTGATTGATCATCAAGAATTGTAAGATGGTACTGATGCTTCGCCCCGTAATGGGCAAATGCGAGAGAGGTTACAACCATCAGATCATGGGTTCGATCTGACATCTAATATCGGATATGGGCTCGATTTGATCTGGGCCATCTGATCTGTTTGGATAGATGACCTGACAGCTCTAGATGGATTGTCGTGTGACCGAGGATCCACATCAAATCAACTATGGTCTACACAGCGTATCCCAAGGATCCAGCTTGTTATTGGAGGGTATTGTTGCATTAATTTGAATTGTGGATCCCTTTTGTGCAGTTTCCCCAATTTATTTTTGATTTAATTAAGGCCTAATAAACCCTTAAAAATTCCCCAAATTTTACCTGTAGCTAATTTTAGAAGAAAAAATTCAAAAATGCAATCAGAATTTGATTTGGAGCTCAATTTAATTTAACTAATATTCAAGGTCAATAAATTGACAATTAGCAAATTGATCCAATCAGGTTTCAATGAAATGTACAATATTAATAAAAATAAAATACAAATTATAAGCCCAATATTTAGGCTCTTTATTGGGCTTTTGATTGAGCTCTTGTAATTGGGCCCACCTTTAATTTCTTCCATTGAACTTTTGCCATGGCTCTTATTTTTGGGGCTTTGATAATATTCTTAGGATGTGCTACATCAACTCTTATCTGCCCAATTAAACATTGCATCGAATAGTTCAAATCCAAGTAATGTTCTACTAATTATTCTAAAGCTTCCAAATCAGTATGTGTTAGCCATGTGTCTTTTGTAGGTGGCTTATTCTTCCACTGAATGAGAAAATGATGCTCTTCATTTTGATCAATAGGAGCCTCATTAGTGATGATGCAGTCAATGTCAAAAAAGGATGGAGTTTGCATGTGAGGAACTATGTATTCTACTAAAAGTTAAACTATGCAAGTGGAGGTTTGTAAGCTCCTTCATATGATAAAGTATCTTCAATATTAATAATAGGATAAATTTGCATATCATTAGGCAAATCAAGGTGATAAGCATTCAATCCAATTTTCCAGAGAATTTTGAAAGGGCCACAAGCCCTTAGATGTAATTTTTTATATTTGGTGCTGTTATATCGCTCAGGGCGGATGGAAATCAAAACATAATCATCTTCATTATATTCATTAGTTGATTTATCATGATTTGCCTTAGATGCATATTTTTCATTGCTTAAAGTGATTTGTTGTCTTATATAATCATGATGGCTTTTAAAATCTTTGGCAAATGTGAATGTTAAATCAAAAAATACATGAGAAGGAAGGTTGGCAGCATAAATCGATCGCTTAGGATTATGGCCATACGCCACTTTAAATGGGGATGTTTTGGTTGTTCGAGAAATACTACTATTATATTCAAATTCAGCAGTACATAAATTTTAGTCTTAATTACCTATGCTTTTTCCAACAAGGCACCTAAGTAAGTTCCCTAAGCTTAGATTAACAACTTTAATTTGACCATCTGTTTGGGGTGAAAAGTTGATGAAAATTTTAACTTTTCCCAAGAAGTTTTCATAAGGTCTTCCAAAAGTATGAGACAAACTTAACATTCCAATTTGATAAAATAGTTGAAGGAAGGCCATGAAATCGCACAAATTCCTTAATGAATAATTTTGCAGTATGGGAGGCATCATTAGTCTTTGAGCAAGGTATGAAATGGGCCATCATAGAAAATCTATCAACAACCACAAATATGCTATCATAACCATAAGCTATTTGAGATAACCAAAGAACAAAATTCATTGATAAATCTTTCCAAGGTCTATGAGGAACAGGCAATTCCGTGTATTGGTCATATTCTGGTTTAGTAGCTTTAGCCTATTTGCAAGTTAAACATTGAGCTACTAGATTTTGAATATCTCTTTTTAGGGAAAGCATAAAAATCTATTATCCATCAAGCATATTGTTTTATTCTTACCATAATGGCTAGACTTCCTCCCGAGTGCAGTTCAAAAATCAAAAACTCCCTAAGAGAAGACCTAGGAATGCAAAGTTGCTTTCCTCAGTAAAGATACCCATTAATCACTAAATAAAAATATTCCTTCCCCTCCAATTATCCTATCATCTCCATTAATCAGCAAAGTTGCTTTCCTCAGTAAAGATACCCATTAATCAGCAAAGTTGCTTTCCTCAGTAAAGTTGCAAAGTTGCTTTCCTCAGGAAGATTGGTAGAGATAACATTCATTGCACTACCCCCATCATTGACTTTGGTGCCATTTTTTTTTTTTTAAATATGAGAAAAAAAAATGCTAAATTTGAGATTGTGAAATATAAAATATAAATGTAAAAACAAAGTAAATTGTAAGTTAAAAAGAACTTCCAGGTTATGAGGGCGGCACTTGATCCCATGCTCTCCATAGGCTATTTATACCCTTTTAATAAAGTTCTTTTTGACTTAACAATATGCTAGGTTTATACAAATATAATCTTATACATGTAAGTTTAATGCAAAAAAAAATTTTTTTTTTAGATTTAAAAGCTTTATTATTTTAAGAATTACAAATTAATATAAGTGATGGAAAATAAGCAACTAATATTACCATAAAAATAAAACATACAAAGTAAAGAAGTTCATATAATTTTTTTGTTCACATCAAGGTAAATGCTTCAATATTAAGTTCCATATTTTAACTCAAGTAAATGCTTAAAGTATGTTCACACAATGATATTGATTAGGCTATATAATGGGGCTTACTAATTGGAGTTCATGTGCACACTATAGACTTGTAAGTAATATGACAAATTTCCTAGCAATTAATATGAAAAACATAAAGTCATAAAAAGGATTAACTTACAATTTTTGTATGACTCAAGAGCTTGTGGAGAAGATTTTACCAAGAATTTAATCCTCATACCTAGATGCTATTTCCTTTTTTCTTTTTTTGCTTTCCCAACCTTGCTCTGATACCAAAATATGATGTTAGTAAACTGCCTTTTTGGTGAATTAGGTTTTTAAATTTTAAATGGATGGGTAGGATAATGTCTAAGGTTGATTTTTAGAGTTTTTTGTGGGTTGGTTATGGGCTTAGAGTGGACTATCTAAAGGAAAATCAATACTAGTCCAGATCTAACCCAGTTTGGGCTAATTCAAATTATCTCTTTTGTATGTGGGGTTTTGGTGGGTTAAAGGGCAAGAAATAAATTGATATAGGTAGCCTAAGATGTTTAGTTTGGATCAGAAGTAGATGACAAAGTTTGGTGGTGTTTAGATGGCTATCGAGGGGTAGGGAATAAGACTAGGTCGAGCATTTTTTTGTAGATTTGGCTATGGAGGTTGTGGTAGAGTTTGGAGTGTATTTAAGAGATTGGATAATGATTTAATAAATTTAAAGAATACTTAAGATGTTGGAGAAGATGTGTGTATATTTTGAGATTATCTGTATAAGAGTATAATTAAAATATAATATAAATAAGATAATAACCTAACTCACCAAAGATATGTAATAAACTTAACACCATCAACCACTAAGCAATATGAGAGCTATTCTTCACAAAATTCCTTTATTCAGGTTACTTCATTACATTACATTCCTGCTCATAGTTATAGGCACTACAAGTCTCTTGCCCTCTGAGCATTGGAGGGAAGATATGAAGGGAAAGTTTGGAGGGAAAGATAGGTTATTGTTAATTAGTGAAAGAGTAACTCCAACTACTTACATTGAATAATTTTCTCATGACATAGATAATCAATCATGTGCCTTAATAAATAAAAAAAAGGACAACATTAATAAAAACAAAATGCAAATGGTAAGCAAAATATTTGAGCTCTTTATTGGGCTTTTGATTGGGCTCTTGTAATTGGGCCAACCGTCAAATTCTTCCCTAGAACCTTAGCCATAGCTCTTATTGTTGGGCCTATGATAATATTATTAGGATGTGCTATATCACTAATCCAAAGATACATAATATTTATTGGTTGCTAAATTCAAGGCTTAAGGAGTTAATAGGTAAAGGCCTTATTGTACTTAATAGGTGTAAGTTGTAGATTCACTACTGCAATCTTACTAAGGAAACTTAGATTTGATGGTTCCTCATTCATTAAGTCACTAAATTAGATAAGTAATCTATTGGAAAGTTCTAAGTAGATGGGAGAGGGAAAGATTGCAAATTACAATTCTAAGCTTACTAATGCTTAAAAGAGAGTTAAACATCCTTAGGAAGCTAAAGGGATACAAAAATGGAAATTAGGAAGCTTAAGGTAAAGTTTGGGACAAGATGGATAAGTTCAGTGAATATAATTCTAAATACTAGAAGCTGATCAAAATAGGTTTACAAAGCATGAGTAAAGGTGTGCTAAAATCTAATTACACTTGTTGGATAGGTTAGTTGCATTAGGATTGGTAATAAATCAAGATCAGAGATTCACATTCTACACTATCTCTCCTAACGTTGAGGCTTGAAACACAAGTTTGCTATCCTACACAAGGCATCTAACTATACTAATAAAAACTAAATCTCAGAAATCAAAGTGACATGAAAGTCTAATTAATTGGATATGCATGATGTCCCAAGGCATTATGGTCTACACATGCAAGTATTAAATTTGATAAAAGCACAAAATATGAAGGATTAAGAAAAATACCCATGTTATCTAATTGCTGTCTAATCACAAAAATAATAGTAAATATGCAATCCTCATATTATAAGGAGAAGAATGACACTAAGTAGGTCAAAATTGGATAACATTGGAAAATTAGGGTTTTCGGGACTCCTAGTTGTGATTAAAAGGTGATTAAGAAATTAGCTTCAAATTCTAAATTAATTTATACCATTGTGTTCCTCTAATTTTTTTGAATAAAATAATATAAAATTTTGTATAAATCGGATGTGTATATTTAAAGTTATGATTGAATCAAGTTTACATAAATTAACATTAATTAAATGTAAAATAAATCAATTAACAACTCCATTTACATTAAATCGGCTGTCGACGTGGTTCGAAAATTCAGAAGTATAGAAAATCGCACAAACTACCCACATGGAAGATGGCGCAGCTCCCAAATTAACGTGATGCGAAAGACCACACGCCAACCTCGAGTCCAAAGATAACGTGTGTCGACGCGAGAGCGCGCGCCGAAACACGCGTGACGGCGCGGTTTGCCAGGGCTAGACGGGTCTAGTTGAGCAAGAATGTCCTAACCAAAATGCGAAGATGGTTCAACTCCTTTGTTCTCGATAGAACCCAAAGGGAGCGTGCCTACGATTAGTCATATCGGTCGGGGGACCCGTAATGCGACCCACATACCAGCGAGAAGCCCTTGCCTTGACCGACCTACTAAGGCCAGAACCTATGTCTTCCCTCGATGTATTGGCCGATGGCGTGATGCACTAGCTTCAAAGAGGTGGTTAGAGCATCGGCACAATAGGCTACTATGGGTCGATCATTGATATGAGGCTCAAGTGGGTTCAATCGAGCCCTCTCGAGTTTTGAAAATGCAATTGGGGGTGAAGAATAGGTCTAGGAACAATTAATTGACAAAAAATGGGAGGAGAAAACTACCTATAGGTCTGCTTCTTTGGTATAGGGTTAGGATTATGATGATACAATAATGAGCACTTACAGACACTACAACAGACCCCAGCTCCCGACAATGGCCTTAACTGAAAGCAAACGAGGAGAAGAATCGAGAGGGCAATTTAATCGGGGTTGGGGGGAGTTGGCTGGCAAGGCCATTCAACGGCTCTACTGCGGCTAGTTAATCGTGGGTGACGGGGCAGGCTACATACATGAATTTGATTCAGACTGTCAGATCCAGTCAAATCAAACAAGTCATGCTTTTGCCATTGAATCCTATCTGGAATATGATGTAACGACCAGGAAAGGCTCCGGATGTTGTCCTGTGCAATGGGATTTCATAGCGAATCTCCAATGTTCATTAAATGTTGTTGGATATATTAAATAGTAATTTAATTTAAATATATTTATTAGTTTAATACCCTTAATTACTCAAAAGTTAAATAATCAAATGGAGTCTGAAAAATCCAAAAATTTCACCTTACCTAAATGATGGGTGAGGAACTCAAAAATGCAATCGGATTTTTGATCGGAGATCAATTTAATTATCTTAATTATTTAGGAAATTAAATAGTATTAAAATATTTAGGAAAAATTTGACATTCCCAAAATACCACCCCTAGCTAATTAGAGGGCGAGGAGTCCAATGGAGAACTCTAGTTTTGATTATGATCTAAAAATAAAATAGGTATTTTCAAGTTGATCAAAATAATCAAGAATATTCATCGATTACAAATGATCTCCAAATTGCACCAAACTCTTGGTGAATGCTCCTAATACTATTATAAGAGTGATAGAAGTGAGATAGAGCTAATTGGGCTACCCAATAATGGGGTAACAACACAAGGGTTATTGCACTACTGAATATTGTTGCTCTATCCACCATAAAGACTGAGTTTGTCACCATCACTGAGACGAATAAGGAGATAATTTTGTTGATGACCTTTATGGAAAAAATAGGCTAGGAACAAGAAGATGTGAAGCTCTACAATGATATTATCAGTACGATTCACCTTGTAAAGAATGTTGTATTTTATGCCAGCATGAAGCATATACATCTTCTGTACTATTTCATTGGGACAAAGTGGCTCACCCTCACTCTCTCATCACTTGTTGAGTACAACAAAAGCTGCAAATAGCTTCAATTTATCTATTGTTATAGTGTTGGTGAACATGTCAATCTTCAAAGTATGGATCTTCACCAATTCTAGCTGACCATATTCATAATAGAGATGGAAGAAGACAATTATAATTGAAGATTAAAGAAGGGATGATTATAATAGGTCTCCAAGTGGGAGATTGTTAGGATGTGGATACCATTTAGATCATTGTGGAGGTGATAAAGGAAGTATGGTGAACTTTCGAGAAGTTCTGAGATGATACAGGATAAGTTGGGGAAGTTCAAGTTATTTAGAGCATCATAACGCATCGTGGCACCTAGCGTCTAAAAATGGAGCGCTTCCACATGCATGGCACCAGTATATTTAAGACTTGGGTGCTGCAGTGCACACCAACACCAGACCATCCCGGGACTGGGGCATCATGGCGCACTGTGGAGCTATATAGTGTGCCATGGCACCAAACCAGCTAGAGACTTGGGCGCTACAGCGCGCCTTTTTGCTAGCCACCAAAACCAGGGCACTACGGTGCGTCATACCACGAAATAGGTTTCTTCTCCAGTTTAGGCACTGTTCTAAGTACTTTGAGGGTACTTTAGACCATTTGGGATTTAAATAGTGCCTAAATATACAAAGAAATATTATGGAGATGTATCCTAAAATTTGTGTAGAGGAGACTAACCAAAATCAAGTGTTCGTTGCTGCTTCTCTCCTTAAACCTTAAGTGAGAGCTAGTATTCCTTAGAGAAGAAGATATCGATTAGGATGCTGTGTAAGTGGTAGATCTTTCTTATTATTATGAAGGAAAAGCTCTCTATAACTTTATAATCATCTTATTTTATAGTGGAAATTTAGGTGTGGTGTGGCTCCATGGTTTTCCTATAATTGAGTTTTCCACGTAAAAGATCATGTGTTTGGATGCTTGTAGATGATAATGTGTATGTGCTGTGATTTCTATTTTTCTTGTGCTTGGTTTATTTCATTTATTACTTCGTAACTGTCACCGTAAACCTTGATCCTCGTCGTCAAATCACTTCTGCCGCATATAACAAAGTTACTAACTTATATATTCCTGTATTAATGTTTGAACAATTATAAATGTAAATTAAGCTTTAACATGTGGTTTGAAAAAGGTCATGTGCACTATTATTTTCAATCCAAATTTTCTATCTTACCATTTTTAGTTATCAATCTCTTATTTACTTAGGGGCTATTGCTGTGTTATTTCCCTTTTCACAATTCTAGCCTACCTAGTGCTACATGTAAATAATGAGGGTTCTTAATAAACACATAAGTAATTTTGTAATCATGATGAGTAGTGCTGATTGCTCTACTCCATACTCCTCTTATGTTTATGTAGTTCAACTTCAAATATTCAGGGGCATCCTTTTAAAGTTCAACTTCAAATATTCCATTTAAAGGAAGCTCATCTCTTTTTGATAAATTCCTAGTTCTTTGGCATTTTTCACAACTTTTGACAAATTCAGGGGCATCCTTGAACAAATGGGGCCAAACAAATCCGGATTGAAGCACCATTGCAGCCGTTCTCGCAATCCCATGGTGTCCTCCATAAGGAGATGTGTGGCAGTGGAAGAGAATATTCTTGGTGTCAGAGTCAGGAACACATCTCCTTAGGAGTTGATCATTGCAACATTTATACAGAAAGGGATCATACCAAAAGTAATTTTTTATATCCGCAAAAAATTTCATTTTTGTTGGTAACTCAAATGTTTTGGTATGATTCCTCCTGCAAGGTAGTTTGCAATATCAACGAACCAAGGAGGGTCATTTGTAGCTACCCCATAGAGCTTCTTGTCAGGAAAGGATTCACTAATATCTGTCGACTTATCATGATCAATGTGGGTTAATCTGGATAAATGATCAGCAAGCACATTTTCACTCCCCTTCTTATCCCGGATTTCGAGATCAAATTCTTGTAAGCGCAACACCCAAAGTATCAAGCGTGGTTTTGCCTCTTTTTTTTGGACGAGATACTTAATGGTAGCATGATCCGTGTAAATGATAGTCTTAGACCCGATGAGATACGACCTAAATTTAGTAAAAGTAAAAATGATGACTAAAAGCTCCTTTCCGTGGTGGCGTAATTTCATTGAGCATCATCAAGGAGTTTACTAGCATAGTAGATCGAATAGAAGGTTCGCTCCCTTCGTTGCCCAAGAACAGCGCCTACTGTAAGGTCACTCGCATCACACATAATTTCAAAAGGTGAATCCCAGATTGGAGCAGAAATTATTGGAGCAGATATCAAGGCAGTTTTTAGAGTCTTAAATCCTTTTAGACAATCATTATCAAAATTGAACTCAACATCCTTTCCAAGCAATCTACATAGCCGCATACTTATGTTTGCAAAATCCTTGATAAATCTACGATAAAAACTAGCATGCCCTAGGAAGCTTCTAATTCCTTTAACATTGATGGGAGGAGGAAGTTTTTCAATGACTTCAATCTTAGCTTTATCGACCTCTATCCCCCTCCTAGAAATTAAATGACCAACAAAGATACCCTCTTTAACTATAAAATGACACTTTTCCTAATTCAAGATCAAGTTTGACTCTTCACATCTTCTTAACACCTTTCCCAGATTAATTAGGCAATGATCGAAAGAGGTTCCAACCACAAAAAAATCATCCATAAAAATTTCTAAGAACTCTCCTATCATGTCAGAGAAAATTGCCATCATACAGCGTTGAAAAGTAGCTGGTGCATTGCACAAACCGAAAGGCATTCTCCTAAAGGCGAATGTTCCAAAGGGACAGGTAAACATTGTTTTCTCTTGGTCTTCGGGCGTAATTAGGATTTGATTGTATCAAGAATAACCATCAAGAAAACAGAAATAAGGATTTCCCGCTAATCTATCAAGCATTTGGTCAATGAAGGGAAGGGGATAATAGTCTTTTCGAGTTGCTTTATTTAATCTCCTATAATCGATGCAGACTCGCCAACCAGTCACAGTCCTAGTTGGGATTAGCTCATTGTTGCTGTTGAGAATAACAATCATCCCACTCTTTTTGGGAACCACATGTATAGGCTCACCCAAGGGTTACCAAAAATGGGAAAAATGATCCCAGCATCTAAGAGCTTGATGATTTCCTTGTGAACTACTTCTTTGATGTTAGGGTTTAATCACCGCTGAGGTTCAATTGAAGGCTTAGAGTTGTCCTCCAATAGGATACGATGCATACACAGAGTTGGGCTAACCCCCTTCAAATCTGTAATACTCCACCCCATTGCCCTCTTATGTTCTTTTAAAACGTTACATAAAAGATTCTTTTGATGTTTAGTTAACAATGAGGAGATTATTACAGGAAGTGATTCATCTTCTCCTAGGTATGTGTATTTTAAATGTGAGGGAAGAGGTTTTAATTCAATTTTAGGAGGGTAAATTATCGAAGGTTGAATCATCTTCCTTTCCTCAATTAATTCTTCAATAACTTCCGTTTCAGTGGGAAATTCATATTCCTCACTTCCCATAATTCCCTCTTCTCCCACATCTTCCATTAACCCAGCTTCTTATAATAAATTGATCTCCCAACAATCCTCATTTAACTTAGAAGGGCATTTTATAGAATCATTCACATGGAATTTAATCTCTTCCTCTCCAAAACGCAACATCAATTCCCCTTTGTCTACATCAATTAAGGTTCGCCCTGTGGCTAAGAAAGGTCTACCTAAAATAATAGGAATCTCTTAATTTTCATCTTCCATGTCCAAGATTATGAAGTCTGCCAGGAAGATGAACTTGTCAACCTTAATAAATAGATTTTCCACAATTCTTAAAGGAGATTTTACAGATCTATTGGCAAATTAGAGTAGAACAGAGGTAGGTTTTAAATGATCAATTCCTAGTTTCTTGAATATGTAGAAAGGCATCGAATTGACAGAAGCACCAAGATCACAAAGGGCTTTTTGAAAAGATTGGCATCCAATCGTGCATGGGATAGTGATACTCCCTAGATCCTTCTTTTTAGTGGGAATTTTTCTTTGAATGATTGCACTACGTTTCTCTGTTAATGCCACAGTTTCCTTTTCATCAATCTTCCTTCTCTTGGATAAAATGTCTTTCATAAACTTAGCATAACTAGGCATTTGTTCGAGGGCTTCAGCGAATGGGATATTGATGTGGAGAGTTTTAAAGGTCTCGAGAAATTTTTGATATTGGACATCGAGTTTCTCCTTAGCCATATGCTGAGGATAAGGTATATGAGGGGTTTCCTTAGGTGGGTCTTTAAGTTCTTCTCTTGCGGCATCACTTGCCACACTCTCTTCTGTCCTTATTGTTTCTCCTTCCTCCTTTTCCTCTCTAGATTTAGCGATATCTTCACAATTCTCTTTTCTCACAATCTCATGAGTAACCTATCCACTTTTTAAGGTGATTGTGTTAGCTGATTCATTTTCATATTCCCTGATCACCCCTACTAGTGAAGGTTGTTCTAACTGCTTCATTATATGTTTCAATTTTTGTTCAATTCTTTTAACCATCTCCTCTTGTCTGAGGAGAGTGTGCTCATGCCTGTTTAGTGTGGCGTCAGTTTTATTTATGAATTCAATGGTGGAGTTTCTAAATTCTCTTAGAGAGTTTTCGAATCTTTCTCCATTCCTTCCATGATTCATGATCATATTAACACCTCTCAATTCCCCATCATTCTCCTGAAAGGGGCTTATATATCCACATTCTAGCTTCTTATTAAGTTGGGAAATTTGATTTTGTAGTTCTAGGATTTGCTATGAGTTTCCTAGTAAATTACACTCTTTTTTATCCTTGGAATCATTCCTTTGGAGGGGCCATTGGTAAACATTATTGGCCATTTCATCTAAGAGGTCGTAAGCTTCTTCTTGTGTTTTTTCACTAATGGAGCCACCAGCGGCCGCATCAATGAGTGTCCTCGTTGGAGCGTTCAAACCATTGTGAAAGGTTTGCAATTGCATCCAAAGAGGGAACCAATGATGCGGGCAACTTATGAGAAACTCTTTAAAGTGTTCCCACCCGTCATAGAGAGTCTCACCTTCCATCTAAGTAAAGTTGGTGATCTCAATTCTCAACCGTGTAGTTTTAGCCGAAGGGAAGTATTTGGCTAAGAATTTCTTAGCCAAATCATCCCAAGTATGGATAGAATCGCTCGGTAAAGAGCTGAGCCAACTCTTGGCTCTATCTCTCAGTGAGAAACGAAATAGCCTCAATTTATCTGCGTCTTCGGAGACGCCATTAAACTTGAATGTATCATATATTTCAAGGAAGGTTCAAATATGTGGATTTGGATCTTCAGTGGCTAATCCTCCAAACTGATTGTTTTGTACCATACTCAGCATAGAGGGTTTGATTTCAAATTATGGGCTTTTATATTCGGCCTTACTATAGCATGGGGAGTGCCCCTAACAGTGGGTAGTGCATAATCTCTAAGTGCTTTACCCTTAAGCTCTTCTAAGTTTTTAGTGAAAGTGTCCATCACAGCTTGTTGGTTTGATAAATTTTGTTCTCGCCTAGTTTGTAAGTATGTTCGTTCTATTTCAGGATCATACAGATATTCAGTACAGACTCTTTTACTCATAAAAGTTTCAATAAGGCTTATCAGGAACAATTTAGCAACAAAGATCAAACAGATTTTTTTCAGAAATGAAAGTAAACAAGAAATTTAAAATGTTAGCTTGATAATTACAAAAGAAAATGTAAAACTACTAATATAAAAAAAAATCAAATGCTTAAATCGCTAGCTACTTATAGATTCTCCTTAGTTCAAATAAAAAAAAAA
Organism: Gastrodia elata; assembly: GCA_016760335.1. NCBI lineage: Eukaryota > Viridiplantae > Streptophyta > Magnoliopsida > Asparagales > Orchidaceae > Gastrodia > Gastrodia elata. The sequence continues at coordinate 39,313,264 of CM028671.1, read as the reverse complement.
ACAATTCCCCGGCAACGGCGCCAAAAACTTGACAGACTGTAAATATACGTCTGTGCTTGCACGCAAGTGTACATGGTCTGAAGTAATAAGTGGAAAGTGTGACTTTCCGGGGATTTATCGAATCACAGAGAATTGGTTGATTTGTCACTAAAGTATATCTATTCTCACTAATGTTTAAGCTATAGTATGTATTGGTTGGTTGGTCTAAAATTAGCACAAATATTCACTAAGTAAAATAGCAAGATCAAAGAAAGAGGAGAGTTGGGACCATCCCACAATCAATGATATAATACTCATGTAGATTTATTTCTCAATCTTTATCCTTTAATTTAATTGAAATCAAGTGCACATTGTTGTCCTTTAGTCTAGCTCAAAGGCTTACAAGTTTAAATCTCGTGCACAAAATGAACTCACATTCGGTTCTATTTTAGCACAAAGATTCTTGTAAGATTCTTGAGATTTAAAGTTAATTCATTTTCTCTTTAATCAAGGAGAGTTTAAATTTTCTTGAATCTTAGTATCTCACAAGTATTGGTTTCCACTACGAGCATCGCTCACATCTCACATAGTTGAGATGAGAGAATCACATGTTGGGCTCAATGACTATGTCACTTAGTTCATGAGCACTCAACACTTCATTACTCAATCTCAATTATGTGGAGCTAAGGAGCTCATTTAGTGGATCTTAGCATCACTTGCATCAACTCTTTGATTGACCTTAGATTGAGGTGTATTGAGCTCAAGAATCTTCTCACATGGTTCTAAGCTTTCATGCACTCAAAATTTAGCATCCAACCTATGGTGAGCTAAGGAGCACCAGACAATTAGATCTTGGATTTTTTAGTTCTTTTCTCATAAACATATCAAGACTAATTAGACGAAAATTTCTTAGTAAGATATTAAAATCACAAATACATTATGCTTGAGGGAAAATATTCATACATCAATATTACATCATGCAAAATGGGACTTCATCCCAACCCTCCCCAATGGGAGTTTAGCTACTCATTACACAAGAAAATAAGGAAGACCGCTGCAGTGCGCGACCGCGCACTGTAGCGGTGGATTCCAAGAAAAATACTATTCAATTAATTTGGCTGCCGTTTTATAAAGTCAAGCATTTCTGCGGCAAACCGCTGCAGCGTGCGATCGCGCACTGTAGCAGTGAATTCTGCGAAAAGCATTGTTCAATTAATTTGGATGCCCAATTTATATAGTTATGTATTTCCGCTATAAATCGCTGCAGCGCGCGCTGTAGTGGTGAATTTTTTGAAAAACATTGTTCAATTACTTTGGTTGCCCAATTTTATTTAGTCAAGTATTTCCGCTATAAACTGCTGCAGCTCGCGACCGCGCGTTGTAGCGGTGAATTCCGCAAAAAATACTGTTGAATTACTTTGGTTGCCCAATTTTATATAGTCAGGTATTTCCATTATAAACCTCTGCAGCGCGGGACAGCGCGCTGTAGCGGTGAATTCCACAAAAAACACTGTTCAGTTAATTTGGCTGCCCAATTTATATAGTTAAGCATTTCTGCGGCAGACCGCTGCAACACGCGACTGCGCGCTGTAGCGGTGAATTTCATGTATTTCCGCTATAAACCACTGCAGCGCAAGACCGCACGCTGTAGCGGTGAATTCTGCAAAAAACACTGTTCAATTAGTTGGGCGGCCCGATTTATAAAGTTAAGCATTTTCTGCTAAAAACCGTTACAGCGCACGATCGCGCACTGTAGCGGTGAATTCTGCCAAAAATACTGTTCAATTAGTTTTCATAAGGTTTAGATATTTTCGTTGCAGTCCGCTGCTGCACGCTGTAGCAGTTTTCCTTTAGTAAATTTTTAAAAACCTGTAGAAATGCCTTAGATCACCTTTGGACTCCATTTCTCTGATAAAGATAGAAAAAATGGATTTTAGGAACAGCATAAAGATTTTAAATAGATGAATTTTCCCCTTTATTTAGATATAATTTATGGATTCATCAGGTATCAACTTGAGAAGTAGGCACTACCACGTGCTGTAGTAGGTCCCAACTCGAGACGCGGGTGCTACTGCACGCCGCCATAGGTAGCAATTCAAAACATGGGCGCTACGATGTGCTGTAGCGCCTGATATACTTTTGCTCTGGTTAAGGTTACACCCTAAGTAAATTAGGGAGCATTTTGAACCTTTCAGGATCCAAAAAATGAGCTAGGTACTTAAGCAAACAAGTTGGGTGGAGTTTACATTGTTGGCATTTCAGATTGGAGGTTGATTGCTACTATATGGAGGAGATCCCAAGGTGAGGCCCTAAGGAATCTGCGGTGCAAGAAACCTCTTACATGTTAGAGAAGACACTCCAAGTGGTGGCTGCTTCCTCTCCTCTCCATATCAGAGTAAGAGCTTGTATATTTCTTGTCAAGGATAAGCTCTTTGTAACTCTCTAATCTTCATGTTCTCATAGTAATATTTTTTGTAGTGTGGCTTCGTGATTTTTCTCGTTCATGTATTTTCCACGTAATCTTTTTCTATTTGGATGATTGTGTGCTTGTGCTATTCTTGAATGCATGTGCTGTGTGAGAGTTGGCTCCTCTACTAGTTTGGAAGAAGGCCTTTCAGAACAAGTGGGTTTTCTGGATGAAGGAAGAACTGAATGGGAGAAAGTAGTACAAGGCTAGACTTATAGTAAATAGCTTCTTGTAAAGGCATGGGGTTGACTACAGTGAGATCTTCACCCTAGTGGTCAAGATGATATCCATCAAGGTTATGTTAAGCATTGCTGCAATTGAGGATTTGTATCTAGAGCAAATGGATGTCAAAACTGCATTCCTTCATGGAGAACTGGAGGAGGTGATGTACATGAAACAACATAAAGGGTACAAGGCTTAATAAAAAGGAAAATCTGAGCTAGTGTGCTAGCTTAAGAAGAGCCTTAAATGATTGAAGCAAGTGCCGAGATAGTGGTACAAAAGATTTGACAGGTTCATGTCAGAATTAGGGTACAAGAGATGCTAAGTGGATCACTGTGGTTATATAAAATAGTGTAAATCCTCCTATATCATTCTATTATTGTATGTGGATGATATGTTGATCATAGGATCAGGAACGGAGGAGGTAAGGATGCTGAAAGAACTAATGTCAAAGGAGTTTGACATGATGGACTTGGGGCTAGCTAAGCAAATTCTTGGAATGAAAATTAATAGGGAAAAATGTGCAAGAATTCTAAAGCTATTGCAGAAAGAATATGTTGAAAAGGTGCTGAAAAGATTCAATATGAATGAAGAAAAGCAATTGGAAACTCCCATAGCAAGTCACTTCAGCTTATCAAAGAAACAAATTCCAAAGTATGAAGAAGAGAAGGAGCATATGCAGAAGGTTCCTTATGCTTTAGTAGTTGGGAGCTTTGTGTATGCGATGATTTGCTTGAGATTGAATAATGCCCATGCAGTGGGAGTGGTTAGAAGATTCATGGAAAACTAAAAGAAGCACCTTTGGGATGCAATCAAGTGGATCCTAAGATATTTAAAAGGTATAGTAGGCAAAGCCTTATGTTTTGGAAGATTTGACATTGTTTTATAAGGCTATGTAGACTAAGATCTTGAAGGAGATGTTGATAGCAGGAGAAGCACTACATGTTATGTGTATACATTGGGAAGTGCAGCGGTGAGCTAGATCTCCAGGCTATAAAACATTGTGTCTCTATCTACCATGGAGGCAGAATATATTGCCATCACAGAGACATGTAAGGAGATGATCCTATTGAAGTGTTTCATTGTAGAATTGGGCAAGGAGCTGGAGAATGCAAAGCTCTATAGTGATAGTATGAGCACTATGCACCTAGCAAAGAATGTAATATTTCATGTAGGACAAAGCACATTAAACTCCTTAACCATTTCATCTGGACACTCTTGGAAGAAGTACAGCTCAGATTGGAGAAGATCCAAACTTCTAAGAATCCAGCAGATATGCTTATAAAAGTAGTAATTATGGAGAAACTGAAGCTAAGTGTTGCTTCTATTGGCCTTGGTACGTGAAGAGAGAGTAGGGGTGATCCATACCACATTCTTAACTGATGGATGAAGGCAATGAAGAATCAAAGATGGAAGAGATGGTAATTTCCTAAAGGTCTCCAAATGGGAGATTATCGTGTTGGGGAGACCATTTAGTCCATTATGGAGATGCTAATGGTTCTCTAGTTAACAACTAGGAGGTTCTGAAGAGATTCAGAATATGGACTGAACTTCAGCAACAACACAGGCGCAATGACGCGCTGTCTTGCATGCTTGTGCTATGCGATTTTCTACTTGTGGCTTTGTGATTTCGTATTTGCTTGGTAACCATCCACACAGCCTCGGTCCTCAAATTGGAGTGCACAAATCCAACTACTTTTGCTGCAGAGACTGTGTGCTTGGTTGTATATTTATTTCCAATTGTAGGGCTCAACCAACAAAAGGAAAACAAGTGATGAGACTAAAAAGGTCTAAGTATATTTTATGGTTTTGTTAAGTCTTATTTACTTGAGTTTAGGGAATATCACATTAACTATTTTCAATTATAAATAAAGTAGTGCACAAAGCAATAAAAGGAATTAGGTACTAAAAATATAAATGCCTAAAAAGTAAATGAATATGGTGTAAAAGTACTCATAAAGGGTTGCTCTAGCCTGTACAAACCATAAGGAAGAAATAAAAAAGAAAGCAACTATACATCTAAAATAATGGTGTGCACATGAAAAATGTAGGTAATATGTACATGTCCAATAGGAATGTATGCTAAGTACCATAAAAGTAAAGTAATGTTAGGAAAAATATAATTCGAAGCTATGTAAACATAGTCTTCAAAGAAGGTGAAAGAAAGATTGTAAAGTGCATTACAAAAATAGGAGAAAGTAATATAAAGAAAAAATTAGCCTTAAGGATTGAATAAAGCAAAGTAATAAGACTTTGGTAAGTCATTTACAATCAATAATATTGTAAAGAATACATCTTTAAGTTATTTATCATGTTAAAGCTTTATTGTGCAGGCATGTTACCGAACAACTGAGGAGAAGCACGTCTGCTTAACCAAAAGAAGATGGGTGTCCTAAAACACGCACATTCTGCCTTTAAGATATGTGTGGTCTTCATATCACTCCATAGCCTACCCTGTCTCAAATCTCCACTACATGAAACTCTTTTGTCAAGCATGTTAAAGTTTTATTTATGAACAAATTTTTAATAAATCCCAAATTTTTTTGTCTCAAAGCGATACAGTATTCATGGATTTCAAGATAAATTATATACCATGTGATATTCATTGTTACTTAATTAAGTTATCTACATTAATGATTAGGGATAATTAAATCCCCAAATGACTTATATATTATCAATCTCTAAGTCATTTAGATATATATAAGTATTATTACAAAGTAATAATCTAAAAGTATAGTTTTGAATAATGAAATTAAAAAATTTAATTGCACCTACCCTACATATAATGATTATAATATATTAGACTCCCTTTTCTAAGCTACTAAATTTAAACTAGTGCTAGGTTCTTATCCAAAAAGGCATATTAAAGGTATTAACCTACAGTGATCCTAATATGATCACTATAGTAAAGGTCTTTCTGGATTTATAGCCTAAACTACTCGCCACTTATTAACATTCCATTAAGGTTTCTAAGGGTAGAATTTATTAGTATTTCATTTGCTAAGTCCTATTCTTACCAATGTAAATTTTAGGCTATCTAAATGGATTGGCATCTAATGATCTCTACATAATCACTAACACTCTCCTCCTGTCATATTAAAAAGGATTAAATCATTCCTAAATCTAGAGAAGGAATGGTGTTAGACTGAATTTGGCCTAGTCTCTTAAGGCTTATTAAGATGAGTCTAGTGAAACTTGAGCCTAGGGCACTAACCTTCTAATCCTACTTAAGGGTTAAGAAGTATCACAATTTTGATTAATTGACTAGATTGAGTCATGCATTTTCACAACACTCCTTCCTTCATAATGGCTGAGTTTTAACCCTTAGTAAGTAGGTATACATCAATACTAGGCTAATCTAAATATTTCCCAATCAAAACATACTATAAGGCTCAATCGAGTCATAATTTAGGTTTATCCATGTTGAATCAGGGCTTATGTATGCTAAATGGGGAAAACCCTAAATTTACATTATTAAGATGTTAATTTAATTAGGTCTAAAAACCGATGTCTTCCATTTAAAGTCAATAATGAATACAAGCAACAAATACAAATTCCTTATATCATATGGATTACATTGACAATAAGTAGGGTCAAATTGGACATCAAATGAATTAAGTAGTTATTACATACATTTACTGATAATTAGGAGATGATTAGTAAAATTAATAGCAAAAATTGAAAATGCCTTCATAATATTGTTCTTACATATTTCACTGATTATTTTGGTATATAATTTTGCTATATTTGGACTAAAATTTATCAGAATATTTTAATAATTTAATTTTTATTAATTTCCCTAAGGTTGGATTATTAAATGAAGAATATGCATACGAATATTCCACTACACAATAATGGAATCAAATTCGAGCCCGATCAGGTCGACGTCACCCGATGGATCCTGGCATCTTTGTTGAATATTCCATTGCATAATGACATGCGGGCCACGGGCTGGCACGCTCTACACTGCATGTCTTCTCTAGTCACAAACTGAGAAGGGGAGGACTAAAGGCAACAAAAACCTTCACAGTTTGATAACTATAACATGCAAGCCATATATCAGCATGATGCTCTTAGCAAGGCCTACAGACAAAAGTCCTAATCTCTATTAACACTACCAACCAAATGAAAAGTTTAAAATTCCACAGCCAAGGCTTTCAGTGGCAGGAAAATATGAAATAACCCAAGGTTGTTCCCCTGATCAATCAAGATGAAACCAAATCATAATCTTCATTCTATTAGTTTTAATTAATTATTAGGAGTGAACCCTACAGCTTTGGTCCAAATTGAGGACTAATAGGACCAGACTCTAATTTTGAAAAATTTGAATAATCAAGAAAATGATAATATTAAGTTGACCTTTGATTGAAAATTTGAATTCGCCATTGCACTCATCACCCCAAAATTAGCTAGGGTAATATTTTGGAAAATTTTGGAAGTCATCGGGTTTCACGAATAGTTTACTATATTTAAAATACTCTGAAATCTAAAATAATCCAGTTGATCGCGAAATCAAAATCTGACTTCATCGTTGCGTTAATCGTTGGGAAGTCATCGGGATTTTTCGGAAGTCGTTTAATAATTCAATTTTAATTAAGGAAACTGAAGTTAGTTATTTAAATAATATTTAAATGCTAACGGCTGGCATCCAAAGTTTCTGTGCATTGTTCCCTTGCTATATGATCAAATGACATCTTATCTAAGACATTTGATCAAATCTCTGAGTGAGATTGGATGGCTCTTGGATTGCCTGTCCCGTCAAGCCCCACACACTACGTGTATCCATCAAGCGAGCATGCAACCTACTCACAAGTCCAGGAGGCTTCTCACTGCTTAAAAACCTCTTGATCCCCAAAGTTATCCCCATTTTGACTCTATGCTTCAGCTTTATCGACTGGATCCCTTTGGAGCTGTGAATCTATTTTGTGTCTTTGTCCTGATCCATTGAAAGCTCTCAGTCATTAAGCAAGGTATCATCGATTCCCCCTTTTTAATTCATACGATGCCTATACATTCAATTTGTAAACATATTTGATATGTTTGTTTACTATTTGTCAATCAAGCGAGCGCACAACACCTACCTGTAAAGCCCAGTGTCTTCCTACCAGGCTTAAGCCTTTCGAGTTCCAAATTTATCTTCATTTCAACTCTATGCATCGTCTTTATCATTTGGAAACCTCTAGAGCTGCAAATCTGTTTTGTGTCCTTGTCCCGAACTAATGGATGCTCTCAGTTGTTAAGCAAGGTATTGTTAATTCTCCCTCTTTAGTTCATGCAATGCCCATACTTTCAATTTTTAAACCTATTTGACATGTTCGATTACTATTTGATCAAGTCCGATCAAGCTCGATCGGACAATTTTGGCAAATCATCCACAGTGGATCGGTCTCGTTGTGTTTGTCCCGTAGCATAGTCATCCCAATTTCACCGCATTTCTTCCAGGTCTTCCTCGGTTTGGGTTGAGTCGGATGCGACCCGCATGTTTGTGCTTCAGCCACTCCTTCCTCCTTCTCTGCCAAGCCATTGGCGGGGGGCCTGCTAGTGCTATTTTCTGTGCAGCCATGGAATTGGTCCTGCCAGTGGTTAAAAGTTGCTAGTTTGGGATTAAATTAATGTTAATTTAATTTGTTAGTTTAAGTAATTTAATTAATTAGTAAAAACATTGAACCTACATAACTTTGAATCCAAAAAATCTACCTTTCGGCCGGGGCTCACCTCTTCTTCTTCGCACAAATCCTACCCTCTAGGTGGCCTTTCGCTGCGCGTCCTTGTATCTCATTTTGCTCAAAAAAATACAAGGAATATTTTGTTCATGTAAGGTTTTTATGTTTGATACTTAATTTAGCCAATGACCTTTTTATGCTAATTGAACGCTTATAAACCCTAGAATTTAATTAACTCATAACTTAATCAATTCAACTCCAAATCATATGATCAAATATACCATTTTAATCAAAAAAATGTTAGTACCAGTAAACTGCAAGAAAAATTTCAATTTCAGTGAGTAGGTTTTATCATCATTAAAACTACTTCATATATGGTGGGAGTGGTTTAATTCTAACTATGGATGTTTTTCTATTGAAGGGAAAACTCTATTCCTCTTCTCTAAGAACTCTTCAACCACCTCCTCACCTTCTTGGTCATTAAAAAACATTTTATCATCATTAAAACTATAATACATTAGATTACAATTAGATAAGTCCACTGTGATATTATCTTTTAATAGCTTTTATCTAGATTAGAAGGATGTTTCATTGCCTCAGTTATATTAAAAATCACTTCCTATCCATCAACTCTCAACACTAGCTCACCTTTATCAACATCAATCAAAGTTCTTTCTATTGCTAGAAAGGGTCATCCTAAAATGATGGGCACTTCCTGGTCATCTTCTTCTATATCCAATACTATGAAATCAACGTGAAATATGAACATATCCACTTTAACCAAGACATTTTTAAGAATACCCACATTTTTGATATACCTATCAGCTACTTGAAACAATATTGAAGTGGGTTTCAAATTATCTATTCCCAATTCATTGTAAATATAGTATGACATGAGATTCATCGATGCTCCTAAATCAAAATGGGCCCTGGGAAAAGTCTGCCTCCCTAAGGTGCAAGGGAAAGTAAGGCTTATCGAAACTTTTATTTTGGAAAGAATTCTTCATAGTATAATAACACTTTATTCCTCCATAGCTGCAATTATTTTTTTATCCCCAAGTTTCTTCCATTTGTATAAAATCTCCTTCATAAGCTCTTAATAATTAAGCATCTATTCTAGAGCATCAACAAAAAGGAAATTGATGTGAAGCTATTTAAAGACTTCAAGAAACTTTCTAAATTTCTTATCCAACTTTGGTTTTGCAAAATGTTGAGGAAATGGGATAAGTGGTGTGAATGATGCAGCAGCTTTCATAAGGGAATAACTGGCTTCTTAGGTGGGTCTTTTCTTGATTTTGGTGTCTTTTGGTGATTCGATACATCTACTTTCTTATGGTCGATTGCATTATGGATCGGATTAAGGGTATTCTACTCCATAGTGTTAGGGCTTGGACTAGCTTAGGTCGAAGCTCTTCAAAAATTTCAGGTTGAATTGGTTTGGATAATGCTCTAATAATGGTTTCTATGTGCCCCTTAATTCATTTTCAACAATCTTCTTGAGTTCTGAAGGTTACCTCATGTATGTTTAATGTTGCATCTATTTATTGCATGGATATGGTGGTAGTGTTCCTAAACTTATATATAAATTTTTTTAGCCTTGATTATATATTTCTGTATTCAGAGTCATATGAGTTCATGTAAGGCTGACTTTAATGTTGATAGGGGCCATTATTCCTATTCAAAAAATTTATCTGTTCAACTTGAGATGTTGCATAGGGGTTGTTGAATTCACAAACTGAATTAGTGTGTGCTCCCCAACACAAATAATAGCTATCCTCCTTCACCACATGTACATTCATTGTGTTCAACCTTTTTGTTAGTGCTACCACCTTATTCTGCAGTTGCACTGCTTCAATACTTTCTACCATGTGTGCCTGCTCTCTCCTATTGTCGGACAACCTCTCCATGGAACATTGGTATGAATTAGCGGTCATCTCCTCTAATAGGTCACAAGCTTCCTATTGGATTTTGCTATGGAGAGAACGACCAAGAGTTGCTTCTATCAACATTCTTATTCACACATTTAGCTATTATAGAATGCTTGAACTTTGAGCCCTAATGGAAGGCCATGGTGACGACATCGCCTATTGAGCTCCTTAAAATTTACCCAGCTATTATAAAGAATCTCATTGTCCAATTAGACAAAGTTTAAAGTTTTATTTTGGACTCTTGAAATCTTATCAAGTGGAAAATACTTTCCTAAGAATTTTTGGGCCAACTCGTTCCAAATATGGAATCACTTAGGAGCGACAATAGCTTGATTTTCTCTCTATCTCTAAAGGAAAAAGAGAAATAAACTTTTTTTAATTGCATCAGTGGTGACTCTATTATACCTAAAGGTATTACAAATTCTTAAGAAATTTGAGATATGAACATTGGGGTCCTCAATTGGTAAGCCATTAAATTGGTTATTATGCACTATTTGCAGAGTGGCAGGTTTGATCTCAAAGTTATTCTCCTAGATTCTTTGTCTAGCAATGCATTTGGTATTCCGCACACGCTATGTTGTGCATAATCTTTCAGGGGCCTAGAAGCATTTTTAAGGTTGTTATGATTGTTTTGTAGTTCTCCAAAAAAAATTTCTACCATGTTTTGTGTTTCCAAGGGATTAAATTACACATAAGTCTATGGAATGTTCATTATATTTTGGGATCAAAATATAATAATATAAATTATATAAATTTGATAACTCCTTTTAATTATCTCTCTCCTACATGCCACATATACTAGCTCAAATATAGCGAATATGATGGCTACGCAATGAATGATTTCAAGAAAATAAAATAGGAAAATAAGAAAAACATAACTAAAAGGTAACATAAGTAAAATACAAGCAAATAAATAATGTCCAAGTCAGCGAACTACTCAAAGTTCACAAAATTCTTCATTCTTAGTACCCGATACAGGCACTGAAAGCTTGCCAAGCCATAATTCATGTGTGACTTTAGTTCACACACAAGTGCACATGGTTTAGAGTAATACAAGGATGGTGAGTCTCTAAAATCATTGTCCTCGTGGACTACGTGAAGAGCACTAGCTACTAAAATATCGTCTATTGCTTAGATAACGGAATTGGATTGTTGTTAACTAAAATTGAATCTAAACTTTAAAATAAGGATAAACTATGAGGATTGTTTCCAATGATAAGGGATTAAGGAGTGTTTGGCCGATCAATTATGTTTTGACTTATCTAGACATTACTAAGCTCAAACTTTTTAACTTGTGATATTTCAACTTACATCTCATAAGCCTATTGAGTGTTAAACTCACTAGTAATCTCTCATGCCCATGGATCACTCACCATTAAATCCAAAGGTCAATTTTAGCCGTTCTTGTACAAGACCTCATACCTTCAGATCATAACATCAAAATGGCAGTATCTTGAGATTCTATCGGCATTCTCTATCTAGTTTAGATGGAACTAAACTTTTATCTTTGTTCTCAAACGCACATAGATATCTCTGTGTCAAGGGAAGCA